>OX638146.1:9268610-10638581 GCA_951805005.1 Othius punctulatus | reverse complement strand
ATTACTCAAATGTTTCAAATGTTTAATCACAATGACAAAATCTATGATTAAACATCGTAACAATTACTGAAATGTTTCAATTGTTTAATTACAATAACTAAATCTATGATTGAGCATCGTATCCATTTCCCAAATATATTAACTATTTAATAACAATGACTAAATCTATGATTGAACATCGTATACACATTTAATTTATAGATTGTACCAGTAAACATCAACATTACGACTCTTCCATCAGAATCTACGATAAAAGAGCTCCAAGAATGGACGGATAATTTTTTTGGGGATGATGTTGGAGTAAGTTTGATCATATAAAAACTTAGAATGAAGAAAACATTGAATGACACACATTAACCCATTTTCACAAAAAAACATTTATTAATTAAATGCACATTTCTTATGTCACATGCAAGAAATGCTGAAGAAAGTTTTGCTTAAAGTTAATTATCTTTATTGGTCCAAGCAAGATTTAAAATCATGACTATCTATGAGCTTCACATGTTGATGTGAAGCTCACATTAAGAGCTTCACATTAAGATGTGAAGCTCTTGAGAATGTGAAGCTCTTATGAATCGTTTATGAAACGATTCAAAAATTTAATGAACTCTTCTTTTAGATGAATTGGTTAGATTTCTTGGGGCATGTCTTCAAGAATACGGGCATAGTTATTAAAGAAGATATGAAAATCAGGCAGGATAGTATTCAGAAGATCTACGGCATTCTCAACCTCTACAAGATGTCGGATTCAGATACAATCAAGAACTACATAATAGCTAGACTTCTTACTTATATGGCTTCAGATAGTGAAGGCTTCATGAGGGAAAGTCTGAAGACGTTCTACAGAGCACTAAACTATGATGTTTATGAGAGGTAGGTTTCCAATTTTCATATCAAATATGCTCAAAGGAGATAATTGCTCAAAGAAGCAATTACAAGCCTCCATAACCACAAGAAGTAGGTATTCAAGGTTTAGATGAATATCAATAGGTGGAGGATAGGAATATGCAAGATAGAAATCAAAGATTTGTGCAAAGAATAAAGATATTGGACAGATTACTAAAAAAATACATTTGCTCCTCCTGAATGACTTACATTTTTGGCCCTGTAATCCTACGCCTTAGCTCTTGCATTCTACAATCTCTAATAACTATCTTACATATTTTTGAAATCGTAACGAAAATGATTTCACTTCTAGACAAATCAAAAATATGGAATGGCAAAGAATAAAGGTATTGAACAGTTTACTAACAAAAAAGTTTGCTCCTCCTGAATGACTTACATTTTTGGCCCAGTAATGCTACGCATTAGCTTTTACATTCTACAATATCTAATAACTATCTTACATATTTTTGAAATCGTAACGAAATTGATTTCACTTCTAGACAAATCAAAAATATTTAATGGCAAAGAATGAAGGTATTGAACAGTTTTCTAACAAAAAAGTTTGCACCTCCTTAAAGACTTACATTTTTGGCCCAGTAATGCTACGCATTAGCTTTTGCATTCTACAATATCTAATAACCATCTTACATATTTTTGAAATCGTAACGAAAATGATTTCACTACTAGACAAATCAAAAATATGGAATGGCAAAGAATGAAGGTATTGAACAGTTTACTAACAAAAAAGTTTGCACCTCCTTAAAGACTTACATTTTTGGCCCAGTAATGCTACGCATTAGCTTTTGCATTCTACAATATCTAATAACCATCTTACATATTTTTGAAATCGTAACTAAATTGATTTCACTTCTAGACAAATAAAAAATGTGCAACATGGCAAAGAATGAAGATGTTGGACAGTTTACTAACAAAATAAGTTTGCTCCTCCTGAATGATTTACATATTTGGCCCAGTAATCCAATGCTTTGGTTTTTGCATTCTACATTCTCTAAGAACTATCTTACATATTTTTGAAATCGTAACGAAGATTTCTAGACAAATCAAAAATGTGGAATGGCAAAGAATGAAGATGTTGGACAGTTTACTAATAAAAAAGTTTGCTCCTCCTGAATGACTTACATTTTTGGCCCAGTAATCCATTGTTTTAGTTTTTGCATTCTACAATCTCTAAAAACTATCTTACATATTTTTGAAATCGTAACGAAAATAGCCATTTCAACTTTATGGGCCAATTTTGTTATTTTATATAAATCGACTAGAATATAAAATTTGCTAGAATTTAAATTTAATTCTGTTTACAGGCCAGAATACTGCTTAAGGAAGACACTTGGATATCGAGGAAATATCGGTTTCAGCAATGCCATCGTCTACGAATATCAAAGATATCACTTCAATATCAAAAAGCTTGACAAAGTAGGGAAAATATTGAATATTTAGGTGATACATAAGTAATTACCTTAAAAATGGCAATTTTTGCAATTTTAAAGAACTGTGTCGATCTTTCCATAGTTGAGGAAAAGTTATTTGGATACTCACAAGGATGTTAAAAACTACTTGCCCAATGCGTTTTAAATATCTTTGTGCAGATTTGAAACCGTCAGATATATAAACCCAACTTTATCTGATGATGAAGAGTTCAATCATTGTTTGTAATTATCTGAAAAAATGGCAATTTTTGCAATTTTGAAGAACTGTGTCAATCTTTTCGTAGTTGAGGAAAGTTATTTGGACACTCACAAGGATGTTAAAAACTGTAGGCCCAATGCGTTTCTAATATCTTTGTGCAGATCTGAAATCTTCAAATAAACGAATGCAACTTTATCTGACGATGAAGAGTGCAACCATTGTTTGTAATTTTCTTAAAATTGCCAATTTTTGCAATTTTGAAGAACTGTATCGATCTATCGATAGTTGAGGAAAAGTAATTTGGACACTCAAAAGAATGTTAAAAACTATTTGCCCAAAGCGTTTCTAATATCTTTGTGCAGATCTGAAGCCGCCAGATAAACAAATGCAACTTTATCTGACGATCAAGAGTTAAAGAGATTATTTGTATTTTTTTTAAATTTCTTAATGTATATCAAACTCTCAAAATTTTCCAAATTAATGGTTAAATTTCCAAATTAATCGGAGAGGATCAAATTTTTAATGCAGCTCATGCTTTCATTATAATTTTCTTATATAGTTTATGTTTTTTTAAATTGTAAAATTCATTAAAATTGCTTATCAAAATTGCCATTGTCAAAAATTAATACATACTATATATTTTTTTATATACTCTAACATGAAAAGATGGTCGAAGTTCATATCTAACCCGTAAATTTATAAAATTATTGGAAACTTTTCAAGTAAAATTACAATTTTATTGGGAAAAACATTTGCATTGGACTAAATTTCACATTTTACACAATTGATCAAAATTATTGCATATCGATTTTACATCCCAGCGAAACAGATTTTTAAGGGCTTAGTTCGTGCATCAATCTGAATATGGTGATATGCTCATATCTAATATAAGTTCATATCAAACTCATAAATTTCTAAAATTATTGGAAACTATTCAAATCAAATTATAATTTTATTGTGAAAACCATTTGGCATTGGACTAGATTTTACATTTTACACAATTGATGAAAATTATTGCATATCGATTTTAAATCCTACCGAAGCAGATTTTTAAGGGCTTTAGTCGTGTATCAATCAGAATATGGCGATATGCAATAATTTTGTTCATGTATGTATTAAAGGCAGCCCAAATGGTTTCCCGAATGGAGACTCATTTCTCGATGTCCTCGATGTGATATGCAATAATTTTGGTCATGTATGTATTAAAGGCAGCCCAAATGGTTTCCGATTTACGAGACTCATTTCTCGATGTCCTCGATGCTTCAACTTGGATGGACAATTCTTCCAGACAAAGTGCCAAACTGAAAGCTCTGAATATCATCACTCTCCTCGGATTCGACGAGGCTTTCGCGAAGAAGGAGGAAGTCGACAAATTTTACGAGAACCTTCGAGTGTGTTCTTGGGACCAATTCGGGAACTCCCAGAGACTTAGGGCTTTCAACAAGGCTTTCAACTTGAAAGCAATCGGATCCCCGAAAAATAGGGAATTGTTAGTTCAAGAGTCTTGCTGAAATTTTTGGAAGAAATTTTGTTGCTTTTTCAGGTGGAGCATCTCAGCCTTGGAGGTTAACGCGTTTTATAATCGAGCTAATAACAGAATTTGTAAGTAGCAAAAAACTTCTTACGCACAACATATAATACATATTCTTATGTATGCACAACAATATACAATATTAAAGTTTAGGCAACCAAGCATACTCATTGCACCGTATTCGGTAAGGTGCGTATGCTTGGTTGCCTAAACATTAGTACTGTTTATTCTGGCGAATACTGTAGTTAATATAAGAATAATAAAATATGCATCATGCAATGCACAGTATTCGGTAAGGTGCGTACGCTTTGTTGCCTAAATATTTGAACAGTTTATTCTGGCGAACACTGTAGTAGCATGATTTTTAAAAGCATCATAAGAATCATAAGAATCATTTAAAATAATAAGATTTTATTTATTTTTTGTAAATTGTATGACCGAGCTGTACTATACCATACCAGATAATGGTATCTGGTATGGTATAGTACAGCTCGATTATAAAGGGTTTTCCAATAAGAGGTGTTATTTTGATATTCAAAGAAAAATGCCATTTTTTATTATAAATCATCAGATGTTTATTTCATTACAAAGAGGAAGGTATGCCGTTAATAGTGGAAAATAACATCAAGCAAATGACCACCACGGCCACGCTTACAGGACAAAATCCTTTTCATGAAATTTTCCATAACTAAATCGCAAAGTGGCTGCTGTATGTCCTCGATAGCCTCACGAATTCCATCTTTGAGGTCTTGAATCGATACTGGGCTGTTGGCGTAGACCTTCTCCTTCACGTGGCCCCAAAGAAAGAAGTCGCAAGGTGTTAAATCACAAGATCTCGGTGGCCAATTGTGATCACCTCTTCGAGAGATAACACGGTCCGGAAACTTTTCCCTTAAAAGATCAATGGTTTCGTTGCTTGTGTGGCACGTAGCGCCGTCTTGTTGAAAGTGAACGTTGTCCAGATCAATACCATCCAATTCCGGCCATAAAAAATCGTTAATCATCTCTTGATAGCGCAATCCATTCACCGTAACTGTTGCGCCAGCCTCATTTTCGAAAAAGTAAGGTCCAATGACTCCGCCGGACCATAAACCGCACCAAACAGTCACACGTTGAGGATAGAGAGGCTTTTCAACAATAACTCTTGGGTTTTCTGAGCCCCAGATGCGACAATTTTGCTTGTTGACGAAGCCACCGAGGTGGAAATGGGCCTCATCACTGAAGATGATTTTTCGATGGAATTCCGGATCATTTTCATGCATTTCAACGACCCAATCAGCAAAGTCACGACGTTGTTGATGATCGGCCGGCTTGAGTTCTTGTGTTAACTGGACTTTATAAGCCTTAAGACCCAAATATTTATGCAAAATACGGTGTAATGACGTTTGTGGAATACCTAATTCCAAAGAACGACGAGGAATGGACAAACCTGGGTTTTCTTCAACACTTTCGGCTACAGCAGCAATATTCTCGGCTGTTCTTGAGCGACGTGCACGGGTTTTATTCTTCTCATCACTAACTTGTCCCAACAGCTCGAATTTTTCCACCAATTTCTGTATTGCGGTCCGACAAGGTGCTTCACGACGACCCAAAAATGTTCGAGTTTTACGAACCGTCTCTGCCAAATTTTCACCATTTTTATAGTGAATTTTAATAATTTCAATGCGTTGTTGAAGCGTGTATCGTACCATTTTTATTAATGGCGTAGTTTCTACTTGTCAAATGCCAAGAAATGACAGCTTCAAAAGTGACATCTACCGAAATAGCGGGCTATTCAAAATAACACCTCTTATTGGAAAACCCGTTACAATTTACAAAAAATAAAATCTCATTATTTTAAATGATGCATTGCTTATGATTCTTATGATGCTTTTAAAAATATGTATGGACATAATAGTATTACAATCTCGGATTAACTTTAATCTGAGGTTAGTTGCCATGCATACAATTGTCTACACAATGATTCGCATGTGCATAAATTATTAATTAAAAACAAAGTGGGTATTCAATGTTTCGTGCATGTTTTTGATTTAAACTGCATTCCAAAATCCGAACAACAAAAAACTAATTGATTATCTTGATTACAGTATTACCTATTAGCATTTTAAACCCAACCTTCTTCAATGGAAATTAATTATTAATTAAAAACAAATAGATACTGTAAAAGTGTGTATTCAATGTTTCGTGCATGTTTTAAATTAAAACTGCATTCCAAAATCAGAACATCAAAAAACTAATTGATTATCTTGATTACAGTATTTCCAATAAGCATTTTAAACCCAACCTTCTTCAATGGAAATATCAGGTACGTCTTAATCAACTTTAGCAAAAATTAATCTCTGAAATTACGTATTATTCTTTTACTTTATAGTGTTTTGGATTATTCGAGGATAGGTTCGATAATTGGTCATGAAATCACCCATGGTTTTGACAACATTGGTAGAAACTATAGTCCTCAAGGCTCTTTAACAAATTGGTGGTCTAAAGAAACAGAAATAGCTTTTGGCGAGAAAATTGGTTGCTTTGAGAAACAATATGGGGGTTACTACATTGATGAGATCAAGAAGTATGTTAATGGTTTCAAAACATTGAACGAGAATTTGGCTGACAATGGAGGCTTACATTCAGCTTACAAAGCTGCTCGGAAGCTTGGAGAAAGGATGGACAATGTCCACGTTAATGGATACACACCTGAACAGTTATTCTTCATTGGATATGGAACTGTAAGTTAATTTTTTTTTTATTCATTAATATTAAATCTTGCCAATTTTACTTGTAATATGATATGCTCTTATGTTGCTAAATGTTACATTAAAATCCAGTAAAATAAATTATTACCATTACTTTCTTTGGAACCTTAATGGGGTTTTAGATAAGTTATCTGCTTCATATGTATGGAAACTTTTCAAGTCAAATTACAATTTTATTGGGAAAAACATTTTGATGCTACACAGATTGCTACAGAGTATTCAAAAGAGTGGAGTCAATTTTTACGCTGAATACTAAGATGAATACTAATTATACTGTTCAAGATGCAAATCAATCATGTTTTGCAACGTTGCTGAAACTTGATATTTTGAAATGTTATTTATTGTTTCACATTATTTCATTGGAACTAGTTACAAAACTTGACACAACTTTTTTTAACACTATTATGTTTATAATCTTTATGTTGGTGTCTTGTCAAGTTCTTAAATGGACATTTTCATATTTTGTTGTTTCCATTAGGAATCGTTTATTTTTTACTCGCGCCATCTATCAAACTTGTGTTTTAACTTCTTTTTCTAAAAATAATAATAAAGGCTTCAGAGAGGAGGTTCCTTGCTCTTTATTCACCCTGTATATTTAGGTATTTAAGTAAAATTCTACAGCTATTTACCAAACAGGAACCTCATCAGAGAGAAGGTTCCTTACTCTTTACTCACCCTGTAGATTTAGGTATTTAAGTAAAATTCTACAGCAATTTACCAAACAACAGGAACCTCATCAGACAGGAGGTTCCTTACTCTTGACTCACCCTGTATATTTAGGTATTTAAGTAAAATTCTACAGCTATTTACCAAATAACAGGAACCTCATCAGAGACAGGAAGGGAGACATCAGAGACATCAGAGACAGGAACCTCCTGATCAGAGAGGAGGTTCCTTACTCTTTACTCACCCTGTATATTTAGGTATTTAAGTAAAATTCTACAGCTATTTACCAAATAACAGGAACCTCATCAGAGACAACAAGGGAGACATCAGAGACATTAGAGACAGGAACCTCCTGATCAGAGAGGAGGTTCCTTGCTCATTACTCACCCTGTATATTTAGGTATTTAAATAAAATTCTACAGCTATTTACCAAACAACAGGAACCTCATCAGAGAGGAGGTTCCTTACTCTTTACTCACCCTGTATATTTAGGTTTTTAAGTAAAATTCTACAGCTATTTACCAAATAACAGGAACCTCGTCAGAGACAGCTAGGGAGACATCAGAGGCATCAGAGACAGGAATCTCCTGATCAGAGAGGAGGTTCCTTACTCTTTACTCACCCTGTATATTTAGGTATTTAAGTAAAATTCCACAGCTATTTACCAAACAACAGGAACCTCATCAGAGAGGAGGTTCCTTACTCTTTACTCACCCTGTATATTTAGGTATTTAAGTAAAATTCTACAGCCATTTACCAAATAACAGGAACCTCATCAGAGACAGCAAGGGAGACATCAGAGACATCAGAGACAGGAACCTCCTGATCAGAGAGGAGGTTCCTTACTCTTTACTCACCCTGTAGATTTAGGTATTTAGGTAACATTCTACAGCTATTTACAAAACAACAGGAACCTCATCAGATAGGAGGTTCCTTACTCTTTACTCACTCTGTAGATTTAGGTATTTAAGTAAAATCCTACAGCCATTTACCAAACAACAGGAACCTCATCAGACAGGAGGTTCCTTACTCTTTACTCACCCTGTAGATTTAGGTATTTAAGTAACATTCTATTTACCTCACTACAGTTATTCTACTGAAGATGCACGAGCTATTTACCTCACTACAGTTATTCTACTGAAGATGCACGAAAAATGCATTTAGTTATAATATTTTTTTTGTTTTTATGAAAAAGGTGTTTTTACTCTGGTCTATGCTAAAATGGAGCAAAATTATTTCACTTAAGCTATTTTCTGATTTTCTCATGTTATTTTTTTTAGATTTGGTGTTCACTGAAATTTAGTACCTATCTGACTGAATTAACATAAAATTATATAGAATTTTCCTTACTTAGATATGGGTGTATTTTAGACTGAAGAGTAAAGCTGATCTTAAGATAATTCACATTTAACAATTACTCTCATTTTTTTAGACTGAAGAGTAATACTGACTTAAGGATAATTCACATTTAACAATTACTCTGATTTTAGATGTGGTGTATGACTGAAACTGAGTATTACTTGGAGAAGATGTACGAAACGCAGCCCTACTCTCCTGGACGCTACAGAGTAATTGGAGCAGTTTCTAATATGCAGGAGTTTGCCAGTGCATTCAACTGTCCTAAAAATAGCAAGATGAATCCAGAAGAAAAATGCGTTTTGTGGTGAAAATTTCCAGTTACCTCAAGAAACTAAATAATAATAGAGCTTTGTATTTTATATAGTTAATAATAAATTATTTGCCTATGTTTGATGAAATATAATAAATTAATAATAATACTAATAATGATTAGTCATGGTCATGGTCATGAGCATAATAGGAAATTATGATATATATTGTGATGAGTGAGAATGCTGGGAGAGAACTGAGGAGAGTTAAATGCTTTGTCCCTTTATATATTCTTTCTGGCGCGGCTTCTGGTCATCCATCATCATCATTGATGGTCATCCATCATCATCATTGATGGGCATCCATCATCATCATTGGTGGTCATCCATCATTAGCATTGATGGTCATCCATCATCATCATTGATGGTCATCCATCACCACCATTGAGGGTCATCCATCATCATCATTGATGGTCATCCATCATCATCATTGATGGTCATCCATCACCATCATTGATGGTCATCTATCATCATCATTGATGGTCATCCATCATCATTCAGGCCATTCTGGTCTGTGTATTGGTTGGTTTTCGTGGACGACGGGGGACTTGGATAATAGGTGCGGACAGGATGGAAGCTCCGTAATCCGACTAAATGAGCCATTTACGATGTTGTTCATCCGCTGCTTCGGTCTTCTCGGGAGCTTATTTGTCGGGTCCATAGGTTTAACTCTCCTCAGTTCTCTCACAGCATTCAAGAAGAATTCGTCACCAGAAGATGGCAAATGCAATTTTGCCAAAACGTCGTGAAAACCTTTTGACCTTTTTCGGCGAAATCGCCCTTTTGACCTTTTTCACCATGTTTTGGCAAAATCGCATTTGCCATCTTCTGGTAAATTCTTCACGAATGTTAGGAAAGATAGAACAGTTCTCTCTTAACATTCGAAAATAAGTCACCAGAAGATGGCAAATGCAATTTTTCCGAAACGTCGTGAAAACCTTTTGGCCTTTTTCATGATATTTCAACAAAATCGCATTTACCATCTTCTGGTAAATTCTTCTTAAATGTTAGGAGAGAGAACAGTTCTCTCCTAATATTCGAGAATAATTCACCAGAATATGGCAAATGCGATTTTGCCGAAACGTCGTAACAAAGGTCTTTTTCAGGACACACAAAACAATACACGGATGTTCAAAGGCCCGAAATAAGTTTAAACACATTTCGTCCGTGAAAGCATACACATGAACACACACACACACACACACACACGCACACACACATCGTGAGACAGGTGTGAGACACCTGTGAGATAGCTGTGAGATAGTATTGCATTGAATATATACAGGGGTGTGAGACATGTGTGAGACACCTGTGAGATACATGTGAGGCACCTGTGAGATGGTTGTAAGGCACATGTCGCACGACCAGAAAAAAGGTTATTTAGACCCCTATGTAAATCCCCATTGGAAATTGTCGCAGAACTGTGCTAGCCAATCTACTATGTATATCGCTGGCAATTGATAATATAATTTCTTACAGATATTGTTGATCACTAAAATAACATGTCTCGAACAATTTTAGCAAGAAATATATATGTATATTTCATTTCATTATTTGATTATTTCTTTATATATATAATTGTCTCGAAAAATTTTAGGAAGAAATATATATGTATTTTTCATTTCATTATTTCATTATTTCTTTATACATACATACATAATTAATTATTTAAGATAATTTTGAACTTAAAATGAACATTAAAAAAACTTGATCGAAATTTCTTACAAATTTGTGCAATATCCGAAACGTACTCTGATGAAATTACTCGTACGTATGATTGTTTTCGCCCAAGATAAAGTGTTGAAATCGGAAATGTGCACTCGAAATCAAATCGCGAATTTTATCGTTTTCTAACAGATTATAAAAGATTATATATAGATAAATAATTCAATTGAGAAATGTAACCGTCCGTGAACATCATGTTACGCATAATTACACCCATAATACTCCTCTGCTATTCCTGTGATGCAAAAATCTCCAATGAAAATGGTAAGTTTATGGAAAATCTGGCGAATTAATCAATTTTGTATGTGTTTTCGTATATCGTTAAGTACAGTCATGCTCACATAAATCTAGTACAAAAAATTAGGTTACAATAGCAATTTTATATAGCAATGTCAAATTGTTTGTCCAAGTTTTCTGTGAGCATAACTGTACATTTATTTGTGCATTGTATCGTGCGTTCAACAAAATTAACGATGAAGTTGACGATGGCAGTCTCAAGGCATGTCGGTACGATATATTTATAGATATATCTGAATTTATTATTATTATTATTATTATATTTTGCATTTATACCAGTTATATTGTAGTTCTTAATATATAAAATTAACTGTAGAACAAAATTTCTGTCTATTCAATAATAATTACTACAAATTGAACGATGGACTTTCTATGGGATCACCTTTAAATTGATCATTATCTAACATATATTTTTAAATCAGGCGTCCATTCGATGTATAGAGTGATGTGAACTGGCCCAGATCTTGCCACTGAATCCAGTGGAATGAGGAAGCGGTTCTATTTATACCTTCGCATCTCGATGTTGTTCTGTTTGTCTACGTCACACATTTTTGTCGTATCGGTGTAACTTTTTAGCATCGCAATCAGCAACAATTGCTGCCCGATTTTGTTTGTTGTCATGACGACCTTCAATTATCCAGGATTTATATTTAAATTCTTGTTCACCGTTTTCACCTTCTCGGCTTCTGCAATACCCCAATTTGCATTTAATTATTTAGAATTTTAGTTCATTCTAATTTATTTTTTTAATTCTTAATTCTTCTTAATTTAATTTATTAATTTAATTCTTTTCTAATTTAGTTCTCGCAATTCCCGAGTTTGCGTTCTTAGACGAATCCATCGACCCATGCGACAATTTCTACGAATTCAGCTGCGGCAACTTTAAGCACGTCCATCCTCTTCCCAAAAAACAGAGGAGCATCGATAATTTCGGCATCCTGCAAGATGAAACCTACGAGGATCTTATGCGTATGCCTTATAATAATTTTCATCAACTTCTAACCACCACCTCTAATGTTTAGATGCACTCAACTCTCCTGTTAAGGATGAAGATTCTGCAGCGTTCAAGAAGGCCAAAATCTTCTACACGTCGTGCATCAATGAGTCAAACTCAGATGGCATATTTCCGCCATCTATGGCTGTCCTGGATTACTTCAAGGGATGGCCTTTAATTGAAAGGAAGCGAAATGTGGGGAAGAAAATGACTTGGGAGGAGATAGGGGATGCAATAGCTTACTTTGGGATTCCTCTATTCTTCAATATTGATGTCCTTACTTCGAACCCAAATGGAACCTCCTATATAATCAGGGTAAGTCCGTAGAGTGAATTTTTTCTGTGAAACTTTTCATCACAGAAAAAAAAATTCGGCCGGTGCCAAGATATTTCACACATCTATATCACCTTTTCAAATACTTATATCTATTTTTTTCTACAAGATAGCAGTGTCTTGAAAGGTAGATAATGCACTAATCAGTACTTACTTATTTAATGAGCAATAAGAATATTAAAGAATAATTAAGTTAAACTCATTCATTACTAATACGTCAACCAATATCTGTAATAACTTGCATACATATTTCAAACGCTGGTTATTGTAATACCATTAAAGATTCTGCAGTGTTCAAGAAGGCCAAAACATCAAGAAGGCAATACATATATATATATATATATATATATATATATGTGGTTTAAAACTACAAAACATTGATACACTATTTAAAACAATATAAAAATTATATTTCAAAAATATTGCATTGATTATTATCAGTTAATATTTACAACGTATTTTTTTAATGTATTAGTAAATATCGATAATAAATTTCGTTACAATTGGTACCGTAGTTTTAGAGATACGATTTTTTACACGCACTTTGTGAGATGTCATTTGATAAAACTAAACTAAAAATAACAGCTAAAATATGCAATTACATAAAAAAAAATATTATTATCATTATTACAAGTATCTTAGGAAATAAGCATTACATATTACGAAAAAATACAATATTAATAGTAGAATATCACTCAATATTAACAATAAATTTCATCTATATGAGTCATTTTCAAAATAATGATTTCTAAAACATCATAATAAGCTATATACATATACAATATTAAGAGCAGAATATCACTCAATATTAACAATAAATTTCATCAATAGAAATAATTATCAGAACAATGATTTCTATAACAACATATTATGCTAAATATACAATATTAAGCGTAGAATATCCCTCAACATTAACAATAAATTTTATGAATATAAGTCATTTTCAGAACAATGATTTCGATAACATCATGTCAAGTAATACCAACGATATTTCTGGATATTAAGATATTGAAATCACTGCTCTGCAAATAGACCTGTATTGATGAAATTTATTGTTAATATTGAGTGATAATCATAAACATAAATATTGATTCGCTATTTTTTTTAATATAACATAAAAGGTAGTATAAAGTATCACCAAGTATTACATTAAAAATACAATACTAAGAGCAGTATATCACTCTATATTAACAATACATTTCATCAGTTTAAGTCATTTTCAGAACAATGATTTCGATAACAACATATTAACCTTACAATACAATATTAAAAGCAGAATATCACTCAATATTAACAATAAAATTCAGAACAATGATTTCGTTAATAACATATTGAGCTAAATATACATAATTAAAAGCAGAATATCACTTAATATTAACACAAAGTCACGTCAATATTAGTCATTTTCAGAACAATCATTTCGATAACATCATGTCAAGTAATATCAACGATATTACTGGATATGAAGATATCGAAATCACTCTTCTGCAAATTGACTTATATTGATGAAAATTATTGTTAATATTGAGTGATATTTATAACCATAAATTTTGATTCGCTAATTTTTGATATATCACATTAAAGGTATAATACAAAGTTTTATGTTAAAAATACAATATTAAGAGCAGTATATCACTCAATATTAACAATAAAATTCATCAATATAAGTAATTTTCAGAACAATGATTTCGATAACAACATATTGAGCTAACTATACAATAATAACAGAAGAATATCACTTAATATTAACAACACATTTCATCAATATAAGTCATTTTCAGAACAATGATTTCCATAACAACATATTAGGCTAAATATACAATATTAAAAGCGGAATATCACTCAATATTAAGAACCAATTTCATCAATATAAGTCATTTTCAGAACAATGATTTCGATACAACATATTAACATAAATATACAATATTAAAAGCAGAATATCACTCAATATTAAGAACAAATTTCATCAATATAAGTCATTTTTAGAACAATGATTTTGATAACAACATATTAACTTTAATATACAATATTAAAAGTAGAATATCACTCAATATTAACAATAAATTTCATCAATATAAGTCATTTTCAGAACAATCATTTCGATAACAACATATTAAGCTACATATACAATTGTAAGGGCAGAATGTCACTCAATATTAAAAATAAATTTCATCAATATAAGTCATTTTCAAAACAATCATTTTGATAACAACATACTAAGCTAAATATACAATATTAAAAGCAGAATATCACTCAATATAAACAATAAATTTTGTCAATATAAGTCATTTTCAGAACAATGATTTCGATAACATGATGTCAAGTAATATCAACGATATTACTGCATATGAAGATATCGAAATCACTGTTCTGCAAATTGACCTATATTGATGAAATTTATTGCTAATATTGAGTGATATTCAAAAATATAAATATTGATTCGCTAAGTTTTGAGATATTACATCAAAGGTAATATCAAAATTTCACAAAAATTATAAATATATTAAAAAACAAATAATATATGATAAGATAGAATATAGATATATTACTAATATTGTATATATTAATATTGTACGTTAATATTATATTTAATGACATCTCTACTGTTCTCCAAAGTGACTCGTAATTGCATCACTGTATCTTAAAAACCAACCTATCAATAGTAATCAAATTTATTACATATATTATGTGAAATTTTGATATTTATTTTGTGAAATTAAATTAATATTCAATGCATAATTCTTGAGATATAAATTTAATATAAAAATGTATTTTATTGAGATTTTTTAAGTATTTTATCTTTAATTCATTCTATGGAAGCTCACTTACATGTATGCACATTTGGTTGCTTACAAATGCTTTCTTATTGAGGAAAAAAATGTTTATAGAATTGTTTTTGTTAAAGAGTCATAGATAAACGTCAAACTTACAATTTTCTAGGGAAAGTCTGTCAATTTTCCGGAGCCAAGCTATAAAGTCATTGCAACCTAATACACACACCAAGAAGAATGCCTAACCTAACCAAACCTAACCTAACCTAATACACACACCAAGCAGAATAGGCTAGCTAACAATTGATTTCTTATTGACAAAAAATTGTTTATAAGAATTGTCTTAGTCAAAACGTCATAGATAAACGTCAAACTTACAATTTTCTAGAGAAAGTCTTCTAATTTTCCTGAGCCAAGCTATAAAGTCATTGCAACCTAATACACACACCAAGAAGAATTCCTAACCTAACCTAACCTAACCTAACATAATAAACACACCAAGAAGAATTGGCTCGCTAACGATTGATTTTTTATTGACAAAAATTTGTTTATAAGAATTGTCTTAATCAAAAAGTCATAGATAAACGTCAAACTTAAATTTTTCTAGAGAAAGTCTTGCAATTTTCCTGAGCCAAGCTATAAAGTCATTGCAACCTAATACATACACCAAGAATAATTCCTAACTTAACTTAACCTAACCTAACCTAACTTAACCTAACCTAATACACACACCAAGAAGAATTCCTAACCTAACCTAATACACACACCAAGAAGAATTCCTAACCTAACCTAATACACACACCAAGAAGAATTCCTAACCTAAAATAACCTAACCTAACCTAACCTAGCCTAATACAAACACCAATAAGAATTCCTAACCTAACCTAACCTAATACATACACCAAGAAGTATTGGATCAAAGTCAGGGTTTATACTAACCAATCTTATTAATCCATCAATTAAGATTAGGTTTTATTATTTTTTACAGATAAATAACCCACTCCTTACTATTACAAATTCTGAGGTTATTGGAAAAATTCCCGAACAGATCGATTTATCATCGCACGAAAGATTGAAGCGAAAGACCCATGAACAAAATGCTTTCCACGTTTTTCTAAGACGAATAGCCATTAAGATGCGACGTAGACTTAAGACTCGAAAGGGAAGGTTTGCCATTGATTTGGAAATTGCAGATTGTATTAAATTGTCGGAAGACATTAGTGCTCGACTTGTAAGTTCAATTTCGTTATTGTTTTTCAGTGATCCTTCAATCAGTAAAGTTTAGAAATTTAGTGATACTGAAACCTTTTTGAAAATTGCGTAACTTTTGATCCAATAACTTATGTGAAAAGTCATTTTCTAAATACTGAAACCTTTTTGAAAATTGTGTAAGTTTTAATAAAAATACTTATGAGAAGAATCATTTTGTAAATATATTTATGATATTGAAGGATCATTGAACATTGATAACTTTACAAATTTTAGTCATTCAATCATTAGATGATAAATAAGTTATAAGGTTATAGTAATATTGAAAATTGGTACACAGTTATGTGTATTTGTAATACTGTTTCAATGAGTAATTTTGAAGGATTATTGAACACTTCTGTCTAAATTAAAATTTAAATTCTTTTAATATTTTTTTCAATATATATTGCAGGATTATAGCAATTATTAGATGATAGAAGAAGAAGAAAAAGAAGAAGATAGAATATATTGCCAAAACTGTAATAATATGTGCATACATTTATTCATTAATGAATATAATGATGATAGTACAGTATGCGCCAGAATAATCAGTACTGAAGTACGGCAACCAATCATACTCAACCTACTGATAACGGCGCTTAGGTGTAGTTGGTTGCCTAACATTCAGTACTGTTATATTCTGGCGCATACTGTATATAACTTTATCAATTTTCAATCATACTTGAATCACTTCTAAAAGTCCCTGCGATGATGAAAATGATATCCAACGTAAATATCAACTAATTAATCATTTTTAGATCGACAATGATGGTCCAACAGAGGTTACAATAAAAAAACTACAAGAATGGACAGACCTCTTCATTGGGAAAGATTCTGGAGTAAGTTTATAGATATTAGGAGTATATTATAAATGTAAAGATTAATGCACTATCAGGCATAACAATATAAAATTGAAAATTGGTCTGATCATTTTTTTGTATTATGCTTTTGAATTGTGTATTCTAAATCAATTACAAACAATATATTATTGGTCGAAATGAGATATTGCAGGTAAATTACGTATGAAAAAATGTTAACAGTAAAGTGATCGTTATTTGACAACAATACATTCAAATATGGTGAAATATGGTGGTTAATAGCTATTATATCATAATTGTCAAAAATAACGTACACTGTACTGTACACTGTACTGTACTGCACTGTGCACCGTACTTTACTGTACTGTATACTGTACTGTACTGTACACTGTACTGTACTGTACTATACACTGAACTGTACTGTAGTGTACTCTACTGTACTGTACTGTACTCTACTGTACTGTACTGTACTGAACTGCACTGTACTGTACTGTACTGTACTGTACTGTACTGTACTGTACTGTACTGTACTGTACTGTACTGTACTGTACTGTACACTGTACTATACTGTACTGTACTGTACCGTACACTGTACACTGTACACTGTACACTGTACACTATACACTGTTAACGCTATTTGATAAGCAATAGTATTGTACCGTACACTGTACACTGTACACTATACACTGTTAACACTTTTTGATAAGCAATAGTACTGTACTGTACACTGTACACTGTACACTGTACACTGTACACTTTAACGTTTTTTGATAAACAATACACCTGATTAACTGTAACCATTAACTTGACATGTTTAGATGTTAGATTCTATATTCTGTTTTAGATGAATTGGTTGGAATTCTTGGGACATGTGTTCAAGAATACAGGCATACTGATTAACCAAGACATGCAGATTCAGTGTTATTCGAGTATATTTACAATGCTTAACCTCTACAAGAAGTCAGATTCAGATACAATCAAGAACTACATCATCGCTAGAATTTTGAGCAACATGGCTCAAGATAGTGAACGCTTCATGAGGAATAGTCTGAGGAAGTACCACAAAGCAAATGGTCGAACAATAGATACGAGGTAAGGTTGCAATTTTGATGCAAAATATCAGAGAACTTATCAAGAAGTTGCTATGCAAAGTTTTGCAAAGATATAAAAGTGTAAATTATTGAATTACATTGATCAAAAAATTTATAAGACAAGATTATACATAATCTATATAAAATATTGAAGAGCATATTTGTAAATGTATATTGAAATTGCATATTGAAACTTTAAATAACTATGTGGAAATTCGACTCAAAAACGTGAAAATTCCACTCAAAATTTTACTAAAATCTATGGAACAAACCTTCCCTCCATTTGCATATTAAATGTACGATATAATTCTACAAAAATTACTATACATATTAAAATTTTATTAAACTATATGAAAATTCGACTCAAAAAACGTAAAAATGCCACTCAAAATTTTACTAAAATCTATTCCACACAAACCTTCCCTTCCACAGATCATTTTTTGTTTGTGCGAGATTCAATGTAAATTTAAAACATCCATAACAGTCATTACAAAATAATTCTGAAAGAATGCAATCAAAATTTTCTTGGCGATAATGTGAAACTCAATCAAAATACCACTCAAAATTTTACTAAAATCTATGGAAATTCCACACAAACCTTTCCTTTCACAGACCTTTTTTTTGTGCGAGATTCAAAATAAATTTAAAACATCCATAACAGTCATTACAAAATAATTCTGAAAGAATGCAATCAAAATTTTCTTGGCGATAATGTGAAACTCAATCAAAATACCACTCAAAATTTTACTAAAATCTATGGAAATTCCACATAAACCTTTCCTTCCACAGACCTTTTTTGCGAGATTCAATGTAAATTTGAACAGACATTATAAAATAATTCTGAAAGAATGCAATAAAAATTTTCTTAGCGATAATATGATTGAGTTGTTTTAAATGCTGTCGTGTCTTTAATAGATTGTTGTGTATAAATTAATTGTATTTTCAGGCCTAAGTACTGCTTAAGTAAGGTACTTGGAGGAGAAGGAAATATTGCTTTTGGAAATCCAATTATCTATGAGTACCAAAAATACCTCTTCAATGGCAGTAAACTTGACAAGGTAAGTAATAGTATATTATACACCAAGGTTGTGAAGTATGCTATTATAGTTTTGGCCAATTTCTTTCTTTTTAAGGCTCGTGAGGTGATTCACAACATCCGTGACTCCTTTCTTGACATCATTGACCGTTCAACTTGGATGGACACTTTCACGAAACAGAACGCCAAACTCAAAGCTTCGAAGATGACCACAGTCCTCGAATTTGATGAGGAGACTCTTGAGAAGAAGGAAGAAGTTGATGAATTCTACGATGATTTGCAAGTATTTTCCGGTGACCACTTCGGAAACTCACGACGACTTAACGCCTTTAATTTGGCCTCAAATTTAAAACAAGTCAGGTCAAAGAAAAAACATGAATTGTCAGTTCTGTGACTTTCAAAAATCCGTGGAACTAATGCAATTGTCTTTTTAGGTGGAGCATCTCACCTTTTATCGTTAATGCGTTTTATGACCGAAAAAGTAACGAAATCGGTGAGTAATTAACGACTTATTAATTCCACAGTTTAAATATACTGCTATCCATAAGTTAAGCATATTGTCAAAAACAATTTTTGATTCTAGTACTTCCTGCAAGTATTTTACAACCACCATTCTTCTATGGAAATCATAGGTAGGTCCCCATGCTTCATGCTTTTCAAGTATTTTAGGCCCAGTATTATAACCTTCGGTTAACTTCAATCCAAGTTCAATTGGCATAGATACAATTGGTTCTTAAGTCAAGTATTTTCTGAAGTATTTTCTTAGTACAAACTTTAATTTTATAGTATTTTGGATTATGCGAGGATTGGTACATTAATAGGTCATGAGATCACCCATGGTTTTGATGATGCTGGCAGACAATTAAATGCTAATGGTAGTCTCGAAGATTGGTGGTCCGAAGAATCAGAAGAAGCATTTCGTGATAACGTCCAATGCTTTAAGGAGCAGTATGGGAATTACTATGTTGATGAGATTGATGAGTTTGTAGATGGTGACATGACTCTAAACGAGAACATAGCAGATAATGGAGGCTTGCATATAGCCTATAATGCTATGCAGAAGTTGAGAAGTACCACGGAGAAGACTGCCATTGGTGTTAAAGGATATACACCAGAGCAGCTGTTCTTTATAGGATTTGGAACTGTAAGTCTTACATGTTGAATAAAAATAGCAAATCAAATATTTTGATTTCAGGCCTAATTCTCATTAAATTCATAGTAATTCGTAGTGATTAATAAAAGTAAAACCTTTTTTGTTAATTTTTTAACTATTCTACAGCTTGATAACTCCAAACCTTCTACAAACATTGAGCTCTAGATTTTTCCTGAATTCGATTCTTAGGCGGTTTCCTTCATGACTAGTACTACTCAAGAGAGATTCATCAGAAGTTATTGGTGATTATTGATGATAAAGATGACTGTTGATGATAACTATGCGGATGATGACGTGGAAGGTGATATCATCACCAAACCTTGAGATCTTTTCATTTTCTTGTTGCGTTCTGCTCCCATGAAAACAATATAAGTTATTCAGAAGTCACGATGATGGTGGTGATCATATCATCACCAAACTTTGAGGTCTTTTCATTTTATTCTGCTCCCATGAAAATAAGTTATTCAGCAGTCTTGATGATGAGGGGGATATCATCACCAAACTTTGAGATCTTTTCATTTTCATGTTGCGTTCTACTCCCATGAAAACAATATTACTTATTCAGCAGTCTTAATGATGATGGTGATCATATCATCACCAAACTTTGAGATCGTTTCATTTTCATGTTGTGTTCTGCTCCCATGAAAATAATATAAGTTATTCAGCGGTCTTGATGATGATGGGGATATCATCACCAAACTTTGAAATCTTTTCATTTTCATATTTTGTTCTGCTCCCATGAAAATCATATAAGTTATTCAGCAGTCTTGATGATGATGGTGATCATATAATCACCAAACTTTGAGATCTTTTCATTTTCTTGTTGCGTTCTGCTCCCATGAAAACAATATAAGTTATTCAGAAGTCACGATGATGGTGGTGATCATATCATCACCAAACTTTGAGGTCTTTTCATTTTATTCTGCTCCCATGAAAATAAGTTATTCAGCAGTCTTGATGATGAGGGGGATATCATCACCAAACTTTGAGATCTTTTCATTTTCATGTTGCGTTCTACTCCCATGAAAACAATATTACTTATTCAGCAGTCTTAATGATGATGGTGATCATATCATCACCAAACTTTGAGATCGTTTCATTTTCATGTTGTGTTCTGCTCCCATGAAAATAATATAAGTTATTCAGCGGTCTTAATGATGATGGGGATATCATCACCAAACTTTGAAATCTTTTCATTTTCATATTTTGTTCTGCTCCCATGAAAATCATATAAGTTATTCAGCAGTCTTGATGATGATGGTGATCATATAATCACCAAACTTTTCATTTTCTTGTTGCGTTCTGCTCCCATGAAAACAATATAAGTTATTCAGAAGTCACGATGATGGTGGTGATCATATCATCACCAAACTTTAAGGTCTTTTCATTTTATTCTGCTCCCATGAAAATAAGTTATTCAGCAGTCTTGATGATAATGGGGATATCATCACCAAATTTTGCGATCTTTTAATCTTCATGTTACGTTCTGCTCCCATAAAACCAATAAAAGTTATTCAGCAGTCTTATTGATGATGAGGATATCATCACCAAACTTTGAGATCTTTTCATTTTCATGTTGTGTTCTGCTTCCATAAAAACAATATATGTTATTCAGCAGTCTTGATAATGATGGTGATGGTGATATCATTACCAAACTTTGAGATCTTTTCTTTTTCATGTTGCGTTCTGCTCCCATGGAAACAATATAAGTTATTCAGCAGTATTGATGATGATGATGGTGATATCACCAAACTTTGAGATCTTTTTATGTTCATGTTGCATTCTGCTCCCATTAAATCAATATAAGTTATTCAGTCTTTCCTAACTTTAAGATATAGTATCTTCTGGATGGAAATTTAAACTAACATTCCTTAACAATTAAACTATCAATCTCCTCCTTAAATCCTCTTAACAATTAACTTTACATCAAAATTTCCTAAATAATTAGTGGACTTGTAATCTGTTTTAGATGTGGTGTACCACTGAATCTTACATCTTTTTGGAGATGATGCACCTGATTGATGTGCATTCTTTAGGACGCACAAGAGTAACAGGAGGAGTATCTAATATGGAAGAGTTTGCAGATGCCTTTAATTGCCCCAAAAACAGCAAGATGAATCCAGACAAAAAATGCCTCCTTTGGTGAAAAGGCTACTTTAAAGCCCTAGAGTTATAAAACTTGAGTTAGCAATAAGTATTACCATATCTCAGCTAACTCAAGACATTGAATAGTTGCAGATGTTAGACATTATTATTGAATTTTGTACCATTCACAGTTTATAGTTGAACTATTATAAGATAAGATTAACAGTATTAATAATAATAACAATAATTATAGTTGTACCCCATCCCAAGAGTTTGCAGATGCTTTTAATTGCCCCAAAAATAGCAAGATGAAACCAGAGAAAAACCCACAGAAAAAACGACGGTAATTAGACATGATATTTTGGTATTACAGGCACATATAATTTTTTCAATCCCTAAAAAAATTAACGTTAATATTTAAAAATATCAGTGAATACCACTTAGAACTACGTGCTCACAGTAAAAAGCTAATATCTCAAGAATCATGCATTGCATATATGTCCAATTTAACACATAATATCTCAACATATCACTAACTATCAGTGATAAAATACGTTAATATTCGTACACCAGTTTTAGAGATATTGATCATAAAGTGAGATCAATATTTTTAAATACCAATTGAAAACACATCATCATAGTACATATCACTTATCTGAAGAATCACACATTGGACATTCATCGTATTCAACATATTATAGACCAATATATCACTTAATATCAGTAATAAATTGCGTTATTATAGACAAGCTGGTTTTTAGGATATCGCCAAAAAAATAACGTCAATAATTAAGAATATCACTAAATTTCGCTGAAAATCACACGCTCGCAGTAGAAAGCAAATATCTCAAGAATCGCACATTGGATATTAATCCATTTTAATAGGTTAGTTCCTAATATATCACTCAATATCAAAAATAAATTGCATGGATACTGGTACGCTACTTGTTGAGATATTGCTACTGAAGTCTTATCAATATTTGAAAATACCAATGGAAAACACATGATCATAGTAAAAATCAGTAATCTGAAGAATCGCGCATTGGATATTCATCGTATTCAACATATTATAGAAGAATATATCACTCAATATCAGTAATAAATTGCGTTATTATAGACACGCTAGTTTTTGAGATATCGCCAAAAAAATAAAGTTAATATTTGAGAATATCACTAAATAACACTGAAAAACATGCGCTCACCGTAGAAATCAAATATCTCAAGAATCACGCATTGGATATTAATCGATTTTAATAGGTTAGTTCCTAATATATCACTTAATATCAAAAATGAATTTCATCAATATTGGTACGCTAGTTTTTGAGATATTGCTAATGAAGTCATATCAATATTTGAAAATACCAGTGGAAAACACATGATCTTAGTAAAAATCAGTAATTTTAAGAATCGCGAATTGGACATTAATCGTATTCAATGTATTATAGACTTATATATCACTCAATATCAGTAATTAATTGCGTTATTATAGATACGCTAGTTTTTGAGATATGGCCAAAAATGTAACGTTAATATTTAGGAATATCACTAAATAACACTGAAAAACGAAAGCTCAAAGTAGAAAACAAATATCTCAAGAATTGCGCATTGGATATTAATCCGTTTTAATAGGTTAGTTTCTAATATATCACTCAATATAAAAAATGAATTGCATTGATATTGGTATGCTAGTTTTTGAGATATTGCTAATGAAGTCGTATCAATATTTGAAAATACCAATGGAAAACACATGATCATAGTGAAAATCAGTAATCTGAAGAATCACGCATTGGGCATTCAACTTATTCAACATATTGTAGACCAATATATCACTAAATATCAGCAATAAATTGCGTTATTATAGACACGCTAGTTTTCGAGATATCGCCAAAAAATAAAGTTAATATGTAAGAATATCACTAAATAACCCTGAAAAACACACGCTTACAATAGATAAAAAATATCTCAAGAATTGCGCATTGGATATTAATCCATTGTAATTCGTGAGTTCCAAATATATCGCTCAATATCAGTTATGACTTGCATCGATATTGGTACAATACATTTTGAGATATTGTTAATGAAGTCATATCAATAATTGAAAATGCCAATGAAAAACACATGATCATAGTAAATATCAATAATCTGAAGAATCACTCATTGAACATTCATCGTATATAATGTATCATAGACCAATATATCAGTCAATATCAGTAATAAATTGCGTTATTATAGATGGGCTAGTTTTTGAGATATCGTCAAAAATATAACGTTAAAATTTAAGAATATCACTAAATAACACTGAAAAACTCACGCTCACAGTAGAAAACGAATATCTCAAGAATCGCGCATTAAATATCAATTCACAATAATATGTTAGTTCCTACTATATCACTCAAAATCAATGATAAATTGCACCGATATTGGTACGCTAGTTTTTGAGATATTGCTAATGAAATCATATCAATATTTGAACATACCAATGGAAAACACATGATCATATTAAAACATCAGTAATCTGAAGAATCGCGCATTGGACATTTATCATATTTAATATATTATAGACTAATATATCACTCAATATCAGTAATAAATTGCATTATTATAGACACGCTAGTTTTTGAGATATCGCCAAAAATAACGCGTTAATATTTAAGAATATCACTAAATAACACTGACAAACACATGCTCGCAGTAGAAAGCAAATATCTCAAGAATCGCGCATTGGATATTAATCCATTTTAATGCGTTAGTTCCTAGTATATCACTCAATATCAGAAATAAATTGCATCGATATTGGTACGCTAGTTTTTGAGATATTGCTAATGAAGTCATATCAATATTTGAAAATACCAGTGGAAAACACATGATCTTAGTAAATATCAGTAATTTCAAGAATCGCGCATTGGACATTCATCGTATTCAATATATTATAGACTTATATATCGCTTAATATCAGTAATAAATTGCGTTATTATAGACGCGCTATTTTTTGAGATATTGCTAAAAAAATAACGTTAATATTTAAGAATATCACTAAATTATACTGACAAACATACGCTCACAGTAGAAAGCCGATATCTCAAAAATGGCGTATTGGATATTAATCCATTGTAATACGTTAGTGCCTAATATATCAGTCAATATCAATAATTAATTGCATCGATATTGGTACGCTAGTTTTTGAGATATTGCCAGTGAAGTCGTATCGATATTTGAAAATAGTAATGCAAAATACATGATCATAGTAAAAATGAGTTATCTGAAGAAGCACGCATTGGACCATCATCGTATTCAATATGTTATAGGACAATATATCACTAAATATCAGTAATAAAATGCGTTGTTATGTACACGCCAGTTTTTGAGATATCGCCAAAATAATAACGTTAATATTTATGAATATCACTAAATAACACTGAAAAACACACGCTCACAGCAGAAAGCAAATATCTCAAGAATGGCACATTGGATATTAATCCGTTTTAATAAGTTAGTTCTTAATATATCACTCAATATCAAAATTAAATTGCATCGATATTGATACGCTGGTTCTTAAGATATTGCTAATGAAGTCATGTCAATAGTTGAAAGTACCAATGGAAAACACATGATCATAGTACATATCAATAATCCGAAGAATCACGCATTGGATATTCATACTATTCAATACATCATAGGACAATATATCACTTCATATCGGTAATAAATTGCGTTATTATAGACACGCTAGTTTTTGAGATATCGCCAAAAATATAACGTTAAAATTTAAGAATATCACTAAATTACACTGAAAAACAGACGGTCACAGTAGAAATCAAATTTCTCAAGAATGGCACATTGGATATTAATCCGTTTCAATAAGTTAGTTCTTAATATATCACTCAATATCAAAATTAAATTGCATCGATATTGATACGCTGCTTCTTAAGATATTGCTCATGAAGTCATGTCAATATTTGAAAGTACCAATGGAAAACACATGATCATAGTACATATCAATAATCCGAAGAATCACGCATTGGATATTCATACTATTCAATACATCATAGGACAATATATCACTTCATATCGGTAATAAATTGCGTTATTATAGACACGCTAGTTTTTGAGATATCCCCAAAAATATAACGTTAAAATTTAAGAATATCACTAAATTACACTGAAAAACAGACGCTCACAGCAGAAAGCAAATATCTCAAGAATGGCACATTGGATATTAATCCGTTTTAATAAGTTAGTTCTTAATATATCACTCAATATCAAAATTAAATTGCATCGATATTGATACGCTGGTTCTTAAGATATTGCTAATGAAGTCATGTCAATAGTTGAAAGTACCAATGGAAAACACATGATCATAGTACATATCAATAATCCGGAGAATCACGCATTGGATATTCATACTATTCAATACATCATAGGACAATATATCACTTCATATCGGTAATAAATTGCGTTATTATAGACACGCTAGTTTTTGAGATATCCCCAAAAATATAACGTTAAAATTTAAGAATATCACTAAATTACACTGAAAAACAGACGGTCACAGTAGAAATCAAATTTCTCAAGAATGGCACATTGGATATTAATCCGTTTCAATAAGTTAGTTCTTAATATATCACTCAATATCAAAATTAAATTGCATCGATATTGATACGCTGCTTCTTAAGATATTGCTCATGAAGTCATGTCAATATTTGAAAGTACCAATGGAAAACACATGATCATAGTACATATCAATAATCCGAAGAATCACGCATTGGATATGCATACTATTCAATACATCATAGGACAATATATCACTTCATATCGGTAATAAATTGCGTAATTATAGACACGCTAGTTTTTGAGATATCGCCGAAAATATAACGTTAATATTTAAGAATATCACTAAATACCACTGAAAAGCAGACGCTCACAGTAGAAATCAAGTATCTCAAGAATCGGGCATTGGATATTAATCCATTGTAATATGTTAGTTCCTCATATATCACTCAATATCATAAATGAATTGCATCGATATTCGTACGCTAGTTTTTGAGATATGGCTAATGAAGTCATATCAATACTTGAAAATACCAATGGATAACACCTGATCATAGTACATATAAATAATCTGAAGAATCACGCATTGGACATTCATTGTATTCAATATATCTTAGACCAATATATTAGTCAATATCAGTAATATATTGCGTTATTATAGACACGGTAGTTTTTGAGATATCGCCAAAACTATAACGTTAATATTTAAGAATATCACTAAATAACACTGAAAAACAGACGCTCACAGCAGAAATCAAATATCACATTGGATATTAATCCATTGTAATACGTTAATTGTTAATATATCACTCAATATCCGTAATGAATTACATCATTATTGGTACGCCATACTTGTATTTTTTTCTACAGTACAATTTTTATTCATCCATCAAATTTATGATTTTTATTCATCCATCAAATTTATGATCAATAAATTATAAATATGATTTCGTGTCAATAAAATGATGATTCTAATTGCAGCTGGATCAAATTAAAGGGTGAAACTAAAATAATAAAATTATTTTAATCGGTGCATATGCAATTCATTAAACATCGCAACGTGATGATAAAATAATAAAGTTAATTAAATTATACAAATGCAATGTTTTAGTATGCAGTAAATGAGTGCCTCTCACATTTCATATAATTTCCATGCCAATTTATATCACCCAGTTTCCACATACAAGGACACACACCTGATAATAGTTTTCACAATTTTCTAGAGAGACATGCGAGACTTTTATGTTCTTTGATGCAATTAAGGTCACATATCTGCGTTGTCCACGTTGGGCAAAAAAAAATCGTATTTACATTTTCGAAAGTGGACCGTTGTGGTCCATGTAACTAGTAAACAGAAAAAAAAAATAAAAAGTGAAAGGCGACATAATTATATCAGTGCAATATTACATGAGTAGCGAAAGTAACAATAACGAAGTACGAATCTGCTAGGAAAAACAAATTTAATTACACGTTATGCGTTTTTGTTGTTTCTTTTCACTATTTTATGGGTTTTTTTAATCCGAATATGAAGTTTGCTTATGTGATGTAGTCATGGTCAGATAAACTTGGGTACGACTAAGTTGTTTTGTTTGTTGGTAAGCATGCTGTAAAATGGCTTACTTAGAAATGATTTGTATATGGAGATATAAAGTATAAGCAAACTTTATATCTCCATGCACAAATCATTTACATCATCTATTATCATCAGACTATTATCATCATACATGATATAGTCACGGTCATATTAACTTGGGTACGACAAAGATGCTTGTTGGTAAGGATGCTGTCAAATGGCTTGCTTACATATGATTTCTACATGAAGGAGATTTGAAGTTTGCTGACATGATATAGACACGGTCATATTAACTTGGGTACAACAGAGATGCTTGTTAGTAAGGATGCTGTAAAAAGGCTTGCTTACTTATGATTTGTACATGAAGGAGATAATACTTGCAGTAAGAAGTTAAGCTAAATATGTTACCTCTTCGTTACAAACTGTAATTACCACAAAAGTAACTGCACTAAGTCAGCCATAAGTTAATCTGGCACAGACTATAGTGTAGATTCAAAATAATTTGCAAGATGTATAATTTTTATTTTGGAATTGGTAATCATTTGTATTGATTAGAATATTGATTACTGTGATTGAATTATGGTATTAATTGGAATGATGGTAATTATAGTATTAATTGGTATGATTGGTATATTTGGTATTGATGTATTTTAACTGAGTACCATTATTTTTTTAAATACAAATTGTTTTTGAAAATTTCGTAGTAACTTCAAAAATTAACAAAAATATCTAAATTGGTGAAAATTCAAACGAAATATCAGAGTGTGAATGTTATTGGAAAATTGAAGTTTCTAAACTTAAAAAAAATGGCAAGAATTGGATAAGATATTCAAGAATGTGATTTTTTTTGAAAAGTTGAAGTTTCTACAGATACAATTCGCATTAACCCGATAAGATAATACCCGATAGAGAATGTGAACTATTCAACTTTTTGCCTTATTGAAGTATGCACTTAATAATGCAATTGTGGTATTATGGAAACGCAATTATTTTTATCGAGATCCGATAGATGGTATCGCCAATAGTGAACAATGCAGGTCACTTGTACGCTGTAGGTACATGTAAGTGTCCTGAAAAACCATGGTTTTCGAACAAATAATTATCCAAATAACCTTCACATTTAACGATAAGTTGCAGTAAGTGGTTTGAATAATTTGTATAACATTGATAAGTTGTAATAACTGATGTGAATAAATTATATAGCATTTTATACCTAAGGTAATTGGTATACAGTTCTTAGTTATTAGCATGCTCGAGTGTTTTAAGTTCATAAAGCTTAATCATTGATCACACATAATATTACATGAACTACTTATGTAAGCTATTAATTTCTATTTATTGTAAACGTAAATTAAAATATGTAAACTACCACTCAAAAAGGAGACGTAGAAAAAACGATGGTAGCTCCAGTACCGAATGAAAAATTGGCAACTAAAAAGAGAAAGAACAACTAGAAAGAGAGATATTTCAGAAATCTTAAAATTTTCTTGTACCTAATACTGTTTGTATCATTTTTACATTATTTTTATTTATATTCTTTGATAACCTATGTGAAATTATTAGAATTTGTTTCAATATTGAAATTTGAAATATTTCTGTTTGTATCATTTTTATATGAATATCATTTATATGTCTTTGGAAACCTCTGTACAATTTTTAGAATTTGTTTCAATATTAGATTTTAGAGATAATTTCAGTATGATTTTCAATTATATGTCACTGAAAACCTCTGAAAAATGATTAGAACCATTAGAGTAGAATTAATTTCGAGAAAAATACATGAGTTTGGGAATTTTGTGAATATCTTTGATTTGTATTTGTTTATGTTCTCATTTTATATCATGTTTTTTTGAAAATTTTCTCATTTTTAAAATCTAGTTTTATATCAGGCTATTTAGAAGCTTCGATAATATTTTCGATTAATTTTGCTTGAGAAGTTCTGAAATGTGTTTACAATATTAGGTGAGTCAATTTGGGTAAAATTTGGCAATTTTAATAATTGGCAAAGCAACGAGACGCAGTGGAACTTGTTTGTTATAGCAAAAGTTAGAAAGCCTTTCTTAGAACATTGATAATGAAAGAGTGCCATTTTTATACCTTAGCCTAATCTAAGGCATAGGTTTAAGTAGTCGCAAAAAAAATTAAAACAAAGCAATAACCCACAAAAAAGGCCAATTTGCCCATTTTAGGCAAATAAAAACTGGTTGCAGGGTTTCCTTAAACCAGGGTTTTCTTACTTTTAATATAACAAAGATGTTCCACTGTGTCTCGTTTCTTTTACCAAAATTTTCCAAGCTAACCAAAAATTTTCCCAGATTGACTCTACTGTATATATTTGTCCATTATAAGAAAATTCCATAAATCCTACAATATTAGATTTGCTTTGATTTTGATCTTATTTATTATAGCAAAAGATAGAAAACCATTCTGTGAACATTGATAATGAAAGAGTACCAAATATATAACAAAACAACAACCCATTAATAGGTTCAATTTACCTATTTTTAGCCCAAAAAACTGGTTGCAGGGAATATTTTTTTCCAAAAACTCAGGGTTTTCTTATGATATAACAAAGAAGTTTCACTGTGTCTCGTTGCATTTATCAAAATTTTCCAAGCTAACCTAAAATTTTCCCAGATTGACTCTACTGTATATATTTTGTCCTTTATAAGAAAATTCCATAAATCGTAAAATATTGAGATTTTCTTGGATTTTGAACATGTTTGTTATAGCAAAAGTTAGAAAACCCTTTTTTGAACATTGATAATGAAAGAGTACCAATTTTGTAACTTAGCTACTGGTTTGAGTGGGCGCAGAAAAATATATAACAAAACAACAACCAACAAAGGGTCAATTTGCCCAAATTTACCCAAATTTAATTGCCCAAAAAATCTAGTAAAGGGAATATTTTTTTCCAAAAACAGGCTTTTCTTTCTTTTGATATAACAAAGAAGTTCCTCTGTGTCTCATTGCTTTTATCAAAATTTCCCAAGCTAGCCTAAAATTTTCCCAGATTGACTTCACTGTATATATTTTCTCATTCAATTATAAAAAAATTCCAAAAATCTTAAAATATATAGATTTTCTTTGATTCTTGTTTAATTTTGTTTTTGTGTGACATTTTGTGTGTAGATTTTGTGTGATTTCAAAACAATTTCATAAAATTGTGAATGGAGCCGTTGATTTGGAAAGTGGGAAGAGTTTTTTTTTTTAATTCAGGAAAGTCTTGTGTATTTATGAACTTTTCTCAATTAGAAAAAAACGACTTACTCCACTTTAAAAATCGACGGCGCAATTTTGATGTTTTTTTGCATTTTTGTTGGTATTTTTTAGTTGGTCCTTGTTTTATTTTGAGTAGGATATCTGGTATTAATATTCAGACATTCCCATATTTAAAAAAATGTTGTACCTAAAACTGTTTATAGATTTGTATAGTTTTTACTACCTGTTTTTGTATGCCTTTTGAAAGCTGTGAAATGCTACTAGATTTTTCAACAAAATTAAATTTTAGTGATACGAGAACATTCCATGAGATTTTAAATGATCTTTGATTTTGATTTATTTTTGTTGTTTTTCTTATGTATGTTATAAACATTTATATATGCTAAAATCAGATTCTTGTTTTATTTTGAACAGGCTATCTGATATTGATATTCAGATATTCCCATACTAAGAAATTTCTAGTACCTAAAACTGATTATAGATTTGTATAGTTTTTACTACCTGTTTTTGTGTGTCTTTTGTAAGCTCTAAAATGTTGTTATAATTTTGAACAATATTAATTTTTAGAGGTACGAGAAAATTCCATGAGATAGGAACTTTTTAAATTATCTTTGATTTTGATTAGTTTTTGTTCTTATGCTGCCTTATGTTTTTGAAAATTTTCTTATTCTTAAAACGTACTTTTAATTCAGGCTATTTAGAGATTTCAGATACGTTTATATATGCTCTATAAATTTTCTGAAAAAAACTCTGAAATGTTATTAGAATTTTTAACCATATCATACTTTAGAGATACAAGAAAATTCCATTAGTTTGCAAATTTTAAGAATATCTTTGGTTTTGATTTGTTTTTGTTTCATGTATCACGATTTTGAAAATTTTATTATTCTTATTACGTACTTTTACTTGAGGCTCTTTAGAAATTCCGTATACGTTTAAAAATGTTCTATTAATTTTCTGAAAAACTCTGAAATATTATTGGATTTTATAACAATATTATAGTTTAGAGATACATGGAAATTCCATGAGTTTAGAAATTTTGAGAATATATTTGGTTTTGATTTGTTTGAGTTTTTGTATTCTTCAAACATACTTTTTATTCAGGCTACTTAGAGATTTCGGCTACGTTTCAAAATGTTCTATTAATTTTCAGAAATCTCTGAAATGTTATTGGAATTTATAACGAAATTATATTTTAGAGGTACAAAGAAATTCCATGAGTTTGGAAATATCGAGAATATCTTTTATTTTGATTCGTTTTTGTTCTTATGTTATATCATGTTTTTGAAAATTTTCTTAGTCTTAAAAAGGAAGGTACTTTTAATTCAGGCTATTTAGAGATTTAGGATATGATTAAAAATGTTCTATTAATTTCTGAAAAAGTCTGAATTGTTTTTAGAATTTTTAACAATATTATGATTTAGAGATACAAGAACATTCCATGAGTTTGGAGAAATTTTGAGAATATGTTTGGTTTTGATTGTTTTTGTTTCACTGTTATACCATGTTTTGGAAAATTTTCGAATTCTTAAATACTTTTAATAAAGGCTATTTAGAGATATGTTTAAAAATGTTCTATAAATTTTCTGAAAAACTCTAAAATGTTATTAGAATTTTGAACAATATAAATTTTTAGAGATATGAAAAAATTCCTTGAGTTTGGAAATTTTGCGAATATATTTGATTTTGATTTTGTTTTTGGTTTGTTTTTGATCTTATGTTTTATCATGTTTTCGACAATATTCTTATTCTTATAACGTAAAAAACGTACGATTCAAGAAAAAGAAAATTATCTAAAGTCTCTAAATAGCCTGAATAAATCATTAAGGCTATTTAGAGAATTTAGAACGCTAGAAATTTTTTTATTCATTTTCCTTAAAAATTCTCAAATTTCATTCGAAGTTTTTACTCATTCAATTATAATGATATCAGATACATTTGGAAATTTTAAGTATTTCTTTGCTTTATGTTTAATTTTGATCTTGTGTGAATTGTGGAAACTGTAAGGTTTTTGAAATGTTAGAGATTTCTAATTGCTTTAACAACAAAAAATTGATTGTAATTTCATCGCAATATACCTACCCATAATTTCTAATGTAATTATAAAACAATATCTGATATATTTATGAGAAAATTCTGTATAATTGGAAATTTTGAGAATATACCTGATTTTAGTTTGTTTCTGTTCTTATTTTATATTTTATTTGTAGAAAATTTACTATTCGTAAAATTGTTTTATTCACTCGACACTATTTTGAGTTTTCAATTACATACATTAAAAAATCGACGCTATTTTGAGTTTTCAACTACACACATAAAAAAATCTTTCGTTCAAAGTTATGCCCAGCGATAAATAATATACTATTAATATTATAATTAATATAATCTGGTATTATAAGCGCACGTTGCCGCTCCAACCGACATACCTCCATGTCCGGTGCGAAGCGTGCGCACGTGATGACATGCTTTATTACAGGGTGTTTTTCGTAATGTTAATTAACTATCCTGAGTTCACCCTCAACCCTGTACATTACACCTTGGCCTTGGCCACCTCAGTGGAGACGGCATGAACAGTCCCTCAGCCTTAAGTAGTTGGGGGTGCGGCTCCATGTAATTTAGTAACAAGGCTGTAGTTGTCCTTCTTGTTGGATATTTTCAATCTACAGTACAATTAAAATACTGATAATGAAGTCGTCTATGATTTATGTATTTTAAAAGTTCAAAAAATGTTTTAATTTTTAATTTATTAAAAAAAAACTGTACTTTTTAAAGACTCAGTGGCCATCCCTCAGTGGCGTGCTGTTGAGCTTGTCCCCTATTTTTGGGTCACCCTGTATTTGCAATTTTTAATTTAAGTATTTTTTTTAGTTCTGCTAATCGCAATGGACTAAAAACAAATTTTTAAGTCATATGACCTGTTGGGTAGACACATTTATCATTGTTATTATAATTTTATTGTATTATAGTGATATCGTAAAGGTGACTCGCGTACAATTCAAGTACACGCATGTGTTATTTTTTTCATCGCAACAGCTACTGGTGCAATATTTCAATAACCAAGATAGCGACTGACGACATTCTTGTGATAGTGCATGCAGAATTTCAACTGCTCAGATAATTACTAACGACTTGAAAATTGATGCCGATACGGTGACACGCAAAGCAGACTTAAGTGTGTTAACTAGATGCGCGCAAATTTTATTTTCAGTAACGCCGGTTTTATTAGTTTAATTATGCGATGATAACGTTGCTAAACTTTCTCGTTTACAGTGCGCACTTATTACTTAAGCCATAAGACTTACGGCTTAAGCAGAAGATGCGCGCGAGGAGTTTTCTCGATAAAGCCGCTCGGTTATCACGTAACTTATCAATTTTCACGAACTGACGACTGCTCACCTACAAACACACATACACACATACACTTGAGTGTTGTATAACTTATGAAGGTCGAGAACTCGGGCCGAGCTGGTCCCTCGGTTCCGTGTGTCATTCGCGAGCCGCGACTCGTACCTGAAGCCGGATACAGAGAGAGAGCGCGTTATTTTTTTCAAACAAACCGGAAGCCGGGTTTTTCTTGAGGGTGCGCGGTACGGCTCACGTGCGGATAACTTAGCACTAAGTTAGTTAATGAAACGCGGCACTGTAAGTGAGCAGTGGAATTGAAAACCGGACAATACTGGATGCAAAATTATTTGAGCGAAACGGGCATAAATTACCTTGAAATTGTTGTGATAATAAAAATAATAAATTATTGTGATCACTGTGTGCGGAATTTTGTGGTAGTGGATTTGGTTTCTGCAGCTGCTCAATTTTTTTCTAAAGTGCAAGAATCTCCAACTTGAAGTAAGTTTTTTTTTAATCGTCTAACTGTAGTCGGCCAGTTTTTTGCTGCTAAGACTAATTACCATAGCCAAGGAAGCTTTTAAGATTCTACCTCTCTTCATTCGCCTAAGCAATACATAGTTATATAGATAGTTCATTAATAGTCAAACAGTATTTTCCACACATAAATTTGGCGTAGGAATTTCAAATCTGACTCGATAACATATATATTTTTTTTCTTCTTAATTGGAGTACTTACTGGTAGTTTATATATAAATATATTTTCTACAGATTAATTATTAATTAATTAGAATTAACCTCTAAAAATGGCCCTCTACCCTCTACTCTTCCTCATAATTATGATTAGATCTGAAGTTACAATTAATTTTATTAAAATATAATCCTAATCATCCAGTAAACTCATTGTTTCGGTTCAATAAAGGGATGATTTCCATACTGCTGGTGTTTGTTGGGCGATGATTATACTTGTGCCCACCCGCCCACCCTCCAATTGTACTTCAATAATGATTAACACTTGAAATACAAATGCTTTTCAAAAATAAATGAATCATCAAAGTTGTTGTCATTGCTAGAAAAGAAACGTCGACGGGTGTATGGGTACACTATGATCATTCTCCGATTTGAACTAGCATCATTGAAAATCATCACTTTATTGAAACGAAACAATAAATTTGCCGAATGATAAAACAGTTATAGCTGAAACTTAGAATGTAAAGGATGACTCAACGTCATCATCACTTTATTGAAACAAAACTCGGCGCACTATAATCATCATCTGATTTGATCCAGCATAATTGAAAATCATCACTTTATTGAAATGAAACAATGAATTTACTGGATGATTAAAGTAGCTATAGCTGATACTTGAAATTTAAAGGATGACATTACTTCATCGTCACTTTATTGAGGGGAAATAAAAAAATGGATGGATGATTAGAATAGCTATAGCTGACTCGCAGAATTCAGTTGATGACTATACTTATGACTACCTAATTACTTTCTACTCATCCTCATAATGATGATTAGAAATGAGTTTACAATTAGTTTTATTAAAATATTAAGGTAATCATCCTATAAACTCATGGTTTCGTATCAATAAAGTGATGATTTCCATTTCTGCTAGTATTTGTTGGGTGATGATTATACTTGTGCCCACCCTCCAATTTTACTTCAATAATGATTAACACTTGAACCAGAATTGCTCTTCAAAAATAATTGAATCATCAAAGTTCTTGTCATTGCAAGAAAACTATCGTCAAATGCTTCACTTTGCTATGAATTTGCATTAAATTTTGGGTGGGTGTGCACACTGTAATCATCCTCTGATGTGATCCGGCATAAATAAAAATCATCATTTTATTAAAACGCGACGATAAATTTGCTGAAATATTAAAACAATTATAGCTGAAACTTAGAATGTCAAGGATGACTCAACTTCATCATCACTTTATTGAAATGAAACTGGGCACACTATAATCATCATCTGCTTTGATCCAGCGTCATTGAAAATCATCACTTTATTGAAACGAAACAATACATTTACTGGATGATTAAATAGCTATAGCTGATACTTAAAATTTAAAGGATGACTTTACTTCATCGTCACTTTATTGAAGCGAAAGAAAAAAAAATGGATAGATGATTAAAATGGCTATAGCTGACTCGCAGAATTCAGTTGATGACCATACTTATGACTACCTACTTACATTCTACTCATCCTCATAATGATGATTAGATCTGAAGTTACAATTAGTTTTATTAAAATATTATCCCAATCATCCTGTAAACTCATTGTTTCGGCTCAATAAAGGGATGATTTACATTACTGCCGGTGTTTGTTGGGGGATGATTATACTTGTGCCCACCCGCCCACCCTCCAATTGTACTTCAATAATGATTAACACTTGAACTAGAATTGCTTTTCAAAATTAATGGAATCATCAAAGTTCTTGTCATTGCAAGAAAATTAACGTCAAATGCTTTACTATGCATTTAATATTTGGATTGGATGATGTGTGGGTGGGCACACTATAATCATCCTCTGATTTGATCACGCATCAATGAAAATCATCACTTTATTGAAACGAAACAATAAACTTACTAGATGATTAAAATAGTTATAGCTGACACTTAGAATTTGGAGGAAGACTTTACTACATAATCACTTCATTAAAAAAAAGTGAATGATGATTAAAATAGCTATAGATGACTCGCAGAATTCAGTTGGTGACTACACTTATAACACTATAATCATCCTCTGGTTTGATCCAGCATCATTGAAAATCATCATTTTATTGAAACGCGACGATAAATTTGCTGAATGATTAAAACAGTTATAGCTGAAACTTAGAATGTAAAGGATGACTCAACTTCATCATCACTTTATTGAAACAAAACCGGGCACACTATAATTATCATCTGATTTGATCCAGCATCATTGAATTTCATCACTTTATTGAAACGAAACAATAAATTTACTGGATGATTAAAATAGCTATAGCTGATACTTGAAATTTAAAGGATGACTTTACTTCATCATTAGTTTATTGAAGCGAAATAAAAAAATGGATGGATGATTAAAATAGCTATAGCTGACTCGCAGAATTCAGTTCATGACTACACTTATTACTACCTACTTACATTCCACTCATCCTCATAATGATGATTAGATCTGAAGTTACAATTAGTTTCATTAAAATATCATCCTAATCATCCTGTAAACTCATTGTTTCGGTTCAATAAAGGGATGATTTACATTACTGCCGGTGTATGTTGGGCGATGATTATACTTGTGGCCACCCGCCCACCCTCCAATTGTACTTTATTCATGATTAACACTTGAACTAGAATTGCTTTTCAAAAATAATTGAATCATCAAAGTTCTTGTCATTACATGAAAATTAACGTCAAATGCTTCACTTTGCATTGAGTTTGAATTTGAGGGTGGGTGGGTACACTATAATCATCCTCTGATTTGATCCAGCATCATTAAAAATCATCATTTTATTGAAACGCGACGATAAATTTGCTGAATGATTAAAACAGTTATAGCTGAAACTTAGAATGTAAAGGATGACTCAACTTCATCATCACTTTATTGAAACAAAACTGGGCACACTATAATTATCATCTGATTTGATCCAGCATCATTAAAAATCATCACTTTATTGAAACGAAACAATAAATTTACTGGATGATTAAATAGCTATAGCTGATACTTGAAATTTAAAGGATGACTTTACTTCATCGTCACTTTATTGAAGCGAAATAAAAAAATGGATGGATAATTAAAATGGCTATAGCTGGCTCGCAGAATTCAGTTGATGACTACGCTTATGACTACCTACTTACATTCTACTCATCCTCATAATGATGATTAGATCTGAAGTTACAATTAGTTTTATTAAAATATCATCCTAATCATCCTGTAAACTCATTGTTTCAGATAAATAAAGCAATGATTACTATTACTCCCGGTGTATGTTGGATGATGATTATACTTGTGCCCACCCACTCACCCTCCAATTGTACTTCAATAATGATTAAGTATTTGCCCTACAATTGCTTTTCAAAGATGATTACAAATGAATCATCAAAGTTTATGTCATTTCAAGATAATGAACGTCCAATGCTTTACTTTGCATTGAATTTTGATTGGAGGGTGGGTGGCACACTGTAATCATCCTCTGATTTGATCCAGCATCAATGAAAGTCATCACCATAATGAAACGACATAATTAATTCACGTGATGACTAAAACAGTTATAGCTGAAACTTAACATTTAAAGGTTGCCTTAACTCATCATCACTTTGCTGAAACAATATTAAAAAACATGATAAATGATTGAAATAGCTATAGCTGACTCGCAGAATTCAGATGATGACTATTCTTATGACTATCTGCCCACCCTCCACTCGTCTTCATAACGATGATTTGAACTGAATTTACTACTAGTTTTATTAAAATATAATTCTAATCATCCAGTAAACTCATGGTTTCGGATCAATAAAGTGATGATTTATAGCTGACACTTAAAATGTAAAGGATGACTTTACTTTATCATCACTTTATTGAAACGATAAAAAAAATATCAATGATTGAAATAGCTATGGCTGACCCGCAGAATTCAGATGATAACTATACTTATGACTATCTGCCCACCCTCCACTCATCCTCATAACGATGATTAGAACTGAATTTACTACTAGTTTTATCAAAATATAATTCTAATCATCCAGTAAACTCATGGATTCGGATCAATAAAGGGATGATTTATAGCTGACACTTACAGTGTAAAGGATGATTTTACTTCATCATCACTTTATTAAAATGTTAAAAAAATATGGATGATTGAAATAGCTACAGCTGACTCACAGGATTCAGATGATGACTATAAATATGACTACCTGAAAACCTAATCGTCCTCATAGTGATGATTAGAATTGAATTTACAACTAATTTTATTAAAATATAATTCTAATCATCCAGTAAACTGATGGTTTCGAATGAAGGGATGATATCCACGGGATGATATCGAAGGGATGATATCCATTACCTCCGGTTTATGTTCTGTGATGATTATACTTGTGCCTAACCGCCCACCATCAAATTGTACTAAAATAATGATTAACACTTGAACTACAATTACTTTTCAAAGATGATTACAAATGAATCATCAAAGTTCCTGTCATTGCAAGAAATGAACGTCAAATGCTTTTAATAATTAAAATTATTGTGGTAATTATTTGCCATATTTTATGTGTTATTTATTATAAAAATCATAACTTTTATTTTAGTTTAATAGTTTATTATAATGTTCATCATTAAATTTTATTTCTCAACATATCTTATTTGGTTTAATGTTTGATATAATTCTAAGTAATGTTTTGTTGTCATATACTTTTTTAATAAATTTAGTTGAAAATGATAATAAATGCATGTAGATCTTGACCCTTAAATTATTTTTTTATTAAATGGTTAATCATTCAAATATAATATACAAACCATGATATTTGCATGATGAATCATTTAATGAAAAAAAAAATTGAGTATCTTTCTTACTGGCAATACTTATTTTTAATCATAATTAACATACATGGATTTAACAGCAACATTTTTCATAGAATGATTCAGATTTTAATATAATAATTACATGGAAACACTTGTATATAGGCATAATTCTGATTTGTTTTTATGTCTCATCGTATTTCTGTTTAATTTGAATTTGAATTTAAACAGAATTTTAATATTATAATTTAATTGAAACACTTGTTAATTGGCATAATTCTGATTTATTTTTATGTCTCACCGTATTTATGATTAATTTGAATTCCTTGTAATAATTCTGATTGAATTATATCTGGAAATAGCGAACGATATTATGAATAGATACTAGATTAATATCTCATCATAATTAACTTTAATATTAACCTATTGCATTAACAGATTACTTATCATCACTATTATACGATCATCATGATTTACCTTAACGTTTGCACAATGCGTATATGTAATTATTATTACTGGAATATACGACCGCATTATTTAGATTTTCAACAATTATACGCAATTATTATTTTATTCTTTACATGAAACCGCATTATGGTTATTACCACTCTAACTATGTATGTATTACTCCAGAAAAGTGGTGTGTATATGTCGTAATTCTTAGTATTATTGAATGACTTATTTAATAGTTTCTTGTAACATTTTAGCGTCAATTATATGATTATATATTATGTTAGTTTACAGCAGGGTTGGAATGAATCATGATTAAAAAAAAAATATTTAATAAATAAATCAAATAAATGTAAAATTATGTTATATAATGATATCAAATAAATCATGATTTATTTGGTTTATTATATATATTATATACCAATTATTTTGCTATAATTCATTTGTTTCCGACGTATGTTTTAAATTGTATGGTTTTCATCTACTCTAAAATCACAATGTTTATTTATACAACGCAATGTTTATTTTAATTTACATGCCTGTTAATTAAAATTGAATATATTAAAACGATTTAATTAGACTGTCTTAAAAATGAGTAATTTTCAAATATTTAATTTAAATTTAATTTAATTACTTATACCATTAGTTCGCCTCATTAAAATCGTTAAATTATTAATCATTTTTGTTGCCCTATATAAATTGATTGATTTCATTTATTATATTTATTATATTTATTTTAATTCATTTATACAGTGAGTGACTATTTCTTAAAATATCCTAATTTTCTGATATTAAAAAAAATTGTTGAAAATGATAAAATATTTTAAGATTCTATATGTCTATATCTATAGACATAGTCTATACACAGTCTATATAAATTTATATAATAAATTCAGATACTAAATTATTATTACATTATTATATTTATACAGTGAGTGACTATTCCTTAAAATATTCTAATTTTCTAATATTAAAATATTACAAATTTAGTTAAATGATAATATATGCATGTAGATCGTAACTCTTTGATTTTTTTTGTTATTAAATGGTTCATCATGTAAATATAATGTACAAACCCTGATATTTGTATGATGAACCATTTAATAAAAAAAAAATGTCAAGATCAAGTTCAGATACTAAATTATAATTAAATTATTATACTAATTGATATTTTCCAAATATCCAATAAAATTGGTTTGTTTTTAAATATTAATTAACTGAACATATGTTACGTAGTTCATATAATTATAACTATTATGAAGTAGTTCATCATAGAAGTAAATAAAACAATTGGGGTCATCGACCTATCGGTTTTCCCACTATGCATAATTTACTATTACTTTTTATGTTCGCCATAAATCAATCTTCAAGTTATATATGTATTTACGGATAGAAATAACAACAATTTCATGATGTAATAGTCTATGCTAAATTTTAATGTGTTTATTATTAAATAATGTTTTACGCCACGAATATCATTGAAGGCCAATAATTTTAATTGTAATTAATGGATTATTAACTTCAGATTAATATAGACATCAAAAGTCTAAATAGTATCTCCACGTATTTAGAGACATAATAAATTTTAATAGTTTCAATAGATATTGGCTGATTTTGTGTTTAATTTTCGGTTTTCCAATAAATTTTCATTAAATCAGCAGAAATATTAATTAATCTTTTATAGAATTCTGGAAATTCATTTTCAGCTTTCAGATTTAGACATCTAAAATCTAAACTGTATCTACCCGCATTTAGAGACATAATAATTTTTAACAGTTTCAATATAAATTGGCTGTTATTTGTTCTTTTATATATTTTATTTTCGGTTTCCCAATAAATTTTCTTTAAAACTGCAGAAATATTAATTTATCTGTTATGGAATTGGAAAATTCATTTTCAGCTTCTCAATTATCTAACTCAAATTCAAAATTTATTTAATTTTTATTAAAATGGAATATGATAAACTGGAAAACCGTTAGAAGAGATTCTGAGAGATGATAAACTGGAAACAGTTAGAAAAGATTCTGAGAGATTATAAACTGGAAAACTGTTGGAAAAGATTCTGAGAGATTATAAACTGGAAAACTGTTAGAAGAGATTCTGAGTAATTCGGAAGCCTCCAAATTATTGATTTGAAAGTAATTTGCTGTTATTTGTTTTTTTTTTAATTTTCGGTTTCCCAATGAATTTTCATTAAAACTGCAGAAATATGAATTAATCTTTTATGGAATACGAGCAATTAATTTTCAGCTTCTCAATAATCTAACTCAAATTCCAAATTTATTTTATTTTTATTAAAATGGAAGATGATAAACTGGAAAACAGGTAGAAGAGATTTTGTGAGATGATAAACTGGCAAACTATTAGAAGAGATTCTGAGAGATTATAAACTGGAAAACAGTTAGAAGACATTCTGAGAGATGATAAACTGGAAAACAGTTAGAAGAGATTCTGGGAGATAATAAACTGAAAAACAGTTAGAAAAGATTCTGGGAGATTATAAACTAGAAACCAGTTAGAAGAGATTCTGAGAGATGATAACCAGGAAAACAGTTAGAAGAGATTCTGAGTAATTCGGAAGCCTCCAAATTATTGATTTGAAAGTAGGTTGACAACATTAATCGTACTGTGGAAAAAAGTTGTACCTCGAGGCTTTGTTATAAGACTTATAAGACTTATAAGTCAATATAACTGAAACTTTGTTACAAATTGGTCCTAAATATATTCTGTTTCTCCATTATGTTATTCAAATTTCTAATTTCAGTTTCAATTTTGAATATGTTTGTTTTTGATTTAAAAGGATTTTGACGAATTTTAGAATATAAGAGCTAAATGTACCTGAAACTTTTTTACAAATTGGTCCTAAAAATATTCTGTTTCTCCATTATGTTATTCAAATTTCAAATATCCGTTTCAATTTTGAAAATGTTTGTTTTTGAATAAAAAGGATTTTGACGAATTTTAGAATATAAGAGCTAAATATACCTAAAACTTTTTTACAAATTGATCGTAAAATTATTCTGGTTCTCCATTATGTCATTCAAATTTCAAATTTTATTTTCATTATTGAAAATTTTTGCTTGTGATTAAAAAGGATTTTGACGAATTTTAGAATATAAGAGCTAAATATACCTGAAACTTTGTTCCAAATTGGTCATAAAATTATTCTAGTTCTCCCTTCTGTCAATCAAATTTCAAATTTCATTTTCATCATTGAAAATTTATGCTTTTGATTAAAAAAGATTTTGACGAATTTTAGAATATAAGAGCTTAATATAACTGAAACTTTGTTACAAATTAGCCGAATTTTTTTTCTAGTTTTCCATTATGTCAATCAAATTTCAAATTTCATTTTCATTATTGAAAATTTTTGCTTTTGATTAAAAAGGATTTTGACGAATTTTAGAATATATGAGCTCAATACAACTGAAACTTTGTTACAAATTAGTCGTAAAATTATTCAAGTTCTCCATTATGTCAATCAAATATCAAACTTCATTTTCATTATTGAAAATGTTTGCTTTTGATTAAAAACGATTTTGACGCATTTTCGAAATGAAAAAAAAAGTCAAACGAAACCCTGTACCTAAGTCTACAAAGTATGGATTTGAAAGATCTTCTTCCAACAATTTTTTAAAAGTATATTTCAAAGTATTTAAACCTCATGGTCCTGGTTACAGCTTAGTAAGCTTTCAGTAGCGTTAGTAATCAGAATACATAAGCAATTAAGATAGTCAAGTGAAAATTATAGTCATGAAACTAAGATCATGTAAAATTTCAAAAGTAGAACTAATTTAATATTCCTAACTTCCACACCAAAAATAAATCTTAATAATGAAGTCCTAAAAATAATCTTCTCGATTACCATACAGTAATATACATACTATCTTATAAATCCTATAAATATCTTTGTAATATGCTATAAATAAACCTGTTTAATTGCTTGGTTTAATGCTCTCTGTAACAATGCAATTAACTGATAATAATAAAGCTATTGAATTGATACTTAGAACTGAAAAAATCATATGTACACTTAAAGATACTGCAGTGTACAATAATCTTTTAATGATACGTATCTTGCAAGATTAAAACCACTCATCAAAATCTGCATATTTCTCGGACAATCCGGTTATATCCTGTCAAATCCGGATATATCCGGATATTTCCGATTAAATCCGGATATTTTAAAGTAAATTTGCGAATTAGGAAGTAAATTCTGATGCATACAGACACATTCGAATATTTCTTAAATATATTCAGAGGAATCCAAAAAATGAAAATGCTAGCTAAATCCGAATATATCAGTATATTCTGGAAATTTCGAACAAGACCAGATATTTTCTTAAAAATTCTGAGGTATCCAATTAAATCGAGAGATATTTTGGAGAATCATAACATTTTTGTCTAATTCCAGATATTTTGACTTAATGCTGGGTATGTTCAGGTAAATTTTGAGATGTCCACAATATTCTGGCAATTTCCCAAAAATCCCAAAAAAATCTCTTGTAAATTCGGATGTTCCCATTCTTGAGATCTCCAACTAAATCCGGAGATATCCAGGATGGTCAGGATATATCAGATTAGATATTTTAAAGTAAATCCGGATATTTGAAGATAATTTGTAAAATATCTAACTAAATCCGGAGATATCCAGGATAACCTGGAAATTTCGTACAAAATACAAAGTCCAGTTGAGATATATCTAAGATCTGGTTCTTAGATATCTAAAAATTGATCCTTGAAATCTTCAAATGATCTGTTCAATGCTACTTTTTTGCTTTAGTGTAAATTAAAGAATTAAAGTTTAAAGAAAATTTGAGTGTATTCTGGAAGCCAGTGCGTTAATTTTAAAGTTTTCAGGAAAAGTTCCTGAAAATTTCAAAACTATTGGTGTATTCTGGAAGCCTGAAAGAAAAATTCCTGAAAATTTCAAAACTACGTCAAAAAGTGACATTTAAATTGAATCTAAAGAAACAAGATCAGCATTTAGAATCTCTTATATATAATGGCCTCCAGGGAAAAAATACCTCAAAAATTTGAAAATAACGGTGGCATTTAAATACTTACAATGCCTTGCGAATTTTTGGATAAAATAACTTTACTTATGTTATTACTTCTCGTATACTGAATGTATCATTCTTAAAACTTTTTTGTGTTCTTTAAATTTTCAAAGGATATGTCCAATGCCACTTTATGGAAAGTTTTCAAAACATAAATGTCTTTTTTGGAAGCTATTGCATCATGGAATATTTTCCTATAAAGCTCTAAAACAAACACATGTTTTTCTTTAAATCATCAAAGTATTACTACTTTTTGAAAGTTTAAAAAATAGATTCTTTAAATCTTCAAAAGATCTGTTCAATGCAACTTTTTTGCTTTAGTTTAAATCAAAGAATTAAAGTTTAAAGAAAATGTAGGTGTATTCTGGAAACCATTGCTTTATTTTTAAAGTTTACTGGAAAAATTCCTGAAAAACTTGAAAACTACGTCAAAAACTGGCATTTAGATAGATGATCTAAGATATTTTAGAAAAATTCCAGACATTTCAAGACTAAAATAAAATACCTCAAAAATTTGAAAATAATGCATAAAGGTGGCATTTAAACACTTACAATGCCTTGCGAATTTTTGGATAAAATTACTTTACTAATGTTATTACGTCTCGTAAACTTAATGTATCAATTCTCAAAACTTTTTTGTGTTCTTTAAATCTTCAAGCGATCTGTCCAATGCCATTTTTTGGAAAGTTTTCAAAACATTTATGTCTTTTTTGGAAGCTATTGCATCATGGAATTTTTTTCTTATGAAGCTTTAAAGCAAACGCCATTTTTTTCTTTAAATCGTCAAAGTATTCTATTTAATGCCATTTTTTGGAAGTTTAATAAAATAGATTCTTTAAATCTTCAAAGAATCTGTTCTATGCCACTTTTTTGCTTTTAGTTTAAATTAAAGAATTAAAGTTTAAAGAAAATTTAGGTGTATTCTGGAAACCTGTGCTTTATTTTTAAAGCTTTTAGCTAAGCTTAGGAAAAATTGCTGAAAATTTTGAAAACTACGTAAAAAAGTGGCATTTAGATTGATGATAAAGATATTTTAGAAAAATTCCAGACATTTCAAGACAAGTCGAAAATATCCAGAATAATCAGGATAATTACCAGTAACTTCACATATATCTGAGTGAATAAAGTTATATTTTATACTATATATTATAAAGCTTGAGATATTGAGGATAATCACTTAATTTGCCACTAATTCCAGTAAGTAAATCAAGATTGCTCCAGTAACAACAAATCCTGAGATATCGAACTAAATCCTGAGAAATCCTACAGCATCCATTCGAAACAGGAAACTATTTTGCCAGTCAATTTCGTTACTTCCAGTCCCAATATTATTATTATTGCCACTATTATTATTATTATTTTTATTATCATCCATGGACGTTCTCACAAAAATCTCGGCTGCATTTACATTAGAAAATTATCACGATTAAGCGCACCGAGGTGATGAAATCCCCGGGTATTTACCTTGCGACCTCCAGAAGCCCGATTACGATGATTAAATAATGATCCTTCACGTGTGAGTCGATTAACTCGCTGCATTAGCTTTCACTGCAATAACTCACTCATGTACCGATGCAATAAGCAAATAAGTGCATACGCAATCTTCCCAGCAAGAAAACACTAATTGATGATGATTATGATGACGTGATGATGATAATGGTGATGATACGCGAAACGCGGATGTTTGTGCGATGTGTACTTGATGAGCAAGCAAAATTGAGAATACAGAAAACTATAAATGACGGGATCTTAATTCATAGATAACAGATGAATAAATTTTGAAAATATACCTTTAACTGATGATTTTTGTTTTTTTGCACATTATTGTGTAATGATGAGCACACAAAATTGAGAAAACATGAAACTATACATGAGAGGATCTTAAATCTTCCCAGCAAAAACACTAATTGATGATGATTATGATGATGATAATGGCGATGATACGCGAAACGTGGATGTTTACGCGATGTGTACATGATGAGCACGCAAAATTGAAAATATAAAAAACTATAAATGACGGGGATCTTAAATCATGGATGACAGATGAATAAATTTTGAAAATATACCTGTAACTGATGATTTTTGATTTTTTTTTGCACATTATTCATCCTTATATTCTAGATGTGTAATGATGAGCACGCAAAATTGAGAATGTATAAAATTATAAAAGGCGAGATCATAAATCATTGATGACAGATGAATAAATTTTGAAAATATACCTATAACTGATGATTTTTGATTTGTTTTTTACACATTATCGTGTAATGATGAGCACGCAAAATTGAGAATACATAAAACTATAATTGGCGGGATCTTAAATCTTCCCAGCAAGAACACTAATTGATGATGATTATGATGATGATAATGGTGATAATACGCGAAACGCGGATGTTTACGCGATGTGTACATGATGGGCACGCAAAATTGTGAATATAGAAAACTGTAAATAACGGGATCTCAAATCATGGAAGACAGATGAATAAATTTTGAAAATATACGTGCAACTGATGATTTTTGATTTTTTTGACACATTATTCATCCTTATACTTTAGACTTTTGCAACTGATATTGCGAATAAGAAATTTTATAATTGAGATATAGAAAACTATAAATGACGGGATCTGAAAACTTCCCAGCAAGAACACTAATTGATGATGATAATGATGATGATAGTGATGATGATAGTGATGATGATAATGATGATGATACGCGAAACGCGGATGTTTACGCGATGTGTACATGATGAGCACGCAAAATTGAGAATGTTTAAATCTATAAATAGCGTGATCTTAAATCATCGATGATAGATGATTAAATTTTGAAAATATACCTATAACTAATGATTTTTGAATTGTTTTTTACACATTATCGTGTAATGATGAGCACGCAAAATTGAGAATACATAAAACTATAATTGGCGGGATCTTAAATCTTCCCAGAAAGAACACTAATTGATGATGATTATGATGATGATAATGGTGATGATACGCGAAACGCGGATGTTTACGCGATGTGTACATGATGAGCACGCAAAATTGAGAATGTTTAAAACTATAAATAGCGTGATCTTAAATCATGGATGATAGATGAATAAATTTTGAAAATATACCTATAACTGATGATTTTTGATTTGTTTTTTACACATTATCGTGTAATGATGAGCACGCAAAATTGAGAATATATAAAACTATGAATGACGGGATCTTAAATCTTCCCAGCAAGAACACTAATTGATGATAATTATGATGATGTTGATAATTGTGATGATACGCGAAACGCGGATGTTTACGCGATGTGTACATGATGAGCACGCAAAATTGAGAATGTATTAAACTATGAAAGGCGAGATCTTAAATCATGGATGACAGATGAATAAATTTTGAAAATATACCTGTAACTGATGATTTTTGTTTTTTTTTGCACATTATTCATCCTTATATTCTAGAGTTTTTCAACTGATACTGCGAATAAAAAATATTATAATTGAGAATATAGAAAACTATAAATGATGAGATCTTAAATCATGGATGACAGATGAATAAATTTTGAAAATATACCTCTAACTGATGATTTTTGATTTTTTATTTAAACATTATTCATCCTTATATTTTAGAGTTTTGCAACTGATATTGCGAATAAGAAATGTTATATATTTATTATAATTACTATTATTTATTATAAAATCTTAAGCCATAATTGAAAGTTGCCAAGAATCAAGAAGCAAGAATGATAAAAAAAATATTAATGAATTGCTTTGAGGATTCCAGAAAATTGCACTTATCATCTTGAAGCAATTTTTCCAATGGTAGTCTCCGACTTTTTTTTTATTACCACCAAAGGGCTTACCTGAAGGTGGTAAGTGAGAAAGTTTTACCAATTTTTCAATAGGTAACCAAGAATTAATAAATTCAAGAGGTAATATCTGAGTCACTTTGACTACTACTAAAGGGCTCACCTGAAAGTGTCAGCTGAGAAAATTTGAACAGATTTTTTTAGACTATTCTTCATCCATGGGTACTGAATTTTATTATTATTATTATTATTATTATTATTATTATTATTATCATTTATGATTATTATAAGTATTATTATTATTATAATAATTTATCATTATTATCCTTTATTATCGTTTATTATTATTATTATTATTATTATTATTATTATTATTATTATTATTAGTATTATCATTATCATTTATTTATTATTATTTATTATTAGTTTATTTGTTTCCAAGATATAAAGAAAAATCAAGCAATTTAATCAGCGGAAAACTTTTATATGTTGAGTTTGCTCTGTTATTACCACCAAAGGGCTCAATACAAAATTCAAGAAAATTTTAGATGATCTTTTTTTTTATACATCCTTTGGCATCACGCATGATGAATAATACCTTCAAATATTATTTAGAAAAATATAGCAAATTTTTAATTTGTATTACTTTTATTACAGAGTAAACTTCAAACGGTATATCCCTAACATAAATCGTCAATTTACTAATATTAATTAAGTAATTGCCAATTAATTACCGATTAACAATAAAAGTTAATTGGCGTCGAATAATTATTATACGACAACAATATCATTTATCGTCATTCGTATTTACAAGCAAATTATCAATTTCGCGTTTTCATTTTGGCGAAATCGAATCTGTGCACGTTCAAACTTACAATTGTATAGCAAAACCGCTCACTTTTTTGCTCCCCATTGTCATCACATTCCCTATCATTCTTCGACGTGCTCACGGCTGATAATTTTTATTTCCACGAAGCGATTCAATCGGATGATAAGGGGCACACTGGCCTACATATTCACCTTGGGATTATTTGTTTGATTAACAAAGTTAGCAGAAACAGGCAATTTATTTACTAATACATCATTGTTCCAGGACTTCCACGATGACGTGAGGCCCACGAAATTGCAGAAGAAGCGAAGACGAAGCAGCAGAAGTGACAGATAGAAGAGGAGAGTGATGGGAGACGTACACGTCGAAGTTGACGAGGATGGCGTTGAAGTGCAGTACATTAATTATGGAACAGAAGATCAGATCGTAAGTGCTTGATTACTTGAGAATAATTATAACTTTTGGATGAAATAGATGTTTTTCAACACCCACATAAGTAAGTTGTCAATTACACACGGACTTCATGGCTAGTAAATCAGTTATAACGTAACAGTTGTATGTAATGAAAGTCACTAGTGTTACGTAATATCATTACATAACAGTTAGGGGGCAATTATTTGTATTGGGTATTGAGTATTGGCAACATTGTGACATTTAGTTTTGAATTGTCAAAATAGTCATATGATGGTCAATAACAAATTTTGTCATGAGCATCTGACAGAAAAAAATGGTATCAATTTGTGCAATATTTTTCAAAATTACGACTGGGAGTAGAAAAAATAGCGTACATTACTTGTAAGCCAATTCGCTGCGTAAAATTTATTTTCGTGCATAATATGCTTCTTACAACTCTCGTTATGTAATATACTATAACCATATATGAATGGTAGTTATGATACGAATATCGTACTATTGTTATATCTTTTATCAAATATTAAAATCTTCTGTGTACAAACTTATCTGCTTTTAGTTATAACTTCTTAAAATCAGAAAAGCTATTACTAAATTACTACTTCAACTTGTAGATTAAACATCGTGGTCAAGCTTGGAAATTACATGGAATTCACAAATTACAAACAAATTTCCTCTATTTGTCAATATTGATGACAAATGACCAATTAAATTGATTACTGCTCATATGTGTATTTATAAGTAATAGTAATGACGAAATAATCTATTATAAGAGGTTTTTTTAGTCAGTGAAGGATTTGTGGTTTGATTTCAAATTAGCATATTTCACAGTTGTTTATAATCTGAGCAAAACGCAATGGCGCGTAGATTATAGCTAATTACAATTTTACCTTGCCAGATTATTGTAGCTAATTAGCAATGATATAACTACAAACACAAGCTTCTAGGTCAAAAGAGCACGTCGAGTGTATGTAGCCGAAGGTTGCTCACATTTCGGAGTGGAATTTGAATTCAGATGATAAGACCGCGTTTACTAATTTGCGACAAAAAAAAAATCGAAGCCGAATTTCCAACCTTGATGGCCACATGTAAAGGTAGGAGCGGATGCTAACTGGCCATGAGAAAAAAAAATGTTGTTGTAGCGTTTTGGAGCGACGGTTTTGATTCCTGCGTTGTTTGGGATTAATTATCTTTGCACGGTCAGTGGTTCGGAGAACAACGGGGTTTCCAATTGCAGCGGTGACGTCAAAACCTGCAAAATTTATTCGTGGTTTGGTTTCAGATACAAATTTACATTTTCATTAATAAACTTTTAAGTTATTTGTGGTTAAAATAATATACGCGGAAACCATTTAAATTTTACTTTATTACCTGGTACCCCACAAGGCTCAATATTTGGTCGTCTTCAGTATAACTGCAAAAATACGTAGATATAAATACCTATAGAAAACAAACGTGAATAAAAATGTATATGATAGATAGACATTATATTCACCATGATAAGCAGTTAGTTAAATGTATAGGAATTACTTTAGACAAGCATAGTTAGATGCACAAATAGCCATCCATGTAAGCAGATAGTCGGATGCACTAATAATCCTTCAAACAAGCAGATAGTCAGATGCACTAATAATCCTTCAGACAAGCAGATAGTCAGATGCACAAATAGTTATGCATGCAAGTAGATAGTCAGATGCAATAGTGATCCTATAGACAAGCAAATAGTCAGATGCACCATTCAACTAGAGACAAAAACGTGAATAAAAATGCATATGACAGGTAGACATTATATTCATTATGATAAGCAGTCAGTTAAATGTATAGGAATTACTTCAGACAAGTATAATTAGACGCACAAATAGTCATCCATGTAAGCAGATAGTCGGATGCACTAACAACCCTTCAAACAAGCAGCTAGTCAGGTGCACTAATCATCCTTTAAACAAACAGATAGTCAGATGCACAAATAGTTATGCATGTAAGCAGATAGTCAGATGCACAAGTAATCCTATAGACAGGCAGATTCTCAAATGCACTAATAATCCTTCAGACAAGCAGATAATCAGATGCACAAATAGATATGCATGTTAGCAGATAGTCAGATGCACAAATATATATTCATGTAAGCATACAGTTGGATGCACTAATAATCTTCCAGACAAGTAGATAGTCAGATGCACAAGTAGTTATGCATGCAAGCAGATAGTCAGATGCACAAATAGTTATGCATGTAAGCAGAGAGTTGTAATCACTAATAATCCTTCAGACAAGCAAATAATCAGATGCACTAATAACCATTCAGACAAGCAGATTGTCAGATGCACTAATAATTCTTCAGACAAGCATGTAGGCAGATGTACAAATAGTTATGCATGTAAGCAGATAGTCTGATTCACAAGTAATCCATTAGAAGGCATTAATGCCCCAGTAGTTATGCATGTAAACAGATGGATGCACTAATAATTATTTAGACAAGCAGATAGTCATATGCACTAATAATCATTTAGACAAGTCGATAGTCAGATGCATTTATAATCATTCAGACAAGCAGATTGTCAGATGCACTAATAATTCTTCAGACAAGCAGATAGTCAGATGCGCAAATAGTTATGCATGCAAGCAGATAGTCAGATACACAAGTAATCCATTATAAGACATTACTTCAGACAATCATAGTCAGATGCACAAATAGTTATTTATGTAAGCAGATTAGTTGGATGCACTAATAATTCTTCAGACAAGCAGATAGTCAGATGCGCAAATAGTTATGCATGTAAGCAGATAAGTTGGATGCACTAATAATCCTCCAGACAAGTAGATAGTCAGATGCACAAGTAGTTATGCATGTAAGCAGATAGTCAGATGCACAAATAGTTATGCATGTAAGCTGATAGTCAGATGCACTAATAATCCTTCAGACAATCACATTGTCAGATGCACTAATAATTCTTCAGACAAGCAGATAGTCAGATGTACAAATGGTTATGCATGTTAGCAGATAGTCAAATGTACTAGTAATCCTATAGACAAGCAGATAGTCAGATGCACAAATAGTTTTGTATGTAAGCAGATAGTCAGATGCACTGGTGATCCTATAAACAAGCAGATAGTCAGATGCACAAATATTTATGCATGTAAGCAGATAGTCAGATGCACTAGTAATCCTATAGACAAGCAGATAGTCAGATGCACACATAATCATTCAGATAAGGCAGATACATGTATGAATAATTCAGAAAAGTATGATTTGCGATGAACAGATATTCGTACAGACAACAAGATACTCAAATCTGCAGATATTTCGAGAAATTCTCTAGTGTGATAATAATAATAATGCCTCCTTCATCTTTGGCATAACATAACCTATATAAAAAGTCACAATACTCATCTTTCACAAAGACATTTATTTAACCTAAATATACATTTCGACAAAAAAGTGGTCATCTTGAGTAGTCATTTATTTATGTCTACTGAAGACAATATGTCTACTGACATAGTCTACAATAGACAAATGTCTACTGAAAATGACCACTTTGTGGTCATTTGAAATGTGCATGTTGAAATGTACATTTTACCTGTTAAATTAATGTCTTCTTTATGAAACAGGAATATTGTGATTTTTTATATGTATTAATTATTTCACAAGCTCCAACCTGCTAATAACTTAGTATAACCTGACCAAACCACCTATTCAGATAAGCCAGTTAAATGTACGAATAATTCAAAACAGTATGATTTGAGATGAACAGATATTCGTACAGACACTCAAATGGGCAGATATTTCGAGAAATTCTCAAGCATGATAATAATAATTCTGCATCCTGCTTCTTTGGCATAACCTTACCTAACCTAACCTGATCTGACCTAACCTAATTTCTACCTAATATGACCAGAAATAAACCTAATAATATTAATAACAGTAGACATACAGCTACTTCACACATAATATAATTACAACTAACTTTTCACTTATTTACTTTTACTTATTACATATTTACTGACTATTACTTTTTACTTATTTTCAGGAGTTGTATGGTTTCCAAAAAAGCAGAGCCAAAACGGCCATCATCTATACCCTCTATGTCTTCACCTTTGGTCTCCTGAGGCTCTTCTATCATTGGTGTCCGAAATATAGGCTGACCAACACTCACACGTCATGCAGCCTGGACGTTGCCGAAAAAGTATTAGTAGTTGTAAGTAAAAACAATATTTGGATAAACTAATGCCCGTATTTATAGTCCGTACTTGAGTAACAGTTCAACTCAAGTCGTACATTTGGTTGCCTATGTTCTATAAACATGTGTATGCATCAAACGCAACCAACTATACGCAAATATACGGCCTGAGTCGAACTTATGCTCAAGTACGGACTACAGATACGGACCTTATAAATCTAAATCAATCTGAAACTGAAATCTACATCAGATTTGTATTAATTGCTATCTAGAAGTTTTTGACTGTTTCATAAGAGCATTTGATATTTAAATGTGATGCTACCTGATAATGTACACGTTACTGTTAACGTTTATTTGATATGAAATACACCTGATTGCCACAGTATCTAAGCAAGCTGATAATATATTAGAGATCTAATAAGAAATTGATTAAATTATTATCAGAAAGTTATTGTTTTCTATTTATAGACTTTATTATGATCTAATATATTGATATATGGCATTGTTTTGCCTTCATATGTTTTTTGTTTTTTTTTTGCTAAAATTGTTAGAAACATTTTTATTTAATGATCAACAATATCTGTAAGAAAATGATATCATCAATTTTCACCCACATACTTAGTAGATAGGCTAGGACAGTTATGAGGCAATTTCTCATAACAGTTACATAGGGTTCTAAATGTGAGACACCTTTGGGACGGGTGTAAGGGACATGTGAGACTTCTGTAAAACAGTCGTGAGGCAGGTGTGAGACAGCTGTGAGACAGTTTTGCATTGAATGTATATATGGGTGTGAGACATGTGCGAGACACCTGTGAGACACATGTGATAAATAAACCTAAAACTGTATTGAATGCATTACAAATATCATATTAATCATATTAACAATGCGTAAAAATGTATTTTCAGTGTCGTAGAAACAAATAATTATGTAACGCAATTGTGGAGCTAAACCTTGAAAACTTCGTAATGAGAATTTTGCCTCATAATAAAATACTAATTTTAATTTTAATTTAATAAATATCATCAAAGTTTATTTGCTGGTTTTTCATTAAATTATATTCGTAGTTCACAAACTCAAATCAAAATCTAAAGTAGGTAGTGGAATCAAAAATCGATGATAAATAAACCTAAAAATGTATTGCACCCATTACAAAAATCATATAAATCATATTAAAAATGCGTTAAAATTAATATGCTGAGAAATATCAATTTGCACCGAATAATAGAAAAATATAAACATAAAAATGTTGAGCTTTCATAATATTCTTGTTACTAATAGTCAATAACGATATTTTTTAACTAATTGCATCGTAATAAAAATTGTAGCTAAATGCAACGAAATGTTAAGCAGAAAAGTTGGTCATGTATAATGAGATCAAAAAGCACAATATTGGTATTTTATTATTTTATTTTAGTGTAATATGGACAATGTAATACTTCAGTGAGAGTCATACATACATATAAATTATTATTATTATTAATATTAAGCTCAATATTTGTCAAAATGCATAATAATTCAATTAAAAAAAATCTGAATTTGTAGAAGAGTGCTAAATGATAGTAAAAAATTTGCAACTTTAGCAAACAAAATATAAGCAATATAACAGTTAATAAAACTTTAAAATCTTAGCCTTGTTTAAAATTTTTTAAGCATATAACCAAAACCAAAAATAGGTACTAATTGAAGAATAAACTCAAAAGTACTAACCATAATAAAAATTCCCAAAAGCCCAAAACTCCAATATGCATTAGTAAACTAGCATTTTTAATTAGACTAATAATAATTATGATTTCTTGCAGGATAATTATAAAGGAAAGTACAAATCGTACCTCGTCGAGGAAGTCTTCACTCTCTCAAATACAAATGGAAGTAAAAATGCAGATGGAAAGCTGACTTTTTACTGTAGTGACAGTAAAATGAAAGGTAAGAAAAAAACCAATCAAATTTCAACATTTGAATAACAAATTAATTGAATTGCTCAAATTTGTTCGAAACCGTAAGCAAAAGTGTGTTGCAAAGTTTTGTACAAATATTTGGTTTTAGAGATTCAACTTGGAAGGAAAACTTGTGTATTTTCAATTCAGTTCAAAATTTATAAGTGAATACAAAATACAAAAAAAATCATGATAAAATACAAATAACAACTTCCTTAAAGCTTCATAAATTAGCAAAATATCTTTTATACAAAATACTGTTGAAACTATTTAAAATGTGCAATACAACATAAATTTATATAAAAAATATCAGAGAATTTGTTTTAAACCAAGAAATTGCATAAATATTGATGAAATTATCTAAAATTACCTGAAACTATTCAAAATTCAAATAATACAGTAAACATTTTGATGGAAAATTAATGAAACTACACGAAAATGCATGAAAGTTCTCCTTGAAACTATTGAATAATGAATAATAATGAATAATGAATCTATTGAATAAATTCAAAATTTGATGATACAGTGTCCATTTTGAGAAAAAAAAATCGTTTTTTTTTAACCTGAACTTTGATGTAAGATTTATAAAATTACTTGAAACTGTTCAAAATGTTGACAGAAAATATAAAGTTTTATGAAATTGTATATTTCATCAAATATTTGCAAAATTGTATGTCTAAATATTTGGTTGTAGAGTCTGAAACATTATTTTACTTTAAGTAGACATGAAATTTAATATACAGTCTGAAACATTATTTTCCTTTTAGTGAGTTGTACATTTTCAATTCAAAATAAAGTTTATGTGACATTAATTGAGATATCTTGTACAAACAATTTGTTGGAAGGTCTAGATTTTTTTTTCTCAAACTGGGGATTTGTGTATTTTCAATACAGTTCAAAGTTCATATTAAGGCAATGAGGTGTCTTGGACAAAAACAATTTTCTAGACTTGAAACATTATTTTACATTTGGATTCACTTCTAAAAATTTATGATGCAGCATTTTGGGCCTCTATACGAAAAATTTTGCTACGGAATTTGGAAGATTTTCATAAATTGAGGCTATGAGAGCGATAGTAGACCAGTACACGCAATGGAGATAGAGAAAAATGAGTTTTTTTAACCTCATTCACCTTTTTGCTCAAGGTTAGGATGCTGGAGGCTTGTTTCTAGGAGGATATATTTTGCAAATGCATCAAATACCAAGAAAGTGCACTGTAGATACAAAAAAAATATATTATTTTGGAATTTTTAAGTTTTGTGGGTTTATACTTGCTCTGATAGCCTCAATTGGAACCAAATATTTTGAATTCATTGCAAAAATTATTTCAAACTAAAATTTCCTCAATTGGAAGTTGAACATATGAAAATATTGTTTTGCAAACTTTTGACCAGAATGTTCGTAGAATATGCACGTATTCTATAAATATATAATTTTGAAGATTGAAGAGTTTTTACCAAAAAACATTATTTTTCAACGTTATTCACTCATTTGGAACTCAATACTTGCTCAAGAATATTTGCTACTTACTCGAGGACCTATTGGTTACAAGTAAATTAAGGGTAATATCTCTGGCAGACACTTAAGAGCTTTACAAATTGCAATGTAAATGTAATAGCCAGTAGTGCTTCTTGAGGCAACTGCAGTTCGACTTAATTTTGAAATAGAAAACTGCTCACAATTACACTCAAAATTTTGCAATACACGAGAACACGTAAGACGCTCCATTTGCTCTACAACTTGCTAGACAATTATCTTTCAAGGACGAATTGCGTTACAAGTTGCTCCATTTGGTCATATACATAGTAATGTGGCATGGGTTGATGATCCCAACTTTTTTGGCAACTTCTTTAGTCTCCTGGTCACATTCCAGAGGTCGACGTGCTCAGGGGCTTTACCTGCAAGAGACTTAAGTACGTCTGGGATGGAGGTCGTGGAGGTTTTGTCCGTCTCTGTGGTCTGGAAGGAGGAATTCCCCAAAGAGACTTCCACGAATGCCGAGGGTTCACTGAGAGGGAGCAGATCTTAAGGTATGTAAAAGTAATAACTATGGTAATAACTCAAGGTAATTGCTGCAAGCAAGTTTAGGAGCAGATATGTATATGATAACAAGTCAAGGTCATTGCTGCAAGCAAGTTTAGGAGCAGATATGAATAATTAAACCAAATTTAGTAGTAGTAATAATAAGTAAAAGTTAGTAGTAGAAAGTTAGGTAGTAGATAGTAATAATGACATTTATAAAATTTACAATTATCATTCATAACAATTATCGATTTCAAGTTTTTTTTTTTAAGTTGCGTTGTATTAATTTGGAAAATAAAAACAAAAGCTTTGGTATGCCTTGTACCATTTTTAAAAACTGCCTTGCATCGCCCAAAAATATTTTGAAAAATTGCCCTGATTTGCCTTAAAGTATCTTGCAAATTTGCTTTGCCTTGAAATATTTTGAACAATTGTATGATAATTAAAAAATCGCAATTTTTAATAAAATGCAGAAAACACTTATACAAATCTCATGATTACATTTGCATAATATAAAATTATCAATGCCAAAAATTCTTGTAACATTTTAGAAATGTATCCAGAAAAATCAACTATAATGAACAATTGAATAAAAGTATTGAACAAATTATAATCATCACCTTTTGTAAAATTCACTAGAATCAAGGTCAAAATTGCAAAATTTAGCTAAATTATTTTATCGGTGCTTTGAAGTATTTTTAAAAATTGCCTTATATATCGTATTTTGCAAAAATATTGGCTTGATTTGCATTGAAGTATCTTGAAAAATTACAATTAGAGTAATTTAATACATTGCCTTAGTATACATAAACATTTTTTTTTAATTTGCTATAATTTCACTGCAAAATATTTTATGAAATAATTTTGCCCTAGCTATAATCAACTATAAATACCAAACTTCTACTTCTGTTCATTATAGAAGTAGAAGTTTAGTATTTATAATTAATTATAGCTATGGCAAAATTATTCAAAATATTTTTAATGCAAATAAAACACGTTTCTCAATATGTCTTTCTACATACAAAGATAATAACTACTTTTCCAAACAACATAGGGAGATAATCACAAAGATACATTTTGCTTTTCCAAAAATCATCATGATGATAACATCAAAATATCGATAATCTAACTATCATTAATGTTTTCTTCATCTAGTTTCTTACATCTATTTTTTTCTTTGATATTAATAGGCGAGTGGTCTATGGTACGAATGAGATAGATGTTCCTCTGGAAGGAATAGGATTACTATTTCTACTGGAAGCTTTGACCCCATTCTACATCTTCCAGTTATTCAGCTTGATCGTATGGTTATGTGAGGAGTATTACTACTATGGGATTGCCATAGTAGCCATGTCCATTTTCGGAATCACCTCATCAATAGTACAGACCAGAAAGGTAAGCCAAGAAAACAATTAAGATATCTTCAGGATTGTTAAGATAATATAGTCATAAATAGTGCATATTGGTAAAACCATCTTGTTGTTGAGATAATATAAGATACAGTTCAGAATGGTAAGACAATCTCATTAAAAATATTGAAGATAATATCTTATCATTATAAGATAATATCTTAAAATAAGAAAGGATTAGAATTCCACTGTTTGCACACAAAAATGGCACACCCTGTTGAAAAATATTAACAATTGTTAAAGATAATCCCTTAAAATAGTAAATTTTTGGTAAAAATATTGAAGATTGGTAATATAATATCTTATAACAAGAAAGAATTAGTTATTTGCACAAAATGTCTGTTGAAATATAGTAAAAATTGGTAAGATCTCTTATAAAAGTAACTTTTAGTAAGAAACTGTCTTAAGCAAAGATATAATGGATTCAAAAATATTAAAAATCTAAAAGGTTATCTTCATTAATGAGGTCAAAACTGAAATGGTCTTGAAAAGTAATACTTAGTAAGATAATCCCTCAAAAATATTAATATTTGATAAGATAATCTCGTAAAATAGTAACTTTTGGTAAGAAACTCTCTTAAAAAAAGATATACTGGATTCAAAAATATTGAAATTGTAAAAAATTATCTTCAATAATGAGGTCAAATATGAAATTGTCTTGAAAAGTAAGACTTGGTAAATAATCCTTTAAAAATAATAACAATTGATAAGATAATCTCTTAAAATAGTAACTTTTGGTAAGAAACTCTTAAAAACAGATATACTGGATTCAAAAATCTTAAAAATGTTTAGAGTTATGTTCAATAATGACGTCAAAAATGAAATTGTCTTGAAAAGTGAGACTTCGTAAGATTTTCCCTTAAAAATATTAACAATTGATAAGCTAATTTCTTAAAATATTAACTTTTGGTAACAAACTCTCTTATAAATAGATATACTGCAATCAAAAATATTAAAAATTTAAAAAGGTTTCAACAATGAGGTCAAAAATGAAATTGTCTTGAAAAGTAAGACTTAGTATATATTCCTTTAAAAATAGTAACAATTGATAAGATAATTTCTTAAAATTGTAACTATTGGTAAGAAACTCTCTTAAGAAAAGTTGTACTGGATTCAAAGATATTAAAAATCTAAAAAAGTATCTTCATTAATGAGGTCACAACTGAAATTGTCTTGAAAAAATTATTTAAAATGTTAAGAATTATCTTCAATAATGAAATTGTCTTGAAAAGTAAGAATTGGTACGAAAACCTCTAAGTATTGATAAGAAAATTATCTTAGATAATGAAGCAATCTCTTGAGAAATATTATGAATACGTAAGATAATCATTGTTTCAAGAAATTATCTTCCGTATTCATAATATTTCTTAAAAGATTGCGCCATTATCTAAGATAATTTCTTACCAATCCTTACTAGTTCTCGTACTAATTCCTACTATTGAAGACATCTCAATTTTGGTCTCATTAATGATTTCTTGGAAATTATCTACAAACATTTTTATTATTTACAAAATAATTTCTTCAAAAATGATAATTAGTAAGATTTACTAATCTTCGAATGAATTCTGATTCTAATTCTAATTAATAATTTACGAAATCTTCATAAATTTGACGAGATTGTAGAGAACGAAAAAAGATAAGTGTAAATTCTTAAAAAGAGTTGCCAATTAGCTTCCTGGTATCTTCAGATTAGATAAGATAATCTTAAAAACATTAAGATTTTATTTCAAGTATGTAAGCATTGAAAAGATAATCTCAGAAATTCAAACAGAAGATTGTTGATTGTAAACGCATAATCTTTAAAACAATTTTACTTTTTATGCTTAATAAATTCATGTCTTGTACTTGTAACCAAAATGACTTCAAAAACATTATATTAATGTGTGTAACTTTCAAGAAGATTTTGTGCATTCTGGTAAACTTCAAGAAGGTTTTGTTGCTGCTTTTAAAGTTCAAGAATGTTTTGGTTATGCTTTGTAAACTTCAGGAAAGTTTTGTTACTGCTTTAAAACTTCAAGAAGGTAATTAATATTCTTTAAACTTCAAGAAGGTTATTAATATTCTTTAAACTTCAAGAAGGTTATTAATTTTTTTTTAACTTCAAGAAAATTTTGTAAATTCATAATCTTTAAAACAATTTAAAGATTTTTATCTGCTTATTAAATCCATGTCTTATACTCTTGACCAAAATTACTTTAAGAACATTGTATTAATGTGTCTAAATTTCAAGAAGATTTTGTGAATACTTGTGAACTTCAAGAAGGTTTTGTTACTGCTTTTTACGTTCAAGAATGTTTTTCTCGTGCTTTGTAAACTTCAGGAAAGTTTTGTTACTGCTTTTAAACTTCAAGAAAGGTCTTGATATTCTTTAAACTTTCGGAATATTTTATAAATGCATAATCTTTAAAACAATTTGAAGATTTTTATCTGCTTAATAAATTCATGTCTTGTACTCTTGACCAAAATTACTTCAAAAACATTGTATTAATGTGTCTAAATTTCAAGAAGATTTTGTGAATACTTGTAAACTTCAAGAAGGTTTTGTTACTGCTTTTAAAGTTCAAGAATGTTTTTCTTATACTTTGTATACTTCAGAAAGGTTTTGTAACTGCTTGTAAACATCAAGAAAGGTTTTGATATGCTTTGTAAACTTTAGGAAGGTTTTGGTATGCTTTGTAAACTTTAGGAAGGTTTTGTTACTTCTTTTCAACTTTAAGAAAGTTATTGATATTCTTTAAACTTCATGAAAATTTTGTAAATGCTATATCCAATAATGTGGTTTAGCTCCTATATCAAAGATCTGTAAATGGCGGCAAAGTGAAGATAACCATGATAATTTTCAAAATGCCATAGAGGAAGATAGAAGACGATTATGTACTTTAAGAAGGTTTTGTTACTGCTTTTAAAGTTCAAGAATGTTTTTGTTATGCTTTTTAAACTTCAGGAAGGTTTTGTGACTACTTTAAAACTTCAAGAAAGTTATTGATATTCTTTGAACTTCAAGAAAATTTTGTAAATGCTATATCCAAAAATGAGGTTTAGCTCCTGCATCAAAGATCAGTAATCGACAGCAAAGTGAAAATAACTATGACGATCTTCAAAATGCCATAGATGTAGGAAGAAAATGATTATTAAAGGATTGATTTCTTTTGATCTCAGAACCAAAACAATCTCAGAGGAACCATCCATCAAGTTGACAACGTCCAGGTGAAGAGAGTCACCAGCTATGAAAGTGTACCAACGACAGCGTTAGTACCTGGAGATGTAATTGTGATACCCAATAATGGTTGTATGATGCACTGTGACGCAGTACTGCTCAATGGAAGTGCGATAGTTAACGAGAGCATGCTCACAGGTAATAGATATGAATCACATATATGATTGCTCCTTGCACAAATCCACAAACAAAAACTACACAAACACTATAATCGTGAATTAGTATACAAAACCTAATCTAGCCTAACATGACCCAAGCCAACCCAAACTAATCTAATCTAACGTACCTTAATAACCTAACTAATAGTGAAGTTAGAATGACTTATTACTAAAATGTATACAGATGTTAGCAAACATTTTGAACATCAGAAGTTCTAATCGCTGCAGAGACTCTGTACTTATTATCAAAACTCTGTACTAAAATTATTTTTTTCCTTATACTATATCTAAAATTTAATTTAACAAATAATTGGAGCAATTTCTTCCTATAGGGAAATCATTAAAATGTTTATGTAAAGGCGCTTAGATCTTGTAGGTTAACTATTATAAATGTTCATGCAATTATTGGTAATGTTCTTTAATAGTGAATTTGTACCTGTGCCGAAAGCGAATTAATATATAAACCTAATCTAACCTAACTATACTTAACATAACCTAACCCAACCCAACACAACCTAAACCAAACTAATCTAATCTAACGGCCACTAATAACTTAACCTAACCTAAGCTAACCAATAGTGAAGTTATAAGTAACTTAATGTAACATCTGCATACATTTTTAACATGGGAACACTAATCGCTGCAAAGACAAATATTTGGTGCAATTTATTTCTATAGGGAATTCACCTAAATGTTGATGTAATGGTGATTAAATTTGGATAGGTTTACTCTTATAAATTTTCATGTGATTATATCAAAAATGTTCTTTACAGGTGAATCTGTACCTGTAATGAAGACGGCCATTCCAGATGCGGATAAAATTTTTGATATCAAAGATGACGACAGCCACATTCTACATGGAGGAACTAAAATTATCCAGACAAGATATTACGGTAAATAAACCACTCTAAAATTTAACATTTAACCAAAAATTATATACTTACAGGTTGTACTGTTATAACTGTTGGAAACTACAGAGTTTTCAAAGTTCTTCAAATCTACATTTCAGTATTATAATAATTACTAAAATTTAACATCAGAAAGATTAATATACTACTTCTACAGAATTTTCAAATTCTTCTGAATATACATTTTTGTAGTGTTGCAACTAATGGCAATATTAAATTTTGAAACTCCTCTAGCTGATGGCTTAACAAACTTTGGTACTCTTCAGGCTGATGTCTTAATAAAATTTGTCACTCTCCAAGCTGATGGTTTAACAAAATTTGGTACTCTTCAAGCTGATGCATCATAATCAAACTTCCAAACAAGTCCCAAAAAAATGTATAACAAAATATTCAATCATCTGGCAAAGATCTCTTCAAGCTGATGACCTAATAAAATGTTGTACTTTTCAAGCTGATGGCTTAATAAAATTTGTTACTCTTCAAGCTGATGCATCATACTCAAAATTCCAAACAAGTCCCAGAAAAAGTATAACAAAATATTCAATCATCCGGCATAGATCTCTTTAAGCTGATGGCTTAATAATATTTGGTACTCTTCAAGCTGATGGTTTAATAAAATTTGGTACTCTTCAAGCTGATGCATCATACTTAAAATCCCAAACAAGTCCCAAAAAAAGTATAACAAAACATTGAATCATCTGGCATAGATCTCTTTAAGCTGATGGCTTAATAAAATTTGGTACTCTCCAAGCTGATGGTTTAATAAAATTTTGTACTCTTCAAGCTGGTACATCATACTCAAAATCCTCAACAAGTAAAAAAAGGTATAACAAAACAATCAATCATCTGACATAGATGTCTTCAAGATGATGGCTTAATAAAATTTGGTACTTTTCAAGCTGATGCCTTAATAAAATTTGTTGCTCTTCCAGCTAATACATCGTAATTAAAATCCCAAACAAGTCCCAAACGAATGTTTAAAAAAAAACAATCATCTTGCATAGATCTTTTTAAACTGATGGCTTAATAAAATTTGGTACTCTTCAAGCTGATGGCTTAATAAAATTTGTTACTCTTCAAACCGATGCATGATAATCAAAATCCCAAACAAGTCCCAAAAAAATGTATAACAAAATATTCAATCATCTGACATAGATCTCTTCAAGCTGATGGCTTAATAAAATTTGGTAGTCTCCAAGCTGATAGTTTTATAAAATTCGGTACTCTTCAAGCTGATGCATCATACTCAAAATCCCAAACAAGTCCCAAGAAAATGTATAACAAAACATTCAATCATCTCGCATAGATCTCTTTAAGCTGATGGCTTAATAAAATTTGATACTTTTCAAGCTGATGGCTTAATAAAATTTGTTACTCTTCAAGCTAATACATCATAATTAAAATCCCAAACAAGTCCCAAACGAATGTTTAACAAAATATTCAATCATCTTGCATAGATCTTTTCAAGCTGATGGTTTAAAAAAATTTGGTACTTTTCAGGCTGATGGCTTAATAAAATTTGTTACTCTTCAAGTTGATGCATCATATTCAAAATCCCAAACAATTCCCAATAAAATGTATAACAAAATATTCAATCATCTGGCATAGATCTCTTCAAGCTGATGGCTTAAATTTTGTAGTCTTCTATCTGATGACTTAATAAAATTTGTTACTTTTCAAACTGATGAATCATAATTAAAATTCCAAGCAAGTTCAAAAAAATTGTATAAGTATTCAATCATCAAGCTGATGCATCATATTCAAAATCCCAAACAAGTCCCAAAAAAATGTATAACAACATATTCAATCATCTGGCATAGATCTCTTCAAGCTGATACATTAAATTTGGTAGTCTTCAAGCTGATGGCTTAATAAACTTGGTTACTTTTCAAACTGATGCATCATAATTAAAATTCCAAGCAAGTTCCAAAAAATTGTATAAGTATTCAATCATCTGACATAGATCTATTCAAGCTGATGGCTTAATAAAATTTGGCAGTCTTGAAGCTGATGCTCCATAATTAAAATCCCAAATAAGTTCCAAAAATATGTATAAGAAAATATGTAATCATCTGGCATTGATTGAAACATTCATAATAATGGAAGAAAAAATCATCTGAATGTGTTGCAAACAACAAAATGATCAAAACACTTTTATAGCTGGTGCCCAAATAAGATTTTAATATTCTTCGCGCTCTGCAAAAATCCAAAAAATATCCAACATATAGCAAAACTTCAACAATCTCATGTAGTCTTTTGTAATATTTATAATAATGAAAATAAAAAATTTGGATGTGAAGCAAACAGCATAATGCTCAAAATACTATTATAGCTGGTGCAGAAATAAGATTTTGGTATTCTTCGCGCTCTTCAAAAATCCAAAAAATATCCGATTCATAGCATAAGCACAACAATCTGATGTAGTATTTTGTAAGATTTATAACAATGAAAGTGCAAAATCTGAATGTGTAGCAAACAGCATAATGATCAAAATACATTTATAGCTGATGCCCAAATAGGATTTTGATATTCTTCGCGCTCTTCAATATCCAAAAAATATCCAATTTATAGCAAAAGCACAACAATCTGATGTAGTATTTTGTAAGATTTATAACAATGAAAGTCAAAAATCGGAATGTATAGCAAACAGCGTAATGCTCAAAATACTTTTATAGCTGGTGCCTAAATAAGATTTTGATATTCTTCGCGCTCTTCAAAAATCCGAAAAATATCCAATTTATAGCAAAACCACAATAATGTGATGCAGTATTTTGTAAGGTTTGTAACAATGAGAGTCCAAAATTTGAATGTGTAGCAAACAGCATAATGCTCAAAATACTTTTATAGCTGGTGCCCAAACAAGATTTTGATATTCTTCGTACTTTTCAAAAATCTAAATAATATTCAATTTGTAGCAGAAGCACAGCAATCTGATGTAGTATTTTGTAAGATTTATAACAATGAAAGTGCAAAATCTGATTGTGTAGCAAACAGCATAATGATCAAAATTCTTTTATAGCTGGTGCAGAAATAAGATTTTGATATTCTTCGCGCTCTTCAAAAATCTAAATAATATCCAATTCATAGCATAAGCAGAACAATCTGATGTAGTATTTTGTAAGATTTATAATAATGAAAGTCAAAAATCTGAAGATGTAGCAAACAGCATAATGCTCAAAATACTTTTATAGCTGGTGCCCAAATAAGATTTTGATATTCTTGGGGCTCTTCAAAAATCCAAAAATTTCCTATTTATAGCAAAAGCATAATAATTTGATGTAGTCTTTTACAAGATTTATAATAATGAAAGTCAAAAATCTGAACGTTTAGCATACAGATTGATAACAAAGATGCTCTTCTGGCTGATGATCAAAAAACATTCTGATTACCTTCAAGCTGATCAAAATCTCAAGATAAAAATCGAATTCATTCATTTTAGGTATATCTCTAATAGTCAAAATTGTTATACAGTTCATATTTTTCTGTTCTTGCAGGTGATGACAAAGTTCTTGCTGTTGTGGTGCGCACAGGATTCTTGACGACAAAAGGACAACTCGTGAGGAGCATCCTGTATCCACCACCAGCTGACTTCAAATTTGACCAAGACAGCTACAAATTCATGATAATTTTGGTTGCAATTTCTATATGCGGAGTACTCTACACTGTGGTTTCAAAGGTAATGATAATTTTATCATGAAGGATATTAATTTTGAAGATATTAATAGATAAAATTTCAAAATTTGCAATCAGTACATATATTTGAAATTGTTTAATTTTGGAGGCACCTTTTGAGATTATTCTTCGCGCTCTACACAAATCCAAAAAAAATCTAATTAATAGCAAAACCACAATAATCTGATATTGAGATTATGTTGCATAATGTTTTGCATACATGTTTGTATGCATGTACATGCAAAACATGCAAACATGCAAAACATACATGTTTGTATGTTTTGCATGTTTGTTGCATAATGATTATGTTCTCAATTATCAATGATAATTGAGATTATGTTGCATCTTTAACAAACTAATAGAAATCCATAACTTTAAAAACTATGAAAATCAGTACTCATTTTTTAAATTATTCACTTATTTTCATTTTTTTCGAAATCACGAAAATTTATTATCTATGATTATCCTCTCATTTACATATTTTAAAATGCCAGTTTCATTTCATTGTACAATTCAAAATATATCAATCTATTTTTGAGATTATAAATATTAAGCTTTATTTTTGCTTTGTTATTAAAAACATCTAACACTATTCCAAATCTTGGCATCCTATTTTCAGCAATTTAGCTTTATAATTCAAGAACATCAATAATTAGGATGGATTGTTTCAACTTGCTTTCAAATCCATAAATTCTTTATTTATTCTCTTATTCTATCTTATTCTTCTTATTACTATTCTCTATTTTTCACCGAGAAATAGATGAAATATAATTTTATAATTTTCTGCATTTTTAGAGTACCAGAAATATAGCGTTTAGTGACATAATGATCAAAGCTCTTGATACCATCACCATAGTCATTCCTCCAGCTTTACCAGCAGCCATGACAGTGGGGAAACTATATGCATTGGGCAGGCTGAAGATGAAGAATATTTTCTGCATTAACTCCAGAGTAATCAACGTGTCTGGATCCATAAATTGTATATGCTTTGATAAGGTTAGTAGTCCGTCGAAAAAAAAATAGTAGTAGTAGATATGCCATGAGAGTTCTGGGACACAATCTCCATAAGGATTAAATGGGCTTTTATCACACTCCGAATCAGCGATTTACATCCGGTTGTGATATGTCCCTTATCAGCGATATGTAGGTTGGTTTGCTCAATATCTGCGCAGGAGTCGCCATCTTGATTTTTTTTTTACTTATTATAAGTAAAACTATTTGTGGGGATTTTAACATACAATTTGTGTAATTTGCAAACTGTTTTGGATTTATATCATTAGTTGCTACATTTCAATAGTTTTTAAAGCTACTTTATTATAAATTTATTTGTGGATTGTTTTAAATTCGAAGATCTGAAAGTCACATTTTTGATTCATTTCTTGTTATGCTATCACTTCTCAAATATGAGTTCTTCTTAGACAGGTACATTAACAGAAGACTGCCTCGATATGTGGGGTGCTGTACCTATAGGCAGAGGTTGTCTTCGCAAGGCTGTTAAAGACCCATCTTCACTACCTCAGACCTCAAAGTTCCTCCAAGGGATGGCAGCCTGCCACTCACTTACGGTAATTGAAGGCCGCCTGGAAGGAGATCCTTTAGACCTAAAGGTAACATTTTATAGAGGAAGTAAGGAATCTGCTTCTGTCAACAGAATTGTTGTATTTTCTAGATGTTCGAGGCAACTGGATGGATGTTGGAAGAACCTGATGTACCAGATTTCCGCAAGTTCGACCTGTTGGTACCCAGGATTGTCAAGCCAAGAGGAGATGAAGAGGTGAGTGTGGGTTGTGAGTTGTGGGTGTCGATGAAGATCTTGGGTCGATGATGAGAAGTAGTATAGAAGCTTACGTAACTATTATTATGTACATAACTATTACATAACTATAACCTAAACTAATCTGAGTTTGGTAGATGCGATTGTACCTCCAGTAACACAGACTTCAATATCTTTCATTTAATATTCTTTGCAAATTTTACATAATTATCCTTAAAGTTCTTCACAAAATATAATTTACTGCATTTTTAAAGTACAAAAAATATAGCGTTTAGTGACTTAATGATAAAAGCTCTTGACACCATCACCATAGTTATTCCTCCAGCTTTACCAGCAGCAATGACAGTGTGGAAACAATATGCTTTGGGCAGGCTGAAGATGAGATCATAGATTCGATTGTACTCAGCGTTTTAATCCTCTTAGTAGAAATGATAGGATGCGCACGATCAAATCCCGGAATCCGGTTCTGGTAATATAACCAACAAAATATCGTGGCACGACTACACTGGTGCACTAAACTTGTGATCGAAGTGACCGACGGTACGCGTCGCCAATCGTACTACCAACCTCCGAAGCGCGAAAGAACCATGTTCATTTAAGAACCGATACACGAAGATTATTGTTTATATTTGAATTCAATATTTTTTTCAGGATACTGTAGAAATTGGCATAATCCACCAGCATCAATTCTCTTCAAATCTCCAAAGAATGAGCGTGGTAACCAAAACATTGACCTCCAACTTCTTTGAGCTGTACTGCAAAGGATCGCCTGAGATGATCGTGTCTTTATGCAGAGCCCATACAGTTCCTGAAAATATTGCTGCAGCCCTTGAAGGGTACACCGAGAAAGGTTACCGTGTTATAGCGTTGGCTTCTCGTGTGTTAGATACTACCAGTCTAGTCAGAGTCCAGAGGCAAAGAAGGGAGGAAGTTGAATGCGAGTTGGATTTCTTGGGATTGGTTGTGTTGGAGAATAAGTTGAAGCCTCAGAGTACTGGCATTATTACGTTGCTCAAACAAGCAGCTATGAAAGTTGTGATGATTACAGGTAAGGTGAAGTTTAGATTGTTATTATTATAAGCACTACCATTATAGTACAGGTAGATTTTGAAAATTAAATTGAAAAAAATACTACTAATTTTGATCTTCAACGATACGTAAAACTTCAAATTATGAAGATTAAATTGAAAATAAAAAAGTACAACTAATTTTGATCTTCAACGATTTTGAATTTACTTCCTTGCTAAATAGATTCAAAAATCCATCAAATAATAACGCTTCAGAATCAGTGAACAAAGAAATTAGTTATGCAAAACTGTTGATGCGTAAAACTTCAGAAATTGAAGATTAAATTGAAAATTAAAAATGACTACTAATTTTGATCTTCAACGATTTTGAATTTACTTCCGTGCTAACTAGATTCATATAACCTTTAACAAATAACGCTTTAGAATTAGTAAAAAAAGAGATTCGTTATGCAAAACTGTTGATACGTAAAACTTCAGATATTGAAGATGAAATTGAAAAAAGAAGATTACTAATTTTGATCTTCAACGATACGTAAAACTTCAGATATTGAAGATTAAATTGAAAAAAAAAAGATTACTAATTTTGATCTTCAAAGATGCGTAAAACTACAGATTTTGAAGATTCAATTTAATAAAAAAATACTACTAATTTTGATCTTCAACGATTTTGATGTTACTTCCTTCCTTTGCAGGTGACAACAAATTGACGGCTTTGAGCGTAGCCAAGGAGTGTGGAATTATCGAAAAAGGCACAATGATAATTGATGTGCATATAAAACCTCCTACGAAGACTGAAGATGCAAAGCAAATCTTCAACATTCTTCAGGTAAGCGTTGATCCTAGATTCCAAAATCAAGAAGATGTGTACATCCAAGTTTGTCAAAAATGTTGTGGCTTCCAATAATATTTTTTCCAAAAATAATGAAGCTCAGTTGTTTGATGTTGACATTTGACAGTGATATTTAAATCTTGTACATGAATCTTATATCTGTTATTATAACTAATCGACTAATTCTGGAGCTGTATTAGATAGAATTTCGTATAAATTGTTGCTTACTAATCTCAAAAAAAAAACCATCAAAAAATAGTGCTTCAAAATTAGTGATCAATAAGCTTAGTTTTGAAGGTTCAAGAAAAACTTCCGATTTTGAAGACATCTGAGCGTGATGAACATTCCAATTCACTAATCTGATAGTTGATGGTTTACTCGGATCAAATAAGTATGAGATGACTGTCAATGATCAGATCTGTATTCAGTCAGAATGAATCCAGAATTGATTGGAAGCTTATGATGTTGTACATCATAGGTGTTGATATCAGTGATATTAAGCACTAAATGCAGCAAAGGAAGTATTAATTATACAAAATCGCTCACAAGTATCTAAATTTGTATATAAGTAAACATAACTAAGTGTACAAAATCGTTCACAAGGTTGAGAATTTGCAGATTAGTGGTCAAAACTACACAAAATCGTTCAGAAGTTTCTGAATTTGTATATTAGTGAACATAATTAAGTGCACAAAATCGTTCACAAGCTTCAAATTTTGCAGATTAGTGGTCATAACTGTACAAAATCGTGATGTTTCCGAATTTTCAGATGAGCGAACACAACTACACGAAAGCCTCAATAAGCACGCTGGAAAAAGGCTTGACAACAGAATACTTCAGCTTCTTGCTGACCGGACAAACTTGGGCTCTCATCAAAGAATACTTCCCCATGGAAGTGCCCAAGTTCGTGACCAGAGGAGCAGTCTTTGCAAGAATGTCCAGCGACCAGAAACAGGAGTTGGTTCAGGAGTTGAAAGAGCTGGGGTATTACGTGGGTAAGTTTCTTAAGCTTCCCCAACTTCAATGTTGGGGAAAGTTGGGGAGACAAAAGTTGGGGATACTAGTCAAAGTTGTTATCATTGCTTTAGGATAGTCCTAAATTTTTGACAGTAGTATCAGTAGTATTTTGATAGTTATTATTATTTGAACAACTTTTTCTAGATCTTGTCAACATTTTCGTAAGTAATACCAGTAAAAACTTCACTCAGAGTTGTTATCATTGCTTTAGGATAGTTCTTAATTTTAGACAGTAGTCTTTTGACAATTATCATCATTTGAACAACTTTTTCTCGATCTTGTCAACATTTTCGTAAGCACTACCAATTAAAACTGTTTGCTCAAAATTGTTATCATTGCTTTAGGATAATGCTTAATTTTAGACAGTAGTCTTTTGATAGTTATCATTATTTGAACAACTTTTTATGGATCTTGTCAACATTTTCGTAAGCACTGCCTGTTAAAACTGTTTAGTCAAAGTTGTTATCATTGCCATAAGATAGATCTTAATTTTAGACAGTAGTTTTTTGATAGTTATCACTATTTGAACAAATTTTTCTGGAACTCGTCAACATTTTCGTAAGCACTACCTGTTAAAACTGTTTACTTAAAGTTGTTATCATTGCTTTAGGATAGTTCTTAATTTCAGACAGTAGTCTTTTGATAGTTATCTTCTATAATAACTTCAGTAGACATCTTCTTAAAAACTTTTTGTTGTCCAGCTATGTGTGGTGATGGTTCCACTGACTGTGGGGCTCTAAAAGCTGCGCACATAAAAGCGTCTTCTTTTTGGAAGTGCTAGCTTATCAAGTTCTTCTAGTAGAATTTGGTGTTACTTCTATAAGAACTTCAATTGACATCTTCTTGAAAACTTTTTGTTGTCCAGCTATGTGTGGTGATGGTTCAAATGACTGTAGGTATCTAATGGCTGCGCACATAAAAGGCATATAAAAGGGTCCTCTATTTGGTAGTGTTACTAGCTATTTACAATACTTCTAGTAGAATTTGGTGTAAGTTCTATAATATCTTTAATTGGCATCTTCTTGAAGCTTTTTGTTCTCCAGCTATGTGTGGTGATGGTTCTAATGACTGTACGGCTCTAAAGGCTATGCACATAACAGGATACAAGTGTCCTATTTTTGGTAGTGTTAGCTCACAATACTTCTAGTAAAATTTGGTGTTACTTCTATAATAGCTTCAATTGGCATCTTCGTGAAACTTTTTGTTCTCCAGCTATTTGTGGTGATGCTTCCAATGACTGTGGGGCTCTAAGGGCTGCGCACATAAAAGGCATATAAAAGTGTCCCCTTTTTGATAGTGCTAGCTTATTACAATACTTCTAGTAGAATTTGGTGTAACTACTACAATAACTTCAATTGGCATATTCTTAAAGCTTTTTGTTCTCCAGCTATAGGTGGTGATGGTTCCAATGACTGTGGGGCTCTAAAGGCTGAGCACATAAAAGGATATAAAAGTGTCCTTTTTTGGTAGTGCTAGCTTATAACAATACTTCTATTCGAATTTGGTGTTACTTCTATAATAGCTTCAATTGGCATCTTCTTGAAACTTTTTGTTGTCCAGCTATGGGTGGTGATGGTTACAATGACTGTAGGGCTCTAAAGGCTAGGCACATAAAAGGATATAAAAATGTCCTCTTTTTGGTAGTGCTAGCTTATAACAATACTTCTAGTCGAATTTGGTGTTACTTCTATAATGGCTTCAATTAGCATCTTCTTAAAGCTTTTTGATCTCCAGCTATGTGTGGTGATGGTTCGAATGACTATAGGGCTCTAAAGGCTGCGTACATAAAAGTTTCCTCTTTTTGGTAGTGCTAGCTTATTACAATACTTCCAGTAGAATTTGGTGTAACTTCTACTATAACTTCAATTGGCATTTTCTAAAAAACTTTTTGTTGTCCAGCTATGTGTGGTGATGGTTCCAATGACTGTGGGTCTTTAAAAGCTGCGCATATGGAAGGCATGTGGAAGTGTCTTCTGTTTGGTAGTGCTAGCTTATTACAATACTTCTAGTAGAAATTGGTGTTACTTCTATAATAGCTTCAATAGGCATCTTCTTGAAACTTTTTGTTCTTCAGCTATGTGTGGTTATAGTTCCAATGACTGTACGGCTCTAAAGGCTGTGCACATAGAAGGCATATAAAAGTGTCCTCTTTTTGGTAGTGCTAGCTTATTACAATACTTCTGGTAGTATTTGGTGTTACTTCTATAATAGCTTCAATTGGCATCTTCTTGATAACTTTTTGTTCTGCAGCTATGTGTGGTGATGGTTCCAATGATTGTGGTGCTTTAGAGGCTGCGCACATAAAAGGCATATAAAAGTGTCCTCTTTTTGGTAGTGCTAGCTTAATACAATACTTCTAGTAGAATTTGGTGTTACTTATGTAATAACTTCAATTGGCATCTTCATGAAAACTTTTTATTGTCCAGCTATGTGTGGTGATGGTTCCAATGACTGTGAGGCTCTAAAGGCTGCGCACATAAAAGGGTCCTCTTTTTGGTAGTGCTAGCTTATTACAATACTTCTAGTAGAATTTGGTGTAACTTCTATAATAACTTGAATTGGCATCTTGTTAAAGCTTTCTGTTCTCCAGCTATGTGTGGTGATGGTTCCAATGACTGTGGGGCTCTAAAGGCTGCCCACATAAAAGGCATATAAAAGTGTCCTCCTATTTGGTAGTGCTAGCTAATTACAATACTTGTAGTAGAATTTGGTGTTGCTTCTATAATAACTTCAATTGGCATCTTCTTGAAACTTTTTGTTCTCCAGCTATGTGTGGTGATGGTTCCAATGACTGTGGGGCCCTTAAGGCTGCTCACGTAGGAATCTCTCTCTCGGATGCCGAATCCAGTGTGGCATCACCGTTTACCTCCAGGACCCCAAACATCTCTTGTGTACCGGAAATCATCAAACAGGGACGTGCTGCTTTGGCGACCAGCTTTGGGATCTTCAAGTTCATGATCACCTACAGCCTCACAGAGTTCTCATCCGTGATGATCCTTTATGGTATCGACTGCAACCTGGGCAACATGCAGTACCTGTACATAGATCTGTGCATGATCATGGCATTCGCGGCGCTCTTCGGCAAAACCGACGCCTACCAGAAGAAGCTCTTCAAGCAGCCCCCGATGACCACGCTGCTGGGCTTCATACCGCTATCGTCTTTAGCGCTGCATATGCTAGCGGTGATCACCTTCCAAATTCTGGCCTACCACATCATTCAGACGTTCGACTGGTTTACACCCTACCAGCATAAACCAGGGGTAAATTACTTCGTGTCTTACGAGAACTACGCGGTGTTCGCCATCAGCCTCTTCCAGTACGTAAGCACAGTCATAGTCTACTCCAAAGGCTCGCCGTACCGGAAGAAGATCTACACCAACGTATACTTCTCGGCGTTCCTGATCATCATCGTGGCCATCAACATATACATCATCACCGAGCCGGCCGAGTGGATCGTCAGCGTTCTGCAGCTGCAGGTACCACCGAAGATCAACGGGAAGGTCATGATACTGCTGCTGGCCCTGTCCAACTTCCTGCTCGTCTACATCCTCGAGGACCTGGTCGTGGACTTCCTGCTGTACAGGTTCGTGAAGCCCAGGTTCAGGAACGTGGACACCTCCTCCAAGAAGTACCTGCGGGTGGAGCGCGAGCTGGCCATCGACTCGAAGTGGAAGTTCGGCGGGAAGACGAGGTACGAGCTGTCCACGAGGAAGACCACCTTCGACAACGTCGCCTACGTAAGGGAGGATACGTGATGAAGGATTTTGTTGTGTTAAGGTTTCAGATTGACTGTGATTGACTCGCGTTTCTTGTAGATTGGCTGGAGTAGGTTGCTGTGATGGTTTTTTTACATTTACTACGCGTATTGTGCCGTATCAGTTAAGTATGTACATTTTACTTGTAATAAAAGATTTACCTCAGCACCTAAGTTCTTAACGTAATTAACTTAATCCTGCTCAAAGATTATTACTGTATGCAAATATTTATCACTCAACTACTACGAAATGAGTAATACAGGTATTGCTTGGAAACTTATAACAATCCTTCAAGGAGATACCACAAATCTGCGAAGGGATAACTTGAGACTCCTAATCAATAATGCAACCAAAATAATCAAAATAATTCCATATTACAGCGAGACTTTTATAACTTGAGCTTATGCATGTCCAAAAAATGCATGCTTCAACAGTATTAAAATTAATCATTTGTAACAATATTACATACTTAATATCACTAGCTATCTTTATAATAAATATCTGTACATAAATTTCCTCAATCATCCAAAGTATACATAAATCAGTGCATATGCCTTCATGGTCACATATATAATCACCAGCTTAGTAATCACAGAAGGTACAACTAATATCAGCAGTTTATCACATTCGCTTTCAAGCACTCAACATCCTGTCCTTCTCCAGCACGTCCTCGTTGATTATAATCGGCTTCCTTCTAACGCTCCTCTTCTTCCCGAAGTACTCCTCGATCTCCGCCAGCGTCTTCCCTTTGGTCTCCGGCAGCAGCGTCACAATGAACACGGTACCAGCCAAAGATATCATCCCGTAGAAGAAGAACAGGCCATGGGCGGACATACCCTCGAGCATGGCAGGGAAGATCTTCACGATGATGAAGTTGAAGATGTAGGCGATGCAGGTGATCAGCCCGCTGGCCAGGCCTCTGATTTTGGCCGGGAAGCACTCAGCAGCCATGGCGAAAGGTATGGTGAGGAAGCCCAAGGTGCTGGTGAAGAAGTACAAGATCAAGGACGTCAACGGGAGCCAACTCAGCGAGTCAACGGTGGTCTGCGATATACTACCAAGGTGCTTCAGGTACAAATACACGGCCAAAACCAGCATGCACACCGTAGTACCAACACCGGAAAGTATTGATGGCGGCCTTCTTCCGTACTTCCGCGAAACGTAGCTCACCAGAATGGCTGCGGCAAACCTCGTGAAGGCTATCATCACTATGGCCTTGTAGGGATCAATGCTGACCTCGGCCACACTGACTATGTCGATGGCGTAGAAGACGATCACGAACGTCCCGCTGAACTGCTGGAAGAAGAAGTACGCTAGCATCAGGATGAACGGCTTGAAGCACGTGGGACGCCTCAGGTAGCGCATCTTCTTCGCCAGAGAGGTGCACATGGTTTTGTCCGCAGGCTTGGTGCTGATCAGCTTCGAGGAGTCGCGGTTGCGCACAAGACCTGCGATATCATCCAGGACCTCCTGGTTGGGCTTCTTGTAGCCGTAAATCTTACACATGTTCTTCGTCGCGTCTTCAACGCGATCCTTGGAGACCAACCAGGAAGGTGATTCCGGAAGGTAGAGGAAACCAATCACCAACGAGCAGCAGGGGATGATAGCTGTTATCCCAGCAATCGTACCCCAATCATTCTGGAAGGAAAATAATTGTTAATTACGGATATGCGTTACTGGTGGTCACCTTTAAACATTGCTTAAGATAGCACAAAAAATATACAATTGATATACAATTGATGTGTTTGGTCATAAAAGTTTGGTGTGCTCATCTAAAAGTGTTCATCAAACTGCTTCCTCAACAATTTGCTTATCAGCGCATTGAAGCTTCACAATACATCAATCTATCAAAGGTGATTCCTACCTCAAATATGTATCCTAGTACGTAAACTATCAGGATGCCCAATGCGAAGAAGATGGCACTAGCTGTGGTGAACATGCCTCTAAGGTTAGCACTGCTCACTTCTGCCATGTACACGGAAGCAGGCATGCTAGCCAATCCCGTGGATAGTCCTGTTAATATCCTGCCTATCAGCAGGACGGGATATTGCCCCGATTCCATGTTGTAGGCTAGGGCTATGACCATCCAACCAGCGAAGGTGACCACGTTGATCCAGAGGAGGATCGCCTTCCTGCCGAAACGGTCGGATATGGGGCCGGAGAGGAAGCAGCCTACCGGCGTTGCTACTGAAGCTATACTTGCTAAGAACATAAAATCATAAAATTTATGGGTGAATACCTAGAGATAGAGAGGTTGACTAAAAGTCGAAAGATATAAGAGAACTTTTAAAAACTTTGTTAAACAACTAAAAAACATGGATACTGGGGCATAATTTATTACTATCCGTAACATATCTCTCTCTATCTCTATTTCTCTATCTCGATTTCTATCTCTTTCTCCATCTCTATCTCTATCCTACTGAAGCTGTACTTGCTAAAAACATAAAATCATAACCAGAAAATACGGTTGATAGTTGAATAAGTTGGCAAGAATAGAGATAGAGAGGTTTACTGAAAGTCGAAGAATATAAGAATACTTTTTAAAACTTTGTTAGGAACTGAAAACAAGTATAAAGTATTTATTTAAGTATTTATTACTATACTAAACATAGTATAGTAATAATGTTCATAAACATAAAATCATAATATAAAATATGGTTGATGTAGTAAGTAGGCGAGAATACCTAGAGATAGAGAGGTTGACTAATAGTCGAAAGATATAAGAGAACTTTTAAATACTTTGGTAATCAACTAAAAAACATGGCTACTGGGGCATACTATACTTCATTACTATCCTTAACATCTCTCTTTCTCTCTATCTCTCCCTATCTCTCTATATGTATTTCTATCTCTATCTCCATCTTTATTTCTACCTATATCTCTATCTCTATCCTACTGTAGCTATACTTGCTACGAACATAAAATCATAACCATAAAATATAATCGATGTAATAAATTGGCAAGAATAGAGATAGAGAGGTTGACTGAAAGTCGAAGGATATAAGAATACTTTTAAAAACTTTGTTAAGCAATTAAAAACATGGCTGCTAAACATAGGATAATAATAAAGAATGCCCTACTTTATTTCTATCCTCAACATATCTCTCTCCCTATCTCTATCTCTATTTATTTCTCTATCTCTATCTCTAGCTCTATATCTATCTCTATCCTACTGAAGCTATACTTGCTAAGAACAACATAAAAGCATAACCATAAAGTATGGTTCATGTAATAAGTTGACGAGAATACCTAGAGATAGAGAGGTTGACTAAAAGTCGAAGAATATAAGAGAACTTTTAAATACTTTGTTAATCAACTAAAAAACAAGGCTACTGGGGCGTACTATACTTTATTACTATTCTTAACATCTCTCTCTCTCTCTTTTTATATCTATTTCTATCTCTTTCTCCATCTCCATCTCTAGCTATATCTCTATATCTATCCTACTGAAGCTAAACATTTTAAGATCACAAAATCATAACCATAAAATATGGTTGATGTAATAAGTTGGCAAGAATAGAGATAGAGGAGTTGACTGAAAGTCGAAGGGTATAAGAATACTTTTAAAAAGTTTGTCAACCAACTAAAAACAAGGCTGCTAAACAAAGGATAGTAATAAAGTATGCCCCATTTTATTACTATCCTGAACGTATATTTCTCTCTCTATCTCTCTCTCTCTCTCCCTAGCTCTCTATCTCTAACTCTATATCTACTTCTATCTATATATCTATCTCTGTCTTTATCTCTATCTCTAATCTTTCTCTTTATCACTTTCCCTTTCTCTCTATTCTCTATCTTAATCTATTAAATACATAAAATATGGTTGATGTAATAAGTTGACAAGAATAGAGATAGAGAGGTTGACTGAATGTCTAAGAATATAGGAATATTTTTTAAAACTTTGTTAGGCAACTAAAAACAAGGCTACTAAACATAGGATAGTAATAAAGTATGCCCCACTTTATTACTCTCCTGAACATATCTCTCTCTCTATCTTTCTCTCACTCTTTCTCTCTCTTTGTCCATACCTTTCTATCTCTAACTCTATATCTCCTTCTGTCTATATATCTATCTCTGTCTTTATCTCTAATATTTCTTATTATCGCTTTCCCTTTCTCTCTCTTCTCTATCTTAATCCATTAAATACATAAAATATTGTTGATGTAATAAGTTGGCAAGAATAGAGATAGAGAGGTTGACTGGAAGTCGGAGGATATAAGAACACTTTTAAAAACGTTGTTAAGCAACTAAAAATAAGGCTGCTAAACATAGGATAGTAATAAAGTATGCCCTACTTTATTTTTATCCTCAACATCTCTCTCCCTCTCTCTCTCTCCCTATCTCTATCTCTATTTATATCTCTATCTCCATCTGTAGCTCTAACTCTATCTCTATCCTACTGCAGCTATACTTGCTAAGAGCATAAAATCATAACCATAAAGTATGGTTGATGTAATAAGTTGGCAAGAATAGAGATATAGAGGTTGACTGAAAGTCGAAAGATATAAGAATGCTTTAAAAAACTTTGTTAAGCAACTAAAAACAAGGCTACTAAACATAGGATAGTAATAAAGTATGCCCCTCTTTATTACTATCCTGAACATATATCTCTCTATCTTTCTCTCACTTTTTCTCTCACTCCCTGGCTCTATATCTCTATCTCTATATCTACTTCTATCTATGTCTCTAGCTCCATCTCTATGTCTATATCTACCTTTCTCTTTATCGCTTTCCCTTTCGCTCTCTTCTCTCTCCTAATTTAATTAAATGCATAACTTATGGTTGATGTAATAAGTTGGCAAAAATAGAGATAGAGAAGTTAAGATAAAGTCGCAGGATATAAGAATACTTTTAAAAACTTTGTAAAGCAAGTAAAAACAAGGCTACTAAACATAGGATAGTAATAAAGTATGTCCCACTTTATTACTATCCTGAACATATCTCTCTCTCTATCTTTCTCTTTCTCTCCATAGCTCTCTATCTCTATCTCTATATCTATTCTATCTCTATCTCCAGCTCTATCTCTATATTTATCTCTATTTTTCTCTTTATCGCTACTACAACACCACTAAAAACATGGTTACTAACCATAGGATAGTAACGTTAGGTTAGGTGAAGTAACGTTTCCTGTAGCATTAAGAAAATTGTGTGGGAATAAGTTTATTTGGGTTTTTAAGCCAAACGTTTCGCGTAGCAATTTCCGATATTATTTTCTCAATATTTACTTATACAGTATGAGCCAGAATAGGCAGCACTGAAGTTTAGGCAACCAACCTCACGTACTGCGCCGTATTGAGTATGATGCGTATGCTTGGTTGTCTAAACCTCAGTACTGTTTATTCTGGTGCATACTGCATTTACTTTTTTGGGTTAGATTTTGTTAGATTTAGTCAGCTTTTTAAGCCAAACGCTTTAATCTAACAATTTTTGGTATAGCAGTTTGACTATTTACTTACCAAACCATGATGCTTGACTTATAGTTAACATCTGTGGATTTTCGGAGTTTAGCAGAGGTGGCAATGCGACTGCTGAGAAGCCAATACTCATGCTAGGAGCAACACTGATGAAGTATGCTATCAGACCTAAGATTATCTAGAATAGATGAAAAATAAATAAATATTAAAAATTGAAAAAAAATAATTTTAGATTAATTTAAAAATATTACAAATATCAATTAAATATAGATTTTCAGAATCATCAAAAAGTTGGATCGAAATGATTAAAATGTGTGTTATTTTCCTATTCCTCTTCGTATTGTAAGTAGTTATACTAGGACAGTTCCACTTCACCCCCGCGAAGATTTTGATTAATTTAATTCGCGGTTTGATTCGCGTTAATCGGCTGAATTGTCGCGATTATCCCATTAAAACGCGAATCAGCCACTTTAATCATGTAATTACCCGCATATTCAGCCGATTAACGCGAATCAAACCGCGAATTAAATTAATCGAAATCTTCGCGGGGGGTGAAGTGGAACTGTCCTAGTATAACTACTATAGTGTTATTATCCATCTCAGATTATTCCCTTAAAATAAATGATACAAAAGTATTACAAATATCAATAAGATATAGATTTTTAGAATCATCGAAAAGTTGGAACGAAAGTGATTAAAATGTTTGTTATTTTTCTATTCATATTCGTATTATGTGTTATTTTCTATCTCAGATCAATCCCTTCAAATAAATTATTTAGAGATTATCAGATTGGTAACCATTATAACTTCACAAGTGCAATAATGACGTATTAAATAAGCATATATTGTTATTATAGTCATCCTGTCGAGAGCTGACAGTGATTGTTCGTTTCATATTGCTTGAATTCGACATAATTTCTTATTTCATTTAATTCTATTACATTTATCGTACGAATAAACATAGAACGAAACATAGAACGAAACATAGAATGAAACATATAACGAATCATAGAACGAAACATAGAACAAAGCATAGAACGAAACATAGAACGAAACATATAACGAATCATAGAACGAAACATAGAACAAAGCATAGAACGAAACATAGAACGAAACATAGAACAAAGCATAGAACGAAACATAGAACGAAACATATAACGAATCATAGAACGAAACATAGAACAAAGCATAGAACGAAACATAGAACGAAACATATAACGAATCATAGAACGAAACATAGAACAAAGCATAGAACGAAACATAGAACGAAACATATAACGAATCATAGAACGAAACATAGAACAAAGCATAGAACGAAACATAGAACGAACACAGAAAACGCAATTTATGTTCGAAAAAAAGAGTAATTGCCAGTTCTCATTGGGACGACTATAACAAAAATTTCAGCTCATTTTTTAAAACTTTTTATCCAATATCCATAATTGAACAACACATAATTTGAGTATTTTTGAGTAGGTACTTGGACATTTAGATAAAAAATAATGTAATTGACCAATTATTACCTAAATAATGGACCTTAAAACAAGTGGCGAGATAAACTATAAACGGGTTCAAAATGATAATGTTTTTAATCTAGATTATCTTATCTTTCTGACCTTGGAGCATTGTAATCCTGGAAGGTAATTCTTATAATCGGATAATTTGCTTACCTATGAAATAATGACACGAACAGTAAAAAAATCCAAAGCTGAGGATTAACCTAAATTCCAACTAAATTTGGTGTCATTAATACAATTTATTAACATTATTATTATTAATGTTATTAATAACAATATGTACGTAGTAATGATAACAATAAAAAATATTAGTAATATGAATCCAATAAAAACGTAATAATAATAAGTAGTAATGATCACAATAGATAATCATGTTTGTGATGTGATTACAAGTTCACAATTAAGTTTATCATATTCTTTGTTTTTTAGTCTAGACAGAATTTCATATTATTATTTTCTATAATTATATATACTTACTGATATATTAATAAATATTTATTCGTTTTTATTATTTATTTATTTATTTCCCCAACTAATTTCATATATTTATGTTTTGAATTATTTGTGTTGAAATAATTTGGAATTAATTATGTATTAATATTATTATTAAATTAATACTGTCTATGCAAATATCATGATGAAACATTTTATTATTATTATAAATGTATAGTATATCTATTAACTCTTCTTTTGTTGCATATATGAAACAAAACTAAAGTTGATAGATATAATATACATTTATAATAATAATAATAATTATTATTATTATCATTATTAAGTCTTCAGTGGCCTGGAACACCGAGTTAGACGTTAGACGAGTCATGGACTGTAAGACTGCGAAATACATACATACATAATTATGATTATTATTAATAATAATCGTAATGATTATACCCAATAACCAAGGTAATAACTTATTACCTTGGTGTTGGTTATTAGGTGGGTGCAAAAAAACAAATAATCAACCTAAATATTTAAGATAAGGTTATTATCTTACGAATTGCAATTGTTATTATTAACTTAATTAATAAAGATAATTTTAATTATTATTACCTGTAATACTGTTGATCGTTTCTGATCACCTTCCATGTCGTACCCCATGGCTGGTTATTTCTGAAATTGTGCAAGTTATTAATAAATCATAATAAGTATATTTGTTTTGTGCTGGATTTCCAAAACTATTTATTTTGCAAATTTTATATTTAGATCAGTTTAAAGAAGATTATTTCAGTACGTTGTTTATGACTGGAGGGAAATAAAAATTATTTTATTACCTATAGGAACCATTAATGATCCTCCATAGCACCATAAGAAACATCAAAATAACTATTACACAATAATACATATAAAAAAATTTAATGCTTCTTCTTATGTATGTAAGTTGATACATATTATAATAAAATGCCATATGAATATTGAAATTTGAATATTGTATATTTACTGATAATAACATAATCATCAAATCAAAAATGTATAATGATGATAATTATTTGGGTAAGGTTAGGTTAGGTTTACATTATTATTTACCAAAATTCTCAAATAATAATTACACATTAATTAATATAAAAATTTACAAAGCTACTTCGTATGTATGTAAGTTGACAGGATATTTTGTTAATACTGATAATAACATAATCACAAAATAAAAAATGTATAATGATAATACGTATTTAGGTTAGCTTATGTTAGGTTAGGTTAAGTTAATTTAGGTAACTTACCATGTAAGTTGGTAGATATTTTGTTAAAATGCAACATTAAACTATATAGATTAGAATATTTACTGATAATAACATAATCATAAAATTAAAAAATGTATAATGGTAATAATTATTTGGGTAAGGTTAGGTTAGGTTTACGTTATTTGCCGAAATTGTCAAACAATAATTACACATTAATTAATATAAATAGTTGCAATACTACTTCCTATGTATGTAAGTTGATAGGATATTTTGTTAAAAAAACTATATAGATTAGAATATTTTCTGATAATAACATAATCATAAAATAAAAAATGTCTAATGATATTAATTATTAAGGTTAGCTTAGGTTAGGTCAGGTTAGGTTGAGTTAATTTAGGTAACTTCCCATGTAAGTTGGTAGATATTTTGTTAAAATGCAACATTAAACTACATAGATCAAAATATTTTCTGGTAATAACATAATCATAAAATAAAAAATGTATAATGGTAAGAATTATTTAGGTAAGGTTAGGTTATATTAGGTTAGGTTAGGTTAGGTTAGGTTATGTTAGGTTAGGTTGGACATCTGCGACAAAATTGACACATGAAGTCGTATTGGAGAGATTTACAATATTAAAATCTGAAGAAAAAAAAAAAAACATTTTAGGAGAATAATTCTTACATCCGCGACAAAATTGACATTAGTTTGGATGTCCTAATAAAAAATAAGGTGCAAATAGCTTCTTTCACTTAAAATAAATTTATAAAAATGCAAACTAATTATATTTTTTTCTACGGATGTAAGAATTATTCTTTCCAGTCAGATTTTCGGTGCTGTAAATTTCCAATGAAACTGTAGCCTTAGTAAATCTCCGTTTATCGAATTCTTATCACTTAGGTCAGAGATTAAACCTGTCATGCTAACGATTTGGTAAAAATCAACACAAAATATGAGCATGTGTTAATGTCAAAGCCAAGAACCAAGATACAGTAGACATCAATATTATTTTACAGAATTTAAGTCTATCCAAAGTTGTAAGGTTTAGTTAAATACCAAAATAAGATTGACAGGAAGGTTAGGCAAAGAAGGTTAGACATCTAAAACTTAGCTGTTTAATTCAGGTGTTCAGGATAAGTTATCTGGCGGATAAACATGCTGATAAAGACGTTTGCAAATAATTAGACAATGTCTTCAGAAATGACAGCCTGGAGGTAATGCACACCGGACACAAAGGGAGACGGCTGGATTTACTCGAAATCCTAGAAATTCGAAAAGCGGTCATTAATGGGGATAATATTGTGAATGAACAATTAATCCTTGATAATACGCCTCTGTTATGCGGCATCCGTTCGGAAAAACCAAGACTGTAATTCATTTATTGCCATGTTGTAAAATTTTTCTAGCTTAGTATATATTGCACATTTGTAAAACAATTATTTTAGTATCTCTGTACTCTTGAGAATGGTCGTGAGGCCGAAACAATTGTAGAGGTTTATTCTATCAATACAGTGAAACTTTAACCAAGTGTTTGATTTAACCTAATCATAATGTTTCACAAAGTAGTATCCACACATAGTTTCAATTTAATCAGACAATGTGTTTATATTTTACAGGAATGAGACCCCGTCTTTCCAAAGTTTGTAGTTTAGTTATATACCAAATAAGCTTGACTGGAAGGTTAAAAACTACTTGTCTTCTTTGCAAATTTCGTTTTTTTTTATAGCAAGTAATTCCAAAAGCCAAATTTCAAAGCCAAGAACGAAGAAACAGTAGATATTAATATCATTTTACAGAACTGATGTCTGTCTAAAGTTGTAAAGTTTAGTTAAATACCAATATATGCCAAATACATATTTCTGGAAGGTTAGGTTAAGGTAGGTTAGGTTAGGTTAGGTTAGGTTAGGTTAGGTTACGTTAGAAACTACTTGTCCTGTTTGCAAATTTCGTTTTGATTATAGCAAGTAATTCGGGTATTAAAGATACATAAGTTATCTGGGGGATAAACATTCTCATAAAGACGTTTGCTAATAATTAGCTAAAGTGTTTAAACTTTACAGAATTGAGACCCAGTCTTTCCAAAGTTTGAGGTTTAGTTATATACCAAATATGTATGACTGGAAGGTTAAAAAAAACTGCCTGTCCTATTCGCAAGTTTCGTAGTTTTTATAGCAAGTTATTCTGATGTTGAGGATAAGATATCCGCCAGATAAACATATTGAAGAAGTGGTTTGTAAATAATTAGCCAATGTGTTTATATTTTACAGATTTGAGATCCAGTCTTTGAAAAGTTTGAAGTTTACTTATATACCAAATAAATATGACTGGAAGATTAGGTTAGGGTAGATTAGGGTAGATTAGGTTAGGTTAGGTTAGGTTACGTTAAAAACTACCTGCCTTATTGGCAAATTTCGTATTGTTTATAGCAAGTAATTCCAAAAGCCAAATTTCAAAGCCAAGAACGAAGAAACAGTAGATATTATTATCATTTTACAGAACTGATGTATGTCTAAAGTTGTAAAGTTTAGTTAAATACCAATATATACCAAATACATATGACTGGAAGGTTAGGTTAAGGTAGATTAGGTTAGGTTAGGTTAGGTTAAGTTTGGTTACATTAAAAACTACCTGTCCTGTTTGCAAATTTCGTTTTGATTATAGCAAGTAATTCAGGTATTAAAGATAAGTTATCTGGCGGATAAACATTCTCATGAAGATGTTTGCTAATGATTAGCTAAAGTGTTTAAACTTTACAGAATTGAGACCCAGTCTTTCCAAAGTTTGAGGTTTAGATATATACCAAATATGTATGACTAGAAGGTTAAAAAAACTGCCTGTCCTATTCGCAAGTTTCGTAGTGTGTATAGCAAGTTATTCAGATGTTGAGGATAAGATATCCGCCGGATAAACATATTGATGAAGTGGTTTGTAAATAATTAGCCAATGTGTTTATATTTTACAGAATTGAGATCCAGTCTTTGAAAAGTTTGAGGTTTAGTTATATACTAAATAAATATCACTGGAAGGTTAGGTTAGGGTAAGTTAGGTTAGGTTAGGTTAGGTTAGGTTAGGTTAGGTTAGGTTGGAAAGTTAGAAACTACCTGTCCTATTCGAAAATTTAGTTTTTATAGCAAGTAATTCATATGTTGAGGATAAGATATTCGCCGGATAAACATATTGATGAAGTGGTTTGTAAATAATTAGCCAATGTGTTTATATTTTACAGAATTGAGATCCAGGCTTTGAAAATTTTGAGGTTTACTTATATACCAAATAAATATGACTAGAAGGTTAGGTTAGGGTCGGTTAGGTTAGGGTAGGTTAGGTTAGGTTAGGTTACGTTAAAAACTACCTGTCCTATTTGCAAATTTTGTTTTTATTATAGCAAGTAATTCAGGTGTTAAGGATAAGTTATCCGGAGGATAATCATACTCATAAAGTCGATTGCAAATAATTAGCGCATGTGTTTATATTTTACAGAATTGAGACTCAGCCTTTCCAAAATTTAAGGTTTAGTTATATACCAAATAAGTATGATTGGAAGGTTAAAAACTACCTGTGCTATTCGCAAATTTCGTTTTGTTTATTGCAAGTAATTCAGGTGTTAATGATAAGTTATCCGCCGGATAATCATGCTCATAAAGAGATTATTAACCAATATGTTTACAATATACTTGCTGATATGTTTATTCGGAGGATAACTGTTCGCACATTTAGTGCTGTTCACAAAAGGTAATCAAAAATGTTGACGATTATTTACTTTGATACTTGAATTGTTTTGCGCGTCAATAATTAATCAATGTATAGTTAATTATCACAATCGTACCACTTGTAATGTATTTTACTGCTCTTGCTAATCACCATGTGTCACTGATCAGTTATCTCACATACAAATATTTTAATTAGATTACATAAATTTTATCTAATTACATATAGGCAAGTGAGAATAGACAATTCACCTATATATATTATTTTAATTATAACATTATAACTTATAACATTTTAGAATAACAATTAATGTTCTTTGAGAATGCAAATATAGGCAACTTCCCTATATATTAATTGTAGGGAAGTTGCCTATATTTGCATTCTTAAAGAACATTAATTGTTATTCTAAAATGTTATAAGTGTGAACTGAATGACATTAAAAAGATATTGAAAATTTTAAACCACCAATTTGTAGATTAATATCATAGCTATGTAATTCTATAATTTTATCATTTTTGTGCAACTGTAAATAGGTTCAATTCGCCTTGACAAAAAACTTGAATCACTTGGTATTTCTAGTAATTACCACTATTACCATCACAGTAATATTATCAATCATTTTTTTTTACAAATTTAAGACAAAATACATGATACAAATTCAAACATAAAATTTCAGGGTGAGGAAAATGTAATAAGGTCACATTAATTTGGATTTTTTTTTGGATATTTGGAAACAATGTTTCAGACAAAAGTTATTCTGTTGAAGGTACTTGACATTTTTGTAATGACCTCGAATATCTCTTACATCATACTTGACTTGCGTTAGGCAATGTAACTTTTTTTTTTAATGGAAACATGTATTTTTTATGGAATTGACAACATTTTACTTCTTCTATTTCAATCTAGTGTCAAATGTAGGCTATTCCCAATTTATTCAAATATCTTCCTGTTTTTACAAAAGTTACTAATCCAAAACCAAAATAATTAAGCCATGTTGCTTTACATTTTCTTTGCATTGTATAACATTGTATAACATTGTATAACGATCCTTCTATTTCAGTTCACTGCTTAATGTAGGCTATTCCCAATTCATTAAATATCTTCTTGTTTTTACAAAAGTTACTAATCCAAAACCAAAATAATTAAGCCATTTTGCTTTACATTTTCTTTGCATTGTATAACATTGTATAACATTGTATACCGATCCTTCTATTTCAGTTCACAGCTGAATGTAGGCTATTCCCAATTCATTAACTTTATTCCTGTTTTTACAAAAGTTACTAATCCAAAACCAAAATAATTAAGCCTTGTTGCTTTATTTTTTCTTTGCATTGTATAACATTGTATAACGTTGTATAACATTGTATAACGATCCTTCTACTTCAGTTCACTGCTGAATATAGGCTATTCTCAATTCATTAACTTTATTCCTGTTTTTACAAAAGTTACTAATCCGAAACCAAAATAATTAAGCCTTGTTGCTTTATTTTTTAACATTGTATAACGTTGTATAACATTGTATAACGATCCTTCTATTTCAGTTCACTGCTGAATATAGGCCATTCCCAATTTATTAAATATCTTCTTGTTTTTATAAAAGTTACTAATCCAAAACCAAGATAATTAAGCCATGTTGCTTTACATTTTTTTTGCATTGTATAACATTGTATAACATTGTATAACGATCCTTCTATTTCAGTTCACTGCTGAATATAGGCTATTCCCAATTTATTAAATATCTTCCTGTTTTTACAAAAGTTACTAATCCAAAACCAAAATAATTAAGCCATGTTGCATAACATTTTTTTTGCATTGTATAACGTTATTTTTTAAATAGGGCCTTTAAATTTTTTGAAACAGAAAAATATTTTACTTTCATGATGCATACAAATTTTGATGACTTACAAAAGAATATTTTTTGATAAAATTGACGTCAAATTTTTACATTTTTTACTGAGCTTACTAATCTATATACAGAAGAATAAAGCATTATGCATTATGCATGCAAGCATTATGAAGCCATATTGCATTACATTTACTCAGTAACCAATTATGCCATAAGTAGAGTTGCAGTATAGTAATAATATTTTCAATTATTACCGTTATTATTACAATATTATTGGTAATTGGTATTATTATTGGTAAATCTAAGCTTAGTAGAAGCAGATATTTGTAAGAAATATGATACCATTGTGCAATTATTCCAATAAAAGGTAATTATATGTACTATTTACAATTATTATTAGTATTATTAACATATAACAGTTTCAATTAATTATAATTACTTCAAAAATTATTGGTGGTTATTACTTCCCTGATTATGAAAAAAAATATTGGTAATTGGTATTATTATTGGTATATCTAAGCTAAATAGAGGTAAATATTTCTAAGAAATATGCTACCATTGTGCAATTATTCCAATAATAAGTAATTATATGTACTAGTTATAATTATTATTAGTATGATTAACATATAAGAGTTTTAATTAATCATAATTAATACAAAAATTGTTGGTGGTTACTACTTCACACCTAATTAAAAAAAATATATATATAGATGCAAGCATTATGAAGCCATATTGCATTATATTTACTTAGTAACCAATTATGCCATAGGTAGAGTTGCAGTATAATTATAATATTTTTAATTATTACTATTTTTATTATCATCGTTTTTATTGGTAAATCTAAGCTAAGTACAAGTAGATATTTGTAAGAAATATGCTACCATTGTGCAATTATTCCAATATAAGGTAATTATATGTACTAGCTGTAATTATCATTATTATTATTATTATTATTATTATTATTAATTATTATTAATACAAAAATTGTTGGTGGTTATTACTTTAGTTCTTATTAAAAAAAAATCATCAAATTCATTAAGCTAACTAAATTGTTATAAGTATTTTGGCTTACCTTAATAATCCTGAAAACTTAAGAACATATAACTGAAACTGAAAATTGTAGCACTGAAACTGAAATTTCTTGCAGCTAGTCACTTCACAGCTGGACAATCTCACAGTCGACGTGAGACTCCTCACTGACAGAACACCGATAGACGACTGATTACGTTCTCTGCCTTATCATTATACGAGAGTGTCAATTTTTGGTATCGAGTGCATAAAGTTAGTACGTTTCTAGAAAACTAAAGCCTCATCACGTCTTATCACGATGCAGAGAATTTCATGCATGCAGAGTTGAATTTCTTTGTCATTGGTGACAATGTGTTAAATTGCTAATGCAAGGCCAAAATGAGACAAATATAAGGATATCTTAAAAAAACGTCACGAAGATGATTATTTAGTCATTATTAGTCATTAGTCATTATGTAGATTATATGTCATTATTTATTAATGTCAAAAATGAGACTCATATCCAAGTGCTATTCCAAGCACAAAATTATATATAGGTGAGAGTTGTATAAAATTCTATTGCAAGTCTAAGTAAAATGATACAAAATGAAAATATGATCCAAAGCCAAATGCAAAGCGATGAAGATACCTTTTCTTTTTCTGGACTTTTCTGGACTTTCTGGACTCTAGAAATAAAAACTGAAAACTGAGAAAATGGTGAAAATGGAAAATGGAGGCGGAAAGGCCCCATATGGGGTCGATAGCCCAATAAAGATGATTATATATATATATATATGGTTTTCAACGAAAATTGGATAACATCCCTTGTTTAATAAAAAAAAAACTGTACTTCTTTAATTTGCAAAAAATATATTTGCTATCGGTTTCGGGGTTTAGGGTTTAGACCATCATCAGGCAAAATTGGCAATGTTTTGCCATAACACTACTGAAATATGTCATAAAATCTCTATCTCTCTCTCTCTCGGAAGCATACGTATCTTGCGTTAGATCCATTGATGTTAAAAAACCAAAATCTTAAAATTTTAGATTTAGGAAATGTCGCATGAAATGATAAGTATGTTTTAGATACATTGCTGTTTCAAAATCAATATCTTTAAATTTTGGACAATTTTGGCCACTTTCGGTTGTATACCAACGATATGTTCAAATGCCTATTCAAATTTAAAATAACATTTATGGAAATTTGATACATGTTGAACGTATTACCTGATGACAGGTAAAAAAACTCTTAAAATTTTGGATTCAGGAAATATCTCATGGAAAGATAAGTATGTTTTAGATACATTGCAAAATCAATATCTTTAAATTTTTGACAATTTTGACCACTTTCTCCTGTATACCAACGATATGTTCAAAAGCCTATTCAAGTTCAAAATGACACTAATATGAAAATTTGATACATTTTGAACGTATTACCTGATGACAGGTAAACAAAACTCTTAAAATTTTGGATTAAGGAAATATCTCATGGTAAGATACGTATGTTTTAGATACATTGCTGTTTCAAAATCAATATCTTTAAATTTTGGACAATTTTGGCCACTTTCTCCTAAACACGAACGATATGTTCAAATGCTTATTAAAGTTCAAAATGAGACAAATTTCAAAATGTTATACATTTTGAACGTATTATGACGAAATAACAGGTATAAAACTTTAAAATACTTCTGGCACATGTACCTGCTTCCATCGTAATTAATATATTCGCAATAATTTTATTAAATCTCTAGAGATTTTCACTTTCGTAACATGCGGAAATGTAATTCTGTTTACTGCAAGTGTTCTAGTTTCGCCATGCTGATTAGAAGATGAGTCAATCGTATGTTTCCAGTTTTATGCAAAAATCTGGATAACTTTAGTCAACACAAACAAATGCAAATTTGCTGGATTATCTATCTAGTATCAAGTTGATGGTTACTTCTGAATCACCAACATTTTTCGAAGAGATTATCAAAATGTATGGTGAACATGGAGCAGCTCTTGGGATAACTGTCTATTTAGGTCTTTCATGTTTCTCCTTGGCGCATGTAATTAGCCATAGCAGTAGAAAGATGCCTAACAAATAATATTTATGCACATTCACCAAATATGTAGTGGAACTCTTAAAATTTTGGATTCAGGATATATCTCATGGAAAGATAAGTATGTTTTAGATACATTGCTGTTTCAAAATCAATATCTTTAAATTTTGGACAATTTTGGCCACTTTCTCCTGAATACGAATGATATGTTCAAATGCTTTGAGCGATATTGTTTCAAATATAATATTATTAAAGTTAAAGTTATATGCGGTTGCAAAATATCAATATGTCTCTAAAAGTGGACATTATGACAAGACTCATCTCTAAAAATGCATTAGATGAATATATGCAGTTGCGAAATATTCATATTAAATAAAGATTCATGTAAAGGAATGTAATGTGTCATCTTAATCATACAATTTGCAATATTTTATTTGCTTAAAGTTATACTGAAAATTTTCAACAACAATGGAGATTCCAAGAGGTTGACAACTTGTTCAAATATTCAAATATTCAAATATTTGAAGAAGCAGGTAATAAAGGATTGCAAGAATATATGTTAATAAAAATAGAAAGCATTAATAAAAAAATGACATATTTTATGATGTGATTTCAGTGATTTAATATTGTAATAACGTCGAGTGATGTTATTACAATATTAACTCACTTTCTAATCCAATTGTCCAATAAGAAGAAAGAAATATAAGAAATGTGTAGTTTTTAATTAATTGTATTAAATATTTTGATTTATTTTGTAAAAATTGAGGGCACTGAAAGAACGTTTCAGTGTTTGTTCTAGAGTCCAAAATTTGTAAAACAAATTGAAATTTTGTAAACCTTTGAGATATTTATATTAATTGTCTAAAACTTGAGAACACTGTAAGAACGTTTCACTTTGTTTGAGAGTGCAAAATTTGTAAAACAAATTGAAATTTACGATAACTTTGAGATATTTTCAAGAATTTGGTAAAAATTGAGGGCACTGTAAGAACGTTTCAGATTTTTATCTAGAGTCCAAAATTTGTAAAACAAAGTGAAATTTTGGAAAACTTTAAGATATTTTTATTAATTTTGTAAAACTTGAGCACATTGTCAGAACGTTTCAGTTTTTTTTTATCTAGGGTCCAAAATTTGTAAAACAAATTGAAATTTTGGAAGGCTTTGAGATAATTTCATGAGTTTTGTAAAAATTGAGGGCACTGTAAGAACGTTTCAGTGTTTGATCTAGAGTCCAAAATTAATAAAACAAATTGAAATTTTGCTTAATTTTGTAAAAATTAAGGGCACTATAAGATCGTTTCAGTTTTTGATCTAGAGTCCAAAATTTATAAAACAAATTAAAATTTTGGAAAACTGAAATATTTTCATTCATTTTGTAAAACTTGAGCGCACTGTAAGAACGTTTCAGTGTTTGTTCTACAGTCCAATATTTGTAAAACAAATTGAAATCTTGAAAAACTTTTTTTAAATAATTTTAAATAATTCAGAAAAAAAAATAAGGGCACTGTAAAGGGCACTGTAAAAACGTTTCAGTTTTGATCCAGAGGCCAAAATTTGTAAAACATATTGAAATTTTGATTAATTTTGTAAAAATTGAGGACACTATAAAATCGTTTCAGTTTTTGATCTAGAGTCTAAAATTTATAAAACAAATTTAAATTTTGGAAAACTTTGAGTAATTTTTATTAATTTTGTAAAAATTGAGGGCACTGTAAGAACGTTTCAGTTTTTGATGTAGAGTCCAACATTTGTAAAACAAATTGAGATTTTGTAAAACTTTGAGATATTTATATTAATTGTGTAAAACTTAAGCACACTGTAAGAACGTTTCAGTTATTTTCTAGACTCCAAAATGTGTTAAACATTTTGAAATTTTGGAAAACTTTGAGATATTTATATTAATTTTGTAAGAATTGAGGGCACTGTAAAAACGTTTCAGTGTTTTATCAAGAGTCCTGAATTGAAAATTAAAATATTCTTATAGTGAAAATATCCTCAGCAAGTATTAAATTTATTTCTATACTATTATTAGTAATATCCAGTAGTATTAGTATTATTAACAGTATAAAATTTTGCAAAATATTTATAAATATTATGAGAAAGTATGAAAATTAGAACATGATTAATTAATACGCTATCTATAATATCTAAGTCTGCAAAACTGTGCAATTGCATTTGTTTTTGGACTATACATCAAAAACTGAAACGTTCTTACAGTGGCCTCAATTTTTACAAAATTCATGAAAAGATCTCAAAGTTTTCCAAAATATCAAAAACTTCAAAAAACTTTGAGATATTCTTATTAACTTTGGAAAAATTGAGGCCACTGTAAGAATGTTTCAGTTTTTAATCTAGAGTCCAAAATTTGTAAAACAAATTGAAAATAGAAAAATAAATAATAAAAAAAATAGAAAAAATAGAAAAATAGATAGTATATTAATTAATCATGTTCTAATTTTCATACTTCATACTCTCATAATATTTATAATTATTTTGCAGAATTTCATACTGTTAATAATACTAATAATATTCATTAGATCAATATCATTGATGTCCAATAGTTTTCATTGTAATTAATCGATTATTAACTTCATCTAATAATATGAGAGATTATTCCAAATCCTGGAAGAATTACAATATAAACTTCTGGGTGTCCAACAAATCAAAATAAATGTTGATGAAAAAGATAATAATTGTGAATATAAAGTATTATTATAATTATTTGTTCTAATTTCAGCTAAGCTAGAAACTTACTACTGGTAATTACTAATAATAGTATTGAAATAAATTTAATACTTGCTGAGGATATTTTCACTGTAATAATATTTTTGTTTTCAGTTTCCAAAAATTCCAAAAATTCAGTTCCCAAAACAAAGGGAATGTTTTAAATGAACATGAATCATGAACGTGAAGAATGTATCTTCACCAAGTTTAGATGAAAATTGAGTGTATGCTGATTTCTACATTTTCTGATATATTAATATAATATATTGATCTGATATATTCTGATATAAGTATTTTTAATTATATTGCAAAATTTCGTATGCGCCTTTTTTATTTTTAAATTAATGATCTACTTATCACAAACCGACTACGACAATGGCACATTTAAAAATTTATTGACTATTTTTTGAAACAATCATATTTTTATGGAATGTTTTTTTTTAATTAATGTTCTACATATCATAAGCCGACTACGACAATGGCACTTTCAAAAATGTAATGACTACTTTTTAAAACAATCATATTTTTATGGAATGATTAATTTCTTTGAAAATTTTGATCTGTAATTAAAATAATTAAAATTTCGACAAAACTCATTGCTAAAGTTCTCATTGAGATGTGCCATTAATGCACACGGTTGCATAATTATTTTTTTATAGTAGTATTATAGTAGTAAGTAGTACAATATTTATTAGGCTATCGACCTAAACGACCTAAATTTTCTTAAATATTGAAATTTGCGCAATTCTATGAACTAAATTTTGTGTTTACAGAGATGTATTACATCTTATCTTTATTGGCATCGGATCATGAGTATATTGTCACCTTATCGTATGTCTGGGAAAAAACTAAAAATACGCACAAAAGCCTTGCACTATATATGAAATTAATTGCAGAACAAAACTATCTGAAAATTTTAAATCATTATTTAACACCAAGTTTTGAAAAATGTTAAGTATCGAATACTTTTTTAATCTGTAATACGCATCTTCTTCTTCTACTTCTTCTTGTTCTACTTATTCTTCTACTACTTGTGCTACTTCCTATTCTCGTTCTACTTCTTCCTCTTGTTCTACTACTACTTCTTCATTCATTCTTCTTTCCTCTTCTTCGTGTTCTACTTCTTCTTGTTCTACTTATTCTTCTTCTTCTTCTTGCTCTACTTCTTTTTCTCGTTCTACTTCTTCCTCTTGTTCTACTACTTCTACTTCTTCATTCTTCTTGTTGTTCTTCTACTTCTTATTCTTCCTATTTCTTCTTCTTCCTCTCCTTTTTTATCCTCCTTACTATTTGCCTCCTTTTATATTATAAATATAGCTACTAGAAGTAAGTACAGTACAGTACAAGCAATGAAAAAAAAATCAATTTAAAAATAGATTTAAATAAATAAATAATAAATAATAAAAAATAATAATATAAAATATTGTTAGTATTACTATCCTTAAAATTATCGGTATAAATAACCCTCTTAATTGTAGTACTGAGCTCGAAATCGACGGCGTAGTTTGCATTTGCCGACTTTATAAGCGAATTCTTATCAATCCTCACAAATTTCAAGTTGCAAAATATTGAGTGCTGAAAAACAAGCCAGAGTTCGGATAAGATAACTTGCGACCTCATGCGGATTGTTAGGCAATCAGGTCGACGTATTTCAGATATGTTTTGAAACTTCCAATGGTAATCATCTGTCGTCATGGAAAGATAAAATCTTCCTTGTTATAAATATAATAGATAATAATAAATTTCTTATATAATTTTATCAGTGGCAAATAACCTTAGACAACAAAAAAATGTTTATAATAACGAAATTATGATAATATTAATACTAATAATTATAACAACACTAATCATAATTATTGTAACAACATTAATAATTATTATTGTCACATCAACAATAATAAAAAAGGCTATAGTAATATTATTAATAACAATAATTAAAATAATGACATAATGGCAACGATAATAATAATAATATAATGACAACAATAATTATAATGATTATATAAATAATAATTAATATCAGTAAGGTGATAAAATAAAATTTTAAATAAAATTTGTTTTGTAGTTTCTACAAGAATGTAGAAAACTACATTTTTAAGTTCATTACAGATTCCTGTATTAATACAAAAAACACACTGGTGTTGAATAACTTTTTGAATTATTTACTTTTAGTACGATATATGTAGTTTGTAGAGTTTGTAGAAAATTACTTCCAAGTATTACGGAAATGTGACAGTAGAACATAACTGTAATCATCATATTTACAGTTTCCTGTATCGTTAATATTACAGAATTCTATATTACGTTGTCCAACAAAAACTACATTACCTGCATTTTTTTTTTGGCTTGTCAAGAGGGATTTTGACGTTCAACTTTTTGAATAATTTACTTTGAATATGATAAAGTTTGTAGAAAATTACTTCCAAGTATTGTAAAAATGTGGCATTAAAAGATAACTGTAATCATCATAATTACAGTTTCCTTTACCGTTCAAATTACATAATTCAATATTACGTATTGCAACGAAAACTACATTACCTGCAATTTTTGTTGACATGTCAAGTGGGTGTCAGCTGTTCAGACGTTCTAATAGTAACTAACACAGCACAGGTAAATATTAGCCCTGTTTTGCACGTAACTGTGTTATTATCAGAGTTATGATAAATTAAAGCTTAAGCACAATTAATGTCGCATCCCTTCTTTCTAAATTTTATATTTATATTGAGCTGTAAGCAAGTCTTTTGCATGTAAAAGCTTCAAGTTCTAACACCCCATGGAATTATGATGTCATAACCTCCAGAAGAAATAACTACAGAAATATCCTGAAAAATTCAAAACACCTACTGACATCTATGTTTTCCAGTAGACCGGAATAATTACTTAAAATATTTATATATCTTTGAATAACAACAAAAATATATATAAATAATACATAAGATATCAGTCAATATTTTGGATACTAGTGATTTGCATTAAAATAATTTTATTATTATTAAAATCACTTTTTGAAAAATATTTCTTTCTTCTTAAGGCCACCCTGTACAAACGCGATTACCTGCGGGGGCCTACTATGGCTCATTGTGCTTGTATTTGGGCCTTCTATGACCCCTCAAAATTTCGTCCAAATCGGTTGAGGCGTTCTCGAAATGGAATTTCATCGAGATGGCAAAAAAACGCGAAATTTTCGAAAATTAAAACGTCTTCGTAAGTATATCAAGTGTGGTCTGGTATGGACCGTATGACTCCCCTGAATCGAATGAGACTATCGGCATCGAGATTGGACTGTTCGTTTAGAAGTTTAATTTTAATAGCCCCTTTTTGCATTTTTTTTTTGAATTTCCCAACTTTGAGGGCGGATATCTCGAGAACCGCTGGCTCTAGGAGGCTGAATGTGTGCTTATTGGAATCAGAAGGGTCCAATTAGTCTGGGCATGTGCCTCTATGTTCATTTGGAGCAGCTCGAAAAATCGCGATTTTTCGGATTTTTATTTTAGTCGATTTGATCGGAAAATCATCGATTTTACGTTTTGCCATCTGGGTGGTTTGCCAAGTGGCACATTTTCAAATCATTCTAAGGGGACTTTGCCCCTTATATGGCGCATATTTTGAGCGCTCGTCCATTCTCGTATTCCCACAACTCCCCGAGTTATCTCGCTTTTTTTGAAAAAAGTACGTTATTTGAAAAATATTTCTCTCTTCTTAAAGCCCCTCTGTACAAACGTGATCGCCTACGGGGGCCCACTGTGGCTCATTGTGCTTGTATTTGGGCCATCTATGGCCCCTCCAAATTTCGACCGAATCGGTTGAGGCGTTCTCGAAATTGAATTTCATCGAGATGGCAAAAAAACGCGAAATTTTCGAAAATTTCGAAAATTAAAACGTCTTCGTAAGTATATCAAGTGTGGTCTGGTATGGACCGTATGACTCCCCTGAATCGAATGAGACTATCGGCATCGAGATTGGACTGTTCGTTTAGAAGTTTAATTTTAATAGCCCTATTTTGCTATTTTTTTAAATTTCCCAACTTTGAGGGCGGATATCTCGAGAACCGCTGGGGCTAGGAGGCCGAATGTGTGCTCATTGGAATCAGAAGGGTCCAATTAGTATAGGCATGTGCCTCTAAAGTCATTTGAACCAACTCGAAAAAACGCGATTTTTCGGATTTTTATTTTAGTCGATTTGATCGGAATATCATCGATTTTACGTTTTGTTATCTGGGTGGTCTGCCAAGTGGCACATTTTCAAATCATTCTATGGGGACTTAGCCTCTTATATGGCGCATATTTTGAGCGCTCGTCCATTCTCGTATTCCCACAACTCCCCGAGTTATCGCGCTTTTTGTGAAAAAAGTACGTATTTTTGAAAAATATTTCTCTCTTCTTAAAGCCCCTCTGTACACACGGGTTTGCCTACGGGGGCCTACTATGGCTCATTGTGCTTGTATTTGGGCCCTCTATGACCCCTCCAAATTTCGTCCGAATCGGTTGAGGCGTTCTCGAAATGGAATTTCATCGAGATGCCAAAAAACGCGACATTTTCGAAAATTTCGAAAATTAAAACGTCTTCCAAAGTATATCAAGTGTGGTCTGGTATGAACCGTATGACTCCCCTGAATCGATTGAGACTATCGGCATCGAGATTGGACTGTTCGTTTAGAAGTTTAATTTTAATAGCCCTTTTTTGCTATTTTTTTTAATTTCCGAATTTTGAGGGCGGATATCTCGAGAACCGCTGGAGCTAGGAGACTGAATGTGCGCTCATTGGAATCAGAAGAGTCCAGTTAGTCTAGCCATGTGTCTCTAAGGTCATTTGGAGCAACTCGAAAAATCGCGATTTTTCGGATTTTTATTTTAGTCGATTTGATCGGAAAATCATCGATTTTACGCCTTGCCATCTGGGTGGTCTGCCAAGTGGCACATTTTCAAATCATTCTAAGGGGACTTAGCCCCTTATATGGCGCATATTTTGAGCGCTCGTCCATTCTCGTATTCCCACAACTCCCCGAGTTATCGCGCTTTTTGTGAAAAAAGTACGTATTTTTGAAAAATATTTCTCTCTTCTTAAAGCCTTTCTGTACAAACGTGACCGCCTACGGGGGCCCACTTTGGCTCATTGTGCTTGTATTTGGGCCCTCTTTGACCCTTCCAAATTTCGTCCGAATCGGTTGAGGCGTTCTCGAAATGGAATTTCATCGAGATGCCAAAAAACGCAACATTTTCGAAAATTTCGAAAATTAAAACGTCTTCGTAAGTATATCAAGTGTGGTCTGGTATGGACCGTATGACTCCCCTGAATCGAATGAGACTATCGGCATCGAGATTGGACTGTTCGTTTAGAAGTTTAATTTTAATAGCCCTATTTTGCTTTTTTTTAATTTCCCAACTTTGAGGGCGGATATCTGGAGAACCGCTGGGGCTAGGAGGCTTAATGTGTGCTCATTGGAATCAGAAGGGTCCAATTAGTCTAGGCATGTGCCTCTAAGTTTCTTATTCTAATTTTCTTGCTAAACCTGTATACTGCTTTTTCTGATTTGCTCACTAGCACCTTTCTACTTATATAACCAATAACCATCACCAGTTTGCAACGTACCTGACGTGAGAATTTCGTAACCATTTAAGATCATCATCATGATTATTATTAACTTTCTTCTCTCTATCTTCGTCAGAAATGCACGTTCCTGACAGTGACAGCGAGGACGAGCTCCCTCCAGGCTGGGAGGAGCGCGTCACAGTCGACGGCAGCGTCTTCTACGCCAACCACCTGACCAAGGCGACCCAATGGACCCACCCACGCACCGGCAAGAAGAAGATGGTCAATGGCGAGCTGCCCTTCGGCTGGGAGCGGTGCGTCGACAGAAACACCGGGAAGGTCATCTACGTCGACCACGAGAACAAGAGGACGACCTACACTGACCCCAGGCTAGCGTTCGCCGTCGAGGAGAAGGACCACGCCAATGACTACAGGCAGAGGTTCGACGCCAGCAGCACATGCCTCCAGGTAAGAAGAGAATGAAGATGGCATGATTGTACCCTCAGATCTTTATCGAGACCTCTGAAACCATTGATGTACGCACCTATCTTAATTCAGATTTGTCTCTTGTTTTGACGACTACCATAGAGACCAGAGTACCATGTGTTTGTAATCAAAGGTCTAGTAGTACCTCGGCCTAGACTTTTGTTATTGTTACCATCAAATTATGTCATCGTGACTAGTCTAAGACCCAAAGTAGTATTGTATTGTTTTGATGAGTACCCTAGAGTATAGACCATAGGCAGAGGTTCGATGTTAGCAGCACATGCCTCCAGGTAAGAGGAGATTGAAGATGGTAAGATTGTCCTTCCAGATCCTTATCGAGACCTATGAAACCATTCTTATACGCACCTATCTTAATTCAGATTTTTCGTGTATTTTGATGAGTATTATAGAGACCATAGTACCAGAATACCATACGTTTGTAATCTAAGGTTTGGTAGTACCTAGGCATAGACTTAAGTTATTTTTATCATCAATGTATGTCGTCATGCCTAGTCTTAGACCCAATTTATTATTTATTTAATATTTATTAATTTATTTAAGTTATGGTTATCATCAAATTATGTTATCGTGACTAGTCTTAGACCTAAGGTATTATTATTTTGTTTTGATGAGTACAATAGACACCATAGTACCAGAATGTCATATGTTTGTAATCTAAGGTTTGGTAGTACCTAGGCATAGACTTAAGTTATTTTTATCATCAAATTATGTCATCATGCCTAGTCTTAGAGCCAAGGTATTATTATTATCAAATGATGTTATCTCGTGTAAACTATGTTTATATCTCAGGCTAGGTACGGAAAGTCTTTAGGTATCTTAAAGTACCAAACCCCTGATATCAAAACCTTATGTATAACTTTCAAAATATCATGCAATTTATTTGGGTATCTTGTAATACTAATCCCCAGATATTCAAACTTCTGACCCTGTGAGGTCAGAAGTGTCACTATTTATATCTATGATGTTATCAGTAACTGCTCGTACGTAAGATGGGTTAACGGCCGTATGCCGGACCTTGCGTATGTTAAATTCTTCCAACCTTGCTTGTAGTACTAATGCCCAGATATTCAAACTTCTGACCCTGTGAGATCAGATGTCCGAGTAACTATATCTGTGATCTTACGAGTAACTGCTCATACGTTAGCTGGGTTAACGGTCGTATGCCGGACCTTGCGTATGTTGTATTCTGTCAACCTTGCTTGTAGTACTGATCTCCAGATATTCAAACTTCTGACCCTGTAAGATCAGAAGTGTCAGTATCTATATCTGTAATATTATGAGTAACTGCTCATACGTTAGCCGGGTTAACGACCGTATGCTGGACCTTGCGTATGTTGGATTCTATCAACCTTGCTTGTAGTACTAATACCCAGACATTCAAACTTCTGACCCTGTGAGATCTTAAGTGCCAGTATCTATATCTGTGATGTTACGAGTAACTGCTCGTACGTTAGCAGGGCTAACGGCCGTATACCGGACCTTGCGTATGTTGGATTCTGTCAACCTTGCTTGTAGTACTAATCCCTATATATTCAAACTTCTGACCCTGTGAGATCAGAAGTGCCAGTATCTATATCTGTGATGTTATGAGTACCTGCTCATACGTTAGCCGGATTAACGGCCGTATGCCAGACCTTGGGTATGTTGTATTCTGTCAACCTTGCTTGTAGTACTAATCCCCAGATATTCAAACTTCTGACCCTATGAGATCAGAAGTGCCAGTATCTGTATACAGCAACTATTTGGTTCTGCTGATGTCCAAAAGCTCTGACAGCAGTGTCGTTCCTTTTAAAGGTTCTTCACGGCAGAGACCTCAACACCAAGGTGGCGCTCATAACCGGCGCCAACAGCGGCATCGGGTTCGAGACCGCGCGCTCGCTCGCGAAGCACGGCTGTACCCTGATCATGGCCTGCAGAAACGTCGAGGCCGCCGAAGAGGCCATCTTGAGGATCGCCGCCGACAAGCCGTCCATCGCGGAGAAGTGCGAGGTCATGCACCTCGACCTGACCTGCCTGCAGTCCGTGCTGCAGTGCGCCAAGGCGGTCAAGTGCAAGTACGACAAGCTGGACATGCTGATACTCAACGCAGGTGTCTTCGGTCTGCCCTTCAGGAAGACCGGCGACGGCTTCGAGACGCACTTCCAGGTCAACCACCTCTCGCACTTCTACCTGGCGCTGCTGCTGAGGCCGCTGATGACCGTCGGGTCTAGGATCGTCGTCGTAGCGTCAGAATCTCACAGGTACGATAGCTGAGCTTGAGATTGAGTTTAATTTTGAGGGGCTCTCAATGGGCAACGCACGGCTTTGGGTTGTGGAGCTTAAGGTATCCCTTCGGAGGGGCTGTGAGGGGGCTAGCTCGCATCATGTCGGCGAGGGGGTAGGTTATAAGAGGGCTGCACGCAATTTAACCCTAACGGCCCTTGAAGGAACTCTGCAGGGAATATTGACGTCTCGCAATTGACGGCTCCCAATTGGCAACGCACGGCTTTGGGTTGAGGAGCTCAGGGTATCCCTTCGGAGGGGCTGTGAGGGGGCTAGCTCGCAACGTGTCGGTGAGGGGGTCGGTTATAAAAGGGCTCCATGCAATTTAACCTTCACGGCTCTTGAAGGGACCCTGCATGGAATATTGACGACGGCGTGGGGAACCACAGGCTGTCAAAACTTAGGACTTCAGGATGTTCGAAATTTTGCACGTGTTTGCTCGTAGGTCCATATTTTTTGTAAATAGGGTCATCAATCCGTTTAGGCACCAATCTTAACTGGGTATAATGGAGCTGGTAACAGCGGCACTTGCACCGGCCAACTCATTGATGACTGGGCACAAGGAGCTACTAATAAGAAGAGGAGGCACAATGGGCTCAAACTTACCAAATACAATCAATAGTGCCAATACGATCAATATCAATATCCATAATTGTATTTTTTAGCCACGGAAGGCTTTTGAAGATTTTGCACGTAGATCTTTAATATTGCGCCAAGTCCATCAACGTATTAACATTAGCTGATAGATGGGTTCCCAATGCATTTTTCTCCAGATTCACGAATCTAACCCCAAAATCCATCAACGTATTAACATTAGCTGATAGATGGGTTACCAATGCATTTTTCTCCAGATTTACGAATCTAACCCCAGAGACCATATCCCCGTCGAAGCTCTCGCCGGAATTTGCTTCGGACTACTGGGACATGACGGCCTACAACAACTCGAAGCTCTGCAACGTGCTCTTCGCGAGGCAACTGGCCAAGAAGCTGCAGAACCATGGAATCTCGGTCTTCAGCCTCCATCCGGGGAACATGGTGTCCACCGGTCTGTCGCGCAATTGGTGGCCCTATAGGTTGCTGTTCCTGCTGGTGAGGCCGTTCACCAAGTCCATGCAGCAGGCCTCCAGCACCACGGTGTTCTGCGCCACCGCCCTGGAGTTGGCCGGCACTACAGGGGTCTACTTTAACAACTGCTTCCGGTGCGAGGAGGGGATGGCCGCGCAGAGCGATGAAATGGCGGGGAAGTTGTGGGATATCAGCTGCGAGATGGTGAGGTCGGTTCTTGGGGAAGATGCCACAGGGTTGGATTCCGCGGATGATAAGGATGGCGACGATTTGGGTAATGAAAAATTGCGTAGGGATGTCTTGAAAGTTTAATTTTCTCGTTGTTATCAAGCTGTTGGGAAAATCAAACGTTTTACTTACAATTGGGCTAACTCAAACTACATATTTGATCCTATGGATAACTTCGTAAGTAGTGGGGCTATAGGAGTTCGGCGGCATTTTCCCCATAAGAATTACATATGTTGGGCTGCCTAACATCTGCGCGGGACCCTCAGCCCCTTACGATATCCTCTTGTGCCCCTCCGCCCCTCCTCCCCTCAGCCCCCCCATCCCTCAACCCCACAGCCCCTCACGATATCCTCTTTCAAACAGCTTTAAATAGCAAGGTGATGTTGATGATGCAAAATGGGCTTTTTAAAAGAGAATATCGAGAGCGGGTGAGGGGCGGAGGGGCGATGGGCGGAGGGGCACAAGAGGATATCGTGAGGGGCTGAGGGGCACAAGAGGATATCGTGAAGGGCTGAGGGGCACAAGAGGATATCGTGAGGGTCTGCAGATCCCGCGCAGATGTTAGGCAGTCCAACATACACGCAACGGCTCGCTCGACCGGAAGTAAGTAGCGAAAAATCGGCCCATGTATTTCTTATAGGGAAAATGCCGCCGAACTCCTACAGGCCCACTACTTTGGTAGCTTCTCATAGAAATTAGCTCTAGGGTACTGACTCATAATATTTGATACCTATGTACAAATTGATCGCATTTCTAATAAATATAAGCGAGACATTTTTATTCGTGTTTTATTAACACCTGTGTTGCATATTAGTATATTATGTAATTAACAAATTTGATACTAGATTCGTGTACAGTATACCTGAAAGTAATTCTCCTGAAAATTTGACAAGGTTTGAGTGTTAAATCAAGGAGATAATCAAGCATATAACTTTCTGCATTGACAAGTATGGGTTAGCTATTACTGAATTTCTGAAAATTTATTAGTTACAAATTTGATATTAGATTCGTGTACAGTATACCTGAGAGTAATTCTCCTGAAAATTTGACAAGTTTCAGTATTAAATAAGGTAATGGTTACTATTAAGATACCAGGGACTGAAATTCCTGAATATTTATCTGTTGGATAATTTAAAATTTTTATGCCAGATTTGTATACAGTATACCTGAAGATAAATCTCCTGAAAGATTGACCTCGAGCATGTCTCAAATAAGTGAGAAAATGGTGCTATTACCTTTCCCAGTTGGCCAGCATAAGTTATCAGCCACTGAAATTTCCGAAAATTTATCGCTTGAAAATTTCATTAGAATTAGAATAGAATTTTAATTAGATATAACTACAGACGATTGTTGAAGTTTTGATAGACACATTAAGCAGCAGCAAAATTTCTTCTTTTTGGAAGTGTCTTCCATTAAACAAGTTCCTATTTACATGGTTTTGCTAAATCTGTTGTGAGTTTGTTGTGGTTTAAGGAGATAGCAGCAGTTCTTCGACTTTCCTATTGACGAAGATTGTATTTTAAGATAATTTCTTCTATTATCTTATGTTTGCATCTTGAGAGCAGTTCTTCGACTTCTCCTTTGGCGCAGATAGTATTTTTCGACAATTTCCTTTATTATCTTCTATTTGCATTTTTTAAGCAGTTCTTCGACTTCTCCATTGGCGAATATAGTATTTTACGACCATTTACTTTATAATATTCTGTATGCATCTTTAAAGCAGTTCTTCGACTTCTCCTTTGGCGAAAATAGTATTTTACGACCATTTACTTTATTATCTTCTGTATGCATCTTTAAAGCAGTTGTTCGACTTCTCCATTGGCGCTCTATTGCTTCATTGCTAAATCTGTTGTGGGTTAGTCGTGGTTTATTCGTTAATAACTAAATGGCACAAAATTTATGGTTTAAATTAGAAAAAACTACAGACAACTGTTGCAGTTTTAATAGACACATTTAACAGCAGCAAAATTTCTTCTTTTTGGAAGTTCCTCCATTAAACAAGTCACTATTTACATGGTTTTGCTAAATCTGTTGTGAGTTTGTTGTGGTTTAAGGAGATATCAGCAGTTCTTCGACTTCCCCATTGGCAATGATGGTATTTTACAATATTTTAATCAATCATTTTGTGTTTGCATCTTGAAAACTGTTCTTCGACTTCTTCATTGGCGAAGACAGTATTTTACGACCATGTCCTTTATTACCTTCTATTTGCATCTTTAAAGCAGTTCTTCGACTTCTCCATTGGCAAATATAGTATTTTTCGACCATTTACTTTATTTTCTTCTGTATGCGTATTTAAAGCAGTTCTTCTATTTACATGGTTTTGCTAAATCTGTTGTGAGTTTGTTGTGGTTTAAGGAGATATCAGCTGTTCTTCGACTTCCCCATTGGCGAAGATGGTATTTTACGATATTTTCCTCAATCATTTTATGTTTGCATCTTGAAAACTGTTCGTCGACTTCTTCATTGGCGAAGATAGTATTTTGCGACCATGTCCTTTATTACCTTCTATTTGCATCTTTAAAGCAGTTCTTCGACTTCTCCATTGGCGAATATAGGATTTTACGACCATTTCCTTTATTGTCTTTTGTATGCATATTTAAAGCAGTTCTTCTATTTACATGGTTTTGCTAAATCTGTTGTGAGTTTGTTGTGGTTTAAGGAGATATCAGCAGTTCTTCGACTTCCCCATTGGCGAAGATGGTATTTTACGATCATTTCCTCTATCATTTTATATTTCCATCTTGAAAGCTGTTCTTCGACTTCTCCATTGGCGAAGATAGTATTTTACGACTATATCCTTTATTATATTCTATTTTCATAATAAAGCAGTTCTTCGACTTCTCCATTGGCGAATATAGTATTTTACGAAGATTTCCTTTAGTATCTTCTATTTGTCCTTTGGCAGATATTATGTTGGTCGTTATATTATGGTTATCTATGTAAGGAAGTGATTATATAAGATATCTGGATTATGGGAACATTATCATAATTTTTTTTCTTCATTTATTTTACAAATTGCAAAGGCACAAATCTCAAAATTAACAAACATGATAACAAGAAATTAAGTCACTTTGTAGTATGTCCTCCAATTGCAGCTACGGAACTAAGGGGTTAAAACGAAAAGTAAAACCTATACGTTCTGAAAAAAACGAAAGTTGATGAGAACAGTAAACGGAACCGAAGTCTCATGCAAACAACCTAAACGTAACAGCTGTCTTTTATCTCTTATCAATTACAATTTCCGCCTCCGAAGTGCCAACGGTGGGCTCCACCGTCGGTAATGACCGGAGAATCGGCAATTATTTTTTTTTATATCCCTACAGAACTCACTCACATTAAACGCAAGAAACTACGATCACTAAGCCTACCTTATAAGTGTATAAATTGTGTGTAGGATGGGGGTAACTAAACGACAAACGAAACCGGTCCACTAGTCCTAAAGTTTACTTAGTAATAAAATTATCCAGAAAAAAGAAGAAAACAGGAAAGAAAACCGAACGCGCCAGGTAATCAAAATCCGCGCTCCTTAGTCCTTATTTAAACCCTAGATACTAATTAACAATAACAATTACAAAAAAAGTACATTTGGGAAACAAAGTTAATTGATTAAGCGTTTATTATTATTATTTTTTTTGTAATTTTCGCGTGTGCACGTGCACACCTGGGGTCGAGCCGCCAACGCAAAACAAACCTCCTCCTCTGGCACCACCGTCAGTCTCTGTGTAACGGGCACCACGACGTGGCGCCCCGTCAAAAATATTGCAAAAATACCACTTCTCGTTTTTTCTTCTTCTTCATTTAAATAACAACTAACATTATTCTCCTAATCAACAATTCAATGCGGTTTAGGGTCAACGCTTATTTAAAATCCTCTCTCGCACAACCAACAGAAACGGCTTAATCATAGTCAACAAGTGTCTCGCGTGCGCGTTGGACGTCATTTGTTTCATATCGCAACATCAAGAGAGAAATAGAGTTATAGATATATGGTGAGGATGAAGAGAGATGATTTAAGTACCCGTTCGTGGAAATGTGAAGGATGATCGTGAACACAGAAAAAAATCAATGTAGAAAAGTTCGTGCCGTCGAGTCTCACATCAGGCTGCAGCAGATCGCCCTGTAGGGCAGGTTGGCGTGCTTCGGGAAGGTGCCGTTGCGCTTCTTCTCCTCGAGCTCCGCCTTGATCTTCAGGTAGTCGTCGTTGGTGCCGTAACGGCTGTCGTACGCCTCGAGGACGTCCTCGCCGACGTCCACCCTGGCATCGGAGGGGTGCTCTTGGGGGTGCTGCGGCTGCTGCGTGGCGTGCACTGCGCCATCTGCGCCGTCGTCCCAGCACTCCAGGAGGTCCTCTTCGAGGCTGGTCTGCGGGGTGAGGCTCCAGTCGCCGGCGGAGAACACCGTGACCTCCTCCTCCTCGGAGTTCAGCTCCTTGAGGATGGTGCTCGGGCTCTTCAGGAGCTCGACCTCCGGCGTCGTCTCGCGCGTCTTCGTCATCCACTCCTTCACCGCCTGGGTGATGGGGTAGAGCCGCTCTTCTTTAACGCCCGGTTCCTCAAGGGCGTTAGTAACGTCTAAAAAAGACCCTGTGGCCTCTGCCTCCGCACCCGCCTTGGCGTCGAGGACGAGGCTCGCGGACTCTTCAACACTCTTGGACTTGAACATGCCCGAGCTCAACACAGCGCTCATGTCGTTAGGTTTCAGTATGCTTGGCTTCTCAACTTTGCTGCTGAAAGATATGGTCTTGAAGAAACCGTCGTTCGCCGCGGTTATGTTGAGCGATTTGATCTTCTCCTCGAGGCTGCTGTACATACCCCGCTGAATAATTTTGTCCAGCTCCTCGGAAACCTCCACGTTGGTCCTCTCATCCTCCATAAGCGTATCGTTAAGGAGGAAGTCGTATGTGTCGTCGAAGTTGTTAAGCGTCGTACTGGAGCTCGAGTTTGAAAGCGACTTGGCTTTGACCGGCTTCTTCTTCTTCTTGGCGCGCTTCTTCTCGGGCGACTCCTCCTCGACTTTAACCTCGACCACCTCCTCCTTCTTCTTAACGACCTCCAGCTTCTTCGGTAGTTTGACCGGCGTTTTGACCACCTCCTTCTTCAGCGGCACCTCCGTCAGATCTACGTCGGTGATCATGACGCGTTTTGCCTTGGGCGCCGCCTTCTTCTTCTTCAGACCGGCAGCTTTGACCTCCATCTCCTTCAAAGACTCAATCAGCAAATCGAGCTCGTCGTGCTCTCTACTTTCAACGACTACAACTTCGGCGATTACCACGGCTTCAACTTGCACCTCGCTTACCACATTGGTGTTCTTCATTTCGGGTTCAGGTACTGGTTTATTGTCAGGCTCCGGGGTTATGACCACGTCTTTGAGGAGGCTCACGTCGTACACCTCGAACTCATCCTCTGGCGCGTGCGCGGAGTCTTCTAGGTCGAAATCGTCTTCAGCGGCGCGGTTCTTGTTACGCTTCTTCCTGCTGACCGATATCCACTGGTTAGGTCCGGGCTTCGCAACTTCCGGTTTGGACACCGGTTTGGCGGCAGGCTTGGAGGTCTTCTCGGGCTTCGAGGCGCGGACGCTCCTCTGCAGCGTCTCCGCGTAATTCGTCCTGGAGGTTGAGCAAGTCTCAGGTGGTTTATGTACAGTATTTACAGGTCGACGCTGAGGCGCGCTCTTGGGTTTAGCTCTCGCACCATCGGGCTCTCGAATGGGCGAGGGCTTTGGTCTTTGTGCTTCAGGGGTGCTCAACAGTGGCTCGGGAATTTTGGAAGATATCGTAAGGCTTGGGTTGGGCTTCCTCTCCGCGTCCTTTTTGGCTTCGTTGCTTTTGCTTTGGTTTTGCACTTCGGGCTTTTTAAGACCTTCCGGCGATATTCTTCTCACCTGTTTTACATCTTCTGAACCCGTCAGTCTACTTTGTACTACTTCGGTGCACTTCTGAGCCACCTCCGCAAACTTCACCACATCACCAGCCACCTTCATTGGAACCTCAACACACTCAGCAACAACGGCTTCTTTGGTAAGTCTTTCTTCAACACCAACCGCTTCAGTGCTCACAACCTCCACAGCCTTCCTTGTACCATCATCCTCATCAAGCGACCTTCTCCTCGTATCGTGCTTCCTATTGAACCCACTGTTCCTCTTCTGGACCTTATGCTCGCTGTACGACCTCTCAAACCTGGGCTTGTTGAAGTTCTTGTTAAACTTGTGCGGCGAATACTTCTGCTTCCTGTTCTCGTAGAACCGCTGCTCTTTGGCGGCCTCCTCGAGCTTGGAAACGATCTTCGCTATATCAATATTGCTCTTGGGGTACGTTTGGGCTTTGGCGTCGGTTGGTGTTACGGTCGCCTCAGACGCGACCTCCTTCTCTTCCTTGGAGGCAACCACCTCCTCGACTTCAGCGGTGGCACTAAGGGCTTCGTATGGTTTTGGTGCAAAATTAGGAACGAAATTCACGAAGTTGTGGACTAGCTTATCTGGAGGGATGAAGTTGATGGGTATGCCAGGTGGCAGGAACGTGGGGGTGAAATTGGATGACAGCTCCAATGGGATGGGGATGAAATTCGGAGGCATGTTTATGAACTCAACCGTGTGCTCCGCTCTATAGGAGCGGGGCACGAACTCTTTGGCATCCGGTTTTAACGTAACCTTCTCGTCTTTCTTCACTTCTGCAACGTTTGTAGCGACCTCAAGAGCTTCCACTGGACTCTCCCCGTTACCGCTGTCGCCCGAATACTCGCCATTCTCCATGTGAGCACCATCACCATCACCATTCACCAAACGGTGATTTTCAATGACCACAGGTGCCTTAACCGCTTCGTTGCTTTCAAGACTGCTTGGCTCAGCAAGATCGTCTTCCACAGGCTTGTCCACAGGGCTATCTGCTGTGTTTGGTCTGTGCGTGCCCTGGATGATCCTGTTCTCGATTTCACTAACGACCTCATCTGATTCGTACTCATCGGATGATGTGCCATCAGGTACAGGTTTCGACAGTTTCCTGCGTCTCCGCTTCTTCACCTTTCTGGGCTCTGTATCGGCATTTTCCGGCTCTGAAAAGTAAAATACAAGAATTAGCAGAACCAAAACCTTAAGTCCAGAAAATTATTGCCACCACTCATGTAGCTAAACATTTGTATTTTTGTAGAGACATAACAGTAGAGATCTAGTATGGACTGTAAAGACCAGAAAACTTGCATATTTCGCACATGCAATGACGCTCCAAGCTTTTGAGATGTGGACGTTTCGAAGAATCCTGAAGATCTCATGGACGGAAAAAACCTCGAATGCCGAGGTCTTCACAAGAATGGGAAAAGACCTAGAAATCCTTCACATGATAAAGACCAGAAAACTTGCATATTTTGCACATGCAATGACGCTCCAAGTTTTTGAGATGTGGACATAACGGAGAATGCTGAAGATCTCATGGACGGACAAAACCTCGACTGCCAAGGTGCTCACAAGAATGGGGAAAGACCTAAGAATCCTTCACATGATAAAGACCAGAAAACTTGCATATTTCGCACATGCAATGACACTCCTAGCTTTTGAGATGTGGATGTATCGGAGAATCCTGAAGATCTCATGGACGGACAAAACCTCGAATACCGAGGTCCTCACAAAAATGGGGAAAGATCAAGAAATCCTTCACATGATAAAGACCAGAAAACTTGCATATTTAGCACATCCAATGACGCTCCAAACTTTTGAGATGTGGACGTATCGGAGAATCCTGAAGATCTCATGGACGGACAAAACCTCGAATGCCGAGGTCCTCACAAGAATGGGGAAAGACCTAGAAATCCTTCACATGATAAAGACCAGAAAACTTTGAAAAATGTTTCAAAGGTGGTGATCAAAAAATTTTCTGGCATTCTTCAGATTGTGGGACATGTAAAGAAAGTCGTCAGCATTTCAAGAGTTGTGATCGTAAAAATGGTTTGGTAAGCTTGTGGAAAATTACCGGTGAATGCCCTTGTAGCCCCTGAAAAGAATCGATTAATCCTGGCATGGTTACCTGTCAGAATTTATTTTTTATCACAGCTCTCTGCCCACGACGGTCTGGCAGAGGTTCAACAATACGCGCCTCGAAAATGTCATTACTCTTTCACCATTCTATTTGCGACGGCCGCAGCAGCGAGGCTAGGAAGCACGAGAAAAATTGGTCGTTGGACTGTGTGCGCGTCAATTGCTCGCGCCTAAGTGCGAACGTTTAACGCTCGGATTAACACAGGCCCACGTCCACCCACAGAAAATTTCATAATTCTTAAGAATCATCTGAGCTACGAAAGAATACAGCATATACATATTTAATTGTAGTAATCTTCAAATTTGCAGTTTGCCACCACTACGAAGAAGTGGGCCACTTTTAGATATACAAAATATATACAAAAAAATAGTAACAACTTAACGAGAGAAAACAGCAAATACATTTTTAATTGTAGTAATCTTCAAATTTGCAGTTTTAAGTAAGTGGGCCCCTTGTAGATATACGAGATATATACAAAAAAAAGTAACAACTTATACAAAAAATTGTAAATCTTGAAGCAACTTGGACCACTACTTGTAACCACTACTTATGTATTTTGCACCTTTTTAAGGTACACATTATGTATTTTACTAATATAGGAGATATTAACAACGGAAACTAAGAATTACGTGTCTGGAACAAGCTTAAGGAGACCTGCCAGAAATGGAGATTACAACTTGGAACAACTACTGTAATATAGGGCCAGTTGAGAAAACAACCATGCCAAAATCTTTGAATGCCTATGGAAGCTTAATGCACCTCTTTTATAGGAAGGAAAAATAATTCAAATATTTTTGGCATTGCAAAAAGTGGTAGTACATATATGAAATTTGGTACGTGACGTCTGCAATTTATATAAATTCCTGGCATTGTCGCATCTTGGCTGATATGTAATCCGAGGATTACCGTCATCACATCTCATAATTGTTCCTGTTATAATTAGGTGGTAGCTCGTAATGTTTTCCGGATTTACCTGCAGATGCTGCAACGCCGTTCGTGTAGTAGCACGCTGTGGGGTAGATGACCCCGAAGACTTGGTTAGCTTCTGGGAGGTTCACTGTTTCGCCGCCACTTTGGCTTTGGTCCTGGCTGGTTTCTTCGTTGTGTGGGCTCGTTGATTCTGTCTAATTTGGCAAAAGAAAAACAGAAGTAAAGCAAAAATTTGCTACAAGCTAAGAGAAAAAATTTAAATTGAAAGGGAAAGGGAAATATCTTAAAACGGATGCAGATATACCGTCAATATCAAAATCAGAATCACAAGTATGGGTTAGGTATTACTGAAATTTTTGAAAATTTCTTATTTGCAAATTTGATATTAGATTTGTGTACAGTACACCTTAAACTCATTCTCCTGAAAATTTGACAAAGTTTCAGTATCTAATAAGGGAGAAAATCAAACATATAACTTTCTGCATTGAAGAGTACGGGTTAACTATTACTGAAACTTTGTAAAATTTTCAGGAGAATTAGTTTTAGGTATACTGTATACGAATCTAATATCAAATCTGCAAATAATAGATTTTCAGAAATTTCAGTAATAATTAACCCATACTTGCCAATGCAGTTTTGATTTTCTCCCTTATTTAATACTGAAACTTTGTAAATTTTTTAGGAGAATTTGTTTCACGTGTACTGTACACGAATCTGTTATCAAATTTGCAAATAATAAATTTTCAGAGAAATAAGGGAGAAAATATAACTTATAACCCAACCCAACTCATCAGATGGCGATGAATCGTTTAGTTGATTCATCGCCATCTGATTGATAGTTACAAATCAATCAAATGGCGATTAATCCTTAAGCAAACAGTACGTCGCTCATTCAGTATTTGCACACCTGTCTGATTCGTAGGAACGAATGATTGGCGATGAATCATCCTGGCAGGAATTGTTTACAAATTGAATGGATGGCTTCGAATTGTTTCGTGGTAAATTTTTCGCAGGTACATTATCAGCTTTGAATTGACCAGAGATTGAAATACGGCTATGAATCCGGCGATTAATTGCCCACCAATCAATTGGATGGCGATGAAAAATTAAGAGGTGAAACGTGTGGTGATCAACTATCTGTGAATGAGTCGTACGGTCTGAATCGTTTGTCCACTAACCAATTTAATGGCAATGAATAATTACCAAGTGAACCGTGTGATGATCAAATTCCTGTGAGTGAGTCGGAGGGGCTGTATGGTTGGCGATGAATGATTAAGAGGTGAAACATGTGATGACCAACCATCTGTGAATGAGTCGTACAGTCTGAATCGTTGGTCCACTAACCAATTTAATGGCAATGAATGATAACTAAGTGAACCGTGTGATGATCAACTACCTGTGACCGGAGGGGCTGTATGGTTGGCGATGAATGATTAAGAGGTGAAACATGTGATGACCCACTATCTGTGAATGAGTCAGACGGGCTGACTCTTTGGTCCTCTAACCAATTGGATGGCGATGAATAATTAGGCAGTGAACATTGTGATGATCAGTTGGAGGGGCTGTATGGTTGGCGATGAATAATTAAGAGGTGAAACATGTGATGATCAACTACCTGTGAATGAGTCAGATGGGCTGAATCGTTGGTTCACTTACCAATTGGATTGCGATGAATAATTACTAAGTGAACCGTGTGATGATCAACTACTTGTGAGTGAGTCGGAGGGGCTGTATGGTTATCGATGAATGATTAAGAGGTGAAACATGTGATGATCAACTACCTGTGAAAGAGTCGGATGGGCTGAATCGTAGGTGCACTAACCAATTTAATGGCGATGAATAATTACTAAGTGAACTGTGTGATGATCAACTACCTGTGAGTGAGTCGGAGGGGCTGTATGGTTGGCGATGAATGATTAAGAGGTGAACTGTGTGATCAACTATCTGTTACTGAGCCGTACTGGCTGAATCGTTGATCCAGTAACCAATTGGATGGCGATGAATAATTACTAAGTGAACCGTGTGATGATCAACTATCTGTGACGATTCAGCCCGTCTGACATGAATGAGTCGGACAGGCTGAATCGTTGATCCACAAACTAATTTAATGGCGATGAATAATTACTAAGTGAACCGTGTGATGATCAAATACCTGTGAGTGAGTCGGAGGGGCTGTATGGTTGGCGATGAATAGTTAAGTGGTAAAACATGTGATGATCAACTATCTGTGAATGAGTCAGACGGGCTGAATCGTTGGTGCTCTAATCAATTGGATGGCGATGAATAATTAGGAAATTAACCTTGTGATGATCAACTACCTGTGAATGTAGTTGATCATCAACTACAGAGCTGGATCGGCTGTATAGTTGACGATGAATGATTTAGAGGTGAAACATGTAGTTGATCATCAACTACAGAGCTGGACCGGCTGTATAGTTAACGATGAATGATTTAGAGGTGAAACATGTGATGATCAACCATCTGTGAATGAGTCAGACGGGCTGAACGGTTGGTCCACTAACCAATTGGATGGCGATGAATAATTACTAAGTGAACCGTGTGATGATCAACTACCTGTGAGTGAGTCGGAGGGGCTGTATGGATGGCGATGAATGATTAAGAGGTGAAACTCGTGATCAACTATCTGTAACTGAGTCAGACGAGCTGAATGGTTGGTGCACTAACCAATTGGATGGCGATGAATAATTAATTACTAAGTGAAACGTGTGATGATCAACTATCTGTGACGATTCAGCCCGTCTGACGTGAATGAGTCGGACAGGCTGAATCTTTGGTCCACTGACCAATTGGATGGCGATGAATAATTAGTAAGTGAAACGTGTGATGATCAACTATCTGTGACGATTCAGCCTGTCTGACGTGAATGAGTCGGACAGGCTGAATCGTTGGTCCACTAACCAATTGGATGGCGATGAATACTAAGATTACTAAGTGAACCGTGTGATGATCAACTACCTGTGAGTGAGTCGGAGGGGCTGTATGGTTGGCGATGAATGATTATGAGGTGAAACTTATGATCAAATATCTGTAAATGAGTCGGACGAGCTGAATCGTTGGTGCACTAATCAATTGGATGGCGATGAATAATTTTTAATTGAACTGTGTGATGATCAACTAGCTGTGAGTGAGTCGGACAGGCTGAAGGGTTAGCGATGAATTATTCGGTGTTGAATCGAGTTCTGATTAATAGTTAGTAAAGAATTGTGCAGGCATAAATTATTAGTGACGAATTATTTGGCGGTGAATCGTGTTCTGATAAATATTCAATACAGAATAATACCCGTATAAATATTTGGCGATGAATCAACACGGTTCGAATTACACACTTATTAATTGGATGGCTAAATATTGTTTCAAAGTAAATATTTCGTAAATTATCTGCAAATGATGAGACGAAGGGCGCGAATTATATTGACACTATTGTTCTACTAATAAATTGGATGGCGATGAATAATCTAGCAGTATTGGGCAATAATAAACTGTTCAGAATAAATCGGAGGTATATGATTGATTGCCAACGAATTACTGTACGACGAATTGTGTACTGATACCAATGTATATACTTAGTGATACTTAGTGATACTTAGTGATACTTAGTGATACTTAGTGAGACTTAGTGCAGCCTTCCACCTGCTAATGAAGGTGAATCGTTTTGCAGTAATAATTTTGCTTATAAATAATTAACTCTGAACGAATTGACATGATGTGGATTCTGAGGCCGATCATTTAGTATCATGAACTAAGTAATTACAATCTAAGTATCTAAGTATAACTAAGAATCATGAACTGTAGATTCATTATATATCTGAGTAGTAATCATTCACTCTACTAATCAATCTGAGGACAGATTGACATGATGTGGATTCTGAGACTAATCATTCAGTATCATGGACTAAATATTCACAATCTTAGTATAACTAAGTATCATGAACTGTAGATTCATTATATATCTGAGTAGTAATCATTCACTCTACTAATCAATCTGAGGGCAGATTGACATGATGTGGATTCTGAGACTAATCATTCAGTATCATGGACTGAATTATTACAATCTAAGTATCTAAGTATAACTAAGTATCATGAACTGTAGATTCATTATATATCTGAGTAGTAATCATTCACTCTACTGATCAATCTGAGGGCAGATTGACATGATGTGGATTCTGAGACTAATCATTCAGTGTCATGGACTAAATAATCACAATCTAAGTATCTAAGTATATCTAAGTATCATGAACTGTAGATACATTATATATCTGAGTATAATTGTTCACTCTACTTATCAATCTGATGGCCACGAATCGTTTTAATGTGAACAATTCCCGAAACATGTTTTTGGAAATCAAATAAATCGTGTCGAATCGTTTGGCGGCGAATAGTCTGGAAGAAATTGGTTTTGGTAGTGAATCATATGGCAGTAAATTTACAGGCGGTATAACGCCATATACTCTACAAGTAGTGGGGTAATTTATGTTCGAGGCCATTTTTCCCATAAGAAATATATGGGATGATTTTTTGCTTCTTACTTCCGGACCCTAAGCCCCTCAGGATATCCTCTTTTGCCCCTCCGCCCCTCAGCCTCTCACAATATCCTCTTTTGCCCCTCCATCCCTCACTTCCTCATGATATCCTCTTTTGCCCTTCCGCCCCTCAGCCCCTCACGATATCCTCTTTTGCCCCTCCGCCCTTGAGCCCCTCACGATTTCATCTTTTACCACTCCGCCCCTCAGCCTCTCACGATATCCTCATTTGCCCTTCCACCCCTCAGCACCTCAGCCCCTCACGATATCCTCTTTAACCCCTCCATCCCTCACGATATCCTCTTTTGCCCCTCCGCCCCTTAGCCCCTCACGATATCCTCTTTTGCCCCTCCACCCTTGAACCCCTCACGATATCCTCTTTTGCCCCTCCGCCCCTCAACCCCTCACGATATCATCTTTTGCCCCTCCGTCCCTCAACCCCTCACGATATTCTCTTTTGCCCCTCTGTCTCTCAGCCGCTCACGATATCATTTTTTTCCCTCCGCCCTTGAGCCCCTCACGATATCATCTTTTGCCACTTCGCCCGTCAGCCTCTCACGATATCCTCTTTTGCTCTTCCGCCCCTTATCCCATAAACCCCTCACGATATCCTCTTTTACCCCTCCGTCCCTCAGCCCCTCACGATATCCTCCTTTGCACCTCCGCCCCTCAGCCCCTCACGATATCCTCTTTTGCCCCTCCGCCCCTCAGCTCCTTACGATATCCTCTTTTGCCCCTCCGCCCCTCAGTCCCTCACGATATCCTCTTTTGTCCGTCCGCCCCTCAGCCGCTTACGATATCCTCTTTTGCCTTTCCGCCCCTCAGCCCCTCACGATATCCTCTTTTGCCCCTCCGCCCCTCAGCCCCTCCGCCTCTAAGCCTCTCACTATTTCTTATGGGGAAAATGACCTCGAACCGGTGTTGCCCTACTACTTCTACATATAGTAGGCGTTTTATTGTTTATTTGCCAGGTTAGTTTAGTACCCAGTAATGGTGCTGGGGATGTCATTTTGTAAGAACTTACCAAAGAATCTGTGCTGTAACGTTTCGATCTCGTTGGCGGGTATTCCGAATAACAGTACGGAGCGTTGTATACGACAAACGGGGGGTAAGGTTCGTAACCTGAAACAAATTTTGTGCAATGAATTAAAATTTCAGTCTCAAATCTGAAAACTAAAATTTAAGAGGTTTGTAAATATTTTATGTAGCGATCAATTCAAAGGAATTTTAAATGTCATCAGTTAAATTTTGCCTGAATTGATGTTAATTGGGTATTAATTGTCTTGTCTTAACGAGCAATATTATTGTGTTTGAGTGAAGATCTCTGAAATTGGATTGGGCAAGTCTCAATAGCTCCAGCCGCAAATAACACGTCCCGTGTGATCGACAAAAGCCGCTAGGAACGTGCGCATTGGTCTATTTTCGTGTCACGAGTGCGTGAAACAGTTGCACAACGCACCACGAAAATAACGGCGGCATCCGTCCGGAATTAAGTTCATTGTCGAGAGCCACTGGGACTCCAAAATCCGCGAAACGTCCGTGCAATTTCGCCCAAACCGAGACCGTCCATTGTTTGTGTTCGAGAATAGCCGCGGCGCGCCACAGAAATACCGCGCGAAGTCTATTTCCGGCCGCCATAATTCCCGTGCCAGGACAGAAGAGACATTTGGACTGAGACGTCCGATTCGACGCATCCCGTGATCCCGTGAGGTCGATGAGTCACGCCTATATTTCCCGAAGGCTCGGGCGAAAGTCGGCAAAAAAACACAGATTTATGGTGGCGCCATCTGTGCGCGCACTGTCCTAAGTGCGTTGACGTAAATCGAGGAACGGAAAGTGCCATTAGTAGGTTCACTGAAATAGCCGATCTAAAATGCACCCCGGGTATACTATTACCGAACGTTTCGGACGCATTAATTTGGGGGAGCCGTCGAGTCATAGAGGGGCGCATAAATCACGATACCTTTGCGTTTCGTGAAACAACGGGGATGGAATACAAATCGCCCCCCCAAAATAAAAAGCAATTATAGCGAGCGCCATCTGTCGCCCGCAACCGCTCAAGCACGCTATCCGGTTGCACCCTTAAGCCCTAAATCATTCAATATTACGGTACTTGGTCACAATAATTAATTTCTATAATAAGAATTGGCTGTACTATTCCTTTGGTGATGCTTTAGTGATGAAGATTGTAAAGCTCCAACAGCACAAATGGGGTTGCTCCTGCTGTGAATTAAATATTAACAAAAACGCGATTGGAAGCAATACTCACTATTGACGTAGTAGATTCCGTTCTGATCGACGAAACCGTTCGGGAAGACGAATTGCGGCTCGCACTCCAGATCCGTGCCCTCGGTGCCATCTGAAAGTCATGAGGGGGGCATTATTAAAGGTCAAATCGATACTCTGCACGCGGGGGTGGTTTGCGTGTTACTTACCCGCGGACTGGTGGTCCGGTGTGCCGTTGCCCGTGGAGTTGCCCGTCGAGACCGTGGAGTTTCCGGTCGACGTCTGCGTCTGGTAGGTCTTCGGCTTGCTCAGGTAACCCTTCTTAAATAGTACGTCCTGTCGAGGAGTCGTGATCCTCGTATACTCATCTGCAAGAAAAAAACAGCGGGATCAAGTTTGGGTTAACGCTCTGACCACCAAAGCCTGATCGGGATTTTTGGAGCCCAGCGTGGGGCACATTCGAAAATTATAACGTTAAAAATGGTAAAAATCTTCAAGAAAAAAACAGAGCGGATCAAGTCTCTGACCACCAAAGCCTGATCGGCATTTTTGGAGCCCAACGTAAGACCACCAAAGCCTGATCATGATTTTTGGAGCCCAACGTGGGGCACATTCGAAAACTATAACGTTAAAAATGGTAAAAATCTTCAAGAAAAAAACAGAGCGGACCAAGTTTGGGTTAATGCTCTGACCACCAAAGCCTAGTCGGCATTTTTGGAGCCCAACGTAAGACCACCAAAGCCTGATCATGATTTTTGGAGCCCAACGTGGGGCACATTCGAAAAGTATAACGTCAAAAATGATAAAAAAATCTTCACGAAAAAAACAGAGCGGGATCAAGTTTGGGTTAATGCTCTGACCACCAAAGCCTGGTCGGGATTTTTGGAGCCCAACGTGGGGCACATTCGAAAATTATAACGTTAAAAATGATACAAATCTTCAAGTTCAGTTTTAAACATTTGGTCATTAAACTTTAGCACGTGACTTAAAAGATTTAATGATCTTTTATGAGTACCGGAGGGAACTATGCCAAGAAACTGCAATCGTAGGAAATTTAATGCTTCGAGACGTAACGACAGCTGGTCGAATTACCACAGAGAATTGTACTGCCACTGATATTAATACGCACCGAGCAGCAAGAAAATGTAAATGCCACACCTAGTGACTGTATCGCGTAATGTTTTTATTTACAATTATCTAACCCGTTCGATACCTGTACATATTAATTGCTCTAATTGCTTAATTGCTGATTACAGAACACAATGCACGAAATGGCTTGTTGCCGTTAATTTGTTGATCCCAATTATGCGTTGTAAATATTGTTCACACCTTTAATCTTCATAGCAAACAATAATTAACCTACGAGCTAATTATGTAATTATCGTTACAACTGCGATTAATTCATTGAAGTTTCCTGACGACTTAACTATTAACTGCGTTAATGGTCATCTAGATTTTGGATCAAGCATATTTAGGATAGTTCAGGAGAGTTTCAGGAGGAGTTGTATACGAATCTAATATCGAATTTGTAAATAATAAATTTTCAGATATTTCTGTAATAGCTAACCCGTACTTGTCAAGGCAGAAAGTTATATGTTTTATTTTCTCCTTTACTTGATACTGAAACTTTGTCAAATTTTTTGGAGAATTAGTTTCAGGTGCACAGTACACCAATCTAATACAAAATTTGCAAATACTAACTTTTCAGAAATTTTAGTAATATCTAACCCAAACTTGTCAATGCAGAAAGTTCAATGTTTCCCTTATTTAGTACTGAAACTTTGTCAAATTTTTGGGAGAATTAGTACCAGGTGTACTGTACACGAATCTAACAACAAATTTAATCCAAGAAAAAAAACATGATAAATGACCAAAATGTCCCTACACAATTAAATAAAACATTTCATTTAATTTGATACGAAGAGATCCGAAAAAGTTTTATTATAAAAGTCACGTAACAAACGCCTCCCGTAAATTGAGATAAATTTTGTAAAGCTGCGAAAGTATAACTCGAAAAATTTACAAACATTGAGGCAATTACTCTTATTAATCTTAATGCAGCGAGAGCTGCCAAGAATTCTGACTATTACGTAACATGATTTCAAAGAATCACGATGCCACCAATGAGCTCTGTAAAATATTATTTTCATCTCCCATTATACGACGCTTTTAAACGTAATTGACGTACATAATTTTCACATTTGTAAACTATTTATTTAGAGGTAGAAGTGAATAGAAATTTCTAAATATTGAGAACTTATTAATAATCAAATTTTATAGCGCAAAATGTACGATAATTATTATTATCATTATTTATCATTATCATTATTTATTATCATATCCCTTTTTATCCTTTTAATTTTATTAACATTGAGATTCATTTTACAAGGTAGGTACGCGTGGATGTCATTTTTAAACGTTAACATGAAGAGGGTTGGTATTTGGTGTATTAATGTCATCTGCTAAAGATGTCAATGGCATCAACGAAATTCTGAAGGTTGAAAATGTTAGTTTCCCAATAACCCATAATGGGGAGTATGAAGCTTCTGGTTTCTGGTTTTCGGATATTCATAGTAGATTTAAACGTAAAAAATGAGAATAACGACAAAAAATGTCTGACTGTTCGTTTTTCCGGAGGGTTGGCATTTGGTGTCTCAATGTCATCTGCTAAAGACGTCAATGCCATCAACGAAATTCTGAAGGTTGAAACTGCTAGTTTCCACATAACCCATGATGAGAAGTATGAAGCTTCTGGTTTCTGGTTTTCAGATTTTCAGGAATAGTAGATTTAAACGTAAACAAATGACAATAATGACAACAATTGTATGACTGTTCGTTTTTATGGAGAGTTGAAATTTGGTGTTTCAATGTTATCAGCTAAAGACGTCAATGTCATCAACGAAATTCTGAAGGTTTAAACTACTAGTTTCCAAATAACCTATAATGAGGACTATTAAGCTTCTTGTTTCTGGTTTTCAGATTTTCAGCAATAGTACATTTAATTGTAAAAAAACAATAACAAAAATGACAAAAACTTTCTGGCTGTTAGTTCTAATGGAGCGCGTCGTTCCCAGAGTCCGTGACTGTACCTCATCAGCAGTAACTGTGGGTCCGCACAAACGGCCAAAAAATTATCTACACAACTCGCAACTTTTACACGAATCAAACCAAATATTTGTACAGCGTGATAAGGCCGTGAGAAATGGGCACCGGAAGCCACGGAATCCACGAAACACCAAAAAAGTGCACCTTTGTCAGTGATAATGGGCGGAATAACAGTGCGTGAGCGTAGACGGTAAACGGCCCCATATAATTAAGTGCACTGATGAAATATTCACATGGGTCTAAGTGGACGGCATGAAAAATGCAGCCGGAACGTGAGGAAGCAGGAAAATTCAAAGCGACATTTGTTAGGTCTGCCGGAAGGGCCGAAACGTCCTTGAATTTTTCATTTACAAGGGGATTTGGGCGTTATTAATTCACGAACTCATGCTCGTGCCCAAAGTACTTACGAACATTGGTAATTAGCTGACTGCCAAAGTTACGTGTGATAACTGAAATGTTGTGGTTACTGCGTACAAAGCAGTGGTAAAAACGAAAAAAACTTGCTAAAGGTATGAAGAAGACGAAATTACATAACTTGCTAAAGATATGAAGAAGAAGAAATTAAATAACTTGCTAGAAATATGAAGAAGAAGAAAATAAATAACTTGCTAAATATACGAAAAAGAAGAAATTAAATAACTTGCTAAAATATGAAGAAGAATTAATTAAATAACTTGCTAAAGAGAAGAAGAGTAAATTTAATAACTTGCTAAAGATATGAAGAACAAGAAATTAAATAACTTGCCAAAGGTAAGAAGATAACAAGAAGAACTGCTAAATCTGAAAGATATTTATTTAGAGAGAAAAACATCTTTATTGGACTGTACTAAGCGATAGGGCTATGGGCTATCAACAAGCTTAACATATGAAGAGAGAGAGAAACTATCTTTATTGGACTATACTAAGCGATAGGGCTAGGGGCTATCAACAAGCTAAAGATATGAAGAAGAAGTGAAAAAATTTACTAAAGAAATGACGAAGAAGAAATGAAATAACGTGCTTAAGATATAAAGAAGAAGAAATTAAATAACTTGCTAAAGATAAGAAGAACAAGAAATTAATTAACTTGCCAAAGACAAGAAGATAGGAAGAAGAAGCACTGCTAAATCTGAAAAATATGTATTAAGAGAGAACGAAACTGTCTTTATTCGACCATACTAAGCGATAGGGCTATGGGATATCAACAAGCTAAAGATATGAAGAGAGAGAGAGAAACTATCTTTATTGGACTATATTAAGCGTTAGGGCTATGGGCTATCAACAAGCTAAAGATATGAAGAAGAAGTGAAAAAAATTGCTAAAGATATGACGAAGAAGAAATGAAATAACTTGCTAAAGATATAAAGAAGAAGACATTAAATAACTTGACAAAGATATAAGGACGAAGAAATTAAATAACTTGCCAAATATAATAAGATATGAAGAAGAACTGCTAAATCTGAAAAATATGTATTAAGAGAGAGCGAAACTATCTTTATTGGACTATACTATGCGATAAGGCTATGGGGAATCAACAAGCTATAGATATGAAGAGAGAGAGAAACTATCTTTATTGGACTATGCTAAGCGATAGGGCTATGGGCTATCAACAAGCTAAAGATATAAAGAAGAAGTGAATTTTTTTCTAAAGATATGACGAAGAAGAAATGAAATAACTTGCTAAAGATATAAAGAAGAAGAAATTAAATAACTTGCTAAAGATAAGAAGAGCCAGAAATTAAATAACTTTCCAAAGACAAGAAGATAAGAAGAAGAAGCACTGCTAAATCTGAAAACTATTTATCAAGAGAGAGAGAAACTATCTTTATTGAACTATACTAAGCGATAGCGCTATGGGCTAGCAACAAGCTAAATATATGAAGAGAAAGAGAAACTATCTTTATTGGACTATACTAAGCGATAGGGCTATGGGCTATCAACAAACTAAAGATATGAAGAAGTGACAAAAATTTGTTAAAGATATGACGAAGAATAAATGAATAAACTTGTTAAAGATATAAAGAAGAAGACATTAAATAACTTGCTAAAGATATGAAGACAAAGAAATTAAATAACTTGCAAAATATAATAAGATAAGAAGAAAAACTGCTAAATCTGAAAAATATGTATCAAGAGAGAGAGAGAGAGAGAGAGAGAGGGAGAGAGGGAGAGAGAAACTATCTTTATTGGACTATACTAAGCAATTGGGTCATGGGCTATCAACAAGTTAAAGATATGAAGAAGAAGTGAAAAAAATTGCTAAAGATATGACGAAGAAGAAATGAAATAACTTGCTAAATATATGAAGAAGAAGAAATGAAATAAATTGCTAAAGGTATGCAGAAGAAGACATGAAGACATTAAATAACTTGAAAGGGATTAGAAGGTAAGAAGAAGAAGCACTGCTATATCTGAAAGATAAGTATTAAGAGAGAGAGATGAGAAACTATCTTTATTGGACTATACTATACTAGGTGATTGGGCTATGGGCTATCAATTTATTGGTTATTTCTTTCATAGTTATCCTGATTTTTTTTAATTCTGTTCCTATTTCTATTATACTTATATATCTTCCAATTACTCATATTTCTTCTTACACCTCCTCGTCTTGATCTTCAATTTCTACTTCTTAGCCGATGCGGAATTTTTGTTGTTATAATTTTCGTATTTTGTATTAAAAGCTCAACTTTTTATCCAACTAATTATCAATTATCAACATCCCTATAATACATCCTTGTTAAGAAGATAAAAAAGATAAGAAGAGATAAGAAGAAGACAAGGTGTTATATACACCTCATATATACACCTATATTATTAATATACCTCATATAATGTATAGGATTCGAACACCCTTAATGTTTTCGTCCTTGAAACACTAGAGGATTCGTATATCATCTGAAGATGTTTGATGAACTGGTAATGACTGCAGAGAAATTACTTTTTGAACTTAGCTGAAGCAGGATCTTCTCCTCTTCTTCAAATAGTTGTAATTTTCCTACTCTGCATCTTTAATCTTTTAGTGCATCTTGCATTTTTAAGTTCAACTCTTCACAACCTCAGCATCTTTAAGTTCAACTCTTTACAACCATTGTATCATTAAGTTCAACTTTTGACAACTATCGCATCTTCAAGTTCAGCACTTTGACAACCATTACATTTTGAAGTTCAATTCTTCACATCCTTTACATCACTAAGTTGAACTCTTCACAACCATTTATCTTGAATTTCAACCCTTGACAACCATTGCATCTTTAAGTTCAGCTCTTCACAACCACTGCAACATGAAGTGCAACATGAAGCAGGATCTTCTCCTCTTCTTCAAATAGTTGTATTTTGCCTACTCTGCATCTTTAATCATTTAGTGCATCTTGCATTTTTAAGTTCAACTCTTCACAACCTCAGCATCTTTAAGTTCAACTCTTTACAACCATTGCATCATTAAGTTCATCCTTAACAACCATCGCATCTTGAAGTCTAGCTCTTCACAACCATTACATATTGAAGTTGAACTCTTCACAACCATTGCATCTTGAAGTTAAACCCTCGACAACCATTCCAGCTTTAAGTTCGGCTCTTCACAACCATTGCATCTTGAAGTGCAACTCTTCACAACCATTGCATTTTTAAGTTAAACTCTTCACAGCCCTTACATCTTTAAGTTGGACTCTTCACAACTATATCATCTTCAGGTTCAACTCTTCACAACCGTAGCATCTTGAAGGTTAACTCTTCACAACCATTGCAACTTGAAGTGCAACTCTTCACAACCATGCCATCTTCAATTTTATTTTATTTTTTTAAATTTATTTGTTTTATTTAACGACGGCCTATTTTTGATGCTATGGGTAAATATCGTCGCCAAGGAGCTATCCACCACACTTGGAAATTTTTCCTTTACGAATTTCGCTTCATCTATTACATCTTCAAGTTCAACTCTTCACAACCATAGCATCTTTAAGTTCAACTCTTTACAACTATTACATAAGTCCAATTCTTGAAAACCATTGCATCTTTAAGTTCAACTCTTCACAACCATTGCATCTTCAAGTTCAACTAGTAGTAAGTAGTAGTAAGTAGAGCTCTTCACAACTATAGCATCATTAAACTCTGCTCTAATCATTGCATTATTAAGTTCAACCCTTGCCAAACATTGTATCTTTGGGTTGAAGTCTTCACAACCATTGCATCTTCAAGTTCAACTATTCACAACCATCGCATCTTTAAGTGCAACTCTTCACAATCCTTACATCTTTAAGCTCACTCTTGACAACCCTTACATCTATGAGTTCATCTCTTCACAACCATTGCATTTTTAAGTTCAACTCTTCACTATTCACAACCACTGATGACGCATCAATAATTATCAAATATTTCGTGCTTCAATAACCAACCGACATAAAATGCCAAACATGGTATCTTTAGGTTCAAGTCTTCACAACCATCGCATCTTCAAGTTCAACATCGTATACATCTGAAGATTTTCGATGAACTGACAATGGCTACAGAGAAATTACTTTTTGTACTTAGCTGAAGGGATCATCTCATCTTCTTCAAATATTCGTATGTTGCCTACTGCTGCCTAATCTTTAAGTGCATCTTGGATATTTAAGTTCAACCTATCACAACCATTGCATCTTTAAGTTCAGCTCTTTACCACCGTCGTATCCTGAAGTCCAATCCTTGAAAATCATAGCATCATTAAGTTTAACTCTTCACAACAATTGCATTTTTAAGTTCAGCTCTTTACAACTATTGCATCTACAAGTTCAACGCTTGAAAACTATTAGCAGCTCTTCACAACCATTGCATCATTAGGTTCAACCCTTGACAATCATTTCACCTTTAAGTTCAACTCTTCACAACCATTGCATCTTCAAGTTCAAGTCTTCACAACTATTGCATCTTCAAGTTCAACTCTTCACAACCGTTAGATCTTTAAGTTCTACTCTTCGCAACCATTGCATCATTAAGATCAAACCGTGATAACCATTGCATCTTTAAGTTCAACCCTTCACAACTATTGCATCATTAAGTTTAACCCTTGACAACCATTGCACCTTAAAGTTCAACGCTTCACAATCATTGCATCTTCAAGTTCAAGTCTTCAAAACTATTGCATCTTCAAGTTCAACTCTTCACAACCGTTAGATATTTAAGTTCTACTCTTTACAACCATTGCATATTTAAGTTTAATCCTTGAAAACTTTTGTATATATAAGTTCAACTCTTCACACCCATCGCATCAATAAATCTTCAAGTTCAGCTCCTTGCAACCATTGCATCATTAAGATCAAACCGTGATAACCATTGCATCTTTAAGTCCAACCCTTGACAACCATTGCATCTTTAAGTTCAACTCTTTACAACCATTGCATCTACAAGTTCAACTCTTCACAACCATCGCATCTTGAAGTTGAATTCTTCATCAAATCATCTCAGATGCAATGGTTGTGAAGATTTGAATGCGATGGTTTGCATCTTTTAGTACAACTCTTTACAACAATTGCATCTTTACGTTCAACTCTTCACAATTTATAACCATTGATCAACCATCAACAACCATACAATTTTTCTTACTTTCAATAACCATCCGAGATAAAATGAAGGATTACAACGCCCTTAATGTCTTCAGCTCTGCAACAACATGAGAGGGATCGCATACATATGACTATTTACGATGTTCGAGTAATGGCTGGGGGGACTCAATTTTAGGGGGCAATTCTTCAGAAAGCATTTCCAACAACCCTCCGTGGATTTATTGCGGGAGCGGTTCGGTTATTCCCCCACGGGGAGGCCATTTTATCGACGGACATCTGCAGGCTTCGGCCGAAATTAAATATCAACATGACGCTCAGTGCACATAAATTATTTGGGCGGACATTTAAATTGCAAAACTGAATTTTGCCAGGTGAATTCCTACAGGTCAAGGGCAAAATTATATTGGGAAGGAGTGGAGGTCAAAATGTTCATACAAGTGGTTCAGTTTCACTAGATATTTATTATCGTGCTCTTATATTTTTGTTAGTTTGATGAAATGATGATATCATTTTTCTTTTCTGATCATTATTGAATATTAATATTTAAATATTACTGAATATTATCTCTGCATACTCAAGTAAATATTATTAAAAAATGATGATTTTTTTAATGTTTTTCAATCATTATATAGTTAATTGGAGTCTGACTGAAGTTGTGCCAAGTTTTGTTAGTAGATTTATCAGTGATCAATACAAGATCTGTGATGTATGTACTCCAGTAATGCAAACACGCATCTCACGCGTCCATCGAGTGGTCTAAGAGAAACACGTGTATTTCAACATATCAGCGTTTACTTTGGCGATTATCTCCTGTTGATCCAACAAATAAATGCTCCAGTGAAGCACGGTTTCATGTTACTTGCTTAAAACGAAGTGCAAACACTGCGAGTGAAACGGTTTGTCTCGCCTTCTTTACCTATGCTTGGTGTGCGTTTTTAATTAAAACCAACACCACAGCAATACGATGTACGAAAGTTACAATTTCTCCTGTAGGCAAATAAATTTGAGACAATTGAGTCTGCAATAGCCTCAAATAACTCAGACTATACTGTAAAAATGACTATACTACAAAACACGTATGTTGAAGTACAAAGTAAAACCAGATTTTTTTGTGTAATCAAGAAGTAAATAAGTCTCTCTGTAATAGTTTTAATTGACCGAATTGCTACCAAAAATATTAAAAATTTCAAACTAAATTAAAAACTTTTTATTACAATTTTACCAAACTTAATTGCTAATTAAACAATTTTACCAAACTTTTAGTCAATTGAGATTGCTCTAATTTGAATTCTGAATCTGTATAATATGTAGCATAGTATAGTATAGTATAGTATTATGTAGCATAAATCAAATAAATACCTAAATTGATTGATTTAGAATACTATAGCATAGCATACATAGTATATATTACTATTATTTATTTTTATTTTATATTATGATTTCTTTCTTTCTCCTGATTAGTTTCGGTTATGAACAACCATCATCAGAGGCATATGTACGAAGAATACATTGGATTAATTAATTGATAGGATTAATTGATTCCAGGATTCAGGTAAAAAAAATTAAATGATAGGATTCATTGATTCCAGGATTCAGGTAAAAAAAACAATCAAGCAAATGCCATTTACCAATTAACAATGAGGTATTACTATGGTATTATTACAACTCATAAACTATGGTATTGATTTTTAAGTAAACTTTCGCACATATTCTATGTACAAACATATAATAAGTACACACATAGTTGTTGTAAGATCTATATTTGCCCAAGAAATTGAGATTATTTTCAGCTATAAAGGCTTGTATTTTACATGCAAGTTTCAAATCAAAACCGATATCTCTCTTATCGAGCTTGGGTAGGATTAAATATTGATACATGATACGCCGAGTGCTGAGAAGGAAGTCAGCTACTGCCCGATTAGTTCGAATCGATGAGGATTTAGTGTGCGAGCAGCGAAGCTTAAGAGGAAGGATTAGATGAGCTTGAGCTTCTAGTTCTCGGTTCTCACAAGTCGATACAACTTTAACATTAGACTCTGCATTTGGTGTAAAAAAGTTTAACTGTATCTAGATTGGAAACATTCTAAAAGTAAAACAAATTTGAAGTTAGACAACCTTTTCTTAATTACTTGATTTTTTTGTTTAATCTTGTAAAGCAAGGCTATATTTTTTTTATTTTATCATTAATTCCTATTATTACGCCATATTTTACTCCATTTCACATCATTCTTGAATGACAGAGTCTGATGCGCATGACGTTTTGGAAAATATGGGATGGAGAAATGGTGACATACCACGCAATATGTGTGAGATGGATAATTTTTTTAGGTGGATAAAGTTTAACAGTATCTAGATTCGAAACATTCTGGATTACTAAGCAAGTAAAACAAATTTGAAGTTAGACAACATTTTCTTAATTATTTGAATTTTTGTTTAACGTTGTAAACCAAGGCTACATTTTTTTAAATTTTATTATTCATTCCTATTCTTACACCATATTTTACTACATTTCACATCATTCTTGAATAACAGAGTCGGATGCCCACGACGTTTTTTTGGAAAATATGGGATAGAGAAATGGTGACATACCACGCAATATGTGTTAGATGGATACTGTTTTTAGGTGGATGAATTTGCTTCCTCAGCAGAAAAAAGAGGTTATGTGAGAGAGAGTAAAACGTTGTGACAAGTGAGATGGTGAATGGCACATAAACTGAATCATCAATTCATTGCCTCGAAATCTCACTCGCACCCATTGCCTCTTATGGAGATGGACCCAACCCGAAACCGAGCCGACCGGAAATGCATGTCATTTCTTATGGCTCACCTCTCAAGATCACATCACATCATTCTTCAATGAAAGAGTCGGATTCGCATGACGTTTTGGAAAATATGGGATGGAGAAATGGTGACATACCACGCAATATGTGCGAGATGGATAATTTTTTTTTTAGATGGATGACATTGCTTCCTCATTTGCATCTAATGATAGAATCATCATAGTACGTAACCTTCCTATAAATTTTATCCGACAGATAACTTCGTAAAGGCGGTATCTTAAACTTTAACGAGCATTTAAACTACAAAGCGAGTAGTTGCTACAATCCCTGGAAATGATCTGCCTGCACAAAGTAATAATATGATAATTTATGCACCATTAAAGTCACCATAAGTTCTTCGTTTGCGGACGGCTGCGGTAGTAAAATTACGCGAAATTACTCGCCGATTGCGCGACAAGCTGTATGAAGTCTTCCAGGAACGGCTCGCTACACAGATGAGTTACGGGGGCTCTTAAGCGATCGTTAATGCGCGACCTCCAAGGACTCCCGAGGGAGAGTGGGAGTCCCGCCATCGATTGTGGCACGGAAACGTGGGAGCGCTAAATATAAGCCAGCGGCGTCTGGAGTGTATTGACTCCGGGAGGCACGCGGAAGCGCAGCCCCAGGTATTGAACCTCCTAGACACGCGAACCCCGACATGCCAAAGAAGTACGGAAGCTCTTGTATCAGATATGCAAAGCAATGCTGTACTAAATCACTAAACGCCATCTAGGAGATTAATTTGGAACTATAGTAAAATACATGTACCTTAAAACGTATTACGCAGATCAATTCCGTAGCAAAACAATTTAAACGCTAATCAGCGCACTTTGAAACAAATATATATAAAAAAAATATTCAGACGTTTTAACTTCTACGATAAAGCGAAAATATACCACCAACCTCATCTACTTGACAAATTCGATCTTAAACCTTAACCTGGCACATCTTAAAACACGTTCATCCGAAGTTATATGATAAGATTTTACATGTAATAGCTTCGAAAATAAATTCGAGAAGACTAAATTGACAATAAAACCGAAAATATATTACCAACACCATCTAGTAGACAAATTTGATCTTAAACCTTAACCAGCACATCTTAAAACACCTTCATTCGAAGTTATATGACAGGATTTCACGTATTTTAACTTCACAAATAAATTCGAGAAGAACAAATGGACAATAAAGCTCATTAGTAATTAATTGCTACATCCAGCGCCATCTAATGGACAAATTCGATGTCACGTATTAACTTGCGCACCTTAAGACATTCATCGCAAGAAATCTGGTGGTAGCATCAGGAGAAACTTTAACATCTAAGAGATGTTAACATCTTTAACATCTGAGAGATGTTAACATCTTTAAAATCTAAGAGATGTTAGCATCTTTAACATCTAAGATATGTTAACATCTTTAACAACTAAGAGATGCTAACATTTTTAACATCTCAGAGATGTTAACATCTCTAACATCTGAGAGATGTTAACATCTTTAATATCTAAGAGATCTCGTCTTACCTTCTTTGAAAGTGATTTTATTCTCGCATCTTTAACATCTAAGAGATGTTAACATCTTTAACATCTAAGAGATGTTAACATCTTTAAAATCTAAGAGATGTTAACATCTTTAACATCTCAGAGATGTTAACATCTTTAAAATCTGAGAGATGTTAACATCTTTAACATCTGAGAGATGTTAACATCTTTAACATCTAAGAGATGTTAACATCTTTAACATCTAAGAGATGTTAACATCTTTAACATCTAAGAGATGTTAACATCTTTAACATCTAAGAGATGTTAACATCTTTAACATCTAAGAGATGTAAACATCTTTAACATCTCAGAGATGTTAACATCTTTAACATCTGAGAGATGTTAACATCTTTAACATCTAAGAGATTTCGTCTTACCTTCGTTGAAAGTGATTTTATTCTCGCATCTTTAACATCTAAGAGATGTTAATATCTTTAACATCTAAGAGATGTTAACATCTTTAACATCTAAGAGACGTTAGCATCTCTAACATCTAAGATACGTTAGCATCTTTAACATCTAAGATATGTTAACATCTTTAACATCTAAGAGATGCTAACATCTTTAACATCTGAGAGATGTTAACATCTTTAACATCTAAGAGATGTTAACATCTTTAAAATCTAAGAGATGTTAGCATCTTTAACATCTAAGATATGTTAACATCTTTAACAACTAAGAGATGCTAACATTTTTAACATCTCAGAGATGTTAACATCTCTAACATCTGAGAGATGTTAACATCTTCAACATCTAAGAGATCTCGTCTTACCTTCTTTGAAAGTGATTTTATTCTCGCATCTTTAACATCTAAGAGATGTTAACATCTTTAACATCTAAGAGATGTTAACATCTTTAAAATCTAAGAGATGTTAACATCTTTAACATCTCAGAGATGTTAACATCTTTAAAATCTGAGAGATGTTAACATCTTTAACATCTGAGAGATGTTAACATCTTTAACATCTAAGAGATTTCGTCTTACCTTCGTTGAAAGTGATTTTATTCTCGCATCTTTAACATCTATGAGATGTTAACATCTTTAACATCTAAGAGATGTTAACATCTTTAACATCTAAGAGATGTTAACATCTTTAAAATCTAAGAGATGTTAGCATCTTTAACATCTAAGACATGTTAACATCTTTAACATCTAAGAGATGTTAACATATTTAAAATCTAAGAGATGTTAACATCTTTAAAATCTAAGACATGTTATTATCTTTAACATCTAAGATATGTTAACATCTTTAACATCTAAGAGATCTCGTCTTACCTTCGTTGAAAGTGATTTTATTCTCGCTTGTGGTGCTGCTGGAGCGCGTCGATTTGGCTTCATTCTGGAAGCGACTCCTGATTGGTGTCGACTGACTAGAGTAAGGAAACTTAGAGTAGTACGGCCTCTGTTGGTAGCCCTTGGAGATTTGGTGGTGGCCGGAGTTTGCGTTTGATTCCTCGCTGTCACTGTGGTCACCTGGAAAAGAAAAAATAAAAGTTAGCTCAGATGTTTGGATAGCGAGAGTCAATAGGAGTCATATAATTATAAGGAAGATGACGAATTATTATTATTATTTTTTATAGATTTAATGATGGCAGATTTCTGCTGCTATGGCTACTTACCGGCGCCAAAGAGCAATCCTCCGCACTTCGAAGTTTTACCTTTACAGATTTCGCTTCATCCCTATGGGGTTCTATAGCCTGCACGTACAATTTAACAGAACACGGGATCACCTGCTTCAGTTCCCCTCATAAGGAACGGACTTTAATGTTATATTTTTGGAATTTCTGTAGTTAGGTTAGTTAATCGCTCAAAAATTGCCTACAGGGTTCGAACCTTCGACCCTTTTGCACAATTGGCAAGTGCGCTAACCTCTAGGCCATCGTCAGCTTATATTATTATCATAATTATTATCATTTTAATTATAATTATTAATATCGTTATCGTTATCCTTATCGATATCATTGTCATCGTCATCGTCATCGTCATTGTCATTGTCGTTGTGAAACATGCGAATATACGCCATATTATAGCGTCCGACTAATCTTAATAGTAGAAGTAACGCAGTGCACATACAAGAATGACGACACCATAGAATAAATCCATAGAATCATAACAGGTGCAAAGTGTTATCATATGCAATTGTGAGAACAAAAGAAGCAAATGAGTATAAATTTGATATAAAAACGTCATCGTCACCGTCCTCGTCATCGTCAGCGTCTTCGCCATCGTTATCATCATTGTCATTGTCATTGTAATTGTCATTGTCATTGTCGTTGTGAAACAAGCGAATATACGCCATCTTATAGCGTCCGACTAATCTTAACAGTAGAAGTAACGCAGTGCAATACAAGAATGACGACACCATAGAATGAATCCATAGAATCATAACAGGTACAAAGTGTTATCATATGCAATTGTGAGAACAAAAGAAGCAACTGAGTATAAATTTGATATAAAAACGTCATCGTCACGTCATCGTCAACGTCCTCGTCATCGTCAGCGTCTTCGCCATCGTTATCATCATTGTCATTGTCATTGTAATTGTCATTGTCATTGTCGTTGTGAAACAAGCGAATATACGCCATCTTATAGCGTCCGACTAATCTTAACAGTAGAAGTAACGCAGTGCAATACAAGAATGACGACACCATAGAATGAATCCATAGAATCATAACAGGTACAAAGTGTTATCATATGCAATTGTGAGAACAAAATAAGCAACTGAGTATAAATTTGATATAGAAACGTCATCGTCACGTCATCGTCAACGTCCTCATCATCGTCAGCGTCTTCGCCATCGTTATCATCATTGTCATTGTCATTGTAATTGCTATTGCCATTGTCATTGTGAAACAAGCGAATATACGCCATCTTATAGCGTCCGGCTAACCTTAACAGTAGAAGTAACGCAGTGCATATACAAGTATGACGACACTAACAGTGCATAATCAAACCAATAAAATCACCAAGTGGGGTTAGGTACAAAGTGTTATCATATTCAATTGTGAGAAGAATAAATGCAACTGAGTATAAATTTGATATAAAAACGATTCCTTTCTGAGGACGTATTTCATTTGGAGGTGGCATTGATGGATGAAGAGCGGACTTGCTATTCTTAGCCCTTTGAATTGGCGGCGATTTGTCAAGGAAGTCTATTAAGTCAATATTATGCTGAATAATCGATTCGGCTGACATGAAGTGCACTCAATCTAATACCGAAAAAATCGTTTGTTTTTATAAGATATAATAAATATGCGAAGCACCACTTCACGATTTTAACGATTATAAATTGATTTTTAAACGTCTTCCTTTAATATGATTAATAGTTAATTGCTACTTACATATTACTACTACACATATTTCGTTTTCTCCACTAATTAGGCGCTAATTATTTTCGAGTTTGAGCTGAAGTGTATCCAAATTTATCAGCCTCTAGTATTCAGATATCTATACAGGGTGGTCACTTTTACGACGCCCACCATTAGGATCTATTAGACGGAAATATATACAGAGTTGTTCAAATGGGATAAAAGGTTCTCATTTTTGTGCCTTTCAATATACTGAAACAAAATCCGGGATATCATGCACAGTTCCTGAAATATCGCTGAAAAACTGAAAAAGTGCACTTTCATTTTCCTGTTCAATTTTTTTTTATTACTTTTTAAGGAAATTTTACGAAACTGGGCACTTGGTTATTCCATGGCAACTTGATTTTTAGAGCAGTCCACAGTAGTTTGATTTTTGCAACAAATTTTGAAATTATCGATTTTTGGTGGTAAATAATATCAAATTACCCATGTGTTGAAATTGGAATTTTTCTCTCTTTTGAATGCTATTAAAATCCAATATTGTGGCAATAAGAAAATCAAAAGTCGACTTTGGGCAGAGTTGAAATGTGAGCATCTAGTTGGGAAAAAAAAAGTTTGGTACTGTCATCAGAAAGGTCACGTCGAAAAATGTAAGCATGCCAAGTTTCGTAAAATTTTCTTAGTAGTTAGGCAACACGGGTTCCAACTCACCCCCCGCGAAGATTTCGATTAATTTAATTCGCCGTTTGATTCGCGCAAATAGCTGGCGTAATTAGAGTAATTGTGGTGTAAGTACCGCGGATAATTGTCGCGATTATCCCATTAAAACGCGAATCCGCCACTTTAATGATGTAATAAATATGCGAAGCACCACTTCACGATTTTAACGATTATAAATTGATTCTTAAACGTCTTCATTTATTATGATTAATAGTTGATTGATACTTACATATTACTACTAAACATATTTCGTTTTCTCCACTAATTAGGCGCTAATAATTTTCGAGTGTAGGCTGAAGTGTATCCAAAATTACCAGTGTAATCCAGGTAATTACCTGCAAATTCAGCCGATTAACGCAAATCAAACGGCGAATTAAATTATTCAAAATCTTCGCGGGGGGTGAGTTGGAACCCGTGTTGCCTAACTACTTTCCTTCAAAAGTAAAAATGTTAGAAGAGGAAAATGGAAGTGAACTTTTTCAGTTTTTCAGCGATATTTCAGGAACTGTGCAAGATATCCCGGATTTCGTTGCAGTATATTGAAAGGCACAAAAATTAGTAGAAACTTTTTACCATTTGACCAACTCTGTATGTATTTCCGTTTAATAGATCCTAATGGTGGGCGTCGTAAAAGTGACCACCCTGTATACATATGCATAGTCGACCCTAGTAAGCACTAAAGCTTAGTAGCTACGAATGCTAATCAGAATGTGATTTATCTTGCAGAAATGACATTCAATTATGTACTTTCTTACCGTTTTTCTTTTTTACGCCCCAAAGAGTCATTATCGCACTAGGGCGATAAAGGGTCAGTATAGCAGTAGGGTTTAGATGTTATTAAGTTCACTATGCATATGGCTCTTGAAGTTTTTCTCATTGAGCCCCAGGTTGGGCGCCAAAAAATTCATCAATCTAATTTGAGTCCAACTATCTGAAAATTTATCAGTGGAGACTAACCTCTGGTATTCTTAGAACTAAAGTTTGCTTGTTTAGGCCCTATGTTGGGCGTCATTTAATTTTCGAATTTGAGTCCAACTGTCTGAAAATTTATGAGTGGACACTAACCTCTAGTATTCTTACAACTAAAGTTTGCCTCTTTGGGCTCTACGTAGGGCGCCATTTAATTTTTGAATTCAAGTCCAATTGTCTGCAAAGTTATCAGTGGATCAGCTTTTAGTATTTTGACAAATAAAAACATTAGTTCCTTCTTTTTTACGCCCCACAGAGTCATTATCGCACTAGGGCGATAAAGGGTCAGTATAGCAGTAGGGTTTAAATGTTACTAAGTTCACTATGCATATGGCTGTTGAAGTTTTTCTCATTGAGCCCCACGTTGGGCGCCAATAAATCCATTAATCTAATTTAAGTCCAACTATCTGAAAATTTATCAGTGGAGACTAACGTCTGGTATTCTTACAACTAAAGTTTGTGTGTTTAGGCCCTATGTTGGGCGCCATTTAATTTTTGAATTCAAGTCCAACTGTCTGCAAAGTTATCAAGATCAGCTTTTTGTATTTTGACAAATAAAAAAAAAATAGTTCCTTCTTTTTTACGCCCCAAAGAGTCATTATCACACTAGGGCGATAAAGAGTCAGTATAGCAGTAGGGCGATATAGTGTCATTATTGCACTAGTGTGATAAAGTACCATTATCGCACTAGTGCGATGAAGTACAATATTGCAAACTTATCAGTAAACTAACCTCTAATATTCTTACAACTAAAATTTGCCTCTTTGGGCTCTACGTTGGGCGCCATTTAATTTTTGAATTCAAGTCCAACTGTTTGCAAAGTTATCAGCCGATCAGCTTTTAGTATTATGACAAATAAAAAAAAATGTTTATTTTTTTTACGCCCCAAAGAGTCATTATCGCACCAGGGCGATAAAGGGCGATAAAGGGGGATAAAGGTCGATAAAGGGGGATAAAGGGCGATACAGGTGTAGCAGTAGGGCGATATTGTGTCATTATTGCTGTAGTGTGATAAAGTACCATTATCGCACTAGTGCGATAAAGTACAATAATGCACTACCTTGGGCGCGAAATAGTTTCAAATTTCGGTTTAAATTAATGAATAGCTTTCAATCTTATAATTCGTAGAATATCGATCATTAAAACCACTGAACTAACTTATTTACCTTTTTTTTTTCAAATGCCATCTAAAACTTTAATATTTTCTCACCTACAGTACACTTCTTACCACCATTCGAACATTTAAAAGCTTTCCTTCTTTCTTACAGTCTTTCCCACATCCTTTAAATACTAAATTTGTGCACACTTAAAAATCCATTATCTTAGCCCCGCTTTTAACCCCTTTAATTTTTGGCTACTAGTCTGCCCCTCTCGATCCCGCTAATGGGAATTCCATCACGATGACCGTATGCTTATCTATGCAAATGGCTATAACGTCGGGAGCATCCATCCAAGCGTCGCGACGCTTCCCGTATCGATTCACCATGAGCCCACCCCCGAGAACATTCCGGAAGGGAAAAAGCGGAATTGCTGGGATAAGCTGGAATTCCAACGAGGAAGTATTACGACTTGAATGGAGTAAGAGATTTATAGGCGCGGAGACGTGAGAGCAGAAAAAAGTTTGGTGTTAAATTATTTATGGTGTCTTATGGCTAATACGACGGCTGTTCTCTAGAGAAGGTATATCAACTTAGACGGATAAGGCAAAGAAAGTTGGATGCAATTTTTCTGTATGAATAAAATTATTTGTTTTATAATATTTAGACATACTTATGTGCTATAACTATGTTTAGACGCCCATGTGGCCTGTATCTGTAGTCCGTACTCGAGCATGAGTTCGACTCAAGTACCAAATAGTACCAAATATACGACTTGACTCGAACTCAAGCTCAAGTACAGACTATATAAACGGGTCTAATGCCCGTATCTATAGTCCGTGCTTAAGCATGAGTTCGACTCAAGTCGTATACTTGTTGCGTATTTTCTATAAACATGTATGCACGAACGCAGTCAAATATACGACTTGAGTCAAACTCATGCTTAAGCACCGACTATAGATATATATAGTCTGTACTTGAGCTTGAGTTTGACTCAAGTCGTATATTTGGTTGCGTTTTAACTTTAGTCCTCAAATATATAGTTATATATTTAAGGATTACACGTGCTCCTCTATGACAATGACAATAACAATGACAATGATATCGATAACGATAATGATAACGATAATAATAATTATTATTATAGCTACAATGATAAATATTATGATAATAATGTAAGAGAATAATGGCCCAGTGGTTAGTGCACTTGCCGATTGTGCCAAGGGTCGTATAATAGCTTACAATAATGATAATACTATTAATAGTAACAATGATCATGATAATGACCATGCGAGTGATAATGAAAATGACAATTCTGTCCGCGTACCTTCGAGGTGTCAAGAGACGTGGACTTGCAGGTGGTTTTTCGGAAAACTGTACTTAGCTTGTACGGAGGAGCTATTTATAACCTCGTACTACGATGGTAAATTGTTTGTGTTGTCATACCACTTTTCACGATCGGCGTAACTTTTTCTGATCGGCGTAACTTTTTCTGATCGGCTGTTGCAATATAATCGCCCCCTCATCGATCGTCTCCATGGTTACTGTCAACAACGTGGGATTAATCCAGCATACTAGATATTTAGATCTAACGAAAATTGTAATAAGGGTATTTATATTTATAAGATCTGGTATGGTTGAAATATGTTATGACCAGACGGTCATGCGGTCTCCGGCCGATGCGCCCTCGGCTTATTTCCGTAACAAATGGATTTCGGCGTCGCGACGCTCCGCGCCGTGACGGAAATACCGGCGGTCCTGATGATCCTGCGCGTGCACGTGGACCGGACTCACGTGCGTCTGACGCTCGTTGCGTAACATTGAAACACTGCATCGATTTTCTTCACTTAGGGCGGCGGCAGTCCAATGAAAGGCGAAGCACGAAAGGGGCGGAATTAAAATGCAAACCTAATTAGCTATTGACGGGGTTTACAACCATAATTGGCTCGATTCGGAGTAATTTGCGTGAGTGATTAATGGATTCGTTAATATTTTATAATTGGTTTTATAATCGCGCTTTTAGAATTAATTGGTTCACAAAATTATTAAGACATAATTTCATACCCCAAACTTTTAAATTATATTTGTATCAGGATTGGGTGGTTAGCCGGAATAGAGCTAACCTAATAAGTTAGGACAAATTGATTATATTTGATTATATGAAAATGTAGCCAAAAAAACATTTTCTTAAAAGTTACGCCGATCGTGAAAAGTTGTATGACAACACAAACAATTCACCATCATAGTACAAGGTTATAAATAGCTCCTCCGTAAAAGCTAAGCTCAGTTTTTAAGAGGCAGCATTTTATTTTGAAAATGTTATAATATCATTCCTTAATGATAAATAACAAAATGTGTTTTTATAAAACTTTCAGTTTTATGCTATTTTCTACGAGTTACATGAAAATTTCGAACAGTTTCCTCATGTTTGCAACAAATTGATTATATTGGCGGTGTATATATGAAAATCCTTATAATTTTTCTTGCCCATTAATGTTTTTATTTGCGACAAATTGATTATATTGGCGGTGTGTATACGAAAATCCTTATAACTTTTCTTGCCCATAAATGTGTTTATTCAAGTTTTCGCATTTTTTCTTGAAATGTCCAATACCGAGTACTAATTATTGCAGAAACAATTTGATTCAAGTTTCTGCTGGTGAGCTATAGTGCGTGCCATATTGTCGCCTTATTAACAATAATATGAATGACGCAATACTGCAATAGTTATTCTTCGAGCTATTTTTACAGGAACAAACACTCATTATGCTAATTTACTGAAACCACTCAAAAGGCACGCTATAAATAAGTTCTTCTGCGAAAAGAGCGTTTTACGACTGACGTTGATGCTGGGAAAAATCGACGGATTTTCAACCACAACCACAAGATTTGAATGCACACTGAAAACCCATAATTAGTGTGAAAAGTGTGAAATTGGCTTCAATGCGTAGTGCAACAGGTTTTTTTTTATACTTCCAAGCACGCTAGGATTATAATGGCGAGCTATTCGTGTCGTTCAGTAATTTGTAATTAGTAAAGTGATGACAAAACTCTATTGATTAGCGCGTTGATTATCCTCTTATAAATCGCATAATTTAATGCCATGACTTAGTCATTATTACTGGCGTCGATGTTTCAATAGAGCGCTAGTAAAATTGTTCATTTGTCACTTATATGTATAATGAATTAGTATCTCAGTTGCAAAATTGCGAAGTATCACCCCAAAATTGAGAAGTTCCTCTCCAAAATTATACTAATTAAAAAAATTGAATCTTAGCTGTAAAATTGGTCAATATTTTCCAAAATTATACTAGTTAAAAAAATAGAATCTTAGCTGTAAAATTGGTCAATATTTTCCAAAATTATACTAGTTAAAAAAATAGAATCTTAGCTGTAAAATTGGTCAATGTTATCCAAAGTTATACTAATTAAAAACAAATAGAATCTTAGCTGTAAAATTGGTCAAAATTACCCAAAATTATAACTTTAAAAAAATGAAAACGCAGCTACGAAATTACACTTTTCTTTTGGTGTATGTACATATTGAAGATAATTTGAAATAAATAAATACATTATTATTACTCAATATCACTTCAAAATTATGATTTAAAAAAAATCGAAAAATTCGAATGTCAGCTACAAAGGTGCTCAGTATTTCTGCAAAAATTGGAGAAATTTTGAAATTGATTTGAATTGCATTGGATTGAAATTTTATTAATTAACAAGACATGGAATCTCAGCTGCATAAATCACTCCAAAATTATAAGTTAAAAAAAATTAAATCGCAGCTACGAAATTGCTCACTCCAAAATTAGAAATTTGAAAGTTTCTCAACTGCAATGTTACGCCCAATTTCTTCCTTGTTACGTAACGTCTTCAATCACATGCTTCCCGACGTAATAAAAATCGTACATCCGAGTTGGCCGTGAAAACGTGGCCCACAGGCCAAGTGCATCTGAGTGGGCGTTGGCAGTAAATTCTCGCAAACAAACGAGAAAAAAAAACAACAATGCCGCCTTGTGGCTCCCAGAGTTTCTTATTTATCGCATCTGACGGACGTGGAAAACGAGAGCGCCAGCTTTGATCTAGCCCAACGTTTCATTGAATGAGACGTTAATAGTTTCAGGCAGATAATCGACTAATTTTGTGTTCGTCGGCTTGGAGTTTTTAGTTTCGTTATTGTTTTGTTTATGAAATTGTCAGAGTTTCCTCTGCAATTGTTTTGAGTTCATTGAGTTTTGACAACAGTGCAAGTTCAATGCTTCTTGGAGATTGCTCGTTTAGCCAGTTTTCAGTTTGCCTTGAGTTTCTACAGTTTTGCAAATTTTTACGTAGTTTCTCTTTTATTTGTGATTTCAAATTTCAAATAATTGAGAGTTTCGAGTGTCATTAATTTTTTTTTTTTTTTTTAAATAATTTTTATCTCGGCACATTTAACTCTTGACCCCAAAATAGATATTCGAGTCATTTCCCACATGAGCGGAACGGTGTCACGCGAAACATCCCTCTGAAGGGTTCATCCACCCGCCCTCCTGACCCTCGTGACAGGCGACCCACGTCACAGGACCCTTCTCCCGCGACGTCACAGCCCCCCCGCCCACCCTACCCTCCCGCCCTCCCGGCCCGCAGGAAATGAAGACGCATCCTTCGCCATCGGCTGCACGAAGAATGAAAAGTAACGTTATCGATTGCCACCCTCGAGGGCTCGAAAGGGACCCGATGAATGGCATTATGTAAGGGATAAGGGAGGAACTTAACTCAAACAGATGGAAACGTTTTAGGGGGATCAATAAAATGAAGCTAATTTGTTTTTCTGAAATCGCTGGCGGATTTAGCAAAATCAGCACTAAAGTAATTCATTAATGTACGGTTTAGTGCCTATTGGGTTGCTTACGTATAATATAACTAGAGACCATAACCTCTTAACATTAAAAACATATTGCAGAATTAAATTTTGGCGCCTTGTTAAATACATACATTGGTAGATGAAGATGGGCACTAAAGTGTACGATATGATACTTCTGAGGTAAACTCCTCATGAAATAGTGACAAACAGGAATTGATGATCAAGGTCTCGATAGTTGTTATATAGAAGATAGTCTTCACTACTGATTTCGCTAAAATTGCCCCTTATGAAATAGTGAATAAACAAAATTGGTAATTAACATTTCAATAGTTCTCATATGATCGAGTCTTTTAGTATTTATATTACTGATACATGGTGAAACAGTGATAAATAAAAATTGATGATTACAATTATAGTGTTATATCAGAATTAATAAATAAAGTCCCAATAATTGTAATATCATTCAGTACTGAAGACTGAAGTCGCTGAGAGTACCCCTTATGAAATAGTGATAGCCTTCACTACTGATAACATTATTCCAGATGATTACCTCAGTAGTTATGATATAATCGGTAATCGTAAGTATTTTTGTGTTACTGATGTCACGTCATGAAATAGTGATAATCCATTACTGTAGTCATGGCGTTATTTCAGAAATATTATGAAGTCTAAATCATTCTGATATCATTTCAAATGAAAAACTAAAGTCGCTGATATTTCCTCTCGTAAAATAGTGATTCACTATTTGATGATCAAGGTCTCGATAGTATGATAGGTTTCACTACTGATAACGCTGAAATTGTCTCTTACGAAACAGTGATAAAACAGATTTGGTGATTGACGTCTCAATAGTTCTCATATGATCGAGTCTTTTAGTATTTATGTTACTGATATGATCTATAGTAAAACAGTAATGAACCATAATTGATGGTTATAATCATAGCGTTATATCAGAATTAATGATTAAAGCACAAATAATTGTGATATCATTCAGTACTGAAAGACGCGAAATAGTGATAATCTGAAATTGATGATCATTTTAATAATAGTTTTCATATGAATGACAGTCTTCACTACTGATGTTGCTGATATTACTCCCCATAAAATTATAAAACATGATTGATGGTTAATATCTCACGAGTTATCATAAAACCCACCGTGATATAGTGATAACAGTGGATTGATTAGTATAGTCATAGCGACATTTAGGAATTCTTGATTAAAGTCTCAATTATTCTGGTATCATTCTAAACTGAAGGCTGCAGTCGCTGATATGACTCCTCGTGAAATAGTGACAACCTGGAATTGATGATCAGGGTGACGTCAGTTATATGAGTGATAGTCTTCACTATAGATTTCGCTGAAATCAGTAGTGAAGACTACCTTATTTGTTCCTTATGAAATAGTGATCAAGCAGATTTGATGATTAAGTCTCAATAGTTCCCGTGTGATCGAGACCCTTGTAGTATTTATGTTACTGATGTGACCCATGGTGAACTTATTTGTTCCTTATAAAATAGTGATCAAGCCGATTTGATGATTAAGTCTCAATTATTCCCATGTGTTCGAGACCCTTGTAGTATTTATGTTACTGATGTGACCCATGGTGAACTTATTTGTTCCTTATAAAATAGTGATCAAGCAGATTTGATGATTAAGTCTCAATAGTTCCCATGTGATCGAGACCCTTGTAGTACTTATGTTACTGATGTGACCCATGGTGAAATAGTGATAAACCAGAATTGATAAATATAATCATAGCATTAGATCAGAATTAATGATAAAAGCCTTAATACATGTGGTATCATTGCGAACTGAAGACTAATGTCACTGATACTTCCCCCCTCGTGAAATAGTGTTAAACTAAAATTGATGATACGACTCGATAGACTCGATGGTTGTTGTATGATTGATAGTTTCACCACTGATGTCGCATATACTGTTCCTCATGAAGTGGCGATAAAACAGAATCTATTACTAACATCGCAATAGTGATCATATGGTCGATAATCAGTATTTATGTCAGTGATATCACTACTGATCTCGCTTATATTGTTCCTTATATAATAGTGATAAAACTGAATTGATGATTAATATATCAATAGTCCGCATATGCTCGAATAATCAGTATTTATGTCAGTGATATTACTACTGATCACTACTGCTCTGGCTTATATTGTTCCTTATGTGATAGTGATAACACTGAATTGATGATTAATGTATCAATAGTGATCATATGGCAGAATAATCAGTATTTATGTTAGTGATATCACTACTGATCACTACTGATCTAGCTATATTGTTCCTTATGTGATAGTGATAACACTGAATTGATGATTAATGCATCAATGATGATGATATAGTCGAATAATCAGTATTTATGCTAGTGATATCACTACTGATGATTACTGATCTCGCTTATACTCTTTCTTATGTAACAGTGATAAAACTGAATCGATGATTAATATCTCACTAGTGATCATATGGTCGATAATCAGTATTTATGTTACTGATGTGATCCATCATAAAATAGTTGAGACTTAACAATAATTCTGATATCATTAAGAACTGATATGACCTATATTACTCCTCGCGAAATAGAGGTGCATCAGAAATAATAATCAGTAATGAAACCTATCATTCATATAACAACTATCGAGACCTTGATTATCAGTTATAGTTTTAATCACTATTTTACAAGTTATCAGCGACTTTAGTCTTAAGTTCTGAATTATTTCGCAATAATTAAGATTTTAACCATGAATTCTGTAATATCGCTGATTTTAATCATCAATTCTTGTTTATCACAATTTCATGATGGGTCACTTTAGCTACATAAATGCTAGATACTATCACTTGTATTAATCACTTGTATAAATTGAGACGCAAATCATCAATTATGTGTTGTCACTACTTTCTGGGGAATAATATCAGTGCCTTCAGTAGTGAAGACTTTCATTTATATTAAAACTATCGAGACCCTCATCAGAAATTCTAGTTTGTCACTATTTCACAAGGGGTCATATCAGTGACATCAATCTTCAGTTCTAAATCATATCAGAATTATTGAGACTTTATCATTATACTTCATAGGGAGTAATATCAGTGCCATCAGTAGTGATGACTTTCATTCATATAAGAACTATCGAGGCCCTGATCGGCAAGTATAATTTGTGACTATTTCCTGAGAAGTTATACCATCGCATCAGTCTTCAGTTCTAAATCATATCAGAATTATTGAGACTTTATCATTATTTCTGAAATAACGCTATGACGCTAAAATAAATGCTAGAAACAATCAATTATATGAAATTGAGACATTAATCATCAATTTTGTGTTATCACTACTTCATGGGGAGTAATATCAGCGCCATCAGTAGTGAATCCTATCCATGTAACAACTATCGTAGCCCTGATTATCAATTCTAATTTGTCACTATTTCACGAGGGGTAGTATCATCGCCTTCAGTCATCAGTTCTAAATCATTTCACGAGGTGTAATATCAGTGACTTCAGACTTCAGTTCCAAATTATATCAGAATTATTGAGACTTCATCATTATTTCTAAATGAAATAGTAACCAACATTATGGTTTATCACTATTTCACGACAGTTCACATAATCAGTAACCAACATTGTCGTTTATCACTATTTTACGACGGGTCACATAATCAGTAAGCAACATTGTGGTTTATCACTATTTCATAACGGGTCACATAATCAGTAACAAAAATACTTACAATTTCGATCACATGATAACTATTGTTATTCTCATTTGGAATAATGTCAGTCATCAGTAGTGAAGACAATCATTCATTTAACAACTACCGAGACCTTCATCATCAATTCTAGTTTATCAATATTTCAGTGATTTCAGTATTCCATTCTGAAAGATTCTGCCTATAAGTAGACTATTTTGCTATTCGATAATTTTATTATTTCTCTTGGTTGTTTTTTAATATTTAGTGAGTTTGAATAACATCCATGATATTCATGGAGATATTCAAGAAGTTGAACAGTTTAATGTTGTACTGGTAAGCTGCCCACGACTAGCTACAAGTCGTGGCCTTAACTCACCACACCACGCATTGCTTGGCATGGCTGGCAGGTAAATATTTAAATTCCTTCAGTTCACTGAAATTTTTCAGGAAACTTCAGATCTGGCGTCGTCTACACTGCCTAAATAAATAAAAGATATAGCACGCGCTTCATTTGTGCCACAAACTTTTACTTGAAACAATTTGTATACTATTATTTCAGGAGGCAGCATATAAATATAACTGTCTAGCATTTTCGGACGTCTGTTTTGGAGCCCAAATAAATAAAGCGAAAAGTTCTTCCTTGATCAGCTGTCGGCAGTTGAGTGCAGGTGGATTTTTCTGACTCCTGTCAAAGGACAATACAACACAACAACGAAATACTTCGAATGTATACTCTTATTTTCTTGATATAGATTATAATTAGCCATAGCAACATAAAGACTTCACATCAGTGACTTCAGTCTTCAGTTCTAAATGATATCATAATTATTGAGATTTCATCATTATTTCTGAATGAAATAGTGGTTTATCACTATTTCACGATGGTCATATAATCAGTAACCAACATTGTGGTAAATGTAACATAAATGTAACAATTAACTTTAACGCTGCTTGTTGTAATATATATCTTTGTTTTGTTATCTGCAGGTTAAATATCTTTAATGTAGGAGCGGATGTATAAAATATTGCGATATATAAATTATTCACAACTTTGACTTGTACACAGCCTTAATGGACTCTCATTTAAAATTTAAATTTCAACGGAATGTTACTCGACGTAACGTTTCTGCTTTGTGCTGTTGTAGCTGATAAAATGAAGCGTTTTAAGCCAATTATTTAAATTTCGTTGTGAAAAGTGATACGATTCCAGGAAGCAATAGTGCGAGTGGCTGCAGTATATTGTAGTAATTTAGCAGTAGAAACGTCCAATGTTTTTTTTATTGAAATGTCCCTATAAATAAACGAATACCAGACTGTCTTACAATTACAGACTTGAGGATATTAACAGTATTTGGCTTGGAGTACGATACATGCGGCGAGCGTTAAGCGAATACCAATGACAAGGAGCAGCGGTGAGCGGCAAGCGTCAAGCTGCCATCGTCTAAATCGACTTTTTTTTCTCTTGTCAACGTTGTATAAAAACTGATGTCAAAATATAAAATATGGGAAATATCAATTGTTCCAGATTTTATTTAGACGTATAAAAATCAAATATGGCGGCCATTTAAAATAAGAAAGTTGCTATTAATATCTCAAAAACCGCCATATTGACTTTTGTTAAAACTTGATTCTGATATAAAACCATACAATAATGCCCATTTAATCTGATTTCTAGCTTTAACAATAAGAAAGATACCCATGCAATCCTACTCTATTTAGGGCACCCTGTATTTCAAACTTGCTCCATGTATAGAATGCTTCAGGACACCCTGTATTTCAAACTCGCTCCATGTATAGAATGCTTGGCGCAATATAGTGAGTTTTACTTGAGATTTTTAAGGTTTTAACTTTCACATAAAGTTGCAGCACACTCTGTGGTAGCGCGTATTAGCTAAAAAAGTTATTAGTTGATTTGAGTTGCTATTACATAAAAAGTGTGTGTTAGTTTAGGCCTCCTTAAAAGTTCCTTATAACTAATAGGAACTTTACTAGAAGGTGGATGTCTCGGGCCTTAGAGTAATAATAAAAATAACATAATGGGCTGTTTGTACACAAAATGTGATCGACGTGCGCCACGGGCAGCCAAAAAATTGGTTTAAAAATACGGGGATCTTACGCACCCAAGAGCCACGCATGTAGCTGTCAAGTGCGGATTGAGACGTCCCCAACAGATGGCGCTCGTGTTTCGTCTGGCAATTAGGCGATTGGACGTTTAGAGACATGAATGGCCGAGGCGCTCTTCTATTTGCGTGCGTCGATTATTTTTACGTCCGTCAGGTTCGAGGATACCACGCGAGGGTGGGGGGCGAGGGGGGCCAACACACGAATTTAAACCGGCGCGTGACTCCCTCAACCGGTGTAATAATAGAAGGCGGCCGGTTATGAAAGAGACTACGCGATTCCGGCGTGTGCACTCGGTGGAGTGGCCTCCCTGGCGTTATTTGCTATTTCCGGCCGCCTTTTGTTTTGCTACGGCTAGGTGAACCGCCGGACCGACGGTCGCACCGCATCGCTTTACAGACTGCGGCACCGCATCGCTTTAGAGGCTGCGGCACCGCATCGCTTTACAGACTGCGGCACAGACCGCAGGCGCCGCTTTTAAGGTAGCGCAAGTAGTGTAGTAATTACGCGCGCGCGCCAACAGATGGCGCCTGCAGCGCACCACCCCCTTGAAACGCCCGAGTACCGCCGACTATTGATCACATCCGCATTCGTACCGTTCAGCGTGCCGGATGGTGATTGGCGTTTCCGGTAACCCTCGGGGGTGCACTCTTTGATATGCAGCTTTCTCGCGGCGGCCCCAGGGGTACCAACCGCGAGTCGATTAAACGCACGTGCCGCCGAAGCGGAACGCACGCACACCGGAAACGATCGATGCCGCCGGCGCTTCCGGGGGCCCCCTTGATTCGAAAATAATTGAATTAATTAATAGCCCCACCCCCGCGCTCCCAACTAATCGGCCACCGTTAATCGGGGCCCCACAGTTCCGTCCATCAATTTTAGTGCGTAGAGATAACACTCCGACGGCTTATCTCTAAAGAGCTCTCGAGGGAAAAATCGCTCGAGGTTCGTTCGCTGCCCCATTGGACCGTCTGCGGAGGTGATTGGCTTAGGTCAAGATATAATTAGATCTCGTTACCGTAATTGAGTTTAGATGGAACAACACGGTTTTGATGTGGACTTTGGTGAACTCCAAACTGCACATGTGCACCCTGTGCACTTCAGAGATAACCTCCGCAATTATTAAATTGCGGCCGCTGATCCATCGAACGCGGAAACTAATTCTCTTAGGAGTTAGACCTCATAACCTCGGAGCCGACAATAATTGCACTCTCGGAATTACAGAGAGCATAATTAGAGTTATATAATTATCAAACCTTTATTACAATAGACATTTGATTACTCAGAAGTAGAAGATTTCGATCATGATAATTATCGTCATAGTAGAGGTTTTATGACCAACAATAATCTTGACAACTTTTAGAAAAGAGGTGAGATGGAAATTTTCGCGCCGACGTGGGTGCGATGCCCTCCTATACCCTCCCAATACCTTCCCAAAGGTGTTGGTGGTGGTTTAAAATACCCTCTCTATACCCTCCTATACCCTCCCGATACCTCCCCAAAGGTGTCGTGGGTGTGCAAAATACCCTCCCGATACCTTCCCAAAGGTGTTGGTGGAGATGTAAAATACCCTCCCGATATCTGTCCAAAGGTGTTGGTGATACTGTAAAATACTCTTCCGATACTGTCCCAAAGATCGAGTCGTGATGTAAAATACCCTCACGATACCCTCCCAAAGGTGATAGTGGTGTAAATGGTGGTGGTTTCGGTGGTAGTTATTACCCTCCTGATACACTCCAGATCCTCCCGATACCGTGCCGGCTAGACATCGTAAAATACCCTCCCGATACCCTCCTACACCCTCCCAATAACTTTACAAAGGTGTTGGTGGAGATGTAAAATACCCTCCCGCTACCTTTCGAAAGATGTTGGTGATACTGTAAAATACCCTCCCGATACCGTCCCAAAAATCGAGTCATGGTGTAAAATACCGCCACGATACCCTCCCAAAGGTGATGGAAGTGTAAATGGTGGTTTCGGTGGTGGTTATTACCCTTCCGATACACTCCAGATCTTGCAATACCGTGCCAGTTAGACATCTTAAAATACCCTTCCGATACCCTCCTACACCCTCCCGATACCTTTCCAAAGGTGTTGGTGGTGGTATAAAATACCCTCAAGACAGCTTTTCAAAGGTGTTGGTGATAGTGTAAAATACCCTCCCGATACCGTCCCAAAAATCGAGTCGTGGTGTAAAATACCCTCACGATACCCTCTCAAAGGTGATGGTGGTGTAAATGGTGGTGGTTTCGGTGGTGGTTATTACCCTTCCGATACACTCCAGATCTTGCAATACCGTGCCAGTTAGACATCTTAAAATACCCTTCCGATACCCTCCTACACCCTCCCGATACCTTCCCAAAGGTGTTAGTGGTGGTGTACAATACCCTCCCGATACCCCCCTATACCCTCCCGATACCTTCCTAAAGATGTTGGTGGTGGTGTAAAATACCCTCCCGATACCTTTCTAAAGGTATTGGTGATAGTGTTAAATACCCTCCCGATACCCTCCTAAAGGTGATGGTGGTGGTTATTACCCTCCCGATACACTCCGGATCCACCCGATAGCGTGCCGGTTAGACATGGTAAATTTTCACAAATTTTAGAATTTTTCATTAAGACAATTTCATAGACAATCTTACTAAAATTCATGACAATATTCCTCATGATTTTGTAAGTATCATAACAAAACACAAATTTTCTCTACTACTCCTTTGGTTAAAAATAATAGGATAACTACTCAAATGGCAACATTCCAATTAAAAATGTTTTGATATGATGCCAGTAGCAGCTATAATTTCTTAATTCTCTTAACTAACACTTGGTCATAATGGTCTTACTTTTGGTCTTAATGGTTCTCCCGAATGAACAAGAATTGTTAACTGCATCTTAAAATAGAGATAAAATACTAATAATTTGTGTGAAACCAAATACGTTTGTCACTTTCTTGTGCATTTCGTTAATTAAAAACTTGTGTAATGAGATAATGTTATCATGCTGCACTAGTAGCATATGTGATTATCTAATTACGAAATAAATAAGCCTTTTAGTTGATTACTAATAAAAATATGGCTAAAATAGGTCAAGATTGTGCCCAAAACTGTGAAGTTTGTCACTTGAAATTCGACCTATACTTGAACTTAGTGATGATATAAAACTACGAGATTGCAGAGGACCGATAAAACCATCGTGTACACGTCGCAATATCTGCCAAAAAATTATGTCAAATGTGGATAAACAAAGATGACTAGTCAAATAATTTGCAAGTTTTCGTTTACACAATTGTGCGGATTTTGAAAATATGCAGAAAATTGGGCAATACTGTAGCAAAGGCGAATACATATAATGCAAAATTTTACCAGTGCTAATCAACATCATCATGACATGCTCATCATCTGAAATTTTTAGTAGCTTGTGTCTTCCAGAGTGACTAATTCTATAATTTAGAAAATCATGACCAGACGAATGCTAACTTGAAAATTTAAATCATTAATCATTAAGATAAGTGACACAATATCATGAAAATTTATTCAGTAATTTTGTAATATCATCACCTGGTTCACGATGCCTTAAATTGCAAATCGTCAAATATTCTCATCATCACTAGATGGGTTTAAGATTCTTTAATTTGGCCAAATCGTTATCAGGCGCCTAATATAAAGCTGTCAAAAGTGCAAATTACTCTATAATTTTATTAAATCATCTCCACGAGTATAGAACCATGAAGTGCAAGTTACCAAATACTCAAGATATGTCACCAATTCTATTTTATGTAGCAAAATCACCGCTAGAGGTATAATAGATTCAAAGTACAAGTCACCAACTGACTAATTCTATATTGAGCACATCATCTCGAGATACATTTCATCTATATTGTGGATGACCCCTATGTTGAAGATGAGTGCCTAATTCTATAATTTAGAAAATCATATTGCCACATAGAAAATATCTTGGGAATCAAGTTAGAAGGTTTTCTTGATGGGTGACGTACAATCTTAAAATATGTCACCACAGATATTTGACTATTTTGCAATTTTGCATATTCATTACCACAATTACCAATCCCAACGATTACAGATAAGCGACAAATTCTTTAATTTATAAAAGTATCGCTAGGCAAATAATATCTTGAAAATTCATGTCACTAACTATTCCTGCCTGTTAACTTATTCTATAATTTTGCTGTCCTCGATTTTATTCCGATATTATCTATTCTCCATAGATAGATAGATAGATTTATGAATAGTGTCAAATACAAAATTGCTTTCAGACTATCACTAATTCTATAAAATTACAAAATTATCACCAAATGTATAAATTTAAAAGTTAGATTATATTTGAGATAAGGTACTAATTTTATAATTTTGTAAAATTATCACTTGATGTGGAAGATACCAAATCCAGTCATCAGGCGTACAAAATCTTGATACTGCAAGTCAGCAGACGATGCAGATGGCTGACTAATTCTATAATTTAGTCATCACCTAAATTTTGAAATCACAAACCGTCATCTATTCCAGATTGTTGACTACTTCTATACTTCAGCCAAATTTGCAAAATTTTAAATATACGTTTTATCATCTATATCAAATATGAAACATTTAAGATTCTAGTTAGATCACAAATTCTATAATTGAGCTACCACATTATCATGTAAATTCAATTCTCTAAATATTCCAGATGTGAAACTTATTCTATAATTTTGTCAAATTGGACCGTACAAAATTGCAAATTTGTTACCCACTACATATTTCTATGTGACTAATTCTATGAATCAGCCGAGTCATGAACTACTCCAAACTATTGTCTTATTCTATAAGTTTTGAATATCTAGACAACTAAAGTCATCAACTGTTCCCGATAGATCACTAGTTCTATAAAATTACAAAATTATCACCAAACGTATAAATTTAAAAGTTAGATTATATTTGAGATGAACTACTACTAATTAATAATTACTAATTTCACTAATTTTATAATTTAGTACAATTATCACTTGATGAGGAAGATTCCAAATCCAGTCGTTAGGCGTACAAAATCTTGATACTGCAAGACAGGAGACGATCCAGATGGCTGACTAATTCTATAATTTAGTAAGTCATCGCCCAAATGTTGAAATCACAAACCGTCATCTATTCCAGATGGTTGATTACTTCTGTACTTCAGCCAAATTTCAAAATTTTAAATTTACGTTTTATCATCTAAATCAAATATGAAACATTTAAGATTCTAGTTATATCACTAATTCTATAATTGAGCTACCACATTATCTTGTAAATTCAATACCTTAAATATTTCAGATGGGAAACTTATTCTATAATTTTATAAAATCGCCACCCGTACAAAATTGCAAATTTGGTACCCACTACATATTTTTGATATGTGACTAATTCTATTAATCAGTCGAGTCATGGACTACTCCAGCCTTATTCTATAATTTTTGAAAATCTAGACAACTAAAGTCATCAACTGTTCCCTATACATCACTAATTCTATAAAATTACAAAATTATCACCAAACGTATACATGTAAAAGTTAGATTATATTTGAGATGAAGTACTAATTTTATAATTTATGATTCTTATTAGTCTTATTGTATAATTTTTGAATATCTAGATGACTAAAATCATCAACTGTTCCCAATAGATCACTAGTTCTATAAAATTACAAAATTATCACCAAACGTATAAATTTAAAAGTTAGATTATATTTGAGATGAGGTACTAATTTTATAATTTAGTAAAATTATCACTTGATGAGGAAGATTCCAAATCCAGTCGTCAGGCGTATAAAATCTTGATACTGCAAGTCAGCAGACAATGCAGATGGGTGACTAATTCTATAATTTAGTTAGTCATCACCTAAATGTTGACATCACAAACCGTCATCTATTCCAGATGGTTGACTACTTCTATCCTTCAGCCAAATTTGCAAAATTTTAAATTTACGTTTTATCATCAAAATCAAGTATGAAGCATTTAAGATTCCAGTTAGATCACTAATTCTATAATTGAACTACCACATTACCTTGTAAATTCAATTCCCTAAATATACCAGATGGGAACCTTATTCTATAATTTTGTAAAATCGCCACGCGTACAAATCTGCAAATTTGTTACCCACTATATATTTCTGATATGTGACTAATTCTATGAATCAGTCGAGTCATGGACTACTCCAGCCTTATTCTATAATTTTTGAAAATCTAGACAACTAAAGTCATCAACTGTTCCCAACAGATCACTAATTCTATAAAATTACAAAATTAGCACCAAATCTATACATGTAAAAGTTAGATTATATTTGAGACGAGGTACGAATTTTATAATTTAGTAAAATTATCACTTGATGAAGATTCCAAATCCAGTCGTCGGGCGTACAAAATCTTAATACTGCAAGTCAGCAGACGATGCTGGCCGACTAATTCTATAATTTAGCAAGTCATCGCCTAAATGTTGACATCACAAACCGTCATCTATTCCAGATGGTTGACTACTTCTATACTTCAGCCAAATTTGCAAAATTTTAAATTTACTTTTTATCATCTAATTTAAATATGAAACATTTAAGATTCTAGTTAGATCACTAATTCTATAATTGAGCTACCACATTATCATGTAAATTCAATTCTCTAAATATTCCAGATGGGAAACTTATACAATTAAACTATTACAAATAAACTATTACAAATAATTTTGTAAAATCGCCACGCGTACAAAATTGCAAATTTGTTACCCACTACATATTTCTGATATGTGACTTATTCTACGAATCATCGAGTCATGAACTACTCCAGACTATTGTCTTATTCTATAAATTTGGAATATCTAGACAACTAAAGTCATCAAGTGTTCGCAACAGATCACTAATTCTATAAAATTACAAAATTATCACCAAACGTATAAATTTAAAAGTTAGATTATATTTGAGATGAGGTACTAATTTTATAATTTAGTAAAATTATCACTTGATGTGGAAGATACCAAATCCAGTCGTCAGGCGTATAAAATCTTCATACTGTAAGTCAGCAGACGATGCAGATGGCTGACTAATTCTATAATTTAGTAAGTCATCGCCTAAATGTTACCATCACAAACCGTCATCTATTCCAGATGGTTGACTACTTCTGTACTTCAGCCAAGTTTGCAAAATTTTAAATTTACGTTTTATCATCTAAATTAAATATGAAACATTTAAGATTCTAGTTAGATCACTAATTCTATAATTGAGCTACCACATTATCATGTAAATTCAATTCCCTAAATATTCTAGATGGGAACCTTATTCTATTTATTTTATGTAATCATTTCCCTTTCTACCTTGTTGATGTAGGGTTCCCTATTCTATAATTTTGTAAAATCGCCACGCGTACAAAATTGCAAATTTGTTACCCACTGCATATTTCTGATATGTGACTAATTCTATGAATTAATCGAGTCATGAACTACTACATACTTTTGTCTTATTCTATAATTTTGGAATATCTAGACAATTAAAGTCATCAACTGTTCCCACTAATGAAATTACAAAATTATTATCAAACATATCTTCTTCTAGTGCCATGCTGAAAACAAGTATAGGTGATATTGTATAATATTATCAAATTAAAAGTTAGATGCTATTTGAGATGAGATACTAATTTCATATTTAGTAAAATTATCACTTGATGAGGAAGATTCCGAATGGTCAACTTATTCTATAATTGTCTAAAGTTATCGCCACTAGTATTGCCAATTGCTTATGACTATGAAGTAGCTTCAAGTATAAATTCGAGAATAATTGCTTCTAACTTTCTGCAGCTGTGACTTTTAAATGTAAGCGAAATATTTCAGCGCGAATAACGATATTTTACGACCAATTCGAATACACTTAAATCTCCAGTTTATGCTTCATATTTCTATTACTTTTATAGCTTCACATATTATTTATATGTCAAATATGATCTATTATTTTTATTATTATTATTGCAATCATCCTCAAATACAAATAAATCTCCAGTTTATACTTCATATTTCTATTACTTTTATAGCTTCACATCTTATTTATATGTCTAATATGATTTATTATTTTTATTATTACTATTATTATTATTATTATTATTATTATTATTATTATTATTATTACATTCATCCTCAAATACATCTAAATCTCGTGTTTATACTGCATATTTCTATTACTTTTATAGGTTCACATATTATTTATATGTCTAATATAATCTATTATTTTTATTATTACTATTATTATTATTATTATTACGTTCATCCTCCGTATTTCTATTAGATTTGTGGCTTCTATTATTATTTATATGTATATAACTCAGCTCTAAATCAGTTCATTATTTGTCTCGATGTAATTGTGTAACTTGTATTTGTTGATTGAAAAGTAATAATAATTTCTTTTCACAGAAGAAAAACTATATTATTAAAATATGGAATTGACTCTGAGATTGCACGGTCCATTGCGTTGCGAAAATCCGGCTTATCTCTTTGTCGGCTTATGCGGGACTTTGGCGGGTCCTTGGACTTGGGGTCCTGTGAGAAGCGCGAATCCTCGAGACCGTCCACATGAGCGTGCACTTTATCTCCCTATAAATAGAGACTTATCTTGTGAAATAACGGAAAAGTCGAGACGATATACTTATTATAACACCATTACGGCTTGATAACGCGTGGATTTAAGAGTAATTAAGAACATTATTGCATAATTACGTGTGAGTAATTGAGGTGATTATATAATTTCCTGCACCATTTAGTTTGCCTGTTCTTGAGAAATTACAGCGTCAACTTTATAGATGTATATTTATTTAACGCAAATATCAACTCAATTAAGCACCAAATTACCTACATACATATTATATGAGCGTTGATCACATTCATAATTTCGCAAAAAACTATAATTAATAAATATGATATACTAAAATATAAATATATAAAGTTTATATACGATAGGAGATTAAAATAAAATCTACCTCACCACGAAACAAAAGAGTTATTGTATGTTTTGTTTTCCCACAATTTTCATCGAAAATTTCACTGAATTTTTAAGGGGGGTTCCATAATATCACAGAAAAGTCTCCTTTTAGTAAAGCTTAGTTAATAGAAAAGTCGACTTTAAACTCTGCTTCTGTTCCATATGATAAAAGACACTTTTTCGTAAAGTGACGTTTAAAAGTCAATTATGGAACACTTTACAGTACTTAAAGGCGCCTTTTCGGTTTAAAGGAAACTTTAATACCATTATGGAAGACTCCTTTTAACAGATTTATATAACTGGGTCCTCACCTTTGGTATACCGTGCATATTATAGTACCATGAAATGATCCTAGTCATTATTTATGCATTAATGTAAATACCATTGCCAATGGCTTATGACCATGAAGTAGCTTCAAGTATAAATTACAGAATCATTGCTGATGGCACTTTCTGCAGCTGTGACTTTTAAGTTTAAACGAAATATTTCAGCGCGAATAACGAACTTTTACGACCCATTCAAATACACCTAAATCTCCAGATGGAGAGCAATTTGTCACTTTTAACTAATTAAAAAAATCAGAGTGGTACACGCCCATTGGACCTTCTAGCTTAAACAAATGACTGTCATTTGTCACGGCCATGCCGGACGTTCAAAAATATCGACGCCAGGCGTCGTGACGCCTCCCGCCATTAAACAAAAGCGTGGGATAATGTTTAATTCCACATACACTGTGTATCAGCCAAATGGAATAAATTCGATAATAAATAAATGGGGGCGTGTTCGAAAAAACGCTCGGACACGTCGATTGTTATTTTTAGTTGCGCATTTTTTTCAGCAAAAACAGGGTGTGTCATGTGACCGTGGCCAATACCAACTTTCTTATTTTAAGTGCAACACCTGGTATATTATTCAATTTTTGGATTCTTCAGAAAATTCTAGACATATTTCATGTACAATGTCCTATACCTATCTTCAACTGTTTCGGAAATATTAAGTGTTTTCAGATTTATTGCAAAAATTAACATTAAAAAAAGAAAATCATTTGATTACAGAAATTCGTTACAACACACTCAAAAACTAATAAGTAATACTGTTTATTTCTTGATAATGTAAAAAAACAAAAAAAAACAATAAATTTCAATGGAGGAGATGTTCAAAATGCTCGCCGTGAACGTCTTGGCAACATCCTCATCTTAAATAGAAATTTCTTCTAACGTTACTCAACATCTCAGGCGTGACCGATCTAATCGCAAGCATTATTCATCTTCTTAAGTCAGCTAAGTCGAGGAGTTTAGTTTTGTATACAATACTTTTGACATATCCCCATAAGAAGAAGTCTAATGACGTCAGATCAGGGGATCGTGCTGGCCATTCCATCGATCCTCGCCTCCCTATCCACCGATTTGGAAATTTCCATAGAAATAAAATTTCCGAAAGAGTTGAAGATAGGTATACTACATTGTACATGAAATATGTCTAGAATTTTCTGAAGAATCGAAAAATTGAATAATATACCAGGTGTTGCATTTAAAATAAGAAAGTTGGTATTGGCCACGGTCACATGACACACCCTGTATAAAAAGTTTTTGTTGAAAAAAATGCGCAACTAAAAATAACAATCGACGTGTCCGAGCGTTTTTTCGAACACGCCCCCATTTATTTATTATCGAATTTATTCCATTTGGCTGATACACCCTGTATATAGTAGTAGTAGTATACTATAGTACTAGTAGTATACTGTTGTTGTCCGCAGTCGTATACTATAGTACTAATAGTATACGGTTGTTGTCCGCAATAGTATACTATAGTACTAGTAGTACCGTAAAATCTCTTTACATTCACATAATTTGGAGCTAATAAAACATGAAGGTCAAACATTTATTTTAAATATCGTTTTCTCATTTTCAGAAATGTAACAAACGATTGCAGATTTAATGTGGACTACGTGCCAGTTTCAATGCTAGTAAAATTGAAATATTTCGCGACGGACTATTTCTAATATGTGTAAGAATGTGTGGGCGACGTGCAAAAAATCACACTTTTGGCCTATGTAGGTCGTTGAGATAACGGAAATCAGACGCAATCCGCAAATATTTTTTTAATAGTCCAGTTGTATTACTTAATCCGCGAAAGTACCTCGCCATTAATCTAATCTGCGTCGAATTATCGCGCTTATCATGCCGCAAATATTTGTGTTTGAATACGTCGGAATTCTGGATGGACGATTAAGAGTTACACACAGAAAAATTAATCTTAATATAAATTAAGAAAAGTTAGTTATTACTGAAATTTATGAAAATTTATTATTTGCAAATTTGATAATAGATTCGTACACAGTACACCTGAAACTAATTCTCCTGAAATTTTGACAATGTTTCAGTATTAAATAAGGGAGAAACTCAACAGATAATTTTCTGCATTGACAAGTATGGGTTAGCTATCACTGAAATTTCTGAAAATTGATTATTTGCAGATTTGATATTAAATTCCTATACAGTACACCTATAACTAATTCTACTGAAAATTTGACAAAGTTTCAGTATTAAATAAGGGAGAAAATCAAACAGATAACTTTCTGCATTGATAAGTATGAGTTAGCAATTACTCAAATTTCTGAAAATTTATTATTTGCAAATTTGATATTATATTCGTGTACAGTACACCTGAAACTAATGCTCCTGAAAATTTGACAAGGTTTCAGCGATAAATAAGGAAGAAAATCAAACACATAACTTTTGGCATTGACAAGTATGGGTTAACTATTACTGAAATTTCTGAAAATTTATTATTTGTAAATTTGATATTATATTCGTGTACAGTACACCTGAAACTAATGCTCCCGAAAATTTGTCAAAGTTTCAGCGATAAATAAGGGAGAATATCAAACAGATAACTTTCTGCATTGACAAGTATGGGTTAGCTGTTCCTGAAATTTCATAAAATTGATTATTTGCAAATTTAATATTAGATTCGTATACAGTACACCTAATACTAATTCTCCTGAAAATTTGACAAAGTTTCACTATTAAATAACGGAGAAAATCAAATATATAACTTTCTGCATTGACAACTATGGGTTAGCTATTACTGAAATTTCTGAAAATTGATTATTTGCAAATTTGATATTAGATTCCTATACAGTACACCTGAAACTAATTCTACTACACATTTGACGAAGTTTCAGTATTAAATAAGGGAGATAATCAAACAGGTAACTTTCTGCATTAACAAGTATGGGTTAGCTATTACTGAAATTTCTGAAAACTCATTATTTGCAAATTTGATATTCGATTCCTATACAGTACCCCTGAAACTAATTCTCCTGAAAATTTGATAAAGTTTCAGTATTAAATAAGGGAGAAAATCAAACAGATAACTTTCTGCATTGACAAGTATGGGTTAGCTATTACTGAAATTTCTGAAATTTGTTTTTTTTGCAAATTTGATATTAGATTCCTATACAGTAGACCTGAAACTAATACTCCTGAAAATTTAACAAAGTTTCAGGATTAAATAAGGGAGAAAATCAAACAGATAACTTTCTGCATTGACTGGTGTGGGTTGGCTATTACTGAAATTTCTGAAAATTTTTTATTGGCAAATTTGATACAAGATTCGTATACAGTACACCTGAAACTAATTCTACTGAAATTTTGACATAGTTTCAGTATTAAATAAGGGAGTAACTCAAACAGATAACTTTCTGCATTGACAAGCATGGGTTAGCTATTACTGAAATTTCTGAAAACTTATTAGTTGAAAATTTGATATTAAATTCCTATACAGTACACCTGAAACTAATTATAATGAAAATTTGACAAAGTTTTCAGTATTTCATTAGGGAGAAAATCAAACAGATAACTTTCTGCATTGACAAGTTTGGGTTAGCTATTACTGAAATTTCTGAAAACTTATTATTTGCACATTTGATATTATATTTGTGTACAGTGCACTTGAAACTAATTCTACTATAAAGTTGATAAAGTTTCAGTATTAAATAAGGGAAAAAATAAAACAGATAACACTCTGCATTGACAAGTATGGGTTAGCTTTTACTGACATTTCTGAAAATGTATTATTTGCATATTTCATATTACATTCGTGTTCAGTACACCTGAAAGTAATTCTCCTGAAAATTTGACAAAGTTTCAGTATTAAATAAGGAAGAAAAACAAACAGATAACTTTCTGCATTGACAAGTATTAGCTAGCTATTACTGAAATTTCTGAAAATTTTATATTTGCAAATTTTTTATTATATTCGTGTACAGTATACCTGAAACTAAGTCTCCTAAAATTTTTACAAAGTTTCAGTATTAAATATATGAGAAAATCAAACATATAACTTTCTGCATTGACATGTTTGGGTTAGCTATTACTGAAATTTCTGAAAATTGATTATTTGCAAATTTCACATTAGATTCCTATACTGTAAACCTGAAACTAATTCTACTGAAAATTTGACAATGATTCAGTACTAAATAACGGATAAAATCATACTGATAACTTTCTGCATTGACAAGTATGAGTTAGCTATTACTGAAATTTCTGAAAACTTATTATTTGCAAATTTGATCTTAGATTGGTGTACATTACACCTGAAACTAATTCTACTGTAAAGTTGACAAAGTTTCAGTATTAAATAAGGGAGAAAATCAAACATATAACTTTCTGCATTGACAAGTATGGGTTAGCTATTACTGAAATTTCTGAAATTTGTTTTTTTGCAAATTTGATATTAGATTCCTATACAGTACACCTGAAACTAATACTCCTGAAAATTTAACAAAGTTTCAGGATTAAATAAGGGAGAAAATCAAACAGATAACTTTCTGCATTGACTGGTGTGGGTTGGCTATTACTGAAATTTCTGAAAATTTGTGATTTGCAAATTTGATTTAAGATTCGTGTACAGTACACCTCAAACTAATTTTCCTGAAAATTTGACAAAGTTTCAGCATTAAATAAGGGAGAAAATCAAACAGATAACTTTCTGCATTGGCAAATATGGGTTAGCTTTTACTGAAATTTCTGAAAATTGATTATTTGAAAATTTGATACTAGATTCCAATACAGTACACCTAAAACTAATTCTACTGAAAATTTTACAAAGTTTCAGTATTAAATAAGGGAGGAAATCAAATAGATAACTTTCTGCATTGACAAGTATGGGCTAGCTATTACTGAAATTTCTGAAAATTTGTGATTTGCAAATTTGATTTAAGATTCGTGTACAGTACACCTCAAACTAATTTTCCTGAAAATTTGACAAAGTTTCAGGATTTAATAAGGAAGAAAATCAAACATATAACTTTCTGCAATGACAACTATGGGTTAGCTATTACTGAAATTTCTGAAAATTTATTATTTGCATATTTGATATTAGATTTGTGTACAATACACCATAAACTATTTCTCCTGAATATTTGACAAAGGTTCGATATTAAATAAGGGAGAAAATCAAACATAGTAATTGTGGCTGCCTACTTAATATAGTTTGAATTTTTGACATGATAATAGGTTAGGTTGGTATTTAGTACTATAATTTAAGTACAATTTTTATACAGTCTTCACTCTATAAAATAATATCAGGCGGTGTTAGTGTTTATTATTGTTATATTTTCGTATATTTATACTCGTTAGTTTTAGAGGAAACTTCATGTTAGGTTAGAGTGCATTATTATTATTTATTTCTATTTTGAGGCCGATTTGATGCTTTGAAAGACAACCCACTAATAACCGACAGTCACGGTAAGCTCGGAGACGGTTTCCCCAATCCAATATCTATATTTGTGCCTCTAAAAATAAGGGTTTCAAAATTATCTCCTCTCCCATTATGTCCCACGTTATGTAAGGCTGCTCGTTTGAAAAGCTTCGGGCCGTAATTGAAATTTGAAACCGGATCCCTTCCCTAATGAAGCCCGAAGTTTTCCCTTGTGGTGATGTGGATGGCTTGGCATTCGGCACACGGAGGAATGCCAAATTTGCGGCATGTTCGGCAAACTGATAGGGTTCTTGCTTTGCATTCCAAGTCCCTTGGGAGATAGATACGGAAAAATACCCGAAGCTAAGGATTTTGCGGATACGTAAGGAGATATAATTATGAAGAAATTATATAAAAGATAATGATACTATGAAAAGTATAGTCGGCCCCTTGAGATCTGACAATGACTCATCGCTCCATATTGCTTGAATTCGACATACGTTTCTTACTTCATTTCATTCTGTTACATTTACCCTATGCATGTAAACGAGCATAGAAACAGCGATTATTTGTTTGAAAAAACATGAGTCATAGTCAGCTCTTGTAGGAAGGCTATATCGTGCCGTTAAGTTTTCTACAAGTTTCTTCTCTTGTATTTGTACTATTGCCCTTATACTACTATTGCCCATATGTACTATTGCCGTGTTGTAATTTTATTGCAATTTTCCCTATTCCATAACATTATTCAGAATATTATACGGTAATTTCTCCAAATGTATAAAAACTAAAATATTCTCAGGGTAAATTACACAATTAAATTCTATAATTATTATTCTAATATAATTATTTGTTTGCAGGTGAGTGTCCAAACTCTTAGCAGATTACAGTAGTTGTATACCTCTCAACATGAATTTGTAAGTAAAAAGAAATTAAAATTGAAACTCATATCAATGATAGATGTGCGTACAATATTGAGAATTATAGTTAAATTTAGTTTATTGAAGCAATTGTATTAGTAAGATTACATTAGAAAAAGTGTCATATACTACCACGTTGAGAGTTGACAATGATTCACCGCTCCATATTGCAGGAAATCGACATACGTTTCTTATTTCATTTCACTCTAAATTCTGTAAAACTGCGTATTTTCTGATTATTGTTCAAGTTTCATTTCAAGTATATTGAAGATTCTTTACAATGGTTATTGATTAAAAGTTGAGCCAAAACGCACTATGCCGCAAGCTTCTTGCATGCACATAATCGATGTTGTGCTCATACTAAGCTCACTGCGCCATTGTTGGATAATTAATGTAGTCTTTGGATCGAAAGCGTTTGGAATCGTTTCAAAAGACGCCGCTGTAAATTTCACGCTTATTAGCTGAGAACAGCGCAGGACTTATTCGTCCAGCTGCTGATTTATAAACCTGAGCGTGCCCATTTTTTTTTCCTGTAATAATTCTTAAGTGTTATCACACGGCATAAATATAAATAAAATAGACTTTTCCGCGTGCGCAACGTCAAAACAAAATGAGCACAATTTAAATGAAGATATATTATTATTCTTATTCTTACATTTTCAGAAATTTTTATATGTTAACCCAACCAGTTTTGAAACATTTTTTTCATTCATCCTCAATAATTTCTTAAACGCTTAATTTTGTAAACGGTTGCAAGGAAAGTAATCACATAAGTTCAGTCTGTAATGAAATGTAAAGCTCAATGAACTTACGAAACAATTTTCTACAATCTAAGCCTCCAAATAGTTTCTGTAGTTTTTCTAAGCACACGAATTATGCAAGCCACGACACGTGAGAACGCGATTAACGCTGATGTTGCCTTGACTGCTATTTTTTTGTGTGAAATGCATAAGAACCGGCTAAGCAAGAACTAGTCGTTTTCTTGGAGATCTGGGAGTCAGGATTTGATGACTTTTTTTGATGCAAGGTCATCTCTAATGAGGGAAGGATTTGAAAAGGCTTTGGATAATAATCGACGGAGAGGTCCCTAGTTCACATCTCCATGTAGAGTATGGTCCTTTCCAAATGTCCCGAGTTCACATCTCCATGTAGAGTATGGTCCTTTCCAAATGTCCCGAGTTCACATCTCCATGTAGAGTATGGTCGTTTCCAAATGTCCCAAAAAATGTCCCAAACTCCAAGAGTGCACCTCAAGAATATCTCATTTGGGGTATTAGTTAAGATGAAGATGTAGAAAACTATCATATAATTTTATATCAGTTAAAATTGCATGCATATTTACACGGTAGCTTTTGAGATTTAATCATTTATGTATGGCACAAACACTTAAAAACAACATTTTTAAATAAAAATTGATATATCTCAAGAATCCTTCATAGAATTAAAATTTATTTATAGACGTTCAATACTGGTTTATCACTGAATAGCTTTTATAAATTATATTTATATTAGTACGGTAGCTTTTGAGATATTGTTATTTAAATATTCGAAACACTTTAATATTTGATTTTGTTAAACAAAAACTTATATATCTCAAGAATGTATCACTGCATATTGGCTAAATTGCAGATATTGAATACTAGTATATCATATATCACTAAAAGACGTGCATTCATATTCATATGCTAGTTCTCGATAATTAATTATTTATTTTTGAGATAAATACTTATACGCTGGTTTTAGAAAAATATTCATATATTTTTGAGATAAATTTGGAGATAAAGACATTTAAAAATCAACATTTTCAAACAAAAATTTACATATCTCAAAAATCCAAAATTATATTTAAATTTTATTATGGATATTTATTACTGCTATATCACGCAATGGTAAAAATAAATTTCATTAATATTGGTACGGTGGTTTTTGAGATATCGTTATTTCAATTTAAGGCTAATGGGAGAAACACTTGAAATAGTTGTAATATTCGATACTGTCAAACAAAAAATGATATATCTCAAGAATTTATCATTGGATAGTGGCTAAATTGCAGATATTGTATACTACTGTATCATTGTATATCACTAAAAGACGTGCATTCATATTTATACGCTGGTTCTAGAAAAATTATCGTATATTTTTGAGATAAGTTTGGAGATAGACATTTAAAATTCGACATTTGCAAACAAAAATTTACATATCTCAAAAATCCAACATTGAATTTAAATTTAATTATAGATATTTATTACTGCTATATCACGCAATGGTAAAAATAAATTTCATTAACATTGGTACGGTGGTTTTTGAGATATCGTTATTTCAATTTAAGGCTAATGAGAGAAACACTTTAAATAGTTCTAATATTCGATATTGTCAAATAAAAAATGCCATATCTCAAGAATGTATCATTGGGTATGGACTAAATTGCTGATATTGAATACTAGTGTACCATTGAATATCACCAAAAGATGTGCATTCATATCTATACGCCAGTTCTAGAAAAAAATAGTCTTATATTTTTGAGATAGACATTTAAAAATTATCATTTAAAAACAAAATTTTACATATCTCAAGAATCCCATATTGTATTTAAATTTTATTGGAGTTATTTACTACTGCTATATCAGAAAATGGTAATAAAAAATTACATTCATATGGGTACGGTGGTTTTTGAGATATCGTTATTTCAATATAAGGCTAATGCGAGAAACACTTGAAATAGTTGTAATATTCGATATTGCCAATTAAAAAACGATATATCTTAAGAATTTATCATTGGATATTGACCAAATTGCAGATATTTAATACTAGTGTATCATTGTATATTACTAAATGATGTGCATTCATATCTATACGCTAGTTCACGAAAATTTATCATATATTTTTGACAAAAATTTAGAGATGAAAACATTTAAAAATCGACATTTGCAAACAAAAGTTTACATATCTCAAAAATCCAACATTGAATTTAAATTTTATTACAGATATTTATGACTGCCATATCACGCAATGGTAAAAATAAATTTCATTAATATTGGTACGGTGGTTTTTGAGATATCGTTATTTCGGTATAAGGCTAATGAGAGAAACACTTGAAATAGTTCTAATAGTCGTTATTGTCAAATAAAAAATGATATATCTCAAGAATGTATCATTGGATATGGACTAAATTGCAAATATTGAATACTACTGTAACATTGTATATCACCAAAAGATGTGCATTCATATCTATACGCCAGTTCTAGAAAAAAATAGTCTCATATATTTGAGATAGACATTTAAAAATTAACATTTAAAAACAAAATTTTACATATGTCAAGAATCCCACATTGTATTTAAATTTTATGATGGATATTTATTACTGCTATATCACGCAATGGTAAAAATAAATTTCATTAATATTGGTACGGTGGTTTTTGAGAAATCATTATTTCAATTTAAGGCTAATGCGAGAAACACCTGAAATAGTTCTAATATTCGATATTGCCAAATAAAAAACGATATATCTTAAAAATGTATCATTGGATATTGACAAAATTGCAGATATTTAATACTTGTGTATCACTGTATATCACTAAGAGACGTGCATTCATATTTATAGGCTGGTTCTTGAAAAATAATCATATATTTTTGAGATAAATTTGGAGATAAAGACATTTAAAAATCGACATTTGCAAACAAAAATTTACATATCTCAAAAATCCAACATTGACTTTAAATTTAATGATAGATATTTATTACTACTATATCACGCAATGGTAAAAATAAATTTCATTTATATTGGTACTATGGTTTTTGAGATATCGTTATTTCAATATAAGGCTAATGAGAGAAACACTTGAAATAGTTCTAATATTCGATATTGTCACATAAATAATTATATATCTCAAGAATTAATCATTGGATATTGACTAAATTGCAGATATTGAATACTACTGTATCATTGTATATTACTAAATGATGTGCATTCATATCTATTCGCTAGTGCACAAAATTTTATCATTTATTTTTGAAAAAAATTTAGAGATGAAAACATTTAAAAATTGACATTTGCAAACAAAAATTTACATATCTCAAAAATCCAACATTGAATTTAAATTTAATAATAGATATTTATTACTGCTATATTACGCAATGGTAAAAATAAATTTTATTAATATTGGTACGGTGGTTTTTGATATATCGTTATTTCAATATAAGGCTAATGGAAGAAACACATGAAATAGTTCTAATATTCGATATTGCAAAATAAAAAACGATATATCTTAAAAATGTATCATTGGATATTCTTAAGGATAGTTCTTAAAAAATATTCATTTATTTTTGAGATAAATTTAGGCATGAAAACATTTAAAAATCGATAATTGCCAACAAAAATTTACATATCTCAAAAATTCAGCATTGAATTTAAATTTAATTATAGATATTTATTACTGCTATATCACGCAATGGTAAAAATAAATTTCATTAATATTGGTACGGTGGTTTTTGAGATATCGTTATTTCAATATAAGGCTAAAGAGAGAAACACTTGAAATAGTTCTAATATTCGATATTGTCACATAAATAATTATATATCTCAAGAATTAATCATTGGATATTGACTAAATTGCAGATATTGAATACTACTGTATCATTGTATATTACTAAATGATGTGCATTCATATCTATTCGCTAGTGCACAAAATTTTATCATTTATTTTTGAAAAAAATTTAGAGATGAAAACATTTAAAAATTGACATTTGCAAACAAAAATTTACATATCTCAAAAATCCAACATTGAATTTAAATTTAATAATAGATATTTATTACTGCTATATTACACAATGGTAAAAATAAATTTTATTAATATTGGTACGGTGGTTTTTGATATATCGTTATTTCAATATAAGGCTAATGGAAGAAACACATGAAATAGTTCTAATATTCGATATTGCAAAATAAAAAACGATATATCTTAAAAATGTATCATTGGATATTCTTAAGGATAGTTCTTAAAAAATATTCATTTATTTTTGAGATAAATTTAGGCATGAAAACATTTAAAAATCGATAATTTCCAACAAAAATTTACATATCTCAAAAATCCAGCATTGAATTTAAATTTAATTATAGATATTTATTACTGCTATATCACGCAATGGTAAAAATAAATTTCATTAATATTGGTACGGTGGTTTTTGATATATCGTTATTTCAATTTAAGGCTAATGAGAGAAACACTTCAAATAGTTGTAATATTCGATACTGTCAAATAAAAAATGCCATATCACAAGAATTTATCATTGGATAGTGACTAAATTGCAGATATTGAATACTACTGTATCATTGTATATCACTAAAAGGCGTGCATTCATATTTATAGGCTGGTTCTTGAAAATAATCATATATTTTTGAGATAAATTTGGAGATAAAGACATTTAAAAATCAACATTTGCAAACAAAAATGTACATATCTCAATAATCAAACATTGAATTTAAATTTAATTTTAGTTATTTATTACTGCTATATTACCCAATGGTAAACATAAATTTCATTAATATTGGTACGGTGGTTTTTGAGATATCATTATTTCAATATAAGGCTAATGCGAGAAACACTTGAAATAGTTGTAATATTCGATATTGCCAATTAAAAAACGATATATCTTAAGAATTTATCATTGGATATTGACCAAATTGCAGATATTTAATACTAGTGTATCATTGTATATTACTAAATGATGTGCATTCATATCTATACGCTAGTTCACGAAAATTTATCATATATTTTTGACAAAAATTTAGAGATGAAAACATTTAAAAATCGACATTTGCAAACAAAAGTTTACATATCTCAAAAATCCAACATTGAATTTAAATTTTATTACAGATATTTATGACTGCCATATCACGCAATGGTAAAAATAAATTTCATTAATATTGGTACGGTGGTTTTTGAGATATCGTTATTTCGGTATAAGGCTAATGAGAGAAACACTTGAAATAGTTCTAATAGTCGTTATTGTCAAATAAAAAATGATATATCTCAAGAATGTATCATTGGATATGGACTAAATTGCAAATATTGAATACTACTGTAACATTGTATATCACCAAAAGATGTGCATTCATATCTATACGCCAGTTCTAGAAAAAAATAGTCTCATATATTTGAGATAGACATTTAAAAATTAACATTTAAAAACAAAATTTTACATATGTCAAGAATCCCACATTGTATTTAAATTTTATGATGGATATTTATTACTGCTATATCACGCAATGGTAAAAATAAATTTCATTAATATTGGTACGGTGGTTTTTGAGAAATCATTATTTCAATTTAAGGCTAATGCGAGAAACACCTGAAATAGTTCTAATATTCGATATTGCCAAATAAAAAACGATATATCTTAAAAATGTATCATTGGATATTGACAAAATTGCAGATATTTAATACTAGTGTATCAGTGTATATTACAAAAAGACGTGCGTTTATATTTTTACGCTAGTTCTAGAAAAATATTCATTTATTTTTAAGTTAAATTTAGAGATGAAAACATTTAAAAATCGACATTTTCAAACAAAAATTTACATATCTCAAGAATCCCACATTATATTTGAATTTTATTACAGATATTTATTACTGCTATATTACGCAATGGTAATAATAAATTACACTAATATTGGTACGCTGGTTTTTGAGATATCGTTTTTTGAATATGAGCCTAATTGGAATTAAACGAAATAGTTTAATTTTCGATATATTAAACACAAATTGATATATCTCAAGAATTTATCATTAGATATTCACTAAATTGCAGATATTGAATACTAGTGTATGATTGCATATCACTAAAAGACGTGCATTCATATTTATACGTTAGTTCTAGAAAAATAATCATATATATTTAGATATATTTAGAGATAAAGACATTTAAAAATCGACATTTGCTAAAAAAAATTTACATATCTCAAGAATCCCACATTATATTTAAAATTAATTATAGACATTTATTACTGGTATATCCCGCAATGGTAATAATAAATTACATTCATATTGGTACGCTGGGTTTTGAGATATCGTTATTTGATTATGAGCCAAATTTGATATAATCAAAATTGCTCGATATTTCAAACAAAAATTTGCATATCTCAAGCATATCTCATTTTTAATTAGATCAGTTCAGGTTATGTTAGTTTTATTTCGGGCCATGCTTCATTTATTTTGCTGAAATATTTAATTTCAGGTTAATTAGTTTTTAATATAATTTTCTAATTACTTCAAATGATTTTAATATCTTTGCAAAAATTGATATATCTCAAGAAATTATCATTGATATATCATATGATATATCATTGATCATTCTATCGTTGAATACAATATACATTTTATGATATACAGTATAAGAATGAATTAGTATTGGAATGAATTAGTAAGAATGAATAGTATTAAGAATCAGTATTGAATTCGCACTGATACGCTAGTTATCCAGATTGCATCATTTTTTTATGTATGCCAGATATATCTCACAAATTGTATTTAGATTTATTTATAGATATTTCATCATGCAATGAATGTAACAAATTACATTTATATGTGTATGGTGGTTTTTAAGACATCGATTTTTATTTTATTTTATTTTATCGTTCATCTGCTGGATACAATTGGCTCAGAGGCGAATAGTGTTTTATGTGGCATGCAGGTAAAAGGTTAATTCGACAGTAATTGCACCTCAGAGCTAATTACAGAAACTGCAGTGCAGCGGTGACAGCCAGCAGGAATGAAAATAGTAATAACGGCTGTTGTATAACTCAAAGAATGAAAGAATTGTATGGTACGATAATTTGAATGGCATATATTTTACGAACATGATAAAATATGCGGCCTTCAATTTAAGTCACTACAAATCATAGCTGTAAAATGACTATTGATAATAATGCAAATTAAATATTATCTGCGTTATGATAAGGAAAATAAAATGTAATACAATTAAATATATGGGCATTAAACTTGCAATGGGCATTAAGCTGGCGATGTGCTTACACCCACCACCAATCAAAAAAAGTAAATGAAAAGACAGCCTATTGGTCCTTGGCATTTCTGCCTTGATATTGTTACATTTTGTCAAAATATCTCAAAACAAAAAAAATAGATTTTCCACAATTTTCATCTAAATTAAATTGAAGCAAATATGTATGTACAGCTATTTTTCTTTACATTTCCCACATATAGTTTTATTTTACAATCATTACATTATTATTATTGCACTTCTACATAGTTTCATCATCAAGTCATGTAGTTTCCAACTCAAATTTGCTCTGGCAGGTATTAACTGTTTGATTAACAACCCATACTTATGTAAACATAAAGTAAGCTTTGTATCCAGCTATCATCTGTTTCGACAAAACACCGCCGATACAATGATCCTTGTCGCCTTGACATTCAGCCGACGTCTTCATCAATAAAAGGGCGACGTTAACGGCGCACATTGTTCATCGATTCAATGGCGTGCGATGGGGTGGGCCAGTCAAGGGGAGAACGGCGATCAATAGGTGGGGGCGGCGGGGGCTGAAAACTGCCATCGAAGCTCGAGGGGGGCGTTTAAGCACACTCGATTCGAACGAGACGAGATAAAACTGGCGCGACGCGTGCGGCGATTCTACGCCCTTGGCAAGGGGGGCGGCAGTTGGGGGGGCGGAAGTTAGAGACGGAAAACATAGGGGATTAAGGGATGCCTTTTATAGGAGACGAAATGTGCTTCTGCAGACGCAGAATTTTTTTGTATTGATTATTAAGGCGGGTGTGCGATCAGTAGATTTGCACCTATATCCCATAGATGGCGCTATTTTGTATTTATTCGTAACGTGAAAGAAGAAATATTTTGTTAATGAATATTAAGGTGGGTGTGCGATCTGCAGATTTGTAAGCTGGTCCCATAGATGGCGCTATTATGTATTCAGTGGTAACGTGAAAGAAGAATATATTTTTTAATGATTATTAAGGGTGTGTGATATGTGGGCTTCCAAGCAGCCCCAATAGATGGCATTTTTTAATTTAATTCGATACTAACATTATTTCGTTTAACCTTTTAAATTGGAACGTGAATTTGGGAATTATTTCCGCGAACAACTGGAGACCGGTTTCGACCTAATCGCTATTGTCAGTCCAGAGATTCATCCAATTTGATGTAATTAGTAGACCAACAAGCTCAATCATGAAAATCAAGAGAAACAATGATGATTATGCTCTTTTTGCAGCAACAAAATAAAATAAACTTATCACTGTAATTAATTCTTCAACTCAACGAAGAACCAGTTGTTAAATCAATAAAATCGATCCAATCATTTTTTTTTTTAGTATCGTAATATCGTGCAGCATAACAAAAACAAAATTAGACTCATTCTTATGTAGCAACAATAACCAGAAATACACGAAAACGATATAATATATAACATTTGTATGCCTATTCAAATTAGTCTCGTAACCCTTTTGAACTTTTTTTTTGTTAACTATTTCTGTTTCATTTGCCCTTCCACCATCAATCACTGAAGGATATGACTGCTGAGGACCAAAGCGATGCTCCATGAGATCGTGTAATACAATATTACAGGAGACGCATGTGTTGACTAGGCACGGCCCGAATTCTTTGCGATTTAAATATAGACGACAAGACAAATGGACGTGGGGTGTTTTTCTGTTCGAAATCTACAGTAAATATCAAAGTTCGTCTTGTGTAATATATTGATTTAAACATATAAGTTCAGATGTACTGTTCTAAAATAAAATTGCAAATAATAAATTTTCAGAAATTTCAGTAATATCTAAATCTTACTTGTCAATGCAGATAGTTATATGTTCGATTGTCTCCCTTTTTTAATACTGAAACTTTGTCAAATTTTCAGGAGAATTAGTTTCAGGTGTACTGAAAACAAATCTAATATCAAATTTTCAAATAATAAATTTTCAGAAATTTCAGTAATAGCTAACCCATACTTTTCAATGCAGAAAGTTATGTGTTTGATTTTCTCCCTTATTTAATACTGAAACTTTGTCAACTTTACAGTAGAATTACTTTTAGGTGTACTGTACACAAATCTAATATCAAATTTGCAAATAATAAGTTTTCAGAAATTTCAGTAGTAGCTAACCCATACTAGTTAATTCAGAAAGTAATATGTTTGATTTTCTCCCTAATTTAATGCTGAAACTTAGTTAAATTTTCAGGCAAATTAGTTCCAGGTTTACTGTATAGGAATCTAAAATCAAATTTGTAAATAACAAATTTTCAGAAATGTCAGTAATAGCTAACCCATACTAGTCAATGGAGAAAGTTATATGTTTGATTTTATGCCTTATTAAGTACTCAAAACTTTGTCAAATTTTCAGGAAAATTACGTTCAGATGTACTGTACAGGAGTATTATATCAAATTTGCAAATAATAAATTTTCAGAAATTTCAGTAATAGCTAACCCATACTTGTTAATGCAGAAAGTTATATGTTTGATTATCTCCCTTATTTAATGCTGAAACTTTGTCAAATTTTCAGGAGAATTAGTTTTAGGTGTACTGTACACGAATATAATATCAAATTTGCAAATAAAAATTTTTCAGAAATTTCAGTAATAGCTAACCCGTACTTGTCAATGCAGAAAGTTATGTGTTTGATTTTCTCCCTTATCAAATGCTGAAACTTAGTCAAATTTTCAGGATAATTAGTTTCAGTTGTACTGTACACGAATATAATATCATATTTGCAAATAATAAATTTTCAGAAATTTCAGTAATAGCTAACTCATACTTGTCAATGCAGAAAGTTATATGGTTGATTTTCTCCCTTATTTAATGCTGAAACTTTGAAAAAATTTCAGAACAATTAGTTTTAGGTGTACTGTACACGAATCTATAATCATATTTGCAAATAACAAATTTTCAGAAATTTCAGTAATAGCTAACCCATACTTGTCAATGCAGGAAGTTATATGTTTAATTCTCTGCATTATTTAATACTGTGACTTTGTCAAATTTTCAGGAGAATTAGTTTCAGGTGTATTGTATACAATTCTAATAACAAATTTGCAAAAAAAAAATCTGAAATTTCAGTAATAGCTAACCCATACTTGTCAATGCAGAAAGTTATGTGTTCGATTTTCTCCGTTATTTAATGCTGAAACTTTGTCAAATTTTTAGGAGAATTAGTTTTAGGTGTACTGTACACGAATCTAATATCAAATTTGCAAATAACATATTTTCAGAAATTTCAGTAATAGCTAACACATACTTGTCAATGCAGAAAGTTATGTGTTTGATTTTCTCCCTTATTTAATACTCAGACTTTGTCAAATTTTCAGGAGAAGTAGTTTCAGGTGTATTGTACACGAATCTAATATCAAATTTTCATATTACAAATTTTCTGAAATTTCAGTAATAGCTAACCGATACTTGTCAATGCCGAAAGTTATATCTTTGATTTTCTCCCTTATTTAAGACTGAAACTTTGTTAAATTTTCAGGCGAATTAGTTTCAGGTGTATTGTACACGAAACTAATATCAAATTTGCAAATAATAAATTTTCAGAAATTTCAGTAATAGCTTACCCATACTTGCCAATGCAGAAAGTTATGTGTTTGATTTTCTCCCTTATTTAATGCTGAAACTTTGCCAAATTTTCAGGAGAATTAGTTTCAGGTGTACTCTACACTAATGTCATATTAAATTAGGAAATAACAAATTTTCAGAAATTTCAGCAATAGCTAACCCACACTTGTGAATGCAAAAAGTTATGTGTTTGATTTTCTCCCTTATTTAATGCTGAAACTTTGTCAAATCTTCAGGATAATTAGTTTCGGGTATACTGTAAACGAATCTTATATGAAATTTGCAAATAAAAAAATTTCAGAAATTTCATTAATAGCTGACCCACACTTGACAATGAAGGAAGTTATATGTCGGATTTTCTCCCTTATTTTATACTGAAACTTTGTCAAATTTTCAGAACAATTAGCTTCATGTGTACTGTACACGAATCTAATATCAAATTTGCAACTAACAAATTTTCAGAAATTTCAGTAAAAGCTAACCCATACTTGTCAATGCCGAAAGTTATATGTTTGATTGTCAGTCTTATTTAATCCTGAAACTTTGTCAAATTTACAGGTAAACTAGTTTCAGGAGTACTATATATGAATCTAATATCAGATTTGCAAATAATAAATTTTCAGAAATTTCAGTAAAAACTAACCCATACTTGTCAATGCCGAAAGTTATATGTTTGATTTTCTCCCTTATTTATTGCTGAAACTTTGTCAAATTTTTAGTAGAAATAGTTTCAGGTGTACTTTATAGGAATCTATTATTAAATTTGGATATAACAAATTTTCAGAAATTTCAGTAATACCTAACCCATAGTAGTCAATGCAGAAAGTTATCTGTTTGATTTTCTCCCTTATTTAAAGCTGAAACTTTGTCAAATTTTCAGGAGAATTAGTTTCAGGTGTACTGTACATGAATCTTATATCAAATTTGCAAATAACAAATTTACAGAAATTTCAGAAATATCCAACCCATACTTGTCAATGAAGGAAGTTATGTGTTTAATTTTCTCCCTTAATTAATGCTGAAACTTTGTCAAATTTTAAGGAGAATTAGTTTCAGGTGTACTGTACACGAATATAATATTCAATTTGGAAATAACTAATTTTCAGAAATTTCAGTAATAGCTAACCCATATTTGTCAATGTAGAGAGTTATATGTTTGATTTTCTCCGTTCTTAAATGCTGAAACTTTGTCAAATTTTCAGGAGAATTAGTTTCAGGTGTACTGTACACGAATCTAATATCAAATTCGCAAATCAGAAATTTTCAGAAATTTCAGTAATAGCTAACCCATTCTTGTCAATGCAGAAATTTATGTGTTTGATTTTCTCCCTTATTTAATGCTGAAACTTTGTCAAATTTTCAGGAGCATTAGCCTCAGATGTACTGTACACGAGTATAATATCAAATTTGCAATCAATAATTTTTTTGAATTTTCGGTAATAGCTAACCCATACTTGTTATTCCAGAAAGTTATGTGTTTGATTTTCTTCCTTATTTAATGCTGAAACATTGTGAAATTTTCAGGAGAATTAGTTTCAGGTGTACTGTACATGAATCTAATATCAAATTTGTAAATAATAAATTTTCAGAAATTTCAGGAATAGCTAACCAATACTTGTCAATGCAGAAAGTTATGTGTTTGATTTTATCCCTTATTTTATGCTGAAACTTTCTCAAATCTGCAGAAGAATTAGTCTCAGATGTACTGTACACGAATCTAGTATCAAATTTTCATATAATCAATTTTCTGAGATTTAAGTAATAGCTAACCCATACTTGTGAATGCAGGAATTTATGTGTTTGATTTTCTCCTTTATTTAATAATAAAACTTTGTAAAATTTTCAGGAGAATTAGTTTTAGGTGTATTGTACACGAATCTCATATCAAATTTGCAAATAATAGATTTTCAGAAATTTCAGTAATAGCTTACCCATACTTGTTAATGCAGAAAGTTATGTGTTTGATTTTCTCCCTTATTTATTACTGAAATTTTGCCTAAAATTTAGGAGAATTAGTTTCAGGTGTACTGTACACGAATCTAATGTCAAATTATGCTTAAACATGTTTCCTTACATCATTAGCTAAAGTTATCACTACAGTTGATAATTGGGAAATAAATATTCGGTTTTACTGTAACGTGCTTGATTTTTGATCCTCAATTCGATGCACTTCGTGCAGAAAAATGGGACCGACGAAAACAACGGTTTAAATGGTTATAAATAGGAGCAGCGTTCGAAAGGTCAACACTACTTTGCGCGATAACCCCAAGACTACATTTGTGTGCCACCGAATTTGAACACGATACACAAAAAATTAAGGTGGACACGATTCTAGAGGAGAAAACGAAACGAACGCCATAATACTTAAGAAAAAAAAAATAACTTCAAACATATTTGATAATCGATTTAATATATCTAATGAACGAATGAACTTTGATGCAAATACAGTAAAGAAAGTTTCTAATAAGATATTTGAGTAGTTATTTATTGAGTATTATTTATAACTTGAGTAGTTATGATACAAGTTCGTAAAGTAGCGTTTTTTGTATGAGCATGAGTTTTATTGCAACGCGTGTACAAAAAGCAGTACTTTACGAAAATGTGTGATACAAAGTTACTACGATAGTAGTAAGATGTATAATCAATGTATCATACTAATAGTTGACTACGACAGCTGCCTGTTATGAAAAATAACTAACATTTTATGCAAAATACCATTTTGATTTTAATTGGTAGGCGAATGAACACAATTTATTGTGGATGAATGTGTGTAAAATTAATTTTACGAACAGTTGATGTTTTTACGCGCAGGTATATTTTTTACGCTCTAAAAGTATCACTTTACGTACTGTTCAGTTAAAACAGCTAAAATTTTATGCATAATACTATCTATTTTTAATTGGTGATCGTATGAGTTCTGTGTAAAACTTATTTTACGCACGGATGATTTTTTCACGCACCTGTGCTAAAAGTATGACTTTACGCACCCACAGTGCGTAAAGACTTAGTTTACGTACTTTAGTAGAAAAATACATTTACTGGCTGAATAAACTTTGAGCAAAACCATTAAAAACTCGATACTAGCAGTAGCCGAATCCATTTTTTAATTAATTCACGATAATGGGCGATAAAATTCTGTACACCAATCGTACATTTGACTTATATTGGCTCCATTTTAATGTATAACTGAAATACTATTTTTCTGAATTTTCGTTATCGTCAAAGTTATCGTAAATTAATCATTAATAACCCAATATATTATCGACTTCCGCAGGCTTAAGCTTAGCCACAGCGATTATTTAATATGCAGCGACGTAAAGTTTTCAGTTTCGTGACACACTTTTCGTGGCGGTGTTCTATGAAATGCAAATAGTTCTGTTGGAGGTAGCAATTGGTAGCAATTATCGCAGCTAGCTAGAGACGTCTTGCAGGTGCTAATTAGTGCCCGTGATAATTGCTGGACGAGTTTGTTGGAGCGAACGGAATCGATTAGCACCTCGCAGGTTTTCTACAATGTAGAGAAAACTGAGATCTACAATTTCTCTGATCACCATTTTTTACGATCTCTACATATCTATCGCAAGAAAACCCTACAAAGATTACAATGCTTCACAGTTTTATAATAAATTAAAATGCTATGGATTCGGGATCTTTGTACTACGAGTACATCTCTATCTTTCTTAAAAACCGTTTAAAAAAATTTCAAATTCAAAATTCAAAATCAAAAATTGTGGAATACCAATGATTGGTAACTAATAAGATACCTATACTAAAATATTTTTAACAATTGTACGACATTCAAGCTCAATATGCTGATAAAATAAAGAGAGACATAAAGAGAAATGATAAAATCATTTTTTGAGCTCAAATTTCATGAAATTTGAAATTTGAGCTCAAATTTCTGAGCTCTAAGCTCAAGGGCTCAAAGGGCTCACAAAATTTGGGCTCAAAGGTAATACAAAAACTGCAATGAAATATTATTTATTCCAAACATTTTCCAGATACCAAAAAAATTAGTATAATAATAATAATAATAATAATAATCCGTACTACTCCTCCACCTAGGATATATATACATATACCTAGTAGGTATATGTTTTATCTTCAGACGACAATTCTGGAAAACCTACGGATGAGGTGTATTCAAATTTTCATATTTTCTGATAAACTAACAGGGTATTTTCTCATTTTCAGCAGAATTCGTATATTTTTCCTTATATTTTTACACCTGAAAACCGAAATTTTCGAGCAATTTTCGGTTTTATTGAATTTTCGGTTATTTTGGTTTTCATATATTTTGGCCAATTCATACAATCTCTATAATGTTATGAAATTTGAATTATGAAATATTAGAGATGGATAAATAGTTTATAAATGCAATCTAAAAACTTATCAAATAAATTGTAATTGCAAAATAGAATTTTCACCAATTTCCCAAATATAAGAAAGACTAAGAAGTCGCATATGCTTTATCTTTAGATGAAGCTTCATCTTCATCAAGATATGCTTCATCTTTAGATGAAAATGCTGGAAAAACTACGTATAATTTCCATATTTTCTAAAATACTGCAGCATTCTAAACAATTTTATGAAATTTGAGCTGAATATAAAAACCAAAATTGCTCGAAATTTTCTATATTCCGACGGAACTAAAGATCTAACTGGAAATGTATTGCTTCTATAATATTCTGGAAATGAATATGATATGAAAATATCATATTCTGGAAAAAATGCGGATGGGGTATATTCAGTTTTCCATATTTTCAGGCTCATTGAAGTATCTTTTACACTTGTATGAAACATGAGCTCAATACGAAAACGAAAATTGTTTGGAAATTTCGGTTTTCAGATAAAATTCAAAATAAGACGCAAAATGTAAAATGTATTGCTTCTATATACCACTATAAATATAAGTTCCGGAAAAACTACGAATAAGGTATTTTCAGATTTTATATTTTCTGATAAATTGAAACGAACTCAATATGACATCGAAAATTGCTAAAAACATTCGCTTTTCAGGCGAAAAGCAAAATATGAGTTTTTAGATGAAAATGCTGGCAAAACTACGCATAATTTCCATATTTTCTAAAATATTGCAGCATTCTAAACAGTTTTATGAAATTTGAGCTGAATATAGAAACCAAAATTGCTCGAAATTTTCGATATTCAGGCGAAATTAAAGATCTAGCTGAAAATTTATTGCTTCTATATTATATGCAAATTCTAGCAAAAATGCGGATGGGGTATATTCAGATTTCCATATTTTCAGGCTCATTGAAGTATTTTTAACAATTGTATGAAACATGATCTCAATACGAAAATAAAAATTGTTTGGAAATTTCGGTTTTCAGATAAAATTAAAATTAAGACGAAAATGTATTGCTTCTATGTACAACTATAAATGTAAATTCCGGAAAACTACGAATAAGGTATTTTCTGATTATTATATTTTCTGATAAACTGAAACGAAATCAATATGAAATCGAAAATTGCTAAAAACAAACGCTTTTCAGGCGAAAAGCAAAATATGAGTTTTTAGATGAAAATGCTGGAAAAACTACGTATAATTTCCATATTTTCTAAAATATTGCAGCATTCTAAACAATTTTATGAAATTTGAGCTGAATATAAAAACCAAAATTTCTCGAAATTTTCGATATTCAGGCGAAATTAAAGTTCTAACTGAAAATTTATTGCTTCTATAATATATACAAATTCTGGATTGAATGCAGTTGGGGTATATTCAGATTTTCAGGCGCATTGAAGTATTTTTAACAATTGTATGAAACATGAGCTCCATATGAAAACGAAAATTGTTGGGAAATTTCAGTTTTCAGACAAAATTAAAAATGCCACGAAAAATATATTGCTTCTATGTATAACTATGGATAAATGCAAATTCTGGTAAAACTACGAATAAGATATTTTCTGATTTCTATATATTATAAAATAGATAAGGAGTTTAAGTTTAAGTTTAATGAAATAGAAAATATACATGAAAAGTGTGAATAGGAATGTACTAGGAATGCAACTTTTAAATTTAGATGAGAATTATGGAAATGTGTATAGATTTGTTTTTATATATAAATTCTACATTCTAAAACATTCTAAGTAATTTTATGAAATTTAAGCTCAATAGTAATGCAAAAATTGCAATAAAATGTAAATTTTAGAAATTTTCCAAATACCAAAGAAATTATAATGTTCACAAAAGAAACCCACATTTTCATAATTTCTGAAAAACTAAAGTATTTTTAACAATTGTGTGACATTTGTGACTCAATACGCTAACGAAAATTGTTTGAAAATTCTTTTTTATTTTTTGAATATTATCCAGATTTTCATATTTAATGCTACACTGAAATAGGTTTTATAATTGTACGGCATTTGAGTTCAATAGGCTGATAAAATAAAACATTCGAAATAATTATATGAAGCTTAATGGTAATGCAAACACCGAAATGAAATTTGAATTTTTGATAACTTTCCAGATGCCAAAGAAAATACTATAATGTTTCATCTTCAAATGAGAATTCTGGCAAACCTACGGATGAGGTATATTCATATTTTCTGAAACAACTGAAACAAAGTGAATACCAAATTGAAAATTGCTTAAAAATTTCGGTTTTCAAGCAAAACTCAAAATATGAGGGAAAATGAAGTGCCTCTATAACTATAAATGCAAATTCTGGAAACACTGCGATTTTTTGCTAAATTAAAATAGAAAGGTAATAAACGTAAAGATTTAATTCCGAATAATGAGGCATATTTCAATGGCATTTAAAGTTTTGAAGAAAATTCGGAAAAAATTACGGATTCTGTATATGTATTCCAATTTTTGTTTCTTATACACTCTACTATAAACATTTGTATGAAATGTGAGCTGCAATATTAGATGAAAATTCAGGAAAAACAACTGATGGGTTTTCAATTTTCATATTTTATACTATTTTGAAGATTTTTTAATAAATCTTTTAAATTTAAGCGAAATTAAAATAGTAACGTAACATGAAAAATAAATAATTCCGAATAATGAGGCATAATTCAACGGTATTTAAAGTTTTCAAGAAAATTCAGAAAAAAAAAACGGATTCTGTATATTCCAGTTTTCATATTTCTGATACACTCAAGTACTATTAACATTTGTATGAAATTTGAGCTCAATATGAGATCGAAAATTGCTTGAAAATACAAATGTTCCTCCAAAATTAAAACATGAGAGAAACTTTATTGTTTCAGGAATGTTGTGCTTAAAACTCTGGAAAAACTAGCAAATAGTTGTCCCAACTATCAAAATTTTATGATATATTGGAGCATTTTTATTAATTTGAATGAATTTGAGCTCAATTAAAACAAGGATTTAACATAAAAAATGAATTTTCGTTAATTTTGAAAGATATGCACAATAGGTTTGCAAAAACTGCAATGAAATAAGAATTTTTGACAATAGTATAAATATAAGAGACATCTTCAACTACAGATGATAATTCTTTAAAAATATGGGTGGATATAGTCTGTTTTTCTATTATATTCTACATTTTCTAATAGACTGAAGTACTCATTAGTCTTTTTTTTATTTGAGCTCAATTCAAGAAATAACTCCAACTGCAGATGCGAATTCTGGAAAAAATTGGGTGGATATAGTCTGTTTTTCTATTATGCTCTATATTTTCTGATAGACCGAAGTACTCATTAGTCTTTTTTTTAATTTGAGCTCAATTCAAGAAGTAACTCCAACTACAGATGAGAATTATGGAAAAAAATGGGTGGATATAGTCTGTTTTTCTATTATGGTCTATATTTTCTAATAGACCGAAGTACTCATTAGTCTTTTTTTTTTAATTTGAGCTCAATTCAAGAAGTAACTCCAACTACAGATGAGAATTCTAGACAAATTTGGGTGGATATAGTCTGTTTTTCTATTATAGTCTACATTTTCTAATGAAGTACTCATTAGTCTTTTTTTATTTGAGCTCAATTCAAGAAGTAACTCCAACTACAGATGAGAATTCTGGAAAAAATTGGGCGGATATAGTCGGTTTTTCTATTTTTGTCTACATTTTCTAATAGACTGAAGTACTCATTAGTCTTTTTTTTTTAATTTGAGCTCAATTCAAGAAGTAACTCCAACTACAGATGAGATATCTGGAAAAATTTGGGTGGATATAGTCTATTTTTCTATTATGGTCTATATTTTCTAATAGACTGAAGTACTCAAAGTATTTTTTTTTATTTGAGCTCAATTAAAGAAGTAACTCCAACTACAGATATATCGAAGCATTGTTATTACATGTATTAATATTGATGCATGAAGAAAATTCGGGAAAAATTACGCACTCTGTATTTGTATTCTAATTTTTGTTTCTGATACACTCAAGTACTATAAGCATTTGTATGAAATTTGAGCTGCAATATTTTCTGGAAAAATTTGGGTGGATATAATCTGTTTTTCTATTATAGTCTATATTTTATAATAGACTGAAGTACTCATTAGACTTTTTTTTTTAATTTGAGCTCATTCGAGAAGTAACGTTATTTGGAAATTTAAATGCTCCGAAAAATTGCAAAAATTTAAAAAAAGATAACTGTATTTTATGAAGTTCCGAGAAATAATATTACTTGAAAATTTAAGATTTCAGAAAAATTTCCGAAATTTAATAAAAGAGAACTGTATTTGGTGTAAGATTGCTCAACTGAAGGTTGCATAAAAAAGTCGATTCTCAAAAAAAATTGTTAAACTTTAGGTGAAAATTGTGGAAAATATAACAAGGAATGGGGTATATTTTTCTTGTGAAATATCTTCATAAAGTAATATATTCTCAATCATTTTATGAAATTTGAACACAATTAGATTTAGAAAATTACAACAAAATAAGAATTTCCTGCAATATTAAAATACATTATAAATTATATTGCTTTTCCAAATTCTGACGAAAATTCTGTAAAAACTACGCATAGGGTTTACCTTGCTGTTGCTTTTAAAATGTTTTGATATATCGAAGCATTGTTGGTACATGTATTAATATTAATGCATGAAGAAAATTCGGGAAAATTACGGATTCTGTAAATGTATTCTAATTTTTTGTTTCAGATACACTCAAGTACTATTAGTATTCATATATTTCATATATATTCATACATATTCATACATTTGTATGAATTTTGAACTCAATATGAGAACGAAAATTTCATAAAATACATGAAATTTGAACTAAATATGAAAACCTACCTAATTTTTGAAAATTAAGATTTTCAGCGCAACTAACTATATGAGAAAATATATTCCTTCTGCAACTGTGTGTATAAATTCTGGAAAAACTGCTTCTCTAATTTCTATGTTTTCTCATACATTGACATTTTGACACGTCCACGTATTTTGTTTTAAGGGAATAAATGATTATTATTATTATTATTGAAGCATATATTATTAATTGCATTAAATGTGACCTATTTATGAAATAATAAATATTAATCTCAAGCAAATAAATTAGCTTGTCTTAGACATTGCACATTAGAGTACAACAAAATAATTCTGCTCTGATAAGCGAGCACAAAAATATTTTGCACTTGTTTATCAAAATAACCGTCGAATTGCACAATTGGTCAATAACAGTATTTGGCCATTGGTTACTACGCACGTGCGCACGTGAACTATCGATTATTATTTCGATTCGAAGAACAAATCCCATAAACCCAATTCGCCGAGTAAAATATTCACAAAACGTAATGTCTGGAGACATGCAAAACAGAATTTTAAATATTCCCTGGAACGCACCTTAAAGAGCCTCTTGCATGGTGTTTAGTAGATAATATTTAACTTATGGCGAAGAAATGGGAAACATAGTTCTTACTGCACAAGTCAATTAGTACAATGATGGTGTGAATTAGTTATCAGGAGAAATCCTTGCACTCAGGCAAAATAATAAGAAACCTAATTCTTACTGAACAAGTCAATTAGTAGAGCTACGGATTGAGTTTGTTATCTGCAGACTCAAAAAATTGCACGATCTTTACTTGCTCGCTTTTGCGTTTTGGAATGCATTCATTTCCTGGCACGCATTTCGCAGGCTTAATTGAACTGCGAGAATGGAATTTTGTGGAAAAACACGAAAAGAATGGCATGTTGTATTATCGCAACTACAATGCACTAGTTTCCAGAGGCGCTAATTTATTTATTGTGTGGTTATATGCAGTTATTGCAAATGCTAATAATTACCATTTGGTGGTGGGCAATAATTATGATTTTATGATGCAACAAATTTTCTTCATCACTGTTATAATGGCTGTAATAATAATCTGCAGAACTCTAAAGTATCTAACGTAATATCTAACCCTATCTAATTCTAATTATCTACTATAATCTAATCTAATTATAACCTAATATACATACAGTATGTATAAATAGAAACACTGGTCACGATCTGTAATAATAACCTAACAGCATCTAACTTATCTAACCTAACCTATTAAAATCTAATACAACCCAACTTCATGTAACCTGTAACCTTCATGTAAAACACATACACTGTATCTCTGTAATGATCTGTAACGATCTGTAAGGTACCTGATATAATCTAACTACTTATCTAACTAACGTTAGATTAACTAACAATCGAACTAACCTTAGATTAATTAACAATATAACTAACGTTAGATTAACTAATACTTTACAAGAAACTGTCTGAGCAACTGAGATTATAATCTAACTTAAAATCTAACCTAGTATATTATAATCTAACATAACCTAGAATCTGCACATATTATTCTCTACGTTGAGTAATAGAAATTTGATCAAAATTTTGGAAAATAAGCGTTTCTGCTTTTCAAAATTAGTATAATAGTATACTGATAATGTATACTATTATAATGTATACTGTATACTATAATAGTACACTGAATGGCACAAAATATTTTTTTGAAACATGTCCCTACTAAGTGCAACATGGCCATTCATAATTTTCCATTTTGAAACTCAAAAAAACATCGCGTTTTTGAAAATGTATTTCGAATTTCCAGTTTTTAATTATTACCTTTATATTAATTTGTACATTGCAGGTTGAAGAATATTTGATTCGAGTCATTTTTATGAATCACACCTAAACTGAGTAAAGATTTTCATAGATTTTTTAACATAAATCGAATCCTGTAAATTTGTTTTTCCCTATCACTTAACTTGGCGAGTTTAGGCTCTGACTTAAAACATCAAGTCAGAGCCTAAACTCGCCAACTTAAGTGATAGTGAAAAAAATTTTGCTGGATTCGATTCACGTTAAAAATTGTATGAAACTATTTGCCCAGTTTAGGTGTGATTAATAAAATTTACTCGTATCAAAAATTCCTCAACCTCCAGAGCATACAGATAACGGTTACGAAAGTATACTCTAGCTGAGATTGATAACGGGGATGATTGCACAACGGCGCCATAAAATAATCTGATAACAATTGCAACACGGTGCCTATGGACGTCAAATATTTCAACACACTTCCAGAAAACCATAAAAATCAACCTCATTTAAACCATAAAAAAATATCTCTAACTGATGAAGAAGAATTCTATCAACCACAAACACAAATATGTTATGAAGTTGGTGTTCATTTTTATTGTTATTTGTTTATTTGACGACGGCCTATTTCCGCTGCTATGGCTAATTTATTTACATTTATAAAAAAGAATCCAGATTTTGAAAATACGAATGAAAATCTATAACAACTTCATAAGGCATTAATTTTTTATGGTAAATATTTGAAATAATTTTATGAATCAATACATTTATCCAGGTTTTTCAGATAAATGTTCAAAACTGCACAACATTTTGAACAACATTTAAAACTATTCAAATCTTTTAGAATGCGATCATCTTATCTGAAATGATTTAATAAATTAATACATTTATTAAAAAATTATCCAGATTTTGGAAATACGAATGAAAATCTATAACAACTTCATTTCAGTGCTTAAAATTTCATGTTTCACTACTCTACCAAAAGTGCCATTTATAATTTTCTGTTTTCAAACTCAAAAAACCTCGCATTTTTTGAAAATGTTTTTCCAATTTCCAGGTCCTATTCCAGGTTCCAATTGTATTTCCAACAATATATTTGTTATTGTATGTGTTATTGTTATTTTGCAATTTGAATTAAAGTTCTGCTGGTTTCACTACTTAAAATTTCATGTTTCACTACTCTGGCAACATTTCCATTTATAATTTTCGATTTTCAAACTCGAAACAACGTCGCTTTTTTGAAAATGTCTTTCCAATTTCCAGTTTCCAATTTCCAGGTCTATTTCCAGGTTCCAATTGTATTTCCAAAAATGTATTTGTTATTATAAGTGTTATTGTTGTTTTGCAATTTGAATTAAAGTTCTGCTAGTTTCAGTACTTAAAATTTCATGTTTCACTACTCTGGCAACAGTGCCATTTATCATTTTCTGTTTTCAAACTCAAAAAACTCGCATTTTTTGAAAATGTCTTTCCAATTTCCAGGTCCAATTCCAGGTTCTAATTGTATTTCCAAAAACGTATTTGTTATTGTATGTGTTATTGTTATTTTGCAATTTGGATTAAAGTTCTGCTGGTTTCACTACTTAAAATTTCATGTTTCACTACTCTGGCAACATTGCCATTTATAGTTTTCGGTTTTCAAACTCAAAACAACGTGGCATTTTTTGAAACTGTCTTTCCAATTTCCAGTTTCCAATTTTAAAGTCTAATTCCAGGTTCCACTTGTATTTCCAAAAATGTATTTGTTATTGTATGTGTTATTGTTATTTTGCTATTTGAATTAAAGTTGTATTTGATATTGTATGTGTTATTGTTATTTTAAATTTGAACATTATTATTATTGAATATTGAATATTTGAATTAAAGTTCTGCTGGTTTCACTACTTAAAATTTCATGTTTCACTACTCTAGCAACATTGCCATTTATAATTTTCGATTTAAAACTCAAAAACACCTCGCTTTTTTGAAAATGTATTTCCAATTTCAGGTTTTCCATTTCCAGGTCCAATTCCAGGTTCCAATTGTATTTCCAAGAATGTATTTCCAATTTCTAGATCGATGGTGGCCAAGAGGTAATAGAAATTTTTAAACTAATGTTGATAAAATGAAACTGCAATTATTAATTGTTAAAGAACAACTTTCTGCAGAAAATTTGCAATGGAGGTGGCTGATTTTCAATTAGAATTGATCGACTTGTGATATAATTTAATATTGTAAATATTATATCTGAAAAAATAAATCTCAAAATTTTGTATTTGCGTAAATAAAGTTCATTTTGTAAATATGCGAAATTTTTGGTAGTTTTTGGTTCAGCATATACAGGGTGTCCCAAATTGAGTAGGCTCCCATGGGCATTAAAGCTAGAGTTCGATTAAATGTTGGTTCAGCATATACAGGGTGTTCCAAACTGAGTAAGCTACCATGGATATGTTTCTTATTATTAAAGATAGGGATTCGGTTAAATGGGCAATGTTGTGCAGTTTTGAGCATTGGAACATGTTTTCGATTTTCAAACTCGAAACAACGTCGCGTTTTTGAAAATGTGTTTCCAATTTCCAGTTTCCAATTGTATTTCCAAAAATGTATTTGTTATTGTATGTGTTTTTATTAGTTTTCAATTTGAATTAAAGTTCTGCTGGTTTCACTACTTAAAATTTCATGTTTCACTACTCTGGCAACATTGCCATGTTGCAATGCTCAAAACTGTTCAAAATGTTGTGCAGTTAGGAACATATGCCATGTTCAAATGGTCAAAACTGCACAGCATTTCCACATTAGCTGATTTTTGACACATTATCAACGTAGTTTTATACCTATTGTTATAGAAAGAATATCTCCTAATTATTTTATTAAATGAATTTTTATGGCCTTTTGATAAAGCTTCAAAAATCAGTTTGCATATTATTCTAAAAAAAAAATGAAAATTGCAATTTTATTTCAAGTCAAATATTTTGGAAATTAGAAAAGTTATACAAAAATGTTTGAGACAAAAGTTACTTGAGTTGATAACACACTTAAAAATGATGTCAAAATAAAATTCAATGTGGCGGTTTTTGAGGTAGTTATAGCTTCTTCCTTATTTATTTTTACATGGTTAAATAGAAAATTTTAGCACTACTAGTCAAAAAACACATAATTATGACATGTGTCAAAGCACTGTGTAGTAGATTTAATTAAAAAAAGATTAGTAGTTAATTTATTGTTCTTGGTTTATCAAGGAAACAAAGTATTGTTTTTTTACCAAGGTAAAAGAAGTATATGTACCAAGTACATATATATATATATATATATATATATATATATATATATATATATATATATATATATATATATATATATATATATATATATATATATATATATATATATGTATATATATATATATATATATATATATATATATATATTATATACAGTATATCGTATATCCTTATACAGTAGGATCTGCCCGCAGATTATTTATAGTTTGCGACACCCCAATACCAACAGCTGTTATATTTGTTATATATGTTATATTGTTATATTTTTGTTATATTTTAATATTTAATTTTAAATGATTATAATTGTTCTAGTAGTGCAAACAACAGCCTCGGGTCATGTATCGCTCGGCTCTACGCGCCTCGCGATACAACAGACCTCGGCCATAATAGTATACTTCACAACCTTGATGTATAATATACTATATGATAAATACTTGGAATAATTTTATAAATCAATACATTTATACTGATTCAGAAATTATATTTTCAACTAATCAAAAACTCGCAAAAAAAATTCAACTCTCAAAACTTATGCATTTAATAAAATTGAGCAATGATTATTTATCACCTGTACAAAATCAATCAATTTTTGCTAAAATTATAAAAGCACTGGCTGATTTTCAATTAGAATTGATCGATTTGTGAGGTAATTCGACAATGCAAGAATTATGTGAGCCAAATGTACAAAAGCAGTCAAATTTTGCTAATATAATAAAAGCACTAGCCGATTTTCAATTAGGATTGATAGATTTAAGATGTAATTTAACAATGCTTGCATGTATGATTGTATGACATATGATTGTATGATGATTTCTATGACCCGAGAGTGGTGTAAGTCCATTTCTTGTTTTTAATTGAGAGAAGTCCAGAAATATACATCATATATGTCCCTGAATCAATCTCACGACTTGTCAGGTTTTTTTTTCTAATGGACTTTCTGCTTTTCAACGTTTTATTAGAAACAATAAACCCCAAAACTCTGCAATTGTATAAATAAAGCTCAATTTCTAAATATTGGAAATTTTTAGGTAGTTTTGGTTTAATATACATATATTTGTAACGATTCAAAGATATGTTCTTGTTTTTTTTCGTGGTTTAATTTAAGGTAATTTAACTCCAACCAATACAACATTTATTTTGATTTTTTGGACACCTTTTTACAAAAAAAATCACAAAAAAAAATAATGCCATCATCGATAAATCTCGCTTTGAGTTTAACTCTAATTATTACAACAACAAAAATCGAACAATTATACAATTTTTTTGTTCAATTTTTTATGAACATGTTTATGAAATAAAAATATTCCACACCATTTACACAGTTATGCTTACATTTCAATTTTTGTATTTACTTGAACTTGTACGAAAAATAATTATTGTGCAAATAATTTTGTTACGTTTTTTTTCTAATGGACCTTCTGGTTTTCAACGTTTTATTAGAAACAATAAACCTCAAAACTCTGCAATTGTATAAATAAGGCTCAATTTGTAAATATTGGAAATTTTTTGGTAGTTTTGGTTTAATATACATATATTTGTAACGACATATCAAGGATATGTCCTTGTTTTTTTTTCGTGATTTAATTTATGGTAATTTAACTCCAATCACTACTAAATTCAATCAAAACCGATGATGGCATTATAAATCTCGCTTTAAGTCTATCTCTAAATATTACAACAACAAAAATCGAACAATTATAGTTATTTTTATTATTTTTTAATATTTTTTTTTAAATTTGTTATACAACTTAACAGTATTAAATTTACGTCTATGCCTATGTGTACATACATATGCGTGCATATAACAGGAAGGAAGTGCCTCTTCTTCGTCACGGATGTTATAAAATAATGTTTAAAATCACGATTTTATTATTTTTCAATAATTTAAGTAAAAAATTGTATGTTTTAATCTTGATAAATTTCTTTATTTTACATAAGCATTTAGGTGCTAAAGGTGCTAAAAGTGCTAAATTGTCCAGTTTGTATTTGTATTTATTAATTGTATTTAATTATTATTATTTAACTACTTGATGAAGCTTTTCTTGATGAACTATTTTCTTGACTATTCATCAAGTCAAGAAAAGAGTTCATCAAGAAAAGCTTCATGCTTCATGACTTTTAAAAAAAAATATTTTTGTGTAAATAATGTTTGTCCTTGTTTTTTTGTTTCGTGTTACTGGTACACTGTAGCTGTTTTGTGTCTACAAATCACGACAATTCACCAAAAAATTGCCTCACGTTGGGCGCCACGCATTAAGTTCTGTTTAACTTAACTTCAAATTAATTATTGTAAATAAATTATACAGTAATTTGATTTGGAATTAAAAAAAATAAAAACCCGTATTTTTGAGTTTGACTCTCATAATTATTTAAAAAATTCCTCACTAGTTATAAATCTCGCGTTGATTAATTTTGTAATGTAATTTTGTTTTTGGTACTTGATATATATATTATATTTTTGTGTAAAAAAATGTTTGCTGTTGGTTTGCGAAATCGGTGCGATTTAGTTTGACGGACTTGGACATAGTTCAGCAAGGGGTTGATGACCGAAATGGTGGAGGAGCATGGCCCTGGAGCACGTACTCTTATGAGGAAGCTCATCGAGCGCCGGCTTATGTAACTTGCGCTCTGACCACGGCGTCGTTTAACGGTGAACGCGATTACCACTGAAGTATACATTTATACATATACATACATTCATACATACATTCATATATATATATATATATATACATACATGTGTACTATATATATACAATTATATAAATTTGTATGAGGAAAGCACGTGGTGTTCGACCTTGCGCTGGCTGGCTTCCAGGCCTCGCCGTGCACGCCAAGGAGCCCCGATCGAATTCCCGTCTCCCAAGGGAGCAAAAGTCGCCCCATGCAAGCCACTCACCGGAGTTTATAGCCAGGGTACGCCATCTGGTCTTCCGTGCCTTCTTGCCCATCTTCTGCCCCTTCGTCGAGGTGCTGGGGTGGTGTCGGCCGCCCTGGGTGCCCCGTGGCCGCCCTCACCACAGCATCGACGCCCCCGCGCTCGCGCCGGCTAGCACTCTCGCACTTTACCAAGGGCCTCTTCCCCCGGAGAGTCGCACACTGCCTGGGGGCGGCTCACATCCAGAGGTCGCGCTCTGGGGGCCGGTCTCTTGGGGGCGGCGGCGGGCTCGGGAGACGTTCTCGGCGGCGAAAGGTTGGGGAACTCACGACCGGCGCCTCATGCCCCGACTCACTTCGCAGCCGCCTCCTGGTGCGGCATGGTTATTATTATTATTAATTTTTTTTGCGTCCCCCACGTCGTTCTCGCAGCAGCGCACCGTCCGTCCGTCCGTCCGTTTCACGTGTTGTTATGTAACCCGGGCCGGGCAGTATCGACTGAAATCTGCGATTCCCTATTTTGTAAGAGCGTAGAGATGGATGTCGGTCCCGTGCTCGGTAGTTTCCGGGTGTGGAGGCGCGCGCGCGACGCCGACGCCGGGCGCCACTTTCGAAAACGCCGGTAAACCACCACCCACGCACATCTATCAGCCAATACTACAGCAAATATAAGCAATAACAGCGAAAATCCCTCGAAAATCGACCAACTTTCTCCAAAACACAAACAAAAATGGTTCTGTCTCATACATATTTGTTATTTGTGACAGAAACATAACCACAATACGTCAAACATCAACATATGTGTCATTTGTGACAGAAACATAACCACAATACTTCAACATATTTGTCATTTATGACATAAACATAACCACAATCATCAACATGTTTGTTATTTATGAGTAAAACATATCCACAATACGTCAAACATCAACATATTTATCATTTATTTCAGAATCATAACCACAATACGCGAAACATCAACATATTTGTAATTCATAAGCGAAACATAAATACAATCATCAACATATTTGTTATTAATGAGTGAAACATAACCACAATACGTCAAACATCAACATATTTATCATTTATGACAGGAACATAACTACAATACGTCAAACACCAATATATTTGTCATTCATGACAGAAACATAACCACAATACGTCAAACATCAACTTATTTGTAATTTATGAGCGAAACATAACTACAATCATCAACATATTTGTTATTAATGAGTGAAACATATCCACAATACGTCAAACATCAACATATAAATTATTGATGACAGGAACATAATCACATTGCGTCAAACATCAACATATTTGTAATTTATGAGCGAAACATAACGACAGTCATCAACATATTTGTTCTTTATGAGTGAAACATGTCTACAATACGTCAAACATCAACATATTTATCATTTATGATAGCAACATAACCAGAATACGTCAAACCCAAGCATACTTGTCATTCATGTCAGAAACATAACCACAATACGTCAAACATCAACATATTTGTAATTTATGGGCGAAACATAGCTACAATCATCAACATATTTGTTATTTACGACTGAAACATATCCACAATACGTAAAACATCAACATTTTGATCATTTATGACAGGAACAATGCCACAAAAGGTCAAACATCAACATATTTGTAATTTATGAGCAATACATACCTACAAGCATCAACATTTTTGTTATTTATAAGTGAAACTTATCCACAATACGTGAACCATCAACATATTTGTAATTTATGAGCGAAACATAACTACAATCATCAACATATTTGTTATTTATGAGTGAAACATATCCACAATACGTCAAACATCAACATATTTATCATTTATGACAGGAACATAATCACAATACGTCAAACATCAACATATTTGTCATTCATATCAGAAATATAACCACAGTACGTCAAACATCATCATATTTGTAATTTATGAGCGAAACATAACTACAATCATCAACATATTTCTTATTTATGAGTGAAACATATCCAAAATACGTCAAACATCAACATATTTATCATTTATGACAGGAACATAAGCCCAATACGTCAAACATCAACATATTTGTCATTCATGACAGAAACATAACCACAATACGTCAAATATCAACATATTTGTAATGTATGAGCGAAACATAACCATAATCATTAACATATTTGTTATTAATGAGTGAAACATATCTACAATACGTCCAACATCAACATATTTATCATTTATGTCAGGAACATGACCACAATACGTCAAACTCCAACATATTTGTCATTCATAACAGAAACATTACCACAATACGTCAAACACCAACATATTTATCATTTATGACAGGAAAATAACCACAATACGTCAAACATCAACATATTTGTCATGTAGGAGCGAAACATAACCACAATCATCAACACATGTTTTATTTATGAGTAAAACATATCCATAATACGTGAACCTTCAACACATTGATTATTTATGACAGGAACAATGCCACAATACGTCAAACACCCACATATTTGTCATTCAGGACAGAAACATAACTGCAATACGTCAAACATCAACATATTTGTAATTTATGACCGATACATAACTACAATCATCAACATATGTGTTATTTATGACTCAAACATATCCACAATACGTCAAACATCAACGTATTTATCATTTATGACAGCAACATAACCAGAATACGTCAAACACCAACATATTTGTCATTCATGACAGGAACATGACCACAATACGTCAAACACCACCATATTTGTCATTCATGACAGAAACATATCCGCAATACGTCAAACAACAACATATTTATCATTTATGACAGAAACCTAACAACATTCATCAACATATTTGTTATTTGTTAGTGAAACATATCCGCAATACGTCAAACAACAACATATTTATCATTTATGACAGAAACATAACAACACTCATCAACGTATTTGTTATTTGTTAGTGAAACATAACCACAATACGTCAAACATCAACATATTTATCATTTTTGATAGAAACATAACGACAATACGTAAAATATCAACAAATTTATCATTTATGACAGAAACATACCCACAATACACATATATTTATCGTTTATGGTTTAAATAACAGAACTACAATACGCCAATTAAATTAAATTATTAATTATTATTAAATCTACATATTTGTCATTTATGCCAGAAACATATCAGCATATCAGATAGATATGACTACAATACGCCAATCATCAACATTTTGTCATTAAGCCGGAAACATATCAACTGATCAGAAAGACAAGTATGTGGATTCGATGAAATGCTACAATCAACATACTTGGCATGTATGACAGAAACATAACCTTAAGACGCATATATTTGTCATTTATGACTTAAAAAACATAACTACAATACGCTAATCATCAACATATTTGTCATTTATGCCAGAAACATATCAGCTGCTCGAAAAGACAAGTATGTTGATTTGTTGAAATACAGCAATCTATATATTTGTCATTTATGATAGAAAGATAACCACAATACGCCAATCAACAACATATTTGACCTTTATGGTTTAAAAAACATAACTACAATATGTCAATCATCAACATATTTGTCATTTATGACAGTAACAAATCCACAATTCGCCAATCATGAATATATTTGTCATTTATGATTTAAAAAACATAACTACAATACGCCAATCTTCCACATATTTGTCATTTATGACAGAAATATAACCACAATACGCCAATTATCAACATATATGTCATTTATGAGAGAAACATATCAGCTGATCAGAAAGACAAGTATGTTGATTCGTTAAAATACAACAATCAACACCTTTGTTATTTATGACAGAAATATTACCATAATACGCCAATCTACAACATATTTGTCATATATGGTTTGAAAAACATAACTATAATACACCAATCATCAACATATTTGTCATTTATGATTTAAAAAACATGATTACAATACGCCAATCATTAATATATTTGTCGTTTGTGCCTGAAACATATCAGCTGATCAGAAAGACAAGTATGTTGAACCTTTGAAATACAGCTATCAACATATTTATCATTCATGACAGAAACAAAACCACAATACGCCAATCAACAACATATTTGTCATTTATGGTGTAAAAAAAATAACTACAATACGCCAATCATCAACATAGTTGTCATTTATGACTGAATCATACCCACAGTACGCCAATCATCAACATATTTGTCATTTATGCCAGAAACATATCAGCTGATCGGAAAGACAAGTATGTTGATTCGTTGAAGTATAACAATCAACATATCTGTCATTTATGACAGCAATATAACTATAATATGCCAATCAACAACATATTTGTCATTGATAGTTTAATAAACATAACTACAATACGCTAATCATCAACATATTTGTCATTTATGACAGAAACATGATCACAATACGCCAATCATTAACATATTTGTCATTTATGCCAGAAACCTATCAGGTGATCAGAAAGACAAGTATGTTGATTCGTTTAAATACAACAATCAACATATTTGTCATTTATGACAGTAACATAACTACAATACCCCAATCAACAACATATTTGTTACTTATTATTTAAAAAAACATAACTACAATATGCCAATCATCAACATATTTGTCATTTTTGCCTGAAACAAAGCAGCTAATCAGAGAGACAAGTATGTTGATTCGTTGAAATACAACAATCAACATATTTGTCATTTATGACAGAAACACAAATACGCCAATCATCAACATATTTGTCATTTATGACATAAACATATCAGCTAATCATAAAGAGAAGTATGTTGATTCGTTGAAATACAACAATCAACATATTTGATTACATATTAAATTTAATTGAAATATCTGCTGCGGATGGTCCAAAACTCCCATAGCCTAACTACTAATAGATGTTTAAAGTGATTACCCCGTACCATATTGCTTCTGCATACTTATGTTTACGAAAATTCTGGAAAAACTAAAGATAGGGACTATCTCATAATACTATATAGAGGGACTATAATAGAGGTAGACTATTTGTAATATATCGAATCATTTTTAATAATTCAGTGAAATTTTAACTCAATTGTCTACAAATTTGCATAGAAATTATTCCTGTAAGAAATAAAGGAAATGAACTTTCCTTCATTGACAATTCTATGAAACTTAAAGTTTAGATAAAAATTGTGAAAATCAAGAGAAGGCATATCGTTTCGTTTTTTATATATTTTAATAATTTATGCTCCATAAGATTGCGGAAATTGAATATTGTGGAAAACAAAGGATGGGTATGTTTTGATTTTTATATATTTTGACAAATTCAGGCGTTTCAATAATTTTATGAAAATTGAACTTAATAGAAATGTGAAAGTTGCATAAAATTCGAAATTTTGACAATATCAATTGATGTCAGATGAAAATTTTGGTTAAATATCAGGTGAGGTCAATTATTTTTTCTGTTCCAATATCTTGAAGAATTCTTAATACTTTTATGACATTTGAACTCAATATGAAAACGAAAATTGGTTGAAAATTTAGATTTTCATCAAAATATACAAATATGAGAGAACATTTATTACATCTGCAAATATGCAAGAAAATTCTAATTTAACTAGGGTAGGGTATTTTCCGATTTTTCCATTTTATAATACACCAAAGCATTTTTTATAATTTTGTGAAATTTTAGGCCAATTGAAGTAAGAAATTTACATAATGAAAAATTAAAATTAATTATTCTAAATAAGAAGGTGAGATACAATGGATTCATTTTGATTTTTGACAAATTAAAATATTCACAATTATTTTATGACAGTTGAAGTCACTTGAATTGCAAATCTTAATAAATAATAAAAATAATTGTAATATATTTAGAATTTCTTATATTATTCCATATAAAAGGAAAATATTATTGAGTCTTCAGATGAAAATTCTGGAAAAACTACGGATTTTCATAATTTCCGGTATATTGTAGTATTGTAGTAATGTGTACTGTAGTATTCCTAACATTTATATAAAATTTGAATACAATTTAAAAACTGCAATGTTGTGAAAACTTAGAAAAATTCTTAAATTATTAAAGAGAAAATATATTGAAAGGTAAATAACACACTTGATTAAAGTTTCGCGAATTTATAGAAATACTCTACAATTGTTTCGATCTCTCGATCATTCTCAGTATGATTCTCAGAGTATAATTTGTACTCTTGTAAGAAACTACACATTTTTACTTTTTTCTACAGAAAAATAACTGACTTCTTATGGATCAAAATGGCAATTTGGGTAGTTTGATTAGAATACCGTGTGCTAGAAACTAGACTTATTACCTTTTTCTACAGAAAAATAACTGCTTTCTGGTGGATGAAAATGGCGATTTGGGTAGTTAAATTAGAACACCCTGTATAATACAAGCTGTATTAGTTCCAACCTTCATATGTACTAAATTATAATTGATTGGTACTTGAAATTGAAGCCTAGCACCTCCAAACTCTCACGTGTGGCACAATTATATATTTTAAAGAGTTTCTTAATAAATATTCAAATAATAAACTTCATATTTCAATAAATTCATTATAATTTGAACAAATTAGACATCTGTCGGTGAGCAGAGAAACTTAAGTGTGTATATTTGGTTGCCTTCGTATTTTTAACCTCTAATTTGCTCTTTATGGCTGCCATCAAAATGTCATAGCAGTAGTGAGTCATGAAGATTATCAATTTTCTTATTATATGTGCCCTAGCCCTCACAAATTACATACAAAATTGTAAGTTCCACTCGTAATACCCACAAAAAATTATAAGATCCACACCAACGACTTACAAATACTCATATAAACCCCAAAACATAAATTTTTAAGGTTATGTTTATTTATACACTCACAACAAAGAAATTAAATGATTGAAATAGGTCTTGAACGAATAGATTTTAAGACTTTAATGTCTTAATTTCCTCAAGATGATTATTGAGGATGTAGCTGAATTATTTAAATGCATTAAAAACTTATGCATCTTGTGTTGACATTGGCGAATGTAAAACACAAACAAACTAATTAATAATTCGTTTCTTTATAGGCGATGGGCAACGCACCAAAGATAAAATGTACGATTACATCAACGTATTCTCGCCTTGTTTCCGCAGGATGAACGGCACGCATCAGACCGGTTGCTCATGTAAGTGCTATAGCTGCGATGATGAATTGTAGCAGGTACCACCAAACGCTGCACTTGTCACAGACCATACATTTATTAATCATGTGCTGTTATAATTACAGCGCAATGGGGCGGTTCGACGGGTGTCGTGCACTTCGTGGAGCGCCTTGAGGAACTTGACGTCGTCCTGGGGACGAGCAACGGGCTGGACTACATGCCAGTAATCCCGGCTGACCTACTCGCTCCACCGCTACTCCGCGAGCTGCAGAACGCCTCGTGGATCTCGGGGGTGGTCGTGTACGAGAGGAACCTAAGTATGGCCGGCTACTCGCATGAGGATGTGTGCCCGAACTCCGGCTCGGATTTACCCGGCACGTGCGCCGATGGAACAAAGTGGAACATCAACGGCACCGGGCTGCTGCAGGCCGACATCCGGATACCCGTGTTCTACGTGGACCAGGCCGACGACATCGAGAAGATCCGCGAGTGCCACTTGAAGTTTAATAACCACTCATACGAGACGCACCCACAGCATCAGTTGTGCTCGTTGGAACTGCAGGGGTTCATGTTCGCGTCCCTCAACACGCCGACTTGCCTCAGGTAGTTATGATAATAATTAGTACGGGGTCAAAGATCTAGGTCATTGCTTTTATTGTTAGCTATTACTGAAATGTCTGAAACTTTATTATTTGCAAATTTGATATTAGATTTGTGTACAGTACTCCTGAAACTAATTCTCCTGAAAATTTGACAAAGTTTCAGCATTAAATAAGGGAGAAAATCAAACCCGTAACTTTCTGCATTGATAAGTATAAGTTAGCTAAAACTGAAATTTCTGAAAATTAATCATTTGCAAATTTGATTTTAGATTTGTGTACAGTACACCTGAAACTAATTCTCCTGAAAATTTGACAATGTTTCAGCAATTAATAAGGGAGAAAATCAAACATATAACTTTCTGCATTGACAAGTATGGGTTAGCTATTACTGAAATTTTTGAAAATTTATTATTTGCAAATTTGATATTAGATTCGTATAAAGTACACCTGAAACTAATTCTCCTGAAAATTTGACAAAATTTCAGCATTAAATAAGGGAGAAAATCAAACACATAACATTCTGCATTGACAAGTATGGGATAGCTATTACTGAAATTTCTGAAAATTTATTATTTGCAAATTTGATCTAAGATTCATGTAAAGTACCCTTGAAACTAATTCTCCTGAAAATTTGACAAAGTTTCAGCATTAAATAAGGGAGAAAATCAAACACAACATTCTGCATTGACAAGTATGGGTTAGCTATTACTGAAATTTCTGAAAATTTAATATTTGCAAATTTGATATTGGATACGTGTACAGTACACCTGAAACTAATTCTCCTGAAAATTTGACAAAATTTCAGCATTAAATTAGGGAGAAAATCAAACACATAACTTTCTGCATTGACAAGTATGGGTTAGCTATTACTGAAATTTCTGAAAATTTATTATTTGCAAATTTGATATTAAATTCGTATACAGTACACCTGAAACTACTTCTCCTGAAAATTTGACAAAGTTTCAGCATTAAATAAGGGAGAAAATCAACCAAATAACTTTCTGCATTGACAAGTATGGGTTAGCTATTACTGAAATATCTGAAAATGTATTATTTGCAAATTTGATATTAGATTTGTGTTCAGTACACCTGAAACTAATGCTCCTGAAAATTTGACAAAGTTTCAGCATTAAATAAGGGAGAAAATCAAACACATACCTTTCTGCATTAACAAGTATGGGTTAGCTATTACTGAAATTTTTGAAAATTTAATATTTGCAAATTTGATATTATATTCGTGTACAGTATACCTGAAACTAATTCTCCTGAAAATTTGACAAAGTTTCAGCAATAAATAACTATGAAAATCAAACACATAACTTTCTGCATTGACAAGGATGGGTTAGCTATTGCTGAAATTTCTGAAAATTTATTATTTGCAAATTTGATATTAGATTCGTGTAAAGTACACCTGAAACTAATTCTCCTGAAAATTTGACAAAGTTTCAGCATTAATTAAAAGAGAAAATCATACACATAACTTTCTGCATTGATAAGTATGGGTTAGATATTACTGAAATTTCTGAAAATTTATTATTTGCAAATTTGATATTATATTCGTGTACAGTATACCTGAAACTAATTCTCCTGAAAATTTGACAAAGTTTCAGCAATAAATAACTATGAAAATCAAACACATAACTTTCTGCATTGACAAGGATGGGTTAGCTATTGCTGAAATTTCTGAAAATTTATTATTTGCAAATTTGATATTAGATTCGTGTAAAGTACACCTGAAACTAATTCTCCTGAAAATTTGACAAAGTTTCAGCATTAATTAAAAGAGAAAATCATACACATAACTTTCTGCATTGATAAGTATGGGTTAGATATTACTGAAATTTCTGAAAATTTATTATTTGCAAATTTGATATTATATTCGTGTACAGTATACCTGAAACTAATTCTCCTGAAAATTTGACAAAGTTTCAGCAATAAATAACTATGAAAATCAAACACATAACTTTCTGCATTGACAAGGATGGGTTAGCTATTGCTGAAATTTCTGAAAATTTATTATTTGCAAATTTGATATTAGATTCGTGTAAAGTACACCTGAAACTAATTCTCCTGAAAATTTGACATAGTTTCAGTATTAAATAAGGGGGAAAATCAAACACATAACTTTCTGCATTGACAAGTATGTGTTAGCTATTTTTGAAATTGCCGAATACTGACTGTCCTTTTTTTTGTTACAGAAGATCAAAATCGATGCTGAATGTGAACCCAGTGAAGTTCTGCGATCCGCTTGGCGATCAAAATGTTTGGGGCTCTTTATTTCCCGTTGGTAATTCAACGCTGGACCCCAGCAAAACTGTAAAGGACGGGGCTAAGTACGTGGTGGTCGCTGCCAGGATGGACGCCACCTCATTGTTTCTGGACATGGTGCCTGGCGCCGACAATCCGATTACCGGGATCGTCACTCTGTTAACAACTGCACAGTTGTTGAAGCGCATGATGCCAGAACATGAAAATTTCGGTGAGGGCTGCAGTTTAATATTTGGGATTGACCACAACTTATTTGTTAATCCGGATGTCCTATGTCTATAAGTAAATGTACCTATGTCTATATCTAACTTGTAACGGTTTTAATTATAGGCAAGAACGTTCTATTTATCTTTTTCCACGGCGAGAGCTATGACTACATCGGCTCTGAACGGATCGTTTACGACATGAAACAGGGCATGTTCCCCGGAGAGTACCTTAAAACCAACACCGAGACGATCCCCAACATCAAACTGGAGGACATAGAGTTATTTGTCGAGATAAGCCAAGTGAGCCGGACAAAGCAGCTTCATGCCTACACCCTCCGTGAAGAAGGCGAGGTTTGTACAAAATTTTGCGCCGTATTAAAAAATATTTACCATCTCTTGAGCCCTTGAGTTCAGTTGAAAAATTTCCAATTAACTTCGGTACTCAGCTGTTATAATTATTCCCCTGTTTATAATGAACAGGGGAAAAGTAAATTTGCTGAATTCCATTAATAAATTAGTTTCAAATTGTTAATAAATAAATTCATAACAAATAATATTAATTAACTTATAGGGGCAATTTGTAGCTGTCAAATATAATAGTTAAACTTTTAAGGCACGAAACTTCTACACGATCCTGAAGAAGCACTCAAAGCGGCTGAACCTTGCCGACCTGAAAACAGACAGCCTGCCGCCGGCTTCGTTGCAGTCATTCTACCGGGGCAGGCGCAACATCTCCGGCATTGTCATCGCCGACCACGGCGACACATACGAGAACCACTTCTACAACTCGATGTACGATAGGGCAGAGAACATCAACTACACATACGTGAACGCTAGTGACAGCGCTGAGTACGAGTCGCCGCCCGGCAGCGTGCAGGAGCACGTCGAGGACCTCGCCAACGCCCTCGCCAGGAGCCTGTACGAGGAGGTCACCGGCCAGGAGTACACGGGCGAGAAGAATGCCAGTGGGTTCCTGGCCAACGAGCTGTTCCACTGCTACCTGACCAACGCCAACTGCCTAGTCCACCAGGCCATACAGTCGGAGGTAATATTTTCAAAAGCAACAAAAATGATATTCAAAACGACAGTATCAAACATGACAACGATACAAATGGCAGTATCAAACATGACAATGCTGTCAAACTTGAGGAAAGGCAGTAACAAACATGACAAATGGCAGTCAAATATAACAAATGGCAGTATCAAAAATTACAGTGCTCTCAAACATGACACATGGCAGTATCAAAAATTAAAAATGTCAGTATCAAACATGAAAAATGGTAGTATTAAACATGACAAATGCAGTATCAAACATGAAAAATGGCAGTAACAAGCATGACAAATGGCAGTAACAAACATTTGAAATGGCACTATCAATAATACTGGCAAATGCTTGTCACAGTTTTCTAGTACACAAAAATATCAGATGTAAATTTTTTATATGTAACAAAACGGTTGACAAATTATTTATTTCTGCCACAGAAATTCAAGGAGGAACCGTTCGGTTTCTATGTGAGCGTCCCGTCTAACTCCAACGTCCTCACTTCGCTCATAGGCCTGACGCTAGCCTGGGTTACCGGCACTGAGATCTCCAACACGACCTGCAAGTGGAACATGCCGCCTTCCCACGTAAGTACCCTTTGGTGGTTGTACCGGCACAAGGCTGATACGGCGGATGTAGGTTTACAGGCACTTCAACATGTCCCCAAGCATGGACAATGTGACAGAGAGGCGGTGCTACAGGACTAGCATGAACTTCACGGATGCGCTGAGCCCCGCTTTCATAATAGACGGTAAGCCGAAAGTTTTATTTTCCATCAGCAATCTTCGACATCAAAAGTTTTAAATTACCGCACGAAATATGAGAATTATTAATGATGAAACATAACAATGCTGTCAAACACCACAAATGCCAGTATAAAAAGCGACAAATGGCAGTATCAAATGTGACAAATGCAGTATGAAACATGAAAAATTGCAGTATCAAACATGACAAATGGCAGTGAAACGTAACAATGCAATCAAACATGACAAATGGCAGTATCAAGATTGACAATGCTGTCGAAAGTCTGTAACAAACATTAAAAATGGCAGTCAAATATAACAAATGGCAGTATGAAAAATTACAATTCTCTTAAACATGACACATGGCAGTATCAAAAATGACAAATATCAGTATCAAACATGAAAAATGGTAGTATTAAACATGACAAATGCAGTATCAAACATGAAAAATTGCAGTAATATGAATGTAAAATGACATACTGCCAAACATGATGAATGGCAGTATAAAAAATGACACATGGCAATAAGAAACATAACAAATGCAGAATCACATGAAAAATAGTAGTATCAATCATGACAAATGACTGTGCAAACCTAACAATGTTATGAAAATGACAAATGGCAGTATCAAAAATGACAATATTGTCAAGCATGACAAATGCATTATCAAACATGAAAAATTGCAGTATCAAAAATGACAAATAATAGTGTCAAGCATGACAAATACCAGTATCAAAAGTGACAATAAATTTGATATAACTTATCATTAATAAGCAGATTTATCTGTATCTGCTTACAATAATTTTCTACTTCTGTTTCTAGATTATGATTGGTCTTCGGGGAGGTACAGCTCCTGGTCCGAGAGTGTCTGGCAAACACTGAGCGTGCGACTCTACCTGAAACCGTCCAAGTCCCACGAGGTTATGACGATCGTTGTGGGCTCTGTAACGTTCGCGCTGTCAATTGTGGCTGTCTGGCTGATCAACAGGAAAGCCCAGATTGTGTTTGAAGCAGAAGACGTGTAAGTTGTGGTTTGAAATTTTTTTGTTGCACCGTAAGGATTGAATATCAATTTTGATTGATCAATATTTGTGGGCCACCACCCAATTATTTTTATGATAATGTTTTTAAAGCATGTGTAATTTGTGTTTTGTAATTTTCGGGTTATACCATGAGGATTGTAGGTATTTGTGCACTTCATGATTATTCTTGTGATAACATTTTATCTTTTTCAGGTCACCTGCAAATTGCTGATATTCATCCAAATAATTAAGCATACTTAATTCATATTGTAATTTATAATTTATTATTGTCGCATATGTCTAATAAAATTTAATAAAACTATATGATTTTTTACTTCCTCATTAATCCTTCATAATCCTCCACTGTTACGAAATTAAATACAGGGTGTTTAAAAAAAAAGCAACCAGTTTTCCATTTACTACCTATAAATAGCACCTAAGGAATTATTTGAATGGAAAAGTGGCAACATCAAACTGTTACGAAATTAACTACAGGGTGTTTAAAAAAACCTACCAGTTTTCCATTTAAATTTTTTTCCTATAAATAGCACCTAAGGAATTATTTGAATGGAAAAGTGGCAACATAGCTTGCAATGACAAATGATTTTAATAACCTTAAAATGTCTGTCAGTGTCATATTCTTACTTATCTATCTAATTACACAGTATAATAATGCGTTTCCATGCCTCTTCTGCACTACAGAAACAGTATTAATGTCACTGAAGTTTATAACATGTCTGACTTTCACCAAATAAAACACTTTAGCTATATTAACTCGTTTCAGAGTACTAAAGATTGGCATTTTACTTGGAATAAATGTCACTGTCAGTCAAAATACAGTGTTGTCAATTAATTTGTATTTTCCCTGAAGTAAAGATGTTTTGCACCCTCTAGTGAGCTAAGGGTAAAAAGTGGGTGATGGTTTTTGAGACACTCTGTATATTGAAGTTTTTCTTTTAATTTACTTTCACTAAATAAAACACTTACTAACTACATTAATTCATTTCAGAGTACTAAAGATTGGCATTTTACTTGGAACAAATGTCACTGTCAGTCAAAATACAGTGTTGTCAATTAGTTTGTATGTTCCCTAAAGTGAAAATGTTTGTGTGATTTCAGGTGAGATGTGGGTGATGGTTTTTGAGACACTCTGTATATTGGAGTTTTACTTTTATTGCTACAATATTATGACCTTCAAAATTGCATGTGATGTCATCAAATTGCAACGACAAATGAAATAGAATTCTTTGAAATACTGCTTTAAAACGTCTGCAAAAATTTAAATATTCCCACAGGATTTTTAATGCTACAATATTATGACCTTTAAAATTGCATGTCAGGTGAAAGGTGGGTGATGGTTTTTGAGACACTCTGTATATTGGAGTTTAACTTTTAATGCTACAATATTATGACCTTCAAAATTGCATGTGATGTCATCAAATTGCAACGATAAATGAAATAGAATTCTTTGAAATACTGTTCTAAAACGTCTGCAGAAATTTAAATATTGCCACAGGATTTTTAATGCTACAATATTATGACCTTCAAAATTGCATGTGATGTCATCAAATTGCAACGATAAATAAATTAATGAAATAGCAATTATTTTACTGTTCTAAAACGTCTAAAAAATAAATATAATATAAAATATTATATAGCAAATATGGCAGTAATATAAATATTCCCACAGGATTTTTAATTAGTCTAATTAGCTAATTAGTCATAGCAGCAGAAATGACAAGCAAACTTGTTGTTAAATGAAAAGAAGACAAATAATACTAACACAAATATTCCAACTACATATAGAGCCAATTAACATTATTCGATTTTTTATAATCTTCTATTCTATATAAAAGTTATTCGTATATTCTATATAAAAGTTATCAACATCAACATATAGTAAAACTAGAGTCTACATATGCTGACTGCACCTTACATTCTGCCTAGAATACGAAACAAACTACATAAACTTATCTATGTATTCCTCATCTCATCCTCTTTTTTCTATACAATCATAGGTATATTGCTCTAAATATTACTCTAAATTAATTCTAAATTCAAAATTATTCTAATTACTATTAAATGTTTTATTAGAATGTGGTTCTGATTCAGATTTAGTGAAATCCAAATGAATTATGTATGTTTCAGCACCCCAAGGATATAATCCACATTATCTTCAATGGTTTACGTAGAAATACAAATCTAAGAATGGATTCTTCACATATTTTATCAATTCTTCAATAATTATCTTCTTTCCCTAGGTAATGAACAATATTTACCCTCACCCTTTAACTATGTCGTTAATTCTGCTACATTCTCGTTATCTTCGTCGTTTCTTCATGTATTTGCTCCTCATCTTCTTAAACCGCTTAATATTTCTATGAATCACCTGTAAACTTTCTTCCCTCTACTTTGACCTACTCCTCATGTTCGTCATCTTAGCCTCCACTTCATCAATTTGCTCATTAACTTTGAAATCTTCTTAATAATACACTTGATATTTGTACAATTATCAGGTATCTTTCTTCCATCTACTCTTCATTCTCGTAATTTTCGTCGTTTCGTCATGTATTTGCTACTCATCTTCTTAAACCGCTCAATATTTCTACGAATCATCTGTCATCTTTCTTCCCTCTACGTTATATAAATTTCATTTTCTTCATTCTCGCCATCTTACGCCGTAATCTATTATGACGGTATCTATTTGCTCTTCAACTTCGTTATCTTTGGAATCTGCTCCGAATTCTCGTCATCTTCGCCTAAATCTCATCTATTTGCTCTTCAACTTTGAAATCTTCTTATATTACAGTTAATATTTGTAGAATAATCTGTAATCTTCGTTCCATCTACTTGTATCTACTCCCCATTCTCGTCATCTTCGCGTCCATCTTGTCCATTTGCTCCTCATCTTTGAAATCTTCTTAATAATACACTTAATATTTGTACAATTATCTGTTATCTTTCTTCCATCTACTCATTCTCGTTATTATCGCCGTTATCTATTATGACTGTATCTATTTGCTCTTCAACTTCGTTATCTTTGGAATCTACTCCCCATTCTCGTCATCTTCACCTAAACCTCATCTATTTGCTCTTCAAATTTGAAATCTTCCTAATAATACACTTAAGATTTGTACAATTATCTGTAATCTTCCTTCCATCTACTTTTATCTATTCCTCATTTTCGTCATCTTTGCCGTTATCTAATATGACGTTATCTATTTGCTCTTCAACTTGGTAATCTTTTGAATTTTCTCCCCAATTTCGTAATTTTTGCCTCCACCTCATCTATTTCTTCCTTAACTTTGAAATCTTCTTAATAATACTTGTACAATAATAATAATACGTAATATTTGTACAGTTTTGTGTAATCTTTCTTCCATCTATTTGTATCTACTCCCCATTCTCGTCATCTTTACCTCCATCTTGTATATTTGCTCCTCAACTTTGAATTCTTCTTAATAATACACTTAATATTTGTACAATTATTTGTAATCTTTCTTCAATCTATTCCTCATTCTCGCCATTTTCGCCGATATCTATTATGACGGTGTCTATTTGCTCTCAACTTCGTAATCTTTGGAATCTACTCCCCATTCTCGTCATCTTCGCCTAAACCTCATCTATTTGCTCTTCAAATTTGAATTCTTCTTAATAATACAGTTAAGATTTGTACAATTATATGTAATCTTTCTTCCATCTACTTTTATCTACTCCTCATTCTCGTCATCTTCGCCTCCACCTCATCTATTTGTTCTTTAACTTTGAAATCTTCTTAATAATGCACTTAATATTTGTAGAATTATCTGTTATATTTCTTCTATCTACTCATTCTCGTCATTTTCGCCGTTATCTATTATGACGGTGTCTATTTGCTCTTCAACTTCGTAATCTTTGGAATCTACTCCCCATTCTCGTCATCTTCGCCTAAACCTCATCTATTTGCTCTTCAAATTTGAATTCTTCTTAATAATACACTTAAGATTTGTACAATTATCTGTATTCTTCCTTCCACCTACTTTGATCTATTCCTCATTGTCGTCATCTTCGCCTACAACTCATCTATTTCCCCCTCAAATTTCAAATCTTCTTAATAATACACTTCATATTTGTACAATTATCTGTAATCTTTCTTCCATCTATTCTTCATTCTCGCCATTTTCGCCGTTATCTATTAAGACGGTGTGTATTTGCTCTCAACTTCGTAATCTTTGGACTCTACTCCCCATTCTCGTCGTCTTCACCTAAACCTCATCTATTTGCTCTTCAAATTTGAATTCTTCTTAATAATACACTTAAGATTTGTACAATTATGTGTAATCTTCCTTCCATCTATTTTTATCTATTTCTCATTGTCGTCATCTTCCCCTACAACTCATCTATTTCCTCCTCAACTTTGAAATCTTCTTAATATGTCTACACATTATTCTTGCTTTATTCCTCCTCAATTCATATTTATCTTCACACCTCTTCATACCTAGGACATAGCCACATTGTCTTCAAAGGCAAACAGATATACAAATCCAATAGAAGATTCTTCATCAATTTTATCAATTCTTCAATAATTTTCTTCATAATTATCTGATCTATACCTCATTAGTCTTTCTGAATCTTCTTTTTTGATCGCACGACTACTGGAGAAGAAGACAACGAAAATATTTGTACCTGTCAATCTTCTTCGTCATATGCTCTTCATCATTGTAAGGCTCCTAAATCTTTTACTATGTCTTCACATTATTCTTGTTTTATTCCTTCTCACTTCGTATTTTTCTTCACATCTCTTCATACCTAGGATATAATGCACATTATCTTCAAAGGCAAACAGAAATACAAATCCAATAGTAAGTTCTTCACAAATTTTATCAATTCTTCAGTATTTATCTTCATAATTATCTGATCTATACCTCATCAGTCTTTCTGAATCTTCCTCTCTTGATCCTATGACTACTGGAGAAGAAGACAGCGAAACTATTTGTACCTGTAAAATTATTGGCATCTACTCCGTCATATGCTCTTCATATTTGTAAGACTTCTAGATCTTTCACTATGTCTACACATTATTATTGTTAAATTCCTTCTCACTTCGTATTTATCTTCACTTGTCATTCTCGTCATCTACCTCTATTATTCCATCTATATATTTACTATCAGCTTTATCTTCCTCCCCAACTTTATTTACCTATTCGTCGCCAGCATTAGGTTTCTCTCCATTTTCATCCATGTACTTTTTCTTACTCATCTTCTTTTTCCCTTATTCTTCATATTCCTCTCCTACATCATTTACCTATTCAACATAACATTTTATGGGGGTCATATTTCACCCCATTTTGTGAATCTATTCCTCATCCTCATAGATGCTTTACATAGCTTCATTTATACACCCCTCTACCACATCATCTTTGTAATATTCTTCTTCCCCCTCATGCAATTTGGCTTATCACCTTCTCACTTTCTCCTCACTTAACCTTCCTACTGATCATCGACTTTTTCCGTACTTATTCATTAGAATGGCTTAAAAGTAAAATACTGTAAAAGGCTGTTAAAGATTTGTAATCTTTGTAAATTTTGCCATGTTTCTCCAGCTGTTAAAAAATCTACTCCTTATCATCTTTACCATTGCACCACTATCTATCTATATATTTTTCATCGTTACTATTGTCCTGATATTCCATTTTCGCTATCTTCATCATGCACCATTGTAGCTCTTATGTTCGTCTTCTTCCTCCTCCGTTGATCTTTCTTCTCACCATCCATGATCTTCACCTCCATTTCACCACTATTTATCTACTTCTACTATTGTTCATCCTTACTACTCTCCTAATATTCCATTTTCGTAATCTTCATCATACACCATTGGAGATCGTATGGTCGTCATCTTCTTTCTGACTTGATCTGGCTACTCACCATCCACCAATTTTTCTTTACCTATTCATCAATATGCCTGTCATATTTGTCATCTGGATCATCATCTTGGATCACACGTGAACTGTCCATACCATATTAATAATAACCTTGTTCCATAATACCATTAACATGCATAATATTGTCATCTTCTTCTAGTGCAGTGCATCCATCTACTACCTTATCTTCGTTAAGTTCGTCATATAATTTCGAACTTATCTACCCATCACGTTCATCCACTATCTTAATCTATCTTTATTTCTTATTTAAGTAGGTATCTAATTTGCACCCTGATTACTCTTCTAAGTTGCTTCATCAGTCAAATTTTGTTTTAGTAATCTTCACTCCCACACCACCCTCATCATTTTTCGTTTCGTCATCCTCATAATCTCGTGACCTGTCGTGACCTGTCTGTACGTCATCCTCGCTTCCTCACTTCATCCTCTAATACTAATATTCATCATCATTATCCCCACTTGTGATATCTTTACGTCTCCCGTATGATTTTCCTCCCTCACTTCATAATCTATTCCTAATCCCATCATCATTCCACCCACGTGACCTGTCTATACGTCATCCTCGTGAACTCGCTTCCACATTTCATACTCTTAATACTAATTTCCATTATCAATATCCCTATATGAGATATCTTTACGTCTTCCTCAGCATCTCTCTCCCTCACATCAAAATTTATTTCTAATCCCATCATCATTCCCCCCTATGACCTGTCTATAAGTCATCCTCAACTCGCTTCCTCATTTGATACTCTTAATACTAATCTGCATCATCATTATCCGTACTTGTGATATCTTTACGTCTTCCTCGTAATCTTCCTCCCTCACTTCATAATCTGTTCCTAATCCCATCATCATTCCATCCACGTGACCTGTCTACACGTCATCCTCGTCAACTTGCCTCCACATTTCATACTCCTAATACTAATCTTCATCATCAATATCCGCACTTGTGATATCTTTACGTCTTCCTTATTATCTTCCTCCTTCACTTCATAATCTGTTTCTGTTCCCAACATCACCCCCCCCCCCCCCTACCCTACCCCTTGACCTGACTATACGTAATCTCGTTATACCCCATCTTCACCTCCTAAACTAATCCTAATCCGAATTGTCATCCTCATTCTCCCCACTTGAGTTGTCTGTACGTCTTTCCGTCATCTCCCTCCCTCACTTCCAACTTCGAATCCTCATCTCATCAGCGTTCTCCCCACTTGACCGGTCTGCGCGTCATCTTCCTCCTAGATATCATCAATCTACTCCTCATCCTCGTCGTCTTCCTCCTCCGACTTGATGATGCCGAGCGTCTTCGCCACGCGCTTGACGTTGGCGATGACCTCCTCCTGAACCAGGTTGAAGCTCATCGCGAGCAACGCTATACCGAAGAGCAGATACAGCGAGCAGAACGCGATGTTCTTCTTGAACTCATCGGTCTTGACCCTCTTCGCTGGCACGAAGTCCCCGAAGCCGATGGTCGTCAACGTGATGAAGCAGAAGTACGCTGAGTCCAGGTACTCCCACTCCTCCCAGTAGCTGAAGAGGAAGGTACCAGCCACGATGTAGCTGTACACCAGCAGCACGCACAGCCATATGGGCACGGGCTTGATGCGTGAGCCTCTGGGGTCCATGAAGCTCTCGTCCGTGTAGTAGTCATCATCGGAGCCTGGGTCATCCAGGTACTTGCTGGGTCTGCCGAAGCCCATGGGGCTCATAATCCTTGGGCTCGGGTTGTAGTCTGCAACGAAAGTTATGTAGGAGCAAGATTATGAGGAAGACGTAAAGATATCACACGAGGGGATAATGATGATGGAGATTAGTATTAAGGGTATGAAATGAGGAAGCGAGTTGACGAAGATGACGTATAGACAAGATCAGCTGGACAGGTATAGACATGTCACGTGGGTGGAATGATGATGGGATTAGGAATACATTATGAAGTGAGGGAGGGAGATGACGAGGAAGACGAGGGGATAATGATGATGGAGATGGTAGTATTAAGGGTATGAAATCATCAGGTAGACCGATATAGACAGGTCACGTGGGTGGAATGACGATAGGGTTAAGAATAGATTATGAAGTAAGGGAGGGAGATGACGAGGAAGAGGACGGAGATTAGTATTAAAGGCATGAAATGAGGAAGCGAGTTGACGAGGATGACGTATAGACATCATCAGGTACACAGGTATAGACAGGTCACGTGGGTGGAATGATGATGGGGTTAAGAATAGATTATGAAGTTAAGGAGGGAGATGACGACGAAGACGTAAAGATATAACAAGTGGGGACTATGATGATGGAGTTTGGTATTAGAGTATGAAATGAGGAAGCGAGTTGAAGAAGGTACTAGACGGGCTGACGGGGGCTTACGTTTCCTTCGTGATTGCGACTTAGATTGGTCGCTTCCTGAGTCAGCCGGAGAAGGTTCTCTGGGGGGTTCCAGGTAGTGCTGGGTTCTGGGCACCGAGAGAGCACGTCGACCTGGCAGCTGGGGAGAAGGTTGCGCCCTGGGACGTTCATCATAAGTGATACCTGTAAGCATAGGTGAAATATTGAGGTGGCCCAGAACCCTGGGGGATACCAAGCAGAGAACAAAATAAGTACCAACATGTAATCAGACGCATTCTTAAATCTTTAGAGAGAGCCTTTTGCAATGAAAACAATACCTTAGGGTACTAAGACCTTTTCAAACCTCCCTGTCCAATGAGTCTCTTCTAAGGGGTAGCTATTGAATAGTACTCTTCGGAGATTTAGTGTTTCAACAATATTAATTTGTAAAGACTTTTTTGTGGTGCTTCCACATAATTTCCGACAGTTTTCTTCTGCATAATGATACATCTGTTGCAACTAACAAAAGCTTTAGGCAAATCATCCTAGACGACGTCCAGCACTAGTCGAGTCGTTCTCATCTCTAAAAAGACCCCTCTAAGATATACCATTTCCTTCTAAACTTTCGGAGTCTTGTCCAAATCTAGATGTCATAGCCTTTGGGCCGAACCTTACAAAGAATTTCATTATACAAACTAACTTCATTCTTGTAGCCCCTTTTAAGTCACCAGACACATGGTATCCAACACTCTCGTTTCGGTCATTGGCATACCCGTTGCCTTAAGCAGAAGCTTAGGGCAGTTTAGTGAAGACCTTTTGGAATCGTCATATACCACGGCTTCCTCTGCGTGGTAGTTACAATACTTTACCTCAGTAGCTGATCTTGATTTTACCAGCAACCAAAGTTACTCCTGAAGACCTTTCTACCCACCTGGTACATGATTTCCGACAACTTCGTTCTGGTCAATGACGTATCTGTTGCAGTAGACGGGGACCTTGGCCAGGTCTGCTAGGTCGACCTCCAGACTCTTCGGGGCCTTCCTCCTGTCCAATGAGCCTCCTCTGGCTGGCAGTCTTTGGGAAGGGCTCGGCCTCCTGATGGACGAGGCTTCATCGGAGTATCTGGAGCGCTGGGAGGGCTGCATCCTGGGAAGGCTCTGGCCCCTCTTCGCCTGTGGCATCTCGTCTTGATATCTAATGAAATGGAAGGTACATAAGAATATCAAAGTATTGGAGTATTTAACACTGAAACATTATCAAATGTTCAGGAGGCCTACTTTCTGGTGTACTATACGCGAATCTAGTATCAAATTTGCAAATAATAAATTTTTAGAAATTTCAGTAATTGCTAACCCATACTTGTCAATTCAGATAGTTATATGTTTGATATTCAAACTTCCACACTTCTAATAAAAACTATTGTACTTTCACTAGAAGATTTATTCTTTGAAGATTGTCATATCAATTTAAGACATGATGATGATTTTGAAGTTGATTTATTTAGAATTCGGCTGAACGCACCTGAGCTCGGTGTCGGAATGTGAAGTTGGAGGTCCTAGGTCTGAGAAGGCGAATCCGCTGTCTGCAGATCTGGTAGATGTGCGCAAGGACCTCCTGAAGGACGCTGTTCTGGATCTACCTGAACGACTGCTGCAACCAAGAAATAGAGGATCAGAAGAATTTTCCAAAATACTGTACTCTCTGCACAGCTGGAGGTTCCAAACTTCCAAACATCCAATAAAAACTAGTAATGGGCTGTACTTTTACCAGAAGAATTTATTCTTCTTTGGACCACGGTGGAGAATAGTCCTCGATGGATGGGGTATTGATGATAATGGATGATTCTTGGAGTAGGTCTTCATCTTCATTCTGGTATTCAGGAGATGGGGTACAATGGACCTAGTAAGGCTTAAGTGCTATGACCAATAGGTCTTCCTCCAAACTTAATGCTGAATCAATGCACTTCATCCCATCACATTTAGGAGCCAGGTTCCTAATGGAGAAGGCAAGAGAAGACCAACGATTCTATGCTGAGAACCTTGTAGGTCTTCCACCAAAACACTCAGAAACTTGCAACTTAAAAATCACCATGCAATACAGGTACGATTTTACCTTTGCATCCTGATGGTTCCTCTTGAAATGCGCCCTCTCTTTGGACGCTTGGGTTTCTTGGTGCAGACGTAGCAGCAGACCTTCCAGTAGAGGAAGCGGAAGGAGGTGGCCATGATGTCGCCGATGTTGGAGAGGCACAGCAGCATCAGAGGGATGCCGAGGATGGCGTAGAAGATGGTAACCACCTTCCCCCAAGTCGTCTTCGGGGCGATGTGGCCGTAACCTGCAAAAGAAATCATTTGGAGGGCGACTCAAAGATGTTCACACTTGAGGACTCATGGTATGAAAGGCACACTGATTTCCATGTTCCATGAGTGTTCGAGGTCTTCCTCTAAATTACAATCCAGACGTGTTCATTTACAAATTATCAACCGTGAGCAGATACTGGGGCTTAGGAAGATAGGTATGTCCTTGATTGACTCAGGAGGCTCAACTGTTGTGGGGTGGGGAGGACACTTGGTGCAAGATGGGTACGTGCCTTCCAAGATCTACTAAGAAGACCTACTTCATATTCATTCAGGTACTCAGGAGATGGGGTACAATGGACCTAGGTCCATTGATCCCCACCTAGGTCCCCACTTAGGCCTTACTAGTAAGGCCTAAGTGCTCTGACCAATAGGCCTCTTTCCAATCTCAATCCTGAATCCATGCACTTCATCTATTCACATTTCATCTTCCTGTTCGGAGAGAACCTACACCCAAAGAAGAGCATCTGGTGATTTACGTTAAGAGGTTTCGAAAAAGTATTGTTGTTTCTAATTAAGAACTTCTAGTGATATCTCTTCAGAGACTATTTATATGTCTCTGAAGAGACATCACTAAAAGTTAGAAACAACAATACTATTTCGAAAACCTCCAAAGTATTGGTGTTTCAAATTAAAAACTTCTAGTGATATCTCTTCAAAGACTATTTATATGTCTCTGAAAAGACATCACCAGAAGTTCGAAGCAACAATACTTTTTCGAAAACCTCTTAACGTGAATCACCAGATGCTTTTCTTTGGGTGTAGTTTGAAAAGGTAATCTCCAGGAACTCGAACTAGCGTACCTGTTTCTGGTTATAGAGAAGAGATTCTGGTGATCCTTTTCAAGAGGTCGTTGGAGAGTACCTACACCCAAAGAAGAGCTTTGGGTGATTCACGGTTTTCTAAAAAGTATTGTTGTTTCTAACTAAGAACTTCTAGTGATGTCTCGTCAAAGACTATTTATATGTGTCTGAAGAGACATCACTAGAAGTTAGAAACAACAATACTTTTTCGAAAACCTCTTAACGTGAATCACCACATGCTTTTCTTTGGGTGTGGTTTGTAAAGGTAATCTCCAGGAACTCGAAGTAGCGTACCTGTTTCTGGTGATAGAGAAGAGATTCTGGTGATCCTTTTCAAGAGGTCGTTGGAGAGTACCTACACCCAAAGAAGAGCTTTGGGTGATTCACGGTTTTCGAAAAAGTATTGTTGTTTCTAACTAAGAACTTCTAGTGATGTCTCTTCAAAGACTATTTATATGTGTCTGAAGAGACATCACTAGAAGTTAGAAACAACAATACTTTTTCGGAAACCTCTTAACGTGAATCACCAGATGCTTTTCTTTAGGTGTAGTTTTTAAAAGGAATCACCAGGAACTCTAACTAGCGTACCTATTTTTGGTGATAGAGAAGAGATTCTGTTGATCCTTTTTAAGAGGTCTTTGGAGAGGACCTACACCCAAAAAAGAGCATCTGGTGATTCACGTTAAGAGGTTTTCAAAAATTATTGTGGTTTATAACTAAGAACTTCTAGTGATGTCTCTTCAAAGACTATATATTATGTCTCTGAAGAGACATCACTAGAAGTTAGAAACAACCATACTTTCTCGAAAACCTCTTAACGAGCATCACCAGATGCTCTTCTTTGGGTGTAAGACCTCCCCGAAGACCTCTTAAGAAGAATCACCAGAATCTCTTCTCTATCACTAGAAATAGGTAGTTTATGTAGAGTTCCTGATGATTATTTTTGAAGGATTTATATATGAATAACCATGAAATCTTAGCAAAGGATGTCGTCCCAACACTAAGCTTATATGAATCCTTTGCTGTATGAAGACTAGGATAGGATAGTATAATTAAAGAGAAATTTTGCTGCCTAGGTAGAAAAAGTAAAACATTGCAGCTTTTCGGCTCACAGTAAAGTTTTGCTTTTAATGTCAATTGGTGAAAAATAACTGTTTATTTATATTTTGAGGGTAGTTGCAATTGCTCAATACATTTAAAATTTCAGTCACTGTCAAATTTCAGAAAATGCAATAATTACATTATCTTTTAGCTTTAGTTATTTAGGAATTTTCACCTGGAAGTAGATAGCAATATTATTTAAGTTCCACATTAAGCGAGTATTTTATGTATTTCCATATTATTGTTTTGCGTATTTGCATTTACTTAGAACACATTCTAAGATATTTCAAACTCACTTGCCTATCAAATGAGCACTATACTAAAGGAAAAAACAAAATTAGAGGATACCTGATCTCTATCAGAAAAGTAGTCCAAAGTATGCTACACAAAAATCAGAGTAGACCCCATCATTAGATTTTCCGGAATAATTATCAATATTATTAATAGTGAACCATTTTTTTATTAAAATTTTGAAGCACACTTTCAATCGCCGAACGAACAAATTTCATCACTTATTAAAAATATACCCAATGCTATCAGATAAGTATACCAAACTATACTACACAAATATCATAGTGACCCCATCACTAGATTTCCGGAATTATCACCTGAAGCTCGGGAGCAATGTTATTAAAGTTCCATTTAAAATGTATATTTTATGCATTTATTTGTTATTTATTTGGTATATCAACAATCAACAATGAAGAAAATTTAAATTTGACTCAGTTATTATAAGGTTTACTTGACACTATAAGAAACTGCTAAGAAACTAAAGAAAAATACGAAAATTTTTGGGCACAGTTTCATTCGCTCGGAAAATTTGTAATTTCAGAGATTACTGGTAGCTCTTTATCAGAACTAAGTCCTCTCCAGAAACCAATTAAGAAGGACCACTCAGAACCTTGTTTCCGAAGACCTCTTATGGTTGATAGTTGAAGCTCCTCTGGGAGGATGAAATATCTGTGAAGAGCTGTTAAGCAAGATTACTGGTAGCTCTTTATCAGAACTTTGTCCTTTTAAGAAATTCGTCAGGAAAGACCACAAGAAGCTTGTTTCCGAAGAATTTTTATGGATGATTGTTGAAGCTCCTGGGGCAGGACGAAATATCTTTGAAGAGTCCTTAAGGAAGATTACTGGTAGCTCTTTATCAGTTCTGGGTCCTCTCAAGAAGTCTTTGAGAAGGACGACTTGAAGCTTGTTTCCGAAGACCTTATATGGATGATTGTTGAAGCTCCTGGGGCAGGATCAAGTATCTCTTAAGACCCGTTAAGGTATTTTTACTGGTAGCCATTTATCAGGACTAGGTCCTCTCCAAAAACCCATTAAGAAGGACCACTAGAAGCTTATTTCCACAGACCTCTTATAGATGATTGTTGAAGCTCTTTGGGGAGGATAAGGATGAGGACGAGGATGAGGAAGAGGAGGATGATCTACGAATAGCCATTAAGGAAAATACTGGTAGTTCTTTATCGGAACTATGTCTTCTCAAGAAATCCGTTATGAAGGTCCAGTAGGAGCTTGTTTCCGAAAATTTCTTATGGATGATTGTTGAAGCTCCTGAGGAGGATGAAATATCTTTGAAGAACCGTTAAGGAAGATCACTGGTGAATCTTTATCAGAACTATGTTCCTCTCAAGAAATCCGTTAAGAAGCACCACTTTGGGGAGAAGCTCTTTGGGGAGGATGAGGATGAGGATGAGGAGGATGATCTACGAATAGCCATTAAGGAAAATTACTGGTAGCTCTTTATCGGAACTATGTCCTCTCAAGAAATCCGTTATGAAGGTCCAGTAGAAGCTTGTTTCCGAAAACCTCTTATGGATGATTGTTGAAGCTCCTGGGGGAGGATGAAATATCTCTGAAGAGCCGTTTAGGAAGATTACTGGTAGCTATTTATCAGGATTAGGTCCTCTCAAGAAACCCTTAAGAAGCACCACAAGAAGCTTGTTTCCGAAGATCTTTTATGGATCATTGTTGAAGCTCTTTGGGGAAGATGAGGATGAGGACGAGGATGAGGATGAGGAGGATGATCTACGAATGGCCATTAAGGAAAATACTGGTAGCTCTTTATCGGAACCATGTCCTCTCAAGAAATCCGTTATTAAGGTCCAGTAGAAGCTTGTTTCCGAAAATTTATTATGGATGCAAGTTGAAGCTCCTGGGGGAGGATGAAATATCTTTAAAGTATCGTTAAGGAGGATCACTGGTAGCTCTTTATCAGAACTATGTCCTCTCAAGAAATCCGTCAAGAAGGACTACTAGAAGCTTGTTTCCGAAGACCTCTTATAGATAGTTGTTGAAGCTCCTGTGGGAGGATGAAATATCATTGACGAGCCATTAAGGAAGATTACTGGTAGCTCTTTATCAGAACAATTTCCTCTCAAAAAATCCGTTAAGAAGGCCCACTAGACGCTTGTTTCTGAAGATCTCTTATAGATGATTGTTAAAGCTTCTGGGGGAGCATGAAGAGCTTCCAGTGATTCTCCCTAAGAGCTATTCGAAGATCTATTAAAGAATAGTCTGCTGTGAAATATCTTCGAAGAGTCATTATGGAAAATTCTGGTAGCTCTTTATGGGAACTATGTTCTCTCAAGAAGTCCGTTAAGAAGGTCAAGTAGAATCTTGTTTCCGAAGACCTCTTACGGATTATTGTTGAAGCTCCTAGGGGAAGATAAAATATGTCCAAAGAACCATTAAGGAAGATTACTGACAGCCATTTATCAGGACTATGTCCTCTCAAGAAATCCTTAAGAAGGACCACTAGAAGCTTCTTTCCGAAGACCTCTTATAGATGATTTATGAAGCTCCTGGGGGAGGATGAAGAGCTTCCAGTGATTATTCCTAAGAGCTCTTCGGATATCAATGAGAGAATAGTCTGCTGTAATAGGGGTATAGTTCTAAGGTGTATTCGAAGGTGAACTATGAGGTGACCTCTGAGGTGACCAGGGTTTAATGGGTTCTTTTATGAAGCTCCTGGGGGAGCATGAAGAGCTTCCAGTCATTCTTCCTAAGAGCTCTTCGGAGATCTATGAGAGAATAGTCTGGTGTGATAGGGGTATAGTTCTAAGGTGTATTCGAAGGAGACCTATGAGGTGACCTCTGAGGTGACCAGGGCTTAATGGGTTCTTCACGCCTCTCTCCATTTGTTAAATCTAAACCCTTCTTCTGGGCCCTTCTTGGTCTGCAGTGCAGCCAAACTGTAAAGGCAAAATGATCTCGTGCTAATCTCCCAACCTAATTATGTATAATGTGAGGTCTGCTACAAATGTAATTAGCAATAATATGTATTAGTTTCTCTTTCTTTTTACAAATTAGTTTCTTTGGGAAGTCCCAAGTTGCTTCCTCAATTTCCACAAAAAATCTGAATCCAAACGTTTCTTAACTCTCTAAACTTTTGTGAGGAACCTCGTGCGTGTGTAAAAGATATTCAATGTCACTTTACGTGTCGTGAATTGCCCCATTTAACGCGATAACAAATTCATAAATGTAGTTATCATTCTAGAAACAATAAATAAGATAATAAATGAATAGATAACAGTTTTTATCGTAATGTTATCGAGCTACAACATTCGAAGCAATTTTCACCTTGTTGGGTATTTTTTATTATCACATGCATGCCGCAGCAGTATGAGGCGTGGTCGCTACTTGTTTATGATAATAACGGTAACAGGTAGCATATTCATTCTCCTAAATTATAACCCGGTGGCAAAAACGGTATTTAAAGTGCAATTTTTTGGTAACCACGTGAATAAGTGTGCAGGTTCGCCGGACTACAAAGATGTCCAGTGCAGCAATGACCACTGGCAGGTGTTCAAGAAGGCGGACACAACCTTCTACATCTACGGGGCGTACTTGGACAGGCGGCCCAGGAATGCTAGCATCAAAATATTCGGCATGTCTTTGGGCAAGTTTCCGGTTGAGATCTACTGCAGATTGCTGTTTAACGATGGAAGCGCGGCAGTGAGCAAAGTGGAGGGCTTCTTCTATATCTGGGAAGATTGGTGGGGGAACAAACCGTGGTACACCAAACCGTATTTGCTGACGTGCCCTTGGAGCGGAGATAAACCTGAGACCGTCAGCATCGTAGGTGAGAGGCACGAAAGTAATGCGACCAACGTTTTCAAGGTTGCTGACAACCGGAAGTCGCCGAAAGATGAGTTTGCTGTGTGCGTCAAAGGCCTCGACTACTCCAATGATAGCTCCTTGCGGTTGATCGAGTGGATAGAGATGGTGCTAACTTTGGGCGCCAAGAAGATCATCTTCTACATCTTCGATGTTCACCCCAACGTCACTAAGGTATTGGACCATTACCGTAAGCTAGGTGTCGTAGAATACTCTTTCACATCCCTTCCGGGTGATCAGCCCAATGGAATTGAAGAACGCAGGAACTACACCAAGATCCATTTCGTGGTCAAAAGACGCACAGAGCTCATCATATACAACGACTGCTTCTACAAACACTTCGAGGAATACGACTACATCATACCTTTGGATACAGATGAGGTGATCATGCCCAAAAAAGGAAAATGGCGCGATCTGATCAAAGAAGTGAGGCGCAAGTATACTTACCCATGCGCAGGATACTATGCTCGCCATGTATACTTCTTGGACAACTTTACAAAAACGTACAACCCCAATATTCCCAGCAACATGTACATCATGAAGAATGTGTGGCGATCCAAGTTCTTCACAGGACCCAAGGAGTACGTCAAGAGTTTCATAGAGAGCAACGAGACTCTCACCGTACACAATCACTTCCCATACATGGGCCTGGATGGGCGGAGGAACATGTGCAGCATACCAGTAGATGCAGCCCAGATGCAGCACTATAGAGTTAATTGTGTTAGTGATATGAAAAACTGCAGTGCCTACAAGAAAGAAACTGTTTACGATGATGGCATCTGGAGGTTCCTCCCAGAGATGATACAAAGGGTGGACAATACAATTGAGAGACTTGGCCTGAATTAAGCTTAAGTTAGCGTTTGAATACATCATTTTTTACATTGTACCTACATAGTATTACCAAGATTTCCGAGTTGTTAATTTTTTTGTGAAATGAGTGTTTTGAAAACAAAAAACTTATCAGTCGCCCTTTGGAAATATGTTGTCTTCCTTTTTTACTGCCTACACCTCAAAATTCCTTCCAAAAACTAAAACCATCTCTTTTCGTTCATCTTCCCTTATAACGTTTCGTTTGTTTCTTCTTCCATTATATTATTCTAACTTTCTAATTATAATTTCACTGTTTCTCAAAATCGCAAAATCTCAAAAATTAGCATTAGGTCTAAATTTCGAAAACCAAAGCCATCAATTTTCGGTTCTGATTTCTGATTATGATTTTTCCATAACATACACACAAAAATTCATGATCAAAACGCACGTCTAATTGGACATTTGGTGTAAATTTCAAGAAACAGTATCATCAACTTTTCATTCTTCTTTACTGAAAAAACTAAAACCATCTCTTTTGGTTCATCTTTCCTTATAACGTTTTATTTGTTTCTTCTTCCATTCTATTATTTTCACTTTCTAATTGTAATTTCACTTTTCTCAAAATTGCAAAATCTCAAAAATTAGCATTAGGTCTAAATTTCGAAAATCAAAGCCATCAATTTTTGGTTCTGATTTCTGATTATGATTTTTCCATAACACAAACACAAAAATTTATAACGCTGGTCTAATTGGACATTTGGTGTGAATTTCAAGAAACAGTCTCATCAACTTTTCATTCTTCTTTACTGAAAAAACTAAAACCATCTCTTTTCGTTTATCTTCCCTTATGACGTTTTCTTTATTTCTTCTTCTATTCTATTATTCTCACTTTCTAATTGTAATTTCACTTTTTCTCAAAATCGTTGCAAAAAAATCTGTTGGTGTGAATTTCAAGAAACAGTATTATAAACTTTTCATTCTTCTTTACTGAAAAATCTAAAACTATCTCTCTTCGTTCATATTCCCTTATGACATTTTCTTTGTTTCTTCTTTTATTCTATTATTATCACTTTCTAAGTATAATTTCACTTTTTCTCAAAATCGCTGCAAAAAAATCACCAATACACATATATTTTAACGTTTGGTCAAAATTTCAAAAAACCAAACCCATCACTTCTTGGTTCTTCTTCACCTATGATTTTTTTATAACACAAACACAAAAATTCATAATACAAGTGTATGGAGATTTGGTGTGAATTTCAAGAAACAGTCTCATCAACTTTTCATTCTTCTTTACTGAAAAAACTACAACTATCTCTTTTCGTTCATCTTCCCTTATGACGTTTTCTTTGTTTCTTCTTTCATTCTATTATTCTCACTATCTAAATTTCACTTTTTCGCAAAATCGCTGCAAAAACATCTTTAATACACATATATTTTAGCATTTGGTCAAAATTTCAAAAACCAAAGCCATCAATTTTTGGTTCTAATTTGTGGTTATGATTTTTCCATAACACAAACACAATAATTCATGATCAAAAGGCACGTCTAATTGGACATTTCGTGTGAATTTCTAGAAACAGTATCATCAACATTTCCTTCTTCTTTACTGAAAAAACTAAAACCATCTCTTTTCGTTCATCTTCCCTTATAATGTTTCCTTTGCTTCTTCTTCCATTCTATTATTCTCACTCTCTAATTGTAATATCACTTTTTTCTCAAAAACGTGCAAAAAAAATTGTTGGTGTGAATTTCAAGAAACAGTTTCATTCTTCTTTACTGAAAAACTAAAACCATCTCTTTTGGTTCATCTTCCCTTATGACGTGTTCTTTGTTTCTTCTTCCATTCTATTATTCTCACTTTCTAATTATAATTTCACTTTTTCTCAAAAACGTTGCAAAAAAATTTGTTGGTGTGAATTTCAAGAAACCGTACCATCAACTTTTTATTCTTCTTTACTGAAAATACTAAAACCATCACTTTTCGTTCATCCTCCCTTATGACATTTTTGTTGCTTCTTCTTCCATTCTATTATTCTCACGTGCTAATTGTAATTTCACTTTTTCTCAAAATCGTTGCAAAATCTGTTGGTGTGAATTTCGAGAAACAGTATTATCAACTTTTCATTCTTCTTTACTGAAAAAACTCAAACCATCTCTTTTCGTTCATCTTCCCTTATAACGTGTTCTTTGTTTCTTCTTCTATTCTATTATTCTCATTTTCTAATTATAATTTCACTTTTTCTCAAAAACGTTGCAAAAAAATTTGTTGGTGTGAATTTCAAGAAACCGTACCATCAACTTTTTATTCTTCTTTACTGAAAATACTAAAACCATCACTTTTCGTTCATCCTCCCTTATGACATTTTCGTTGCTTCTTCTTCCATTCTATTATTCTCACGTGCTAATTGTAATTTCACTTTTTCTCAAAATCGTTGCAAAATCTGTTGGTGTAAATTTCGAGAAACAGTATTATCAACTTTTCATTCTTCTTTACTGAAAAATCTAAAACCATCTCTTTTCGTTCATCTTCCCTTATGACGTTTTCTTTGTTTCTTCTTTCAATCTATTATTCTCACTTTCTAATTATAATTTCACTATTTCTCAAAATCGTTGCAAAAAATTCTTTAACACACGTATAATTTAGCATTTGGTCTAAATTTCAAAAACCAAAGCCATCAATTTTTTGTTCTGATTTCTGGTTATGATTTTTCCATAACACAAACACAAAAATGTCTAATTGGACATTTGGTGTGAATTTGATGGAAAGTCATTAACTTTATTTTTTTTTTACTTTTATGACGTTTTCTTCTTTCTTTTCCCGTTCTAGCATTCTCACTTTATAATTATAATTTCTTCTTTTCTCCAATTCGCTGAACAAATTCACATTTAATTTAACCTTAGGAGTAAATTTTAAAAAAACCATACATTTTTCGTTATTCTTTGCCTTTGATTTTCTTCATTTCAAATATATAGATTTTCTTTATACATCTCTTATCTCTTTATATAATTCTCATTCCGTTAAATTTCTAAAACCAAAGCCATACATTTTTCGTTCTTCTTCGCCTTTGATTTTCTTCATTTCGAACATATAGATTTTCTTTATAGATCTCTTATCTCTTTATATAATTCTCATTCCGTTAAATTTCAAAAACCAAAGCCATAAATTTTTGGTTCTTCTTCGCCTATGATTTTCTTCATTTCGAATATAAAGATTTTCTTTATACATTTCTTATCTCTTTATACAATTCTCATTTCGTTATGAATGCAAAAGTATAAATTATAAATATAATTTTACATGTGGCGTGCCTTTTAGTTTTTCTAATTATAATTTCTTCTTTTCTCAAAGTTGCTGGATAAATTCACATTTAATTTAACCTTAGGAGTAAATTTCAAACAAAAACCATACATTTTTCGTTCTTCTTTCCCTTTGATTTTCTTCACTTCGAATATATAGATTTTCTTTATACATATCTCTTATCTCTTTATATAATTCTCATTTCGTTAAATTTACTCAACCAAAGCCATACATTTTTCGTTCTTCTTCGCCTATGATTTTCTTCATTTCGAATATATAGATTTTCTTTATACATCTCTTATCTTTTTATACAATTCTCATTTCGTTATGAATGCAAAAATATAAATTATAAATATATTAAGAAAATTAAATAACACATAACAACTTTGTCATTTCCACTAACACTTTTATTTTTGAAAAATATTTAGTGACTGCTGTTTCGACTAAGGTCTAGTCATTATCAAACTAAGTCTATATAGTTATATAGTCCAAATAATTATAAATATTACTTTACATTTAGCACGCATCTAATCTTTTCGTTATTCTACCCTTGAGATCTTTTCCATTTCTTCTTTCGTTGTATTAATCTAATTTTCTGATCCTAATTTCTTACTGTATCAAAAATTTTGAACAAATACGTAAAATATCAATTTTACGATTGGTCATCAATATCATTGTACAGAAAAGAATAACATAAATTTTACGTTTCTTGTGAGTTTATGTTTGAAATCCATGATCTTTTCGCTGCTCTTACTTTACGATTATCTATGTTTTCCTCATTCTATTATCGTAAGTTTATAATCTTCTTTACTCGTTTTTTCAAAATTGTTGTGCAAATATTCATAAGATGAATTGTACATTTGGTGTAAACTTCAAGAAACCATAACGTTTTCGTTCTTCTTCCCTAATGCATTTCTTCGTTTTGTGTTCTTTTTATTCATTCTTATTGCCTTGTGATTTTCTCCACCTCTTCTTTCATTCTAATTTTCTAATCTTCTTTTCTCGCAGTATCAAAATCATCGTACAAAAAAAGAAACAGTTCCATAAAGTTTTCGTTCTTCTTCCCTTATGCATTTCTTCGTTTTGTGTTCTTCTTATTCATTCTTAATGCCTTGTGATTTTCTCCACGTCTTTTTTCATTCTAATTTTCTAATCTTCTTTTCTCGCAGTATCAAAATCATCGTACAAAAATAGAAAATAACTATTTTGCGTTTGGTGTGGCTTTCAAACACAATTCCATAATCTTTTCGTACTTTTCTGATGATTATCTTAATTTCTTCTTCCATTCTAGTATCCTTCCTGTCTATTCTTATCGTTTCTTAAAAAATAGGCTTATTTTTTACGACACTTTTGTTATCAATAACATTGTACAGAAAAGGATAACATCAATTTTACGTTTCTTGTCAGTTTATGTGTAAAATCCATGATCTTTTCGCTGCTTTTCCCTAACGATTATCTATATTTTCCTCATTCTATTATCGTAAGTTTATAATCTTCTTTACTTGTTTTTTTCAAAATCGTAGGGTATAAATTCATAAGATAAATTGTACATTTGGTGTGAACTTCAAGAAACAGTTCCATAACGTTTTCGTTCTTCTTCCCTAATGCATTTCTTCGTTTTGTTTTCTTTTTATTCATTCTTATTGCCTTGTGATTTTCTCCACCTCTTTTTTCATTCTAATTTTCTAATCTTCTTTTGTCGCAGTATCAAAATCAACGTACAAAACAAGAAAACAACTATTTTACTTTGGTGTGGTTTTCAAAAACAATTCCATAATCTTTTTATACTTTTCTGACGATTATCTTAATTTCTTCTTCCATGCTAGTATCCTTCCTGTCTAATCTTATTTTTTCTTTAAAAAAATAAGCTTATTTTTTACGACACTTTATTTTTCATTTTCTATTTTGGGAGGATGAAGTATGGATTCCTCCTGATGAAATTCCCCCCCCAAAAATTAACTCAAAAATTAACAAAATGTCTTCTTTATTGTAGCTTCTTCTATTGCCTTCAGATTTTTTATTATCATCACTTTTCTACTTTTGATAGTTTCTTATCTTCTTTGCGTGGCTCAATATGATGAGTTCTTCCCTTTGCAACGTACTAATTTTCACGAACGATGCCAATTAATAAAAATTTGAAATTCCCCCAAAAAAATAACTTAAAAATTAACAAAATGTCTTCTTTATTGTAACTTCTTCTATTGCTTACAGATTTTTTTATTATCATCACTTTTCTACTTTTGATTGTTTCTTATCTTCTTTGCGTGGCTTAATATGATGAGTTCTTCTCATTGTAACGTTATAATTTTCACGAACAATGCCAATTGATGAAAATTTGAAATTCCCCCAAAAAATTAACTTAAAAATTAACAAAATGTCTTCTTTATTGTAGCTTCTTCTATTGCTTACAGATTTTTTATTATCATCACTTTTCTACTTTTGATAGTTTCTTATCTTCTTTGCGTGGCTCAATATGATGAGTTCTTCCCTTTGTAACGTTATAATTTTCACGAACGATGCCAATTAATTCAATTGTTTTACTACTTCTACCCTTTCTCCTGTTTTCTACCCTTTACATTTCTTCTTTGTTGCGTCAATAATTGGTTATTTAACCCTTTACAATTCTTCTTTGTTGCGTCATTAATTGGTTAATTAACCCGTTACATTTCTTCTTTGTTGCGTCATTAATTGGTTAATTAACCCTTTACATTTCTTCTTTGTTGCGTCATTAATTGGTTAAGTAACCCTTTACATTTCTTCTTTGTTGCAGTTTCTAGATTAGCCGAAACTAATCGACCGTCATTAAACTAATGCGTCATTAATTGGTTAATTTATGGGGCAATATAAGGGCACGTTGCCGGTCCAACCGACACACCACAATTTCTGGTTCGGACGCGCATGTGTACACATTTGCCGTATCAGACGTCATTGCGGAAGTTGCGTCGCGGTATTAGACCCACCCCCTTTTTTGTCGATATACTGAACAATTATATTTTGTACCATCATATCATCCAAGATATCACCATCCGTGGTCATCAACCGCTTTCTTCTTGCCAGTTTTCGTACGTGGGTCAAAATTTTCCAAATTTTTTGAATCTTCTAATGTTTTTCTCGCGCAAATAGTTACTTTTTACCTATTTTTGCCCCACATTCAAGCTAATTATGAACGGATAAGTAATGCAATCGCAACAAATTCACTACTTCCTGGCACGTGTTAATTTCGGCAAAACAAATGCCGTGCATATCGCAATTTGGACAATTGCTAAACGTTTTTTTTACGCGTCGTCTGCAATCGGATATTGAGTTGACGATTAACACACATTTTCGACGAATAAAATAATTTGTTGTGGATGTGTACTACACAGAGTTGTACATGATTCACGTTTACACCTGCAGCTTGTACGGTAATTACAGAAATTAAGCGCAATTAGAGGCGTAGCAAAGTTATTATGTGTAATAATAAATAAATTACGTTAATTGCTTATTAGCGCAGTTAATCTGAGGAGTGGAACAGAATTTGTTTACAGCGTGATTAAGTGGAAAATACGTGATAATGGAAACACATTAGAGCATGAATTAACTATCTGATGTAGCAAATCTCGGACACGAAATTATATTCAAAATTCATTATTTTGGATTCATAATCCAAAATAATATTTACGATTATATATTGTTTTATTATATTGTTATTAATTTTTCAATTAAAAAAACTTGTACTTCCTTAATTTTAAAAATAATTTATTTGCTACGGTTTCGGTGTTTAGACCATCGTCAGGCAAAAATATAGTTTTAGCTATGACATTTTTGACTGATGATGGTCTAGTTTTTTAATCATTAGGTAAATGCAAACCGTCGATTGCTAATACTTAATTTTGAACGAAAACTTCTTCTTTCCTTTACTGAAGTAACCAAGCTTAAATAAAATCTTACTTAAACAGTAAATGAATTTCCAATTTTTTGAGTAGTTCCAAAAGCCACCCAAAATTTTGCTGCTTTCTCTTTCAATTTCTTGTTGCTTCTAAAATGGTTGCATTGGATGGATTCTTGCTGTTTGAGGTTTAGACTCTTAAAGAATATTATGTAACGAGACTCGACAGTGCTAATTAATTAACCACGTAATCGACGCTTGAGCAACTGTGCTGTTTCCTTCCGGCCCTGGACAGTACTGTGAAAAATCGAATGGAAACGCCGGAGAGCAGAGAAAGTTGCCCGGGCCAATTCACGCATCACGCACACGACCTACGCGATCTACGACGCGAGTTATTCAATTGTTTTGTTATCTAATAACGAGACTAATTAAGCATAAACCACATTTTCTAATAAATCCCAACGCATCGCCACAAAATGCTCCACAGATGGCGTTTGTTAAAGGCAATTGATCTAACCTCTCTGCCACTGTTGGTTTCAGTTTGACATTTAAACAATACTACCAACCCTGCTAAAATTAAAAACGCGCCATTGACAGAAACATTGACAGAATGTTGATAGTGTCAATGATCAGGGTTGCCAATTTATGAAAGCAAGATGTGGAAGGTGGGCGGGATGTTCAGTGGCGAATGTTTTTTAATCAAACAAAAAGTTTCGCTCTGATTATTAATTAAAGGGTTCTAAACTTGATAGAATGTTGATCGTCTCAATGATCAGGGTTGCCAATTTAAGTAAGCAAGAGGTGAAAGAGGGGGGTATGTTCAGTTGCCAACGTTTTTTAATCAAACAAAAAGTTTGGCTATGATTATTAATTAGAGGGTTCTAAAATTAGTTTTATAAAGAAAGTATTTTAAGGGTCAAAAAATTATGTTGGGGTTGCAGTGAAACCTCGAAATGGCATTACAAAATGGCGTTTGTCGACTTGACAGAATGTTGATAGTGTCAATGATCACGGTTACCAATTTATGTAAGCAAGATGTGGAAGGTGGACGGTATGTTCAGTGGTCGATGTTTTTTAAACAAACAAAAAGTTTGGCTATTATTATTAATTAGAGGGTTCTAAACTTAGTTTTATAAAGAAAGTATTTCAAGGTTCACCAAAGTATGTAGGGGTTGCAGTGATACCTCGAAACGACATTATAAGATGGGCGGTATGTTTATTTTAAATATTGTGTTGGACAATATTATTGATTTTATCCGTTTCGGAAAGCACTGTATATCTATCTCATCTATCAGTCAATCTATTTTTTGAGTTTTCGTCGAAATGTCTCCTCGAAAAGTTTACCTCCTCTCAAGGTACTGCACTTGTTCTAACCAATAATGTATCCTTGCCAGGGCAAATTTGACCATGCTAACTTTGCCGCCCACCTTACAAATGTATATAGCTTCCGCCGGGCTGACTCATTCAAAAGGTTACCAACCTCAATCAAGAATTTTTTTTCGTTCCCGCCAATGCTAGGGTATATTTGACCATGCTAAACAACCGCCCACCTTGCAATAATTACCTCGCATCCGCCGGAAGGCGCCTACAAAAGGTTTCCAACCCTCTGCAATACCGCGAACCCACTCGCTATCTTATCATAGGGCATAGCTGCGCACGTGCGCGAATTTTCTCGTTTCCGCCGTTGTGGTGGCCGACTGACCGCGCGAAAACGCGGCGAACTTGACCCACTTGAGCGGACACCGGCGTGGGCCTCGCCCGCGAATCCGCGAAACAATCGCGCATCGAAACAAGTGAGGACCGCAGGAATTCCCTGCGATTAACATCTGAGTACCGCCCTTGATCCCCGATGATGCGTCGGCGGAGGCGAAACAATCGACAGCCAATGTCACGATGAAGGATGATGACCGGAACCGCGAATATGCAATGGCGATCTGATGCTGGGAAGGTCGCCGCTAATTGCGGAAATTTCAATTATGGGGACGGTCAAAATCGCGACATTTTACTTGAAAACTGTTATTAGCCACTGCGGAAATTTTAATGTGTCTAATTTCCGGTAGGTGTAATTGAAATAATTTGGGTACGTAAACTACCCCCGGGCACGAAATTTCGTTACGTTTTGGCAACAGGGCGCGTTTTTAAATTTTATGGGGTTGGCAGTTTTGTTTAAATGTCAAACTGAACCCGGCAGTGGCAGAGAGGTTAGATCAATTGCCTTTAACTCTACTCATCAACTTAACTTTAACTAACTGTATATAATAGTTTAATAGATTTTATCCCTTTCGAAAAGCAACCCTACAGCAACCCTTTCCAGTAGGTGTAGTTGACATAATTTGGGTACCTAAACTACCCACGCGCATGGAATTTCATTACGTTTTGGCAACAGGGCGCGTTTTTAATTTTTACGGGGTTGGCAGTTTTGTTTAAATGTCAAACTGAAGCCGACAGTGGCCGAGAGGTTAGAGCAATTGCCTTTAACTCTACTCATCAACTTAACTTTAACTAACTGTATATAATAGTTTAATAGATTTTATCCCTTTCGAAAAGCAACCCTACAGCAACCCTTTCCAGTAGGTGTAGTTGACATAATTTGGGTAATTTAACTACCCACGCGCATGGAATTTCATTACGTTTTGGCAACAGGGCGCGTTTTTAATTTTTACGGGGTTGGCAGTTTTGTTTAAATGTCAAACTGAAGCCGACAGTGGCCGAGAGGTTAGAGCAATTGCCTTTAACTCTACTCATCAACTAAACTTTAACTGTATATAACAGATTTTATTCCTTTCGCAAAGCACTGTATCTATTTCTATCTATCAGTCAATCTATTTTATGAGTTTTGGCAACAGAGCGCATTTTTAATTTTACCTGGGTTGGCAGTTTTGTTTAAATGTCAAACTGAAGCCGGCAGTGGCCGAGAGGTTAGAGGTAAATCGATTGCCTTTAACTCAACTCGTCAACTTAACTTTAACTAACTATATTTAACAGTTGTATAGATTTTATCCCTTTCGGAGAACAATATATATATCTATCTATTTCTATCTATGAGTCAATCTATTTTATAAGTTTTGGCAACATGGGGCGTTTTTAATTTTACCAGGGTTGGCAGTTTTGTTTAAATGTCAAACTGAAGTCAACAGTGGCAGAGAGGTTAGGTCAATTACCTTTAACTCCAAGGATCATACATTCGAAACATCGAAGTTTCGTTACTTTGCATTGGAACTGAAACTGGTGATCCTGTATATTGTATATATTATGTATTATATGCAGATCGTTCCACGCTGGCGCTAATTAGCCATAGCATCAGTGATAGGCCATCGACCTATAATTGAAAAATTTCGAGATATGTTGCACATCCAATTACCCATAGCATCAGTGATAGGTCATCAATTCATAAATGCTAAATTTCAAGATTGGTTGCAAATTGTTCCTTGCTGACGCCAATTAGCCATAGCATCAGTGATAGGCCACTAATTCATAAGTGCAAAATTTTCAGATGTGTTGTAGATCGTTCCTAGCTGACGCTAATTAGCCATAGCATCAGTGAGAAGCCATCAATTCGTAAATCCAATATTCCCAAGTGTTTTGTAAATTATTCCTTGCCGAGGGCAATAAGCCATAGCATCAGCGAATCCAACCATCCATATATGCAAAATTTTGAGATGTGTTGCAAATCGCTCTTTGCTGACGGCAATTAGTCATAGCAGTGGCGATAGGTTACCAATCTATAAATGTAAAATTTCGAGATGTGTTGCAAATTTCTACTTACTGACGCCAAATAGCCATAGCATCAGCGATAGGTCATCAATCCATTAATGCCAAATTTCGAGATGTGTGAAAATTGCTCCGTCCTGACGATAATTTGCCATAGCATGATCGATAGGCCACTAATCCATAAATGCAAAATTTCCAGATGTGTTGTAGATCGTTCCTAGCTGACGCTAATTAGCCATAGCATCAGCGAGAAGTCATCAATCCATAAATCCAAAATTCCCAGGTATTTTGTTCCTCGGTATTGCCGAGGGCAATAAACCATAGCATCTGCGATTCCATCCATCCATAAATGCAAAATTTTGAGATGTGTTGCAAATCGCTCTTTGCTGACGTCAATTAGTCATAGCATTGACGATAGGTTATCAATCTATAAATCCAAAATCTCGAGATGTGTTGCAAATTACTTCTTGCTGATGCCAATAGTCATAGCATCAGCGATAGGCCACTAATTTAGAAATGCAAAATTTCCAGATGCGTTTCTAGCTGACGCCAAATAGCATCAGCAATAGGTTATCAATCCATAAATGCAAAATTTCGAGATGTTTTGCAAATCGCTCCTTGCAGACGCCAATTAGCCATAGCATCACCGATAGGTCATCAATCCATAAATGCGAAACTTCGAGATCTATTGCAAATTGCTCCTTGCTGATGCCAATAGCCATAGCATCACCAATAGGCCACTAATCCATAAATGCAAAATATCCAGATGCGTTTCTAGGTGACGCCAAATAATCATAGCATTAGGGATAGGTCATCATTCCATAAATGCAAAATTTTTAGATCTGTTGCAAATTGCTCCTTGCTGATGCCAATTAGCCATAGCATCAGCGATAGGTCACCAATCCATAAATGCAAAATTTTGAGATGAGTTACAAATTGCTTATTTTTGACACCAATTAGCCTTAGCATCAGCGATGGATCATCAATCCATAAATGCAAAATTCTCAGGTGCAAAGTGCTCCTTGCTGATGCCAATAGCCATAGCATCAGCGATAGACCACTAATCCATAACTGCAAAATATCCAAATGCGTTTCTAGCTGACGCCAAATAGTCATAGCATTAACGATAGGTCATCAGTCCATAAATGCTAAATTTCGAGATGTGTTGCAAATTGCTCCTTGTTGACGCCAATTAGCTATAGCATCAGCGATAGGTCATCAGTCCATAAATGCAAAATTTCGAGATGCCTTGCAAATTGCTCCTTGTTGACGAAAATTAACTTTAGCATCTGCGATGGACCTTTAATCCATAAATACAAAATTCCTAGGTGTTCTGTAGATCACTCCTTGCTGGGCTCAATAAGCCATAGCATCAGCGAGAAGCTATCAATCTAAAATTGCAAAATTTCGAGATGTATTGCAAGTTGCTACTTGCTGATGCCAATTAGCTATAGCATCAGCGATAGGTCATCAATCCATAAATGCAAAATTTCAAAATGTGTTGCAGATCGCTAACAGCTGTCGCTAATTAGCCATAGCATCAGCGAGAGGCCATCAATCTACAATTCCAAAATTTTGAGATGTGTTGCAAATCGCTTCTTGCTGACACCAATTAGCCATAGCATCAGCGAGAGGTCATAAATCTATAAATGTAAAATTTCGAGATGTTTTGCAAATTGCACCTTGCGCCAAATAGCCATAGAAACACTACTGCAAAATTTCCAGATGTTTTACAAATCGTTCCTAGCTGACGATAATTAGTCATAGCATTAGCGAGAGGCCATCACTCTACAATTGCAAAATTTAGCGATGTTTAGCAAATCGCTCTTTGCTTTCGCCAATTAGCCATAGCATCAGCGATAGGTCATCAATTATTAATGCAAATTTTCGAGATGTGCTGCAAATTGCTCTTTGCTGTCGCAAATTAGCCATAGAAGCAGCGATAGGTTATCAACCCATAAATGCAAAATTTCGAGATGAGTTGCAAATTGCTCCTGGTTGACGCCATAGCATTAGTGAGAGGCTATCAATCTACAATTGCAAAATTACAAGATTTATTGCAAATGGCTCCTTGCTGACGCTAATTAGCCATAGCATCAGCAATAGGCCATCCATCCATAAATGCAAAATTCCCAGATGTTTTGTAGATCACTCCTTGCCAAGGGCAATAAGCCATGGCATCAGCCAATGCATCCATCCATAAATGCAAAATTTCCATACGTGTTGCAGATTTCTCTCAGCTATAGCATCAATAATAGCCCATCAACAAATTATTATAATAAATTATTAAACGTTAGACTCGTATTAGTTATTAACTTTCACATGATAGAACATATTTAGATGTCATACTTGTAATTTAAATTATTTTAAAATTTTAATTTTCTATTTCTAACCAATCTCTACACAGGATTTGACAAAATTCGGCAACAATGCATATATAATTTTTATAGTTTTATAGTACTTTTTCCGAAGAATTCGAATATTCACAAAATTAGTATTAAATATATTACTTAAATATAAATTTACAATAACTGAAGCATAGTTTTTGAATATTTTATACTTCTGATAAGTTTTATTTAATGATAAGTCACAAACTTGATGCAATATTTATAATTCACAAGTTTTTTTTTTTTAATTTTCTGAAGAAGTTCAATACATTTTGGTGGCTGGCGTTTTTGTTTTACATAAAAATTATGTATGTTCATACTTGAAACTCTTTTTTTAAATTTTCATAAAGTTGGTATTTGAATGCCATATTTATACCTATCTAATGATTTCATACATTGCTAAATCAATTAATTTAGTTGGAGACTTGATAAAATCTTGACAATTTAATACTATTATGTTTGTTTAAAGAATTTCCTGAAAATTTGGTAACAGTGATTTTTATTTTTGGTAGTGTTGGCACCTACTTTGAAACGTCAAACTTAATTCCAATTTTACTTACAGAGTTGGCACTTTTATTAAACGTCAAACTTTGGGATAAAATCGTAAAGTTCTACCCTATAGCAAGGAGTATGCATGTTGCCATATTACCCCGCAATACCTCAAAGAAATCATCACAAATTACCTATTAAGCAACAAATAAACACTATTCATGATCTATTCTCGCCAAAGCCGGCTGCGATTTTTTTTATCAAGTTGCATGCATGAAATATAAAAGGTAAAAATGTGGTTTGAAAACAATTGCCATAATTTTATGCCAGTTCTACTGAAAGTGGTGTCTTTAACTTGTTGGCAACAGTGGCTGTCAGTAATTTGTTCCATTGCAACCACAAATTCAAATTACAGTTTTTATGGCCTAGTTATTTCTCATGCCTACCATCAAAAATGAAATTATAATCGCACATTTTTCTGGAGTAGTTTTTAAAAAGCAACAACCAAATACAATAAATATAAATATATAAAAAAACTATTCTGTGTATAATCAGATATTTTCATTCACTTTTATTAAACTTCAAACTTAGGGATAAAATCTAAAAGATCTACCATATTAATAATAATAATAATAAGTATATACATGTAGCATATGGCTTTGGAGCATGCATGTTGCCAGATTACCTCGTAATACCTCAACGAAATCAATCACAAATCACCTATTAAGCAATAAATAAACACCATTCATGATCTATTCTTGCCAAAGCTGGCTGCATTTTTTTTAACAAGTTGTATGCATGAAATATAAAAGGTAAAAATGTGGGTTGAAAACAGTTGTCTTAATTTCATGACAGTTCTACTGATAGTTGTATATTTAGTTGGTTGGCAACAGTGACTGTCAGTAATTTGTTGGATTCCTACCACAAATTGAAATTAACATTTTTTTATGGCCTAGTTATTTCTCATGCCTACCGACAAAAAGGAAATTATAATGGCTTTTGTTTCTGCAGTGTAGTTTTTAAAAGGCAACAACCTAATATAATTGCTATAAAAAGAAAACTATACCGTGTATATTCAGATATCATTATTGTCTTAACCTTAACCTAATTTTTAGTTAGTAGTCTGTTAAAAGGTTGGTACTTGGGTATAATTGTCTATCTCTGTCATATTTACAAATATCAAATTGAACAAAATTTATGCAATCTATAAAATCTCGTCCGTTTTATTGAAATTGAGCGGTTGTTTCTTAATTTAATTGTTGGCAATCTTGTTTAACTGTCAAACCAAGTAACATGAAAGGCAGGTTGCCAAATCATACATTAACGTACGCAATATATAAATCGATCTAAAACCACATATCACGTGATATTCATTGATGATAGTATATATTATAATTGATTTCCAATTGTCTTGTTTAAATGTCAAATTATTAGTTTCGTGCAGACTGCTTGACATGTTGCCAAATTTCACTTTGTTGGTTTTCAATTGGTAGCCTTGTTTAAATGTCAACTATCCGTATTGTGAAGGCACTACTGACACGTTGCTAATTTTCATTTTTATTGTTTTGCAATTACCTGGACGTCAAACTATTCATATTGTACAATTATTTTCCAGTTGGCCGCATTGTTGAAGCAACTTTGGTTGCTTGTTAGTCTAATGGTTGGCACTCTTGTTTAAATGTAACAACGAATCGTTTCCAATGTTGCTAAATTGGCTGAATTGACTTGTAAAATTTGTATCACAATCAACCCTGATAATAAAATCTTTATTTGTACTCACAAATGAACGATTTAAGGGTTGGCAGTCTGATTTATACGTCAAACATTATACTACCCAATCAAAGTTTCAAACTCAAAACCTCCAATAACTTATAAAACCAATTATATTGACTAGCGATAACAATAAAATATTTGCTTTACTATGAATTGGGCGATTCCAGTGTTGGCAATCTTTTTTAAATATCAGTTAAGTTAGTAAAGTTACAGGTTGGCAGTCTTGTATAAATGTCAAACATTTCGGTGGAGCATAAATCGTTTCGTATGTTGCCAAATTGCCTGCATTGATTGCAATATTTTTTCACTACATTTATTTTTGGACCAGTTAGTCAAACCGACATACAAATTGACATATGCGTTGACAAACCAGCGTTGATAAATGGTGAATTTGACTAAAACAATTCACACAACACGATTTGAGAGAGAAGACGAGAGGTATCGATTTAAATAACACAATATCGCCAGATACTTTGGTTCAAGGGTTGGCAGTCTTGTTTAAATGTCAAACTGACATACAAATCGATTTACGTGTATGACAAATCAGCGTTGATAAATAGTGAATTTGACTAAAACAATTCACACAACACGATTTGAGACAGGAGACGAGAGGTATCAGTCTAAAGAACAAAATATGTCCAAAAACTTTATATTAACCGATTCAGGGGTTGGCAGTCTTGTTTAAATGTCAAACTAACATACAAATCGATTTACGTGTATGACAAATCAGCTTTGATAACCTTACTTATACACAAATTGCTTTGCTTGTTGCAAAATCAGTGGCACTAACTGGTGAAATGGACTAAAATAATCGGCACAATCGACCCAAATAACAAAATATCTCCAGATGCTTTATATGCATTGACTGGTTCAAGGGTTGGCAGTCTTGTTTAAATGTCAAATTTTACGACACATTGCAAATAGCTTCACACGTTGCCAAATCACCCCAATTAACAGGTGAAGTCAACTGAAACAATAAAATCTCTCCAGAAACTCGGCATTGAGTGCGGCGAATATGAGAGGCAGCGGCGTCCACAATTATGGTCTCACAATCGCTAATTAAAATCTCGGAAATCCCGAACCTCCGTGCACCCTTGACACGGTAATTGGCCGCTGGCTGGACGTGAGGCTGCGGCGAAATCACAACGCGGCGTGCGGCAAATGTTTTGTTTTGCGGTGGCCCGGGAGGGGCAGCCGCAGCTCTTTTTTTTCACAGGAGGGCGTATATAACGGCCGCGATGTTGTGACAGCGGGCGTTATGTAATCCGGCGCGAAACCAGCAGCTTACATTCACGCGAGTTCTTTCGTGGAGTGAAAACGTCAAGATGTTCTACAAAGTTGGTGAGTACGAGATGTAGTGATGTGCATATTTGGGGGTGTTTCGGGGAATAAATAGTAGATGCGGCAACAGAGCTTTTACCTAAAAGGGTTGGCACCCTTGTTTAAACGTCAAAATATAACTTCACTTATGGAAATGAGAGTAATATTAAATTTTGAACCTTCTTTAGGGATATTTTGTACGTAGGGCAATAAATAGTGCTTTTATCTAAATAAATTGGCACCCCTGTTATAATTTCACTTATGTAAGTGAGAATAATATTAAATTTGGAACGTTCTTTAGGGATTATTTTGTACGTAGGGCAATAAATAATGCTTTTATCTAAATGAATTGGCACCCCTGTTTAAATGTCAAGTAATAATTAGGACTACCACTACGCTCAGGCTGCAATTTTCACAACCTTCTTGTAATCATCTTGCAATGTGAACTTATATAATACACTATTACTAAAATTATAGGTAAATATAAAAAAAGTGTAAAACTCCAAAAAAATAAAAATTATGTATTTCATGTTTAAGGATTTGGATTACAAAATTTTAAATAAGTCTGCGAAATTTAAAATGTAAAATTCTTTACAGTATTAACAGTCACGTGCTGTAGGAAATTGAATTATTTTATTACCTACAGCGTCTTGCGCGGGTATCGAACCCATGACTATTTTTTTTATAGTCGGAGCCTTAACTCACTACCCCGCACATGCTTTCGCTATTAATTTTGTTACCACGCTCTTCGTTTGCGTAAGAAAGTGAGGTAATCCGGCAGGAAGGATGTTAAGTGAAGCGATCGGAGCTCTTCCTTGATTGGGATTCCCCAGGGCTCGGTAATACGGAACGAAAAATTTAAGGAAGCGAGGAAGAAAGCGGTGCACGTTATGAATAGCTTTGCTGATGAAAAGAACGGATCTATATTTATATTTGCGTCACTAAATTTTCTCCAAGAGCAATATTTCATTATTATTAATATAATAAAGTGTCCAATTATTATTGTCATGGTAATCATAACCTTACAAAACCATCCTAATAAACCATTACATAATATACCATTACAAATAATTTATATTACCTAACAAAATTCAAATTACCAATGGCAATTATAAAAGAAAATGCTCATATTATTACATATTTATTTATCGTATTAATGTATTAATTATTATTAAATATTAAATTATTATTAAATTATTATTAAAATAACAACCTAAGCAAGAAATAATTATTTAATTGAATGTGAGTAGGCAATAATAATTAACTGCAATTATCATATCGACACATTTTGACATACAAAATGACAAATAAGCACTTGAAATATTTTCGAAATTAGTAATGAATAATTGACTTTTTTTAGTGACAAAAAATACTTGACAAATTCATGACAAACGAAATGACAATTGACACATTCATGGCAAGCATATTGACAAATGAATTTGACTGTAATATTCGTTCTAACAGATCCAACTACAATAAAAAAAATATTATTATTAATTACTTAGATAACATCTTCAAATTGTAGTACCTTTGACAAACAAAATGACAAATAAGTACCTACTTGACATATTTTCAAGATTACTAATGAATAATTGATAATTTTTAGGCAGGCATAATGACAAATAAATACTTGAGAAATTCATAACAAACGTAATGACAAATGACCACTTGACACTTTCTTGATAAACATCTTGACAAATAACTTAATTACATAACATTTTGAAATTGTAGTAAAAACACTGGGAGATTGAACCAGGAATAACACAATCGCAATTAAGAGAGCTTAGTTGAAGATCCCAAGAAGAGCAAAATCAATCAATAACTTATTTCCATTGCTGTGATCTCAAATAGAATTTTATTAATGATTAATAATTAATAATTACAAATTGACAAATAACTACGTGACATATTTTCGAGATCAGTGATTGATTAACAATTTTGACAGTTTTGATAATTGACTTTTTTTAGCAGGAATAATGACAAATAAATATTTGACAAATTCATGGCAGGCATAATGACAAATAAATATTTGACAAATTTATGGCAAACGTTTTGACAAATGACTACTTGACACATTCGTGTCAAACATATTGACAAATTAATTACTTAATTAACATTTTGAGATTGTCGAAAAAACACTTACACCAGCGAAATCAATCAATAACTTATTTCCATTGCTATGATCTCAAATAGAATTTTGTTAATGATCAATAATTAATAATTACAAAATGACAAATAACTACTTGACATAATTTCGAGATAATTGATTGACAATTTTGACAATTGACATTTTTTTTGCAGGCATAATGACAAATAAGTATTTGACAAATTCATGGCAGGCATAATGACATAAATATTTGACAAATTCGTGGCAAACGTTTCGACAAATGACTACTTGACACATTCATGTCAAACATATTGACAAATTAATTACTTAATTAACATTTTGAGATTGTCGTAAAAATACTTACACCAGGAACCAGGCATAATATAATCATCATAAAGAAAGCTGCGCTGAATAACTCAAGAAGAGCGAAATCAATCAATAACTTATTTCCATTGCTATGATCTCAAATAGACTTTTGTTAATGATTAATAATTAATAATTACAAAATGACAAATAACTACTCGACATATTTTCGACAATCACTGATTGATTGACAATTTTGACAATTGACATATTTTTTGCAGGCATAATGACAAATAAGTATTTGACAAATTCATGGCAGGCATAATGACTTTTTTTTGACAAATTCACGGCAACCGTTTTGACAATGACTACTTGACACATTCATGGCATGCATATTGACAAATTAATTACTTAAATAAATTTATTTTCAATTTATTATCAAGCATAATGACAAGTGAATAATTGACACATGTTTGACATGTTAATGACAAATCAATTAGGGAGGCAACTGTTAATGGACAACTGACAAATGGAAGATATGACCTCAAACAAATGGATACATATGGCATAAAACAAATGGATATATGACAGATGTTTTTCAAGCACAAAGATAAGTGAATAATTGACACATGTTTGACATGTTAATGACAAATCAATTAGGGAGGCAACTGTTAACGGACAACTGACAAATGGAAAATAAGGCCTAAAACAAATTGATATATATGGCATAAAACAAATAGATATATGACAGATGTTTTTCAAGCACAAAGACAAGCGAAAAATGAATACATGTTTGACATGTTAATGACAAATCAATTAGGGAGGCAACTGTTAATGGACAACTGGCAAATGGAAAGTACGACCTAAAACAAATAGATACATATGGCATAAAACAAATGGATACATGACAGATTTTTATCAAGCATAATGACAAGTGAATAAATGACACATGTTTGACAAGTTAATGACAAATCAATTATGGAGGCAACTGTTAATGGACAACTGACAAATCGAAAATATGACCTAAAACAAATAGATACATATGGCATAAAACAAATGGATATATGACAGATGTTTTTCAAGCACAATGACAAGTGAATAATTGACACATGTTTGACATGTTAATGACAAATCAATTAGGGAGGCAACTGTTAATGGACAACTGACAAATGGAAAATGTGACCTAAAACAAATAGATACATATGGCATAAAACAAATGGATACATGACAGATTTTTATCAAGCACAATGACAAGTGAATAATTGACACATGTTTGGCATGTTAATGACAAATCAATTAGGAAGGCAACTGTTATTGGACAACTGACAAAAGAAAAACTTTTACCTATTTGTTTAGGGACATAAAGACAAATATTACTTGACAATTTTCTGTAAAGCATAATGTCAAATTTATAAATTTTTGATATATTTATGACAAATTGCAACTTTTTGAAAATGCACGTAAGGAGGCGACAGATGTCGTAAGAGTATCATCAATAAATAATTGACACATTTTTGACATGATAACGATGATTATGTAAGTCACTTTTTGAAAATACTTGAAAGGCAACAAGCGATGTCATACTTTCACTAAATCTGACACTTTTTCGACATAGACAATGACATATGGATAATTTGACACATTTTTTTAAGGGGTATAATGGCAAATATTACTTTACAAATTTTTAGCAAGAACATTGACAAATTTAGATATTTTTGACATGTTAAGACAAATGGATTACTAAGGCATCTTTTTGAAAATGCACGTAAGGAGGCGATATAAGTCTTCGAGTATCATCAATTAATAATTGACACATTTTTGACATTTGATAACGACGATTATGTAAGAAACTTTTTGAAAATACATGAAAGGCAACAAGCGCTGGCATACTACCACCATCAATAAATCTGACACTTTTTCCATATAGACAATGCCAAATGGATAATTTGACACATTTTTTTAAGGGGTATAATGACAAAGATTACTTAACAAATTTTTAGCAAGTATAATGACAAATTTACATATTTTTGACATGTTAAGACAAATGGATTACTCAAGCAACTTTTTGAAAATACACGTAAGGAGGCGATATAAGTCTTCGAGTATCATCAATAAATAATGACACATTTTTGACATGATAAAGACGATTAAGTAAGTCACTTTTTGAAAATAAATGAAAGGCAACAAGCGATGTCATGCTACCCCATTAATAAATGTGACATTTGTTCCACATAGACAATGACAAATGGATAATTTGACACATTTGTTAAGGGGTATAATGACAAAGATTACTTTATAAATTTTTAGCAAGTATAATGACAAATTTACATATTTTTAACATGTTTGCGACAAATGGATTTCTCATGAGGCAACTTTTTGAAAATGCACGTAAGGAGGCGATATAAGTCTTCGAGTATCATCAATAAATAATTGACACATTTTTGACATGATAACGACGATTATGTAAGTCACGTTTTGAAAATAAATGAAAGGCAACAAGCGATGTCATACTACCACCATCAATAAATCTGACACTTTTTCCATATAGACAATGACAAATGGATAATTCGACACATTTTTAAGGGGCATAATGACAAAGATTACTTTACAAATGTTTAGCAAGTATAATGACAAATTACATATTTTTGACATGTTAAGACAAGTGGATTACTCAGACAACTTTTTGAAAATGCACGTAAGGAGGCGATATAAGTCTTCGAGTATCATCAATAAATAATTGACACATTTTTGACGTGATAACGACGATTATGTAAGTCACTTTTTGAAAATACATGAAAGGCAACAAACTATGTCATACTACCACCATCAATAAATCTGACACTTTTTCCACATAGACAATGACAAATGGATAATTTGACACATTTTTTAAGGGGCATAATGTCAAAGATTACTTGACAAATTTTTAGCAAGTATAATGACAAAGTTACATATTTTTGACATGTTAAGACAAATGGATTACTAAGGCATCTTTTTGAAAATGCACGTAAGGAGGCGATATAAGTCTTCGAGTATCATCAATTAATAATTGACACATTTTTGACATGATAACGACGATTATGTAAGTCACTTTTTGAAAATAAATGAAAGGCAACAAGCGATGTCATTCTACCACCAACAATAATTCTGACACTTTTTCCACATAGACAATGACAAATGGATAATTTGACACATTTTTTAAAGGATATAATGACAAAGATTACTTTACAAATTTTTAGCAAGTATAATGACAAATTTACATATTTTTGACATTTTAAGACAAATGGATTACTCAGGCAACTTTTTGAAAATGCACGTAAGGAGGCGATATAAGTCTTCGAGTATCATCAATAAATAATTGACACATTTTTGACGTGATAACGACGATTATGTAAGTCACTTTTTGAAAATACATGAAAGGCAACAAGCGATGTCATACTACCATCATCAATAAATCTGACACTTTTTCCACATAGACAATGACAAATGGATAATTTGACACATTTTGTAAGGGGCATAATGACAAAGATTACTTTACAAATGTTTAGCAAGTATAATGACAAATTACATATTTTTGACATGTTAAGACAAATGGATTACTCAGGCAACTTTTTAAAAACGCACGAAAGTAGGCGAAAAACATCCTACGACGATGATAAAAGAAAAATTGACAAATTACAGGCATAAATACTTAACAAATTTATGACAAGCATAATGACAAATCAATATTTAACACCTTTTTGACACCTGTTGACAGGAATAAGTACTTTAGACATTTATGACAGGCATAAATACTTGACACCTTTTAACAGGCATAAATAATTGACACATTTATGACAAGCATTACAACAAATCAATGTTTGACACCTTTTTGACACCGTTTGACAGGCATAAACACTTTACACGTTTTGACAGGCATGACATACATGACACATTTATACTAAGCATAATGAGTAATCAATGTTTGACACCTTTTGACAGGCTTAAATACTTGTCATATTTTGACAGATCTTAATAATTGACACCTTTTGACAGACATTAATACTTGACATCTTTTGACAGGCATAAATACTTGACACATTTACGACAAGCATAATGACAAATCAACGTTATACACCTTTTTGACACTTTTTGACAGGCATAAACACTTGACACGATTCGACAGGCATGACATACATGACACATGTATACTAAGCATAATGAGTAATCAATGTATGACACCTTTTGACAGGCTTAAATACTTGACATCTTTTGATAGATATTAATACTTGACACCTTTTGACAGACATTAATACTTGACATCTTTTGACAGGCATAAATACTTGACACATTTATGACAAGCATAATGAGAAATCAATGTTTGACACCTTTTTGACACCTTTGGCAGGAATAAATACATGTCACATTTATGACACATAAATCATTGTTTGACACTTATTTGACACCTTTTGACAGGCATAAGTACTTGACACATTTATGACTGACATAATTAACTGACACATTTTAACAGGCATAAATACTTGACTCATTTATGGCAATCATAGTGACAAATCAATGTTTGACACCTTTTTGACCAATAAGGTGACATATCTACACTAAGGTGTTTGGAATAAAATTTCCAACTTATTAAAATCTGTTGGAACGTACAATTTGTAGTGTTGACTTATAAATTGTTTGTAGAGAGTAGAGTTGTATTGGCAATTCTTTTATTTTTCTATTCAATTTGTCTAATCTTTCATAACAGTGAAGTTGCAATACACATGGAGGTCGACAGATGTGTGAGACGTGATTTGGTTAACGAGTTCTACACACCTAAAGCACGTATGCCCTTCTTAAGCAACAGCTAATTTTAACGATGAGTAGAATTGCTCAGAATAATCAATCAATAGGATTCAATAAATTTATTTATATGGTATAATTATTTTAAAAAAATATCATTTAAATGGATTTAAAAGTAATCATATTTAATTTGATATTATAATTTTAGCATCACATCCATGTATTGTATGGCTACTTAAAAAAAAGAATTGAATAAATAGATGGCATACAGTTATAAAACAAATATTTTGTAATTAACACAAAGCAGAAAAAAAAAATACAATTTGCAAACATAGCAAATTTATATATGATACAACAAAAATAATTTGAAATTTAAAAAATATTTACAAAAATCATCAATATATCGTCATCGATACTGTTCGATATATCATTAAAATAACAATTGAATAACGAATAAATGCATTTTAAGTTTAAATTAAGTTGATCCTTGTCGTTTTTTTGAACCGACTATAATTTCAAATTACACACATATTTACTACTTATTTTTGTACTAAAAAAATACAACAAAAAAATGTATAATTTCATTAAAATTTTATTGATTGATTAAATCGATTATAAGTTTAATTATAATTAAATTCTTGGCGCAGATATAAAATTTCACAAACTAATATACAATTTAGAAAAAACAACATAAAAACAACAAAACAAGAAATAAAAAACCCAAGAAATAAAAATTGATATACCTAATTATCACATATTAACATTTTATAACTTTATATTAAATTCTCTTTAGAATGGCAAAAAATCAGATCTACTGAAATCGCCATGAGATGACAGAAATTCGCACAAGAATCTATGCCAAGGCATCGTGTGGGATGGCATATAGAAATGGCTGATACTCGATTTGAATAACTTGCTTTTGCAATGCATTCGCTTGGCTATACAATCGTTTATAAAATTGGGATTATGGGATTTCCCATTGCAACAAAGTGTACTGAACTCGCGCAATAATAAGACATTTGAAATTGATTGCAACAATCAGTTCCAATTCTCTGTCGATAAATATAACATACATAATCATACATACATACATACATACATACATACATACATACATACATACATACATACATACATACATACATACATACATACATACATACATACATACATACATACATACATACATACATACATACATACATACATACATACATACATAATACATAATCATACATAAATCATCCACAAATTGAGGAGTACTGGCGTTAATACAATTATGATTACTAAACTAATATTATTATTATTGATAATAATGAGTAATAATATTAATTATTATTCATCAGCAATATTATTCATATTTAGGCTACATAGGTGCCTAATAATTTAAACGGTTAACGAGGCTCAACAAATAGTTAATTATGGTGCTCAAAGTAAGTCCTGAAAGTAAGCCTTTAAGACCGAGGACAGAATCTTAAATGCGAGGCGTAAGCCGAGCATTTAACCGCACGAGCTATTATAGATTGTTTAAGGGACGAGAACCGCACAACGTTTTTTTGTTATACCTGCGTTGTAATTCGTAATTCGTAGCGTATTTTTTATTATTAAATTATTTGTAAATGTCATAGCTTGTCATCAATCATATATTAATAATTATTTTTTAATAGTTTCGATAGGTTTAATTTTTCTATGTCGAATGCTACAATTAGTTATTTATAGTGTAAGTCCTCAAAGTAAGCTTTTAAGAGCGAGGTCGAAATATTAATTGCGAGGCGTAGGCCGAGCATTTAACCACCCGAGCTATTATAGATTGTTTAGGGGACGATAATCATAGAAAACAACCGTTTTTTTGTAATAACTGCGTTGTAATTCGTAATTCGTAGCGTATTTTTTGTTATTAACTTATTTGTAAATGTCATGGCTTGTCATCAATAATTCATTAATAATTATTTTTTAATAGTTTTGATAGGTTTATTTTTTGCTACAACGAATGCTACATTTAGTTATTTATGGTACAAGTCCTGAAAGTAAGCTTTTAAAGCGAGGTCGAAATATTAATTGCGAGGCGTAAGCCGAGCATTTCACCTCCCGAGCTATTATAGATTATTTAGGAGTCGAAAATCATACAAAACAACCGTTTTTTTGTAATAACTGCGTTGTAATTCGTAATTCGTAGCGTATTTTTTGTTATTAACTTATTTGTAAATGTCATGGCTTGTCATTAATAATTATTTTTTAATAGTTTCGATAGGTTTAATTTTTTTACTACGACGAATGGTACAAATAGTTATTTATAGTGCAAGTCCTGAAAGTAAGCTTTTAAGAGCGAGGTCGAAATATTAACTGCGAGGCGTAAGCCGAGAAATTTATTTTTATTTTTATTATTATCAAGTATTTGTTTTTGTTTTCAAGTATTTGTTATTGTTTTGCTAGTAATTAATATTAAATTTTTTGTAGGTTTAATTTTTTCGCTGGCACTTTGTGTCTTATCAGAAGAAGATGCCAAATGGGTTTGGAGGGATGGCGGCAGAAGTTCTAGGGAAGACAGGGTTGCTTCCCCCAGGTATGAGATATACGAGAAGGACGACCTGGATTATCCAGGAAATGGTGGAGGAATAGGAGGAGCAGGAGGAGGAAGTTATCCAGGAGGAGGAGGAGGAAGTTATCCAGGAGGAGGAGGAGGAAATTATCCAGGAGGAGGAAGTTATCCAGGAGGAGGAAGTTATCCAGGTGGAGGAGGACCAGGTTTTGACTTCAATAGACCTCCACTGCGTCCAAACCAGCGACCATTCCCAAGGTACTATACTAAACTGTATATCTGAACTGTAGATAGGAATACTGTAGATTGGAACTGTACAGTCATGCTGACATAAATCTGGTACAAAAAACTAGGCTACAATAGCAATTTTATATGACAGTGTCAATATGTTTGTACTAGATTTATGTGAACATGACTGTACATAAATATAAAATCTTGAATTCAAATCAAAATGGAAAATACAATCAAGAAATGTATGCAATTGTAAAGTCCAAGCTAATTTTGTTGGGATTTACTTCCAAGTATGACATATGATGAAACTATGAACTATGATGGAAAGTGGATACTTGAATAAACAATTACTACTTTCAACGTAAGAGAAATTTTCATAAAAATGATCAAAATTTTCGAAAATATTCAAAATATTTTGTATATAGGTTTTCAAAGAATATCCCAGAACTTGTTTAACATAGTGATCGATTGAACAAAACTTATTTCTTACTACGTAGGTGTCATTTTCAAATCGTTGTTCAAAATTTTGAGTTTCAAAGAATTCAAAAATATTTTTTTGTATCTAATTGCAGTGCAGAATCAAAACTTTACTTAAAATGGTTATAACTCAGCAGAAATGTTCAGAAAATCTTAATCACAATTGTCCAAAAAAGTGTTTCATAGTTACAACTACCTAAAACGATTTTGAATCGAGTGAGTTTAATATAGTGATCATTTTCAAATCATTGTTCAAAATTTTGAGTTTCAGAGAGTGAGTCTAATATAGCGTTTGATTGAAAAAACAAATATTTCTTACTACGTAGGTCATTTTCAAATCGTTCTTCAAAATTTTAGGTTTCAAAGAATTCCAAAATAGGTTTTTTATTTAAATTACAGTTTGAATCGAAATTTACCTCAAAATTGGTACAACTCAGCAGAAATGCTCAGTGCATCTCGATCACAATTGTCCAAAAAAGTGTTTCATAATTAGAACTACCTAAAACAATTTTGAATCGAGTGAGTTTAATATAGTGATCGATTGAAAAAAAACAATTATTTCTTACTACATAGGTCTCATTTTTAAATCAATTTTCATAATTTTGAGTTTCAAAGAATTCCAAAATATATTTTTTATCTAATTATAGTTTGAACGAAATTTTACTCAAAATTGTTAGAATTCCAAAATGTTTTTTTTTATCTAATTACAGTTTGAATCGAAATTTTACTCAAAATTGGTACAACTCTTAAATCTTAAATCTTAATAACAATTGTCCAAAAAAGTGTTTCAAAATTAGAACTACCTAAAGCAATTTTGAATAAAGTGAGTTTGATATAGTGATCATTTAGTGATCATTTCCAAATAATTGTTCAATATTTTGAGTTTCAAAGAGTGAGTTTAATATAGCGATTGATAGAAAAAACAATTATTTCTTACTTCGTAGGTGTCATTTTCAAATCATTGTTCAAAATTTTGAGTTTTAAAGAATTCCATCATTTTTTTTAAATCTGATTACAATTTGAATCGAAAATTTACTCAAAATGGTTACAACTTAGCAGAAATGTTCAGAAAATCTTAATTACAATTGTCCAAAAAAGTGTTTCATAATTAGAACTACCTAAAACGATTTTGATTCAAGTGAGTTAAACATAGTGAACCATTGAGAAAAAACAAATATTTCTTACTACGTAGGTGTCATTATCATTGTTAAAAAATTTAAATTTCACAGAATTCCAAAATATTTTTTTGTCTAATTACAGTTTGAATCGAAATTTTACTCAAAATTGTTAAAACTCAGCAGAAATGTTCAGAAAATCTTAATCACAACTGTCCAAAAAAGTGTTTCAAAATTAGAACTATCTAAAACGATTTTGAATCGAGTGAGTTTAATGTAGTGATCGATTGAAAAAAGCAATTATTTCTTACTACGTAGGTGTCATTATCATTGTTCACAATTTTGAATTTAAAAGAATTTAAAAAAAATCTAATTACAGTTTGAATCGAAAGGCATAAAGTGTTTCGAAATTAGAACTACCTAAAACGATTTTGAATGATTGAATTGAATTTTGAATTTTGAAAGTCATTGATTGAAAAAAACAATTATTTCTTACTACGTAGGTGTAATTTTCAAATCATTGTTCAAAATTTCAAGTTTCAAATAATTCCAAAATATGTTTTTTTAATCTAATTACAGTTTGAATCGAAATTTTACTCAAAATTGGTACAATTCAGCAGAAATGTTCAGAAAATCTTAATCACAATTGTCCAAAAAAGTGTTTCAAAATTAGAACTATCTAAAACGATTTTGAATCGAGTGAGTTTAATGTAGTGATCGATTGAAAAAAGCAATTATTTCTTACTACGTGGGTGTCATTATCATTGTTCACAATTTTGAATTTAAAAGAATTTAAAAAAAATCTAATTACAGTTTGAATCGAAAGGCATAAAGTGTTTCGAAATTAGAACTACCTAAAACGATTTTGAATGATTGAATTGAATTTTTAATTTTGAAAGTCATTGATTGCAAAAAACAATTATTTCTTACTACGTAGGTGTAATTTTCAAATCATTGTTCAAAATTTCAAGATTCAAATAATTCCAAAATATGTTTTTTTAATCTAATTACAGTTTGAATCGAAATTTTACTCAAAATTGGTACAATTCAGCAGAAATGTTCAGAAAATCTTAATCACAATTGTCCAAAAAAGTGTTTCAAAATTAAATCTACCTAAAGCAATTTTGAATCAAGTGAGTTTGATATAGTGACCATTTAGTGATCAGTTTCAAATCATTTTTCAATATTTTGAGTATCAGAGGATTCCAAAATATGTTTTTTATCTAATTACAGTTTGCATCGAAATGTTACTTATCATTGTTACAACTCAGCAGAAATGTTTAGAAAAACTTAATCAAAATTGTCCAAAAAAGTGTTTCAAAATTAAAACTACGTAAAACGATTTTGAATCGAAATTTTACTTAAAATGGTTACAACTCAGCAGAAATGTTCAGAAATTCTCAATCACAATTGTCCAAAAAGGTGTTTTTTGTAACCAAATTTTGCATCTATTCCACTCATGTAGGCTCATAACTTAAAAGATAGGTTAAGGCATTCCTTGGTGATGGTAATTACTCAGAGCAGAACCATTTAACCACCATCAAACACCAAAATTAGTTAATAAATTGTATTTTTTGAAATACCTCATGTAATTTCTTATTTTTTAGACCACCAGGTCTTGTAGATCAAGGCAACTTTGGGCCAGATCGTCCAGGACCCGGCTATTACCCTCAAGGGGAGTTCCCTGGGGACCAGCAAGGATTTGGAGGACGTCCTCCCTTCAAGAGGTTTGACACCTGCACCTGCTCAGAAAGATTCAATTGCAAGAGTCCTGGAATTTCTTACGTGAGTACTCAAATCGACAACTTTCAAAGAAAACAATCAAGAAACTGAGAAAAAAGTTTACAAGACTGTAAAATTGCTGTTGGCAACTTTCAACAAGAATATTTTATAAGAATGAGCAAAAATTTCAAAAAAAAATATTGTTTTGAACATCCTGTCAAGAAATTTCTTGTATGAGTTCCAAAGTTCTTATGTGAGAACTCAAAACACCAACTGTCAAAGAAAATAATCAAGAAACTGAGGAAAATGTTCTGAAAAATTGCTGTTAGCAACTTTCAAAGAAAATAATTGAGAACATTAAGCAAAAATTTGTAAACAAAACTATTGTTTTGTATATTTTGCCAAGAAATTTCTTGTATCAGTACCGAAGTATCAAATTTGAAGGATCCAAATAATCAAAATTTTAATTTTTTTAAAGCTTAATCTTCTTTTTTGTACATATTATAAAATTGAGCGAAAATTTAAAAAAAAAACATTGTTTTGGACATCGTGTCAAGAAAGTTCTTGTATGAGTACCGAAGCATCAAATTTGAAGGATCCAAATGATCAAATTTTCATGATTTTTGAGCTAAATCTTCTTTTTTGTACATACTATAGGGTCATTGCGATGCAGGAAAATCCTATTGCTGCTTCAACAAATACGGTGGTTTGGATGTTGAACCAGCGCCTAGCAGGCCAATACATTCTCCAGAAAATGGAATCCTGGTTGGTCCTGGACATGGCAGCGGAGGCTACGGAAAACCGGGATATGCTGGAAGACCAGGATTAGGTCGTCCGCCGATTAGGGATCAAGGAATCCTTGTTGGTCCCGGAGGACCAGGATCAGGAATTTCGCCAATTAGGGATCAGGGAGTACTTGTAGGACCTGGAGGACCAACAGGAATAATTGGCAGACCACATGGTGGTAAGTGGTTTATTACAGCATGGCGATTCATAATATAATAATCTGTTACTACTTCTTAATTTTCAAAATTTGAAAGTTTAAGAGACAAATCTAGAAGATAACAAAATTTTGAGAATTTTGCATTTCGATGAGTCAAAATTTATTGAAACAAACTATCGAAATACAAAATTCTCAGAATTAATTTCTCGAAACCCTCGTATTTATTTACTTCAGTGTCAATTTTGTGACCCAGAATTGTTGAAAATTACACATTTTGAAAAGACATTTGTTCAATGCATGGTTTTGCAAAACTAATTTCTCAGCTATTGTCAAAATTTCTTGAAACAAACTCATCGAAATGCAAAATTCTCAACATTAATTTCTCGAAAATACGAGGGATGTTTGTCTTCAAACATTTTTTGTAGATATTACTTTTCAAATTTTCGAAGGCAATTGGTCATAGTGAATAATGACCTGGAGATAAATTTGTATTATTGTATTAGGTGGATTTGGAAGACCAGAGAATGGTGTCCTGGTTGGTCCTGGAGGACCATACGACAGGCCTTACGGACAGTCCTACGGAAGACCTGGAGGATTCTACGGAAGATCTGCAGGAGGCGACAAGAAACAATGAGAAGCCAAAGACTGGACCACACCACGCATCAATTATTTATTTACATCATCCCAACGCACATAGAATCAGAAGTGGAAGAACTAATAAACGACAAGGAGGCTTCGTAGATCTGGCAATGCTTCATTCATATACAAAAAATGGCAACAATGCTAAACAGACAGTAGAACAGCGCGTTTTTTAATAATGGCAACGTTGCTAAAGCGATTTATATGTCAATTATGTGGCAATGGCAATATGGAATACTGTCAATAGTTATATAAATAAATGGCAACATGGTTATATTTATTAAATAAAAACTACTGGAAGAACTACTAAATGACATGGAGGCTTCACACATTTGGCAATGCTTTATTCATACAAAAAATTGCAACAATGCTGAACAGACAGTTGAGCAGCGCATTTTTTAATATTGGCAACGTTGCTAAAGCGATGTAAATGGCAATTATAAGGCAATGGCAATATGGCAATACTGGCAATAACGCAATAGTAATATGAATAAATGGCACCATGGTTAAATTTATTAAACAAAAACGCCATGGAGGTTAGGTTATTTGGGCAACATAAAGTGAAATGAAAAATTTTAAAACCAAAGTTTAAAAGTATAAATGCTCTTAAGTAATAAATAAATGGCAACATGGTTAAATGATGGTACACGCCGTCTTCACTGAGCTGGCCAGGGCCAAGGCGATATTCACAGGGGTGAACGAAAAAGAACATCATTTATTAAACAAAAACGCCATAGAGGTTAGATTATTTGGGCAACACAAAGTAAAATGAAAAATTTTTCAACGTTGGAAAACCAAAGTTTAAAAGTATCAATCTTTTAAGTAAATAAATTAGTGGCAACATGGTTAAATTTTTTAAACAAAAACGCCATGTAAGTTAGGTTTGTTGGGCAACACAATCTAAAATGATTAATTTTTCAACGTATTAAAACAAAAGTTAAAATGTATCAATGCTCTTAAGTAGAACATGATTTTAAGCAATATGTGACAACGTCGCGTGACAAGTTTTTAAACAAAAGTTGCAAAATTTACAATGTTGCCAGAAATATCATAGTTTACTACAGATTGGTTTTATCATTGATTATAATACTAATAATATTTATAATCAATGGTTTTATTATGGCCACATTCTAATAATAAATTATTCTTTTAGTATTCCGATATTGCAGCTTACTATAATTAGTTTTATTATGGCGATAATGCAATAGTAAATATTTTGTTACATTTTAAAGAGATTTAAAGCAATAATACAAAATACAAAAATTCGAAGTGAATGCAAAAATCTGCAACGAAGTCTCGCCTATTAATCTCCAGTTCTTAAGAAATACCAAATAGCAGTCAGCATAATTATGCGAAAACTGCGAAGTAGCAATAATTATTGCTAACGAATATCGAGAGTTACCATTAATGTATAAGCAATTTGTAATAAAGCAATAGTTTTTGTAATTAGCTCTAATCATTAATATGTATTAAATCCCAAATCCTGTCCACAATTCCTTACAGTTTAGATTGCATATTCACATGCTTGGTTCAGATTAAAAGTCGAAGCCTTAACTCATTACATCACAATGAGTACATATTTTAGTACATGCATTAGGCATTTGGTATCTATATAGAGGAGGCATATGGCTCTAGATTAGATGATGATGATAATGATGTCCTCTAAATAAAAACAAATCGAATAGAAACTCTTCTATTCGTTAATCTCATCTGAATAATTGTAACGTTATAAATTGGTCGCACGGCGGTGGCAGCAAGGTTGCCTACGATAGTGCCCTAGAGCGATAATAAATTCAATCTCAGACCACAATGCACAGTGAGCGGCACCCACGATTATACGTTCTTTCGCGATATTTTTCGCAATTTCAGTATTCAGTTTATCAGTAGTATGACTCTTTACAGAGTATTACATCGTCATTAAACATTGTATCATCTTGCCAATTAAATACAATAACAATATATAATATAATAATAATTGTAATATCAACAATACAAAGGTAGTTTAGTTATCTATTCCCTAGTTCACCCTACCACTATGTAATTTAATTACGTCGAGCCGCACCCCCAACTAGTTTAGGCCTAAGGACTGCATTCACCGTCTTCACTGTGCTGGCCAGGGCCAAGGTAGTATTCACAGGGTGAACGAAAACGAAAATCAACAACAAAGGTGGAGTATTGGAGAGTAAAGAGAGAAAATACAGCTGTTGCATAACAATAATAGAGTAGAAATGATGATATCCTATACATTAAAAAAATAAACAGACAGAAACTCTATATTCTATTAAATTTACCTTTTGCAGAAATGACGATAATTGAGTAGCATTAATGATATCCTATAAATCTATTAAAAAAAACAGAAATTCTACCTTCCATCAAACTTATTTATTGTTGTAATAACGATGATTGAGTAGAATTTGATGATAATCTCTAAATAGACGAATATACAAATATTATCAGTTAAGGACTGGATTAAAACTATGTAAACCAAGTCGTTTTAATCCAGTCCTTGACTGATAATTTTGTACTTTTAATTACTTAGAGGTGCTATCATGTATCATATATCATATATCATATATCATAAATCATATCATATATCATATCGGTGCTATTTCTGTTTCAATGCTTGCTTTTCCTTCAATTAAACTTACCTATAGTTGTAATGACGATGATTGAGTAGAATAAGGCACCAGCCAAACTCCACTGCACATTTTCTGTGTTCTCATCACCATCCCACCCATCTTTGGTGATGGCCTTCAGAAGGCTGGTTTCAAAATCCTTCAAAGTCACGATTACAGACTTCACAAAGTCTTCCTCCTTAAGGACCTCAGACCCACTGGTGGTCAGCTTCCAGAGTTCATCGGTTATGTTGCCTCGTATCCTGCTTATGTTCCTCTTCACCTGAAATCATAAATAGTTAGAATGATGATTCAGATTTCTGAAGATAACTTGTAATCATAAATAGTTAGAATGATGATTCAGATTTCTGAAGACATATTTATATTTATTTGTGTATTGTACTTTATTATTAACCAACTTCCCAAATTAATCAAAACTGAAATCTCAAGTTATTCAATTTGATTTATCAGTATCATGTCTACACCTGAAATCAAGAAAAGTTAGAATAATTGATTCAAAGTTTTGGAGGCTTATTTATGAAGATATTAATTAGTATATTTTAATGCCAAACTTTATTATTATCTAATCAAGTTTTAAACTTATACCACAAGTCATTAAATTTTGTCTCATCATCATCAATATCTTTATACCTGAAATCACAAAATAGTTAGAACGATGGATTCAAAGTTTTGAAGGTTTATTTATGCAGAATTTTATTAATTCAAAATATTTCAAGAATATTTGCATGCCTAACATTATTATTACTCAATCAACTTTCAAATTTAAACCACAAGTTAAATTTTGTTTTAACATCATCATCACAATACCTGTTATCAAAAATTGTTAGAATGATGGACTCAAAGTTTCGAAGGCTTATTTATGAAGATATTAATTAGAATATTTTAATGCCAAACTTTATTATTACTTAATCAAGTTTTTAACTTATACCACAAGTAGTTAAATTTTGTCTTATCATTATTTTCTCTACACTTGAAATCACAAATAGTTAGAATGATGGATTCGCTTAAAAATGAAAGTTGAAAATAAAGATTTCAAAAATTGAGACTCTGAACAATTGTGACTTTAGTTTTGGCCCAAACTAAGCCTTGAAAAGTTAAAATTTCGGTAATGCAGGCTTAAAAAACCTAGAATTTTGGACGGAAAAGTAGACCGGAAAAACTAAGATTCGAAAATTTGTTTTTGTAAATGAAGAGTGTAAACAAAACACAAGCTGCCAACACAATCTACGATAAGGCTTAAAAATAATTTGCAAACTTTATACTTAGAAAACGGAAACTGGAAAAACTGAGGCCTAAAAATTTGTGAATTTGAAAATTAAGACATAGAATCTACAGATTTGAAAAATTCAGGCTTGAATGTGTAGGAGTTTAAGGGACAAAGTTTGAATAGTCAAAGTAAAACATTAGAACTGGGAAAAATCGAAACATTGAATATCCAAAATCTGAAAATATAGACTTTCAAATTTGGAAAACTGATGTTTCAAAACAGAACTTTGAAAAACGAAATTTGATAAATCAAGTAAAAACAATTGACGCATTGAGACATGGAAAATGGCTACTGAAAAAACCAAGAACAAATATAGATCTCTAAAAAACGTAATTTGATTAATCAAGTAAAAACAACCAACGCATTGAAACTTGGAAAATGGCAACTGGAAAAATCTGGAATCGAAAAATCAAGACCCAAGACAAATTTAGGTGTGAAAATTGGGATTTCCAAAGCTGATAATAAGCTTTTTCAACAAGATAATTCTATGATTTACCTATTTCTAAAGATTTTTGCACTTACAGCAGCAACATAGTTGACTCTAAATAATAATGACGACAACTTTAAATATCAATACAACTATTTCATCTTCTACTATTTCATCAGATTTTGAGTTTGAACGATACATTGTTAATAGTTACAGTTAAAGAAAATTGAACATTAGTATTTTGAAAATCGAAACGGGAGTAATCCAAATACTGATAATCGAAACTCTGAAATTAAATGCATTCAGATTTGAAAAAAAAAATGCTTCAAAAAAATTAAATATTATAAATCAAGTAAAAACAGTCGACGCACTGAGACTTGGAAAATAGAAAAAGGAAAAATCAGAATCTAAAAATCCAAGATAAATCCAAGATCACAATATACAAGATAAATTTAGACATATTATAATAATCAGGATTCTGAAAATCAAGACTCAAGACAAATTGTTGCGTGAAATTTTTTATTTCCAATCTTGATAATTATCCTTTTCAACAAGAAAATTCTAGGATATTATTCCAAATATTTTGGACTTATTGATTGCAGCAACATAGTTGACTCTAAATAATGGTAACATTAAATTAAGAGTTAGATATGTTGCTGAAATGAGTCCAAAATCTTTGGAAATAGTTAAATTCTAGAATTGTCTTGTTGAGAAATATTATCATCAACTTTGGAACTTAATTTGTCTTGCGTCTTGATTTTCAGATATTAGGCTTACGTCTGGAACTTTAAATAATAACAACAGTAACTAGAACAACAATACAATTATTTCATCAGATTTCAGTTTAAACGACAAATTTTTAATAGTCAAAGTTAAAGATTTATAAACATTTGGACTTGTAAAATGGAATCTGGAAAAATCTAAACATTGAAAATCGAGAATGAGAAATTAAAGTTCAGATTTGGAAAAGTGATGCTTGTAAAGGGAATGAAACTTGTAAAATGGTATCTGGAAAAATCGAAACATTGAATATCGAGAATAAGAAATTAAAGTCCTTCAGATTTGGAAAAGTGATGCCGTTTTGAAGCATGAGAAAAACTTTGAAAATCTAAATTTGACCAATCAAGGTATAACAAGCAACGCATTGATACTTGGAAAATGAAAACTAGAAAAATCAGGAATCTTAAAATCAAAACCCAAGACAAATTTAGACAAATTGTAAAAATCAGGTTTCTGAAAATCAAGACTCAAGACAAATGAAGGTCCAAAGTTGATAATAATCTTTCTCAACAAGAAAATTCTAGGATTTAACAATTTCCAAAGATTTTGGACTTATTGCAGCAACATAGCTGACTCTAAATAATGATATAATTATATTTTGAGTCAAATATGTTACTGCAATAAGTCCAAAATTTTTGAACATAGTCATATCTTAGAATTTTCTTGTTGAGAAAAAATATTATCATCTTTGGACCTTAATTTGTCTTAAGTCTGATTTTTAGATATTGGGCTTACGTCGGGAACTTAAAATAATAACAACCATAACTACAATATCAATACAACAATTTCATCAGATTTTGGGCTTACTTCAGCAACATACCTGACATGACAAAATGATAACACCTTTAAATATCAATATAACTATTTCTCCAGATTTTAGGCTTATGTCAGCAAACATGGTTTACTTCAGAAAATGATTTAAATAACTTTGAACATCAATTTAAGTATTTTATTAGACTTGAGGGTTACTTTCTGTACTATAACTACAACTTTAACATCACTACAAATATTTTACCAGATTTAAGGCTTACATCATGAACTTTAAATAATGACAACAATAACTAGAACATCAATACAACTATTTCATCAGATTTTAGGCTTACTTCAGCAACATACCTGACTTCAAATAATTATGACACTATCTTTAAATATCTATACAACTAGTTGAGTAGATTTTAGGCTTATTTTAGCAAAATACCTAACTTTAGAAAATGATGATAATAAATTTTAACTTCAATTCAACTAGTTCATCATATTTTAGGCATACTTCAGTAACTTTAAATAATGACAACAATTACCTTAGGCATCAATGTAACTATTTCATCAGATTGTAGCCTTCAGTACTTACTTGATGTACTGAACAGTAACTTCAAGTTACTTCAGAACTTTAGAAAATGATGATAATAATTTTGAACATCAATTCAACTATTTCATCATATTTTAGACTTACTTCAGTAACTTAAAATAATGACGACAATAACTTTGAACATCAATAAAACTATTTCATCAGATTGAAGCCTTCAGTACTGAACAGTACTGAACAGTAGATCCAAGTTACGTTACAAAACTTTAAATAATGACGTGAATCACTTTACATGTCACTATAATGACGACAATTACCTTAGGCATCAATTTAACTATTTCATCAGATTGTAGCCTTCAGTACTTACTTGAAGTACTGAACAGTAACTTCAAGTTACTTCAGAACGTCAGAAAATGATGATAATAACTTTGAACATCAATTAAACTATTTCATCATATTTTAGGCTTACTTCAGTAACTTTAAATAATGACGACAACAACTTTGAACATCAATAAAACTATTTCAGCAGATTTTAGCCTTCAGTACTTACTTCAAGAAGTACTGAACAGTACTGAACAGTAACTCCAAGTTACTTTAGAAACTTTAAGTAATGACGTCAATAACTTTACATGTCACTACAGTTTTCTGCTGTAACTTCGTTAGTCTGTTAAAATCTAGGCTTACGTCTTTCTCGTTCTCCTCCTCCAGCGACTTGAAGGTGAACGCTCCAAGGATGCAGTAAGAAACCACCATGGTGACCAGCGTGATGTGGGAGAAGAGGCAGGTGATGGTCTTCCAGGTGTACCTCAGAAAATTAGCACATGCACTAGGCTTGGCTGATTCCATCATTTCGGGGTCCGAGTAGTACCGCGACGACATTGTTATGGGGCCCCAGCACCTGGGGGACGTCTGCAAGGCTTCAGGCGAGCAATGCAGCCGCCTATGTACTGGGGCTCCTTCGAGCTCTCCATTCTCGAGTTAATATATGCGCCAGTTTGTGTGCAGTTATTTTTAGATCGGGCAGCATAATTCTGTAAATTTAGAAGTTACTGACTCTCGTTTCGACACACTGCTGTGTTTACAGTTGGACCGGCGTTTTCCGATATTATTGGAAATATTTACTGCACACGTTTGATTGATTCCATTCGATTTGTAGACAAGCTTTAGATAACTGTGACAAACAAATCCCAAGAGCTAATCATATCTGATGCACCTGACGTTTTTTGGTCGCTTCACTTAAATATATTGTGATGGTATTTGTATTATAAGTAGAGTAGATTAATTAGAATAGATTTATTATTATTATTAGATAGGTATTAGATAGAATTATAATCTTAAGGGCACAAGCTAACTAAAATTAATGTAAATATTGTAAATGTGAATGTGAACAAGTATACACAAATCTACAGAGAAATGTGTAAGACATTTTATGGACACAGAAAATCGCAAGGTTTATGGATCCGCGGATGGAGGTTGTTGATCGGTTACCACGGGTGACAGGTGACTTCGTGCATAGACGCATGTGAGATTGAAGAATTGAAGATCGGAAATAATCAACAAGTAACAGATTGACGAGTCGAGGGTAGAGGGTGAACGGCGAGCAGGGGAGACGGTAGTGGGTCGAGGGTCGTGATGTTGCCCTAATACTAATAGATTACATAAAATTAACGCGTGTTCAACGATTGGACATAGGACTGGAAAAAGGCAGTCAACAAGGAGAGGACTTGAACAAGATAGGAGCCGTGACGGAGATATTCGAAAATCAGGACTTCAAGCCGCTAAACTTCGCACACAAAAGCAGCTGTTTACTTTTGTGCGAATCAACAAAGGATCAGAAGACGAACGCAGGGACAAGAGGACGACTTAATCAAGGGACCAAAAGCAAGAAGATAACTGCAAGTATAGAGTTTGCGTAAATTACAAGAATCATATTCTCACATAAGTTAGCTTGTGTATATAGGATTTATTTTGTTAACGTTGGTCATAGTTTATTAGTTTTTTTTTTAATACAATTTTGTTTTCTATTGTTTTGGATTTGTTTGACTTTATATTAGACGTTTTTAAGGTTTTTGGTTATTATTAATTCATTAAAGCATTTGAACAAGACTATTTAGTTCTGATTGAACCTACCATTGACCCTGAGATAAGAGAAATAATAAGGAGTTACAAAACAAGTAAATACGTAAATATTCAACACCCATAAAATAGGTAAAGTAAAAAAAAATAAAAACAATATATAAATTTAAAAAAATCTTAAGAAATTGAAGATTTGTCTATTTTGGTCTCTAGTTATAGAGCATAGAGCACAATACACAAGAAACGAAGTTATACGTTGAGGTAAATTGGAGCCGAAGTTCAGATAAATTAGTAGATGGTATAGATATAGATGAAGATAAAAAGTTGAGCTACAAAAAGTTGTCTTCTTTTGTTGCAAATAATAGAAAGTATAGGAGAAGATACAATATGAATTATGGAAGATACTCTCTTCTTCTTCTTCTTCTTCTTCTTCTTCTTTTTCTTCTTCTTCTTCTTCTTCTTGGTCTGCTTCTTCTTCTTCTGATTCTGCTTCTTATTCTTCTCCAGCTTCTTATTCTTGTTGTTATTATTATATGCTTATTCTTGCTTCAACAATTTTCTAAATGTCAAAAAAAACCAGAAAATTCAACTTAAAAGTTTTCGTCATCGAAACGTCATCAAAAATTTGAATAATCCAGATCATTTTATGAGAGTCCTAGGTTCTATTACTAAAGAATAGTGAGTTATAGCTCCGATTATTCAATAGCATTAGATTCAACTTTTTTGTTTCTTCTTCTTCTTCTTCTTCTTCTTCTTCTTCTTCTACTCTTCTCTTCTCTTCTTCTTCTTCTGCTCCTTCTCCTCCTGCTCCTCCTCTTCCTTCTCCTCCTCCTCCTCCTTCTGTTCCTCCTCCTCCTCCACCTACTTCTCCTCCTCCTCTACCTACTCCTCCTCTTCCTCCTCCTCCTCCTCCTGCTCCTTGAAGAAAGCTTGATATTCATGTACCATCAACGTGCACAATTACTTCTCGAACCGAGAATCTCGACATTTCTTACTGTAAATAACGTGATAACAACTGATAAGTTATTATCTCGCTAATTATCTTCCTGATAAGTCTGTTAGCCCAAATTAATATTTGGTTAACCTACTTAAATAATTATATAAAAATCTTGTATAAGTATACATTTACTCTTTGAAAAATTACGTAAGCTTAATTAAAAGTGATAAGTTCAAGTCCAAAAATATATCATAAACGTAGAATTTGTAATCTAAATTTTAATGATTTAAATAAACAACTGAAGCCACATAAAACTGATAACTCGGTAAACAATTATACGACTGAATGCAAATTCGTTATGCTAATCAATAAATATAAAGTGAAGTATACATGTGTTAATTAGAGTTAGATAAGCCTTATCAATACCGCGGTAGCAGACATGCTTAAATTTTTCTTTGGCAAATTTGTATTACCTAAATAATAACTTTATATAAAAATACATTTACTCTTTGAAAAATTAACTAAGTATAATCATCTAATCAGAAGTGATAAATTCAAATCGAATAATTTATCACAAATTTGTATCAAAATTGTAATTTAATTTTCAATGTTTTTTTATTGAATGGACGAGTTTATGCTTTTTGTGTATGATAGTCATGCTCACATATATCTAGTACAAACAAATTGACATTGCTATATAAAATTACTATTGTAACCTAATTTCTTGTACTAGATTTATGTGAGCATGACTGTACATCAAATTAGAAGATTTATTCAATCAATTTACTTATTTTAAAAGTGTTTTCTTGGCTGATACAAATTTGCAAAATATCATGAAAATTACCCAAACAATTTTCAAGGGTTTCCTTGAGTCAGCTTATGATTTTTGTAGATTATACAACATGCAATATGATGATTTATTCAATTAATTCAGTTATTTTCAAGGTGTTTTCTTAGCTGGAACAAATTTGAAAAAATCACGCAACTTACTCAAAGAAGACTCCAATTTTTAAAGTTTTTTGGACTATTTTGATTTGACGATTTATGATTTTTGTAGATAATAGGAAAATACATGCATGATTTTTGTAGATTATACAACATGCAATATGATGATTTCAATCATCTAATCAGAAGTGTCAAAATCACGCAACTTACTCAAACAAGACTCCAATTTTTAAAGTTTTTTGGACTATTTTGATTGACGATTTATGATTTTTGTAGATGATAGGAAAATACATGCATGATTTTTGTATATTATACAACATGCAATATGATGATTTCAATCATCTAATCAGAAGTGTCAAAATCACGCAACTTACTCAAACAAGACTCCAATTTTTAAAGTTTTTTGGACTATTTTGATTGACGATTTATGATTTTTGTAGATGATAGGAAAATACATGCATGATTTTTGTAGATTATACAACATGCAATATGATGATTTCAATCATCTAATCAGAAGTGTCAAAATCACGCAACTTACTCAAACAAGACTCCAATTTTTAAAGTTTTTTGGACTATTTTAATTGACGATTTATGATTTTTGTAGATGATAGGAAAATACATGCATGATTTTTGTAGATTGTACAACATGCGATATGATGATTTCAATCATCTAATCAGAAGTGTCAAAATCACGCAACTTACTCAAACAAGACTCCAATTTTTAAAGTTTTTTGGACTATTTTGATTGACGATTTATGATTTTTGTAGATGATAGGAAAATACATGCATGATTTTTGTAGATTATACAACATGCAATATGATGATTTCAATCATCTAATCAGAAGTGTCAAAATCACGCAACTTACTCAAACAAGACTTCAATTTTTAAAGTTTTTTGGACTATTTTAATTGACGATTTATGATTTTTGTAGATGATAGGAAAATACATGCATGATTTTTGTAGATTGTACAACATGCGATATGATGATTTCAATCATCTAATCAGAAGTGTCAAAATCACGCAACTTACTCAAACAAGACTCCAATTTTTAAAGTTTTTTGGACTATTTTGATTGACGATTTATAATTTTTGTAGGTGATAGGAAAATACATGCATGATTTTTGTAGATTATACAACATGCAATATGATGATTTCAATCATCTAATCAGAAGTGTCAAAATCACGCAACTTACTCAAACAAGACTCCAATTTTAAAGTTTTTTGGACTATTTTAATTGACGATTTATGATTTTTGTAGATGATAGGAAAATACATGCATGATTTTTGTAGATTGTACAACATGCGATATGATGATTTCAATCATCTAATCAGAAGTGTCAAAATCACGCAACTTACTCAAACAAGACTCCAATTTTTAAAGTTTTTTGGACTATTTTGATTGACGATTTATGATTTTTGTAGATGATAGGAAAATACATGCATGATTTTTGTAGATTATACAACATGCAATATGATGATTTCAATCATCTAATCAGAAGTGTCAAAATCACGCAACTTACTCAAACAAGACTTCAATTTTTAAAGTTTTTTGGACTATTTTAATTGACGATTTATGATTTTTGTAGATGATAGGAAAATACATGCATGATTTTTGTAGATTGTACAACATGCGATATGATGATTTCAATCATCTAATCAGAAGTGTCAAAATCACGCAACTTACTCAAACAAGACTTCAATTTTTAAAGTTTTTTGGACTATTTTAATTGACGATTTATGATTTTTGTAGATGATAGGAAAATACATGCATGATTTTTGTAGATTGTACAACATGCGATATGATGATTTCAATCATCTAATCAGAAGTGTCAAAATCACGCAACTTACTCAAACAAGACTCCAATTTTTAAAGTTTTTTGGACTATTTTGATTGACGATTTATAATTTTTGTAGGTGATAGGAAAATACATGCATGATTTTTGTAGATTATACAACATGCAATATGATGATTTCAATCATCTAATCAGAAGTGTCAAAATCACGCAACTTACTCAAACAAGACTCCAATTTTTAAAGTTTTTTGGACTATTTTGATTGACGATTTATAATTTTTGTAGATGATAGGAAAATACATGCATGATTTTTGTAGATTATACAACATGCAATATGATGATTTCAATCATCTAATCAGAAGTGTCAAAATCACGCAACTTACTCAAACAAGACTGCAATTTTTAAAGTTTTTTGGACTATTTTGATTGACGATTTATGATTTTTGTAGATGATAGGAAAATACATGCATGATTTTTGTAGATTATACAACATGCAATATGATGATTTCAATCATCTAATCAGAAGTGTCAAAATCACGCAACTTACTCAAACAAGACTCCAATTTTTAAAGTTTTTTGGACTATTTTGAATGACGATTTATGATCTTTGTAAATTAAAAAAATTAAAATCAAAATCAAAATTATTAAATTAATTCACTTATTTTCAAGATGTTTTCTTAGCCGGAACAAATTTTAAAAAATCACGTAACTTACTCAAACAGGGCTTCAATTTTCAAGGTTTTTTTGACTATCTTACTTTGACGATTTCTGATTTTCGTAGATGATAGGAAAATACATGCAATAAAAGAACGATTTAATTAATTTAATTATTTTCAAGGATTTCGCCTGAGCGATACAAATTTGCAAAAAATCATGAAGGTTGCTCATCTTGTAATTATTGTAGATGATTCAAATATGCGGAGGTTTATTCAATTATTTCACATATTTGCAATGTTTCTTCTTAGATGATACAAATATGCAGTAATTTTTACAGATTAAGACATATAAAGAACTAATATATAAGGTATTTTTGGATGATTTTGGTAGCTAATACAAATATACAAACCATATGAAGGTTTATTCAAATAATTCACTTATTTGCAAGGTTTATTCTTAGAAAATACAAATATACAGTAATTTTTGTAGACTAAAGATATAACGAACTAATTTATTAGTACTTTTGGATGATTTTTGTAGCTGATACAAATATACATACACTAGTAAGGTATGTGATTACATTAAAATAAGCGTAAATGACACTGAAATAAATAACTTATCGACTTAAATGTATTTAAATAGCGACACGAGATATTTATCAGCTTCAAATATATGCAACTTATATTACACACTTACATAGTAAAGTGAGAGAAGTTTCAAACATTTCTAACGTTTAACATAATCACAAAACGATATGATGAACTTATGCGTTTCAAAACAAATTTAGAGATATATCAAAAATAAATATTGAGTATCGGTAATATTCAGTATAATATTTATATTGTTTATCTTTATACAAGAACTGATAACTTTTAAGTTACTAACTTCCAAAATGGTATTGATTTAAAAAAAACGACATGAGAACTGATAAACTGCAATTTATGCAAAGTAATGTCAAGAAATGTCAAAAATACATATTAAGTATCGGTAATATTCAGTATAATATTTTTATTGTTTATCTTTATACAAGAACTGATAACTTGTAAGTTACTAATTTCCAAAATGGTATTAAGTAAAAAAAACAACATGTGAACTGATAAACTGCAATCTTATGCAAAGTGCATAAACTGCATTTAACTTAGTGTGTCAATATTATCCAAAAATAATAAGGTGATTATCAAAAACTTTACAACAAAGTACTTCTTTATAGCAGATTTCAATATACTGATAAACTGCAATGTTATGGAAAGTACATAAACTGCACTTATCGTAGTGTGTCAATATTTTCAAAACTATCATGGTGATTATCAAAAAATTACCAAAACTTTTACAACAAAGTACTACTTTATATCAGATTTCAATATACTGATAAACTGCAATCTTATGCAAAGTGCATAAACTGCCTTTAACTTAGTGTGTCAATATTATCCAAAAATAATATGGTGATTATCAAAAACTTTACAACAAAGTACTTCTTTATAGCAGATTTCAATATACTGATAAACTGCAATCTCATGGAAAGTACATAAACTGCACTTATCTAAGTGTGTCAATATTTTCAAAACTATCATGGTGATTATCAAAAAATTGCCAACATTTTTACAACAAAGTACTACTTAATAGCAGATTTCAATATACTGATAAACTGCAATCTTATGCAAAGTGCATAAATTACACTTAACTTAGTGTGTCAATATTATCCAAAAATAACATGGTGATTATCAAAAACTTTACAACAAAGTACTTCTTTATAGCAGATTTCAATATATTGATAAACTGCAATCTTATGGAAAGTACATAAACTGCACTTATCTTAGTGTGTAAATATTTTCAAAACTATCATGGTGATTATCAAAAAATTGCCAAAAGTTTTACAACAAAGTACTACTTTATAGCAGATTTCAATATACTGATAAACTGCATTCGTATGCAACGTGCATAGATTATACCTAATTTAGTGTGTCAATATTATCCAAAAATATCATGGTGATTATCAAAATCTTTATAACAAAAGTACCTCTTGTATAGCAAATTTCAATTGTATGTTGTATACACGTGTATATACAAGTGATAATTGGGTTGTCTACAATCAATAAGTGTAGACTTGAAATACAAACTTAAACCTTGAGTAAGAAATATGTATATTTGTTACTCAATTCCTAAACATTTCAATCACATTCTTGCCTTTTCATCTGATAAACATGCGAATAGTTACCTGAAGGTCAATATGTATGTTGTATACACGTGTTTATACAGGTGATAATTGGGTTGTCAGCCTTTAAAAAAAATTGAAAACGAGTTCTATATTTTTCTTTCAATTACAGTCTACAATCAGAAAATCATTCTCAAAATATCAGAAAGATACAAAAATCGTCCACAAGATTCAAAATTATTGATGGATCTTTAATAATTTATCATCAGTTTTTAAAAATATAAGAGACCCAGTTGTTCAACTTTTGTAATGCAAACTAGTTTTTTGTGAAAAATAAATAAAACCATTTTTTTTTTTATTTCTTGTTTTTCCTTCTGATAAACATGCGAATAGTTATGTGAAGCTTAGTATGTATCTTGTATACACGTATATATATATATAGGTGTAATTGTGTTGTCTGCAGTCAATAAAGTCTAGACTTGAAATACAAATCTAATTCAACGACTAAGAAATATGTATATTTGTTAGTCAATGCCTAAACGTTTCAATCCAATCATTGCCTATCCACTGATAAACATGCGAATAGTTACCTGAAAGTCAGTATGTATATTGTGTATAACACGTGTATATACAAGTGATAATTGGGTTGTCTACAGTCAATAACGTCTAGACTTAAAATACAAACTTAAACCATCGAGTAGGAAATATGTACATTTGTTACTCAATGCCTAAACGTTTCAATCACATCCTTGTCTTTTAATCTAGTAAAGATGCGAATAGCTACCTGAAGGTTAATATATCCAAAGAGCAAATTAGAAAGTTAGCCTTGCATCGAAAATAAGAAATTTGTTCTTTTCAATTAAATAACAAACAAAAAAATAGTGTGTTAGTATAGTAACTAAATCCATAAATAAAAATTTTCTTACATCCCTAAAAATCCTTACATCCAAAATAAGAAATTAGTACTTTTTAATTAAATAACAAACTATTAAAAATTTGTGTTAGTGTAGTAACTAAATCGATAAATACAAATTCTCTTACATCCCTAAAAATCCTTACATCCAAAATAAGAAATTAGTACTTTTCAATGAAATAACAAACAAAAAAATAGTGTGTTAGTGTAGTAACTAAATCGATAAATTAAAATTTCGCAGATTTTATTGATTTTTTACATAATTATTTACAACTTAACAGGAGCAATAAAATAAATACAGTGTCTTACAAAATACAAGTACGTCAGTCTACATATGTAAATGTTCCTTATATATTTACGCTCTTGAAGGGGTGCGAGGGCCAGTCTCTTTGAAACGCAAGGAAGGAATGATAGAAAACAATACAAAAATTATGTACAACATTTTGACTTATAACAATTTTAGTGTAAAAATATGTTTGTGCATGATAATTGATTCCACATTTTTTTAAATAGTGTACAACATTTTGACTTCTAACAAGTTAACTGTAATATTGATAACTGTAATATTTGTGCATGATAATTGATTCCACAACATTTTAAATTGTGTAGAACATTTTGACTTCTAACAAGTTAACTGTAATATAGTTAACTGTAATATTTGTGCATGATAATGATTCCATATTTGTTTTTAAATTATGTCAAGTTTGTATGAAGTGGTCATTGATTGATTATCAATCACTATTAATCATTGATTGATTTATTTACATTTTGAAATATCTCTAATTCCCAGAAAAATAACCATATGAATGGATTTTTTTTTGTACATTCTCAGTTTTTCACTCAATTTTTAATAGTACATATTATTACAAATGTTTAGTATTTCCATTTCCTGTAAAATAGAGATATCATTGATTGATTTGTTTACGTTTTAAAATATCTGTAATTTCCAGAAAAATAACCATATGAATGGAAATTTGTTTGTACATTCTCTATTTTTCACTCTATTTTTAATATTACATATCATTACAAATTTTTAGTATTCCTATTTCTTGTAAAATAGAATTTAAAGATAAAATTATCTTAAATTTCAAAAACATATTACAATCAGTGATATATTACATATTAGGTATATAATGATATATTAACTCATTTCTTAGTATATTAATCAAAATTTTCTGGAAATCAAATTTTTTAGAAAAAAAAATCCTTGAACTGAAAAATGGATATGTATCATATATTGTTTTATTTCATTTCATAGTATGTTTCCTCATTTTTTTTACAATCTAATTTAAGATTAGAGATTTCAGAAAAAAAAATCCTTCGACTGAAAAAGGGAAGGAATCGTATATTGTAATATCGCCAAATTTATAAGAAGCTGTTGCTATGAAACACAAAAGGCTTTTACATGTTAACTATTTCCTGATCACTCAATTTCAAGGTTCCAAAACAATGTTCTTTAAAAAAATACAAAAAAAAAACTCTAAGTACTGAACACATTGAATTTTTCTAACACATTGAATTACCTCAATCCTGTTGTGAATTTTCGCTGATTTTATAGTATTTTGATGAAGTTTTAATTTGCAATAAAAAAATTCTGCAAAATGTAAATAGGATAATCAGATTTAAAAGTTTTGAATTTTGAAGTAGTTCCAATTTACAATACAATTTTTTTTGCAAAATGTAAATAGGGCAATCAGATTTTGAAAAAATTTATAAGTTTACAGAACATCCTTATAATATGAAATTTACTTATAAAATATATAAAAATTGAATATCATCATCTATCAAACCGTAGATAATAACAAACTTTTGTTAACCACAAGGGCTTCATAATTAACAACTCTGTGTGCACCAAATCAATTTCTTCTTCTTCCAGTTAACAATAAATTCTTATAAAGTATTCATTTTTGCAGATGGTAATTTCTTGTTCTTAACAAGATTTTTTGAAGTCTTGAAGAACCAGAAGTTTGTTAGCTTCCAGTTTACAAAAAAATCTTATAAAATATACATTTTTTTTGCAGATATCAATTCTTGTTCTCTCTGTTAACAGTCAACTCTTATAAAATAACTTTGTAGACATTATTTCCTGGCTTCATTCCATTCCTCGCTGCTTCAAGGTTTGCACATCGCACCACTTCCCAGACTATAGATAATGCGTGAACGCTTCCATTAAAAAAAAACCTAGATATACCAGAAAACATAATACTTTTTACAGAACTGCAGAAATATTTACAGGCCCGCTACGATCGGCGGACGATATCACGAAGGGCGCTCCTCAGGGTCGAAACCTCGCCATGAAGAAAGCTTCACTTCCTAAAACTTGTAAATTAGTTGTAACAAAAACAATGAAAATTCTAATGCTAAACTGGAAACCTTGAAACATCCCATCCAAAAAGTAGTTAAATTAATTTTAAATACAATGAAAATTCTGATGCAAAACTGGAAACCATGGAACATCCCATCCAAAACGTAGTTAAATTAATTTAAAAACAAGGAAAATTCTGATGGAAAACTGAAAACCATAGAACATCCCATCCAAAATGTTGTTAAATGAACTCAAAAACAATGAAAATTCTGAAGCAAAACTGATAACCATTGAACATCCCATCCAAAAACTTGTAAAATTAATTCAAAAACAACGAAAACTCTGATATAGATTAGAAAACTGAAACTCGTCAATTATTAATAAGGAAAAGTTATCGGATTTCAACTAAAGCAGGTAGGTTTTTGTGAAAATTTTCTTTACATAAACTCGTTTTCCAAATGTTTCCTCGTTCCCATAAGTTGGAAAACTTTTCACATGAAGTTTTTTGATCATTTTTACAGTTCAATTGTAACACTTTCATCAATAACCTTGAATCTTCTAAACTATTTCTTGCATCTTTCTTATCTTTCTGTTGAATTGAAACTTTTTCTGTTACGTTAGAAAACGTTTCACATAAAGTAGTTTTGATCATTTTTATAGTCGAATTGTAATACTTCCATCAGTAACATTGAATCTACTAAACTATTTCTTGCATGTTTCTGATGAATTGAAACTTTTACTGTTACGTTAGAAACTTTTCACATAAAGTAGTTTTGATCATTTGTATAGTCGAATTGCAATACTTCAATCAGTAACCTTAAATCTTCTAAACTATATCTTGCATTTTTCTGATGTATTGAATCATTAACTGTTACGTGAGAAAACTTTTCACCTGAAGTGGTTGTGTTAATTGTTACAATTGAATTGTAATACTTCTATCAATATCCTTGAATCTTCTAAACTATTTCTTGCATGTTTCTGATGAATTGAAACTTTTACTGTTACGTTAGAAAAATGTTCACATGAAGTTGTTATGATAATTTTAACAGTTGAATTGTAATACTTCCATCAATAACTTTGTATCTTCTGAACTATTTCTTGCACCTTTCTGATAAATTGAAACTTTTTCGCTTCTAGATATTGATATTATGGAAGGAAATTAAAAAAATGTTGTAGAGTTGTAAATGACGAGTCAACAAAAATATAGAATCTTTTGAAGAGTTTTCAAATTGAAAATAAATGGTTTCAAATCTTTGAGATAATAATTGTGCAATGGAAATTTTTAAATTGTATTTTTGTAAATTTAAACAAAAACTAGTTTTTCTGCAGAACATTGCTTTTGAGTTTAAAATGTTAATGATGTTATAAGCATATGTTTCTTTAAAACTTTATGTTTACTAAAAAGCTTTTAAATGAGAAGCTATTTCCTTTAAAACTAAAAATTATGAAACTTCCATTATTAATCTTGAATCTTCCAAATAGGTATCTCGTGTGTCTCTTTGTTGTAATAATCTTTTTATACCTTCTAGAAACTTAATTGATATAAAGAATTGATATAAAAGAAATGAAAAACTCGTTTCTTATTTTTTTTTTAAGTCAGATTATTATATTATTTCAGAAGAATTTGGTCCGACATTTAAACAAATATATATCAAAAACCATCTGAACAGCTAGTTTTTTATATATTTTTAAACTGGATTGTTATTATAAAACTTCAAAAAACTATTATCTTCTGAAACAGATTTGTTTTCTGCGAAAATGTTGTTCACTGTAATCTTCTGAAGAATCGTTTTGATATAATTTTTAAACATATTGGAAATTAAACAAAATCTGTTAATACTTATAATCTAACGAATCTTTTGATTGTAATCTTCTGATACTTATAAATTCTTCTATTAATATATTTAATTCTATGATACCTCTACATTCTTCTATTAATATCTTCACTCCCCTGAAACGTATTATATTATTTTTCACAAATCTCTACTCTACTGATTGATTTTTTTTGAGTTTCACACCAGTTAAAAAATAGAAGATTACCAGAAAGGGTTTAGAAGTGTCAGTAGAAGAGATAATAAAAAAACATACAGTGTTTTTATTACCTCCTCTACTGACACTTCTAAACCCTTTCTGGTAATCTTCTATTTTTTAACTGGTGTGAAACTTAAAAAAAAGAATCAATGTCATCCGAACTAGTTTTATTTTTGGTATTTTATTTACTATATTATATGTTTTTTATTCTTCCACATTCTTCTGTTAATATCTTCAGTCCCCTGAAATGCTTTTGTAGTAATTGCTTTGTTATACATACTTCAAAATTGTTTCTTGAAATCGTGTAAAACAGTTAAACTGTTGCAATTTTTGAATCCTCGGATAGTCCATAAAGAGCTTCTAGTGTTACTTTTAATTTCTTGTACTCTTGTAATAATTTTAAACCGATTCTTGTAATTTTCTTCAATTCTGTTTTTTTATTTAGTATTATTTTTTGTAAATCTCTTCTGTACAATATGTTTTTTCATTACCTCTTCTACTGAATCATCTAAACTCTTTGTTGTAATCTTCTATTTTTTAAACTTCTATTATGAAAATAAAAATAAATCAATCAATATCATTAGAAAAACTTGATTTATATTTGGTAATTCTCTACTGTATATATGTTTTTATGTCCTCTTCTATTGAAACTTCTAAACTCTTTTTGTAATCTTCTGTATTTAAAACTGGTGTGAAAATCTTCTATTTAAACTTCTATTATGAAAATTCTATTCTATTCTAATGAAAACATCTGAAGAACTATGTTTCATAATATTTTCAAACTACATTTTGATTATAAAACCTCAAAAAACTAAAATCTTTAGAAATGTTCCTTATAATCTTCCAAATTACCTTTTTTATGTAGAAAATCTTGACTAAGTTTTTGTTTCTGCTAAAATGTTTGTTTTTGTAATCAATTGTAATATTTTATAATATTTTCAAACTACATGTTGATTATAAAACCTCAAAAAACCAAAATCTTTTGAAACGTTCCCTAAAATCTTCCTAATTGCCTTTTTTTATGTAAAAAATGTTGACTAAGTTTTTGTTTCTGCTAAAATGTTTGTTTTTGTAATCAATTGTAGTGTTTATAAAATTTAAATACAACATTTTGATTATAAAACTTTAAAAAACTAAAATCTTTTGAAACAATCCTTATAATCTATTAAATTGCTAGTTTTATTTAGAATATCATTACTATTTTTTTGATTCTGCTAAAATGTTTGTTTTTGTAATCAATTGTAGTGTTTATAATATTTAAATACAACATTTTGATTATAAAACTTAAAAAAACTAAAATCTTTTGAAACATTCCTTATAATCTTCTAAATTGCCCTTTTTATGTCGAAAATCTTGACTAATTCTTGGTTTCAGCTAAAATGTTTGTTTATGTAATCAATTGTAATGTTCATTATATTTTAAAACTACATTTTGATTATAAAACCTTAAAAGGCAAAAATCTTTTGAAACGTTCCATATAATCTCCTAAATTGCCCTTTTTAAGTAGAAAATCTTGACTGCTTTTTGTTTTCTGCTAAAATGTTTGTTTTTGTAATCAATTGTAATGCTTGTTTGTTTTACCCATCTGAATTTTCTGAAGAATCGTTTTGATATATTTTTAAAAACCTGCTGCCAAATAAAAGAAAATAATATTAATATTTTTAATATACTGAAACTTATTATTGTAATCTTCAGGCACCCACTAAATTTTTCAATTATTACCTTTATTCTATATTATAATCTTCAGATTCTTTTACATTCTTCTATGAATATCTTTAATCATTCGAAACTTTTTCGTGCAATCTTCAGATACTTTGAACTTAGTTCTTGTAATTATGTAAAACCTCTAAACCGTTATTAATTTCCATTGTACAGATTTTTCATATAGTGCTTCTACAGATACTTATAAACCATTTGTTGTTATTACATATCATTAATCTTACAACATTAAACTGATTCTTGTAATTTTATTCTCTACTGATTTATTTTTAACTTCCAGTTATCCTGATAATTCTAATCTCTTGCATGCTTTTGAGAGCTTTCAACTTGAAATTTCCTGCAAATCTTTATATAACATATCTTCTGATACTTCTAAACTATCCTTGTAATCTTCTGATACCTCCAAATTTTTAACTTCCAGTTTTTCTGATAATTTGTCCTTATCTTTTTATAACATTAAACTGATTCTTGTAATTTTATTCTGTACTGATTTATTTTTAACTTCCAGTTTTCCTGGTAATTCTAAACTCTTTCTTGCATGCTTCTAAAATCTTTCAACTATTTCTTGTAATTTTCTGCTAATCTTTTATGTAGCATATCTTCTGACACTTCTAAACTATCTTTGTAATCTTCTGATACCTCCAAATTTTTAACTTCCACTTTTCCTGATAATTCTATACTATTTCTTGCGTACTTCTAAAATCTTTCAACTGTTTGTTGTAATTTCCAGCTAATATTATATATATAGCATTTCTTCTGAAATTTCTAAAGTATCCTTGTGTCTTCTGATACCTCCAAATTTGTAACTTCAACTTTTCCTGAAAATTCTATAACCTTTCTTGCATGCTTCTAAAATCTTTGAACTGTTTCTTGTAATTTCCTGCTAATCTATTATATAGCATACCTTCTGATACTTCTAAAGAATCGTAGTAATCTTTTGATACTACCAAATTTTTAAGTTCCAGTTTTCCTAATACTTCTAAATTATTTCTTGCATGCTTCTAAAATCTTTCAACTGTTTGTTATCATTTCTTGCTGATCTTTTATATAGCATATTTTCTGATGCTTCAAAACTATTCTTGTAACTTCTGATACCTCCAAATTTTTAACTTCCAGTTTTTCTAATAATTTGTTTTTTTATCTTGTTATAACATTAAACCGATTCTTGTAATTTTATTCTGTACTAATTTATGTTTAACTTCCAGTTTTCCTGGAAACCAATTCTTGCATCCTTCTAAAATCTTTCAACTGTTTCTTGTAAAATACTGCTAATCTTGTATATAGCATATCATCTGATACGTCTAAACTATCCTTGTAATTTTCTGACACCTCAAAATTTTTAACATCCAGTCTACCTGGTAATTCTAAACTCATTTTTGCATGCTTCTAAAATCTTTCAACTGTTTCTTGTACATTTGCTGCTAATCTTGTATATAGCATATCTGCCGATACTTCTAAACTATCGTTGTAATCTTCTGATACCTCCAAATTATTAACTTCAACTTTTCCTGATAATTCTAAATTATTTCTTCCATGCTTCTAAAATCTTTCAACTGTTTGTTTTCATTTCCTGCTGATATTTTATATAGCATATCTTCTGATACTTCTAAACTATCTTTGAAATCTAAATGTCTTACTGTAATTTTCTGCTATTTTTTTTCCTACTAAATAGTAGGCGCTGATATTTCTGAACTATTCCCTGTAATGTTCCAAAACCTCTAAACTGCGTTTTGTAAGAATTGTGTAGTAATAATATGTAAGAAGCTTTTAGAAATTGATTGAGTACGTCTGCTGAAATTTCTGAACTATTCCCTGTAATGTTCCAAAATCTGTTCTTTGTAAAAATATTGTAGGATTATTTAGGAAGCTTTTAGAAATTTATTGAGTACGTTTGCTGATATTTCTGAACTATTCCCTGAAATGTTCCAAAATTTCTAAACAGTTCTTCGAAAAGTTTTGTAGGATCATTTAAGAAGCTTTTAGAAATTGATTGAGTACGTTTGCTCATATTTCTGAACTATTCCCTGTAAGTTCCAAAATCTCTAAACTGTTCTTTCTAAAAAAATTGAAGGATCATTTAAGAAGCTTTTAGAAATTGATTGAGTACGTTTGCTGATGTTTCTGAATTATTCCATGTAAGGTCTAAAATCTCTAAACTGTTAAACTGTTCTTTTAAAAAAAATTGTAGGATCATTTAAGAAGCTTTTAGAAATTGATAGAGTATGTCCAATGATACGAAGTTTGCTGATATTTCTGAACTATTCCCTGTCATGTTCCAAAATTTCTAAACTGTTCTTTGTAAAAGTTTTGTAGGCTTATTTAAGAACCTTTTAGAAATGATTGGTACCTACTGCTCCCTATTCAAGTACCCTATTGGTACCTACTGCTCCCTATTCAAGTACCCTATTGGTACCTACTCTGCGATAGTTGAAACTTTCGATATATTTTCGAATTGAATTTAAATGTATTGGAAGCTTTCTGCATGGGTGCTTTCGAGGCTTCTAAGGCACCTTGGTCTTTCAGGTTGAGCAGGGATTCCTCACGCGTAGAAAAATATAACTTTGAGCTTAACTAGAGTCGATCACACGCAGCGGAGCGACCCGATTGGACCGGAAGTGGAGTTCTTAGGCTAGGAACGACACGTATATCACACACGAACTCCACATGCTAACCCCAACTGGCCCACTTGGAGATAAAAAAAAATTGAAAACGCGACTAACTGTAGGTTGCGGGTAGGCCATCATCGCTTCCCGCTGGAGTCCGAGGAGAAGTACCCCAGGGTCCTTAGGGTCGTGGAGACGCGCGCCACCAGCGCGTCCTTGTACTTCCAGATGGTGGTGTCCATGACGCTGGTCTTCCGGTACTCCTCGCAGCTCTTCTTCAGCGTCTTCACGCAGTCTGCGCGGTAGTGGTGCAGCTGCGCGTCTCCGGTCTCAATGGGGTAGGACGTGCAGGAGCTGCCCAGGCAGGACAGCGGGAAGTGGTTGTGCAGCGTGAGCACCTTCTCCGTGTTGTGGAAGCACTTCACGTACTGCCCGGGCTTGGTGAAGTTCTTCGCCCGATAGACGTGCTGCAGCATGTGCATGTACCTGGGTATGTCCTTGAACCAGCCGTGGTCGTGCAGAAGGTCATCCAGGAAGTACACATTGCGCACGTTGTAGGATGCCCGCTCTTCGTTTTTGATCTTCAGGGCTTTCGGCAGTACCGCTTCCATCAGCTCTGACCAATTGGACGCGTCTTTGGGCATGATGACTTCGTCTATGTCCAGCAGAGCTATGTACTTGTACTCGTACATATGCTTGTAGAAGCAGTCGTTATAAGGTATTAGCTCGTTCTGTCGCTTATTGTTGGTCTTCTTTGTTAGATACAGATGTTGGAAAGCTGGGACATTGGGTTGACCTCCTGCCAGGCTTATAGGGGTTACATGGACCTTACCTTCGCGTTCGTAGTGCCTTAAGACCTTGCTGATATTTGGGTGCGTCTGCAGCTCGTAGAAGAACACCTTATCAGCACCCAAAATGTTGAGCAGCTCTATCCATTCCACCAGCCTCACCGAAAGGTCTTCGTGGAGGAAATCCAAGCCTTTTACACATACAGCAAACTCTTTTTTCTTACTAGGTTTTTCGTAGATGACGCGAAGATTGTTTGTGGAGTTATCACAAGGCTTCTGCACCAATGAGAGCGAGGCCGGTATTTTATCTTTATACCCCTGAGGGAGCACACAAGCTATAAGGTACGGCTGGTAGATACCTTGCTTGTAGTTCCCCCACTTCTTGTACCAAATATACTTATATTCGAAGCTCTTGGTGATGACGGGCTCCTTCTTGCCTTCAAACCAGAACTGGCAGTACGTGACGATGGTTGGTTCTATCCGGTCGATCATCCCCAAAACCCGCACCGTAGGCCCTAAACGGTTCTGGGCCCTCTTATCCATGTATGCCCCAAACAACTGGAACGTACCATTCTTGGTCCTCAGCGTCTGCCAGTACAAGTTGCTGAACTCCAGGTCGAACATGCTTGGGAACCTGGCGCAGGTGTTGTTCAACCCCATCGGCTTGTTCTTGTACTTGTTCCAGTAGACGATGGGCAGCGTGGGCATCTTCTCCTGGATCTCCAGGACGAGCTTGTCCTCGCTCAGGCTGGGGCTGCGGTCGATGAAGGGGTCCTGGTCGATGCCCTCGGTGGTGGAGTCGGCGTGTCTGGTCAGCGGGTCGTGCCTCTTCTGCAGCAGGAAGCGGCTGTTCAGGTGAGGCACGTTCGCGTCGATGGTCGTGCGCAGCTGTAGCACCACGAAGAGGCCGCAGCCCCACAGCGAGAAGATCACGAAGATCTTGGTCAGGAAGCGGCTGCCTCCTCCGCAGAACTTCAACGGGCAGAACATCCTCACAATCTGAAACGAGAGATGGGATTAGTAATAGATCAAAATCAGGAAAATTTGATCAAAAATGTTTGGAACACAAAAGTTCATATCATCATTCAATTTAGATTCAGGAAAATTGGATCAAAAATGTTTGGGGCACAAAAGTTTACATCATCATTCAATTTAGATTCAGGAAAATTGGATCAAAAATGTTTGGGGCACAAAAGTTTACATCATCATTCAATTTAGATTCAGGAAAATTGGATCAAAAATATTTGGGGCACATAAGTTTTCATCAAAAACATCACCATGCAATTTAGAATTTGGAAAATTGGATCAAAAATGTTTGGGGCACAAAAGTTTTCATCAAAATCATCACCATGCAATTTAGATTTTGGAAAATTGGATCAAAAATGTTCGGGGCACAAAAGTTTTCATCATCTTTCAATTTAGAATCAGGAAAATTGGATAAAAAATGTTTGTGGCACAAAAGTTTTCATCAAAAACATCATCACTCAATTTAGTTAGTAAGTAAGGCACTTTAGCATGAAGTGCCACTTGTTGGTGAGAGCAAATCCCAAGGACCAAGTAAATAGCATCTTCAGAGTGTATAACTGATTTTCAATACTTCTTGTGAAGAAGGTGTCTAAATTTCGTATTATTTTTACTAGGTAGATTTTATAACAACCATTTCAAACAAGATGCACAATTTCTTCTTTTCTTGGTCACAACTTGGTCCCATCTTTATTAGATTATTTACACAGCAAACAATATAATTTCTTCAATATAGCTGCTTTGAATTTTTATGTTGAGAGCAAATACCAACGACCAAGAAAATAGCATTTTCAGAGTGTATACCTGATTTTCAATACTTCTTGTGAAGAAGGTGTCTACATTTCGTATTACTATTACTAGGTAGATTCTATAAAAACCATTCCAAACAAGATGCATAATGTCTTCCTTTCTTGGTCACAACTTGGTCGCATCTTTATTAGATTTTTTTACGCGGCAAAAAATGCTATTTCTTCAATATAGCTTCTTTGAATTTTTATGTTGAGAGCAAATTCCAAGAACCTTGTAAATAGCATCTTCAGAGTGTATGACTCATCTTCGATATTTCTTGTGAACAAGGTGTCAAAATTTCTAATTACTATTACTAGGTAGATTCTATAAAAGCCATTCCAAACAAGATGTACAATTTCTTCTTTTCTTGGTTACAACTTGGTCGCATCTTTATTAGAATTTTTACACAGCAAAAAATGTTATTTCTTCAACATAGCTGCTCTGAATTTTTATACTGAGAGCAAATCCCAAAGATCAAATAAATAGCATCTTCAGAGTGTATAACTGATGTTCGATACTTCTTGTGAAGAAGATGTCTAAATTTCTTAATACTATTAGTAGGTAGATTCTATAACAAGCATTTCAAATAAGTTGCACAATTTCTTCTTTTCTTGGTCACAACTTGGCCATATTTATATTAGCTTTTTACACAACAAAAAAAATTATTTCTTCAATTTAGCTGCTCTGAATTTTTATGCTGAGAGCAAATCCCAATCACCAAGTAAATGGCATCTTCAGAGTGTATAACTGATTTTCGATACTTCTTGTGAAGAAGTTTCTTATTACTATTTCTTATTATTATTTCTAGGTAGATTCTATAACAACCATTTCAAACAAGATGTATAATTTATTATTTTCTTGATATCTATATTAGATGTTTTACACAGCAAACCATGTTTTTTCTTCAATATAGCTGCTTTTAACTTTTATGTTTTAACTTATATTCAATGCTCAGTCATATTGTTTAGAATTACAGTAATTAACTGACATTTTAATTTTCATTTTCAATACATTACATTTTCAATATAAGAATTTTGGCTTTTTTCACCTAATTTAGCATTAACTATTTAACTTCTTCAATATACGTACTTTGAAAATCACGACTATCTTATATCTTCTTTTTTTTTAAATACGGTCCAGTCCATTTTATAATAAGAAAATTTATGGGAATTTGTCCAGCACTAAAATTATTATGAAGAAAATTTAAAATTCTGAAGAAGAAAAGTTTTAATGACCTACCAACTTTTCTATTTGTTTTCTTCAATATATCTTATTATGAATTGTTACATAATCTTACAGTCTTCGTTAGCATTTTCGAGCAATGTGAAGAAAATAAAAATTCTGACGAAGAAAAGAAGAAGCTGGAAAGACCTACCAACATTACTATCTGTTTTCTTCAATATATCTTATCATGAATTGTTACATAATCTTGCAGTCTTCGCCAGAATTTTTGAGCAATAACAAAGCCTTTGAAGAAGAAGAATAGGTGCTTCAATGAAAATTGCGCCTTGTAAAGGAGGAGCTCGCTAAAATCTACATTTTTTCTGTTCTTCGTAATAATTTTAGCCCAGCAAGATATATTACCAAGATTTGTTTAATAGGTCAGGTTGCCAAAAACACTATTAGCAATTCCAGATATTCTTCTATTCTTCATTAGAATGACAAAGAATTAACAACATTATTTTATAAAATCGAAGAATTAGTTCAAATTAGCTGCAACTTACTAAAATTTACAACTGCTTCTATTCTTCATCAGAATTTTTAATTTTCCTCACAATAACTTTAGTGCAGGACGGATTCCTATAAATTTTCTTTAGTAGTCTTCAGTTGAAATTGCTAAAAAATGCTGATTACTACGAAATTCCTTCCCAAACTCTAAATTCGTCATAACACTTAAAATTTGATGACAATAATTTGAAATTTTCTTCATCAGAATTATAACATGAGATAAGTTAGCAGTTCATTTTCTTCAGTTTATGTGGTTTTAAATTAACAAAAACAAATTTGTTTGATACTAATAAAAGATTATCGATTTACGAAGATTTTGGTTAATATTGAGGTTCAGACAACTCCAGATATTCTTCTATCTTAGTCAATATTGTTCAACATTCTTAAAAACATTTAATTAAAGAAGAATTGGTAAAAATTGGGGTTAAGATAACTCAAGATATTCTATCTTCGTCAGTATTGTTCAAAATTCTTTACACAATTTTATTAAAGAAGAATTGGTAAGAAATGGAGTTAAGATAACTCTAGATATTCTTCTATCTTTGTCAATATTGTTGAACACTCTTAAAAAAAACTCGATTTCTTCGAAATTCCTTCCGTAACACTAAAATCTATAATTTCTATATTTGATAACAATAATTTCAAACTTTCTTCATCAGAATTATAACACTATAAGTCACCTATTAATTTGCTTCAGTTTATCTGATTTTAAACAAACAAAAACAAAATTTTTGAACACTAATAAAAGATTCCCGATTTACGAACATTTTAGTAAAAAATTGCGGTTAAGATAACTCCAGATATTCTTCTATCTTAGTCAGTACTGTGTAGCACTCTTAAAAAAATTATTAAAGAAGAATTGGTAAGAATTGGTTTTAAAATAACTCCAGATATTCTTCTATCTTCATCAGTATAGTTGAATACCATTAAAAAACTCGATTTATCAAGAATTTGCACAAATTGGGGTTAAGATAACTACAGATATTCTTTGTTCTTCGTCAGATTTTCAGATTTTCAGAGCCACCAAAATATCATCATTTATCAAAGACTTTGTGAATATGGTTATAAGATAATTTCAGATATTCTTCCATCGTTCTACATCATTTTGGAGTAGTAGAAGAAATTTGAGTAATTATTGAGTAGGAATTAGAGTCTTAACAAGAATTTGCACAAATTGAGGTTAAGATAAATCCAGATATTCTTCGTTTTTCTTCAGTATTTTGAGAGCTACTAAAGAATAGCCATTTAGACTAGGTGAATATGGCTTTAAAGTAGTTTCCGATACTCTTCCATCCATCTACATCATTTTGGATCAGTAGAAGAAATTTGAGTAATTATTGAAGAGAGTCTTCGAAGAGTAGTTTGAAGAAATCGTCAAAAGAGGGGTTAAGACAACCCCAGATATACTTGAAATCTTCGTCAGCTACTAAACAGTTATTTCCAGGATATTTTGTATTTTGATTTTATTTTCGTTATAAATTTTGAGCAGTAATGATAACTTCTCGATTAACGAAGAATTGGTGCCGAGCGAGATATTATGCAACTCGGCCTTGTAAAGGTCGCAAGCCACTCAGCGTCCAGTCGTTTCTTCACGGTACTCAGCGTCCTCCTCCTCATTACAGCCAAGTTCAAACCACAAAAGCCGGTTTTCTCTTTGTTGCTCACCGGAGAGGCACTTATCTCCATAAAAGACCTTAAGTTGAAGATTGAGAGTTTTCCATCAGTATTGCATAACTAGACAAAGGTTTACAGGACTCGTGACTAAGCACTAGGATTGCAGATTCTATGTCAAAAATCTCTAAATATTACCAAATGGTTGATAATGCGTCATCAAAATGAAAATTCTTAGAAACATTCTTCTAGGTTTCAGATAATTGCAGGATTGCGCTCATAACTAAATCTATAGAATCGCAATAAGAAGAAATGAGGAGTGGGTTTAATTATATCTTTACATTGGGCGGTTCAATTATATCTTTGAAGTGGAGTGCTTCAATTCAATGTTCAAATTTTTGCTAGATAGAACTTGGCAAATTTTCATTCCTCTGGGAAGAAGCAAAAATGAGAAGTTGGATCAATTATATCTTTAAAGTGAAAAGCTGATTCATTCAATCTTCAAATTTTTGCTAGATATAACTTGTCTAATTTTCAATTCTCTGTGAAGAAGAGGCAAAAATTAGGAGCTATATCTTAAAAATCGGATGTTGATTCATACAATCTTCAAATTTTCAAATTACAGAGTTTAGGAAGAAATCTAAGTAAGGTTCATTTATTGCTTTAAAATGGTGTGCCGTATCTAACTATATCTTTAAAATCGCAATAAGAAGAAATGAGGAGCGGGTTCAATTATATCTTTATATTGGATGGTTCTATTATATCTTTGAAGTGGAGTGCTGATTCATTCTATCTTCAAATTTTTGCTAGATATAACTTTCATTCATTCAATCTTCAAATTTTTGCTACATATAACTTGTCCATTTTCACTTCTCTGGGAAGAAGAAGCAAGAATTAGGGACTATGTCTTAAAAAATCAGATGTTGATTCACACAATCTTCCAGTTTTCATATTACAGAGTTTAGGAAGAAATATAAGTAAGGTTCATTTATTGCTCTTAAATGGTGTGCCGTTTCAGTAATGTTCCAGTTTTCAGCTCCTAAATAGGAGAAGTGAGGAGTTGGGCCAATTATGGTTGTAAAATTGCAAATGTTATAAGTAGCTGTCTTCATCTAATAAATAGCCACATAATTGTATGGCACCGTGAGAAACTGGACGCGGTTATAAATTATTAAGTGTTATTATTGAAATTGGACCGTTTTGGAATACCTCGTCCTGAAAAAGGAAGACTCCTCTGAAACAAAACCGCCGATGGTGTGCAGTTAATCTCGCGGCGGAAATTGGTAGCGGCTGGTTTTAATCACCGCCACTTCCTGGTGATCTGTAACGGTGATGAGGCGTCCTTGGCGTGACCTTGATCGCCTCTTGCAGGAAGCGATCTCCAATCGAAGAGGAAAACGCAGGACCACCGCTCCCATGCGTTGAACCTGCTCGGGGTCAACACACGCTTGACCATCGCCCACTCTCGGCCAGCAGCAAGAAGGACCCGCAAGGGTCCTTGAGGAAGCAGCGGGCTCACGAGGAGCCCCGAGGAACGTTCCCATGATGTGAGGATGGGTTTTAATTGCGGCCATTACATCGGCGCCGAAGTTCACGTGGGAATCTGATATCATCACGATACTTTGGGGCACTTAAATCAATTGTGCAATGCAATAGCTGTTCGTGACTTGGGGATCCAGAGGAAGTGGGAACTTGAGCTGCGATTGCAAGTTTAGATGCTTCTACAGCTTATTTGGATGCCCATCAGCTTATTTCTGAAGATGTAACAACTCGATTGGTCCTGGATTTGGAACTCATCAGAAAAGTTGTTCTAGGAATATTGTCACGAGCTTCTTTCTGAAGATGTAACAATTCGATAAGTCCTGGATTTGGAACTCGCCAGAAAAGTTGTTGTAGGAATATGGTCATCAGCTTCTTTTGGAAGATGTAACAACTCGATAGGTCCTGGATTTGGTATTCACCAGACAAGTTGTTCTAGGAATATTGTCATCAGCTTCTTTTTGAGATGTAACACTCGATAAATCCTGGATTTGGTACTCACCAGCAAAGTTGTTCTAGGAATATGGTTATGACCTTCTTTTTAAAGATGTAACAACTCAATAGGTCTTGGATTTGGCACTCACCAGAAAAGTTTTTGTAGCAATATGGTTATAAGCTTCTTTTTGAAGATGTAACAACTCGATAAGTCCAGGATTTGGTACTCACCAGAAAAGTTGTTCTAGGAATATGGTCATCACCTTCTTTCTGAAGATGTAACAACTCGATAAGCCCAGGATTTGGTACTCACCAGCAAAGTTGTTCTAGGAATATGGTTATAAGCTTCTTTCTGAAGATGTAACAACTCGATATGTCCTGGATTTGGTATTCACCAGAAAAGTTGTTCTAGCAATATGGTTATAAGTTTCTTTTTGAAGATGTAACAACTCAATAGGTCTTGGATTTGATACTCCCCAGAACAGTTGTACTAGGAATAAGGTCCATTTTTTAACTTTTACTCCCATTACATTACTTCTACTCAATATTTTTTGGCATAAATTGGCCATAAAGTTGGCCATTGTACGAATTTGGTCCCCAACATTTCTTCTTTATCATGTTCAGATGCTTTTATAGCTTTTGTGGATCCCCATCAGCAACTCGATAGGTTCTAGATTTGGTACTCACAAGAAAAGTTCTTCTAGGAATATGGTCATCACCTTCTTTCTGAAGATGTAACAACTCAAAGTCCTGCATTTGGTACTCACCAGAAAAGTTGTTCTAGGAATATGGTCATCAGCTTCTTTCTGAAGATGTAATAACTAGATAACTCCTGGATTTGGCATTCACCAGAAAAGTTATTCTAGGAACATGAGCTTCTTTCTGAAGATGTAACAACTTGATATGCCCTGGATTTGGTACTCACTAGAAAAGTTGTTCTAGGAATATGATTATAAGCTTCTTTCTGAAGATGTAACAACTCGATAGGTCCTGGATTTGGTACTCACCAGAAAAGTTGGACTAGGAATAAGGTCCATTTTTTAACTTTTACTCCCATTACATTACTTCTACTCAATATTTTTTGGCATAAATTGGCCATAAAGTTGGCCATTGTACGAATTTGGTCCACAACATTTCTTCTTTAGAGGAATTGCGTTTGGTAGGTGTGAAGTTTTTTTTTGCGTTTATATCATTATGTAAGGCTTCACAACAATATGTACTTGCGATGATTAAATCGCTTCGAAATCATATCACCACAATTCTGCGCTACATTCCACTGTGCTTTCGTGAAATATGCGATACGTCACTTCCTGTGCGTAAACGCATTTATTGTGATTTTTGCACACATATTTTTTTTTAAACAAAAGTGCAACGGCCGAAGCGATAGATTATAGGAAGTTCGCAACCGAAGCCGATTTCAATTGTTAATTAATATTTTCAGTGAACGTAATTAAAATATGAAAGTGCGTTATGCAAGCAGAATGCACGTTGAAGCGTCCTTTCAAGATTTATGTGATATATGCAGTTATGATTAATGGCGTGCAAATTTGAATGGCGGAGAAGTGTAGGTACATGGCAGTGATTTACAACTACATTTTCTGTATGCAGTAAACTCGGAGACTTCTAGTTTGAGGTGCCTAAATAACTTATTGCTATTAGTAGGTATTACCATTGATTATAATACCCTTATAGATACCCAACCCAATGTAAATTTTGTAAGGGTATTATTATAATCAATGGTATTACTATATACAGGGTGGCCCACATATCCTCGCTCGGACCATTGCTGCTTGACTAATGCAAATTAGGAAAACATCTGATTGGAAGTTATTGGACACTTGATGTGCCACCTATTAGAATTATTTTGGAGTATACATAGTGTAGCATAAATCCGGGACACAAAATTTGGTCTCTTTTATAAATGGATCATCCTGTATATTATTACATTTTTAGAATCTGCTTTATGTGTGCCTCACAAATCAATTTTATATTTGAGATCAGTTGCAACGTTGCCAACTTATTCACATTTTAAGGTTATGTTGAATTTTTTTCCACATCCATGATTTTTCGTTAAATTTGATTAAAATGTGAATAACTTGGCAACGTTGCATCTGATCCCTAAAAATAAAAATGATTTGTGAAGCTCACATAACGCAGATTCTAAAAATGAAATAATATATATGGTGATCCATTTAAAAAAGAGACCAAATTTTGTGTCCCAGATTTATGATACACTCTGTATACAGGAAAATAGTTTTAAATAGTAGAACATCAAGTGTCCAAAAGCTTCCAATCAGATTTTTTCCTCAATTTTCATTAGTCTAGCAGCAATGGTCCGAGCGAGGATAGGTGGGCCACCCTGTATATACCACCACAAATATTCTATATTTCAATAACTTAGCAATATATATAAGCTATCTCTAAATAATAACATTATTATCTTATTATTTAATGACGACTTATTTCTGTGGCTATAGCTAACTACCATCGCAAAAATCTTATATTTAAATCTGTAAGGATGTCACCATCTTCAGTTATCTTCAATTTGCAAACAAATAACTAAAAATTACAGTGCAATGTAAATATACACAGTTGGAGCAACAATGTTCTACATTTGGATATACTAATTGCTATTGCTGTAATAATATGTGAATTGCGTGTTCTCCAGACAAAATTGTGATGATGAAACTTGCAAGGTCGAAACTGCTCCTCATTCCTCTTAAATTTAAGGATGTCCAAATATCTAATTATGTGTGAATTAATTAAAGCAAATAATCAAAAAATTGCAATATGTTTACTGCATCGTAAATACGTTGGATCAACAGTTTTCTATATTTGTATGTGCTAATTGCTCTTACAAAAATAATATGTGAACTACAGCGAAAACAATATAAATATTTTGTTTGGTTTGGTAATGTTCACTGGAATGAGTTAGATAACCAACCAATTTTCTATATTTGGAGGTGCTAATTGATTTAGTGATACCACTTAAGGTTAAAAAATGCAATACTATTCAATACTACAAATGGTGAACCTATTTAATTAGAAAAAAAACATTGTATCTTTTTTGACAATTAGAATTGAACTACGTGACAATTGGCAAACATGTAAAGACACACTGAACCATTGTGCAATTTCAAAGATATATTTGATATAGCCATGAGATTAAAATTGATATTTTTAAGTCAAAATTCGTAGATTAGTCAAAAAGTTTAGAGCTAAGAGCTGAGATTATTACCAAATGTTCTAACATTTAGTAAGAATTCATGGAATTGTATAGAATATTTCAGTAATTTCTTCTTTCACTAGGAATTAGAAAACAAAAGTTTATCAGTTGTAGTAAAATTTGTAAGATTAATAGACATTTATGAATTTTATTCATGTTACATGAAATAAATTGACAATAGACAATGACAAAAATTACAATGGCAATGAGATGACAACAATGACAATGTCAAAAAAATAACAAAGACAAAAATCAGTAGTTGACAAATAAAAAAAAAATATTATTTTAATAAATTTGTTACATTTTGATAACAATATAACCCCGGAAAATGGTCGAAAGACCAAAACTATTCTAGAGGATATTCTACAAAAACAGTGAAACGTAAACTAAGCGTTTTTTTTATCTAAATAGATTTTTAGATACTAATTAGAATATTTTAGTTAATTTCTGTTTTCACAAGGAATTAGAACACAAAAGTTTATCAGATTGTAGTAAAATTTGCAAGATTTATAGGCATGTATGAATTTTATTCATGTTACATGAAATAAATTGACAATTGACAATGACAAAAATTCTAATGACAATGAGATGACAACAACGACTATGTGAAAAAAAGTGACAAAGACAAAAATTAACAGTTTACAAATAAAAAAAATATTATTATTTTAATAAATTAGTCACATTTTTAAATTAAATAACCCGGGAAAATGGTCGAAAGACCAAAACTATTGTAGAGGATATTCTACAAAAACAGTGAAACTTAAACCAAGCGGTTTTTAACTAAATTGATATTTTTAAGTCAAAATTCGTAGAATAGTCAAAAAGTTTAGAGCTAAGAGCTGAGAATATTAGTAACTGCTCTTAAATTTAATAGGAATTCATGGAATCGTATCGAATATTACGTTAATTTAATTACGTTAATTCGTTAATTTCTTCTTTCACTAGAAATTAGAACACAAAAGTTTGTTAGATTGTAGTATAATTTGCAAGATTTATAGGCATGTATCAATTTTATTCAAGTTACATGAAATAAATTGACGATTGACAATGACAAAAATTACAATGATAATGAGATGATAACAATGACAATGTAAAAAAAAATAACAAAAACAAAAATCAGCAGTTGACAAATAAAAAATAATCATTATTTGAATAAATTTGTTACATTTTGTTAACTAAATAACCCTTGAAAATGGTCGAAAGATTGAAACATTTGAAGAGGATATTCTATTAAAACAGTGAAACTTAAACCAAGCGTTTTTATCAAAATTGATATTTTTAAGTCAAAATTCATAGAATAGTCAAAAATTTTAGAGCTAACAGCTGAGATTATTAGCAAATGTTCTTACTTTAGTAAGACTTCATGGAATTGTATAGAATATTTCAGTTAATTTCTTCTTTCAGTAGGAATTACAACACAAAAGTTTCTCAGATTGTAGTAAAATTTGTGAGACTTAAACCAAGCATTTTTATTTAAATTGATACTTTTAAGTCAGAATTCGTAGATTAGTCAACAAATTTAGAGCTAAGAGCTGAGATTATTAGAAATTGTTCTTATCTTAAGTAACAATTCATGAAAGTGTATAGAATATTTCAGTTTACTTCGTCTTTCAGTAGGAATTAGAACACATACGTTTGTCAGATTTATAGACATATATGAATTTTGCAATAATATTTTCGTAATTTTTGTATAAAACATAACTAATATTTTTCCCCAGCGAATTCGTGAATTGCTTCTTTTAACAAACTTAGATTTTTTTTGGGAATTTTCAATATTCGACGATTTGTGAAAAAATTCTAATATTTTTCCACAGCGAATTCGTGAATTGCTTGTTTTAACAAACTTAGATTTTTTTTTGGAAATTTTCAATTTTAGAAGATTTGTGAAAAGTTTTATTGATAAAGGTAACACAAGAAGAAAATTCACATAAAATTAGTTTCACTTATTTTCTTTTTCTAATAAAAATAAAAATGAAAGAAAATTACACAAAATTAGTTATAATTCAAGAAATTGTTAAGCATTTTCACGTATTTTCTTTTTCTAATAAAAATTAAAATGGAAGAAATTTACATAAAATTAGTTAATTCAAGAAATTGTTAGGCATTTTCACTTATTTTCTTTTTCTGATAGAAATTAAAATGAAATAAATTCACATAACATTAGTTATAATTCAAGAAATTGTTAAGCATTTTCACAGTTTTTTTTCTAATAAAAATTAAAATGAAAGAAATTTACATAAAATGACTTATAATTCACGAAATTGTAAAGCATTTTCACTTATTTTCTTTTTCTAATAAAAATGAAAATTAAAGAAATTTACATAAATTTTTTAGGTATTTTCACTTAATATTATCTTCTAATAAAAGTTAAAATGAAAGAATGAAGTTTTGTCAAAATTCATACACAGGTAAAAATGTTGCAATTATTATTTCGTGTTATGAAATTTGAATGAAATTTTGTACATTTGTATTAACTACAAAGAAGACAGAAGTGTATTTTTCATAATGAAATTAGATTTTTCATTGTCAAAGTTCGTGGAATAGTTAATAATTTGACAGCTGAGAGTTTAGATTGTTAGTATCTTTTACTACATATCTCTGATCCAAATAACAAACTATTCCTGCGGACTATTACAAATTTTGTGAAACAAAAATAGTCACGGAAACTTAATGGAAGGCCAATATAATAACTCCAAAGAAGACAAAAGTGTGTTTTCAATAATGAAAATTAGTTTTTTAATTGTCAAAGTTCGTAGAATAGTCAATAATTGGACAGCTAAGAGTTTAGATTGTTAGTATCTTTTACAACATTTCTCTCATCCGAACAACAAACTATTTCTGTAGACTATTCCAAATTGTAGTAAGAAATAGTCTTCACGGAAACTTAATGGAAGGCCAATATCAATTAGATAAATTTTCAGAAATTTGAGTGACTGATAACTTATACAAGTCAAATTGAAAAGTTAATAACTTGATTTTCTCACTTATTTAAGACAAACTAGTAGTCAAATTTTCAGAGGATTTATCTTCAGGCATTCTGTATACAGATCTGGTATAAAATTTTCACAATATCCATTAGATAAAGTATCAGAAATGTCAGTGACTGATAACATATACTGGTCAACTCGAAAAGTTAATAACTCGATTTTCTCACTTATTTGAGACATACTAGTGGTCAAATTTTCAGAAGATTTATCTTCAGGCATACTGTATACAGATCTGGTATAAAAATTTCATAGTATCCATTGGATACATTTTCAGAAATTTCAGTGACTGATAACTTATACTGGTCAACTCGAAAAGTTAATAGCTCGATTCTCTCACTTATTTGTGATATACTAGTGGTCAATTTTTCAGAGGATTTATCTTCAGGCATACCGTATACAGATCTGGAATAAAATCTGGATAAATTCTCTTTATGAAACTGAAATAGTTCAAAATCCTTCGATTTAAACTATTAGGTGTTAGTGAAGACTATTCAGTTTAAAATTTAGGAACCTATTATCTAGAGTATATCCCTTACTGAAACTATTTACCCAAGTGTACATTGAGACGTACATTATTGTTTTTGCAGGCATAATTTCACAGTACATGGAACCTTCAGCTTCAGCTCCAAATGAATAGCACTTTAAGGTTTGAGACCTATATGAATATTATCAATATTCATTGATATTTTTATAATATCATTTATGATATTTAACGACAGTTAATTTATTTATTTAACCACAGCCAATTTCGTGAGAATTTTAATCAAAATTTCGGTTTACAATTAAGACTAATATGAAGATATTTTACAACTATTAAGTATTATAATATTGTTTGGACTTACCAGTAGTGCCATGCTTTACTGACTGCAATGGACTAGAAACTGAGGAGGTGTTTTCACATATAAACCATACATGTATGCAAAAAAAGTTGAGGAATGTCAGTTGATTAACACTATTTTTACTGAAAATATAGTGTTAATCAACCAACATTCCTCATTATGAATTGCTTGGCGTACAAAAGATTACGATTATGTAGAATATTGACCTCACTCTTTAGCAACTGGTAACATATTTTGATTTTTTATTTTTGAAATTTTAAAAGGAACAAGATTTGCTAGTAGAAATGCTGTGGAGTTTATATTTATTTTCTGCTGTCCAAAAGTTCCAAATTTTGTGAAATAATAAAAATATTATTAATGACCCACCAATTATCAGACAGTGGGTCATAAAACACGTACTTTGCGTGTTAAATAAAATTGTACATTGCGAGCATTGCAAACTCAATACCCATCAATGTGTGCACACTTATGGTCACGTCAGGTCATGCGTTGGGTCAAACTTATTAAACGACCCACATACCGCGACCGCAGAGCTAATACCGTCTTTCATCTCTAACCATCTTCCAATCTCCTTAAGCAAATTAACGTCTTCACGTCTATCATCTCGAAGGCACAGTTAGCTCTTGTGCTCCTCCCGTTGGAAATTCTCGACAGTCACGGTTCTCAATCATCTCCCGGATGATTAATCGCTTTCCCATGCAACGGTCCGCGGTCGAAACGGGGGATCGTCGACCGACCCACGAGAACAGAATCCCGACCCAAACGGGTCTAACGGCGCCGTGATTTTTCGCAGGTTTTCGCGACCCGTTTGACCCCTTGACCCCGTGCGGTCTCTCGGATCATTTGCATAACGCATCATCGGGCACTAAAACGGTTAGGTGGTTCATTGGCAAGATAATTGCGAGGAAACTGTTCGCAACTTTGCACCTTCCTAGAAAAAAACCTCGAAAATTAGTAACCTGTTTGAATCTCCTTGATATCGTTTGCAAATTTTAATCATCTACTGAAATCATCTAAACATCCAAGATAATACGGTTAGGTGGTTCATTGGCAAGTTAATTACAAGGAAACTGTTTGCAACTTTGCAACATCCTACACAAAAACTCGCAAATGATGAACCTGCATGAAGCCTTCTACAAGCCATGATATTGTTTGGAAATTTGAATTATCTACTGAAGTCATCTAAACATACAAAATAATCTGGTTAGATGGTTCATTGGCAAGATAATTGCTAGGAAACTGTTCGCAACTTTGCACCTTCCTAGAAAAAACCTCGAAATTTAGGAACCTGTTTGAATGTCCTTGATATTGTTTGCAAATTTTAATCATCTACTGAAATCATCTAAACATCCAAGATAATACGGTTACGTGGTTCATTGGCAAGTTAATTGCAAGGAAACTGTTTGCAACTTTGAAAAGAACTTGCAAATGATGAACCTGTATGAAGCCTCTACGAGCCTTGATATTGTTTAGAAATTTGGATCATCCACTTAAATCATCTAAACATCCAAGATAATACTATGAAAACGAAAAATCTCATGAATTGACGTTGGCTTTTTGCAAATTTGAAAGAACCACCACAACAAGTAACGACCTTCACTAATATTTGCTTTCAAAAGACAATTTTTGGAAATTCTTATATGTTTGTCCTTGTGTGAACCTAAAAAAACTTTCAAAATCAATCATAAACCAACCAAATTCATAAGATTATTATTGATATTCAATTTATGTTAGGTAGATACTCGTTATGGTTTAATGCAATTTTATTTGTATCATCTCAGAAAACATAAACCTTGAAACTAAGTGAATTTATGGAATAAAGCTGTATATTGAATGTATCATCCACCAAGTCATCCAATCATCAAGAAAAAAACCTTGAAAATTAGTTCTCTGTTTGATCAATCTTCGTAATTTTGGCAAGTTTGTATCATCTAAGAAAAAACGTAAATTATTAACGAATGCATTTGACGAATAATTCATCAAAATCATCCGATCATCCGAGAAATTTCATTCAAATTTAGTTCCTGGTGCGAGTAATCTTAATGTATCATTGCTAATTAGTGTACACTAAACATAGCTAAATATCCAAGATATACCCTTGATAATAGTTTCCTTGATTAGTCTTGGAAGGAAAAAACCTTGAAATAGGTAAACACATACAAAAGCCTATAAAAATATCTGCCAAGAAACAAACCTTGAAAATATGTAATAGGCTTTGTTATTTTGTATGCATCTCAACAAAAACTTAAAAACTGCAAAATCTGTGAAACATGTTATTATTGACTTTCAATTTTCAAAAATCATCCAGTTATAGAAGAAAAACCTTGAAACTTAGTTCTGTGTTTGAGTAATTTTCATGAATTCTTGCAAATATCATCTTAGAACTTAAAACTTAGCCTAGGCTAAGCTAGGCTAAAATAGGAAAAGCTTAGTTAAGCTAGAATAAACTAGGCCTATCTAGGTTAAGCTAAGACAGCTAAAACTTTGTTAAGTTAAACTTCTTAATAAAAGTTAGCTAAGTGTTAGCTAAGCTCTAGCTAAGTTTTAGCTAAACTCTAGTTTTGCTAGTGAGAAAAACCTTGAAAAAAGTGAGTTCATTGAATAAAACTTCATGTTGTATGTATATTTGTAGCATCCACAAAAGTAATAAAATTATCCAAGAAAAAACCTTGAAATATAATACTCTATAAAAAGTTACTAACTCAGCTAAAAAGTTTTAGCTAAGTTTAAGTTCAGCTTTAGCTTAGCCAGTGACAAAAACCTTTAAATACAAGACTCTATAAAAAGTTAATAACTTGGCTAAAAAGTTTTAGCTAAGTTTTATTTAATATTATGCTCAGCTTTAGCTTAGACATGAAAAAAACCTTGAAATTAAGTGAGTTCAATGAATAAACCTTCATGTTGTGTGTATATTTGATGCATCCACAAAAGTCATAAAATTATCCAAGAAAAGTACCTTGAAATATAAGACTATGAAAAGTTAATCACTTAGCTTAACAGATTTAGCTAAGTTTTATTTAAGTTTAAGCTCAGCTTTAGCTTAGCCACTGACAAAAACCTTGAATATAAGTGAGTTAATTGAATAAGGCTTCATGTTGTATGAATATTTGTAGCATCCACAAAAGTCATAAAATTGTCAAAAAAACATGAAAAATAAAACTTTGACCAATCTTCTTTTACACATTTGAATCAGTCAAGAAAAAGCCATTAAAGTAAGTGAATTCTTACATTTGGTTAATCTACAAAAATCATCCAATCATCCAAGAATGACACCCTGAAAATTAGTTCATATACAAAAATCATCCGATTATCCATGAAAAACCTTGAAATTTGGTTCAATGTTTCAGTAACATTCATGAATTTTTGCAAACTTGTATCTTCCTGGAAAAAATATTGGAAATAAGTGAATAAACATTGATATTGTATGTATATTTTATCATCCTCATAAGTTATAAAATCATACAAAAAAATCTTTGAAAATTATAGACATTCTTGAACCATCTTCATAATAGTTTTAAAAAAATATCAGCCAAGAAAAAATTTTGAAATTAAGTGAATTAATTGAATGATTCTTTACATGTACGCTATTTGTATCATCAGCAAAAATCATCAAATCATCTAAGACAAACCTTGAAAATTAGTTTAATGTATCACTAATCTTCAAAATTTATTTGCAACTTGAGCAAAAATCGTTTAATCATCTAAGAAAATGTCTTGAAATTTAGTTTATTGTGTAAGTAATCTTCAATATATCATCCAGGAAAAAGCATTGAAAATAAATGAGTTATTTGAATAAAGCTTAATAAGTTTCATATTGTAAGTATATTTGTAACATCCATAAAACTCCTAAAATAGTCATAGAAAAACCTTAAGAATAAGATTTATCTTTGAGTTATCTTCATGATTTGCAAATTTGTATCCTCCAAGAAAGAAATATTGAAAATAACCGAATTAATTCAGTAGAACTACTATTTTATGTATATATAGAAATATGTAAGAAGACTTATATAGAAGTATTTGTATCATCAATAAAAATCATCCAATGATTCAAGAAAAAAACTTTGAAAATGTGTCACTAATCGTCAAAATTTGTTTGCAACTTGGTTTGCAAACATCATTCAATCATCTAAGAAAACACCTTCAAAATTAGTTCATAGCGTAAGAAATCTTCAATATTGTTTTGCAAATTAGTATCATCAAGGAAAAAACATTGAAATAAATGAGTTATTTGAATAAAACTTCATAAGTTTCATATTGTATGTATATTTGTAACATCCATAAAATTTCTAAAATAGTCCCAGAAAAACCTTAAAAATTAGATTTCTGTTTCAGTCTTCATCATTTGCAGATTTGTATCCTCCAAGAAAAAAATATTGAAAATAAGCGAATTATTTGAATAGAACTTCCTATTTTATGTACTTATATTTGTATCATCTATGAAAATCATTCAATGATTAACGAAAAAACGTTGCCAATAGAAATAGAACTTCCTATTTTATGTACTTATATTTGTATCATCCATGAAAATCATCCAATGATTAACGAAAAACCTTGCCAATTAGTTCACCAATTCATTTGAAAATTCTTCATGTTTTTGTTTAATGCAAATGTCCTGCATCTAAGAAAAAACTCAAAAAATAAAAATTTACAAATTTGAATATTCCAAGAAAAACCTTAAGTTTATAATATCATCCATAACGTAGAAAACGAGTTTGCTACTTGATGATATTCTTCATGTTTTGCAAATATACATCAAGCAAGAAGAAATCTTAAAATGTATTCAAATCTTGGTTTTGGATTTTTTTTAACTGTACTCCAGAATGTAGAATTCTCGATGTATAGACCTTCAGGCATTCCTTGAAAGTTTGTAATATCGTCCACAACGTAGAAAACAAGTTTGCTATTTGATGATATTCTTCATATTTTGCAAATTTACATCAAGCAATAAGAAATCTTGAAAATGTATTCAAATCTTCATGTTGGATTTATTTTTTAAATTGTAATCATCCAAAAAAAATCTTCGAAAATTAGAAACGTCGATGTATCAACCTTCAGATATTCCTTGTAAGTTTGTAATATCGTTCAAAACAAATTCCTGAAAATTTATTTCTAAGTAAGTTCTTTTCAAATTAGTTTTAGTAATTGTTTTCAATGAAGTAGTCAATAATTATTATTTATTGGCATTAATTATACTTCTATGCTACTTGGAAAATTACAAGTTGTTCTTTCCAAATTAGTAATCTCGTTGATTATACTTAATTGCTATTTGAAAAATTTGGAAATATATGTTTTCTAGGAAGAAATCTTAAAAATGTATTAAAATCTTGGTTTTGGATATTTTTTCAACTGTAAACATCCAACAAAAATCCTCGAAAATTAGAAATCTCTATTGATCAACCTCCATGTATTCCTTGTAAGTTTGTAATATCGTCCAGAACAAATTCCTGAACATTTATTTCTAAGTTATTTTCAAATTAGTTTTAATATTTTTTTCCAATTAAGTAGTCAATAATTATTAATTCTTTTCATTAATTATACCTCTATGTTACTTGAAAAATTGCAAGTTGTTCATTCCAAATTTGCAATCTCATTGATTACACTTCGTTTTATTTGAAAAATTTGCAAAAAGATGTCTTCTAAGAGAAATCTTGAATATTAAAACTTTTGTAGTACTTTGCATATTTAAATTATCCCACAAAAAATGTGACAATTAATAATCCAATTATTTAATCGTAATGTTTTTATGTAATTATATTACATGATGCAAACAAAAACCTTGAAAATGAATAACAACCTAGTTTATTACACATAACTATCATCTAATGAAAAAACCTTTAGACTTACGAATAAAATTTGTGGACCTTTGCAAATTTGAATTATCTAAGAAAACCTTGAAATTCACTAACATTGCACGTTGTTGAGCACAAACAACATTGTAATAAGGTTTTGCACCCAAAACAGCAAACAGCTTAAGTTGACCAATTTTGGGAAAGTTTTCGAGCAAATCTGTAACAACTCGCGCTCAAACAACATTGCGATAAAGTTCAAGTTGATCAATTTTGGGAAGGTTTTCGAGCAAATCTGTAACCACTCGCGCACACACAACACTGTGATAAGGTTTTGCACCCAAAACGAAAACCAGCTCAAGTTGACGAATTTTGGCAAGGTTTTCGAGCAAATCTGTATCAACTCGCGACCAAACAACATTGTGATAAGGTTTTGCACCCCAACCACCAAACATAATAATAATAATATTTACTGTGTTTAGAACTATACAGCATACACAAGTCAAAGTAGGTACATAGTTTGTAAAGTATGTTAGTGAAGAAAAATTGGTCAACAGCTCAAGTTGACCAATTTTGGGAAGGTTTTCGAGCAAATCTGTAACAACTCGCGCACAAACAACACTGTGATAAGGTTTTGCACCCAAATCGACAAACAGCTCAAGTTTACCAATTTTGGGAAGGTTTTCGAGCAAATCTGTAACAACTCGCGCACAAACAACACTGTGATAAGGTTTTGCACCCAAACAGCTCAAGTTTACCAATTTTGGGAAGGTTTTCGAGCAAATCTGTATCAACTCGCGACCAAACAACATTGTGATAAGGTTTTGCACCCCAACCACCAACATAATAATAATAATATTTAACGTGTTTAGAACTATACAGCATACACAAGTCAAAGTAGGTACATAGTTTGTAAAGTATGTTAGTGAAGAAAAATTGGTCAGCAGCTCAAGATGACCAATTTTGGGAAGGTTTTCGAGCAAATCTGTAACAACTCGCGCACAAACAACATTGTGATAAGGTTTTGCACCCAAACAGCTCAAGTTGACCAATTTTGGGAAGGTTTTCAAGTAAATCTGTAACAACTTGCGCACAAACAACATTGTGATAAGGTTTTGCACCCAAAACAGCAAACAGCTCAAGCTGACCAATTTTTTAAGGTTTTCGAGCAAATCTGTTACATCTCGCGCACAAACAACATTGTGTGGTTTTGCACACAAACAGCTCAATTGACCAATTTTGAGAAGGTTTTCGAGCTAATCTGAAACAACTCGCGCACAAACATTGTGATAAGGTATTGCACCCTAAACAGCAAACAGCTTACCAACTTTGGGAAGGTTTTCGAGCAAATCTGCAACAACTCACCAGTTTTGCCCCAGTCTTCAGGAGTGCATACTCATAACACAGACCTGCCAGGCACTAAACTCGGATCGAACTGATTGAGACCCACAGGTCGGACCAATATCGATTTATCGGGTCAAGACTGTTGTGGCCAGCGATTACACAGACGCTCCCTCTGCGTGCGAAGGTCCCACACCATCCGGCATACTAATCAATCACCATGCTTTGGATATACAAGGACCTTGGTCTTACCTGCAAAGAAAAAACAACAATTAATACACAATAAGACGATGAGCATTTGTATTTTTAAAAAATAGTTTTTTGTTTTTAGGCTTCGCTTGCTATGATAATTATCGCAATTCTGTAACTATTCTAACCTCAATTGTTAGCCAGCAGTGCTATCAAAATAGACAACATCCGTGTATTTAAATTGTTCTCTTAATCAGAGCTAATTCAATATGTTCCTTGGTAAATAGTTAATTAATATTGTTATTCATAGTTAATAATAACATTTTAGCTAATCAAGTACGGAGTCATTAAAAAACTCGGTGCCTGATTTGCTAATAATTGATTTTAACAACGATATTGGCTAATATCGCTGATGAGATAATTACAGAATAGGGTCAAATGACACTTTATTTTCACTTATTTTGTGTAAAAAGAAATTTGTTAATAAATATTTATTCTATTCCCTCATAATATCGCATATTAATGGCAATTCAGCTCTACAAGCCAAAATCGGTATGCCTCTTTAAATATCTAACACTTTCTGTGATCTTATTGATTCTTCTTTTTGACTTCTTGCCTTCTTTTTTGGCAGACTTCTCGAAATTAATCCATGTAATTGCGTTCTTCTGATTACATGTTGGTGAGTTGTTTTCGCATCGCTGCGTCCGTTTTCCGCGTGGCACGTTCTTGTACGTGACCTTGACTGCCGAAGGAGAGAGAGAGGGAGGCACAGAGATGAAGGAGATGCAGAGGAAACGGGCGCCTTAATTGCCCAGCTTATCGCGGAAGTTTTCATTGGCGTTAATTAACGTTCCAATTATCTGCAGAAGATTCGCATCTCGAGGATTTCCTTCGCAGGGAAACACCTCAGCGATTTCGCGAAGAGATTTGAAGAGACTTTGGGACAATTAATTGTCTGAGAGGAATAATTAGGAACTTGTAAATTCAACTTTTAAAGTCTCCCAGATGGAAATTTCTAAAAAAATGTTGTCACATATTCTGAGATAGATTTTTGAAACAGTCTTGGTATAAAATCAAACACCTGATTATAGATTAATAGTCGGAGCCTAAACTCTTAATACCTTGCAAGTTTAAAGTATCGATTGGTTATTGGCTACTGGTCAATTTTCTAAAAATATATTTAAAAATGTACGTAAAAAGTCAAAAGAGGTTAGACCATATCTTATCCAATAGGATAGATACCAAGTAGTATCCACACATACTTTCAACTTAATCAAGTTCCTAGGAGAAAATCAAACTCAAGACTTTAGATTGATAATCAGAGCCTTAACTCATTATGCCGTACGAACTTCCCAATCACTGGTTGCAGACTGTAATTAGTCATAGCAGTACAAATAACCCATTAACTAGCGAAAACTGTTCCCAACTTCAAACACGAAGTTTCTTCACCTTTTCGTAAATATTTGGCCAAAATTAGCAGCCAATCCTCGACAAATATTACCGCACTCACAAAACCGATCACACACAGTCCAGCCACAGCATCCAGCACACAACTCCTCACAATTGGCACGAGCAAACATCACGCACCTTCGCTCCAAAGTGCAGCAATTAAAAACGCGACCAGACTTCAAACACTCTCAATCGATTGTGGCATTTCTTCAGGATGATGTTTGCTCCTCCAAGCTGCAATGGACGAGACCACGAAGCACTTCCTGACGCCGTCATCATGTGAGATCATCCGAAACTCCGGCGAAATCAACGCAAAAAAACAGCTAAGACGTAATCAGGAAAATAAACCTTGTAACGCTTCTGCGATGAGCACTGGAACTTGTTTGCTTGCAATTATACCCATGCTAACGTTTCGGTATTAAAATTACTGGGAGATTTTTTTTATTGCTGTTTGTAGATTGATGCGTGCTGCTAATTGGTTGGTCGGCCTTGATTTGATTACACGTTCAGGTGAAGTTTACATTATTTACAGTACCATAATTAAAGGTAATTTTTACTACGTTTATAAATTTCCAACTTTGAAGGTGGATAACTCAGGAATCACCGAAGCTACGAAGATATAAGGGTTCTTTTTGGAATCAGGAGGTTCCAATTAGTCTTAACAAGTACCAGTAAAATTTTTAGAAACAACATGAAAAATCGTTCAAAACTAGGCTAGTCCCCAGAAGCTATTTCAAAACTCGTAACTCATATCAGAAAACCTTAATCAGTAATAATTTTGAAAATGTCTTGGAGCTTTTTCAGCAATATTTTTGGAATAAAGGAGTAAAGGTAATTTTTATTCCGTTTCTGAATTTCCAACTTTCAGGGTAGATATCTCAGGAATCGCCGAAGCTACGAAAGTATAAGGGTTCTTTTTGAAATCAGGAGGATCCAATTGGTCTTAGAAAGTAGCAGTAAAAGTTCTAGAAACAACATGAAAAATCGTTGTAAAAAAGCTAGTCCCCAGAAACAATTTCAAAACTCGTAACTCGTATCAAAAAACCTTATTCAGTAATAGTTTTGAAAATATCTTGGAGCTTTTTCAACAATATTTTTGGAATAAAGGAATAAAGGTAATTTTTACTACGTGTCTGAATTTCCAACTCTGAGGGTGGATATCTCAGGAATCACCGGAGCTACGAAGATAAAAGGGTTCTTTTTGGAATCAGGAGAATCCAATTGGTCTTAGCAAGTGGCAGTAAAAGTTCTACAAACAACATGAAATATGGTTGAATAAAAGCTGGTCCCCAGAAGCAATTTCAAAACTCGTAATACATATCAAAAAACCTTATTCAGTAATAGTTTTGAAAATGTCTAGGAGCGTTTTCAGCAATATTTTGGGAATAAATGAGTAACAGTAATTTTTACTACGTTTCTAGATTTCCAGATTTGAGGGTGGATATCTCAGGAATCACCGAAGCTAAGAAGGTATAAAGGTTCTTTTTGGAATCAGGAGGATCCAATTGGTCTTAGAAAATGGTAGTAAAAGTTCTAGAAATAATATGAAAAATCGTTGAAGAAAAGCTGGTCCCTAGAAGCAATTTCAAAACTCGCAACTCATATCAAAAAACCTTATTCAGTAATAGTTTTGAAAATATCTAGGAGCTTTTTCAGCAATATTCTTAGAAATATGTGGCAGTACCTTCGGACATATTAAAGAAACAGCTATAAATAATGTCATATTTTCGAAAATTTCGAAAATCAATATCTATAAAGATGAAAATATCTAAAACTGATTTCGACGTTACTTTTAAAATAGCAAGAAGTGAGTTCGCCTAGATTTTCAAAAACAGCTAGAAGTGTTTTTCAGCAATAGATTTGAAAATGTCTAGGAGCTTTTTTAGCAATTTTTTGGAAATACGTAGCACTATCTTCTGCCATAATAAAAAACAGCTATAAATAATGTAATATTTTCGAAAATTTCGAAAATCAATATCTATAATGTTGAAAATATCTAAAACTGATTTCGACATTACTTTTAAAATAGCAAGAAGTGAGTTCGACTAGATTTTCAAAAACAGCTAGAAGTGTTTTTCAGCAATAGTTTTGAAAATGTCTAGGAGCTTTTTCAGCAATATTTTTGGAAATACGTAGCAATGTCTTCTGACATAATAAAAAACAGCTATGAATAATGTAATATTTTCGAAAATTTCTAGAATCAATGTCTATAATATTGAAAATATCTAAAACTGATTTCGACATTACTTTTAAAATAGCAAGAAGTGAGTTCGACTAGATTTTCAAAAACAGCTTGAAGTGTATCTTGTTATTCAGCAATAGTTTTAAAGATGTCTAGAAGCATTTCCAGCAATATTTTTAAAAATATATGGCTATATATTTGATACATTAAAAAAATAGCTATAAATAATGTCTTTGTTTTCGAAAAATTTTGGATAGCAAGAAGTGAGTTCGACTAAATTTTCAAAAACAGCTAAAAGTGTTTTTCAGCAATAGTTTTGAAAATGTCTTGGAGCTTTTTCAGCAATATTTTTGGTAATATCTAAATTTATTTTCGACATCACTTTTAAAATAGCAAGAAGTGAGTTCGACTATATTTTAGAAAGTAGCTAGAAGTGTATCCTCTTATTCAGCAATAGTTTTGAAAATGTCTAGGAGCATTTTCAGCAATATTTTTAAAAATATGTGGCAATATATTTGATACATTGAAAAAATTGGTATAAATAATGTATTTTTTTTAGAAAATTTCGAAAATCAATATCTATAATATTGAAAATATTTAAAAGTGATTTCGACATTACTTTTAAAATAGCAATAAGTGAGTTCGACTAGATTTTCAAAAACAGCTAGAAGTGTATCCTGTTATTCAGCAATAGTTTTGAAAATATCTAGGAGCATTTTTAGCAATATTTTTGGTAATACGTAGCAATATCTTCTGACATAATAAAAAACAGCTATAAATAATACAATATTTTCGAAAATTGCTAGAATCAATGTCTATAATGTTGAAAATATCAAAATGTATTTTCGGCATTACTTTTAAAGTAGCAAGAAGTGGGTTCGACTAGATTTTCAAAGCAGCTAGAAGTGTTTATCAGCAATAGTTTTGAAAATGTCTCGGAGCTTTTTCAGCAATATTTTTGGAAATATGTAGCAATATGTTCTGACATAATAAAATACAGCTATAAATAATGTAATATTTTCAAAATTTTCTAGAATCAATGTCTATAATGTTGAAAATATCCAAAACTGATTTCGATATTACTTTTAAAATAGCAAGAAGTGAGTTCGACTAGATTTTCAAAAACAGCTATAAGTGTTTTTCAGCAATAGTTTTGAAAATGTCTAGGAGCTTTTTCAGCAATATTTTTGGAAATACGTAGCAATATCTTCTGTCATAATAAAAAACAGATATAAATATTGCAATATTTTCGAATATTTCTAGAATCAATGTCTATAATTTTGAAAATATTTAAAGGTATTTTCGACATTACTTTTAAAATAGCAAAAAGTGAGTTCGACTAGATTTTCAAAAACAGCTAGAAGTGTATCCTGTTATTCAGCAATAATTTTCAAAGTGTCTAGGAGCTTTTTCAGCAATATTTTTGGTAATACGTAGCAATATCTTCTGACATAATAAAAAAACAGCTATAAATAATGCAATATTTTCGAAAATTTCTAGAATCAATGTCTATAATGTTGAAAATATCTAAAGGAAATTTCGACATTACTTTCGAAATAGCAAGAAGTTAGTTCGACTAGAATTTCAAAAACCAGCTAAAAGTGTTATCAGCAATAGTTTTGAAAATGTCTAGGAGCTTTTCCAGAAATATTTTTGGAAATACGTAGCAATATCTTTTGACATAATAAAAAACAGCTATAAATAATGTAATATTTTCGAAAATTTCTAGAATAAATATCTTTAACGTTGAAAATATCTAAAACTGATTTCGACATTACTTTTAAAATAGCAAGAAGTCAGCTCGACTATATTTTTAAAAACAGCTGGAAGTGTTTTTCAGCAATAGTTTTGAAAATGTCTAAGAGCTTTTTCAGCAATATTTTTGGAAATACGTAGCAATATCTTCTGACATAATAGAAAACAGCTGTAAATAATGTAATATTTTCGAAAATTTCTCGAATGAATGTCTATAATGTTGAAAATATCTAAAGGTATTTTCGACATTACTTTTAAAATAGCAAGTGAGTTCGACTATATTTTCAAAAGTAGCTAGAAGTGTATCCTCTTATTCAGCAATGGTTTTGAAAATGTCTAGGAGCATTTTCAGTAATATTTTTAAAAATATATGTCAATATATTCCAAAAAATAGCTATTAATAATGTAATTTTATCGAAAATTTCGAAAAACAATATCTATAATATTGAAAATATCTATAACTGATTTCGTCATTACTTTTAAAATAGCAAGAACTAAGTCCGACTAATTTCAGAAAATATCTTAAAGTTTATCCTGTTATTTAGCAATAGTTTTGAAAATGTTAAGGAGCTTTTTCAGCAATATTTTTGGAAATATGTAGCTGTGCAGCTAATATCTTCTGACATATTAAAAATCAGCTATAAATAATGTAATATTTACGAAAATTTCGAAAGTCAATTCTGTATACAATTCTGCAATTTATTTTCAAACATCTAGAAGAGACTCTACAATATTTTTATAAATACTGCGAGATATTTGCAATAGCTAAACCTATTTTCTGTAATGTGTGGAAATATCTAGAAGCATAATAGATTTTTTTTAAATACCAGGATTCTGTTATGTTTTCGAAAACAGCCAAAATTTACAATAATTTTTGAAATAACTAGAACAATAATTGCTACAATATTTTTTTTAAATAACTAGAACAACATGCTATAATATTTGTAGACGAGAACAATGATTGCTACAATATATTTTTTAAATAAGTAGAACAATATGCTACAATATTTGTTTAAATATGTTGTAGCAACTTCTATAACATTAAAAATAACAATAAATGCAAATTTTTGCAAGCTACTAATATGTTTTACAATCATTTTGAAAATATATCATAGAATATTCTGCAAAATTTTTAAAAAAATGCAAGAAGTGACTTTTGCACCTTGCAATGTGTTAAGAAATATTCAAATGGTTTTTTTTAAATATTTTTGGAGACAAAATTTTGAAAATAGTTTTCAAAATAAAAATAAGTGGATTCAGCAATATTTAAAAAAAAATCTAAATAGCTGTAATCATTGTGTTGAATATTTGCGAAAATATCTAAAAGCATATTCAAATAAAAATGCGATGAGCATGAATATACATCAGCCATAATTTGGTGAAAAACCTTGAAGCAGGTTTCCATTTTTTACAAATATCTGTAAGTATAATTGTTAATATTATATTTTACGAGTTACATTTGCATGATAAGACGCCACAATGAATAATAGAAATTTCTCGAACATATCTGCAGATAATTTCTTGAATATCTCTGCGCATAAAATTACAGTGATTCACTAATCAATTCAGCCGTGTCCATCGGAATTTCGGTTTTCGCGCTATGCAGTGACTCAGACTTCGTTCCTCTATAGTCATCTTGTATCAGCAAAACAATACAAAAACTATGCGGATGTATTGATGTCATGATGATTTTTAACGCAAGATTAAACGGTTTTCAATGTCGTTTATCTTTTCATGTTACATCATCTGCAAATGAAGGGCAAACAATGTTTGCCGATTGCATTCCTATGTTAGAGCCTTGAGGAACACCGACAAAAAAAAACGGGTGAATAATACATATAAATGTAGAGCGAAAAATGGTTTTTCTATGTATGAGCCTTGAGGTACTGATTTTTTGCTGTTTTATTAAGGCGTTGATTGATATACATTGATTAGAAAATGTGTTTGCTTTAGCAACAGGAATAAGAAAATACTAATAACAACATTTAGTACCAAGTCTCTTCACACGTTCATAAATATCTTCACGTGGTACAATTATGTATATAATTATGGTACAAATATGTATATATGTGGAGCTAAAATTACGAGTTAACGCCCATCGTATACAATATCAAGTTTCATTACAGAATCATAAACAGTGGATTCTCTGCAGTGAATCAATTGCAATGAACGAGTTCAAAAAATTCTGCTTGCTGATGATGTTAAATGGTGAGTTATGTGCGAAATTAATGATAACTTATTGCAACAATAAATTAATTAATTACTCACGAGTTCGTCATGGAATGTGCGATGGGCAATGAAGCATAATTGCAGTTACTTGGAATTTGGGTCAGGGAGTCTTGAATTGATAAAAAATTGGTGGAAATAAGTGTTCGAAAATTTGGGCCAATGATTACAATAATCTTTTTCGTAAATATGAAATATGCACAATATTATATAAATATCATCGTCGAAAATGTGTGTTAAATATTTAAAGTAATGCTCAATTCCCTCATAAATTGAAAAATGTTTGCTTAACATACTAGAAAAAGTCAGTTGAAGTATGTAAGTATTAACTATTAAATATTTTAAATTATAAAAAAATCTCATTTCGTATATGTGAAATATGCAACTGTAACTGTCATAATCTGCGAAGTTTTTATCATCAGCTGTGAAAGTCTGTAAAACTTTTAACTCCAATTATCGAAATTTGCCAAATTTGGTTGAACTCGTCAAATCTTTTAAATATTCAGATGAAACTGTGTCCAAATTTGCCATATTTCCGACTGGAACTGTTAAAATTTGGCAAATTTTTAATGGTGACAGTAAAATTTTTACATATTTTCAACTGTAGCTGTCAATATTTAGAATTTTCAAATGTAACTGTCATAATCTGAGAAGTTCGTATCATCAGCTGTGAAAGTCTGTAAAATTTTCAACTCCAATTATCGAAATTTGCCATATTTGATAAACTCGTCAAATCTTTTAAATTTTCAGATGAAACTGTATCGAAATTTGTCAAATTTTCAGATGAAACTGTATCGAAATTTGTCAAATTTTCAACTGGAACTGTTAAAATTTGGCAAATTTTCAGTGGTAACAGTCAAAATTTGATATATTTTTAACTGTAGCTGTCAATATTAAGAATTTTCAACTGTAACTGTCATAATCTGCGTAGTTTTTATCATCAGCTGTGAAAGTCTCTAAAACTTTTAACTCCAATTATCGAAATTTGCCAAATATGACGAACTCGTCAAATCTTTTAAATTTTCAGATGAAACTGTATCCAAATTTGCCATATTTTCAACTGGAACTGTTAAAATTTGGCAAATTTTCAATAGTAACAGTCAAAATTTGATTTATTTTCAACTCTAGCTGTCAATATTAAGAATTTTTAACTGTAACTGTTATAATCTGGGAAGTTTTTATCATCAACCGTGATAGTCTGTAAAACTTTTAACTCCAATTATCAAAATTTGCCAAATTTGATGAAATTGTCAAATCTTTTAATTTTTTCGATGAAACTGTATCCAAATTTGTTATATTTTCAAGTGGATCTGTTAAAATTTGGCATATTTTCAATGGTGACAGTCAAAATTTAATATATTTTCAACTGTGGCTGTCAATATTTAGAATTTTCAAATGTAACTGTCATAATCTGAGAAGTTTTTATCATCAGCTGTGAAAGTCTCTAAAACTTTTAACTTCAATTATCGAAATTTGCCAAATTTGGTGAACTCATCAAATCTTTTAAATTTTCAGATGAAACTGTATAAAAATTTGTCATATTTTCAACTGGAACTGTTAAAATTTGGCAAACTTTCAACGGTAACAGTCAAAATTTGATATAGTTTCAACTGTAGCTGTCAATTTTAGAATTTTCAACTGTAACTGTCATAATCCTCGAAGTTTCTATCATCAGCTGTGAAAGTCTCTAAAACTTTCAACTCCAATTATCGAAATTTGAAAAATTTGATGAACTCGTCAAATCTTTTAAATTTTTAGATGAAACTGTATTAAAATTTGTCATATTTTCAACTGCAACTGTTAAAATTTGGCAAATTTTCAACGGTAACAGTCAAAATTTGATATATTTTCAACTGTAGCTGTCAATATTAAGAATTTTCAACTGTAACTGTTATAATCTGCGAAGTTTTTATCATCAGCTCTGAAAGTCTGTAAAACTTTTAACTCCAATTATCGAAATATGAAAAATTTGATGAACTCGTCACATCTTTTAAATTTTCAGATGAAACTGTATCCAAGTTTGTAATGGTAACAGTCAAAATTTGATATATTTTCAACTGTAGCAGTCAATATTAAGAATTTTCAACTGTAACTGTCATAATCTGCGAAGTTTTTATCATCAGCTGTGAAAGTCTCTAAAACTTTTAACTCCAATTATCGAAATTTGCCAAATTTGGTGAACTCGTCAAATCTTTTGAATTTTCAGATGGAACTGTATCCAAATTTGTCATATTTTCAACTGAAACTGTTAAAATTTGGCAAATTTTCAACGGTAACAGTCAAAATTTGATATATTTTTAACTGTAGCTGTCAATATTTAGAATTTTCAAGTGAAACCGTCATAATCTGCGAAGTTTTTATCATCAGCTGTGAAAGTCTCTAAAACTTTTAACCCCAATTATCGAAATTTGATAAATTTGATGAAACTGTCAAATCTTTTAAATTTTCAGATGAAACTGTATCCAAATTTGTCATATTTTCAACTGGAACTATTAAAATTTGGTAAATTTTAAACGGTACCAGTCAAAATTTTATATAATTTCAACTGTTGCTGCCTATATTAAGAATTTTCAACTGTAACTGACATAATCTGCCAAGTTTTTATCATCAGCTGTGAAAGTCTTGAAAACTTTTAACTCCAATATCGAAATTTGCAAAATTTAATGAACCCGTCAAATCTTTTAAATTTTCAGATGAAACTGTAACCAAGTTTGTCATATTTTCAACTGGAACTGTTAAAATTTGGCAAACTTTCAATAATAACAGTCAAAATTTGATATATTTTCAACTGTAGCTGTCAATATTTAGAATTTTTAACTGTAACTGTCATAATCTGCAAAGTTTTTATCATCAGCTATGAAAGTCTGTAAATCTTTTAACTCCAATTATCGAAATTTGCCAAATTTGGTGAACTCGTCAAATCTTTTAAATATTCAGATGAAACTATCTCCAAATTTGTCATATTTTCAACTGGAACTGTTAATATTTGGCAAACTTTCAATGGTAACAGACAAAATTTGATATATTTTTAACTGTAGCTGTCAATATTAAGAATTTTCAACTGTAACTGACATAATCTGCCAAGTTTTTATCATCAGCTGTGAAAGTCTGTAAAACTTTTAACACCAATTATCGAAATTTGCTAAATTTGGCGAACTCCTCAAATCTTTTAAATTTTCAGATGAAAGTGTATGGAAATTTGTCATATTCTCAACTGGAACTGTTAAAATTTGGCAAATTTTCAACGGTAACTGTCAACAGTCGTCTGTATCTGACAAAATTTATAGTAGTATCAACTGTAGCTATCGATATTTGTATATGTGTGATATTTTGAAATGTATCTGTCGATATTGCTGATATTTTGAACTTTAGCCGTCAAGTTCATATTTTGAACTGTAACTGTCATAATCGATAATATTTTCAACTGCATCTGTCAAAATCTGTCTTATTTTCAATTGTAGTGTCTAAATTTTTAATAGTATCTATTCTATATTTTGTCTATCTCTCTTTTGACTTATGTAACCCATTTCGGGAATAGCATGAATAAACTATTATTATTATTATTATTATTATTAATACTTTATATTTCCACTTAAAACTTCTTCTTTTTTTTCAAATAAAAACGTTATTTTTGTAGGTGAAACCCCAAGTTTGGTATGCTTCCTTCAAATCAAGACAAAAGCTTTCAATTTTTGTTATTGTTGGAATCCCTAGAATACTGTCAAAGTATCAGTGCTCGTGGTGCCTAGTTTGATCAAAACAGTGCCTTTCACTTCAAGCCATCCATCTTGTCATCTTTGTAGCATCATTCATTGGCAAATTTTGTAATCAATGATTACAAAATTAGCCAATGAATGATGCTAATGCGTTTATATGATTACTAATCATATAAAGGCACGTTGCCGGTCCAACCGACACATCGCCATTTACGGTTTAGGACGTGCATGTGTACACATTCGACGTGTCGAATGTCGTTGCGGAAATTGCGTCGCGGAATTAGACAAAACTTACAAAATGTGGGTGTAAAGAAAAATATAAAATGTTGCAATCCAAAAATGTTATGGACCGTTAATTCCCTAGCTTTGGTAACCTAAGGACATCCATAGGTCAAAGACATCGATTATTCTAAGCCAGCGTAAAATTCCGCTGACTTATTAAGACTAACTGGATTGTACTTGTTTGCGTCAGATTCAAAAGTGATCTCTCTCACTCATGCTTTGGTACCTTGGTTAAACAAACTTTGGTACCTTGGTTACCCAAGCTTTGGTACCTTGGTTACCCAAGCTTTGGTACCTTGGTTACCCAAGCTTTGGTAACCTGAGGACATCCACAGGTCAAAGACATCGATTATTTGGAACCAGCGTAAAATTGGGCTGACCTATTAAGACTGACTGGATTGTTCTTGTTTGCCTCACATTCTAAGTGATCTTCGGTACTTATGCTAGTGTATGTATATTCTGTCCTTATTTGCTCATCGTCACAATCCTATTACCGTATCACCGTATTACCACATATGGAAGGAAGGAACTTTTGTACATTATGGGAGGAAGGGTACTACCTTCCCATAACTGCGGAAGGTACTTCTAACTATAGTTGACTCCCGTATTAAGTGCTATACATTTTTTCAGTGTTTGCTGAAGGCTCTCGTCGCATTTGGCTTCAGCATACTGGCGTTAGCAACAAAGCAAACTGGCGTGAAGACGTAAAGGGCTGCAAGGGTCTGTTCTTCGACCCCAACACCCAGGGCGAGATGACCATGGACTCGATGACCGTGAGACGCATGGTGCTTCCCGTTGATGGTACCATCCGCCTCAACTACGGCGCCAAGGTAGTCTTCGACGAAGCCGACGAGAAATGTGAGCCGCAGCCAAGTTTTGGGCTTCTTGTATTCTTGCGGTGTTCTTGCAGGTATATCCCTAAAGCCGGTGGAGAGGTTATCCTGGGTGGATCCGCGCAACTGGAGTCCCCTGAAGAACAACGCTGTTCCTGACGTGGAGCAAATACCTTGCTCTTACGACGAGATCGTCCTGCCTGTGAATAACTCCTTCTCAGTGGTAGATACCCCAAGACGGGTCTTCGCGATTGCCGTGGAAATTAATGGGAAGAAGCACACTCGAGTGGGTTCACCGCGGTCAATTATAGTCGCTGGTCTTACCGCATTTGTACTGACCATCAACAATTGCTCGCCGGGTTTCGGGTGCAGATGCATGAACGACGAAATTTTGGACGTCCCAAAATTATGCGAGTTTGTAAGGAGCTACAGGAAGAACGCAGATGGATGCCAACGACCATTTACCGCCAGAGGCTTCTGCACAACAGTTTGTGGTACGTGAGGACCTTTGAAGATGGAAAGTTGCAAAGGTGCAATTTCTGATTAAAGAGCAACAAAAATAATCCTGGAGATATTGATAATACAACAATTTAATTAGCAAACTCCTGCAAGTAACCAAAATATCTTCATTACATCTTTCGTATTCTTCTTCGGTTTCTTCTTCTGCTTCATCTTCTTCTTGTTGTTCTGCTTCTTTATGTTGTGCTTCTTCTTGTTGTTGTTCTGCTTCTTCTTGTTGTTCTTCTTCCCCTTGTTGTCCTGCTTCTTCTTGTTGTTCTGCTTCTTCTTGTTGTTCTGCTTCTTCCTGTTGTTCTGCTTATTTTTGTTGTTCAACTTCTTCTTGTTGTTCTGATTCTTCTTGTTGTTCTGCTTCTTCTAGTTATTCTGCTTCTACTTATTGTTCTGCTTCTTCTTGCTCTGTTTCTGCTTATTCTTCTGCTTCTGCTTCTTCTTATTGTTCTGCTTTGTCTTCTTCTTGCGCTTCTTACTCTTGTTGTTCTGCTTCTTCTGGTTGTTCTGCTTCTTCTTGATATTCTACTTCTTCTTGTTGTTCTGCTTCTACCTATTGTTCTGCTTCTTCTTGCTCTGTTTCTGCTTATTCTTCTGCTTCTGCTTGTTCTTATTGTTCTGCTTGTCTTGTTCATGTGCTTCTTATTCTTGTTGTTCTGCTTCTCCTTGTCGTAGAACATAGATTTTGGTTCAGAAATTTTGGTAATTGGCACCTTTTTAACTTCTCATCCTTATTTGTTTGGCAAGTACCTACCCATTGTAATAATATTGGACGTTTAGGTATCCACATTACTATAGTAGCAGTGAGTAATATGAAGAATGAAAGAATTGTTTACTTCTTGAAATCACGAAGCGATTACGTAGATTACTACATTAGCAAGAGAGCAAATTGGGCATTCAAGTACGACGTATTTGTGATGGATAAGGGGAATGCTGGTGATGGTTACTACGCAGCAGAAATATTACCAGAGCTAAAACGTATTCTACAAGAAGGTGAGTAGATCATTAGAGCGTCGACTGCAGTACAACCTTCTTTAGTAGAAACTGTACCAATCACTATAAACTGTCGCCAAAATGATCAAATTTACATATTCAAAAATAGATGCAGTCTATCTGACTTCGTACTTTGAAGATGTAAATTTGAAAATTTGGGTGTCAGTTTACAGTAGTTGGTGCAGTTTCTACTGAAGAACACCACACTGCAGTTGAAATGCACGTTTAATAATAATAGATGTTACTTCATAGTTTATTGGGTATAGTTGCTACTGGAGATGTCCACATATCAGTGAAACGCATATTTGAAGATAATAGATATTTCTTCCCGGTTAAGCTATCAAGTAATTTCTTGTATATGAAGAATTATATTATCACTGAGCGATTTCATGGTTCTTTGATATGAGGAATGGTATTATTGATAACTGCAGAAACAACCATCAAATGATGTCATGCTTCTTTCATAGATTTGCAGGATGGAATAATCTTAAACTACAGTATTATCTCATTCAGGGTTCTTCTTGGTTAAATATAAGAAATTATGTTTCTGCTTCTTCTTCTTGTGCTTCTTATTCGTGTTGTTCTGCTTCTTCTTGTTGTTCTGCTTCTTCTTATTGTTCTGTTTCTTCTTGTTGTTTAGTTTCTCCTTGTTGTTCTGCTTATTCTTATTGTTCTGATCCTTCTTGTTGTTCTGCACCTTCTTGTTGTTCTGCATTTTCTTCTTGTTCAGTTTCTTCTGGTTGTTCTGCTTTTTCTTATTGTTCTGATCATTCTTATTGTTCTGTTTCTTCTTGCTATTCAGTTTCTCCTTGTTGTTCAGTTTCTCCTTGTTGTTCTGCTTCATCCTGTTGTTCTGCTTCTTCTTGTTGTTCAGTTTCTCCTTGTTATTCTGCGCTGCTTCTTGTTGTTCTGCTTCTTCTGGTTGTTTTGCTTCTTCTTGTTGTTCTGCTTCTTCTTATTATTCTTCTTCTGTTTGTTGTTCTGTTTCTTCTTGTTCTTGGTAATATCTTGTATATGAAAAATTAAATAATGACTGAGCGATTTCATGGTTCTTTGATATGAGGAATGCTATTATTAATAACTGCAAAAATAATCATCAAATGATGTCATGCTTCTTCCACAGATTTGCACAATGAATTCATCTCCAACTACAGTATTATCTCATCCGGGGAGGCGATAAGGACGAGGCAGGTGCTGGAGGTGACCTTCGGCATAATCTTCGGCGCCTTGCTGGTAACGCTTCTATTCTTCGTAACGATATTCGTGGTATACGTCCAGCTTCCCATGAAATACAGCTACGAGGTCAAGTATGAAAGACTGCCCATCTGATCGCTGGATGGCCGGTTAATTCTGGACTTTTCAGATGGCCCAGCGCCGGTCGCAAACTTCGCCCCTTCCTCTTCGCGAGGTTCGATAACAGGGAGGACGGCGAGATGACCTTCGAGAGGGGCTCTGACGTAGGTTTGGAGAAGAGCTTCCAGAATCCGCTGTACGGAACAGATATGCCTTCCACCAGTTCAGATTACTTTCAGGTAATAGTGTAAAATCTTCTACTTGTGGTTTTGCTTCTCCTTCTCCTTCTTCTTCTTCTCCTACTCCTTCTCCTTCTCCTTCTCCTTCTCTTTCTCCTTCTTCTTCTCCTACTCCTACTCCTTCTCCTTCTCCTTCTCATGCTTCTTCTCCTTATTCGTCTTCTTATTCTTCTTCTTCTGCTGCTTCTTATTCTTCTTCTGCTTCTTATTCTTCTTCAGCTTCTTATTCTTCTTCAGTTTCTTATTCTTGTTGTTCTGCTTCAACAATTTTCCGAATGTAAAAAAACCCAGAAAATTCAACTTAAAAGTTTTCGTCATCGATAAGTCATCATAAATTTTAATAATCCACATCATTTTATGAGAGTCCTAGGTTCTACTGCTAAAGAATAGTGAGTTATGGCTCCGAAAATTCAATAGCATTAGATTCAACTCTTTTGTTTCTTCTTCTTCGGGTGCCACAAAATTATGAATTATGTATACCATATTCCACATAACGGTAACACCTGCGATTTACTAGCTTTTCTAAGATAGTTGAACCCATGGCTAGAGATTGGGAGTCGGAGCCTTAACATAATGCGCGTTTGCGTTTGTATTGTCTGTGAAGCGTCTATAAATATCTCTTCAATTGGGATTAGTTGGTCATCAATGTGTTTTAATTGGTATTATTTTCTGGTGAGAGTGTTCATCATCCTGAAGGACGACTGGTCATCATCATCATCGCTGCGGCACGCGTTGGGTCGTTAATCGAATTATAAATAGGTCTGTAATTGCGTGCAGTCGGTTGTGTAACAGCTCCGCGTTGGTCGTGCGGGTGACCAAGGCCATACCTCTTGAGGAGATTCTGCTGGCCGCTAATTATGCTAATTTACCAGCGGGTGTGTAAGGTGAATCATGATGGTGGGACGAGAAACGAGAGCGAGTAGTAGTAGTACATGGCCCATCAGATAATAAGTAACAACAACAAAGTAACCGGTTGTATAATTCATAATTACTTTTATTCGTACGGTAGTTCGCTTTAGGCCTAGAAGTGGTAACTACCGAACCTACAATTTGGTATACCACAAGAATCAATAATTATGGATACATGGTATACCGCAAGGATCAACATTTTTTGAGGTATCTACTCTACTCTACTATGTACAAGCTAGTAACTACCGAACCTAAAATTTGGTATACCACAAGAATAAATAGTTATGGATACATGGTATACTGCAAGGATCAACATTTTTTGAGGTATCTACTCTACTCTACTATCCACAAGCTAGTAACTACCGAACCTAAAATTTGGTATACCACAAGAATCAATAATTATGGATACATTGTATACCGCAAGGATCAACATTTTTTGAGGTATCTACTCTACTATCTACAAGCTTGGTTTTAGGCTTTACTTTATAAAGACTGTGGATTTGGATATTGGATGCAACACTTCTAACGTTCTAATGATCTAAGGCCCAAAAATTTGGAACCTGTAAGCTCAAATCGGACCAACCCATTTTCGTGTTTGCCTCTAACTCCACGACAGCAAAGATCTGTGCTATCGGTGGTACCCCAAGGATCAGTTATGGCACTTTGTATCGTGTGATCAAAATAATCCCATCGCCTATATTACGACAAATCTATGCAACGCTCTGCCAAAATCCCATTCCCAATTCTTAATTGCTACATTTCTCCCAATTTGCAATTAGCTTCTTTTGTTTACGCGAATTTCGAGCGGTCTCACGCTGCTTCTCAAACGCGAGGCGCTAATGAATTAATTCGCGCTAATTAATTAGCGCACAGTTCGCGCCAATAAACGTTTCTGCTGCGGAAGCGTCGGCCTCGATTTCGAACCGAATATGCAAATCTGTCCGCGGCAGAAAAGAAACTAATAACTTCCTCGCCAACCTCAATTTGGCGCCAGATCAGCTCAAGCGCCGAACTCCGGAGCAATTTTGGTTCCATTATCTCGGTTTCGCGCACGTGAATTTTCCGGGCCGCTTCCTTCGTGAGTTGCGTCACTCCTTGTGCTGTAATTTTAATAGTCCGTTGGGCAATCCAGGTAATTGGCCATCCTCGAAAATTTCGATAATGGAAAGTTTTTTTTACGATCTCTGATGTTAATTTTATCGAAGTAATTAACTCGCTAATTAAATCATATGCAATTCTTAATATTTGGAGTTAAGGCGTTCTTCATTATCTTCTACTTCTTCTTCTTCTGAAGATGCATCTCCATTACTGGAGGTGCATGGATATAAGACTTCATTTTTTTCTTCTCGTTCTTCTTCTCAAGCATCTTCATTACTGGATGTTCATGGGTATAAGGCATTCTTCGTTATCATATCCTTCTTCTTCTGATGTATCTGAATTACTGCAGATTAGTGGATATAAGGTTGCTTAATATATCCTTCTTCTTTTTCTAATTCTCATACGTCTCCTTTAATGGACTTTCGTAGAGTAATTAACTTATTTATCAAGTCGAATGTAGTGTTTATTATTTTTGGATTTAAGTCGATCTTCATTATTTTCTTCTTCTTCTTCTACTTCTTAGGTACATCTCTATTATTACTGGAGGTTCACGGATCTAAAGCAATCCTCATTATTTTCTTCTTCTCTTTCTGATGCTTCTCCATTACTGGATGTTTGTGAATATAATACTTCATTTTCTTCTTCTTCTTCTTATTCTTCCGATGCATCTCTATTACTGGAGGTGCATGGATATAAGACTTCATTTTTTTCTTCTCGTTCTTCTTCTGAAGCATCTCCATTACTGGATGTTCATGGGTATAAGGCATTCTTCGTTATCATATCCTTCTTCTTCTGATGCATCTGCATTACTGCAGATTAGTGGATATAAGGTTGCCTAAAATATCCTTCTTCTTTTTCTATTTCTCATACGTCTCCTTTAATGGACTTTCGTAGAGTAAGTAACTTATTTATCAAGTCGAATGTTGTGTTTATTATTTTTGGATTTAAGTCGATCTTCATTATTTTCTTCTTCTTCTTCTACTTCTTAGGTACATCTCTATTATTACTGGAGGTTCACGGATCTAAAGCAATCCTCATTATTTTCTTCTTCTCTTTCTGATGCTTCTCCATTACTGGATGTTTGTGAATATAATACTTCATTTTCTTCTTCTTCTTATTCTTCCAATGCATCTCTATTACTGGAGGTGCATGGATATAAGACTTCATTTTTTTCTTCTCGTTCTTCTTCTGAAGCATCTCCATTACTAGATGTTCATGGGTATAAGGCATTCTTCGTTATCATATCCTTCTTCTTCTTCTGATGCATCTGCATTACTGCAGATTAGTGGATATTTGGTTGCTTAATATATCCTTCTTCTTTTTCTATTTCTCATACGTCTCCTTTAATGGACTTTCGTAGAGTAAGTAACTTATTTATCAAGTCGAATGTAGTGTTTATTATTTTTGGATTTAAGTCGATCTTCATTATTTTCTTCTTCTTCTTCTACTTCTTAGGTACATCTCTATTATTACTGGAGGTTCACGGATCTAAAGCAATCCTCATTATTTTCTTCTTCTCTTTCTGATGCTTCTCCATTACTGGATGTTTGTGAATATAATACTTCATTTTCTTCTTCTTCTTCTTATTCTTCCGATGCATCTCTATTACTGGAGGTGCATGGATACAAGACTTCATTTTTTTCTTCTCGTTATTCTTCTGAAGCATCTCCATTACCGGATGTTCATGGGTATAAGGCATTCTTCGTTATCATATCCTTCTTCTTCTGATGCATCTGCATTACTGCAGATTAGTGGATATAAGGTTGCTTAATATATCCTTCTTCTTTTTCTATTTCTCAGACGTCTCCTTTAATGGACTTTCGTAGAGTAATTAACTTATTTATCAAGTCGAATGTAGTGTTTATTATTTTTGGATTTAAGTCGATCTTCATTATTTTCTTCTTCTTCTTCTACTTCTTAGGTACATCTCTATTATTACTGGAGGTTCACGGATCTAAAGCAATCCTCATTATTTTCTTCTTCTCTTTCTGATGCTTCTCCATTACTGGATGTTTGTGAATATAATACTTCATTTTCTTCTTCTTCTTCTTATTCTTCCGATGCATCTCTATTACTGGAGGTGCATGGATATAAGACTTCATTTTTTTCTTCTCGTTCTTCTTCTGAAGCATCTCCATTACTGGATGTTCATGGGTATAAGGCATTCTTCGTTATCATATCCTTCTTCTTCTGATGCATCTGCATTACTGCAGATTAGTGGATATAAGGTTGCCTAAAATATCCTTCTTCTTTTTCTATTTCTCATACGTCTCCTTTAATGGACTTTCGTAGAGTAAGTAACTTATTTATCAAGTCGAATGTTGTGTTTATTATTTTTGGATTTAAGTCGTTCTTCATTATTTTCTTCTTCTTCTTCTACTTCTTAGGTACATCTCTATTATTACTGGAGGTTCACGGATCTTAAGCAATCCTCATTATTTTCTTCTTCTCTTTCTGATGCTTCTCCATTACTGGATGTTTGTGAATATAATACTTCATTTTCTTCTTCTTCTTCTTATTCTTCCGATGCATCTCTATTACTGGAGGTGCATGGATACAAGACTTCATTTTTTTCTTCTCGTTCTTCTTCTGAAGCATCTCCATTACTGGATGTTCATGGGTATAAGGCATTCTTCGTTATCATATCCTTCTTCTTCTGATGCATCTGCATTACTGCAGATTAGTGGATATAAGGTTGCTTAATATATCCTTCTTCTTTTTCTATTTCTCATACGTCTCCTTTAATGGACTTTCGTAGAGTAAGTAACTTATTTATCAAGTCGAATGTAGTGTTTATTATTTTTGGATTTAAGCCGTTCTTCATTATTTTTTTCTTCTTCTTCTACTTCTTAGGTACATCTCTATTATTACTGGAGGTTCACGGATCTAAAGCAATCCTCATTATTTTCTTCTTCTCTTTCTGATGCTTCTCCATTACTGGATGTTTGTGAATATAATACTTCATTTTCTTCTTCTTCTTCTTATTCTTCCGATGCATCTCTATTACTGGAGGTGAATGGATATAAGACTTCATTTTTTTCTTCTCGTTCTTCTTCTGAAGCATCTCCATTACCGGATGTTCATGGGTATAAGGCATTCTTCGTTATCATATCCTTCTTCTTCTGATGCATCTGCATTACTGCAGATTAGTGGATATAAGGTTGCTTAATATATCCTTCTTCTTTTTCTATTTCTCAGACGTCTCCTTTAATGGACTTTCGTAGAGTAATTAACTTATTTATCAAGTCGAATGTAGTGTTTATTATTTTTGGATTTAAGTCGATCTTCATTATTTTCTTCTTCTTCTTCTACTTCTTAGGTACATCTCTATTATTACTGGAGGTTCACGGATCTAAAGCAATCCTCATTATTTTCTTCTTCTCTTTCTGATGCTTCTCCATTACTGGATGTTTGTGAATATAATACTTCATTTTCTTCTTCTTCTTCTTATTCTTCCGATGCATCTCTATTACTGGAGGTGCATGGATACAAGACTTCATTTTTTTCTTCTCGTTCTTCTTCTGAAGCATCTCCATTACTGGATGTTCATGGGTATAAGGCATTCTTCGTTATCATATCCTTCTTCTTCTGATGCATCTGCATTACTGCAGATTAGTGGATATAAGGTTGCTTAATATATCCTTCTTCTTTTTCTATTTCTCATACGTCTCCTTTAATGGACTTTCGTAGAGTAAGTAACTTATTTATCAAGTCGAATGTAGTGTTTATTATTTTTGGATTTAAGCCGTTCTTCATTATTTTTTTCTTCTTCTTCTACTTCTTAGGTACATCTCTATTATTACTGGAGGTTCACGGATCTAAAGCAATCCTCATTATTTTCTTCTTCTCTTTCTGATGCTTCTCCATTACTGGATGTTTGTGAATATAATACTTCATTTTCTTCTTCTTCTTCTTATTCTTCCGATGCATCTCTATTACTGGAGGTGAATGGATATAAGACTTCATTTTTTTCTTCTCGTTCTTCTTCTGAAGCATCTCCATTACTGTATGTTCATGGGTATAAGGCATTCTTCGTTATCATATCTTTCTTCTTCTGATGCATCTGCATTACTGCAGATTAGTGGATATAAGGTTGCTTAATATATCCTTCTTCTTTTTCTATTTCTCATACGTCTCCTTTAATGGACTTTCGTAGAGTAATTAACTTATTTATCAAGTCGAATGTAGTGTTTATTATTTTTGGATTTAAGCCGTTCTTCATTATTTTCTTCTTCTTCTTCTACTTCTTAGGTACATCTCTATTATTACTGGAGGTTCACGGATCTTAAGCAATCCTCATTATTTTCTTCTTCTTTTTCTGATGCTTCTCCATTACTGGATGTTTGTGGATATAATACTTCATTTTCTTCTTCTTCTTCTTATTCTTCCGATGCATCTCTATTACTGGATGTTCGTGGATATAAGGCGCTCTTCGTTGCCATCTTCTTCTTCTGATTGCATTACTGGAGATTCGTGGATATAAGGCATTCTTCATTGTTTTATTCTTCGCTTTCTTCTGAAGCATCTGAATTACTGGAGGTTTGTAACAACTTCTATAAATGACTTTCACATGCAGCTCGCTGAATGAACCTCCGAACCAACAAAGTGAAAAGTGTATTATTTATATGAATACCTTGCGGTTCGAAGGACCAATGGAACTTGAATGCATGCCACTGAAACTTGTACATTCCCAGAAAGCGTGTTTTACCACGTCCTATTGATTATCTGATAAATTCCATCTCCTTAACACGTCCACCACAACTTATGCTTACTAAATCATTCATAGGTCTTATCTTAAACGCTTAAACTGCTCCAACACGTGCCATCCAATCCTCTCCAGCATTGTTCTCTGTGGGAATTTCCCACATCCAGCACTCGGCTGTTGGTGTATTTATAACAGCGTGAGGGCACAAAATTCGTCGCAAATTGCATTAATCGCGTGCTTTGATGCAAAGCATCGCTGGTAATCACGATTTTTACGGCGTTTTCGGCTCGTTGGCTTCGATGGGCCGTGTTTGGACTCGTAATGAATCGAATTGGCAGGTAGTTGGTCGTGACAAATTACAGCGTACGTGTTTTGATGGGAAGTCGACAGCTAATTATGCCAATGTCTCGTTAATGTAAATGTAAACATATTGTGTTTGAGCGGATTGTGTAGTCATAAAATATTGTATAATAGTCAATTGTAGTTGTAAATTTCTGCGTTTTATATAAGTGCACAGTCATAAATTATTGCATGGTAGAGTATTATAATTATATTGAGTGTTAGTGAATTGCAGTCATAAATTATTGCACATTAGAGAATTGTACGCACAAAAATTGTAATGATTTTGGTAATGATTTAATTACGATTTTAAATATTTCGCAAGAACAACTTTACATAGTTCAAAGTACAAGAAAGAAAAAACGCCTACAACAGTAGTTTATGTAACATAGTTAGAAAACACGCTTACAATAGTAGTTTATGTAGATAGTAGAATTTATAATTGTAAAAATTTATTGTAAAAAATTTAGGAAATTTCCTCCTGTATGAAGGACCAATATTTTTCCAGTTTGCATAATAACTGCCTGGTATAATATCCAGTTAACTAATGCTAAACCAGTTAATAAATTTCGTGTATCGAATTGTTTCGTACAAATTTATTCCTGTTTGAAGAGCAAAATTTCGTTATAAATAGCATTTAAAACTAATAGTCGCGACCAAATTAACTTGGGTTAATAGCAGAATACTCCTATGTGACAGTATGGATGCGGAAAATACTCGATTTAAGATACTTGATATTTCATCAATTTATTCCGGTATGAAGGACCAAACTTCTTCCAGTTCTCGTACGAAAAATATAAAACATGATTCATGCGCATCGCCCAAGTTAATGTGGTCCCAACTATAACATTTATTCACGTGTGCCTAAAATATGCAGTGAAACAAGTAACACTACATCAACAGAACAAACAAACAAAAAAACTGCCATAAGCCAGCCAAGTTTATTTGATTCCTACTATAATTTCGTTTCTTGTGTCATTGACAATATAAAGTAATAAAGTATACAAAATGCCATTAGTCGTCCATTTCTGATGCTATTACTAATTACAACCGCAATAGTGTCTCTTATTTTATTGAGAATATTAAATTTATATGTATATATATATATATATATATATATATATATATATATATAATGATGCATATAGCATCATTAAGCAATTAATGCTATCTCTAAACATATATTCAATTTACCTTAGAGATATTATTTATATCACTTACTGATTTCTAATTTACTGATTTTCCGAATTTCTGAATCAGTTGATTATCTAATTAAACATCGATAAAGAACTTATTTTAGATTTACTGATTATCTAGTATCTATAAAATCGAATTACAATTTAATTTCTGAATTTGTAATTACATTGACAAGATGATTAAAACATGGAATCAGTAACTGATTAATGACGTAGTGATTTCCGAATGTTTAAATAAATCTCTGTAATTAGCCATCAATAAAGAACTGATTTTCGATGTACTGATTTTCTGACTAAACTTGATCTAATTTCTAAGAAAACGAATCACTAAATAATTTCCAAATTTCCGATATTGTGATTACACTGACGATCTGATTAAAACATTGAATCAAGTACTGATTTCCAATTTACTGATTAAAGTGACTATCTGATTTTAAAAATAAATCAAGAACTTATTTTTAATTTTCTGATTTTCTGACTTACTGATTTTCCAAATTTCTGTAAAGAAATTAGATAATCAGCTTAGTTAGAAAATCAGTAAATCAAAAAGCTGCAAATACTGATGTTCCAAATTTCTGCATAGAAATTAAATAATCAGCTTAGTCAGAAAATCAGTAAATCAAATATCAGTTCTTTATCGATGTTTATTATAAAATCAGTTTATTCAAAAATTCTGTAAATTAGTACGTCAGAAATCAGTTCGTCGTCAGTGTAATTAGTGTGATTATCTAATTAAATGTCAATAAGGAACAGATTTTCGATTTACTGATTTTGTGACTAAACTGATTATCTACTTTCTAAAACAACGAATCACTAACTAATTTCAGAATTTTTGATTTTGTGATTACACTGACGATCTGATTAAAACATTGAATCAAGTACTGATTTCCAATTTTCTGATTAAGTGACTATCTGATTTTAAAACTAAATCAAGAACTTATTTTCAATTTGCTGATTTTCTGACTTACTGATTTTCCAAATTTCTGCATAGAGATTTGATAATCAGCGTAGTCAGAGAATCAGTAAATCAAAAAGCTGCAAATTCTGATTTTCGGAATTTCTGTATAATAATTAAATAATCAGCTTAGTAAGAAAATCACTATCAAAAATCATTTTGTGATTTCATCGTTCGATCAATTCATCGTTTTTTATCGATGTTTATTATATAATCAGTTTATTCAAAAATTCGGTAAATCAGTACGTCAGAAATCAGTTCGTTATTGGATGTTTTAATCAGATCGTCAGTGTAATTAGTGTGATTATCTAATTAAACATCGATAAGGAACTGATTTTCAATTTACTGATTTTGTGACTGAACTGATTGTCTAATTTCTAAACAACGAATCACTAACTAATTTCCGAATTTCTGATTTTGTGATTACACTGACGTTCTGATTAAAACATTAAATCACTAACTGATTTATAACTTACTGATTTTGTTGAATTTCTGAATAAATCTATTATGTAATTAAACATCATGAAGAACCGATTTTCGATTTACTGATTTTCCAACTAAATTGATTATCTAATTTCTAGAAAAAAAGAACTGCTAACTTTTTTCCAAATTTCTGATTTAATAACTACATAAACTATCTAATTAAAACATCGAATCACAAACTGATTTCTGATGTACTGATTCACCGAATTTATAAATAAATTGTTTATCAAATTAAATATCGATAATGAACTGATTAACGATTTACTGATTTTCTGACTAAACTGGTTATCTAATTTCTAAAAACACGCATCATCAACTGATTTCAGAGTTTCTGATTTTGTAAAACAGCAAATCAATAAGTGATTTCTGACTTACAAATTTATTGACTTTTTAAATAAATTGATTATCTAAGTAAAACATCGAGTAAAGCACTTCTTTTTGATTTAAAAAACATTAAACTAAACATTACACATTAAACAAAACAAATCAGTATCTGATGTTCAAATAAAAACTTAATTAACTTGATTAATAAAACATAATCACTTTAATTATTTTCCGATATATTGATTTCTGACACTGCTGATGCTGACTGCTTGATTGCTGATAAATAATTATATAATTAAAACATCGAATCAAGAACTGATTTTTACATTACACTGATTATCCGAGATCGAAATGAATTAATCAAAAACTGGCGTTAGACTAACTGATTTGATGACTAAACAAAACGAATCACTAATGATTCAATTTCCTGATTTTCTGATTAATATATCAAATCACTAATTATTTTCCGATTTACTGATATTATAATTTAAATGATTAGCTAATTAAAACATTGAATCAAGAACTGAATTTCTCATTACATTGATAATCTGAGATCGAAAACAACGAATAGAAAACTGGTGATAAACTAACTGATTTTATGACTGAACAAAACGATTCACTAACTATTTTTTTACTGATTTTCTGATGAAAATATCAAATCACCAGCTGTTTCCTGATTTCCAGATATTCAGATTAAAACTTGGAACAAACTACTCGTATTCAGATTTCTGATTTCTGATTAAGCAAATGGAATCGCCAACTGATTTTCGTTTTAATGATTTTCTGATTAAACCAAATACCTGATGAAACCTTCGAATCACTGACTGATTTTCGATTAACCGACTTTTAAATCAGAAAAACTGGAAATCAGTCAGTGATGCCATATTTGCATCAGGTAACTGAATTTAAGTTTAGATTATCTAATTTTTATGGTTCATTATTTTGCCAACCTTATCTAATTAAAGCATTGAATCAAGAACATATTTTTTATTACATTGATTATCTGAGATCGAAACCAACGAATCAAAAACTGGCATTAAACTAATTGATTTAATGACTAAACAAAACGAATCACTAACTAATTTTTTACTGATTTTCTAAAGAAAATATCGAATCACTAGCTATTTCCTGATTTCCAGACATTCTGATTAATACTTGGAACAAACTACTCATATTCAGTTTACTGATTTCTGATAAAGCAAATCGAATTGCCAAATGATTTTCGTTTTAATGAGTTTCTGATTAAACCAAATACCTGACGAAACCTTCGAATCACTGACTGATTTTCGATTAACCGACTTTTAAATCAGAAAAACTGGAAATCAGTCAGTGATGCCATATTTGCATCAGGTAACTGAATTTAAGTTTAGATTATCTAATTTTTATGGTTCATTATTTTGCCAACCTTATCTAATTAAAGCATTGAATCAAGAACATATTTTTTATTACATTGATTATCTGAGATCGAAACCAACGAATCAAAAACTGGCATTAAACTAATTGATTTAATGACTAAACAAAACGAATCACTAACTAATTTCTTACTGATTTGCTGGTGAAAATATCGAATCGCTAGCTGTTTCCTAATTTCCAGATATTCTGATTGAAACTTGGAACAAACTACTCATATTCAGTTTACTGATTTCTGATTAAGCAAATCGAATCGCCAACTGATTTTCGTTTTAATGATTTTCTGATTAAACCAAATATCTGACGAAACCTTCTAATCACTGACTGATTTTTGATTTACCGATTTTTAAATCAGAAAAACTGGAAATCAGTCAGTGATGCCATATTTGCATCAGGTAACTGAATTTGAGTTTAGATTATCTAATTATTATGGTTCATTATTTTTCCAACCTTATCTAATTAAAGCATTGAATCAAGAACAGATTTTTTCATTACACTGATTACCTGAGATCGAATACTACGAATCAAAAACTGGTGTTAAACTAATTGATTTAATGACTAAACAAAACGAATCATTAACTAATTTGTTACTGATTTTCTGATGAAAATATCGAATCACTAGCTGTTTTCTGATTTTCAGATATTCTGAATAAAACTTAGAACAAACTACTCATATTCAGTTTACTGATTTCTGATTAAGCAAATCGAATCGCCAACAGATTTTCGTTTTAATGAATTTCTGATTAAACAACCTAAAGACCTGACGAAACCTTCGAATCACTGACTGATTTTCGATTAACCGATTTTTAGATCTCATAAACTAGAAATCAGTCAGTGATGCCATGTTTGCATCAGGTAACTGAATTCTGTTTAGAGTATCCAATTATTATAGTTCATTATATTGCCAACAGATTTTCATTTTAATGATTTTCTGATCAAACCAAATACCTGATGAAAACTTCCAATCAGTGACTGATTTTCGATTCACCGTTTTTTTAATCAGAAAAATGGAAATCAGTCAGTCATGCCATGTTTCTATCAGGTAACTGAATTTCTGTTTAGATTTCAGTAATGCCATGTTTCCATCAGGTAACTGAATTTCTGTTTAGATAATCTAATTATTATGGTTCATCATTTTGCCAACTGATTGTCGTTTTAATGATTTTCTGATTAAATCAAATACCTGATGAAACTTCGCATCACTGACTAATTTTCGATTTACCAATTTTTTAATCAGAAAAATGAAAATCAGTCAATGATACCATGTTTGTATCAGGTAATTGAATTTCTGTTTAAAATATCTAATTATTATGGTTCATTACTATACCTAATATTCAATATTGATATTCTGATACTCTGAAAAGTGCTAATTTGTGCGATGTTAAAATCAGCCTAACCTAACCTAACCTAATCTAGCCTAAGGTAACCTATATTCAAATCGTTGCTACTAATTATCATGGCCTGGGACATAATTATTACATTAAAAATGTTACATATATAGTCGAGTATAAAACTGTTCCACACATTTTCATTTCTCTGACATAGTAGTTTGTTAATTTACAGATGGCATAATTCTGCTCCTATGGCTAACTACCATCCCATGGGAGCTTCTAATCACGTTGAAAATAAAATGTAATCAAGATGAGGCATGCAACATGCCATACGCAGCAATTATGCCACGTAATTACTATTATTACTAATAATAATGGTAAGTAAATTGCGATACGTTAATAACTACAATGAGCATTCCACGGAGACATTACGTACAAGGCGTGCATGGCAAGTACTTACATGAGACGTTAGGCTGAGCTCGCACAACAATGACCGACTATTGAGGAAGACATTAAGATAGGCTTATCTCCGAACACTTCATTAACGTAAATATTATTAATTGGATATCGGAAGCGTGAAGATTATTTGGTAAAACAAAGCTCAACTTTTCCAATCGCTTAATTATGTGCGCAACCGAAGCAAATAATATTACAAGTACATGGCAAGTTGTTTCTCTGTTTCTTTAATATGGACTACCACGTAGTAAAGGTCGAAACCAAACCATAATGATAAATTATATTATCTATGTTAAACAAGCAGCGATAATTGAGGCGACATGCATAGATGCAACCAAAAGGTGCTGATCACTCCTTGGAGATGGTATTTAGCTGTAGCAGCAGAAATAGGCCTTCGTTATAGAAATAATAAATCATATTTTTTAAACTTAGTGTTGTTTGGCATAATTTATAATAATATAACAACTTTAAATATTTATTACAAAACTATATTTCAAATCCTAAAGTAATAGATGGAGTGTGGCATTGCGCAAAATTTTTATATTTCAGACTCGATACATTACGTGCTTAATATATATTTATCTCCGGAAATTTTAGGAGCTTATTCACTTGAACTAAAATTGCAGCAAACTTTTTGTGATCCTGTGTGTATAAAAGCTCTACAATCTACTGTATTATATAAATCCCTCGGGACTTCTGAAAACGCAATTGGTACAGGAAAACCTAGCGAAATCCAATAAATCAGCTGCGCCGGTGGATTGGTCGGGCGAGGAAAGCGTGGTTTTTCCGCGCTTGCGGCAGCGGCACGCGAAAAACGCGTTCCCCCGGACTGCTTTCCTCCTGAAAAATCGGGTCGCACGCGACGCAATTCCTGAAACTCCAGGAATAGCCTTCAGTTTATTTTCAGGTGCGGGCCGGAACGGAGGATGAAGGCGAGGAGGCGGACGAAGACGGGATGCAGCGCAGGATGTTCGACGGGATGGAGGCGATGGAGATCGAGAGTCTACATGGCGAGATGCAGAAGTAGTTTAGAATGTAGAATATAGAATGTAGAACACTATCATAAAATTAATTTTAATATTGGGATGATTGGAATTATAAGATGTAGAATATGATGATAAAATTAATTCCAACAGGCGTCAGAGGTAATTTAGCATATTGAATACAGAATATGATTGTGAATATTAATCTAATATAGACCCCCCCCCCCCCCCCAAATAAAATGCCCAATAAAATTCGTTCGTCCATGTTTTTTGTACACTTTAAATAGTTAGCTGTGATTTATAATTAATTTAAAGAAGTTACACGTGGAAAAAGTTGTGCAAAATGAGTTTTTTGGCATTAATTTTTTTCACGTTATCAAAATTTTGGTCGAAGATGAAGAAAAACAGTAAACACGAAGTTTGCAATAAGAACAAAAGAAATAATATAGTAATTAGGGTGAACAGATAGTTCAAAAGCAGTGTTTTTAAAAGAAACTTTTAAAAGAAACGAAAAACTAAAATGAGTGACAAAATATGAAAAATTTTGAACAAGAGCAACGAGAGAAACAAAAAATAAATAAGAGTCATCTGTGATACATAGCTAGTTCAAAATGTTCAAATCTCAAAGGTTTTCTTACGAAAACGTGTTAGTTAATAAAGACCAACACAGGACAATACACAATATCTATATGACACCAAAATTGGCACATCCAAATTTTCATTCCAATAACCATATGTTGAACCAGCCATGTGTCACAGATGACTCGTGTTTATTTTTTGTTATTCTTATTCCTCTTGTACTTCGAACAACATTTTTCGTATTCTGTCTCTAATTTTAGTTTTTCGTTCTTGAAAGAGAAAAGTTTGTTCTTGAAAAGAAAAGTTTCATTCAAAAACACTAATATTGAACTAACTGTTCGCCCAAAATACTATATTATTTCTTTTGTTATTATTGCAAACTTAATGTTTACTGTTTATTTTTGTTCTTCGACCAAAATGTTGATAACGTGAAAAAAAAAACATTCCAAAAAACTTATTTTGAACCACCCTTTTCATCCCAAATTTATGCTAAAATTTATTTGTTGTTTTTATGCCAACTCATGCAGTTTATTTTTCTTGTTGTCAGCAACATTTTCAAAATATGCTAATCATATTAGTTCTTTGTCTATTTCATGTTCATTTTATATGTAAGTTTTAGCAATTATAGATTTCATTTTTAACCTTTAATAATTGAACTGTTAATCTTCCCTCCAAAATCTCCTCCAAAATAACAGTTTGATTCCAAAATACTCATTTTGAACTATATTTTCATGTAAAAAAGATGAACTCTTCTTATTTATTTTATGTTCCAAAAATTTGATTACGTGTTAGTCATTTAATTGTTACGTTCTTGAAACAAACAAAAAATCATTAGAAAAACAAAACTCATTTTAAACTAACTTGTTCATTCCAAATTGCTGTTAATATTTGTTTATTGTCCTTGATGCCAACTCAATCAGTTTGTTTTTCTTGTTATATCAGCAAAACTTTTATAATATGTCAATCATAAGGGTTCTTTGTTCCCAAAAACAAAATTTTGATTCCAAAACCTTCATTTTGAACTATCGTTTCATGTGAAAAGATATACTCTTCTTATTTATTTATTGTTCCAAACATTTTATTACATGTCAGTCATTTAAGTGTTTTGTTCTTGAAACAAAAAAATTTCATTGCAAAAACAAAGCTCTTTTTTAACTAACTTTTCATCCCAAATTTGTCCTAACATTTATGTGTTGTTCTTTAAGGCAATTAATTGTTTGGTTTCCTTGTTACGTAAGCAAAATTTTCATATGTTAATTATATTAGTTCTTTGTTCTCCAAAATTAAATTTTGATTCCGAATCACTCATTTTTAACTATCTTTTCTTCTGAAAAAATGACCTCTTCTAATTTATTTATTATCCCAAAAATTTGATTGCGTGTCAGTCATTTACGTGTTTGATCTTGAAACAAAAACAAATCTTTGCCAATGAAAACTCATTTTGAACTAACTTTGTCGTACCTAATTGCTGTTAATACATATTTGATGTTATTTAAGCCATCACAAGCAATTTGTTTTCCTTATTACAGCTTTTTTTATAATATGTCAATCTTATTAGTTCTTTGTGCTCCAAAACAAAATTTTGATTCCAAAACGCACATTTTGAACTTTTTTTTTCATTTGAAATGATGTACTCTTCTTATTTATATATTGTTCCAAAAGTTTGATTACATGTCAGTCATTTAAGTGTTTTGTTCTTGATACAAAAAAATTCATTGCAAAAACAAAACTCTTTTTGAACAAACTTTTCATTACATATTGGTCTTAATATTTTTGTGTTGTTCTTTAAGGCAATTCAAGCAGTTTTTTTTTTGTTACGTCAGCAAAATTTTCATAATATGTTAATTATATTAGTTGTAATTATGTTCTCCAAAACTATTTTTTTATTCCAAAACGCACATTTTGAACAATCTTTTCATCTGAAAAGATATACTTTTCTTATTTATTTTTTGTTCCAAAAATTTGATTACGTGTGAGTCATTTACGTGTTTTGTTCTGCAAACAAACAAAAATATTGCAAATTTAAACTCATTGTGAACTAACTTTATCTTACCAAATTGCCGTTAATATGTATTTGATGTTCTTTAAGCCAACACAAGAAGTTTGTTTTCCTTGTTATGTTAGCAATTTTGAAAAGAGTCCATTTTGAACTAACTTTTTCATCTCAAATTGTTGTTAATATTTATTTGTTGTTCTTTATGCGAAACTCAAGCAATTTTTTTTCCTGTTATGTCTGCAAAATATTCATAATATGCCTCATATTTCTAATGATACTAATAATATTAATTCTTTGTTCTCCAAAATAATTTTTTTATTTCAAAACCAAATTTTGATTCAAAAACCTTAAGATTTTGCTCTTCAAATAAAAAAATGTCATTGCAAAAATCTCATTTTAACATAGTTTTACATATGATATTACCCGTTTTATTTATGTCTTGATCTTCTTGCCAACTGAATTAGTTTGATTTTCTTGTTCTTTGAGCAAAATTTCTATAGCGTGCCATCATTTAGTTTTTTGATTCCCAAATCAATATTTGCATTACAAATTAATCAATTTGAACAAACTTTTCATAGCAAATTACTGTTTCTATTTGTTTTTTGTTATTTTTCGCCAATTCAATTAGTTTGTTTTTGGTGTTCTTTGAGCAAAATTTCCATATCGTGCCAATCAGTTAGTTTTTTGTTCTGCAAATCAATATTTGCATTACTAATTAATCATTTTAAGCAAACTTTTCATAACAAATTACTGTTTTTATTTGTTTTTTGTTATTTTTTGCCAATTGAATTAGTTTATTTTTGGTGTTCTGTCGGCAAAATGTTCATATCATGCCAATCATTTTAGTTTTTATAAATCACTGGACTGATGAGACCTCAATAGGTCGAAGCAGGTCTTCAGTTGTCCGCAGGAATAATTCCCAAATGCACTTTCTAATTTATAATTTTTGAAATTTATGATTTTTTTTTTTTTTTTGTTCTTTGCCAATTCAATTAGTTTGTTTTTAGTGTTCTGTCGGCAAACTGTTCATAACATACCAATCATTTTAGTTTTTATAAATCGGATTGGCTAGACTGATGAGACCCGAATAGGTCGAAACCCATTTCCAGTTGTCCGCAGGAATAATTCCCAAATGCACTTTGCAATTTACAATTTACTAGTTCACGTATATGTGAAACTTTTACATTATTATACCAGAGGGTTCCTAAATCTATACACGAAATTTTAGTTTTTGCTCTCCAAATGAAGAGTTTCATAAAATTAATAAATCATTAAATCAAATTAACTGTTTTATTTATTTTTTGTTATTCCTACCAACTCAATTAGTTTATCTTGTTCTTTTGGCACAATTTCTATAACGTGCTAACTGTTTTTGCTTTTTGTTTATATTTTGTTCTTCTTGCCAACTCATTTAGTGTGTTATTCTCGTTCTGTGGGCAACAGTTTCATACGTGCCAATCGTTTTAATTTTTTCGTTCTTCAAATCAATATTTTTATTCTAAGACAATCATTTTGAACTAGCTTTTCAACTAAAACTATTCTTTTTATTTATGTTCATTTTGCGAAGTCAGTTTGTTTTTTTTTGTTCCTCTATGAACATTTTCATAGTACATCACACATTTTAGTTTTTTGATCTTCAAATCAAAAGTAGTCTCAGTCAATCAAAAAGTATATTTCCAAAAAAAAAATCATCTTTCAGTTTAAAATACAAAATTTTGAAATTGCGTTTCGTCTCAAATTAACTGTTTTATTGTTTTTTTGTTATTCCTGCCAACTTAATTAGTTTATCTTGTTTTTTGAGCACAATTTAAATAACGTATAAGTTTTTTTGTTTCAAAATCAGTATTTTGATTGCAAATGAATCAATTTGAACTAACGTTCTTCCCAAATTACTAATTTAATTTATTTTATTTGCAAACTCCGTTTTTTACGAGTCTGTCTTTCTTGTTTAGTCAGCCAAATTTTTATAACATGCCAATTATTTTAATTTTTGATCCTCCGAATCAATATTTTTTTGGATTAGCTTTTAATCTCAAATTGCTCTTTTCTTACTTTTTGTTTAATTAGTTTGTTTTCCTTGTTCATTAAGGAAATTTATTATAATATGCCATTCCTATTAGTTTTTTGTTCTCCAAATCAATACTTTCATTGCAAATTAGTCAGTGTGAACTAATATTTGAGCCATTGAAAACCAGTATGGTATAAGTACATTTTTTTTAAATTCATATAAGTCCTGAAATAGATGTAAGGATATGTCTCTTGTATATTTCGGGACTTCTGAGTATTAAAAAAATAATGGACTTATTTAATTTTCAACGGCTCATTTAATGCAAAATTAGTTTATTTGTTCATTGTTACTCTTTCTAACTCGGTCTTCTCTGTGTAAATATATCTCTCGCCAACTCTGTCTTCTCTGTGTAAATCTGGCCAACTCTGTTTTCTCTGTGTAAATCTGTCTCTGGCTAACTCCTAAGTCTTCAAGAAAGCTTTTATATCGTACCACTCATTTTGGTTTTTATCTTCAAGTAAAATATTTCAGCCCAAATGACTGTTTTATCATTTTTTTTTGTTTTTTGTTTTCTGCTTCTTTAGGAAACTTTGTTCTTCAAATCAAAATTTGTATTATTAATAATAATAATAATAATCTTTTCTATTCTAGTAATAGTTTCTTGCTCTAATAATTAATCTCTTCCGAAACATTCATTTTAAACAAGCTTCATCCCAAATTATTAATTTCTATTTATTTTTAGTTCTATTAAACTTTTTGTTTTGGTTCTCCAAGAAAAACACAAACGTAATTTATCGCTTATCTTAGACTTTTTCATCATATATAAAAAAATCATTTCAAAGCATTCACATTGAACCAAATTTTCATCCCTAAATATTTTATTTAAAGATTTTAATTGTTCCTCAGTCAAGATAGTATTATATGTAGTAACAATTGAGTGCCAATATACGAGGGGAAATCTTTGAAGTCTTCTCTACGAAAGAATTTAAAATCATCGCAAATACAAGCTTGATCTCGATCAACTCAGTGAAGATCTAGTCGATGGCATAAACATAGGTCCTCAAAATAGATTTTTTTTAAATTTCCAACTTCATAACTACCACTCATTTTAGTATTTTGTTTTTCCTAACAAATCCAAATTAATCATTTCATTATTTTTTGTTGTTCCTACCAACATGTTTGTTCTTCGAGCATACTTGTGTTACAACTCATTTGGCCTCATTCTGACCTCATTGGCCTCATGACCTCATTTTAGGTGTCTGTTAAACAATCAAATACTTCATTCCAACGTACTCATTTTGAACAGATCTTCATCCCAAATCACTGCTTTTGATATAGTTTTTGTTCTTCTAGGTAATTGTCTTTGGTTTTAAGTTCTTCGAGAAAAATGTGTTGGGCTCTTCACATCAAAAGATCCATTTCAAAGCATGCGCATCCAACCAACTTTTCATTCCAAAATTCTTGATTTAAGGATTCCTTCAGCTATCTTAGCTATATCTTCCCTTTTTCTTCAGCGATCTTCAGCTTCCCCAGCTACGGTAGAATTATATGCAGTAACAATTGAGTGCTAATAAGATATGTAATAAGTTGGGAAAACTTTAAAGTCTTCACTCAGAATGATGACATATAGTGTTTCACTTGAAATTGAAAATGTACCTGTAATGAGGGTTTATTACGGTCAAGGGTTCTCCATTGTATGGCGTGCTCTGGACTCTGCTCTCTTCCCATTACCCGTCACAATATTCAATTTCAGATTTTCAATTTCACGTAAAAACACTATACCTACTTATGTATATCCAAGTATTGAGTATTGAGTAAAGAGTAATTCCTTACTCAATGCTATAACTTAATCTTCTAGCAATAATATAGCTCTGAATGGCCTACTGGTTTGGCCTGCTCTTTTTATCTCAAACAACGAACTAATTGCCACTCAAGTAATATTAATTAAATCCAATACATAATTCTCAGACGGTTCTTAAGGCCGCCCAACCATTGCACTCACGTCTGCGGTTACGTTTCGCTATTGCATCGTTCAAAAGGTCGTCTAGGGGCTGAGGTGGGTACGAAAGGTTCGCAGCACTCCCGTTAATGTGAGCGATTGCATCTGTCGTTCTTGTTGCACGTCTGCAGAGCGAACAATCGGCCGTTAGAAAGGTCAGCGCAAAAGAGCACCGCTTGAAAGTGATCGGAGCGCTCCTCTTACTCGGCAGATGAGATAACAATAAATTGGAAGGTCTCTACTTTCCTATTCCGCGGATCGAGTGCCTAGAAAGCGCCCCGAATGGAATGCCGGGTCGCCTGGGGGCACTATGGTGCACGTGTGATCTCCATAGATTCAAGATTTTATGATGCCTCAGTATGTGCATTAGTGACGACCTGATTATGGTTAAGTGGTATATGGGAGTATTTGAGATTTTTAAATTTCAAGAAAGTTTTCCATGAAGACCTCCAATGCGCTGGCTTGTGATCGAAGTATGTGATAAAATTTGATCTCAAGTCATTTTTTTTAGATTTTGGTCAATAAAGAAGAGTAAACATATAACTTGAGAAAATTGTAGAAAACCAACCATAGAATCGTTTGGTGGTCACAACCAGGTTTAGATGATGAAGTTCTTCCATAGAGACGTCCATATGCACTGGCTAGTGATGGAAGTCTGTGATAAAATTTTATCTCAACTCAAATTTTTAGATTTTGGTCAGCAAAGAAGAGTTACAAACTGGTGTAAACATATAACTTGAAAATAGTGTAGAAAACCAACCATAAAATTGCTTGGTGGTCACAACCAGATTTAGCTGATGAAGCTCTTCCATAGAGACGTCCACATGCACTAGCCTGTGATCGATATCTGTGATCTCAGGCCCTATTTTTAGATTTTTAGATTCATATATTCTGCATTTTCTCCCAAACTTCATGAAAATGAAACAACCTGTTTTCATTTTAAAGCTCCTACACTTCTAAGGTTTTCAGAGATTTGTAGGTATCAATAGATTTTTATTTTTGATGGATGGTTTTGGGATGTATAATGCAAACATCATACTCAATCACTTATAGAGTGATTAATGATATATTTATATGAAATTTAGTACAGAAAAGTTTATGAGATTGAAAATTACCAGTGGATCTTTCATTTGCGCATAGTTTGATAGTAAAAGGGACAAATTGTAGATTCCTCTCATGTTTTTGATTTTCGTTATTATTAAATTCAAAATGATACAATAGAACTCAAAAGGTATAGTGATGCCCATATAAATGTAGTACAAACAATTTGACATTGGTATATAAAATTGCTATTGTATCCTAATTTCTTGTACTTGATTTATGTGAGCATGACTGTACATACCACACTTAATAAAAGGTTCACGAATTTAACAATGAAACTACTTAGAATTTCCAATTTCCTTTTTTTGAATAATTCGCTACCGATTTTTGGAAAATTTTGGGCAGTCTATACAAAACTTTTAAAAGTAGAACCGCAGAATTTAATAAAGAGTATGATTATTGCAATCAGCACCGAATACAATTCATCTGAATAATTATTTAATTACAGTATTGTGCACTGCTGAAGAACTTTGAGATATTTTTTGTGGCGTGGGTTCGCTAATTGAGGAAACACATGGATGAAAGTGAGCGTGTTTCGTGCGATCTCATCTCGCAATGCAATCAATTATCTGAGCGTTATGTAAATCCTGGTAATTGCTCACCTGTGAGCACTACATGGACTGTGTGCGATTGCCGGACATTGTAAGAGCTGATTGGGTTGTTATTGAATTAATTAATGCACTGTCAACCGCGTTACACATCCGTGTCCATTATTTGCTGTGAAAAGTATGCTCGCATTTGCACGTCCAACGAAGAATTCATCAACAATTTTACAGAAATTTCAGTAATGGCTAACCCATACTTGTCAATGCAGAAAGTTAAACGTTTGATTTTTTCCCTTATTTAACACTAAACTTTTGTCATATTTTCAGGAGAATTGATTTCAGGCGTACTGTATATGATTCTAGTATCAAATTTGTAAATAATAGATTTTCAGAAATTTCAGTAATAGCTAACCCGTACTTGCCAATGCAGAAAGTTATATGTTTGATTTTCTTTTTTAATTAATACTGAAACATTGTCAAATTTTCAGGACAATTAGTATCAGGTGTACTGTACACGAATCTAATATCAAATTTGCAAATAATAAATTTTCAGAAATTTCAGTAATAACTTACCCATACCTGTCAATGCAGATAGTTATGAGTTTGATTTTCTCCCTTATATAATGCTGAAACTTTGTCAAATTTTCAGGAGTATTAGTTTCAGGTGTACTTTACTCGAATCAAATATCAAATTTGCAAATAATGAATTTTCAGAATTTTCAGTAATAGCTAACCCATACATGTCAATGCAGAAAGTTATATGTTTGATTTTCTTCGTTAGTTAAAACTGAAACTTTGTCACAATTTCAGGAGATATAGTTTCAGATATACTGTACACGAATATAATATCAAACTTGCAAATAATAAATTTTCAGAAATTTCAGAAATAGCTAACCCAAACTTGTCAATTCAGACCGTTATTTGTTTGATTTTCTCCCTTATTTCATACTGAAACTTTGTCGAATTTTCAGGAGAATTACTTTAAGGTGTACTGTATATGAATCTGGTACTAAATTTGCAAATAATAAATTTTCAGAAGTTTCGGTAATAGCTATCCCATACTTGTCAATGTAGAAAGTTATGTTTGATTTTCTCCATTACTTAACACTGACACTTTATCAAATTTTCAGGAGAATTAGTTTTAGGTGTACTATACACGATTCTAATATCAAATTTGCAACTAATAAATTTTCTGAAATTTTGTAATAGCTAACCCATTCTTGTCAATTCAGAAAGTTATATGTTTGATTATCTCCTTTATTTAATACTGAAACTTTGTCAAATTTTCAGAACAATTAGTCACAGGTGAACTGTACACGTATCTAATATCAAATTTGCAAATAATAAATTTTCAGATATTTCAGTTATAACTTACCCATACCTGTCAATGCAGAAAGTTATGAGTTTGATTTTCTCCCTTATTTAATGCTGAAACTTTGTCAAATTTGCAGTAAGATTAGTTTCAGGTATACTGTACACGAATATAATATCAAATTTTCAAATAATAAATTTTCAGAAATTTCAGTAATAGCTCACTCATACATGTCAATGCAGAAAGTTATATGTTTGATTTTCTCCCTAATTTAACACTGAAACTTTGTCAAATTTTCAGGAGAATTAGTTTCAGGTATACCCTACACGAATCTAATATCAAATTTAAAAATAATAAATTTTCAGAAATTTCAGTAATAGTTAACCCATACTTGTCATTTAAGAAAGATATATGTTCGATTTTCTCTCTTACTTAATACTGAAACTTTGTCAAATTTTCAGGAGATTTAGTTTTAAGTATACTGTACATAAATCTAATTTCAAATATGAAAATAAAAAAAATCAGAAATTTCAGTAATAGCAAACCCATACTTTTCAATGCAAAACGTTAAATGTTTGATTATCTCCCTTATTTAATACTGAAACTTTGTCAACTTTTCAGGAGAATTAGTTTCAGGTGTTCTATAAACGAATCTAATATCAAATTTGTAATTAGTAAATTCTCGGAAACTTCAGTAATAGCTAACCCATACTTGTCAATGCAGAAAGTTACTTGTTTGATTTTCTCCCTTATTTAATACTGAAACTTTGTCAAATTTTCAGGAAGTTTAGTTTCAGGTGTACTGTACACGAATCTTGTATTAAATTTGCCCATAATAAGTTTACATAATAAGTAAAATTTAGTTCTAAGTAGTTAGGCTGTGAGAGTTCTAACGCAGACCCCGCAGAGATCTCGATGGAGATGCATATAAACGCAATCTATTGGTAAAATCAGGTACTGCGATTAGAGTTTCTTTATTTTGGACTTATTGAGAAAAAAATATATAAGACCTTTGAGACCTTTTGGAATTTCAAGTTATTTAAATGGCAAATTTGACTTGTCCGTATGCAGGGGAAAATCGATGCTTTTGAGGAAAAAAAAAATGTAACCTACTTTTAAAACTTAAAAATTCCAACAAAAAAGGTCCCTGAATGAATTTTCGAAATTTGGGAAATAAAGGACACCCTAATATACCATATATACTCTTGTTAAGTGCCTAAGTGAATAATTATAATAAGAATAATCATCCAACCAATTTCAAATTAAGTTCCTTTACTTCTCAAAATATGCGCATCATATTATGGAAAAAAATCGTACAGTAGAAAGAAATTATGATCAGGAAATTCGCCTTCATCAGTTTTGCCAGAATTTTCATCTAAAGTTCGAAAGCAATTATTTCTCTAGATTAGGTATTAAAAAATATATTTCATTAAAAATTTCGAAACCTTATTGAGCTCTATTTTCATATAATTATTGAGAATGTTTATTCAAATTTATCAATTTATCAAATTATAAATGAAATCCACCTACCCTTAATTTTTGCTCATTTTCCATCAATAATGTCTCTTGAATTTGGTATTTTGTCAAATTTTCAGGAGAATTAGTTTCAGGTATACTGTATACGAATCTAATATGAAATTTGCAAATGATAAATTTTCAGAAATTTCAGTAATAGCCAACCCATACTTGTCAACGCAGAAAGTTATATATGTCATTTTCTTTATTATATAATAGTGAAACTTTGTCCAATTGTTAGAAGAATTAGTTTAAGGTGAACTGTACACGAATCTAATATAAAATTTAGAAATAATAAATTTTCAGAAATTTTAGTAATACCTAACCCATACTTATCACTGCAGAAGATTATATGTTTCATGTTCTCCCTTATTTACTACTGAAACTTTGTCAAATTTTTAGCAGAATTATTTTCAGGTGTACTGTATACGAATCTTATAACAAATTTGCAATCAATAAATTTTCAGAAATTTCAGTAATAGCTAACCCATACTTCTCAATGCAGAAAGTTGTATGTTTGATTTTCTTTATTATCAAATACTGAAACTTCGTCAAATTTTCAGGAGAATTAGTTTCAGGTGTACTGTACACGAATCTAATATCAAATTTGCAAATAATAAACTTTCAGAAATTTCAGTAATAGCTGACCCATTGTTTGATTTTCACCCTTATACAATACTGAACCTTTGTCAAATTTTCAGGAGAATTAGTTTCAGGTGTACTCTACACGAACCTAATATCAAATTTGCAAATAATAAATTTTCATAAATTTCAGTAATAGCTAACCCATACTTGTCAATGCATAAAGTTATATGGTTGATTTTCTCCCTTATATAACACTGAAACTATGTCAAATTTTAAGGAGATATAGTTTCAGGTGTACTGTGAACTAATCAAATATCAAATTTGCAAATAATAAATTTACAGAAATTTCAGTAATAGCTTAACCATACTTGTTAATGCATAAAGTTATATGTTTGATTTTCTCCCTTATTTAATACTGAAACTTTGTCAAATTTTTAAAATAATTAGTTTAAGTATACTATAAATGCATCTAATATCAAATTTGCAAATAATAAATTTTCAGAAATTTCAGTAATAGTTAACCCATACATGTCAATGTAGAAAGTTATATGTATGATTTTCTCCCTTATACAATACTGAAACTTTGTGAAATTTTCAGGAGATTTAGTTTTATATGTACTGTACACGAATCTAATATCAAATTTGCAAATTAAAAAAATTCAGAAATTTCAGTAATAGCTAACCCATACTTGTCAATGCAGAAAGTTGGATGTTTGATTTTATTCCTTATCAAATTCTGAAACTTTGTCAAATTTTCAGGAGAATTTGTTTCGGATGTACTATATACGAATCTAGTAGCAAATTTGCAAATAATAAATTTTCAGAAATTTCAGTAATAGCTAACCCATGCTTGTCAATGCAGAAAGTTATATGCTTGATTTTCTCCCTTATTTATTACTGAAACTTTGCAAAATTTTCATGAGAATTAGTCTCAGGTGTACTGCACACGAAACTTTTATCAAATTTGCAACTTATAAATTTTCAGAAATTTCAGTAATAGCTAACCAGTACTTGCCAATGCTGAAAGTTATATGTTTGATTTTCTCCCTTATTTATTACTGAAACTTTGTCAAATTTTCAGGAGAATTAGAATCAGGTATACTGTACACAAGTCGGGTATCAAATTTGTAAATAATAAATTTTCAGAAATTTCAGTAATACCTAACCCATACTTATCAATGCAGAAAGTTATTTGTTTGATTTTCTCGCTTATTTAATACTGAAACTTTGTCAAAATTTCAGGAGAATTAGCTTCAGGCGTACTATATACGAATATAAAATAAAATTTGAAACTAATAAATTTTCAAAAATTTCAGTATTAGCTAACCCATACTTCCGTCAATGCGGAAAGTTGTATACATGCGATAGAAGAAGTAATGGGCTACTTAATTTTTCTACCAGAATCAACTAAGGCTCATTAGTATTAAATATACACGAGTTATTAAACGTTGCTAAAAACTATAAATAATTGCATTGAAACATAGAGCAATCAATATAATAGCGTTTCGCTCGAATGCAAGGTAGTTAAGTTTTTAATCACTGTCTGTCCCGTCTTGAGAAACCGATGCTAATAATCTGCTTGCACCTCTTGGGCAACCCAACTGGGTGCCTCAACCCAGCCACCAATCTTCTCTAATTCGACCTATCAACAGGCCTAGCCATCTGCAATCGCGGAGAAAGTGTGTCTCGCCCATAGAGCCTCCTTGCAAAACCCGGGTGCATCAACACCTGGGTTTTCAAGGCTGCGGATGCGGTTCTTCATGCGCCACCGGACGTCGCGGCTGGTGCATATCCGGTGTTAGTTACAATGCACGCGGAGGAATCTCGACAGTCGTCCAAAACCAGTTCTGGCCACGGCTCACCTGCAGCGTCCCATCTGCATTTCTAAGCCTCCTCCTCTGCGGGCTTTCTAATCGCCGGAATTCGCCATAGCTGTCCCACCGGAGGCTCAACACTGAAGAAGATGAAGAAGAGCGCAGGCGGGTTGCAAATCGTGACCGTTGTTCAGTTGTTACGGGGAGTGGTAATTAATGGGTTCTTGCAGTTAACACGAGTTTCATTGCAAAAGCATTGCTGGATAACGTTGAAGAGGTAGAAGGACGAATGTGGGCGTAAACTGCGATGAAAATTAGATAGAAGGCTTATGTGAAGAACTGGATGATAAGATAGGACTGCAAAAGAAATGGGAAGTCAAGTATTTTAGGAAATACAGGAGTTCATTCATATTGGCGACCCTTGTACGTTAATTTTCGTTAATTTGGAGTAACTGACTGCAGAAGAAAGTAGAAGTTAAGTGTTTCAGGAAATACGATTCATTCATGTTGGTTGGTAGGTTGGTATAATATGTTTTTTGTTGGTATTAAAAATACGCTGAAAAGTACAATTTAATGATAATGAATCACTTATGTTAATTTTCTACGGGCACTGAATCTGTATTTTCTGATGCCGGCTCTGGACTCTGCTCTCTTCCCAGTACCCGTCATAAAATTCCGTTCGCACAATGGAGCGTAATAAACACCCTTCGTATGTAGATTTTCAATTTCAAGTTAAAACAGTAAACTCTTGTACGTTAATTATCAATAAATTGGACTAACTGAATTAGACTTGCCTTCCCTTATATTTCCTTGATTTCTTCCCTTGATTTCTGATTTCCTTGCTTTGTTTTGAGCCCATCCATTTTTTCTTGAAACCTTTTTTGCTTGTGACCATCCATTCTTGATTTCTTCGGATTCGCCAGTGCTCCCGTGCTGCAGTGTTCCAAATCTTCGTTTCACTCAATGGCCCACTTATTTCGCTTCAAAGGCCACTAATCTGCAGTTTCCTGCATGCATCCGGTCTCCTCTTCTTCGCTCAAATCGCTTCCTTCTTCCGTTACGGTGATCGTACTTTTGATTTGATTGGATTGGATACTTCTCGATGGTCAGAAGTCGCTGGCGGAACTTAACTGGTCGACACAGATTGCTGTCCGGCAAACCGGAAAGAGTAAACATCGATTCGGATTGGTAAATTGCGCCAGTCGGATTGCAGGTTTTCCGGCGCGCTTCCGGTACGGTCCGACGGCCTTCTCAGATTAATTGCGCCAGGATTAGAAATCTTAGCAAGGACGTTGGAGGACACCTCACGAGTGCAGATGCATTGTATATTTCTGCAGATGTTCCCATTTGCAGCACAATTGGATTTGTTTGGATAAACAGCCCAATTTTTTCCAGAAAAAAATTCTTGAAACCTTTTTTTGAGACCATCAATTTTTTCGTGAAAGTATTTTTTTTCGAGACCACCCAAACGAAAAATGTCAAATTTCCTCTCATTGCATATTAGGTATCTCTAATTTTAGCAAAAATAGAAATTTAGTAGCAATTCGTGTTTTCGGCATTTTCAGGCTGCTTCCAGCTTTCAGGAGCAATTGGGTTTGATCATGCATGGAAGATTATACTCTTTGTATTTACATCATGATGGACGACTTTGTTCGAGCAGCAGACTGACGAAAAATTTCTGGACATGAAAATTTTCCTCTAATTGCGTATTAGGTATCTCATTATTTCTACTGGATAACATTCAGTGACCACTGGATATTGCTGTAACATTTCACTGACATAATACTAACAGTACCCAATTGTGCAATGTGTATACAATTGTAAAGTAATTCAAGTTATGATTAATAACTCGTGTAGGATTTCAATTGGTATGTTAGTGCCGTTAACTCTCCAATATTCCACCGGTGATTGTGCAGACATAAAAAATGACAACAAAGCACTGGGCGGATATCTACTGCTCGCTGCTGCCGTGGGCAGTGTGGGTCGCTTGACCTTGCACCGGATATCTGGACCCACACGTCATCTGGGTGCGACAGTCTCCCACAAAGGACCAGTCGAGGTGAAGAATAGGTTCATAAACTGTTGGTCAATTGGTTGGCGAGAAAGTAAAAATTATTGCAATATCAGAACCATTTGATGTTACTCAATGAGTCAGCAGCTGGTGAAGTCTTAAGAAACTTGGTGAAAATCTATGATTGTCTTTTGTCAAATCATCACTGATGATTGTTGCTTTTGAAGTCTTAAGAAACTTGGTGACAATCTATGAAAGTATTTTGTCAAATCATCACTGATGATTGTTGCTGTTGAAGTCTTAAGAAACTTGGTGACAATCTATGAAAGTCTTTTATCAAATCATCAGTGATGATTTGACAAAAGACTTTCATAGTTTGTCGTTTGTCAAATCATCACTGATGATTGATGCTGTTGAAGTGTTAAGAAACTTGGTGACAATCAATGAAAGTATTTTGTCAAATCATCAGTGATGATTTGACAAAAGACTTTCATAGATTGTCTTTTGTTACATCATCACTGATGATTGATGCTGTTGAAGTCTTAAGAAACTTGGTGACAATCTATGAGTCTTTGATCAAATCATCAGTGATGAATTGACAAAGGACTTTCATAGATTGTCTTTTGTCAAATCATCACTGATGATTGTTGCTGTTGAAGTCTTAAGAAGTCTTAAGAAGCTGTTGAAGTCATCACTGATGATTTGACAAAAGACTTTCATAGATTGTCACCAAGTTTCTTAAGGCTTAACAGATGCTAAAACTGACAACTTTTGTCGAGCAGTTGACAATCAGATTGTCTCAGACTCATGGATTCAGACTCAGCAGACTCATGGAAAGAAGCATCCTGGCAGGTTGCTTCAGGAGTACGGATTGTGAACTGTTAGACGAGGATTGTCAGTTTCCATTTTCACAGTTGATCGGATAATTGACAAGTGACTAATGTTACAAGTGACAAATAGGCAAGTGTCAAGTAGACAAGTGACTAATGCCTATTTATGCTGCTGTAGCGAATTACCGTCGCTATGAACACCGCTACAATTTTAATGTTTTCTTGAAGAAGCTTGCAAATAATCTGCTCTCTCCAACGCCATAACAATTAACTCCTGTTGATTTCGTTCAGCACCTCGCACAGTCGTATTAATGCAGAATTCTTGATATGCTTTCTAACTCTTGGTCTGGTCAGCATTTCGCTTGCGCTCAAATGGCAAACGTGAAAATTCACGAGCACAAAATCTTGCGACCTTGACTCACTTGCGGGTTTTTATGTGATTTTCAATGGGTTTTTATTAAAGACCGCTCCTGGAGCGGTTTGGAAAGGCGGAATCGCATTCCAGCGAGGAGCGCGTAAATATCGGAATCAATCGAAAACGTATTAAGTCAGACTGCAGCTACTGGAATGCCGATATAATGATATATCGATATGTTTATAGCGTTCCAGTCTTCCTCAACCACTAAATATTTAAACCACAGAAGTTGAACACTAACGAATAAACGCAAATGTCAGGCCAGACAATGGCCAGTACTGGGCCATTATTCGCTTCAAAATACTAACATGTTATTACATTATTTTCATATTTATGTATATAATAATAATAGGCTATCTTCATAGATCTATAACATGTAACTATATATCTTCAAAATACCAACAGATCATTAAATTGTCTTGATAGATCTATAACAGACATCTGCATATATTCAATAGCTGTTCCTCAAAGTACCAAAATACCATCATTGGGTTTTCTAACTATATATTCAAAGATATACAATAGGCAACTACATATCTTCAAGATACTAACATACTAAGAAATTATCTTCATAAGTACATATGTGTAAAATAATAAAATGTTATTGGATTATCTTCATATTTACGTCTATAATAATAATAGGCTGCAGTCTTCAGAATATCAACACGTTATTTAATTTTTTATCTATATCAGGCAACTAAATATCTTCAAAATATCAATAGATTATTAAATTATCTTCATAGATCTATAGCATCAAAATAGCAAAATAACAGGATTCAGTTTTGTAACTATATTTTGGAAGATATACAACAGGCAACTGCATATCTTCAAGATACTAACAAATTATTAAATTATCTTCATAGACCTATACAAGGCTACTGCATATCTTCAAAATACTAACGTATTATTAAAGTATCCTCATAGAACTATACCAAGCAACTACATATGTTCAAAATACTAACGTATTATTAAATTATCTTCATAGACCTATTCTAGGCAGCTACATATCTTCAAAATACTAACATATTAATAAATGATCTTAGACTACTACAAAACTACTAAATTACTACCCTAGAATAGGCAACTGCATATCTTCAAATGTTCAAAGGCTTGAATAACTGTTTCTTAATGGTTGAAATGGATACAAGTGGTTGTAAAGTCTCCAGTTTTCATTCACATTTATTCATTCGGTTTGTTCTATAATGAGTATATACTGCTTTCTGGTGGTTATAAAGTACATTATATTCTACATTCCAACTAATTTTCTATCTCATGTAATCTAACTAATTTTGCAACAATTCTTCATTCTGAAAAATCTTCAGCTCGTGTATCGAAATGAGCCTTCACATATTCATTGAACTAAAGATGGTTCTCCTATCTAAAGTTTCTTCTATCTGAAGACTTTTTAATCTACATATCTTTAGTGGAAATATCCGTTAATGTACGAATAAATGGGCAAGTAAATATCTTCAAAATATCAACATGTTATCTTCATATTTATATTGCATTCAACAACAAATCCTCAAAATACCTTAATATTCTAGGCAGCTACATATCTTCAAAATTAAAACCAAATTTTTGTTTATTTACAATAGGCAACTATATATCTTCAAAATACTAACAAATTATTAAATTATCGTCATAGATCTACATAGGCATTTGTATATAATAGCTATTTCTTAATCTATAAAAATACTAATTTTGTATTTTGAACCGGATCTTTATTGATATATAATATTGTTTAAAGATATGTAGTTGATCTTCAAAGTACTAACATATTATTAAATTATCATCATAGACCTATACTGGGCAACTACATATCTTCAAAATACTAACGTGTTATTAAATTTATCATGTTATTTAATTTATCAAATTTATCAACCAAAAATTTGGTTTGAATTTTGAAGATATGTAGGTGCCTAGAGTTTTGTAGTAGTCTAAGAAAATGTATTAATATTTTAGTATTTTGAAGATATGTAGTTGCCTATTGTATATCAATAAAAATATTTGTTTGAATTTTGAAGATATGTAGGTACCTAGAATAAGTCATCTTCATAGACCTATTCTAGGCACCTACATATCTTCAAAATTCAAACCAAAATTTTGGTTGATATACAATAGGCAATATCTTCAGAATACTAAAATATTGATAAATTATCTTAGACTACTACAAAACTACTACCCTAGAATAGGCAACTGCATGTCTTCAAATGCCAATGTGTTATTAAATAATTTTCATATATCTTATATAATGGGAATGAATAGCTGTTATTTAATATATCAATATGCCAGTTGTGGCCCTTCAAACAGGATCTTCATTGAATCTTCAGTGAATACATGTATCTTAATATATAAAAATACCAGTGTTGGTCCTTCAAACCGGATCTTGATTGAATCTTCATTGAATACCTGTTCCTTAATATATAAAAATACCAGTTTTGGTCCTTCAAACCGCATCTTCGTTGAATCTTCATTGAATACCTGTTCCTTAATATAAAAATACTAGTTTTGGTCCTTCAAACCGGATCTTCGTTGAATCTACATTGAAGAGTTGTTCCTTAATATATCAAAAAACCAGTTTTTGGTCCTTTAAACAGGATCTTCATTGAATCTCCATTGAAGAGCTGTTCCTTAATATATCAAAATACCAGTTCTTGGTCCTTCAAACCGGATCTTCATTGAATATATGTTCCTAAATATATCAAAATACCAGTTTTTGGTTCTTGAGACATAATCATCACTGAATCTTCATTGAATACCTGTTCCTTAATATATCAAAATACCAGTTTTTGGTCCTTCAAACCGGATCTTCATTGAATCTTCATTGAATATCTGTACCTTAATATATAAAAATACCAGTTTTGGTTCTTCAAACCAGATCTCCGTTGAATCTTCATTGAAGAACTGTTCCTTAATATAGCAATATACCAGTGTTGGTCCTTCAAACCGGATCTTCATTGAATCTTCAATGAATACCTGTTCCTTATTATATCAAAATACCAGTTTTGGTCCTTCAAACCGGATCTTCATTGAATCTTCATTGAAGAGATGTTCCTTAATATATCAAAATACCAGTTTTTGGTACTTCAAACCGGATCTTCATTGAATCTTCATTGAATACGTGTTCCTTCATATATAAAAATAGCAGTTTTGGTCCTTCAAACCGGATCTTCATTGAATCTTCATTGAATATCTGTACCTTAATATATAAAAATACCAGTTTTGGTCCTTCAAACCGGATCTTCATTGAATCTTCATTGAATATCTGTACCTTAATATATAAAAATACCAGTTTTGGTCCTTCAAACCGGATCTTCATTGAATCTTCATTGAATATCTGTTCCTTAATATATCAAAATACCAGTTTTTGGTCCTTCAAACCGGATGAAGATCCGGGATCCAGGACACCGGATCTTCATAGATATACAATAGGCAACTACATATCTTCAATTTTAACCTAAAATTGCCAGCCAGCGATAAAAATTATCTTCACAGATCTGCAACATTCACTCGACAAAGTAGTTTGAGCAAACATTCTCCTGCAGACAGCTGCGTTAGAAAAATGCCCGCGTTCTTTTGCAACGAATATAGAAACTGCAGCCTCGGGCTGTGACAGACAACTCGACCAGCAAAGCGGCGCGTGCAATGCCCGTGGACTTTGCTGCTTAAATTGACAATTAGTACAAGAATTATCGGTTCCGCCGCCAAAACGAGGCCGGCAATTCACCACCGCTTATGGTGCTTCAGTGGAGGCGCCGCAATTAATTAATCTCATTGGCGATCGAAATATTTTGACCTCCACTTTCGTATGTTAAAGGTAACAAATAATGTACTGCGGTTAAATTGTTTTAAGAGAGTTATTAAATGCGACCTCATAATTTATTGTAGCAATTAGTTCAACGACAAGGTAGCAGTTTTCGTTATTTATATGTATAAATGGTAGCAAAAGGTGGCAGGAGTTAATTGTTCAGGTCAATTCTAGTACTAGACCTTACGTTCTGAACAGGTCAAGACTCGCCAATTGTAGAACCAGTAGAAGAGGAAGAAGGCTGGATTACTGCTGTATGTACTACTACTGCATGCTGTATCTAATTCTAGTACTGGACTTTACATTCTGAACAGGTCAAGACTCGCCAATTGTAGAACCAGTAGAAGAGGAAGAAGGCTGATTTACTGCTGTATGTACTAGACCTTACATAATAATTTTGGTTAAAACAATAGCCGAATTAACATTCTTGTGGAATTTTGGATTGCCAATGCTGCTATTGTTAGTGCTTTGAACTTGATATAATTTCCATGATAAACTTATTCCATTTACGACCCAAAATGATCAAAAATCTTCTTTGAGGTATAAGCGTTCCCAGAGTTGCCACATATTTGATAAATTTGTTTTGGTCTTTCGAACCGCATCTTCACATGGTTAGTTGGTTTATGAGCAAAACGAATACATTTTTATTAGGGTATATGTCCATTGTTGTCACATATTGTATCGTCTTAGTTTTAGTCTTTCGACCGGATTTTCAGATGGTTGGTTGGTTGGTTCATGATCAATCATAACAAATCTTTATTAGAGTATAGACCTTTTGTCTGTAGTTATATATCTTAGATTTGGTCGTTCGAACCGGATCTTCAGATGGTTGGTTGGTTGGTTGGTTTGTGAGCAATATGAATACATGTATATTAGGGTGTAGGCCTTTCCACTGCTGCCACATATTTTATCATCTAAAATGTAGTTTTTCCAAACCGGATTTTCAGATGGTTAGTTGGTTGGTTCATAATCCATCATAACAAATCTTCATTAGAGTATATACCTTTTGTCTGTAGTTATATATCTTAGATTTGGTCGTTCGAACCAGATCTTCAGCTGGTTAGTTGGTTGGTTTATGAGCAATATGAAAACATGTTTATTAGGGTATGGCCTTTCCACTGCTGCCACATATTTTATCATCTTAAATTTAGTCTTTCGAACCGGATCTTTAGATAGTTGGTTGGATGGTTTATGAACAATATGAAAACATGTGTATTAGGGTATAGGCCTTTCCACTGCTGCCACATATTTTATTATCTTAAATTTAGGCTTTGGAGCCGGATCTCCACATGGTTGGTTGGTTGGTTTATGACCAATAATAACAAATATTTATTACGGTATAGATCTTTTGTCTGTAGCTACATATCTTGAGATGGTAAGATGGTTGGTTTATGACTAATAATACAAAATCTTGATTAGGCTATAGTCATTCCCACTGATGCCACATACTTTACCATCTTAGTATTGGTCTTTCGAACCGGGTCTTTAGATGGTTGGTTGGTGATATATGGTCATAACAAAGCTGTATTAGAGTATGGACCTTTTGTCTAGCTACATATCTTAGATTTGGTCATTCGAACCGGATCTTAAAATGGTTGGTTGGTTTATGACCAATAATAAAAATCTTGATTAGGCTCTAGGCCTTCCCTCCGTAGTCACGTACTTTACCATCATAGTATTGGTCTTTCGAACCGGGTCTTTAGATGGTTTGTTGGTGATGGATGGTCATACTCATAATAAATCTTTATATATAGACCTTTTGTCTGTAGTTATATATCTTAAATTTGGTCGTTCGAACCGGATCTTCAGATGGTTGGTTGGTATATTTATGAACAATATCAAAACATGTTTATCAGGGTATAGGCCTTTCCACTGCTGCCACATATTTTATCATCTTAAATTTAGTCTTTCCAAACCGGATTTTCAGATGGTTGGTTGATTGGTTTATGAGCAATATGAGAACATGTTTATTAAGGTATACGCCTTTCCACTGCTGCCACATATTTTATCATATTAAATTTAGTCTTTCGAGCCGGATCTCCAGATAGTTGGTTGGTTGGTTCATGACCATTAATAACAAATCTTTATCACGGTATAGATCTTTTGTCTGTAGCTACATATCTTAAGATCTTAAAATGGTTGGTTTATGACCAATAAAAAAAAATCTTTATTAGGCTATAGGCCTTCCCACCGTTGCCACATACCTTACCATCTTAGTATTGGTCTTTCGAACCGGGTCTTGAGATGGTTGGTTGGTTGGTTTATGACCAATACTAACAAATCTTTATTAGAGTATAAACCTTTTGTCTGTAGCTACATATCTTAGATTTGGTCGTTCGAACCGGATCTTAAGATGGTTGGTTGGTTTATGACCAATTATAAAAAATATTTATTAGGGTACAGGCCTTCCCACCGTTGCCACATACTTTACCATCTTAGTGATGTTCTTTCGAACCGGGTCTTTAGATGGTTTGTTGGTTTATGACCAATCCTAACAAATCTTTATTAGAGTATGGACCTTTTGTCTGTAGCTTCATATCTTAGATTTGGTCGTTCGAACCGGATCTTAAGGTGATTGGTTGGTTAATGACCAATGATAAAAAATCTTTATTAGGCTATAGGCCTTCCCACCGTTGCCACATACCTTACCATCTTAGTATTGGTCTTTCGAACCGGGTCTTGAGATGGTTGGTTGGTTGGTTTATGACCAATACTAACAAATCTTTATTAGAGTATAAACCTTTTGTCTGTAGCTACATATCTTAGATTTGGTCGTTCGAACCGGATCTTAAGATGGTTGGTTGGTTTATGACCAATTATAAAAAATATTTATTAGGGTACAGGCCTTCCCACCGTTGCCACATACTTTACCATCTTAGTGATGTTCTTTCGAACCGGGTCTTTAGATGGTTTGTTGGTTTATGACCAATCCTAACAAATCTTTATTAGAGTATGGACCTTTTGTCTGTAGCTTCATATCTTAGATTTGGTCGTTCGAACCGGATCTTAAGGTGATTGGTTGGTTAATGACCAATGATAAAAAAAAATATTAGGCTGTAGACCTTCCCACCACTGCCACATACTTTACCATGTTAGTATTGGTCTTTCGAACCGGGTTTTTAGATGGTTGGTTGGTGATGGATGGTTATAACAAATCTTTATTAGAGTATGAACCTTTTGTCTGTAGCTACATATCCTTCTGGCCTTCCCTTCCGTTGACCTTCCCACCGTTGCCACATACTTTACCATCTTGGTATTGGTCTTTCGAACCGGGTCTTCGTACGGTTGGTGAACATTTCCGGTGGGTACCGCCGATTTTATTACACTAAACGGCAATCTGCATGGTACTTGAGCGGCTCTGTAACGAAAACGGCGATCTTGTAACGCATCGGCGCGCATCCCGACGGTTTGTTACCACGAAGACATGGCTGGGAGTCATTACGTGCCCAAGCACTTATCTCCTCCACACACACGAAGCACTCATCATCTCGGTGCCGCAGAACACTTATTCAAATGGACTCTGCGGCCCCATCCAAGGCGGCCCATGGTCCGGTAATTGAGCCGGTCTGAGGGCGGTAAAAAGGCAATTACGCTGGCAATTATTCAATGGCGAGGTCTCCGCGGCGGCGTTTCTGCGGAATATTAATGGTGATGGAGGCGCAGAGAAACGGTGTCTTCGCAATGCGGCCGTGACTAACAGGGACCGATCTTTTCCAATTGAACCAGATACACGGCTCGGTTTACTGAGGTGCAACGGCTGAATAATGGATGCGAGACGGCCGACCTTCGCCTCCTGGAGGAGCCCGCCCCTCCTGCCGGCCGGGCCTGCTGATTAATTGAGTAACAGAGGAGGAATCGAATCTCATTAGGTCATGCACACGAAAATTTCACGTAAGGCACCATCTACGAGAAACAAGCACAAATTTCATCTACCGCCGAGTATTACATTCATTATTACACGAACAAATGATCTCCAAACATTTGTTTAGTTTTGATGTTTTGATAGTCAAATGTTCCAACGGACACTACACTACAATTCAGTTTCCTCTACCTGTATTTGAGGTAAGTTGACGTACAATTATGACCCTCACTTGTCATGCACTCAACTGTTTGACCCGTGCTTCCGGCGTCTAACGTACTGTGCGAACTTCATTATTCGCGACCTGGGCTGGGTCCTTCGGGGCACGACTTCTCGGGTCTGGGACCTTTCACCGGCCGCCTCGATCACAAATATTTTTCCTAATCACACTTCGCCGCGCCCGCTTGCATGTGGGTGAGAGTAAAAAGTCGCAAAACTGGGTCGTACCGCTTTATATTTTTTTACTTTTCGTACCGTCATTATCCAATTGGGCCAGTACGGGCGTTAGATAACACCGGGAGGATAATGGGCGGACGCAGCGGGCCGCAGAGGGCCGCATGCGTATCGGTTGCGTGTCTTCCAGCCGTCCTCTTAAGTGAAACGGAGTACGAAATTCGGCGATTGTTCCGCGAAACCGCTAAATCTTTGCACACTTCCTCCACAGATTGAGAGATTTGTTTGGTGGCAATTGAAACCACAACGTTAAATTGCATTTGAATTCTCCAATTAGACTATTATTTAAATTACAATATATTATAAACCACTGCCTCAATATGAATGTCATTTATTGTTGCTATTGCATGATATATTGGTACCTATTTAGTTTGCATAATTAAATTTAGATCTAAGTAGTTAGGCTATGAGAGTTCTAGCACAGCCCCCGCAGAGATCTCGATTAAAAGTACAGAGATGCATATAAACGCCATCTGTTAGTAAAATCAGGTACTACAGGTAATTACCAGTACAATTACGACAATTAAGTCAATTATATGTATTACGACAAGTGCGACAATTGCCATTACGCTAATTACAATTACAGCAGGTTAGGTTAAATCAAACACTTGGCTAAAGTTTTACTGTAATGATAGAATAAACATCTACAATTGTTTCGGCCTCACGACCATTCTCAAGAGTACAGAGACACTGTGTGTACAGAGTGTCTGTGTACTCTTGAGAATGGTCGTGAGGCTGAAACAATTGTAGAGGTTTATTCTATTAATACAGTGAAACTTAAACCAAGTGTTTGATTTAACCTAATCATAATGTTTCACCAAGTAGTATCCACACATAGTTTCAATTTAAACAATTACAGCATTTAAAATAGGATAATTAACAGGCAGTGGAGTAATTAATCTCATAGTAAGTAGTTAGGCTGTGAGAGTTCTAGCGCAGCCCCCGCAGAGATCTCGATTAAAAGTACAGAGATGCATATACACGACATTAAAGTAAGTTAGTAAAATCAGGTACTACAGGTAATTACCAGTACAATTACGACAATTAAGTCTATTATATGTATTACGACAAGGGCGACAATTGCCATTACGCTAATTACAATTACAGCATTTAAAATAGGATAATTAACAGGCACTGGAGTAATTAATCTCATAGTAAGTAGTTAGGCTGTGAGAGTTTTAACGCAGCCCCCGCAGAGATCTCGATTAAAAGTACAGAGATGCATATACACGACATTAAAGTAAGTCAGTAAAATCAGGTACTACAATAAGAGTAATTACCAGTACTATTACGACAATTAAGTCAATTAGGCGAATTACGACTACTACGACAATTGCCATTACGCTAATTACAATTACAGCATTTACAATAGGATAATTAACAGGGATGGAGTAATTAATCTCATTGTTGTACCTGATTTCACCAATTGATGGTGTTTATACGCATCTCTGTACTTCTAATCGAGATCTGTGCGGGGCGTGCGTTAGAACTCCCACAGCCTAACTACTAATCTAATGAGTGATTTTCAATCAAAATTTTTATTTTGTTGAGCACATTTAATTTTTAAAGCTATTTTCTAGATGTTTCTCAATTTTTTCTTACATAAATTATTCTACCTTGAGACCTAACAATAAACAAAAACTAAATATTTATGTACATTTTTACTGAAATTAAGTGATATACTGATATTTGAAATGTGTAATTTAATTTATTTCCAATGAGAGATTCTCAATATAAGTATAAAATGTTTTTACAGGCAGAAACATTATTTGGGGCTATTTAAAGTGTTTCTCTGGTTTTTCTCGAATTTGAAATTTGTAAAAATTCGTACTGGCGAAAGACAATATGTTCTGTCATCTCAAGAACTAGCCTGTGAACACGAATGCAATTTATTAATGACATTAAGTGATATACCAGTATTTAACATATTAAATTAAACTTATAACCAAAAAGTATAACTTATAATGCACGAATATAATATCAGATTTACAAATAGTAGCTAACCCAAACTTATCAATGCAGAAAGTTATATGTTTGATTTTCTCCCTTATTTAACATTGAAACTTTGTTAAATTTTTAGCAGATTTTGTTTCAGGTGTACTGTACACAAAACTAATATAAAATTTCTACTTCTACATCTTCTTCTTACACATCTTCTTCTTCTACATCTTCTTCTTCTACATCTTCTTATTCTACATCTTCTTCTACATATTCTTCTTTTAGATCTTTCTCTACAACTTCTTTTTCTACATCTTCTACTAGTACTTCTTCTACTTCAATAACGTTTGAATAACGTTCAAAATTTAAATGTTTTTGCATTTTTGCAATCTCTTTGAGCTTAAATTTTGTAAAACCGTTAAATATTCTTTAATGTATCGGAATATGCCACATCCACAGTATTTCCTATGTAAAGTTGTCTAGCCTTTTTTCTTCTGACCGCTTCTATAATAGTAGTCATTAATAATATCATATATGGCTATCGATTGGGTTTATTCACGCGGAAGTTTAATTAATTTAATATTACAGGGATCGATAACCAGGTCAGGAGTCTGTGCATTAACTCATTGTTCGCGTATTCATTTCGCTGCGCTGTACACGATTTACATGAAAACACATTGATTACAAAATAGGAGCATTAATTAATTGTACAGCACAGGCACATTATTTTCGGCTGGGTGGTATATTGTATAGATTAGGCTTTCTTTTGTGTGTTCGTTGTCGCTGAGGAGCACAATCGACTTGATTACTGGTATCAAGCAGGCCATTATAAATCTTTTCAGGCCTCATTGTTCCTGTTTAGCTCGTGTACTGGATATTTTCAGAGCTTCCAACGAATAACGAATATTGATATATTGCGAAATAAATAAGCATAATTTGACGTTAGTAGGTGATAATTGATAATAATAATATTTTATATATTGTATTAGATTTAATTCAATTAAGATAGGGTAAATAACGCATGTTTTGAGTTAAAAAAAAAGAGCAGTCATAGTAGTAAGGCTATAGAAGTTCGGCGGCATTTTCCCCATAATAAATACATGGTCCGATTTTTCGCTACTTACTTCCTGTCGAGCGAGCCGTTGCGTATATGTTGGGCAGCCTAACATCTACGCAAGACCCTCAGCCCCTAATGATATCCTCTTGTGCCCCTCCGCCCCTCAACCTCTCCACCCCTCACGATATCCTCTTGTGCCCCTCCGCCCCTCAGCCCCTCCACCGCTCTCGATATCCTCTTGTGCCCCTCAGCCCCTTACGATATCCTCTTGTGCCCCTCCGCCTCTCAGCCACTCAGCACCTCATGATATCCTCTTGTGCCCCTCCGCCCCTCAGCTCCTCTTGTGCCCATCCGCCCCTCCACCCGTCACGATATCCTCTTGTGCCCCCCCGCCCCTCAGCCCCTCCTCCCCTCACGATATCCTCTTGTGAACCTCAGCCCCTCAGCCCCTTACGATATCCTCTTGTGCCCCTCCGCCCCTCAGCCCCTCAAGATATCCTTCTTTAAACAGCTTTAAATAGCAAGGTGGTGTTAATGATGCAAAATGAGCTGTTTAAAAGAGGATATTAAGAGGGGAAAATGCCGCCGAACTCCTATAGCCACACTACTAGTCATAATAATGGAGTTTAAACAAGTATCCACCAAATCTATTTCTAAATCAATTAAGGCACTTCCAACAGCTTAACTGCTCGCCACACCACTTGATTCTAGAGCGCGATCCGACTTAATTCAACATAAACGTGTCGCTGCTTTTCGAATCCGTGCCATTTTCACGGTCATCCAAGCCTCGGATTGCCTCTCGTATTTCACACTGGCCTGCCATTGGAAGCCAAGCAGAAGACTAGTTTCTCGGCACAAAGCTGGCGCCTAAAGAGCGGAACGATGGCGTTTGGCACCCGCCGCCAGTTGGAATGTCGTGTCTCTCTGCTTGGCACTCGTTTTCGTGATCCTTCCGGAAATAATTGTGTTTACGAACGCCTCGCTGATATCCGATTATTTCGGCCACATTCTTGGCTTTCGCCTGAAGTTGATTGTGTTCGGATCCTCGCCTCGGGGAATGCGAAAATGATTCAATTTCGTTTGGGACACAGCATTTCGGCGCCACTTTTTCTTCCTGGCTAAAACTGTGAATGCTTTTTTACAGACACATTCCCCATATGAATTTGTATCTTAACGTCTTAAACTTTGGAAAACTTAAACTTAAACTTTATTAATGACATTTCTAATGTAAAATGACAACTATGACAAACTGTATAGTAACACTGCTTTTATTTGTATTTGTATCTATCTGTCTTTACATATAAGGCGAAATAAAGAATATTATATTATTAATCTTTGGAAAACCATAAATGTATTCCAACTTCTATGTCTTCGGCAGAAATGTACTGTTTTATTTAGCCAACTTTCACAAACCCCAAATGATTGAATCATGATTGTGAGGCCAGTAAATAGTAATTTATGGGAAGCCTGCTAATAAATAACCTGATAAAAGTGACTGTGCTCGTGATACTGAACGTAACCTCAGATTCCTGATCAGACATCGACACAGATAATATTTTAGCGTTAAAATGATTCAATTTCATCGATTAATTTGATGTTTGCTGAAACAATGATTTATGTGAAGCCTGCAAATAAATCGTCAGATAAAAGCGAATTGCTCATATCCGAGCTTATGCTCAGATTCCTGACCTAATTATCCTTTATTTGCAGTTGAGTAATACTAACAATTCTTATGTTTGTATTAATAAATAAGTAGCAAAATATGATACCTGCCTTTTTTTCAAAATGCAGTTTTTGGCATTAAATGGCCACAAATAAAGTATACTTTAAGTATGAATGAACGAAGTATTGTATTAATAAATCAGTAGCAAAACATGATATCTTCCTTTTGTTTCAAAATGCAGTTTTTTGTATTTTTACATAAATTTCAGTATATTGTGCAACATATGCCTATTTGTTGTACCTTTGTATTATAAATATCTGTGAAAATGATACATGTTAATCTACATTCACAATTATAAATGCAAAACTGTTTTTCCTTTTCCTGCAAAATAACAAAAATGGCAGATAACATGTTCTGCTGAAATACTACAATTTTGATCCATTCATGGTTTTTAATTAACATTTCATTTTCAAACGATTTCATTGATTAATAACAATTCATGATTATACTCCTTATATTTTTAGTAATAAATACTACAATTGGTCCATTAATTTGTTTCATTAACATTTTATTTAAGTAATTTGTTTTTATCAAAATAATTTCATGCTGCCTAATAATTTCTGACCAAATTTCGATAAAACTGTCAGATTTTCAATAATTTTTGGTAAAAGGATAATTATTTTTCGGTCGAAAGACGAAAATATTTGTTTTTTTACGAATTCTACAGTTCCGATCAAAAATATATGTATCTTATTAAAAAAAAAACAGAGGAAATTATTTTTACAAAATATTAAGTGTTTTGGCCAACATTTCAATTGTTCTGTTAAAATTTCAATGATGGCTGTCATATTTTTAATTAGTTTGTCTAAATTTCAATGATTACTGTCAAATTTTCAATCATTTCTGCCAATACTTCAATTGATCACTGCCGAATTTTTAATGCTTACTATCAAAATTTCAATCAAACTTGCAGATTTTCAACAATTTTTGGTAAGGAGACAATTATTTTTATAAAAAAAACAGTATTTTGGGAAATTATTCTGTAAATATTTCAATGGCTGTTTATTTTTTAAATATTTTGTCAAAATTTCAATGATTACTATCGAAGTTATAATTTATCAAAGTTTCGTTGATTACTGTCAAATTTTCAACCATTTCTGCCAATACTTCAATTGATCACTGCCTAATTTTTCACGATTACTGACAAATTTTCAAAAAAACTTGCAGATTTTTAACAATTTTTGTTAAAGAGACAACTATGTTCACAAAAAATTCAGAATTTTGGGCAAATGTTCTGTAAATATTTCAGTGGCTGTTTATTTTTTAAATATTTTGTAAAAATTTCAATGATTACTATCGAAATTTTAATTTATAAAACTTTCAATGACTACTGTTAAATTGTCAACCATTTCTGCCAATGCTTCAATTGATTACTGCCTAATTTTTCATGATTACTGCAAAATCTCAAGAAAGCTATCAGATTTTTAACAATTTTTGGTAAATAGACAATTATTTTTACAAAAATTTCAGTATGTTGGACAACATTGTAATTGTTCTATTAAAATTTCAATGAATACTATCGAAGTTTTAATTTATCAAAGTTTCAATGATTACTGTCAAGATTTCATGTATTTCTGCCAAAACTTCTATTGATTACTGCCTAATTTTTAATTATTACCAACAAAATTTCAATAAAACTGTCAAATTTTTTTCTTCTGTTAAATAGACGATTATTCATGTACATAAATTTCTGTATTTTGGGCTACATTTCAATTGTTCTGCAAAAATTCCAATGATGGCTGTTATATTTTTAATTATTTTGTCAAAATTTCAATTATTACTATCGAAGTATTAATTTATTAAAGTTTCAATGACTAGTGTCAAATTTTCAACCATTTCTGCCAATACTTTAATTGATCACTGCCTAATTTTTCATGATTACTGACAAAATTCCAATAAAACTTGCAGGTTTTTAACAATTTTTTGTAAAAATACAATTATTTTTACAAAAAATTCAGTATTTTGGGCAATTTTTCTGTAAATATTTTAATGGCTGTTTATTTTTTAGATATTTTATCAAAATTACAACGATTACTATAGAAATTTTAATTTATCAAAGTTTAAATGATTTCTGTCAAATTTTCAACTATTTCTGCCAACACTTTATTTGATCACTGCCTAATTTTTAATGCTTACTAACAAAATTTCAATAAAACTGTGTGATTTTCAATAATTTTTGGTAAAAAGACAATTATTTTTATATACAGTTCAGTATTTTAGACAACATTTCAATTGTTCTGAAAAATTGTTCTGTTTGTTGTTGTCAAAAACATTTCATACAACAAGATTCTTACTGTTATTATTTAATTCGAATTTCAATTTGTAACAATTTCCTAGCTCATTTGACATTTGGAGTGTTCCACGTAGGTGATTATTAATCCGTTTTTGAATTGCGCTGGCATTTTATAATCGCCCCCTCAACGAATTAGTAATGGCCACGGATCATCTCGCCTACAGCAAACTAGATTTTGGCGGAGCCAATTAAAACCGCATTGAGGCTGCCAAGAAACCGAGGCCCATATACCAGGCTGCAGTATAAATTGCGTTTTTTTAAACAGCAATTACAATCCTTGGTGTAATTGCAACTCGCGAGTGTAATTAGGTTAAGTAAGAAATGGAAATTGTTTTTATGCTTTCATAGAAGCGTTTAAAATAATAGATGCTAATGGAGACAGCAAACGATGTAAATAACTATATTAATATAAAAGAATTCACTAATTAGTCAATTAAATAAGGTGTTGGGGCTGCAATCCATGACAAATACATGTATATATATATATATATATATATATATATATATATATATATATATATATATATTTGAACCATCAGACTCATTAATATATGCATTGTAGAACCATCTGACAATGATCAGAATTAAAAAAATCCGCATTGCAGTACAATGATCAGATTAAAAAAATGCAGTAATTTAAAAATCGAGAATCTTATTATATCTTATATAAGTTAGAAACATTTCAAGTGAATTTTCAATCTTAAGAGTAATAAAAAATATGATTATATCTTATATAAGTCAAAAACATTTGATGTGCATTTTCAATCTTGAGAGTAATAAAAAACATATGGAGATTGAAGAATAATATTGCCAGACATGTACTTTCTAGGAAGTAATTCCAAGCAAGCATAAAATTTGTAATGCATGCATCCAGTAACCTATGTAATAAAACATTTTATGTTCAGAAATTCGCGATTTTTACGTTTTGAAATGTTTTCTGAATAACAATTTGAAATAAAATTACTGAATATAAAATGTAGGTTATTCGATGCATGCATTAAAAACTTAATGATTGCTTTGAATGGCTCTCTAGAAAACTCAGAACTGGAAGAAATGTTCTTCAAAATTCGCGATTTTTGCGTTTCAAAATGTTTTCTGAAATAACAACTTGAAATAAAATTTATGAATATAAAATGTTTTAGTAAGTAGGTTATTCGATGTATGCATTAAAAACTAAATGATTGCTTGGAATGGCTCTCTAGAAAACTCAGGACTGGAAGAAATGTTCTTCAAACTGCATGCATTAAATACTTAATGGTTGCTTGGAATGGCTAAAAATGTTCTTCAAACTGCATATATCTTGTTTTTATTCTGCCTACTCTTGAGTTCAATTCAAATATTCTTGACTTCTAATTCTATACTTTTACGACGTAGGAATTCGGAAATTTTCAGTTCTGGATATTCTTCAATCATTAAACTTCTTTAGATCACTAATTAGTGAATCAATGTTCGATAATTTGGTTAATATTGCGAGAGATTTCAGAGAGATAAATTTCAGTATATTGCCAAAATTTCAATTGTTCTGTAAAAATGTTAATGATGGCTGTTTATTTTTAAGTATTTAAGTATTACCTAAAATTTTAGTAACGTTTCGTATCATAGTTTTCACATGCCATGCTAACGAGCGCACGAGGGCACCTCAGGCTATAAATATTGTTCATCTAACTTGTTTTTTTTTTGTTCCCAGATTTTCAAATAACTTTCACTTTTAATATATTTTTACTTACGAATTCAAGTTTAGAGGTATGCATTACTTCTGTAATCTGTTACGAGTTTGGACACTCACCTGCAAAAAAATAATTATATTAGTACAATAATTATAGAATCTAATTGTGTAATTTACTAAGAATTGGTAATTGTTTCATATATTTCCCTTCTGGGAACATATTTAACAAAAATGTGCTCTTCTGAACCCAAAATTGTACAAAAATCTGTCTTCTGAACAAAAAATTTGTCAAATATCTGACTTCTGGAAACATATTTAACAAAAATATGTCTTCTGGAACCAATTTGTACAAACATCTGTCTTCTAAAAACAATTTTTTCAAATATCTGCCTTCTGGAAACATATTTAACAAAAATATGTCCAAATTATACATAAATCTGTTTCTGAAAACAAACTTTTTAAATATCTGTCTTCTAGAAACATATTTAACTAAAATATTTCTTCTGAAAACAAATTTTTCAAATATCTGGCTTCTGGAAAGATATTTAACAAAAAATTATCTTCTGGAACCAAATTCTAGAAAAATCTGTCTTCTGAAAACAAATTTTACAAATATCTGTCTTCTGGAAATAGACTTTACAAAAATATGTCTTCTGGAACCAAATTGTACAAAAATATGTCTCCTGAAAACAAATTTTTCAAATATCTTTCTTCTGGAAACAGATTTAACAAAAATATGTCTTCTGGAACCAAATTGTACAGAAATCTGTCTTCTGAAAATAAATTTTACAAATATCTGTCTTCTGGAAATATATTTATCAAAAATGTGTTCTTCTGGAACCAAATTGTACAAAAATCTGTCTTCTGAAAACAATTTTTTCAAATATCTACCCTCTGGAAACATATTTAACAAACATATGTCTTCTGGATCAAAATTGTACAAAAATCTGTCTTCTGAAAACAAATTTTTAAAATATCTGTCTTCGGGGAACAAATTTTACAGAAATCTTCTTCTGGAACTAAGTTTTACATAAATATGTCTTCTGGAACCAAATTGTTCAGAGTATTACTGATAAAAATGGGTATACATTATTCCCCATTATATTCCCCATTCAATGTTCGATTACTCCTATCAATGATATAAAAATTCAATGATTATAGGAAAAATTCACAGATTACTGTCAAATTTTCAACCACTTCTGCAAACACTTCAATTGATCACTGCCTAATTTTTAATGATTACTAGCAAAATCTCAATAAAACTGTCAGATTACGATTATTTTGGCTAAAGAGACAACATATTTTACAAAAGTTTCAGTATTATATTTCAATTGTTCAGTAAATATTTCAATGACGTTTATTTTTTAAATATATTGTCAAAATATCAGTAATTACTACAGAATTTTTAATTTATCAAAATTACTACTTACTTAATAATCATTGGAAATTACATTTTCAAAGATTATTGTCAAAATTTTCATCCACTTCTGCCAACACTTCAATGATCACTATCAAATTTATCAAAATTACTGACAAAATTTCAATATAACTAGCAAATTTTCAACAATTTTTGTTAAAAAGACAATTACTTTTACAAACATTTCTGTATTTTGGGCAACATTTCAATTGTTCTGTTAAAATTTGAATTATATCTGTTTTATTTTTAATTATTTTGTCTAAATTTCAATTATTACAATAGAAGATATAATTTATAAAAATTTCAATGATTACTGTCAAATTTTCAATCATTACTACAACCACTTCAATGTTCACTGCCTAATTTTTAATGATAACTGGTAAAATTTCAATAAAACTGGCATTTTCAACAATTTTTGATAAAAAGACAATATTCTGGATTTTGGGCAACATTTCAATTGTTCTGTTAAAATTTCAATGATCGCTGTTTAATTTTTAATTATTATGTCAAAATTTCAATGATTACTATCGAAGTTTTAATTTATCAAAGTTTCAATGATTACTGTTATATTTCCAACAATTTCTGTCAATACTTCAAAGATCACTGCCTAATTTTTAATGATTATTGGTAAAATTTCAATAAAACTGTCAAATTTTCAATAATTTTTAGTTAAAAGACAATTATTTTTACAAACATTTCAGTGGTTTGGCCAACATTTTAATTGTTCTGTAAAATATCCATGATTGCTGTTTTATTTGTAATTGTTTTGTCTAAATTTCAAAGATTATTATCGAAGTTTTAATTTATCAAAGTTTATATGATTACTGTCAAATTTTCAGCCATTTATATCAATACTTCAATAGATCACTCCCTAATTTTTAATGCTTACTAACAAAATTTCAATAAAACTGTCAGATTTTCAATAATTTTTGGTAAAAAGACAATTACTTTTACAAAAAAATCTGTATTTTGGGCACCATTTCAATTGTTCTGTAAAAATTTCATTGATGGCTGTTTTGTTTTTAATTATTTTCTTCTAAGTTTCAAAATTTTAATAAAACTGAGATTTTCAATAATTTTTGGTAAAAAGACAATTATTTTTACAAAAAAATCTGTATTTTGGGCAACATTTCGATTGTTCTGTTAAAATTTTCAATGATCGCTGTTTAGTTCTTATTTTTTATGTCAAAATTTAAATTATTACTATCGAAGTTTAAATTTATCAGTTTCCATTTTGTCTAAATTTCAATGATTATTATCGAAGTATTAATTTTTCAAAGTTTATATGATTACTGTCAAATTTTCAGCCATTTATATCAATACTTCAATAGATCACTCCCTAATTTTTAATGCTTACTAACAAAATTTCAATATAACTGGGAGATTTTCAACAATTTTTGGTAAAAAGACAATTATTTTTACAAAAAATTTAGTATTTTGGGCAACATTTCAATTGTTCTGTTAAAATTTTCAATAATCGCAGTATAATTTTTAATTGTTATGTAAAAATTTCAAATATTACTATCGAAGTTTAAATTTATCAGAGTTTCCATTTTGTCTAAATTGATTACTATGATTACTATGAAAGTATTATTTGTTAAAAAAATCAATGATGACTAGACAATTTTAAACCATTACTGCAAACGCTTCAATGATCACTGCCTAATATTTAATGATTTCTGACAAAATTTCAAAAATACTGTCTGGTTTTTAAAAAGTTTTGGTAAAAAAACAATTATTTTTCGGGAAAATGCCGAAAATATTTGTTTGTTTATAAAGTATACAGTTCCGATTAAAAAAGTATGTCTTATTAAAAAAAAAAAAAAACAGGTAAATGTAGAAAGTGTAAATTTAAATCCTGTTAACAAAATTACCGCCTAGAGATATGAAGGAATTAATTTAAGTCTTATATACAATTTAATGGTAAATGTAATGCAATCAAAATAGCTAATAATAGCTGTCAGGAATGTTCAAATTAACTCAATTGGTTGACCTTCGAGTAATATCGATAATTATTATCAATCATTTAACAATCAAAATGTTTTCTTACGAAGTATTTCCTACGAAGTATTTCCTATGAAAACTTTGTACCTACCATTCACAGAATAATTGTGAAATTGTTAATGACATTTTGTAATTTTTTGTGTAGGATTTGTGTGGACTTGTACTGCATATTTAAAACTGTAATTATCAGCTTAGCAATGTATGACGATTGCATATGACTTCTTCAATCATCGATTCTATTAATTTAGGCATCCACCTTAAAGAACCCATTATAAATGCAGCTAGATGAAGAAGTTTGCTGGGTTGCTCCTTACCGGCGGTAATTAGCCAAAGCAGCAGAAATATGCCTTTATTAAACAAGCGAGTTAAAAATGAACAGACAAATAATCCACACATCACACACTCTTCGCACAGTTTATATTTTCATTTACAAAAATTTGTGTATTTTGGGCAACATTTCAATTGTTCTGTTAAAATTTCAATGGTCGCTGTTTGATTTTTAATTATTGCAATAAAAGTTCTTATAATAACCAACAAAATTTCAATAAAACTGTCAGATTTTTAATAATTTTAGACAAAAAGACAATAATTTTTTCAAAAATGTCAGCATATTGGGAAACATTTTAATTGTACCGGCGATTAGAAAAAGCAGCATAAATATGCCTTTGTTAAATAAGCAAATTAAAAATGAACAGACAAATAATCCACACATCAAACACTTTTCGCACAGTTTACATTTACATTTACAAAAATTTCTGTATTTTGGGCAACATTTAATAATTTTAGGTAAAAATACAATTATTTTTTCAAAAAATTCAGCATATAGGGAAACATTTTAATTGTACCGGCGGTAATTAGCCAAAGCAGCATAAATATGCCTTTATAACACAAGCGAATTAAAAATGAACAGACAAATAATCCACCCATCAAACACTCTTCGCATATTACGAAGCATTAAGTTATTCACTTTGAAGTGTTTTAATCGATAAATAATTAGTTGATTATGCATGCATTGTGCAATTTACTTTCACGCAAATCACTGAGTGTGTACAAAGTAAATTCCTGCACTGTTAAGCGACATTAGTCATTCATTATTTCTGCGCAGAAGTTCGCATGCATTCCAGATTTTTTCTCCAGATTAGCAGAAGAAGGATCGGTGCAATCTAAGAAGCGATTTCTTAAGTTAATTAAATTATATATGCGATGGCAATGTTTTACTAGACTTTACATGGAATAATTGGGGGCTTAGATTTTAATGTTGTACACGAATTTTGCGTTGTAGTTCATCAGGACTTTCATCCGGTTCGAAAGACCAATCATAATTCTTTGTACAAAACATGTGGATTGTTAAATTTGTAATGGTATAATTGGGTGCTTAGATTTTAATGTTGTATACGAATTTTGCGTTGTAGTTCATCAGGACTTTCATCCGGTTCGAAAGACCAATCATAATTCTTTGTACAAAACATGTGGATTGTTAAATTTGTAATGGAATATTTGGGTGCTTAGATTTTAATGTTGTATACGAATTTTGCGTTGTAGTTCATCAGGACTTTCATCCGGTTCGAAAGACCAATCATAATTCTTTGCACAAAAAATGTGGATTGTTAAATTTGTAATGGAATATTTGGTTGCTTAGATTTTAATGTTGTATACGAATTTTGGGTTGTAGTTCATCAGGACTTTCATCCGGTTCGAAAGACCAATCATAATTCTTTGTACAAAACATGTGGATTGTTAAATTTGTAATGGAATATTTGGGTGCTTAGATTTTAATGTTGTATACGAATTTTGCGTTGTAGTTCATCAGGACTTTCATCCGGTTCGAAAGACCAATCATAATTCTTTGTACAAAACATGTGGATTGATAAATTTGTAACGAAATAATTGGGTGTTTAGATTTTTGTTCGTTAATGTTGCATACGAATTTTGCATTTTGGGGAGGTAGTAGTTCATCAAGACTTTCATCCGGTTCGATCGTAGTTCCTTGTACAACACATGTGGATTGTTAAATTTGTAATGGTATAATTGGGTGCTTAGATTTTTGTTTGTTAATGTTGCATACGTGTGCGTTTTGGAAAGGTTGTAGTTCATCAGGACTTTCATCCGGTTCAAAAGACCAATCATAATTCTTTGTACAAAACATGTGGATTGTTAAATTTGTAATGGAATATTTGGGTGCTTAGATTTTAATGTTGCATACGAATTTTGCGTATTGGGAAGGTTATAATTCATCAGGACTTTCATCCGGTTCGATAGACCAATCATAATTCTTTGTAGAAAACATGTGGATTGTTAAATTTGTAAGGGAATAATTGGGTGGTTAGATTTTAATGTTGCATACGAATTTTGCGTTTTGGGAAGGTTGTAGTTCATCAGGGCTTTCATCCGGTTCGAAGGACCAATCATAATTTTTGTACAAAACATGTGGATTGTTAAATTTGTAATGGAATATTTGGGTGCTTAGATTTTAATGTTGTATACGAATTTTGCGTTGTAGTTCATCAGGACTTTCATCCGGTTCGAAAGACCAATCATAATTCTTTGTACAAAACATGTGGATTGTTAAATTTGTAATGGAATAATTGGGTGGTTAGATTTTAATGTTGCATACGAATTTTGCGTTTTGGGAAGGTTGTAGTTCATCAGGGCTTTCATCCGGTTCGAAAGACCAATCATAATTTTTGTGCAAAACGTGTGGGTTGTTAAATTTGTAACATTTTAGAAGAAATTGCAACTTATTACATATCGTAATTCGTTAAAGCTAAACGTTTATGGGCGACATATGTTGCTCATGGCTATTGTACACATTGTAATACGCCTTTACGTGATGGCTTGATGGTCTGATTACTCCGCCAACATCACAATCCCACAATTAAAGGCACACCTATGTGTAATCGTGGCGACGGCGTTTCATTAACCGTCCGGTCTTTTGACATCCATCAGCGTTTATGTGATGAATTGCAATATAATCCTCCCTGATGCGTTTTTAATTCGCGCCTCGCATAATTCGATTACTTCCACATAATATGAAGAAAAACGCAATCTCATCAAGTAATTCACGGTTCCGTCCCAATCTGCTGGTGGATCTGCCCGTTTTTTGCCGCCGGTTTTCGATTAAGAAACGGCATTAGCGTGGATATCGTGTGGTTTCGATTAAGAAATCGCATTAGTGTTAATCCCCAACGTGAAGTGGGCAGCTCTTGCCATGCAGCTAGCCCGCATGCAGCATGAGGGATTGTCCTCGTCGTCCATTATTCGGCTTATGAAAATGCAAATTGGCCTTTGTGCAATTGCACGACGGAAACGCGAAATTAAAATATTAAATAATTTACTAATCACATGCACGTTTGTTGTTGTGCAAGCTTAGATAAGACGGTATTATGGCGTTTATGCACACGTTGTTTTCATTGAATTAGCGTAATTATGTATTTGGAGGTGAAGTTGCGTTTTCTACAGTTGTCTGCGGAGTTCTGGCCTTCTGAGCTTCGTAATTTGTATACAATCATTGCGTACCCTGCTAGAAATTGTGGGGGAATTCCACATAATTGAATCTCGAAACGGGAAACCTTACAATGAACCATACAATTCTCCACAAATTATTGTTTCTAGTAAGTTCTAGTGAATGCGCGGATATGGAACACTACGGAAAATAGCCCTGTAGGTATTTTAAAACAATAATAAACATTAGCACAAGAAGTAGTGCAAACAGCAAAAGCAAGAATCATGGATGGCAAGAATCAAGAAGAAGCATGGTAAGAATTGTATTAGGGCAAATAATGCAAAAAGATAAGGAACGAGAAAAGCAATAATTTGGGCCAAATGAGGAGGAGAGGAGATGAGAGGAGGAGATGAAGAGGACCATGAGAGGAGGAGAGGAAATGAGAGGAGGAGATGAGGAGGATGAGGAGAGGAGGAGGACGACGACTAAAAGAGTTACATAAGTAATCTGGGAAAAAGTAAAAAATATGGAAGTAAATGCCCTAATAAACATAATCAGAAGAACTCAAAGATGACAAAAACCGAACTAAAAAATAAGTATAGAACGAGAACACAGGCAGGCAGAAAGAAACAAAAAACTCAAAAAAGTACAGCTGCCATTCTGAAATAGATTTTTTTTTAAATGCACTAGTAGAAGTGCAATGAGCAAAGGCAAGAATCATGAATGGCAAGAATCAAGAAGAAGCATGGTAAGAATTTGGGCAAATAATGCAAAAAGAGAAGGAACGAGAACAGCAATCATTTGGGCCAAATGAGGAGAAGAGGATATGAGAGATATGAGATGAGGAGGACCAGAAGAGGAGAACGAAGACCAGGACATTTACAAAAGTAACCTGCGAAGAGTAATGTAAAAATATGGAAGAAAATAGCCCATTAAACATAACCAAAAGAACTCAAAGATGTCAAAAACCGAACAAAAAAGTAAGTATAGGACGAGAACACAGATGAGCAGAAAGAAACAAAAAACTCAAAAAAGTACAGCTGCCATTCTGAAATAGATTTTTTAAACAATTGCATAAGTAGAAGTACAAACAGCAAAGACAAGAATCATGGATGGCAAGAATCAAGAAGAAAAATGGTAAGAATTGCATTAGGGCAAATAATGCAAAAAGATAAGGAACGAGAAAAGCAATAATTTTGGCCAAATGAGGAGGAGAGGAAATGAGATGAGCAGATGAAGAGGACCAGAAGAGGAGCACGAAGACCAAGAGAGTTACAAAAGTAACCTGGGAAAAACTAAAAAATATGGAAGTAAATGGCCCAATAAACATAACCACAAGAACTCAAAGATGTCAGAAACCGAACAAAAACGTAAGTATAGAACGAGAACACAGATGAGCAGAAAGAAGCAAAAAACTCAAAAAAGTACAGCTGCCATTCTGAAATAGATTTTTTTTTAAATTGCACTAGTAGAAGTGCAAAGAGCAAAGGCAAGAATCATGGATGGCAAGAATCAAGAAGAAGCATAGTAAGAATTTGGGCAAATAATGCAAAAAGATAAGGAACGAGAAAAGCAATAATTTGAGCCAAATGAGGAGCAGAGGAAATGAGAGGAGGAGATGAGAAGTACTAGGAGAGGAGAACGAAGACCAGGACAGTTATAAAAGTAACCTGGGAAAAGTAAAAAATATGGAAGGGAATGGCTAAATAAACGTAACCAGAAGAACTTCATCTTTGAGTTCTTCTGGTTACGTAAAAACAGAACAAAAACGTAAGTATAAGACACAGATGAAAAGGAGCAGAAATAAAAAAACAACCCAAAAAAGTACAAGCTGCCACTCTGAAATAGATTTTGGTAAAGAGGAGAATAATCAAAATCTTCTTTACAGTGGCAGCATGGAAAACTATCAAAGTAGTAATGAAGGATGAGAAAATGTAAGAAGAAAAAAAAGTCCAACGACGGACAGCTGCCATTCTAAAGAAGATTTTGATGATGCTTCTCTTGATCAAAATCTTCTTTACAATGGCACCATGGAAAACTATCAAAATAGTAGTGAAGGATGAGAAAATGGAAGAAGAAATAAAAGTGCAACGACGGACAGCTGCCATTCCAAAGAAGATTTTTATGATTCTTCTCTTGATCAAAATCTTCTTTACAATGGCAAGAAGAAGTAGAAAAACATTGAAAACGACCAAAGCAGAAGTGAACGACGAGAAAATTAATGGAAATTATCAGGAAGAAGATAAAATAAGTACGACGGACAGCTGCCATTCTAAAGAAGATTTTGATGATTCTTCTCTTCATCACTTCAATAGTAGTGAAGGATGAGAAAATGGATGAAAACGAGCAGAAAGAAGAAAGAAAAAGTACAACGACGGACAGCTCCTATTATAATGAATATAAAATCTACTGTTTTAGTCGTTTCCTATGCTGAATTCTAAAGATGATTTTGATTATTCTTCTCTTCATTACAATCTTCTTTAGAATAGCAGCTCTACGTCGTTGTACATTTTATCTTCTTCCTGCTCGTTTTCACCATTTTTCATCCTTCACTACTATTGAAGTGATGAAGAGAAGAATAATCAAATTCTTCTTTAGAATTCAGCATAATAAATGACCAAAACAGTAATGAAGGAAGAGAATATCAATGGAAATGAGCAAAAATGAGCAAACAAGAAAAAAAAAAGGAAACGACGGACAGCTGACATTCTAAAGAATATTTTGATGATTATTCTCTTCATTTTCTTCTTTTGAATGGCAGCAGTCCGTCGTTGTTGTCTTTTTTTTCTTCTTCCTGCTCATTTTCATAATGATGGCCATAAGTTTATATGGCCAAGTAAAACAATCGAACAATCAACACCAAACTTGATTTATTTCATTACAAGCACTAATAGTTAATCACTAATAAATCGCTGAATGTATAATCACGGACCCTAGGAATGACACGCTCCATAAGAGCAAGCAATCTGCTATTCTTGTCTACCGTGCTGGTACCATACGGTACCAGACAAGGACAGCAGACTGCTCGTTCTTACGGAGCACGTTATTCCCAGAGTCCGTAGCTGCACAATTATGTAGTGTACCAAAACAGTATTGAAGGATGAGAAAATGAATGGAAATGAGCAAGAAGAAGAAAAATAAAGTACGTCGGACAGCTGCCTTTCTAAAGAAGATTTCGATGAACAGAAGGATAATCGAAATCATTTTTACAATGGCAGCATGGAAAACGTACAAAATAATACTGAAGGATGAGAAAATGAATAAAAATGAGCGTATAGAAGACAAAAAAGGTACAACGACGGACAGCAGCCATTCTAAAGAAGATTTTGATGCAGAGAAGAATAATCAAAATCTTTAGAATGCCAGCATAAAAACGACCAAAACAATAGCGAAGGACGAGAAAATGAATGGAAATGAGCAGGAAGAAGAAAACAAAGTAAAAATCTGTTGTCCCATATCAATTGCTCGAACCTATAACTTCTCAAATGGCCATAAGGATATAAAATGATAAAATGTTTAGGAAATAACAAATCTCTTGGGTGATAAACATATAAGGAAGGAATAAAATAATCATGTTGGCCTAATTTGTAAAAAGAAGGTTAATGAACGTGACTAAAAGAAAACGGAGAAGATGAGAAACGTCCGAAACTAGTAGTGAAGGACGAGAAAATGGATGAAAATGAACAGGAAGAAGAACAAAAAGTACAAAGACAGACAGAAGAGTACAATATTAGTAAGAATTCTGGGAAAGGATGTAAAGTTAAACTCACAATAGTTCTTTGTAGTGCTAAAAAATATAAGGAAGAAAGGAAGCATTCACTTGGCCTAATAAAGAGCAAAAGAGACGAATGAACGCGACAGAAAGTAATAGGCAATAATGAAAAACGACCAAAAAGCGAAGGACGAGAAAATGGAAAAAAATGTGTAGGAAAAACAACTGAAAAGTACAATAACGAATAGCTGCCATTCTGAGGAAGATTTTGATGAAGTGAAGAATAAAAGTAAGAATTTTAGAAAAGTATGGAAAACTACAGTCAAGTTAATCCAGCTTTAAGAGGAGAAGATGTTGATAACAAGAAAGAAGAAACAAAATAGAGCAAGAATTGAAGAAAGGGAGTAAGATTCAGAACATAGTAAAATTATAAATAGGAAACGCAATAGTTCGAGAAAGAAAAACTGTAAAGACGTAAACAGAAGTGAAATAGAAAATTAAAATTAAATAAATAGGTAACCGATAAAAAAGGAAAAGTAGAACCTTTACCTAGATGGATTTAAAGAACAAGAAGAACCAATCAGCTGACTATCATTCTAGCAGAAAATTTTGATAAAAAGAAGAATAATAAGGAGAAATACTTTCATACAACAGAAAATTTTGATATTAAGAAGAATAATAAGGAAAGAAACAAAACAAATATGAATATGAATCAAAACCATGTAATCAGTATGAAGATAACAGACGAGAAACGTAGTCCAGCTTTAAAAGGAGGAGAAGTTGTTGATGAAACAAAATAAAGCACGGAATGAAGAATATGAGCAAGTTTCGAAACATACGTGATTATAAGTAGGAAAAGTAGTAGTTCGAGAAATAGAAACTATACAAAAGTAGCAGAAATATATGGCCTAAAAGAAAATCAAAATTAAATAAGTAGGAAAACGATAATAAAAGGAAAAGTAGAACCTTCACAAAGATTGATATAAAGAACAAGAATAACCAATAAGCTGAAAAGAAAGACTATCATTCTGCAGATTTTTTTTATAAAAAGAAGAATAATAAGGGGACATACTTTCATTCTGCAGAAAATTTTGATAAAAAGAAGAATAATAAGGAAAAAGACTTTCATTCTGCAGAAAATATTGATAAAAAGAAGAATAATAAGGAAAAAGACTATCATTCTGCAGAAAATATTGATAAAAAGTAGAATAATAAGGAATGAAACAAAACAAATATGAATATGAAGCAAAACCATGTTATGAGTATGAAGGGAAGAGACGAGAATACTTAGTCCAGCTTTAAAAATAGGAGAAGATGTTTATGAAAGAAAATAGAGCAAGGAATGAAGAAGAGGAGCAAGATTCGGGTATCACGTGATTGTAGGTTGGAAAAGAAGTAGTTCAAGAAATAGAAACTGTAAAAATAGTATTGAGAAGTACATGGCCTAAAAGAAAATCAAAATTAAATAAGTAGGAAAACGATAAAATGACAAAAGTACAAACTAAGATGGATGAAAATAGTAGGAAGAACCAATAAGCTGAAAAGAAACATTTTCATTCTGCAGAAAAGTTTGATAAAAAGAAGAATAATAAGAAAATAAACAAAACAAATGTGAATATGAAGCAAAACCGTATTATGAGTATGAAGAGAAGAGACGAGAATACTTAGACTAACTTTAAAACAAGAAGAAAAATATGTTGATAAAACAAAATATAATAATAAATGAACAAAAGGAGTAAGATTTGGAACGTGATTTTAAGTAGTACAAGTATACGAGAAATATAAACTGTACAATGCAAAAATAAGTAGATGGCCTAGAAGAATACACACATTAAAAAAGTAGGAAAACGAAAAAAAAAGGAAAAGTAGGAAGGTGGATGAAAATGAGCAGGAAAAACAAATAGGCCAAAAACGAGAGATTGTCATTGTGCAGAAGATTTTGATAACACCAATAATAATAGTCAAAGCTATTCTGAGCTGATAGATCTATTTCTATTTATAACAGTAAATATATTCTATTATCTGTATATTCTGGTAATACTATATATAATCACGAGTATGAAGAGGAGGACAAGAAAGAGTAGCTACATAAAATAAACTAACAATAATAACAGATAACATGAATTAAAGTAGAGAAACTAGGATGCGAATATGGATAAAGTAGAACAGGAAGAAGAAGTAAGCTAAAAACAAATATTTTTCATTCTGTAGAAGCTTTTAATAAAAATAATGAAAACAAAACAAAAATTTATCAAATACGATTAGGAAGAGGGGGCAAACCGTATTATAAGTACGGAGAGAAGATGGATGAGAAGAATCAGTAGCACGAAATAAACTAACAATACCAGCAGATGGCATTAATTAAAGTACCGAAACTAGGACAAGAAGATGGACGAAAACGATCAGGAAGAAGTAAGCTATAAAAGGAGGACTTTCGTTCTGCAAAAAATTTTTGTTAAGAGAAGAATATAAAAGAAGAACAAACCAAATATGATTGGGAAGAGGGGAAAACGATGTTAGTAGTACAAAGAGAAGAAGGAGGATAAATAGTTTCGAAATTTTATTAAAAAGAAGAAGAATATAAAAGAAGAACAAACCAAATATGATTGGGAAGAGGGGAAAACGATCTTAGTAGTACAAAAAGAAGAAGGAGGATGACGAGTTTTTAAATTTTATTAAAAAGAAGAATAATATAAAAGAAGAACAAACCAAATATGATTAGGAAGAGGGGAAAGCGGTGTTAGTAGTACAAAGAGAAGAAGGAGGATGAAGAGTTTTTAAATTTTATTAAAAAGAAGAATAATATAAAAGAAGAATAATATAAAAGAAGAATAATATAAAAGAAGAACAAACCAAATATGATTAGGAAGAGGGGAAAACGATGTTAGTAGTACAAAGAGAAGAAGGAGGATAAAGAGTTTTTAAATTTTATTAAAAAGAAGAAGAAAATAAAAGAAGAACAAACCAATATCAACACATTTAGTTCTTGCACTAAAAACTGCATTATTTGTTAGAATGATTCTTCAATTCGTTGCTAGCCACTGATCTTACAAAGCGAAAATCATATGGTAAAAAGAATGGTTCTTCAAAATTCACAAATCTATAAACAGGAATTTTCATTCTATGCGAAAGAGCTGAAGCAATTTCTGAATTTTTCTGCTTGCATTTGCCAGCTGTAAGTTCAGTCTCCTCACCTTTCTTCACCTTTAACGATTAGAAGGCCGCAACGGATTGCGGCCTTCGCTGAACGCCCGCCTCGCCCATCCAGCTGCTTATGCTGCCAGGGGGGCATATCATGAGAAGTCTCTTTCTTCACGTTCCTCGGGTTCAATGCGATCGAACAACAACCTCGATCGTGCAGCTAAATATAACACCTAATGTTCCCATGGAGGAGCACCATCGACATATATGGCAAAACGTGATTCTTGACCTAGACTAAAATCTAATGGAAACGCGTAAAGATATCTTCATAATTGGAAGAATATCATCAAGGAGCACATAACTAGGTCTTCATTTTTTATGCGGTATGGCCTGACATTTCATGCCCAATGTTTTATTTTATGATAGTTGCACATTTTTCTGTAAAGAGGTTTGAAAATTGCTGATTTGAAGAATAATTTTTATATTTTCTTCATTTTATATATTCATCATTATAAGAACCAAACCGTGTTTTAAAGACATTCTTCTATGAAAATAAATTAGAAACAGATTAGATTTAAATTGATTGCTGCAACTCATTTGGTCCTGTGATTTTTTTATCTATGACTTTCTTCATTATTCTCTAGGTTGAAGTTGTTTCTATTCAATACGTTAAAACATTTTTTGGTAAGTAAACTGTTGATGACGTCCAATGCCAAATTCCTCGTTTTACTTTCACCGTGATTTCATGCAATTCACATTTCTTCATTCTTCGCGCTGATTAATTTGGCTGTTGATATTAGTTCTTCGGCCTTGAATCCGATGGCATTAAAGACGCCTCTTACATATGTCGTGTCCATTGTTAGCATGCATCGGTGTCGTCGGGTTTTCGCAACGTGGGTAACTGAAGACGAACCTCTCACTGCTGACCTTTTGGTGCACCGAGGATCGTGCAGGTCGTCTGCATGCACGTTCTTCTGCTGCCGCAAAAATATTAGACGGCGCCCAGATCTGGGATCCCGTTAGACGATCCTCGCGACCTTCGCGGACTCCGCCAGCTAACGGTTCTTTACAGACCACACAAATCACAACATGTAACCAAAGCCGTAGACCACACAAATCAGAATATGTAACCAAAGGCGTCGGTTTGGAATTCCATAGCAGATTCCAACGACTAACTGTTACAAGAATTCATTTTTTATTGACAGATTCTTCTCTGGTAAACTGGCGAATTCCAGATTTTTCTATACTAAATAATATACTGAATAATCTTCTATGCCAAAATCTTGACAAACAGCGGTTCGTTGGTGATAAGTGCCGCTAACAGAAGAAGCCGTTTTGCGAGAATTTGCTTCGGAAAAACATATTTTCGAAGAATTTGAAGGACCCATCGGCTACCCTTTCTTCGAAACCAAGAAGAGCAATTAATACGTTATTCTATACCAAAAGTGCCCAAAATATATTCTTCCTTGCCGAAAAAGCAAATTTGTATATTTCGTCTTCAATGTATATCTGTGATATGCTGGTTTACTGCTGCAGGTATCGTGTATACCGAAGAATCGCGTGCCTCTAAAGTGCAATCCCGCAATCCCGTAATCAATCGTGTCCTGGATAGCTGGTTATTAGCAATTGACCCGCATTACGCGACCCAAGCACGCTAACCATAGCCATAGGCCTAGTCATCCCATCAATCTGGACCCGCACGAGCGTGGAGACTGCAGGTTAATCGGTTCCACAATGCATTTACAATATCAGTTAGCAAAATTATAGTTGAAGCAAAAGAATGTTTGAAATATATGACTAAAATAGCTGGGGCCGATGCTGTGCCATACGTGACAGTATTCAGTTGATTCAGATTGAAAAATATCTGTATCAGAAATTTTGGAACCAAAAATCAGAATTGCAGGTTAATCATTGTTATCAGAAGTTCTTGTTAAACTATCTAATCAGAATTTCGTGTTAAACATGAAAATTGCATGCAAAATTTTGGTTCCAAACATTCTTTTAAGTTTCGGGGTAAACATTGCAATCAAAATTTCGTGTTAAAACAATCTGATTATAATTTTGGCTTAAATATTGTTATCAGAATTTGGGGTTAAACATTGCAATTAGAATTTCGGGTTGGACATAGTGATGAAATTCGGATCAAAAAATACTTAGAATTTCGGGGTAAACATTGCAATCAAAATTTCGTGTTAAAACAAGCTGATTAGAATTTTGGTTTAAACGTTGTTATCAGAATTTGGGGTTAAGCATTGCAATTAGAAATTCGGGTTGGACACAGTGATCCGAATTTTAGGTTAGTACTTTTAATCAGATTTTTTCGGCAGAAAGAAATGTTAGGTCGATCTAGTACTACTGCCCAGTTGTACGATCGTGGATCATCCTCAACGATCGTTCAATTACCTAGGATACAATTGTTAATACAATGGTATCCTTAGAAACTGAACCACGATCAAGAATGATCCACGTTCGTACAACTGGGCCTTAGAATTATGGGTTAAACACATTCATCCAAATTTCGGGTCTTGCAACTCGAATCAAAATTTTCAGTCAAAAATTCTGGTAGTAACTAATTAAACTTCTTCAAAGCGGAGGCTCCCAGTCCTTGTAAAATGGTAGGTGCCTTGAATTAGTGTAAAAACAGATAACACGCATAACATTGATGCATGTGGGTAGACACACACGTCTGGTACGATATTGTATCAGCAGTACAAACTCGTACCATTCTTCAGTATCTGTTTGCTGCTGGTTTTTTGCATCTGGTACGGAGTTGCCCATAACTGGAGGTCTCGAGGATGTGTTGTTTACGGGTGCGCTCTAGCGTTTTCCTTGACATTTACCTCCATTCTCGCTCTCTAAACTGGATCAGTTAAGTGGAGGTGAGGGAGGAAAGCGGCGACGGATTTCTTATGGCAGCTCCTTGAAGAGATCCAAGACGACACGACACCAAGCCCACGGCTCAATTACTCGTATGCATACTCTCTGGTATGCAAAATAGAGAGAAATCACACCCAAACGCAGAAATAATTCAACTGGTTAATTATGCTCGTCAGGAATTGCGACGAAGATTAAATTAGAATGTACGCCGATATTGCTTCACACATTTGAATGCATCTAAAAATGGAATGAACAATTTGACCAATGACCAATGGCCAATGACCAATGACCAAAGAGGTGACAATAATAATATCATCATCCTTCACACATTTGAATGCATCTAAAAATGGAATGACCAATTTGACCAATGACCTATGACCAATGACCAAAGAGGTGACAATGATAATATCATCATCCTTCACACATTTGAATGCATCTAAAAATGGAATGACCAATTTGAGCAATGACCAATGACCAATGACCAAAGAGGTGACAATGATAATATCATCATCCTTCACACATTTGAATGCATCTAAAAATGGAACGACCAATTTGAGCAATGACCAATGACCAAAGAGGTGACAATGATAATATCATCATCCTTCACACATTTGAATGCATCTAAAAATGGAATGAGCAATTTGAGCAATGACCAATGACCAATGACCAAAGAGGTGACAATGATAATATCATCATCCTTCACACATTTGAATGCAACTAAAAATGGAATTACCAATTTGACCAATGACCAATGACCAAAGAGGTGACAATGATAATATCATCATACTTCGCACATTTGAATGCATATAAGAATGGAATGACCAATTTGACCAATGACCAATGACTAATGACCAATGACCAAAGGGGTGACAATAATAATATTATAATCCTAACTCGTCTCATCTCATCGTCAAATCATCATTTTTATCTCCATTATCAACCAAAGTGGTGACAATAATAATATCATCATCCTAACTCGTCTCATCTCATCATCAAATCATCTTTTTATCTTCATTTGAAATTAGACTGTTTATCTTAACAAGTTTTCACACCAAATAATTCATTTTATTGTTTGTACCTTCTACCAGTTATCCAGTAGATAACTTGTATTCAGCTTTTGAAAGACGGTCATTAATATTTCCGCAATCATTGCCATATTGAATTGTCGCGGGCGAACGTTCATATTCGTGATGACTAACCGAAAATCCGGTTAGAATGTCGCCTTGCGCGCGGCAAAAGGTTATAATTAATCTTTGAATTGCGGCCACGTCGTGATCCGGCAAATCGTTTTGTTGCCCGGTTGAATGGGTTTCAGGTAAGAGGACTCACCGCTTCGGCGAAACCGATCAGACCACAATGAAAACGTGCAATCGAAATTATCGGCTCGTCCTGGAACTGCTCTCGTACCTGCAACAAAAAGCGAAGTGTAAAGAAAAGGCACACGTGGGAAGTGCAGGTGATTGATCCCACACCGATTGAAAATGAGATTGGTAATAGGAACTGCTAGGGCAATGCTCTTCTCGTATAGTGAGTTAAGGCTGAGACTATTAATTTTGGTAAAAACTTGCTCTTCAAACAACGCGGGGGAAAGTGGGGGGTTTTAATAGTTATCTGTTCGGCGGCACTAATGAGAGTTGTACTAGTACTAGTTGAGAGTGTTCAACCTAGTTCACTTCGTACTAGTGGCGAATCTACACATTCGCTATTCATTCAACTAATGAGAGTTGTACTAGTACTGGTTAAGAGTGTTCAACCTAGTTCACTTCGTACTAGTGGCGCATCTACACATTCGCTACTCATTCAACTAATGAGAGTTGTACTACTACTAGTTAAGAGTGTTTAACCTGGTTCACTTCGTACTTGTGGCGCATCTACACATTTGCTACTCATTCAAATAATGAGAGTTGTACTAGTACTAGTTAAGAGTGTTCAACCTAGTTCACTTCGTACTAGAGGCGCATGTGAAGTGGCAGTGGCAGTGAATGTACAAAGTTATTGTACATTCGCTACTCATTCAACTAATGAGAGTTGTACTAGTACTTGTTAAGAGTGTTCAACCTAGTTCACTTTGTACTAGTGGCGCATTTACACTTTCGCGGTCGTGTCTCGCCTCGTCACTTCGTCGCGAGTGGTATTCACACGTTCGTCCCCACAGCGCGAAACGACCATTTACACACTTGCTGAGTGTTCAACCTAGTTCATTTCGAATTAGTAGTGCATCTACACATTCGCGCTCGTGTCTCGCCTCGTCACCTCGTCGCGACTGGCATTCGCACGTTCGTCCCCACAGCGCGAAATGACCGTTTACACATTCGCTGAGTGTTCAACCTAGTTCACTTCATTGCTAAAAGCCCTTGACTCATCCCAAAATATCGCTTCTGGCGCTGGGAGCGCTACGATCTGCGAGGCGTGGCGCGAGGTAAATGACAGCTGAACAGAATACACATTCGTCTCGCCAGTCGCCTCGTATTCATGCGAATGTGTATATGCGCCACAAAAGTTAGTGTGTCAACAAAGAAAAGTTGCAGGCATATACATGTATGATCAGCAGATGATTGCGAATGTGTATATGCACCACAAAAGTAAGTGTGTCAACAAAGAGAAGTTGCAGACATATACATGTATGATCAGCAGATGATTGTCTAATTTTTCTGTTTGTTTTTTTTTTTATTATCTCCTAATTAACTCATAATCTGCCCAAAGGCAATAAATGAGTATTAATAAATTACATTTAAAATAGCAGGAGTTAGAAGAGTACAATAAGATTCTAACAATAGATGACTTACATTAACAGACAAATTAAAATACTGTAATTGGAATTTATAGTATTCTAATTTGTCTGTTAGACAAATTCTGTTAGACTCTTATTTGGATTCTTGAAGGCGATTCCATTAGGGCAAAATTTAAAAGTGGTTGTTTCCTCACTTCAATTTTTTTTCATTTCTAAACTTTTCTAAAATGAAGATATTAAAAACAAAATCACACAAAAAAATCAAGTTTTTCTGGGTTAGCCATTACATTCATTCCAAATCGATCGGATTTTAATAACTACTAATTATTATTTGCAAGTTTGATATTAGATTCGTGTAAAGTACACCTAAAACTAATTCTCCTGAATATTTTACAAAGTTTCAGTATTAAATATGGGAGAAACACAAACAAATAACTACCTGCATTGACAAGTATGGGTTAGCTATTACTGAAATTTCTGAAAATTTATTATTTGCAAATTTGATATAAGATGCATGTACACTATACCTGAAACTAATTCTCCTGAAATTTTTATATAGTTTCAGTATTAAATGACGGAGACAATCAAATATTTAACTTTCTGCATTAACGAGTATGGGTTAGCTATTACTGAAATTTCTGAAAATCTAGTATTTGCAAATTTGATATTATATTCGTTTACAGTACACCTGAAACTAATTCTCCTGAAAATTTGACATAATTTCAGTATTAAATAAGTGAGAAAATCAAACATATGACTTTCTGCATTGACAAACATGAGTTAGCTATTACTGAAATTTCAGAAAATTTATAATTTGAAAATTTGATAATAGATTCGTGCACAGTATACCTGAAACTAATTCTCCTGAAAATTTGACAAAGTTTCAGTGTTAAATAAGGGAGAAAATTAGACAGATAACTCTCAGCATTGACAAGTATGGGTTAGCTATTGCTGAAATTTCTGAAAATTTATAATTTGCAAATTTGATATTAGCATCGTGTATACTACACCTGAAGCCAATTCTGCTGAAAATTTGACAAAGTTTCGGTAATAAATTAAGGAGGAAATCAAACATATAACTTTCTGCTATGACAAGTAAGAGTTAGCTATTACTGAAATTTCTGAAAATATATTATTTGCAAATTTGATATTAGATTCGTATACAGTACACCTGAAACTAATTCTTCTGAAAATTTGACGAAGTTTCAGTATTAAATAAGGGAGAAAACCAAACGAATAACTTTCTGCATTGACAAGTATGGGTTAGCTTTTACTGAAATTTCTGAAAATTTATTATTTGCAAATTTGATTCTGGATGCATGTGCAGTATACTTGAAACTAAATTTCCTGAAAATTTGACAAAGTTTCAGTACTAAATAAGCGAGAAAATAAAATATATAACTTTCTGCATTGACAAGTATGGGTCATCTATTACTGAAATTTCTGAAAAAAAATTATTTCAAAATTTGATATTAGCTTCACATACAGTACACCTAAAATTAATACTACTGAAAATTTGACAAAGTTTCAGTAATATATAAGGGAGATAATCAAACATATAACTTTCTGCAGTGACAATTATGGGTTAGCTATTACTGAAATTTCTGAAAACTCATTACTTGCAAATTTGATATTAGATTCTTATAGAGTACACCTGAAACTAATTTTCCTGAAAATTTGACAAAGTTTCAGTATTAAATAAGGGAGACAATCAAACACTTAACTTTCTGCATTGACAAGTATGGCCAAGCTTTTACTGAAATTGCTGAAACGTTATTATTTACGAAATTGATATTAGATACGTTTACAGTACACCTGAAACTAATTTTCCTGAAATTTTGACAAAATTTCAGTATTAAATAAGGGAGAATATCAGACATTTAACTGTCTGCATTGACAACTGTGGGTTGGCAGCCACTGAAATTTCTGAAAATTTATTATTTGCAAATTTGATATTAAATTCCTATACTGTACACCTGCAACTAATTCTACTGAAAATTTGACAAAGTTTCAGTACTAAATAAGAGAGAAAATCAAACATATAACTTTCTGCATTGACTAGTATGGGTTAGCTATTACTGTAATTTCTGAAAATTTATTATTTGCAAACTTGATACCAGATTCGTGTTCAGTACCACTGAAACCAATTTTCCTGAAAATTTGAGAAAGTTTCAGTATTAAATAAGGGAGATAATCAGACACATAACTTTCTGTATTTACAAGTATGGGTTAGCTATAACTGAAATTTCAGAAAATTTATGATTGGCAAATTTGATTCTGGATTCATGTGCAATATACTTGAAACTAATTTTCCTGAAAATTTGACAAAGTTTCAGTATTAAATAAGGGAGAAAATCAAACACATAACTTTCTGCGTTGACAAGTATGGCTTAGCTTTTACTGAAATTTCTGAAAATGTATGATCTGCAAATTTAATATCAGATGCGTGTTCAAAAGACCTTAAACGAATTCCCCTAAAAAATTGACAAAGTTTCAGTATTAAATAAGTGAGAAAATCAATCATATAACTTTCAGCATTGACAAGTATGGGTTAGCTATTACTGAAATTTCTGAAATTTCATTTCTTGCAAATTTGATATTAGATTCGTATTTAGTACACCTGAAACTAATTCTCTTGAAAGTTTCATAAAGTTTCAGAATTAAATAAGGACGAAAATTAAACATATAACTTTCTGCATTGACAAGTATGGGTTAGCTATTACTGAAATTTCTGAAAATTTATTATTTGCAAATTTGATTTTAGTTTCGTGTATAGTACACCTGAAACTAATTCTCCTGAAAATTTGACAAAGTTTCAGTACTAAGTAAGGGAGAAAATCTAACATATAACGTTCTGCATTGACAAGTATGGGTTAGCTATTACTGAAATTTCTGAAAATTTGTCATTTGAAAATGTGATATAAGATTCGTGTACGGTACACCTGAAACTAATTCTCCAGAAAATTCGATAAAGCTTCAGTAATAAATAAGGGAGAAAATCAAACAGTTAAAGGCCCATATCTCTGATGTAAGAATAATATAATATTCAAAATCTATAGAAAAGTTCAAAGTGTATCTTCAGTAATTTCAAAAATATACAAATCTATACATATACTGAAGAAATACCAAGAATACCAAAAATACCATGCTCACATCTATTTTTTAGAAATATTGAAAATTTAATTTAATTTTTGGAAAGCAGTCGCTTTGGATATAAAAATATTAACAGATTCAAAAAATGTATACGATGAATAAAAATATTAAAATTTATAAAATTATGGCATACAACTATTTTATAGAAAGGTAGAAATTTTCAATTATTGAAAAAAACTTCCAAAATCGAAAACTGAAACAATTTAAAATCTAGAGAAAAGTTTAACTTTATATTCAGTAATTTAAAAAAATATATCATTTCATATATACGGGGTGATTGGAAATAAGACAAAGGATTATTAACATTGTTTGCTTCGTGTACAATTTACAACAACAATTATCAACAATTTAAAATCTAGAGAAAATTTTAACTGTATATTCAGTAATTTAAAAAAATATATCATTTCATATATACAGGGTGATTGGAAATAAGACATAGGATTATTAACATTGTTTGCTTCGTGTAGCATTCTACATCACATATCAAAGTTTCTATCACAAATGTTGAAGCACCCTGTATACTTACGAAATACCTTGTTTTAAAAATTCCACGCCACACATAAAAAAAATTAAAATACTTAAAATATCCCATAGCTTTTTTTATAGGAAAATTGGATATTCTGTATCATTTTTGGAAAGCAGTCGCTTTGGATCCAAAAAAAAAATAATATTGTCATTTTTTATATCTAAAGCGACCACTTTCCAAAAATGAAACAGAATTTTCAAGTTTTCTATAAAAAGGGTGTGAGATATTTTATGTATACAGTCATGCTCACATAAATCTAGTACAAGAAATTAGGTTACAATAGCAATTTTATATAGCAATGTCAAATTGTTTGTACAAGATTTATGTGAGCATGACTACATAAAATATCCCACAAAAATTATTTTCAAAAATTGAAAATTATGTTTCATTTTTGGAAAGCAGCCGCTTTGGATATAAAAATGAAAAGATTAAAAAAATTCATACGACGAATAATAAAATCGATATTTATAAAATTATCAATGTCACAAACTTTTCCGAGTCGAGGAGCCTTTTTGAACCAGAGATTTTTTTTTCAATGGTTCCCTTCCTTTTACATTTTGTAAAATTTTCAATTTTTTTGTAAATTTTTCGATGAAATATTTAATAGTTTTGCGAGAAATATGATTTTTGGGGAAAGCAATTATAATTTTCAACTTGGTTTCTTTAATATTTATAATGTATGAAAATTTTGGTATTTATTAAAATATTCCTACGAAAATTTCGGAATTTATATTAAAAAATTCTAATATTTTTTTATAAATTCCACTATAAATGCAACATTCATTATACTTTACAAAATCTAGAGTACTTTACAATTGTACATTGTACTTTACAATTGACATGATACAATTTCAATGAGAATCTTGTAGTTTGATGAGCGTTTGGCAACTTTTAGTAAAATTTCGCAATAAGCAACGAAAATGTAGGGAATTTGCATACAAAATTTGCCATTTGCTACGAAAATTTCATAATTTCAATTTAAATTTTCTATTTATATTCAAAATTTTGTAATTTCTGATTTCTATACACCTGACACTAATTCTCCTGAAAATTTGACAAATTTTCAGTATTAAATGCGGGAGAAAATCAAACACATAACTTTCTGCATAGCGGGAGCAAATCAAACATATAAATTTCGGCATTGATCAGTATGGGTTAGCTATTCCTGAAATTTCTGAAAATTTATTATTTGCAAATTTGATATTAGATTCGTGTACAGTACACCTGAAACTCTTTATAACTAACTATTTATTATTAGTAATACTTAATATGAATGTTTTAGAATATCATTCTTCATATTATGACAATAACTGAACACTCTTTTGTCTCGTGCCCGTTTCCTCGGACGTCACTGAAGCCGCCGGTTTGCATTGTGTGCTAATGGGATGGTAATTGGCATTCCTCGAGCACTCCTCGGCGTGGCGCCCGATTATAGCCGCCACATTCCCATCGGTGGCTGTTGAATAAAAGACGAGATTTTTTTGGGATCGCCCTGTATCATTATGGCCTGCCCTCGTCATTTGCGCAACGTCTTGCGATCATCCGCAGAGGAACTAATGAGGCGAACGGCCGGACGTATAATAATAGAAGATAATAGACTTGGACGTGTCGAAAGATCCAAATGCTCGCAGGATTTGGGCGGTCCAAAGATTGGGCAACTCTGACGAAAATCTGTTACAGTTTCGAAACGTTATGAATTTATAATGTGCGGACATTCGTACGGCCGTTTTTGGTAATCAATAACCGTCAGCCGGCGATTTGGTAATTAATTTTTAATTAACAAATTGGAAATGGAGTATCTGTTACAGTTTCAATAGTAATTACAGAAATTTACGATGTACATGTACAGTTATTGACACACCTACATATGTGCGTACTGTTATTTGGCTCCTCAAATACGAAATTATTAATAGTTTCAGCAATATTTGTGGACTCATGAAAAGGTAACAATGAAGAATTATTTAAAGACGCACGAGACATTTCACTCATTACTCATGAAGATGGCATTAAAACCTATCTTCGTGCAATTCAAATTTCTATTGTGTCAGTTGATATTTAATACTCAAATATTAAATTATTATCAGTTTCAGCAATATTTGTGGCTTCCAAGCACATGAAATACTTTTATGAAATAACAATTTAATGGAAAATTTGATTTAAAATGAAATTACAATGAAGAAATACTTAAGGGCCCACGAGTTTAAATGTACATTATTTACATAACCTTACTTAAATACATAAATTCTTGCAGATAGGCTAACGTTGCTCTGGCTGTATGAGCTGTTGCACCATCTTGTTGGAAATATCATTTTTGCAATTCTTCATCACCTAATTGGTCTATGAACGACTGAGTCATTTGTTGCCGATATCTCTCACCTTTTATTGTGTCATGAAAGAATATAGGCCCAATTATTATACAGCCAACCAAATTCAAACCAATTTTTTTCGCTAGTTTCTACTTTCTCGTGTAGATCCTCCAGATTTCTAGCGATATTTACGATACATTACATGATTACACTTTCATTTGAGCCACCCACCAGACACTGATTGATTGCATAAACGGTAATAGCGAAGCGATCCGAAGATGCTCTCGCCGTGGCGATTTCCATTGTCTTATTGTGTGCTAATGGGCGATCCTTCATTGAATCTCTCGCGTCTTCCAATTACGGCTCGTGGACTCCTACAATTACTAAACCAGGCGCCTTTCACGCGAATTAGAATCGAACTTCGCAAAACTTCTGTTCGTCTGTCTGAGAGGAAAAAGGCCCACCTGTTGCCCATCTTCGCGTCGGCATTTGGTTGCTGAAGAGGATCGTTTCACCAAAGGCCAGGTGTTTTTCGCGTTAAATTTATCTATTGGCATGATGTCCATTTGCACGCCACCCAGCATGGTAATGCTGCGAACAGGTGGGAAGTAGACATTGGGCTCAATTAGATGTTCGACCGTAGACAAAACTAATTAGAAATAGCATAATACGACTAAAACCTATAGAAAGTAGAAATCAGAATAATTGCAAACGAAGAAATAGGGCAACGGACAAGGGAAGCAAGAATTTTGTACCTTTACAAAAGAGGATTAGACATTGGGCCTTATCAATATATTATTCGTGAATGTAAGGCTATTAGATATTGGGCCATCAACAATATAATTAGACTGCTTATAAAAGATTAGTTAAAAATCAAAAAGGCAAAATTAGGCAAAAATCGTTAAATGCCTTTAAATTGTCATTTAGAGATGTAATTTTCACCTCCCCACCCCTCAACCCCTAAGCGCTAGCAACCCCAACTTAGTAACATAAGTTACTTAAGTTGGCGTTACTAACACTTAGGGGTTAATGGCTGAGGGATTGAAAAATACATCTCTAAATGACAATTTAAAAGCATTTAACGATATTTGCCTAATTTTGCCTTTTTTGATTTTTGCCTAATCATTTTTAAGCAGTCTAATTATTTTGTTCTGGGCCCAATATCTAATTGTCTTATGACTAACGCATAATATATTGTTAGATTATCTAAATAAACAATTTCAAAATAAAAATTTACTTTCCTATCAAATTTTTATTTTCAAATATTATGATAGTGTAATAATGCATTAGTGTACAATAGTAAGATATTATGACTTGGAAGAAACAATTAGAATATTTATAATGCGTTAGGTATTGGGAGATAATAGGACACTAATTGTATAACGGAATTAGATATTGGGCCTTCGTACATTAGGCATGGCGCCTTGTTCTACTCGATTTAACTTTGGGCCACAAGATAAGTAAACTTTAAATTTGACTTTACATTGACTGCTTGTTTGACTACTGAAAACAAATTAGATATTGGGTATGGAAAGCAGTAAAAACCACGTGACGGTACGATCTTGTAGGTTTGATACGTTTGTGAATGATTTGTTGTCATCTGGCATTTAAGGACAAATATGCTAGGATTAGATTTTCTATTCTGAGATAGGATAATTACAAATTTGCTCTAATACCTTAAACCAACTCTCTACATCCTAACCTAGTTTACGATAATTGACATGTAGGTATAACTACCAACTTAATATACCAGATTTTCCAACATTCGTACATTAGGCATGGCGCCTTGTTCTACTCGATTTAACTTTGGGCCACAAGATAAGTAAACTTTAAATTTGACTTTACATTGACTACTTGTTTGACTACTAAAAACAAATTAGATATTGGGTATGGAAAGCTGTAAAAACCTCGTGACGGTACAATCTTGTAGGTTTGATACGTTTGTGAATGATTTGTTGTCATCTGGCATTTAAGGACAAATATGCTAGGATTAGATTTTCTATTCTGAGATAGGATCGTTACAAATTGGGTCTAATACCGAAACCAACTCTCTACATCCTAACCTAGTTTACGATAATTGACGTATAGGTATAACTACCAACTAAAAATACCAGATTCCCTAACTACTTATACTTGGTTTTATACTTGGTAAGTACAACTTAGTTTATGACTTAGGTTAAGTGACATATAAAAAACATATAGACAAAGTTGCCAACTTGAAATACTTCAAACTCTACGACTTTCGTTAATTGACGTATTGATCTAGTTACCAACTTAAAATATCTGATTTTTCACTTGTCCATATCCTAACTTAGTTTATCTTAATAGACGTATCAATAACTTATAGGCAAATCTACCAACTGAAAATACTCGAGTTTCAAATTTCCTACAGTTTTCTTTAATTGACAAACATACCTAACTACCAACTTAAAATATTTGAATATCCCTACTGCCCATTTCCTAACCTTATTTGTGTTATTTGACATATAAATAACGTAGACAATTCTAGCAACTCAAAATACCTGTAGGGACATTTCCTATAGTTTTGTTAATTGACAAACATTCTAAACTACCAACTTAAATTATGAAATCTCCCAACTGTCGATATCCTAACCTGTTTGATCTTGATTAACTTATAAATTACGTACAGACAAAGCTACCAACTTCAAGTTTCAAATTCCCTACAGTTTTCTTTAATTGACAAATAGACCTAACTACCAACTTAAAATATCTGAGTTTCCCTACTGCCCATATCCTAACCTGATTTATGTTAATTGACAAATAGACCTAACTACCAACTTAATATATCTGAGTTTCCCTACTGCCCATATCTTAACCTCTTTTATGTTAATTGACGTATAAATAACGTAGATAATGCTACCAACTTAAAATACGTATAGGGACTTTCCGTACAGTTTTTGTTGATAGACAAACATACTAAAGTACCAACTTAAATTATCGAATTCCCCAACTGTCAATATCCTAACATGGTTGATCTTAGTTAACTAATAAATAACGTACAGACAAAGCTACCAACTTAAAATAGTAGAGTTTCAAACTCACTACAGTTTTCGTTAATTGACGTGTAGACCTAACTACCAACTTAAAACACATGGGTTTTTACTATTCATATCCTAACCTATATAAAATATATATATATATATATATATATATATATATATATATATATATATATATATAACATAATATATAAAATACATGACTTTACAACTGTCCATATCCTAACCTGGTTTATGTTAATTGTCTTATAAACAACATATAGACAAAAGTGCAGATTTAAAATATTTGAAATTCAAACTCTCTACAATTTTCGTTAATTGACGTATAAATAATGTACAGACAAAACTACCAACTTAAAATACCTGGGTTTCAAACTCTCTAGAGTTTTCGCTAATTGACGTATATATCTAACTACTGATTTCCCAACTGTCCGTGTAGTAACCTATTTTATGTTTATTGACGTATTATAAATAACGTACAGACATAACTACCAACTTAAAATATCTGAGTTTCAAATTCCCTACGGTTTTCGTCGATTGACGTACAGATCTAACTACCAACTTAAAATATCTCATTTCCCAACTGTCCGTATAATAACTTTGTTTATCTTAATTGACATATAAATAACGTATATACAAAGCTACCAACTTAAAATACATGAGTTTCAAATTCCCTACAGTTTTCGGTAACTGACAAACAAATCTAACTACCAACTTAAAATATTTGATTTTCCAACTGTCCTTATCTAAACCTGTTTTATGTTAATTGGCGTATAAATAACATATAGACAAAAGGTGCCAACATAAAATACCTGAGTTTCAAATGCCCTACAGTTTTCGTTAATTGACAAACAGACCTAACTACCAACTTAAAATATGAGATTTCCCAACTGTCCGTGTAGTAATCTATTTTATGTTTATTGACGTATTGTAAATAACGTACAGACAAAACTACCAACTTAAAATATCTTAGTTTTAAATGTCCTGCAGTTATTGTTATTTGACGTATAGATCTGACTACCAACTTAAAATATCTTATTTCCCAACTGTTCGCATCCTAACCTTGTATATCTTAATTGACATATAAATAACGTATAGACAAAGCTACCAACTTAAAATACATGAGTTTCAAATTTCCTAGAGTTTTCGGTAATTGACAAACACATCTAACTACCAACTTAAAATATCTGATTTTCCAACTGTCCATATGCTAATCTGGTTTATGTTTATTAACGTATAATTAACATACAGACAAAACTACCAACTTAAAATACCCGAGTTTCAAACTCTCAACTCAAAATACCTGAGGTACAAACTCTACAGATTTCGTTAATTGACGTATAGACCTAAGTACCAACTTATATTATCTAATGTACCAACTGTCCACGTATAGCATATATACGTCAATTAACATATGTTAGGTAAGGACCGTTAGAAATCCAGATATTTTTAAGTTGATAACTTTTTCAATATGTTAATTATAACTCAATTACTATAAACTTCGTAGGACAGTTAGAAAGCCAGATATTTGTAAGTTGGTAACTTTATCAATATGTTAAACTCAATTACCACAAACTTCGTAGGACAGTTAGAAAGCCAGATATTTTTAAGTTGGTAACTTTATGAATATATTAATTATAACTCAATTACCATGCACTTCGTAGGATACTTAGAAAGCCAGATATTTTTAAGTTGGTAACTTTTTCAGTATGTTAATTATAACTCAATTACCATAAACTTCTTAGTTTATAGTAATTGAGTTATAATTAACATATTGATACTAGTTACCAACTTAAAAATATCTGGCTTTCTAACTGTCCTAACCTAATATATGTAAATTGACGTATAAATATACATATAACATATTGATAACATATTGATACAAGTTACCAACTTAAAAATGTCTTCCTTTCTAACTGTAATATTTTTAAGTTGGTAACTTTATGAATATGTAAATTATAACTCAATTACCATAAACTTCTTAGTTTATGGTAATTGAGTTATAATTAATACATTGATACTAGTTACCAACTTAAAAATATCTGGCTTTCTAACTGTTCTAACCTAACATATGTTAATTGACGTAAAAATATACATATAACATATTGATAACATATTGATACTAGTTACCAACTTAAAAATATCTGGCTTTCTAACTGTGATATTGTAAATAACGTACAGACAAAACTGCCAACTTAAAATATCCGAGATTCAAATTCACTACAGTTTTCGTTAATTGACGTATAGATTTAAATAGCAACTTAAAATTTCTAATTTCCCAACTATCCGTATAATAACCTGGTTAGTCTTAGTTGACATATAATTAACATACAGACAAAACTACCAACTTAAAATTCTCGAGTTTCAAACTCTCAACTCAAAATACTTGAGGTACAAGCTCTACAGAGCTTTCGTTAATTGACGTATAGACCTAAGTACCAACTTAAAATATCTGATTTTCCAACTGTCCACCTGTAGCATCTACACGTCAATTAACAAATGTTAGGTTAGGACCGTTACAAATCCAGATATTTTTATGGTTTTTAAGTTGGTAACTTTATCAATATGTTAATTATCACTCAATTACCATAAACTTCTTAGTTTATGGTAATTGAGTTATAATTAGTATATTGATACTAGTTACCAACTTAAAAATATCAAGCTTTCTAAGTGTCCTAACCTAATATATGTTAATTAACGTATAAATATACATATAACATATTGATAACATATTGATACTAGTTACCAACTTAAAAATATCTGGCTTTCTAACTGTCCTAACCTAACATATGTTAATTGACATATAAATATACATATAACATATTGATACTAGTTACCAACTTAAAAATATCTGGCTTTCTAACTGTCCTAACCTAACATATGTTAATTGACATATAAATATACATATAACATATTGATACTAGTTACCAACTTAAAAATATCTGGCTTTCTAACTGTCCTAACCTAATATATGTTAATTGATGTATAAATATACATATAACATATTGATAACATATTGATACTAGTTACCAACTTAAAAATATCTGGCTTTCTAATTGTCCTAACCTAACATATGTAAATTGACGTATAAATATACATATAACATATTGATACTAGTTACCAACTTTAAAATATCTGGCTTTCTAACTGTCCTAACCTAACATATGTTAATTGACGTATAGATAGCGCTGCCAACTTAAACCCCATAACTTTAGCTTATCTATCGTTTAGATTGCACAGCTTCGCTGTGTATATTTTTTTCGCCGGTGCCGCAGCATCGCGAGATGGCATGGCAAGATGCACGAACGAAAGTAAGAGTTGACATTTCGCGCAAAGGTCATCGCCGTGGTGCAACGGCAGTCATCGGTGTCTTCGCGTTGTGCCGATCGAGCTGGTTTCGCTTGGCGGCAAAAGTGTGCCGGCCCGAGGCTCAATGTGTGCCATTGCACAAAAACCGCACACGAGCTGCGTTTTGCGCAATCCGCAATGATACGGATTATTTACGTAAATAATGACACAACACGAACGCATTGTTGTAGGAGGTATTCACCGCCGCAAGAAGCGCACACCGCGAATTCGGTTTCTGTTATGTAACAGCTAATATAAACACATAAAATGGCAAATCGCTCCACGAATACCGTTATTGTTATTAACCACAGCAGCAGAAACAATCAGTATAAAAATGTCAGCAGTAGTAGCAGTAGTATATTATTATAGTAGTACAATCTCCGTAAAAAAATATCACATTAACACAATATATACGTAAAATATTTGGCTTTCTAACTGTCCTAACCTAAAATATGCTAATTGACGTATAAATAGTGCTGCCAACTGAAACACTTTATTGCGTTAGATTGCACAGCTTCGCAAATATGTACGATTTTACAAATCGTACAAAACCGACAAAAATGTACTGTCAGCTAAATTCCTGCATATTAATATTGTTCAATATCTGTGAACCAAAGTCTGTTTGGCTGGAACATTAATTTCTACTTTCCACAATTAACTGATTAAGTGATTTGGTTATTATCTTGTAGAATGTATGTAGAGAGTTTGTTAATGTGTTGTAATCAGTGGCGCGTTGTCTTCTTGGTGTCGGATTACTCGACGGCTTCATCCAAATGGCGTACAGATGTTGCACCAGACGACAGCAGGCTCTTTGTCGCCGCCTTTTTCATCGCCGACAAGAATTTACAGCCGTCTGTCTCGTCAGAATCGGCGAGGATTCTGTGTGTAGTTGATCCGTAAATTTACACTGCAGCACAAATATTTTCTTTGCCGCCACTTAATGTATTTCCAGGAACGTTTGTGTGTAAATCATAATTTAAACTAGACATCAGACAGTTATCAGATGTGATTAAAGTTATGCATTAGCCGTACATTAATAATTGCCCACACATTTCACAGAAATCTGCTCGGCGTAATTATAATTCATGTATTCAACTTGTCGGTGCATTTCTGCAGCAATGGCGAGTTAGCACTTTGCAGTGTTTTGTTTACAACCAAATTATGCGCACAAATAATTAAATACGCAAATAAATCAACAACCTATTCTTATTGTTTATTTTGGCCTATTTCTACTGCTGTGCCTAATTATTAATTAGCCACAGCAGTGATGAAGCTACAACATCCCTAATTACGGCAAGATGGTGGAATTTGCTTATAAGTATGATCGTCTTTGGTGCAATTTGACACACAGCGCGTTTGCAGCGACGTGAAGCCGATAGTAAAAAGTGATTCCCGATCCTAAAACAGTGATTGCCGGTACAAACAATTTGGCATAGGATGCTTGATGCCAACCTATGAACTCAGGTGGTGAATCGGAGCCTTAACAGCGTCATTATCGCCACTCTACGGCTGAGTGAATGAATTGTCTGTGGGAAGCTCTCGGTGAAATCCTCGAGGATTGCCCAAACCGAGCTCGACATGCGGGTCCTGACCTATTCAACGGGCCATGATTCACGGTTTTTTCGTTTTGGATTTCACACGGTCGCGTGGAAGAGAGGGGAGGAGTGCGATTGTTTTAATTAATGACGTTATCAATTTTTATGGGAATCCATTAGCCCGGCCAATGGGCATTGTTATGGCAATCGCCTTGCGAGGTTGTGTAAACATCTGCTGAAACTTTATCTGGAGTACAATTACACCGGCGAGGAACGTGAGTCACCGCCAATGCGTTAATTGCTACCGTGCGTAAACAAACGGTTTAATTAGATAGCGAAAGTGCTCAGAAAAACGGTTACTAATGTTAGATAGGGTCGCGTACAATGCTGACTCAATATTAATATTGTTGAGCATAAGAAACAAACATACAAGTAATGGGAGTTGCATTTTAACGCCGCAAACTTCCACATGGGCCGCTAGAGCATGTACCTAGAAGTAGTACGTGGTATAGTCCATGCCAGATAAGATGTCACTTTTCACATAAAACCGAAATCATTGAGATCTTGAGAAACTTGCATCAAGTTTCCGGTAGGTTTTTTAATGTCCTAGCTTCAAAGGGTATTTTAACGCCATAAACTTCCATATGGGTGCCTAGAAGCAGTACCTAGAAGTAGTACGTGGTATACTATCGTTCTAAACCCAAAACTACATAGATACAACCTTAGTATGAGAAACATAAAAGATATAATTATTATAGTAAGAGCCTGGTCTTTATATGGTTTTGAAACTATTTAGTAGTCGCTTAACTACTCACTACTCATCCAATGTGCAAGAATTGTGTGGTGGTCATAAATTTAATTATTTATTAAAGAATGTCTGTGGCAATTATTTTACACGACATGCCTCCAGGTACAAACGACACGCAAACCTTTTTTACGGATTCTCAAGTTTCCAAATCCATCAATTGCCACTTTCACATGTCTAACCTTTAATTCTAGTAAAAAAAACATTAAATTATTCGTTAATGCCATCGAACTGCACTTTACTGAGTAAGTTACGTTATTCTCTGTACTAACTTGACCTTATCTTACCTACATGTGGATTTGAGTTATGGAAGATGAACTTCCAAAATGGAATCTACCACGAATAAGCCATGCCAATGTGAGCAAAGTAGGAGATTCTCTCATGCTTATAACGTCTTATGGCCGGTGCCATAATGGTATTAAAGTCTCCTTTAAACCGAAAAGGCGCCTTTAAGTACTGTAACGTGTACCATAATTGATTTTTAGACGTCACTTTACGAAAAAGTGTCTTTTATCATATGGAACAGAAGCAGACTTTAAAGTCAACTTTTCTATTAAGCTTTACATAAAGGAGACTTTTCTGAGATATTATGGAATCGGCCCTTAAACCATCTGAGATAAATGGTTAATGTAAGCTTTATATAAAGGAGACTTTTCTGTGATATTATGGAACCGGCCCTTAAACCACCTGAGACAAATGGTTAATGCATGATTGGTACAAGTGGTACAAGTGGTACAAGGAAGTGGTACTTCCTATGGTCTAAATAATATTGGTCACAGTCAGAGATCCTACGACTTGAGGATTTAAGATTTAAATCGTGTTTTATACAGGGTGAGTCAAAAGGTTTGGTCCACACTTAAGGGTGTGATGTGTAATGCTATACGAAGCAAAATATGTTAATATATCTAATTATCATTTCCCACAGTTATCAAATTACAGAGAATTTATATATTTTTCTCACTGTTCTGTTAAATCAAGTCATATAAAATAAGTCAAAAAAATGCTATATTGTTATGGCAGAATCGATATTTTTTACTTATTTTAATATCATCATTACACCTTAACGTTTGGACCTCACCTTTTGAATCACCCTGTATGTCAAATTTAATTAAAATCGTCGTAAATGTCGAAATCTGCCAAATTTTCAATTGCAAATGTCAAAATCTGTTATATTTTTAACAATTTTCTGCATGGGTAAATTTTCCGAATGAGGCATTCACAATCTATAAAATTGTTAGCTTTGGCTCTGAAAAGATGTCAATATTTCAATTAATACTTCCGGAATCTGTTAAATTTTGGGAATTTTTACTATCCCAGTGAAAAAATGTAAACATCTATCAGATTTTCAATGAAAACCGTCGATATCTGTCAAATTTTCAATTAAAACCGTGGAACTCTGTAAATTTTCAATTGCAACTGTCAAAATTTTCCGAATTTTAAGCTTCAGCTCTGAAAATCTGTCAATTTTTTAATAGATACTTCTTGAATCTGCTAAATTTTGCCCATTTTTGCTTTCCTAGTGATCAAATGTAAATAACCATCAGATTTTTAAGTGCAACTTTCAATATACGTCAAATTTTCAATTAAAACCGTCAAAATATGTCATTTTTTCAATGAAAACCGTCGAATTCTGTGAAATTTTCAATTGGAACTGTCAAAATTTTCCATATTCTAAGCTTCAACTCTGAAAATCTGTCAATGTTTTAAACGATACTGCTTGAAACCGCTAAATTTTGCCAAATTTTTGCTATCCTAGTGATAAAATGTAAATAACTATCAGATTTTTAAGTGCAACTGTCTATATACGTTCAAATTTTCATTTAAAACCGATCAAATCTGTGAAATTTTCAATTGCAACTGTCAAAATTTTCCAAATTTGAAATCTCAGCTCTGAAAATCTGTCAATTTTTTAATCGTTACTGATCGAATCTGCTAAATTTTGCCCATTTTGCCCATCACCAGGATAGCAAATATTCTGGTGATGAAATGTAAATAACTATCAGATTTTTAAGTGCAACTTTCAATATATGTCAAATTTTCTATTAAAACCTTCAAAATATGTCAATTTTTCAATGAAAACCGTCGAAATCTGTGAAATTTTCAATTGCAACTATCAAAATTTTCCATATTCTAAGCTTCAGCTCTGAAAATCTGTCAATGTTTTAATCGATACTGCTTGAATCTGCTAATTTTCGCCCATTTTTGCTATCCTAGTGATAAAATGTAAATAACTATGAGATTTTTAAATGCAACTGTCTATATACGTTCAAATTTTCAATTAAAACCGTCGAAATCAGTCAAATTTTCAATTGTAACTCTCAAAATTTTCCAAATTCTAAGCTTCAGCTCTAAAAATCTGTCAATGTTTTAATCGATACTGCTTGAATATGCGAAATTTTGCAAATTTTTGCTATCCTAGCAATAAAATGTACATAACCATCAGATTTTTAAATGCAACTGTCTATATACGTTCAAATTTTCAATTAAAACCGATGAAATCTGTCAAATTTTTAATTGCAACTGTCAAAATTTCCCAAAATCTAAGCTTCAGCTCTGAAAATCTGTCAATGTTTTAATCGATACTGCTTGAATCTGCTAAATTTTGCAAATTTTTGCTATTCTAGTGATAAAATGTAAATAGCTATCAGATTTTTGAGTTCAACTGTTCATATACTTCAAATTTTCAATTAAAACTGATGAAATCTGTCAAATTTTCAATTGGAAGTGTCAATATTTTCCTAAATCTAAGCTTCAGTTCTGAAAATCTGTCAATGTTTTAATCGATACTGTTTGAATCTGCTAAATTTTGCCAATTTTTGCTATCCTAGTGATAAAATGTAAATAACTATCAGATTTTTAAATGCAACTGTCATATACGTTCAAATTTTTAATTAAAACCGATTAAATCTGTCCAAATTCAATTGCAACAGTCAAAATTATCCAAATTCTAAGCTCTAACTCTTAAGCTTTGAGCTTACGCTTCTAAGCTCTGAAAATCTATCAATTTTTTAATAGAAATTGCCCGAATCTGTTAAATTTTGGCAATTTTTACTATCCCAGTGATAAAATGTAAACATCTATCAGATTTTGAACTGCAACTGTCCATATACGTCAAATTTTCAATTAAAACCGTCAAAATATGTAAATTTTTCAATTAAAACCGTGGAAATCTGTTAAATTTTCAATTGTAACTCAAAATTTTTCAAATTCTACGCTTTAGCTCAGAAAATCTGTCAATTTTTCAATAAATAATGGTCGAATCTGCTATATTTTGCTAATATTTGCTATCCTAGTGATAAAATGTAAACATCTACAGATTTTCAAGTACAACTGTCCATATACGTTAAATTTTCAATTAAAACCGTCGAATATATCAAATTTGTAAATAAAACCGTAGAAATCTGCCAAATTTTCAATTGCAACTGTCAAAATTTTCCAAATTCTAAGCTTAAGCTCTTAAGCTCTGAACTTAAGCGTCTAAGCTCTGAAAATCTATCAATTTTTTATATAAACGGCCCAAATCTGTTAAATTTTGGCTATTTTTACTATGCCAGTGATAAAATGTAAACATCTATTAAATTTTTAAGTGCAACTGTCCATAAACGTTAAATTTTCAATTAAAACCGTCGAACAAGTCTAATTTTCAATTAAAACCGTAGAAATCTGTAAAATTTTCAATTGCAACTGTCAAAATTTTCCAAATTCTAAGCTCCAGCTCTGAAAATCGGTCAATTTTTTAATAGTTACTGCTCGAATCTGATAAATGTTTTCCAATTTTTGCTATACCAGTGATAAAATGTAAATATCTATCAGAATTTTAAGTGCAACTGTCTATATACGTTCAAATTTTCAATTAAAACCGTCGAAATCTGTCAAATTTTCAATTGCAACTATCAAAATTTGCCAAATTCTAAGCATCAGCTGCGAAAACCTGTCAATTTTTCAATAGATACTGCCAATATTTATCTATTTTTGATGATCTAGTGGAAATATGTAAAAAGTCAGATCGCACGTAGAAACCAAAAGTGATTCTATACAAAAATTAACATTTTAAAGTAGCATTTTTTAGTTTAAGTGATGTTATTTTGTCCTAACAGACTCTTTAGATTATTTGTGCCAAATTTTGTGTTATTAACGGTAATTTTTATGATTGTTTTAGTTAATTTGTTAACAATAACGTTGACAAAAAAATATTTTGACAGAATTGGTATTTTTTTTACTTATTTTATTATCATCAATTACACCTTAACGTTTGGATCTCACCTTTTAAATCACCCTGTATGTAAAATTTAGTTAAAATCTGTCAAAATCTGCCAAATACTCAATTGCAAATGTCAAAATCTGTAAAAATTTTAACAACTTTCTAAATGGGAAAATTTCCAACTGAGACATTCATAATCTATAAAATATTAAGCTTCGGCTCTAAAAATCTGTAAATTTTTCAATAGATACTGCTCGAATCTGCTAAATTTTGCTTTCCTAGTGATAAAATGCAATCTATCAGATTTTTAAGTGCAACTATCCATATATGTTAAAATTTTCGAATAAAACCGACGAAGTCTTTAAAATTTTCAATTACAACTGTCAAAATTTGTCAAATTCTAACCTTCAGCTCTGAAAATCTGTCTCTTTTTAAATAGATATGGCTCGAATCTGCTAAATGTTGCCACTTCTTGCTATCCCGTTGATAAAATATAAACATTTATCAGATTTTTAAGTGCAACTGTTCATATGCATTAAATTTTCAATTAATACCAGTTATATATTTAAGTTGTTATATTATTATTTAATACTTACTAGTAAAAAAAAATTATTTTATTTTATGATTTATTTATCTTATTTCGCCTGACTAGTTTCGGTTATATACAACCATCGTCAGAGGCATCTACAAAAAATAAATATAAATATAATTTATATTTAAACATTTCGTAACCAACTTGACTCTAATGCCTGTGATGGTGATTTTTTTTTAAATAGTAATAATTTCTATTAATTTTTATAAACATCTGCACCTACTTAAGTAAGTAACATAGGTGCAGATAAGTAGGTATACATATATCTATGTATACCAACATATTCATTTCCATTACGGAAGTGGCGCCCAACGTGGGGCCGTCTCCAACAAAATTTTCGATTTTTACCGTCCAATTCGGTTGAAATTGCGAGAAAGAAGCTTCTTCATTTCTAATTCCATCCGCCGAGCACCTGCACCTTGTGAAAGCCGGCCGAGCCGGATTCCAGCCTTGCGGTAAATCACCATCGACTTGACAAAATTGCCGAGTAAAAGCGGCCCGCGACAATGCACTTCCGGCATCGGCGATCTTTGGCCAATCACCGCCAAGGTGACAGCACAATACCAATTGTCTCTGCACGCACCTTTGCCCAGGAAGAATGCAAGGAGGCAGACATTGCAATCGAATGATTCGGTTTCTTCAAATCGCGACGAATTAGAGCCCAATTTCTCCTCGTCGACATGAAGATGATACGGTCGGATGGCGATGGCGATGGTTTCTTGGGAAAATTAAAGATACAACCAACCTAACCTAACCCCAACTAACCAAACCAAACTAAACCCAATAGATGACGTTAGGTTAGATTAGGTTAGATTAGAAGAGGAACGACGGGTAGGAAAAAGAAAGTCATATCAATCAAACTAAACCCAATAGATGACGTTAGGTTAGATTAGGTTAGAATAGAAGAAAAACGACGGGTAGGAAAGAGAAAGTCATATCAATCAAACTAAACCCAATAGATGACGTTAGGTTAGATTTGGTTAGAATAGAAGAGAAACGACGGGTAGGAAAGAGAAAGTCAGATCAATCAAACTAATCCCAATAGATGACGTTAGGTTAGATTAGGTTAGAATAGAAGAGAAACGACGGGTAGGAAAGAGAAAGTCATATCAAACAAACTAAACCCAATAGATTACGTTAGGTTAGATTAGGTTAGAATAGAAGAGAAACGACGGGTAAGAAAAATAAAGTCATATCAATCAAACTAAACCCAATAGATGTCGTTAGGTTAGATTAGGTTAGAATAGAAGAGAAACGACGGGTAGGAAAGATAAAGTCATATCAATCAAACTAAACCCAATAGATGACGTTAGGTTAGATTAGGTTAGAATAGAAGAGAAACGACGGGTAGGAAAGATAAAGTCATATCAATCAAACTTAACACAATAGATAACGTTAGGTTAGATTAAGTTAGAATAGAAGAGAAACGACGGGTAGGAATATGAAGTCATATCAATCAAACTAAACCCAATAGATGACGTTAGGTTAGATTAGGTTAGAATAGAAGAGAAACGACGGGTAGGAAAGACAAAGTCATATCAATGGCTTATGAAAAATGATTCAAGAATGTTAATTGTCTTTTTAGATTTGCCTCTTAAGACGAACAGAACTTTTTAAGTTCATAATGCCATAATCAACCTAGACGTAAAATATGCAAATCATCTGCTGTTCCATGGCAGTGGTGAGGAGTTTACATTTTGTTTTGCAAGATTTAAAAACTTATACCTATTTAGGTTGCCAAATAAACACAAATGGCCCAACAATGGCCTAGCATTGGCCCAGCAATGGCCAGGCCTGCAAGCGTCTATATAGCTATATAGCTATATAGCTATATAGACTATATAGCTATATATAGCTATATAGACTATATAGCTATATATAGCTATATAGACTATATAGCTATATATAGCTATATAGCTCACGATAAGGAATCCATTGGTTGTTTCAAGTTTTAATATTTAGTCCTATTTATGTTCAATGACCGTCTTCACTGTGCGACGGCTGCCGAGGCGGGCGTGTTTTCCTTAAGGGTGGACCTTCAAACGTAACGATTGGCAAGAAGGTACGACCCAACAAACACAAATGTCTGGTCCACAAATGGCCCAGTAATGGTCAAGCGAGTACTTGCCTATCGCTCAGGCAATAACGAGTTCAATTGTTTTTTGTAAGTTTTAAAATTTAGACCTATTTAGTTTGCCCAACAAACACAAATATCTGTCTTTGCGTGAGCAATGATATTGTAAATTTTTGTGTGTGAGGACATGATATAACAATTTTCTAACCATACCCACCGGCGTATAATTACACAAAAAAAAAAGTTTCAGGTTCGAGTTGATTAAAAATTGGCCAGGAAATGTCACGCTGCTTCCTCGAACGGCGCGAAGGACGTGGCAATGAACGACAATTTTTTTTAATCACTAGTTTTTACGTTAGCCAAAAGTCTATTCTATTCACGTTGAAGAAACAATTGGCAAGGCCACAAACCGAGGCGATTTTCACCTGCGATCTAACGATGTTCGCTAGCAATTGTTTTACAAGCACCTCATTTAACTCCTGGCGATCGCTTCACTTGCTGCCACGCTTTTCCGCTTGCTCGTATAATTAATGGGGTTCATCGCAGGATTCAGCAGATACGAAAATTTTCACTGCTACAGCAAGTTTTAATAAATAGAATGCGTTTATATTGGTCCAATTTTAGTTAAAAGTGTCTAAAAGTTTTGGTCCTGATTTGTTAATCGCTTCTTGGCTAGCAGTACAAAGCTACATTTTTTTTAACTTTCACACATTAACAATCTGGTTCAAGCAGAAAATATCTTAATTGACATTAGTAGACATTAGAATGTCAGTAGAACATTGGAGAATGAACCCCACTGTAAGTAATTATTTCCAAAATGTTATCCATAGCATTGTTATTTCAATATATAAGGAAATGTAAATGTAAAAGTAATTTTAAGTCAGTATACTAATGATTATTGTCAATTTGTGACCGAAATGTATATTTAGTTACCAATAAATATAGTGAAGAAAAGGTAAAAAAAATAAGTTGCGCAATGCCACACTCCATCTATTACTTTAGGATTTGACAATTATTATTTTCGTTAACAATTTCCCTTACGTGCTCAATTGTTAGCATAGCATTGTTATTTCATTATTTAAGGAAATGTAAAGTAATTTTAAGTCATTATACAAATGATTATGGTCACGTTGTGACCGAAATGTACATTTAGTCACCAATAAATATAGTGAAGAAAAAGTACCGCAATTATTATTATCGATGCCATAATTGTTGCTATTTTGATGGCTACCGTAAATCTTGCTAAAGTATCAAAATTGCAGGATACACGAATGCCATAATCATTATAATCTTAATGACAACTTGAAAACATAGTGTACGATTAATTTTTCTAATTAACATTACGATGACTATTATGGCATCTAGTGGTAAATCTATAAGCTTGATTATAATTATAATCTTTTTTTATCTTTTAATAATAATAATTTAATTATAATCTTAATAACTACTTCAAAAAGAGTGTTTTATTAATTTTTTAAGTAGTTGTCATTTCGATGTCTATTATGGCATCCAGTGGTAAATTAAGCTAACACATAAAAAAGCGTACATATGAATGCCACAATTAACGTTGCTGATCACAATGACTTGAAACAAACGTAAAGTACTTATTTTTGTATGACATTTCGCTGACTATTGTGGCATTTACTGGTTAATCTTGCAGCAATGGTATACAATTATAAGTTTGCAATTCTTACTTGAAGCATCAAATGCTTAAATACATGGATGCCATAATTGACATTTCCCATAACAAAAAAATCTTACTTGAAGCATCAAATGCTTAGATACATGGATGCCACAATTGACATTCCCATAACAAAAAAATATTCTTACTTGAAGCATCAAATACTTAGATGCATGTATGCCATAATTGACATTTCCCATAACAAAACATTAAGAGGGTATTATTTGTTTCGTATTAGCTGACATTTCAATGATTAATTGACATTTCCCATAACAAAATAGTATGAGGTATTAATTTTTTCGTATTAGTTGACATTTCGAGGATTTGTGTATCTAATGTGGCATCTACTGGTTACTCTTTAACAAATACGGCGGAAAATTAAGTTGCAAAATCAATCGACCTCAATTTTTCTTCTTTGCCTTAGTTAACCATAAAACGCAATGAGTATGGTAGCATCATCTGCGATTGTGATTGTGTAACAGCAGCGCTCACGTTTCAATCACTCCATGCAGTTAAGCCTGAGATTACGAGAGCATCACGATTGATAATTTCTCGTCTTATTAGAAGTAAAAGTGAACGCCAATGCGAACGTAAAAAAATGGAAGAGATTGTGGATCTACTCGAAGATTCCTCCGGCTTCTTCAACAAGCTGCAAGCTAATGTATAGTCCACGAAGGATAATTTGTCACTTTTGCCATAAAACTGAAATCCTTACTGGTGGAATTGAATCAATGAGATTGCATGCATCCCTTGCATTGAATTTTGCGAAATTTTCAGGAAAATTAGTTTCAGGTATTGTGTATACAAATCTAATATCAAATTTGCAAATAATAAATTTTCAGAAGTTTCAGTAATAGCTAACCCATACTAGTCAATGCAGAAAGTTATATGTTTAATTTTCTCCCTTATTTAATGCTGAAACTTTGTCAAATTTTCAGGAGAATTAGTTTCAGATGTACTGTACACGAATCTAGTAACAAATTTGCAAATATTAAATTTTTAGAAATTTCAGTAATAGCTAACCCATACTTGTCAATGCGGAAAGATATATGTTTAATGTTCTCCCTTATTTAATACTGAATCTATGTCAAATTTTCAGGAGAATTAGTTTCAGGTGTACTATACACGAATCTAATATCAAATTTTCAAATAATACATTTTCAGAAATTTCAGTAATAGCTAACTCATACTTGTCAATGCGGAAAATTATATGTTTAATGTTCTCCCTTACTTAATACTGAAACTATGTCAAATTTTCAGGAGAATTAGTTTCAGGTGTACCATACACGAATCTATTAACAAATTTGCATATTATTATATGCAAGTTTGTTAATTGATTCGTGTATAGTACACGAATCGTTTTTCAAAATTTTCAGTAATAGTTAACTCATACTTGTCTATGCAGAAATTATGTGTTTAATTTTCTCTCTTATTTAATACTGAAACGTTGTCAAATTTTCAGGAGAATTAGTTTCAGATATACTGTACACGAATCTAATATCAAATTTGGAACTAATAAAGTTTCAGAAATTTCAGTAATAGCTAACCTATACTTGTCAATTCAGAAAGTTATATGTTTAATTTTCTCCCTTATTTAATACTGAAACTTTGTCAAATTTTGAGGAGTATTAGTTTTAGGTATACTGTACAAGAATCTATTATCAAATTTGCAAATAATATATTTTCAGAAATTTCAGTAATAGCTATCTCATACCTGTCAATGCAGAAAGTTATTAGTTTGATTTTCTCCCTTATTTAATACTGAAACTTTATCAAATTTTCAGCACAATTAGTTTTAAGTATACTGTACACGAATCTAATATCAAATTTGCAAATTATAAATTTTCTGAAATTTCAGTAATAGCAAATCTATACTTGTCAATGCAGAAAGTTATATTTTTGTTTTTCTCCCTTATTTAATACTGAAACTTTGTCATATTTTAAGGAGTATTAGTTTCAGATGTACAGTACACGAATTTAATATTACATTTGCAATATTAAGTTTTCAGAATTTTCAGTAATAGCTAACCCATACTTGTCAATGCAGAAAGTTATATTTTTGATTTTCGCCGTAATATTTGTCAAATTTTTATAAAAATTAGTTTCAGGTATACTGTACACGATTCTAGTAACAAATTTGTAAATAATAAATTTTCAGAAATTTCAGTAAAAGCTAACCCATACTTGTCAATGCAGAAAGTTATCTGTTTAATTTTCTCCCTTATTTAATACTGAAAGTTTGTCAAATTTTCAGGTAAACTCGTTTCATGTGTACTGTCCACGAATCTAATATCAAATTTTCAAATAATAAATTTTCAGAAATTTCAGTAATAGCTAACCCATACTTGTCAATGCAGAAAATTATCTCTTTAATTTTCTCTTTTATTTGGTACTAAAATTTAAAGAAATTTTCTGGAGAATTAGTTTTAGGTGTACTGTACACGATTCTAATATCAGATTTGGAAATAATAATATTTCAGGAATTTCAGTAATGGCTAACCCATACTTGTCAGTACAGAAAGTTATATTTTTGATTTTCTACCGCACTTAGTACTGAAATTTTGTGAAATTTTGAGGAGATATAGTTTCAGATGTACTGCACACGAATCTGATATAAAATTTGCAAATAATAAATTTTCAGAAATTTCAGTAATAGCTAACCCATACTTGTCAGTGCAGAAAGTTATATTTTAGATTTTCTCTTATATTTAATACTGAAACTTTGTCAAATTTTGAGGAGTATTAGGTTTAAGTGTACTGTACATGAATCTAATCTCAAATTTGTTAATAATAAATTTTCAGAAATTTCCGTAATAGCTACCCCATACTTATCAATGTCGAAAGTTATATGTTTAATTTTCTCCCTTATTTAGTACCGAAACTTTGTTAAATTTTCAGAAGAATTAGTTTCAGATGTACGGTATACGAATCTAATATAAAATTTGCATATAATAAGTTTTCAGAAATTTCAGTAATAGCTGACCCATACTTGTCAGTGCAGAAAGTTATATTCTTGATTTTTTCCCTTATTTATTACTGAAATTTTGTTAAATTTTCAGGAGAATCAGTTTTAGGTATACTCTACACGAATTTAGTATCAAAATTGCAAATAATATTTTTTCAGAAATTTCAGTAATAGCTAACCCATACTTGTTAATGCAGAAAGTTATATGTTTGATTTTCTCTCTTATTTAATACTGAAACTTTGTCAAATTTTTTAGGAGAATTAGTTTTAGGTATATTGTATACGAGTCTAGTAACAAATTTGCAAATAATAAATTTTCAGAAATTTCAGTAATAGCTAACCAACAATAGTCCATGCAGAAAGTTATTTGTTTGATTATCTCCCTTATTTAGTACTGAAATTTTGTGAAATTTTCAGGAGAATTAGTTTTAGGTGTACTGTACACGAATCTATTATCAAATTTGCAAATAATAAATTTTCAGAAATTTCAGTAATAGCTAACCCATACTTGTCAATGCAGAAAGTTATCTGTCTTATTTTCTTCCTTAATTAATGCTTTAACTTTGTCAAATTTTGAGGAGTATTAGTTTTAGGTGTACTGTATACGAATCTAGTATCAAATTTGGAAATAATAAATTTTCAGAAATTTCAGCAATAGTTAGCCCATACTTGTCAGTGCAGACAGTTATATGATTAATTTTCTCCCTTAATTTATACTAAAATTTTGTGAAATTTTCAGGAGGATTAGTTTCAGGTGTGCTGTACACGCATCTAATATCAAATTTGCAAATATCAAATTTTCAGAAATGTCAGTAATAGCTATCCCATACTTGTCAGAGCAGAAAGTTATATATTTGATTTGCTGCTATAATTAATTCTGAAACTTTGTCAAATTTTCAGGAGAATTAGTTTCAAATGTACTGTATACGAATCTATTATCAAATATGCAAATAATAAATTTTCAGAAATTTCAGTAATAGATAACCCATACTTGTCAATGCAGAAGATTATATGTGTGATTTTCTCCCTTATTTAATACTGAAACTTTGTCAAAGTTTCAGGAGAATTAGTTTCAGGTGTACTGTACACGAAACTAATATCAAATTTGCAAATAATAAATATCATTTATTTCCATCTTTGCAATTGATTGATCTTATACTGCGCATTCATTCAATTGGTTTGGTATTCCTCGGGCAGTTGAATGGACCCTTTTTGCATATTAATGGAGTACTCGCAGAGCGAACAAACGTCTCGCACAAAACTTCGCGAAAAACTGCTTTAGGCACAACTCTATGTAAACCAGTTGTTTGCTAAGTTGTTACAATGGCGGAAAGTACAATTTTACGAGAGGCGGCCTTGTAAAGACTTTACCGCCGCATATTATAAATCGTGTTTGTATTTCTTTCTTCCTTTTACGTACGCTTTGGACTATATTATGGGTTATCACTATAATTATGTATGAGGATTCGTTGGTTTGATAATCGTGGAGTTGTTTCAGCGTGGTGGATTGTTGGTGTTTAACCGTCACTCAGGTAGATGGGATTTGCCGTAAAAGTCAGCCTGGTAATCGCCGTAAATATTCATAATCCCATTAATAGGAAATAGCCTTTTGTGTGTGCCGGCGGGGGGCGCAGGGGTGCGGGGGGAGGGGTGCTTTTCAGCCGGGCTGTCTTGGCGACGTTAATTATTAAGCCCGCGGTATCGACCAAATAGCGGACGCCCGAAGGCCGAAAAAAAGTGGAGCGAGGAGGACTCCATGCACACGCAGAAATCACCTTTTGCTGGTTATCCTCGGGGCTGGGGTTGCCACCCGTCAGGCCGGCGGCGCCGCCTCCACGGGGGCGGCTCGGTGGTGGTCGCAGCGAAGACGTTCCCGCGACATCCGGTTCACGAGGGGGTGGGCACCAGGTCACCTGGGGGCTCGCGCACACCTGGGGGAGCCTCTGGGGGTGTCGTCGCACTGGGGCGGTGGCACACGCGGTGGTGGTCGTGATCGCGGGGGCGGCGTGGAGCACTCGCGCGCGATTGTTTCGGTCGTGCCGAGCGTGGTCCGCACACTGTCCGCACGCCGGGCCGCAGGTGAGGCCGAAGAAGTCGAGGAGGAGGTGAGCGGCGCCTGCGCCCCTCAAAACCGGTCCTGCATGGTGCCCAGAAAAAACACGTGGTGACGGTCCTGGGGTGGGGTGGCGGCGACTTAAGACTGCTTGGGCGCTTAGCGGGTCTACTGGTAGGCAGCACGCACATCAAAGTAGCAGACAAACGTCTCGCAGAAAACCTCACGAGCAAGAAATCGATTATCGGTCGGCGAGAGGGTCGTTGACGACCCCCAGAAGTTATGGGGTGCAATTATTTGGAGCAGTTGATTTAGGGAGTTCCATGGGTCAGATGATTGTTATGGGCGTTCTTCGGGAGAAAAGGCATGAAACTACTTGGAGTGTTAGATCAAGAGCAAATATAGAGCGGTTGCATTGGTGCCGTGACCAGGATCCCTCAAACATCCTGGTCACGGCACATATATTTATCAAATACATATAATAATAAACATATATCATATCAATTAACATATCTTTCGTTGGTCAATATCATATCACGATATCATATAACAAACAATATCTATCTATCTAATTTCGCTCTAGTCAATATTCGGTAGAAGAGACGTAAAAGTTAATACTATTAAACTTCTTACAACGCTATATTAAGAGTAAGATAAGAATCAGCTGCATTGGTACCGCGGCCTAAAAAATTAACATCTTGGAATCTAATCAATAGTATTAAAAATAAAGAAAAAGCAATACAAGTTAGATTAATAAAAATTACATCAGAAATTTATTAACCTTAACAACTGTATTAACTTCAAAAATAACGATTTTTCGATCAAATCAACTTAATCGCAAATTATTAGAATTTTCAAATTGCGAGGCTTTAGTGACTACTCAAATCCAAATCCTGGTGGTTAGATGTACAGATCATAAACGAATATTGATTAAAATTTTACTTTTGCGATTCATATTTTATGTGTAACTCTTCAACATCGAAATGTAATACAGATTACACATTATCCAATAAAATATGCATCCGACAGATTTCCAGCATCACCTGAAATTGCATCGCTTTTCCGAATTTTCCGAAAAAACAAGGACCTACCTTAAATTGACTTAAAAAGTTGCATTGGCGAAGATCCAGAAATCTGCTGTGCCTCTTCGGAGCTGCCTGGGCGTGGATGGGGGAGGTTTGCACCAACCCCCCGAAAAGGTATCCAAATCAACCAAACCCGAACACTAATATCACTGATTCATATTTGATTTAGTTTGGGCCCCTCCAAGTCAACAAGAGCAAGGAGGTGGCTGCTTATGATTGGTTTACTACGGGGTGTAACGTCAGAAGGTTATCTGAACGCACACTCGCGATACTTGATTAATTGAATACAAAACACGAACTGTTCAAAACGCACACATTATACTCGGGAAGGTAATCCCAAAGTATAATCGCGAATTTAACACTTACTGGAAGAAATACAATTTAGTAAATACATGTGCATAAAATAGCGTTTAAAGCTCGTACGAGTAGTGCGTTAAAGGCATTTATGCACGTCTGTCCTACGCCATTTTTTAATATACATGCATCATAATCACCCATCAAACCATCCAACTCAGGATTAACAAGGATACTGTTGTAAGTATTATAAAAAATGTAATCAAGCTTCAACCAAACCAAGGTTGGCCCAGAAGCGGTGGAAAATGCTAAATTAGATAAAGATCACCTCGCCTCAGGTGATTCACCTCGGAAAATTCTAGAAGCCCTGAAAAATTGTCAAGAACATATAAATCAGTAATTAAAAAACCGATTTATGTATTATATTACATTAATTACATTAGTTCTAACAATTATTTGGAGACTTTACGGACATTCTTAGTAAATTATTGAGATTTCTGCAATGTGTGATCCTATTTATAATATTAAATAAATTCCTTGCAAATTGGGATATTTTTATCAAAATTTCCATCAAACAATTTGGAAATTTGCTTGAAATTCGGATATATTCTTCATTAATTCGGAATTTACAACAATTTTTTATGAAAATATGGCCATAAAATGAATAAAAATGAAAAATGATACAATGAATTTATGAAAATTGCTTGAATATTTTGTATGGTGGCAAAATTGTCAGTAAATAAATATTCTATTCTGCGATTTCGTGTCTGCGATTTGTCAAATTACTCGCATATTTCAGAAAATTTAACTTTTAACTCTCGAAGTACAACATATTTTCCAATAGAACTCTTCAAATATGTCAAATTTCCCATTGAAATTTATGAAATTATTGAATGCACCTGTCAATATTTAAAAGACTTTGATAGAAATTAACAAGTTTAGAGAGGTTGGTTAAAAATTCATCTAAATTTCAAATGCACCTGTTAAGGTTTGGATGATTTTAATCGTAAATCTATCACATTTGGAGAGTTTGGTTTGGAAATTTGGAAGATTACGTTAGTTGGAGTTACATTTTGTACAGATTTTGGCAGAATTTGTAACAATTATAAATAAAAAAACACTACCAACTATCGAAATCTGCCAAACTTTCCAAACCAACCTCTTCTAATTTGTTTTAAATTTCTATTACAGAACTCTTCGAATTGATCAAAATTTCAATTAAAATTATCAAACCTGGTAAGATTTGGACGATTTTCATTGTAAATTTAACAAATTGAGAAAGTTCGGTTTGGAAATTTGACAGATTACGTTAGTTGAAGTTAGTTGAAAGAGATTTTGTCGAAATCTGTAACATTTATAAATTTAAAAATAAAACTCCCAACTGTGGAAATCTGCCGAACTGTCCAAACGAAACTCTTCAAATTTATTAAAATTTCGATCAAAATAGTTTTTTTAATATTTTCTAACAGGACTTTTAAAATTTGCCAACTATTTTTAAATGAAATTTATAAAAAAAAAAATCCACCTGTTCAGATTTAGGCGATTTTTATCGAAATTTAACAAAATTGGAGAGTTTGGTTTGTAAAGTATGGCAGATGTCGTCGGTTGGAGTTAATTTTTTAAGAAATTTTAATAGCTAGCACTAAGAACTATAACTGTAAACAAAATAATCAAAAATTGTGTGGGTTTAATAACTGAAGAAATTTCTGTCAAAAATTGAAGTAATTTCCGAAAGAATATGTAAAGTAGTTGAAAAATATGTAGTTAAAATTTCAATTGATAAGGACGGATTTTCATAAAAATATGGCAATCAAATTTATGAAAGTTGGTTGAATATTTTGTATGTCATGTACGTACAATATTTTTTTAAATTTGTTAGCATTTAGATGTAGAAATTAGTTAGTTTCCTACCATAAACTCGCTGCAAGAAGTTCCAATCCGTCGATGCACTCCTTTTATCTGAAGTATAGCCCTACAAAATGCAAAGAAGTTTGAATTTATATTTCATTTGTAAAAAAAATTATGAATATTTTTTTAATCGTTTATTTGAAGCAAACATTATTTTTTTCCTCAAAAACTGCTGAAGATAAGTACTTAACAGGTTAAATAAAATATATTTATAATTAAACGAGAAACCCGAATATGTAAAAATATACAGGGTGTTCTATTTAAAATAACAAAGTTGATGGTCACTTCCGGTAGAACCGGAAGCGATAGAAACATGGGAATATTTTATTTTGGGAGATCACCATGAATCGTGTTTGTGTGATTTTTTTCAGATTTTTATTTCATCAGGAAATCTATAAACTTTTTACCAATGGCTTGCGTGGGACACTCGTATTATGTTTGTGGACGTTAGCAACGGTACAGGACTTTTTAAGGGATGTTTACCGAAATTGTAAAATAACTGTAACATTTGCTTGGTATTGCTTCATAAGTGTACGCAATTTGAACGCTGTAAGTTCAAAAACAACCCCTATATTAAATATTATGTGTGCAGACGTTCGAAAGAGGATCAGGACGTTTTAAGGGATGATACAAAAATTGTAAATTAACTATATAATTTTCCGCATACTGTATTGTAGATGTACGCAAATTGGAGCCATTAAGTTCAAAAACAACCCCAATATTAAATAAAACGCGTTAAGGGTTGTTATAGAAATCAGGGGGTAGCTACTCAAAAGCGGACCTCATATTATTATTCCCCATGAAATTTTGCAAATAAATGTTAATTATGGTTCCATTCTGGCAATTAATAATCTCGCAATCAGAGTTTTAGTTTACAAAATTTCGATTTTCTAATTTCCAATGTAAAAATGATTTTGAGGAATGTATTGATTTTTCATTGTTGCAATTCTATGCAGGTCTCGACTAGTCTGTGGCGCGCGCAGGTTCACCTTACCCCTCAAGCTCCTCGGGAGCCTAAGGTCGGGTGGACCGCCATAGGGAAGACACGCAATCCTTGCTGCTCCCGGAATTTTTGGCCCTCTTCCAGGAAATTCTTCGCGGATCTGGACGGGACTCCGGGATAGTGTTCCTGGGCTGGAAGGTCGCGTTTAGGGTGAGTATTGCGGCGATCGCAGCCGAATTTTGCGGGAAATTTTCAATTCTTTGGTTCCATCGAATGGCGACACAACGTAGAGGTCAACTCGGACTTTCTGGGTATTAATAGATAATATATTTCTAGGTCCCGGTGTTTGGCCATCGGGAGTGAATCCAGTTCAGGATTTCTCCAGATTGGTGGTGAATCCAGTTCACGGGACGCCGCAGAAGCCAAGGAAGAATACATTTGGATTTTCGGGAGATTGGCTGAGTTTTGGCCGACATTTTGGAGCTCCAGGTTAGTGGTTAAGGCGCATGCCTCATTATATCTGGTCTTGCGCAAATTTCAATCATATCTGCTCACATGCATTCACACAAAAGAATATCTTTTTTACATCGACTTCTTGCATTTAAATTAAAATACATTTTATAACAATGCACTTTCCTAATAATAATAATAATAATGGTTTATTATTTTTATAATTAAGATTAATCGTTTTTACATATTTTTATAATCGCAGGCAAAATAGTGAGGCAATACTTAAGAAAAATACATTACTTGCGATCATTATGTTTTTAAAAATAAAATAATTTTCCGTTGACTTAGCGCACAAAATCGTTCATTAATGTGAACTTTATGGACTCATTAATGAACGATTTTACATTAATGAACGATTGATGCACTAATAAACAAGTGGCTGTATGTGTATGTACGCATGTTGAGTGGCTGTGAGCATGTGTATATGTTTCTATGTTTGAATATTGGTTTGAATGATTGTATACATATTTGTATGGTTGTATATTTGTTTGTATATTTGTATATTTGTTTGTATATTTGTATATTTGATTGTATATTTGTATATTTGTTTGTATGTTTGTATATTTGTATGTATGTTTGTATATTTGTTTGTATGTATGTTTCCACGTTTGTATGCATGTTTTTATGTTTATAAATTTGCATGTATGTATATTTGTACCTGTGTATGTTTGTATGCATATTTGTACGTTTATACATTTGATTATGCGTTTATGTGGATGTTTGTATGTTTGTATGCATGTTTATACGTTTGTATATATGCTTGTATGCATTTTTATAAGTTTGTACGTATGTTTGTATGTGTGTATGCATGTTCGTATGTTTCTATGTTTGCATGTGTGTATATTTGTATGTGTGTATGTCTGTATGCATATTTGTGTGTTTATATATTTGATTGTGTGTTTGTATGCATGTTTGTATGTTTGTATATTTGTGGGTATGTTTGTATGCATGTTTGTATGTATGTATATTTGTTGGTTTATCAACTATATCTCATTTATTACTCGGCTTATTAATAAACTAGTTCGTAGTGGTTTAACTCTTGATGCATAATTCTTATATTTACATAATTTATTCCAAATATTTTAATTTAATCGTTTCTACATGAATATTTTTAAAATCGCATACTAAATAGTTAAGCAATAATTTAATAAAAAAATACGTTCCTTACGATCATTATGTTGTTAAAAATAAAATACTTTTCCGTCGACTTGGCGCACAAAATCGTTCATTAATGTATACCTTATGGACTCATTAATTAACAACTGATGTACTGAAAAATCAAAAACAAATGTGTGTATGTGTATGTACGCGTGTTGAGTGGCTGTGATCACGTGTATATGTTTGTATGCATGTTGTATGTATGCATGTTGCTTGTTTTTATATATGTCAGCATGTATGTATGTTTGTATATCGGTATTCACACTTTTACGTTAGTATTTATGTTTATATGCAATTTTGTATGTTTTTATGTTTGCATGTGTGTATATTTAACTTTTCAAACTATTATGTTAGTATTGGTAAAAGTTTTGATGTCTTTATTTTAAAAACTATTAATTTTGATACTATTTTCCACATCCATCTGTCTTTTCATAATGTAATTTCGAAAATTATAACTTTCCTGTTATTATTTTGAAAATTTTAACTTTTGAGGCTAATATTTTCAAAACTATAACTTCTCGTACTATTTATTTTAAACTATAAACTTTTCCTGTCATTAGTTAAAAAACTGCAACTCTTCTACCTATTATTTTTATAAACTATTTTGATTGTTGGTATGTGTTTTTTATGAAAACTATAACGTTTCCTGTCGCAATATTGAAAACTTTTTATGCCATTATTTTTGTTTACTGAAAGTGTTAATGTCTTTCTTTTAAAGACTATAAATTTTGACACTGTATTCCACATCTATCCAGATTTTCATGATATAGCTTTGAAATTTATAAGTTTCCTGTTATTATTTCGAAAACTTCACCTTTCCATGCTGTTATTTTGCAAAACTATGCTTTCTCGTACTATTTTTTTAAACCATAATGTCTTATAAAATAATTTTGACAGCAATTTTCATGAATGTATTTTATGAAACAAATGTTGGATTTTTTTATTATGATAACTATAACTTTTCCTGTCATTATTTAGAAAACTGCACTTCTCCTACGTATTATTTGTATAAACTATAGCTTTTGAAAGATGGTATGGTGCTCTTTTATGCAAACTATGACGTTTCCAGTCAAAATTTTCAAAACTTCAACTTTTTATGATATTATTTTTGTTTACTAAAAAGCATTGAAGTCTTCCTTTAGAAACTATAAATGTTTATACTATTTCCACATCTATGTTTATATGATATAGTTTTGAAAATTATAACTTTCCTGTTATCATTTTGAAAACATCACCTTTCCATGCTGTTATTTTAAATACTATGCTTTCTCATACTATTTTTTAAACTACATGGTTTCAAACTAATTTTGAAGATAGCAATTTACATGAAATTATTTTATGAAACAAACTTTGGATCCTTTTATTATGATAACTATAACTTTTCCTGTCATTATTGATAAAACTGCAATTCTCCTACCTATTATTTGTATAAACTATACTTTTGATAGATGGTATGGTGCTCTTTTATGAAAACTATAACGATTCCAGACAAAATTTTCAAAACTTCAACTTTTCATGCTAGTATTTTTGTTTACTAAAAAGCTTTGAAGTCTTTATTTTAAAAACTATAAATGTTTATACTATTTCCAAATCTATCTATGTTTTCATGATATTGTTTTGAAAATTATAACTTTCCTGTTATCATTTTGAAAACATCACCTTTCCATGCTGTTATTTTAATAACTATGCTTTCTCATATTATTTTTTAAACTACATGTTTTCAAAATAATTTTGAAAATTATAACTTTCCTGTTATTATTTTGAAAACTTCACCTTTCTATGCTGTAATTTTAAATACTATACCTTCTCGTACTATTTTTTTTAAACTACATGGTCTCATACAATAATTTTGAGGACAGCAATTTTCATGAAATTATTTTATGAAACAAACTTTGGATCCTTTTATTATGATAACTACAACTTTTCCTGTCATTATTTAGAAAACTGCAACTATCCTACCTATTATTTGTATAAACTATGGCTTTTGATAGTTGGTATGGTGCTTTTTTATGAAAATATAATGTCTCCCATCATTATTTTCAAAACTTTGATGCCTTTCAAAAACTGTAAATGTTGGTACTATTTTCCACATCTATCTTTTCAGTTTTCATGATATAATTTGCAAAACTATAACTTTCCTCTTATTATTTTGAAAACTTCACCTTATCATGACGTAATTTCAAAAACTGTACCTTCTCGTACTATTGTTTTTTAAACTATAAGGTCTCATATAATAATTCTGAACACAGTAATATTCGTGATTTATTTTTAGAAACAAACTGAGAATGCTTTTATTATGATAACTATAACCTATCCTGTTATTATTTAGAAAACTCTAAATTTTCTTCACATTATTTTTGTAAACTTCAATTCTGGTAGTTTTAGTTTAAAATCTATAAATGTAGATACTATTTATCGCATCTTTCGGGCTGTTCATATAATTACTTTGAAAACTATAACTTTCATGCTATGATAAAATCATGATAAAAATGCCATAACTTTCTCTGTCATTACTTTCAAAACTGTTACTTTTAGTAGTTATTTTGGAAACTATAACTTATAGTGCTATTACATTAGTAAAAATGTAACAAATTAATATTAATTAATCTGCTGCAATTACTACCAACAAATCTGATTAAACTGATTCGCCACTCTACCTAAAACCACTCATTTTAGGGATAGGTTTGTTTAGCACTTTTTGTAGAAAAAGGTTCTGTCTGTTTCCACGTCATACAAAAAAAATGTCATTCCATTACAAAAAAATGAATTCTGGCATTTTGAAGTGTACCTGTAAATAATTGAACTTTTGAAATACTATAGTACAGTATCAACACGCATGAGTTATTTTGATGATAGAGTTATGCTTCAGCTACAATATACAAAAAAGTTTAAGCTTCTATTTGATTGGTAAGAAAAATTATCAATATTTTTTAAAACGTTTATTTGAAGCAAAAATTATTTATTTCCTCAAAAACTACTAAAGATAAGTAAACAATAGGCTTCATGAAATATGTTCAGAATTGAACGAGAAATCCGAATATGTAAAAATATACAGGGTGTTCTATTTAAAATAACAAAGTTGATGGTCACTTCCGGTAGAACCGGAAGCGATAGAAACATGGGAATATTTTATTATGGGAGATCACCATAAATCGTGTTTGTGTAATTATTTTCAAATTTTTATTGCATCAGGAAATTCATAAACTTTTAACCAATGGCTTTCGTGGGACACGCACATTATGTTTGTGGACGCTAGCAACGGTACAGGACTTTTTAAGGGATGTTTACCGAAATTGTAGAATAGCTGTAATATTGGCATGGTATTGCTTCATAGGTGTACGCAAATTGAAGGCTGTAAGTTCTAAAACAAGCCCTATATTAAATATTATATGTGCAGACGTTCGAAAAGGGATGAGGACGTTTTAAGGGATGATACAAAAATTGTAAAATAACTATAATATTTTCCGCATACTCTATTGTAGGTGTACGCAAATTGGAGCTATTCAGTTCAAAAACAACCCCCATATTAAATAAAACGCGTTAAGGGTTGTTACAGAAATCAGGGGGTAGCTACTCAAAAGCGGACCACATATTATTATTCCCCATGAAATTCTGCACATATATGTTAATTATGGTTCCATTCTGGCAATTAATAATCTCGCAATCAGAGTTTTAGTTTACAAAATTTCGATTTTCTAATTTCCAATGTAAAAATGATTTTGAGGAATGTATTGATTTTTCATTGTTGCAATTCTATGCAGGTCTCGACGAGTCTGTGGCGCGCGCAGCTTCACCTTACCCCTCAAGCTCCTCGGGAGCCTAAGGTCGGGTGGACCGCCATAGGGAAGACACGCAATCCTTGCTGCTCCCGGAATTTTTGGCCCTCTTCCAGGAAATTCTTCGAGGATCTGGACGGGACTCCGGGATAGTGTTCCTGGGCCGGACGTCCGCGTTTAGGGTGAGTATCGCGGCGATCGCAGCCGAATTTTGCGGGAAATTTTCAATTCTTCGGTTCCATCGAATAGCGACACAACGTAGAGGTCAACTCGGACTTTCTGGGTATTCATAGATAATATATTTCTAGGTCCCGGTCTTTGGCCATCGGGAGTGAATCCAGTTCAGGATTACTCCAGATTGGTGGTGAATCCAGTTCACGGGACGCCGCAGAAGCCAAGGAAGAATACATTTGGATTTTCGGGAGATTGGCTGAGTTTTGGCCGACATTGTGGAATTCCAGGTCAGTGGTTAAGGCGCATGCCTCATTACATCTGGTCTTGCGCAAATTTCAATCATATCTGCTCACATGCATTCACACAAAGACATATCTTTTTTACATCGACTTATTGCATATAAATTAAAATAAATTTGTTTGCATCTTTGAATATATGTCTGTATGTTTGTATATTTGTATACATGTATGCTTTAATGTTTCTATGCATGTTGACACGTTTGTATGTATGTTGGTATGCATGTTTGAATGTTTCTATGTTTGATGTATGTATATTTGTATGTGTGTATGTTTGTATGCATATTTGTATGTTTACATATTTTATTGTGTGTTTATATGTATGTATGTATGTTTGTATGCACGATTATTATGTTGTTAAAAATAAAAAACTTTTCCGTCGACTTGGCGCACAAAATCGTTCATTAATGTAAACCTTATGGACTCATTAATGAACGATTGATGCACTGAACAATCAAAAACATGTGTGTATATGTGTATGTACGCATATTGAGTGGCTGTGAGCATGTGTATATGTTTGTATGCATGTTTGTATGTTTGTATATTTGTATAAATATTTGTATGCATTTTTGTATGTTTTTATATTTGTTTGTATGTTTCTATATGTGTGTATATTTGTATGTTTGTATATTTGTTTGTATGTATGTATGTATGTTTGTATGCATGTTTCTACGTTTGTACGTATGTTTGTATGTGTGTATGCATGTTTGTATGTTTCTATTTTTGCATGTGTGTATATTTGTATGTGTGTATGTCCGTATGCATATTTGTATGTTTATACATTTGATTGGGTGTTTGTATGTATGTTTGTATGCACGATCATTATGTTCTTAAAAATAAAATACTTTTGAGTCGACTTGGCGCACAAAATCGTTCATTAATGTAAACCTTATGGACTCGTTAATGAACGATTGATGCACTGAACAATCAAAAGCATGTGTGTATATGTGTATGTACGCTCATTGAGAGGCTGTGAGCATGTGTATAAGTTTGTATGTATGTTTGTATGTTTGTATATTTGTATAAATATTTGTATGCATTTTTGTATGTTTTTATATTTGTTTGTATGTTTCTATATATGTGTGTATATTTGTATGTTTGTATATTTGTTTGTATGTATGTATGTTTGTATGCATGTTTTTACCTTTGTACGTATGCTTGTATGTGTGTATGCATGTTTGTATGTTTCTATATATGTATGTGCGTATATTTGTATGTGTGTATGTCCGTATGCATATTTGTATGTTTATACATTTGATTGTGTGTTTGTATGTATGTTTTTATGCACGATCATTATGTTCTTAAAAATAAAATACTTTTCCGTCGACTTGGCGCACAAAATCGTTCATTAATGTAAACCTTATGGACTCAATAATGAATGGTTTTACATTAATTAACGATTGATGCACTGAACAATGAAAAACAAGTGTGTGTATGTGTGTGTATGCATGTTGAGTGGCTGTGAGCATGTGTATATATTGGTATGATTGTATGCATATTTGTATGTTTGTCTATTTTTTTAATGTGTGTATACATGTTTGTATATTTGTCTGCATGTTTCTATATATGTCTGTAAGTTTGTATGCTTGTCTATACGTTTGTATATATGTTTGTACGTTTGTAACTCCAACTAATGTAATCTATCAAATTTGAAAACCGAACTCTCTAAATTTGTTAAATTTCGATCAAAATCGTCCATATCTTAACAGGTGCATTTAAAAATTTGATAATTTCAATTGAAATTTTGATAAATTTTAAGAGTTCTGTAAGAAAACATTTAAGAAACGATTTGATCGAAATTTTAATAAATTTGAAGACATTCGATTGGAAAGTTTTTTCGATTTTCACAGTTGGGAACTTTGATTTATAAATGTGCCAAATTTCTAAAGCGAACTCTCTCAATTTCTTAAATTTACGATCAAACTCGTGCAAATCTTAACAGGTGCATTTAAAAATTTGATAATTTCCATTGAAATTTTTATTAATTTGGAGAGTTCTGTAAGAAAATACTTTAAAAACAATTTCATCGAAATTTTAATAAATTTGAAGACATTCGATTAGAAAGTTTTTCAGATTTCCACAGTTTTTTAATTTATAAATGTGCCAAATTTCTAAAGCGAACTCTCTCAATTTGTTAAATTTACGATCAAACTCGTGCAAATCTTAACAGGTGCATTTAATTTTTTTATAATTTCAATTGAAATTTTGATAAATTTGAAGAGTTCTGTAAGAAAATATTTCAAAAACGATTTGATCGAAATTTTAATAAATTTGAAGGCATTCGATTAGAAAGTTTTTCAGATTTCCACAGTTGGGAACTTTGATTTATAAATGTGCCAAATTTCTAAACCGAACTCTCTCAATTTGTTAAATTTACGATCAAACTCGTGCAAATCTTAACAGGTGCATTTATAAATTTGATAATTTCAATTGATATTTTGATAAATTTGAAGAGTTCTGTAAGAAAATATTTTAAAAACGATTTGATCGAAATTTTAATAAATTTGAAGACATTCGATTGGAAAGTTTTTCAGATTTCCACAGTTGGGAACTTTGATTTATAAATGTGCCAACTTTTTAAATCGAACTCTCTCAATTTGTTAAATTTACGATCAAACTCGTGCAAATCTTAACAGGTGCATTTAAAAATTTGATAATTTCAATTGAAATTTTTATAAATTTGAAGAGTTCTGTAAGAAAATATTTTAAAAACGGTTTGATCGAAATTTTAATAAATTTGAAGACATTCGATTAGAAAGTTTTTCAGATTTCCACAGTTTTTTAATTTATAAATGTGCCAAATTTCTAAAGCGAACTCTCCTAATTTGTTAAATTTACGATCAAACTCGTGCAAATCTTAACTGGTGCATTTAAAAATTTGATAATTTCAATTGAAATTTTGATAAATTTGAATAGTTCTGTAAGAAAATATTTTAAAAACGATTTGATCGAATTTTAATAAATTTGAAGACATTCGATTGGAAAGTTTTTCCGATTTCCACAGTTGGGAACTTTGATTTATAAATGTGCCAAATTTCTAAACCGAACTCTCTCAATTTGTTAAATTTACGATCAAACTCGTGCAAATCTTAACAGGTGCATTTAAAAATTTGATAAATTTTAAACCAAACTTTCCAAATTCGTTAAATTTTGATCAAAGTCATCTAAATCTTAACACTTGAACTTAAAAATTTGATAAATTTCAATTCACATTTTGACACATCTGAAGTGTATAATCTGTAAGAAAATATGTAAAAAATTAATTTGATCGAAATTTTAAAACATTTGAAGAGTTTGGTTCGGTTTGGCGGATTTCGTTAGTTGACAGGTTTTTTTATTTATAAATGTTACAGATTCTGCTAAAACCATTAATGGTTTCCTGTGAGCTTGGTATGGAAGGAGTTGTGCATCGAGGGATTGGGACTTCTTGCTGCGAGTTTAAGGTAGGAAACTTACTAATTTCTACATCTAAATGCTAACAAATTTAAAAAATATTGTACGTCCATGACATACAAAATATTCAATAAATTTTCATAAATTTGATTGCCATATATTTATGAAAATCCGTCCATATCAATTGAAATTTTAACTACATATTTTTCAACTTCTTTACATATGAAAGGATCGATGGGTTGGGCCTTCTCGCAGCGAATTTAAGGTAGGAAACAAACTAATTTCTACATCTAAATGCTAAAAAAACTAAAAAATATTGTACGTACAGTCATGCTCACATAAATCTAGAACAAGAAATTTGGTTACAATAACAATTTTATATAGCAATTGTTTCTACTACATTTATGTGCGCATGACTGTACATGACATACAAAATATTCGACCAATTTTCATAAATTTGATTGCCATATTTTTATGAAAATCCGACCATATCAATTGAAATTTTGACTACATATTTTTCAACTACTTTACATATTCTTTCGGAAATCACTTCAATTTTTGACAGAAATTTCTTCAGTTATTAAACCCACACAATTTTTGATTATTATGTTTACAGTTACAGTTCTTGGTGCTAGCTATCAAAATTTCTAAAAAAATTAACTCCAACCGACATCTGCCATACTTTTTCAAACCAAACCCTCCAATTTTGTTAAATTTCGATAAAAATCGCCCAAATCTGAACAGATGGATTTAATTTTTTTATAAATTTCATTTAAAAATGGTTGGCAAATTTGAAAAGTCCTGTTAGAAAATATTAAAAAACTATTTTGATGAAATTTTAATAAATATGAAGACTTTCGTTTGGATAGTTCGGCAGATTTCCACAGTTGGGAGTTTTTTTAAAATTTATAAACGTTACAGATTTCGACAAAATCTCTAAAATAAATGTAACTTCAACTAACGTAATCTGTCAAATTTCCAAACCGAACTCTCTCAATTTGTTAAATTTACGATCAAAATGGTCCAAATCTTAACAGGTTTAATAATTTCAATTGAAATTTTTATCAATTCGAAGAGTTCTGTTAGAAAATATTTGAAAAATGATTTTAATAGAAATTTAAAAAAAATTAGAAGGGGTTGGTTTGGAAAGTTTGGCAGATTTCGATAGTTGGTAGTTTTTTTAAATTTATAATTGTTACAGATTCTACCAAAATCTGTACAAAATGTTACTCCAGCTAACGTAATCTGTCAAATTTCCAAACCAAACTCTCCGAATGTGATAAATTTACGATCAAAATCATCCAAACCTTAACAGGTGCATTTGAAAATTTGATGAATTTTAAACCAACCTCTTTAAATTTGTTAATTTCCATCAAAATCTTGTAAATATTGACAGGTGCATTCAATAATTTCATAAATTTTAATAGAAAATTTGACATATTTGAAGAGTTCTATTGGAAAATATGTTCTACTTCGACAGTTAAGAGTTAAATTTTCTGAAACATGCGAGTAATTTGACGAATCGTAGACATGAAATCGCAGAATAGAATATTTATTTACTGACAATTTTGGCACCATACAAAATATTCAAGCAATTTTCATAAATTCGTTGTATCATTTTTCATTTTTATTCATTTTATGGCCATATTTTCATGAAAATTCGTTGTAAATTCAGAATTAGTGAAGAAAATATCCGAAATTCAAACAAATTTCCTAATTGATTAATGGAAATTTTGATAAAAATATCCCAATTTGCTAGGAATTTATTTAATATTATAAATAGGATCAAACATTGCAGAAATCTCAATAATTTACTAAGAATGTCCGTAAAATCTCCAAATAATTGTTAGAACTAATGTAATTAATGTAATATAATACATAAATCGTATTTTTAATTACGGATTTAAATGTTCTTGACAATTTTTCAGGGCTTCTAGAATTTTCCTAGGTGAATCACCCGAGGCGAGGTGATCTTTTTCTAATTTAGCATGTTTCACTGCTTCTGGGCCAACCTTGGTTTGGTTGAAGCTTGATTACATTTTTTATAATACTTGCAACATTTTCCTTGTTAATCCTGAGTTGGATGGTTTGATGGGTGATTATGATGCATGTATATTAAAAAATGGCGTAGGACTGTCGTGCATAAATGCCTTTAACGCACTACTCGTACGTGCTTTAAACGCTATTTTATGCACATGTATTTACTAAATTGTATTTTTTCCAGTAAGTGTTAAATTCGCGATTATACTTTGGGATTACCTTCCCGAGTATAATGTGTGCGTTTTGAACAGTTCGTGTTTTGTATTCAATTAATCAAGTATCGCGAGTGTGCGTTCAGATAACCTTCTGACGTTAAACCCCGTAGTAAACCAATCAAAAGCAGCCACCTCCTTGCTCTTGTTGACTTGGAGGGGCCCAAACTAAATCAAATATGAATCAGTGATAGTAGTGTTCGGGTTTGGTTGATTTGGATACCGTTTCGGGGGGTTGGTGCGCCTGGGCAAACCTCCCCCATCCTCGCCCAGGCAGCTCCGAAGAGGTACCACAGATTCTGGATCTTCGCCAACTCAACTTTAAACGTAAACTCACAAGGTAGGTCTTTTTTTGAGAAGAGCTCCAAGACGCCTCAAAGTGAGTACCTTTTTTGATCACGTTGTCGCAACCAAGGTTTGTAGGTTTCCCCCCATTAATGCGCCCCAACTTATTTATCGCAGCCCTCCTTTTTTTTACAACGCCATTAAAGCGCCTTTTACTTATAAACCTTACTTGTTGTAAGGTTTCTTAATGCGCACAAACCTTGAAGTCATTTTTTTTAGCTTTAATTGCGCCACCGAAAACGCATTCGGTTATAAAAGTGCATCGCTTGAGTGAGTAAGGTTTTTCTTGCAGGTGCGCCATTTATGTATTTGTGTATTGTCGGCGCTATCTTTCACTACAAGAGATGCACTATAAAGGATTAGGGTTTGATTCCACGTTAATGCGCCCCAATGTTGTAGTCGCGGCCTTAAACCAGCGCCCGTGCATCCAGTTAAGGTTTTTCTCCACAGCTATGTTTATCTCTTTACTTGCGCAAAGATGCACGTTAAACCGCAATTTTAGGGTTTCTCTCTACGGGTTTTCTCTAAATCCGTACGTGAGTCCTAATAAAGTGCATACGCTGCACACTTAACCATTGCGCACTATGTACACGGTACTTGTTTGTTGCAAGTACTACGTACACAGTACTAAAGTGCATACGCTGCACACTTAACCATTGCCCACTATGTACACGGTACTTGTTTGTTTGCAAGTACTACGTACACAGTACTTGTGTGTTGCAAGTACTAACTATCGAATATACACAGTACTTGTTTTTACAAGTACACACAATAGAATATACATAGTACTTGCTTTTTGCATGTACGCACAATAGAAATACACAGTACTTGTTTTTTGCATGTACGCACTATAAAATATACTCAGTACTTGTTTTTGCAAGTACGCACTATAGAGTATACTCAGTACTTGTTTGTTTGCAAGTACGACAATAGAATATATACAGTACTTGCTTTTTGCATGTACGAACAATAGAATGTATACAGTACTTGTTTATTGTAAGTATAAACAATATAATGTACAGCCACGTATTATGGGGATGACGCGTCCGTCCGTCAGAGCAGTATTCTGTCCTTGTCTACTGTCCTTCCGTTTCGGACCAGACAAGGATAGGAGAGTGCCCGCACGGACGGACGCGTCATTCTTAGAGTCCGTGGATGTACAGTCATCGGAAATTCTAATGTCAGTGCGTTGTGAGAAGGATCTTTCTTTTCCGATAAGCTCTGTCATTTTCTTACCGCCGCACATTTGCAGCGTTAGACAAAGACAGAGCTTATCAGAAAAGAAATATCATTCTCGCCGTATTGACATTAGAATTTCCGATGGCTGTACACAGTACTTGTTATTTTTAAGAGCTAATAATGCAGTTTTCTCTTTCAGGTCTGATTACATGAGTAAAATAGGGCTTTAGGCGAGATCTCTCATGTATAAAAAAAAAGATAACGGCATCGGTGAATTGGTCAGCTTAACTTGCTTCGACAGTTAATTAGGATTTAAAACCTTAATCATTATTAACTTGACGCTCATCAATTTAATATATCTGCCGTGTTGCAAATCAAGCCTTCCATTCACGGACAGTACCTTTTACTTGTAACACTTTTCGGAAAATTCGGAAAAGCGATGCAATTTCAGGTGATGCTGGAAATCTGTCGGATGCATATTTTATTGGGTAATCTGTACTACATTTCGATGTTAAACAGTTACTCATAAAATATGAATCGCTAAAGCAAAATTTTAATCAATATTCGTTTATGATTTGTACATCTAACCACCAGGATTTGAATTTGAGTAGTCTAAAGCCTCGCAATTTGAAAATTCCAAAAATTTGCGATTTAGTCGATCTGATCGAAAAATCGTTATTTTTGAAGTTAATACGTTAGTTAAGGTTAATAAATTTCTGATGCCATTTTTATTAATCTTACTTGTATTACTTTTTCTTTACTTTTATTACTATTGATTAGTTTCAAAGATATTAATTTCTTTAGGTTGCGATACCTATGCAGCTGATTCTTATGTTACTCATGATATTGCGTTGCAAGAAGTTTAATAGTGTTAACTTTTACGTCGTATCTACCGAATATTGACTAGAACGAAATTAGATAGATATATATTGTTTCTTATATGATATCGTGATATGATATTGACCAACGAAAGATATGTTAATTGATATATGTTTATAATTATATTTATTTGATAAATATATGTGCCGTGACCAGGATGTTTGAGGGATCCTGGTCACGGCACCAATGCAACCGCTGTTTATCTGCCCTTGATATAACATTCCAAGTAGTTTCACGCCTTTTCTCCCGAAGAACGCCCATAACAATCATCTGACCCATGGAACTCCCCAAATCAACTCCTCGAATTAATTGCACCCCATAACTTCTGGGGGTCGTCAACGACCCTCTCGCTAACCGATAATCGATTTCTTGCACATTGCTCCAGCGTTCAGTTTAACCCTGTCACAACATACTCGAAGGGCTGCTCTCCCTCCACGAATCAATTCGAGCGTGACAACAGGTGGTGCACCTGGACCGTCATGGCCCTTTGTGCCTTTGTGGTCCAGACCAGCCCGACCGGAATTCTCGTTGCCCCCTGAGGCCGGTTCACGGTCTGCAGGCAGCCATTGTCCAAATTAATCCAGCGTGAAGAAAGGGAATGGGAGATGACGAGGAGGAAGTTCATTGTCAACTACCAGATTCCTGAAGAGAATTGTATGTACATACGAGAAGCCGTGAACTCGCATTGATGGGAGTCGTCGAAAAGTAATTGATTCTATAGGCGCACAGATGAGAGTCGTGGATAAGTTCTTGATTTTGTAGCAGATGTAGGTATGGTGTAAATAGTAGCCAAGGTAATTTCGGTAAATATTTGGAAAAGTATTTAAAATACTTTGAGAGAGTTTGTAAATATTCTGAAAATTGTGAATAAGAGATTTCCAGTCCATATAGCCTAGAAAATTAATAAAATACAATCCACTATTTTTAAGAATTTGTTATAAAACACCCATACTCATATAGCTGGCGCAGTCGGTAGGTTACTTATAACGGTAGTGTAAATATTCCGGAAATTGTGAATAAGTGATTTCTAGTCTGGAAAGACTAGAAATCGAACCCGTCGAATTCGAACTTCGATAAATATTCCACAACCCTTTAAATGTGGATAACGAAAATTTGTGTAAATTTGCTCAACAAATACCAAAAAAATTCTGACAATTGGACAAATTGTGGAATATTAACAAAAATGAATTGCACTATTTTTAGGAATTTGTTATAGAACAGTCATATTCATATAGTTGGCGCAGTCGGTAGGTTAGTTATAGCATTGATTATAATACCCTTATAGATACCCAACCCAATGTAAATTTTGTACGCGCCTTGGCCCGTCGAAATGGAGACAGAATTGATTGAAGGGTATTATAATCAATGGTTATAGCTAGCCGGAAGAAAATTGAATAAGTTTAGCTTTTTTCTGCGTCATACATCGTAGGAAATAAAAATTGTATTCCAGTGCCATCTATGGCTGTTATTATAAAGCAATTTGTTTAAATATGAACCTTAAGTTGTGCTGTTTGATTCCCACCATCTTGAGAAGAAGAACTTCATGTCTTACTCAAGATGCATTCCCAAACCAGGCAATTGTCTTCAAACCAATCACGATAACCACATAATTGCGCCCACAAACCGCGCAATTAACGCATAATTATGTAATTAGAGGCCACGATGCTTCGATAACAAGCGCATCGGCATCGACAATAACCGCGAACCGTAACGTCCTTCTGCTGCTAACTAGTCACACCTATTAGCACCTGATTTGCATACAATTGCATAACGAAGAGCCGTAGCTCATCGGTTACAATTCATCCACAGCGATATCGGCAATTTGCTTCATGGCAATTGAATGATGGTCATAAAAATGTTCAAAAAACAACAAATTTATTTGTTCATGACGATGATAAGACAAGACCAGTAGCAATAAAGATTGGTATACAGCATTTTTATGCTTTGGGGCCGATCTTTTCAAAGTTCACAATAAACTATCTGATGTATAGACAAAAACACTAGAAGATTACCTTATGGTTTCCTAAACCAGCAGATTTCTCAGTTTACATTTGCCAATTTTGGCAGTGAATTGAAATACCTGCCCTAAGATGATACGTAAATATTTATGTCATCTCATAAATAAATGATACCTAAACTATAATAGTTAAATATCCATAAGTCATCTCGTAAAAAAATTATGAGAACATGTCATAGCATTAATTGTTAGTAATGTGTAATGAGTAAATTAATGATCATCATAAATCTTCAATGATATATCAGAACAACAACAAATTTATGATAGGCTTGCTTAGACGTAATGTCATCTATCATGATTTTGAAGAAATATATAGTAATCATACATTGGCATACTGGCAATTTTGGCATTGAATTGAAATACCCTCCCTAAGATGATACATAAATATTTATGTAATCTCAAAAATATGAGAACAGGTCATCGTATTAATTGTTATTTATGTATAATGTGTAATGAGTAAATTAATGATCACCATAAATCTTCAATGATATATCAGAACAACAACAAATTTATGAGAGGCTTGCTTAGACGTAATGTCATCTATCATGATTTTGAAGAAATGTATAGTAATCATACATTGGCATACTGGCAATTTTGACATTGAATTGAAATACCCTCCCTAAGATGATACATAAATATTTATGTCATCTCAAAATTATGAGAATAGGTCATCGTATTAATTGTTATTTGTGTATAATGTGTAGTGAGTAAATTAGTGATCATCATAAAGCTTCAATGATATATCAGAACAACAAATTTATGATAGGCTTGCTTAGACGTAATGTCATCTATCATGATTTTGAAGAAATGTATAGTAATCATACATTGCCATACTGGCAATTTTGGCATTGAATTGAAATACCCGCCCTAAGATGATACATAAATATTTAAGTCATCTCAAAAATATGAGAACAGGTCATCGTATTAATTGTTATTTATGTATAATGTGTAATGAGTAAATTAATGATCATCATAAATCTTCAATGATATATCAGAACAACAACAAATTTATGATAGGCTTGCTTAGACGTAATGTCATCTATCATCATTTTGAAGAAATGTATAGTAATCATACATTGCCATACTGGCAATTTTGGCATTGAATTGAAATACCCGCCCTAAGATGATACATAAATATTTATGTCATCTCAAAAATATGAGAACAGGTCATCGTATTACTTGTTATTTATGTATAATGTGTAATGAGTAAATTAATGATCATCATAAATCTTCAATGATATATCAGAACAACAATAAATTTATGATAGGCTTGCTTAGACGTAATGTCATCTATCATGATTTTGAAGAAATGTATAGTAATCATACATTGGCATACTGGCAATTTTGGCATTTAATTGAAATACCCTCCCTAAGATGATACATAAATATTTATGTCATCTCAAAAATATGAGAACAGGTCATCGTATTAATTGCTATTTATGTATAATGTGTAATGAGTAAATTAATGATCATCATAAATCTTCAATGATATATCAGAACAACAACCAATTTATGATAGGCTTGCTTAGACGTAATGTCATCTATCATGATTTTGAAGAAATGTATAGTAATCATACATTGGCATACTGGTAATTTTGGCATTGAATTGAAATACCCTCCCTAAGATGATACATAAATATTTATGTCATCTCAAAAATATGAGAACAGGTCATCTTATTAATTGTTATTTATGTATAATGTGTAATGAGTAAATTAATGATCATCATTTATCTTCAATGATATATCAGAACAACAAAAAAATTATGAGAGGCTTGCTTTGACGTAATGTCATCTATCATGATTTTGAAGAAATGTATAGTAATCATACATTGGCATACTGGCAATTTTGGCATTGAATTGAAATACCCGCCCTAAGATGATACATAAATATTTATGTCATCTCAAAAATATGAGAAAAGGTCATCGTATTAATTGTTATTTGTGTATAATGTGTAGTGAGTAAATTAGTGATCATCATAAAGCTTCAATGATATATCAGAACAACAAATTTATGATAGGCTTGCTTAGACGTAATGTCATCTATCATGATTTTGAAGAAATGTATAGTAATCATACATTGCCATACTGGCAATTTTGGCATTGAATTGAAATACCCGCCCTAAGATGATACATAAATATTTATGTCATCTCAAAAATATGAGAACAGGTCATCGTATTACTTGTTATTTATGTATAATGTGTAATGAGTAAATTAATGATCATCATAAATCTTCAATGATATATCAGAACAACAATAAATTTATGATAGGCTTGCTTAGACGTAATGTCATCTATCATGATTTTGAAGAAATGTATAGTAATCATACATTGGCGTACTGGCAATTTTGGCATTGAATTGAAATACCCTCCCTAAGATGATACATACATATTTATGTCATCTCAAAAATATGAGAACAGGTCATCGTATTAATTGTTATTTATGTATAATGTGTAATGAGTAAATTAATGATCATCATTAATCTTCAATGATATATCAGAACAACAACAAATTTATGATAGGCTTGCTTTGACGTAATGTCATCTATCATGATTTTGAAGAAATGTATAGTAATCATACATTGGCGTACTGGCAATTTTGGCATTGAATTGAAATACCCTCCCTAAGATGATACATAAATATTTATGTCATCTCAAAAATACGAGAACAGGTCATCGTATTAATTGTTATTTATGTATAATGTGTAATGAGTAAATTAATGATCATCATAAATCTTCAATGATATATCAGAACAACAACAAATTTATGATAGGCTTGCTAAGATGTAATGTCATCTATCATGATTTTGAAGAAATGTATAGTAATCATACATTGGCACACTGGCAATTTTGGCATTGAATTGAATTATCCGCCCTAAGATGTTGCATAAATATTTATGTCATCTCGTAAATAAATTATGATACCTAAACTATGATAGCTAAATATCCATAAGTCATCTAAAGTCTAAAGTCTAAAAAAATTATGAGAACAGGTCATCGTATTAATTGTTATTTATGTATAATGTGAAATGAGTAAATTAATGATCATCATAAATCTTCAATGATATATCAGAACAACAAAAAATTTATGAGAGGCTTGCTTTGACGTAATGTCATCTATAATGATTTTGAAGAAATGTATTGTAATCATACATTGGCATACTGGCAATTTTGGCATTGAATTGAAATACCCTCCCTAAGATGATACATAAATATTTATGTCATCTCAAAAATATGAGAACAGGTCATCTTATTAATTGTTATTTATGTATAATGTGTAATGAGTAAATTATTGATCATCATAAATCTTCAATGATATATCAGAACAACAACCAATTTATGATAGGCTTGCTTAGACGTAATGTCATCTATCATCATTTTGAAGAAATGTATAGTAATCATACATTGGCATACTGGCAATTTTGACATTGAATTGAAATACCCTCCCTAAGATGATACATAAATATTTATGTCATCTCAAAATGATGAGAACAGGTGATCGTATTAATTGTTATTTATGTATAATGTGTAATGAGTAAATTAATGATCATCATAAATCTTCAATGATATATCAGAACAACAACAAATTTATGAGAGGCTTACTTTGACGTAATGTCATCTATCATGATTTTGAAGAAATGTATAGTAATCATACATTGGCGTACTGGCAATTTTGGCATTGAATTGAAATACCCTCCCTAAGATGATACATAAATATTTATGTCATCTCAAAAATATGAGAACAGGTCATCGTATTAATTGTTATTTATGTATAATGTGTAATGAGTAAATTAATGATCATCATATATCTTCAATGATATATCAGAACAACAACAAATTTATGAGAGGCTTACTTTGACGTAATGTCATCTATCATGATTTTGGAGAAATGTATAGCAATCATACATTGGCATACTGGCAATTTTGGCATTGAATTGAAATACCCTCCCTAAGATGATACATAAATATTTATGTCATCTCAAAAATACGAGAACAGGTCATCGTATTAATTGTTATTTATGTATAATGTGTAATGAGTAAATTAATGATCATCATAAATCTTCAATGATATATCAGAACAACAACAAATTTATGATAGGCTTGCTTAGACGTAACGTCATCTATCATGATTTTGAAGAAATGTATAGTAATCATACATTGGCATACTGGCAATTTTGGCATTGAATTGATATACTCGCCCTAAGATGATACATAAATATTTATGTCATCTCGTAAATGAATTATATTACATAAACTATGATAGTTAAATATCCATTAGTCATCTCGTGAAAAAAAAAATGAGAACATGTCATCGTATTAATTGTTATTTATGTATAATATGTAATGAGTAAATTAATGATCATCATAACTCTTCAATGATATATCAGAACAACAACAAATTTATGATAGGCTTGCTTAGACGTAATGTCATCTATCATGATTTTGAAGAAATGGAGAGTAATAATACATTGGCATACTGGCAATTTTGGCATGGATTTGAAATACCCTCCCTAAGATGATACATAAATATTTATGTCATCTCAAAAATATGAGAACAGGTCATCGTATTAATTGTTATTTATGTATAATGTGTAATGAGTAAATTAATGATCATCATTAATCTTCAATTATATATCAGAACAACAACAAATTTATGAGAGGCTTACTTTGACGTAATGTCATCTATCATGATTTTGAAGAAATGTATAGTAATCATACATTGGCATACTGGCAATTTTGGCATTGAATTGAAATACCCTCCCTAAGATGATACATAAATATTTATGTCATCTCAAAAATTATGAGAACAGGTCATCGTATTAATTGTTATTTGTGTATAATGTGTAGTGAGTAAATTTATGATTATCATAAAGCTTCAATGATATATCAGAACAACAAATTTATGATAGGCTTGCTTAGACGTAATGTCATCTATCATGATTTTGATGAAATGTATAGTAATCATACATTGGCATACTGGCAATTTTGCATTGAATTGAAATACCCGCCCTAAGATGATACATAAATATTTATGTCATCTCGTAAATGAATTATAATACATAAACTATGATAGTTAAATATCCATTAGTCATCTCGTGCAAAAATTATAAGAACAGGTCATCGCATTAATTGTTAGTTATGTGTAATGTGTAATGAGTAAATTAATGATTTCTTTAGTAATTACTCATAATTATTTTGATGAAATACAGAAAGTTGCTAGCGGTATCATCAATGATAAGTCATTTAATTTTAGACTGTTTGATAATCTGCTGCCAAAATTATCAATGATTAAAATGATTTTGAGAAAATGAACAGAGAACAAATCATAACTCTCATGGATGATAGATATAGTCATGTGTAAGCCTTCCCGAGTAAATGTATATGAACTTTCTTCATTTATGAATGATGACTTTGTGAGTTAAATTATTGTTGTGAATATCATCAATTATAATTCATTTATGGTAATTTCGAGGACTAAAGTAATGTTTCGTGATAATTTTCTGGCGAGATCATCAAAAGTAATCATGATTTTGAGGAAATTGATTAATTAATCTAATTTATTAATCGAAATCGGTTACTACAATCCACCAAATCTTAGTTACATCTCAAAGAAGATACGTGAAATCATTTGTAAGTCTTTTTGAGCCAATGTATATGAACCTCTCATTTATGCATGATGATTTTGAGGTAATAAAGAATGTTGCTGCTTATATCTTTAATGATAAGACATTTATGGCATTTTTGAGAACAATAGTTGTTTATTTTTTTTATAATTTAATATTATCGATCATGATTTTGACGTAATAAATACTGACCAATATATGTTATGATCTTAGTTGTAATGAGAGACATCAGAGAGTTTTAAATCATTTAAACATTGAGAAAGTAAAGAGTGTTTCTGCCGTCATTATCAATGATAAGTCATAATCTAATCTAATCTAATTGATTTTCATCAAAGATTATGGATATAGTCATTTGTAAGTTTTGATGAACAAATGTATATGTACCTTCCATTTATGCATATTTTTAACGAACCAGGGAATTTTGATGCCGATATCATTATTGATAAGTCATGATTTGTAGAAAATGAACACAACTCTATCAATAAATTTGATCAGAACTTACTTGTAACTCAAAAAAGAGAGATACATACAGACATTGCTGGCGATACCATCAATGATAAGTCATTTATTTTTAGTGTTTGATAATCTGCTGCTAAAATTATCAATGATTATCACGATTAATTTTTGGTAATTTGTTATTATCGATCATGATTTTGAGGAAATAAATACTTACCAATGTTTCCGATATTGGTTGTAACGAGAGACATCATTAGTTTTAAATCTAATCTAATAAAGATTAAATTTTTGATTTTCATCAAAGATGATAGATATCTCTAACAAATACAAATCTCTATCAATTACAAATAGTCATTTCTAAGTGTTGATGAGCAAATGTATATGTACCTTTCATTTATGCATGATTTTGAAGAACTAGGGAATTTTGCTGCCGATATCATCATTGATAAGTCATGATTTGGAGAAAATGAACAGAACTGTATAAATACATTTGATCACAATTTAGTTGTAACTCAAGGATGAGGGATACATACAGACATTGCTGGCCATATCATCAATGATAAGTCATTTATTTTTTGTGTTTGATAATCTGCCGCCAAAATTATCAATCATTATCAGAATTACTTTTTGGTACTTTGTAATTATCGATCATGATTTTGAGGAAATAAATATTCACCAATATTTCCCATCTTAATTGTAATGAGAGATATCATGAGTTTTAAATCATGATTATTTATGCATGCTGACATTGAAAACTAAAGAGTGTTTCTGCCGACATTATCAATGATAAGTCGTAAGCTAATCTAATCAAGATAAAATATTTTATTTTCATCAATAATTATCAAAGATGATAGATATAGTAATTTTAAAGTCTTGATGATATACATTTGCTCATCTGTATTTTCTTTATGTATGATTTTGAAGAACTAGAAAATTTCGCTGCTGATATCATCATTGATAAGTCATGATTTGGAGATAATGAACTGAATTTGATATTTCAATACAGAATAAAACAGAGTAAGTGTAATCAAATCAGTATTGAACAATTTTTTTTGTGAAACGTTTGGCATAAAATTGTAATGTCCATTTCCATAATTAAAAATAAAATTCGATTCATCATTAAAATAATTGAAAATTCAATTTAACGATGATTATCTTGAAATATCTTGATGTTAATTTCATTAACTATGAAAAATCTGCGAGAATTGTAGAAATAACCATGGCAATTAGATTAAAAAAATACTAAAAGTTAAGGAAAATTGCAAATAATTTTACGAAATACTTGAAATATCTATGAACGTGCCATAAAATGTAATCAAATAAATGAACATATTACAAAGAACTATTTTCTTTAGTCCTTTGTAATACCGAAAATTTCACAAAATTTTAGAATACACATAAAACACGGAAACAAATATCAAAAATTCTCCACAATCACTCCACAAAGAGTAATGATTTTTTATAATATAACAAATCATCATATTACAAGAAACTATTTTCCTTAGTTCTTTGTAATGCCGAAAACTTCACAATATTTTAGGATACACATAAAACACGGAAACAAATATCGAAAATTCTCCACAAACACTCCACAAAGAGCAATGATTTTTTATATACTCTATTAACTGTGAGGACAAATTACAAAATGTATACGAAGAACTATGCAAATTACATTTGAACAATTTCAAATTGACTGTGTTGTCTATTTATCCTGACAACTACAGTAATTCGGGCGGTGCAATGTAATTGTCTTTGTATATATTATGTATGTTTTGTATATTTTGTATATTGTGGGTGGAAATACGTGATTATGAATATTTAAGATCTTCGAAAGTTCTGAGGAGACAGACGAACCATGAAAACAACATGCAAGTATGATAATTATAATACAATATTATCATATTTACATGTACTTTTCATGGTTCATGAATTATAATTATACAACTGTTATACAAACAAAAATAATAAAAGTATACCATTACAACAACCGCAAAGTCGTGAAAAATTGTACAGATCATAAAAAATTCAAGGTAGTGAAAGAAATATGTGAATGTGATATTGATAACTTTTGTTTATTGATAGTATCTTAGATGATGAGTGACATATATAATGGCTTATTACTTCATAGTGTATTATTTTTATTATTTTCGTATTTTCGTATATTGAGTTATTTAGTCATTGAGCGATTTTGTATTGTAACTTTTGTTTATTGATAATATCTTAGATGATGAGTGAAATTTATAATGGCTTATTACTTCATAGTGTATTATTTTTATTATTTTCGTATACTATTGAGTTATTTGGTCATTCAGCGATTTTGTATTGTAACTTTTGTTTACTGGTAATATCTTAGATGATGAGTGACATATATAATGGCTTATTACTTCATAGTGTGTTAATTTTATTATTTTCGAATACAATTGAGTTATTTGGTCATTGAGTGATTTCCAAATTTCAAAAATTTGGAGGCGCCGGGCATCGATCCCGGTACCTCTCGCATGCTAAGCGAGCGCTCTACCATCTGAGCTACGCCCCCTGTGATATTTAATTCTCGATGCAATATTCCAGTTGTAACTAGTAGACCGGCAACCAAAACTACGTATCTGTGGCATAAATTGCCTAGGCATGCAAGAGAGTAATATCATTGATTATAATACTCTTGGGGTATTGATCAGGGTATTGAATATAAAACCCTATAGTAATAAGGGTATTATAATACCCTTATAACACCCTTAGGGTATTATAATCAATTAATAAATGGCAATATTAATTTGAGAAATGCAATTTCACAGCGGTAACCCAACATATACAGCGGCAACACATATTACGTTTCTGTGGCATATATTGCCTATGCAAGAAAGTGATATTAATTTGGGTAGGTAAGGCAAATTCCACGTGCACTTACTTCGCCATTGCAACGTAATTCGAAAGTTGAGAGTAAACAAATAAAATTTATTATGACAGCTTGATATTGTTTAGTGTCAACTTGATTTTGTTTAGTCTCAATTAGAAATTGATTGGTTTCAATTTGAAATTGATTGGTATCAATTTGAATTTGATTGGCCTCAACTTGAAATTGATTGGCCTCATTTTGAAATTGATTGGTCTCAATTTGAACTTGATTGGTCTCAATTTGAACTTGAAAAGGTATAGTCTAGGGGTTTTCAAAAATATGTGCTGAAACTATGCATTTAAGTTTCTTAGATTTCTCATATTAAGGTTATTAATTTTAAGGTTTTTGATTGAATATGCATTTAAGGTTTCAAAAGTTGTAGAAGCTGCAAAATTAGGAAATCAAGCTATACTCTTGAATTGCAAAATTTAATCTTCTAAAAGAAACAATTTACAGTCGTAAATTAAATGATTTCAAAGTTTTATAAATCATAAGTTTTAATAAGTTCAAATTTGAAACAATATTTTCAAGTTGAAATAACTCGATTGCTTCCAAAAACGTTCTTTGGATAAGTTTTTACTGATATTTACAAATTTCAGACAGTGTGGATTAATTGCAAATAGTAAGAAATCTGAAAATGTTGAAAATTTTAATGTAGCCTAGTTAATGTAGCCTAGTTAGGTAATACCCTAAGGGTATTATAATCAATGGTAACACGTAAACTTCCGGTGCTTTAGTTTGATGTGCGATAAAATTGCGATCGAATATCAATGAAACATTTGACTTTCAGAACATGAACATGAACATGAACAATTGAAATTCCGAATTGATACTAATGCATGGTCGATGGTTGGCCAAATAAAAAAAAAATACTGCACACAAATCCAGTAATTAAGGATTCCAGTCCAGTAATAATACCATTATGGTATATGCTGCTGAAGAGCAAATTATATCCATAACAGAGCAGACAAAACCAAACACTTCTGTTGGGACTATTCCAACCAGTTCCAGTCATATACCTACTATTCAATCAACAATGTTCACCTCATTTACAATTTGGTTACCACAGGTAATTAAAACAATATTTGTACTTTCGGATTCTTCCAAACTCCAAAATTGATCCATCAGCTTCTTCAGATATCAGAATTTTGTATTGTTAATTTGAATTCTTCAAAACTACAAAATTTTGTATTGTTCTTTCGGATTCTTCAAAACTTCAAAATGTTGTATTGTTCCTTCGGATTCTTCAAAACTACTTCAAATTATTTCAAAATGTATTGTTACTTCGGATTCTTCAAAACTTCAAAATGTTGTATTGTTCCTTCGGATTCTTCAAAACTACTTCAAATTATTTCAAAATGTATTGTTACTTCGGATTCTTCAAAACTTCAAAATTTTGTATTGTTCCTTCGGATTCTTCAAAACTACTTCAAATTACTCCAAAATGTATTGTTACTTCGGATTCTTCAAAACTTCAAAATTTTCTATTGTTCCTTCGGATTCTTCAAAACTTTAAAATTTTGTATTGTTCCTTCGGATTCTTCAAAACTACTTCAAATTACTTCAAAATGTATTGTTACTTCGGATTCTTCAAAACTTCAAAATGTTGTATTGTTTCTTCGGATTCTTCAAAACTTCAAAATTCATCCTTCAAGCAGTCTAACTGTTGTGTCTGTACTAGTTGAAATGTTAACACATTATTATGAACTGAGAGTAAGGTAAAGACGTATTTATTATCAAATATATGAGACTACCATTATGAGATTCACAAAAAATATTTTGGTGAAGGAAGACATTGCTATAATTGTCTTAACTTATAAAAGTAAAGACGTATTTATTATCAAATATATGAGGCTTCCATTATCAGATTCACAAAAAATATTTTGGCGAAGAAAGACATTTCTATAATTGTCTTAACTTATAAATTATGTATTTTTGCTACTTAGGTCTGATTATTATTACATTAAATATCTTAATTTGTAAAGTATTTGCTGTTTCAAAAGACGTAGTTATGATCAAATATATGAGATTATCGGATTACCATTATCAGATTCCCAAAAAAAATACTTTGGTAAAGGAAGACATTGTTATAATTGTTATAATATAATTGTTATAATTGTGTGAATTATAAATTATGAATTTTTGTTACTACAATTTGATTATTGTTATATAAAATCTCTTAATTTGTAAACCATTTGCTCATTTAAGCAATATTTTATTAAGTAATAAACCTGCTTCGTATTTCTTGTTATACAGACTCTCCTACAGGACGAATTGTTAGTTCTGTTACCTAAAACATAAGCAAATTAAACATTCGGCAGCTTTATTATTAATTGGGATAATAGCTACTTGTACATGTGGAGGAGTACCAAGAACAAATAGTACAGCTGAGGCAATATCTTTGCTTTCCAAGTACGGAGCAACCTCTTCCATGGCACGAATAGCATCAATTTCCAAAAATCCATTTACTTTGCTAATTTCTGTTTTCACGTAACCAGGACTTAAGCTCTAAAAAATAATAACTATTAAGTATCAAACGCTGATATAGTTCATAGTTTCATTTCAATAACGAAATAACGATCATCTGTAAATCTACATACAGGGTAATTCAAAAAGGTCTAGTCCAGACTTAACCTAATGCAAATTTGATATAAGAGTCGTGCACAGTACAACTGAAACTAATTCTCCTGAAAATTTGACAAAGTTTCAGAATTAAATTAGGGAGAAAATCAAACATTTAAATTTCTGCATTGACAAGTATAGGTTGGCTATAGCTGAAATTTCTTAAAATTTTGGGTATTGCTAAAATTTCTGAAAATTTATTATTTGTATGTTTGATATTTGATTCGTGTATAGTACACCTGAAACTAATTCTCCTGAAAATTTGACAAAGTTTCAGTATTAAATAAAAGAGAAAATCAAACACATAACTTTCTGAATTACCGAGTCTGGGTCAGCTATCACTGAAAATTCTGAAAATTTGTAAGTGGCAAATTTGATATTAGATTCGTATACAATATACCCGAATGTAATTTTGCTGAAATTTGGACAAAGTTCCAGTAATAAATAAGGGAGAAAATCAAACATTTAATTTTCTGCATTGACAAGTATGAGTTAGCAATTACTGAAATATCTGAAAATTTATTATATGCAATTTGATATTAGATTAGTATACAGTACACCTGAAACTAATTCTCCTAAAATTTTGACAAAGTTTCAGTATAAAATAAGGGAGAAAATCAAACACATAACTTTCAGAATTGACAAGTATGGGTTAGCTATTTCTGAAATTTCTGTAACTATTTTATTTGCAAGTTTGATACCAGATTCGTGTACAGTACATCTAAAACTAATTCTGCTGAAAATTTAACAATGTTTCAGTAATAAATAAGGTAGAATATCAAACACATAACATTCTGCATTGACCAGTATGGTTTAGTTATTACTGAAATTTCTGAAAATTTATTATTTGCAAATTTGATGTTAGATTCGTGCACAGTACACCTGAAACTAATTCTCCTGAAAATTTGACAAAGTATCAGTATTTAATAAGGGAGAAAATCAAACACTTAACTTTCTGCATTGACAAGAATGGCTTAGCTATTACTGAATTTTCTGAAAATTTATTATTTGCAAATTTGATATTAGATTCATGTACAGTATACCTGAAACCAATTCTCCTGAAAATTGGACAAAGTTTCAGTATTAAATAAAGGAGAAAATCAAACATATAACTTTCTGCATTGACAAGTATGGGTTAGCTATTACTGAAATTTCTGAAAATTCATTATTTGAAAATTTGATATTAGATTCGTGTACGTATACCTGATCCTAATTATTCTGAAAATTTGACAAAGTTTCAGTACAAAATAAGGGATAAAATCAAAAATATAACTTTTAGCATTACCAAGTATGGGTTAGCTATTACTGAAATTTCTGAAAATTTATTATATGCAAATTTGATATTATATTCGTATACAGTATACCTAAAACTAATTCTCCTGAAAATTTTAGTATTAAATAAGAGAGAAAATTATACATTTAACTTTCTGCATTGACAAGTAAGGGTTAGTTATTACTGAAATTTCTGAAAATTTCTAATTTGCAAATTTGATAATAAATTTGTGTACAGCACACTTGAAACTAATTCTCCTGAAAATTTGACAAACTTTCAGTATTAGATAAGAGAGAAAATCAACCACATAACTTTCTGCATTGACAAGTATTAGTTAGCTATGACGGATATTTTTGAAAATTTTTTATTTGCAAATTTGATATTAGTTTCGTGTAGAATATACCTAAGACTAATTCTCCTGAAAATTTGACAAGGTTTCAGAATTAAATAAGGGATAAAATCAAAAATATAACTTTTAGCATTACCAAGTATGGGTTAGCTATTACTGAAATTTCTGAAAATTTATTATATGCAAATTTGATATTATATTCGTATACAGTATACCTAAAACTAATTCTCCTGAAAATTTTAGTATTAAATAAGAGAGAAAATTATACATTTAACTTTCTGCATTGACAAGTAAGGGTTAGTTATTACTGAAATTTCTGAAAATTTCTAATTTGCAAATTTGATAATAAATTTGTGTACAGTACACTTGAAACTAATTCTCCTGAAAATTTGACAAACTTTCAGTATTAGATAAGAGAGAAAATCAACCACATAACTTTCTGCATTGACAAGTATTAGTTAGCTATGACGGATATTTTTGAAATTTTTTTATTTGCAAATTTGATATTAGTTTCGTGTAGAATATACCTAAGACTAATTCTCCTGAAAATTTGACAAGGTTTCAGAATTAAATAAGGGATAAAATAAAACATATAACTGTCAGCATTGACAAGTGTGGGTTAGCTATTACTGAAATTTCTGAATATTTATTATTTGCAAATTTGATGTTAGATTCGTGCATAGTACACCTGAAACTAATTCTCCTGAAAATTTGACAAAGTTTCAGTATTAAATAAGGTAGAAAATCAAACACATAACTTTCTGCATTGACAAGTATGGGTTAGCTAATACTGAAATTTCTGAAAATTTATTATATGCAAATTTAATATTATATTCGTGTACACTACAACTGAAACTTATTCTTCTGAAAACTTGACAAAGTTTCAGTATTAAATAAGGGACAAAATCAAGCATATGACCTTCTGCATTGACAAGTATGGGTTAGCTATCACTGAAAATTCTGAAACTATTTTATTTGCAAATTTCATACTAAATTCGTGTACAGTACACCTGAGACTAATTCTCCTGAAAATTTGACAGAGTTTCAGTATTATATAAGGTGGAAAATCAAACATATAACTTTCAGCATTGACAACTATGGGTTAGCTATTACTGAAATTTCTGAAACTTGATTAGTTGCAAATTTGGTATTAGATTCGTATACAGTACACCTGAAACTAATTATCCTGAAAATTTGACAAAGTTTCCGTATTCAGTAAGGTAGAAAATCAAACATATAACTTTCTGCATTGACATGTATGGGTTAGCTATTACTGAAATTTCAGAAACTTTATAATTTGCAAATTTCATATTATATTCGTGTACAGTATACCTAAAAGTAATTCTCCTGAAAATTTGACATAGTTTTAGTATTAAATAATGGAGAAAATCCAACATATAACTTTCTGCATTGACAAGTATGGGTTAGCTATTACTGAAATTTCTGAAAAGTTATTATTTGCAAATTAGACATTGGACTAGTATACAGTACACCTGAGACTAATTCTCCTGAAAAGTTGACAAAGTTTGAGTACTAAATAAGGGAGAACATGAAACACATAACTTTCAGAATTGACAAGTATGGGTTAGCTATAACTGAAATTTTTGAAAATGTATTACCTGCAAATTTGATATTAGTTTCATGTACAGTACACCTGAGACTAATTCTCCTGAAAATTTGACAGAGTTTCAGTATTAAATATGGTAGAAAATCATACATTTAACTTTCTGCATTCACAAGTATGAGTTTATTTCAAAAATTTCTGAAAATTTATTATTTGCATATTTGATATTATATTCACGCACAGTATACCTGAAAGTAATTCTCCTGAAAATTTGACAAAGTTTCAGTATTAAGTAAGGAGAAAATCAAACATATAACTTTCTGCATTGACAAGTATGGGTTAGCTATTACTGAAATTTCAGAAAATTTATTATTTGCAAACTTGATAATAGATTCGTGTACAGTACATATGTAACTAATTTTCCTGAAAATTTGACAAAGTTTCAGTATTAAATAAGAGAAAATGAAACATTTAACTTTCTGCATTGACAAGTATGGGTTAGCTATTACTGAAATTCCTGAAAATTTATTATTTGCAAATTAGATATTAGATTCTCTCTCTTCACCTCTTTCTGTTTCCTCCTCCTCGTCTCTCTTTTTCGTCCTCCGTCTTCCTCTCTTTCTCTCCTCCTCCTACTCCTCTCTCTTTCTCCTTCTCCTCCTTCATCTCTCTTTTTCCTCCTCCTCCTTCCTCTCTATCTTCTCCTCCCCTTCCTCTCTCTCTTTCACACTCTTCTATTTCTCCTCCTCCTTTCTCTCTATCACTCTTCTCTCTCTCTCTTTCACACTTCTCTCATTCTCCTCCTCCTTTATCTCTCTCAGACTCCTCACTCTCTTTATCTCTCCTCCTCATTTTTCTCTCGCACAATCCTCACTCTCTCTCTCTCTCTCTTTCCTCCTACTTTCTCTCTCTCTATCTCTCCTCTTCCTTTTTCTCTCGCACAATCCTCACTCTCTCTCTCTCTCTCTCTTTCCTCCTACTTTCCCTCTCTTACACTCCTCTCAATATCCTCTTCTCTCTCTCTCCACCTCCCCCCGTCTCTTTCTCTCTATTTACAATATATAGCACGTTTATCCCTTACCGTAACTTTAATCTTTCTTCCCATCCTAAACATTTCCTGCCTCAATGTTTCTGCCATCGCCGTGACGGCATGCTTACTGGCAGGATACACGTTGTTCATCGGAAGGAGAGCCACATAGTGCCCGAGGATGCTGTTTATGTGGACGACGTGGCCGTCCACTTCGGCGGCAATCATCGACTTGACCGCCTCCCGGGTGGCCACGGCCGTGGCCAGCACGTTGGTCTCCAGGATGCGCCTGAAGTCTTCGGTGCTTCCGTCGCAGAGGTTCGTGGGCCTTGCGATCCCGGCGTTGTTCACCAGGACGTGCACCGGACCCCAGAGGCCCGTCGCCCAGGAGAAGGCCCCCAGGAGTTCCTCCTCGACGGTGACGTCCACTTTGTGGGCGTGAAGGGCGCCACGTGAGCCCTCCAGTGTCTTCGCCAGTTCCTCGACGCGCTCCACGCGCCTCGCCAGGCCTACCACCTAAAAGGTGGGAAGATGATGAATAAGGCATGGGGGTTTGGTCCGTGATAAGATATTTTTTTGATGACCTAACCAACTCAAAATTGCCCCAAAATATATTCCAAATGTCCAAAATGTTTTGGACATTAGTACAAATGTCCAAAATGTTTTGGACATTAGTCCAAATTGTTTTGGACATTAGTCCAAATGTCCAAAATGTTTTGGACATTAGTCCAAATGTCCAAATATTTCGGATTTTTTATGGGAAAGTTTGGGCACCTATAGTCCATGCCAGATAAGATGTCACTTATCACATAAAACTGATATCCCCCCACTGGCGCAGTTAGACCAGTGAGAATGCCACCCAACACCGCGGGAACTGTTTTGAGCAATAAATTTATTCCTTTGATACCTTGGATATAAGTGGAAAGTGGAAGTGGAAGTGGTTAGACCAGTGAGAATGCAACTCAAAACCGCGGGAACTGTTTTGAGCAATATACAGGGTGTATCAGCCAAATGGAATAAATTCAATAATAAATAAATGGGGGCGTGTTCGAAAAAACGCTCGGACACGTCGATTGTTATTTTTAGTTGCGCATTTTTTTCAATAAAAACTTTTTATACAGGGTGTGTCATGTGACCGTGGCCAATACCAACTTTCTCATTTTAAATGCAACACCTGGTATATTATTCAATTTTTGGATTCTTCAGAAAATTCTAGACATATTTCATGTACAATGTCCTATACCTATCTTCAACTGTTTCGGAAATATTAAGTAGAACTACCTCAACCGAATATTTCCAAATCGGTGGATAGGGAGGCGAGGATCAATGGAATGGCCAGCACGATCCCCTGATCTGACGTCATTAGACTTCTTCTTATCGGGATATGTCAAAAGTATTGTATACAAAACTAAACCCCTCGACTTAGCTGACTTAAGAAGACGAATAATGGTTGCGATTAGATCGGTCACGCCTGAGATGTTGAGTAACGTTAGAAGAAATTTCTATTTAAGATTAGGATGTTGCCAAGACGTTCACGGCGAGCATTTTGAACATCTCCTCCATTGAAATTTATTGTTTTTTTTTTTGTTTTTTTACATTATCAAGAAATAAACAGTATTACTTATTAGTTTTTGAGTGTGTTGTAACGAATTTCTGTAACCAAATAATTTTCTTTTTTTAATGTTAATTTTTGCAATAAATCTGAAAACACTTAATATTTCCGAAACAGTTGAAGATAGGTATAGGACATTGTACATGAAATATGTCTAGAATTTTCTGAAGAATCCAAAAATTGAATAATATACCAGGTGTTGCATTTAAAATAAGAAAGTTGGTATTGGCCACGGTGACATGACACACCCTGTATAAAAAGTTTTTGTTGAAAAAAATGCGCAACTAAAAATAACAATCGACGTGTCCGAGCGTTTTTTCGAACACGCCCCCATTTATTTATTATCGAATTTATTCCATTTGGCTGATACACAGTGTATGTATTCCTTTGATACCTTGGAAGTGGGAAGTGGGAAGTGGAAGTGAAAAAAGTGGAAGTGCTTCGGAATAAGCAACTGTATTACTGATGGACATTAAGCTCACTATGATACCTTAATAAACTAGGATGCTCCAAGAGATGCAGTTGCATTTCTGTTGACCAGTCTGAAAGGACACAGGAGGGACTTTGGTTTTATGCGAAAAGTTACATCTCATCTGGCATGGGCTACAGTAATGAGTACTTCAGTTGACGTGACTTGGGTCTTTACTTGGGGTCTTTACTTGGGGTACTTGGGGTCTTTACTTCTGGTACTTGGGAACTTTACTTGGGGTACTTGGGGTCTTTACCTGCATGCCCTCGTGCACTAGGGCCTCGGCGATGGCAGCGCCAATGCCAGAGCTGGCACCAGTCACTATGGCTAACTTCCCTGACCAGCGATCCATCGCGCGGAAGAGTATAATGAACGACTGGCGGAATTTTAACGTGGATCGCGTTACTTTCACAGAAGAGCTACTTTCTTAACGATCTTCTATGTCAATTAACCCACTTTCGTGACAACCGCATACCATGCCGCAAATAATTAAGACATTGTATTCCTTATAACTCCATTCACATTCGATTTTTTTTAGTAAAACAAAAAGTAACTAAGTGGTGGTAATAGAAGAAATGACATTCATCTGTAATAATAAAAATAATAATAATTTTACTCGCGTAAAAGTGTCAACTCTTAATGATCAAATTATAATTATATTTAAAGTAATACCGATTTTTTTTTTTTTTGTAAATTCTATTTTCTTCTATTTGCCCTATATAACATTACATTTTACATTTTTTACAATATTTAAAATTTATTTGGTAAATTCCCAATCTTCGTCATAAATATTGATGTATTGGTACCTATTTTAGCTGCAATTTAATTCTTACAATACACAATAATAAAGTACAATAGGTATTTATTCATTACGCAGCTCACGCTAATTTGTAATTAGTAATACAATTTCTTATGCGTAGTCATGATGAACCGGGAAACCGCAAGATGGTGACGTGATTAATCAAATAGCTTTTCCACATTGTTTAGAATACTAAAATATGTTCGTGCATTTGATTATTCATAAATTATATAGTAATCCTTCGTTTAAATAAACATGTGAAAAATAAGTTTTGCCTCATTATCATTGATGTTCGCAATTTATAATTCCTTGTACAGTATTACTTCTAAATCCTGTTATTACTAAAACTTTACAGTACTCTCTACAGTATTACTTCTAAATTCTGTTATTACTAAATCTTTACAGTACTCTCTACAGCATTACTTCTAAATCCTGTTATTACTAAATCTTTACAGTACCCTCTACAGTATTTCTTCTAAATCCTGTTATTACTAAATCTTTACAGTACTCTCCCTTTAAGGTACTCTCTACAGTATTACTTCTAAACCCTGTTATTACTAAATCTTTGCAGTACTCTCTACAGTATTACTTCTAAATCCTGTTATTACTAAAACTGTACAGTACTCTCTACAGTATTACTTCTAGAAGTAAGACTGTAGAGAGTACTGTAAAGATCTAGTAATAATAGGATTTAGAAGTAATACTGTAATACTGTAGAAGTAAGTATTTAGTACTGTAAAGATTTAGTAATTACAGAATTTAGAAGTAATACTGTAGAGGGTACTGTAAAGATTTAGTAATTACAGGATTTAGAAGAAATGCTGTAGAGACTACTGTAAAGATTTTGTAATAACAGGATTTAGAAGTAATACTGTAGAGAGTACTGTAAAGATTTAGTAATAACAGGGTTTAGAAGTAATACTGTAGAAGTGTAGAGAGTACCTTAAAGGGAGTGTACTGTAAAGATTTAGTAATAACAGGATTTTGAAGTAATACTGTAGAGGGTACTGTAAAGATTTAGTAATAACAGGATTTGAAAGTAATGCTGTAGAGAGTACTGTAAAGATTTAGTAATAACAGGATTTAAAAGTAATACTGTAGAGAGTACTGTAAAGATTTAGTAATCAGGATCTGAACTTGAAAATGTAATTAATTATTATTTACAGACTATTATTAAATAAAATATATACAATCTTTGTTTTAGTCATATGAAGATTGTTTATATATACCGTGACATTTTTTTAACTCTGACCATAGTAAATACAACGTCCCTTGCAAGCCCTTATCCGATCTTTTAGTTCTTCAATATCATTTTCGACAGATTAATTAACAGATTTATGGTATAATTGGTTGCATAGCTAATACTTGCAAATTGTTGATGTGTTTTTTAAATTGTACATAGGGTCGTTGTATTGTATATGTTTAGAGTTAAAACTTACTTAGCAACTACTTAGCAACATGGCTACAAACAAAAATGCATTAAAACAATAATACTATCTTTAAATAAACTTATAGTAATAATTGTTACTTAGCAACATAGCAAGAGACAAATTCATTAACACAATGCACTATCTCCAAATGAAGTGATAAAAAATTGTTACTTAGTAACATGGCAACAAACAAAATAACCAAAACAATAATAAGTACAGAATAATACCTTAATCAAAACAATGTTCAGTCATTAAATAGACAAGTAGGTAATTGATACTTAAACAACATACTATCTTTAAATAGACTGGTAAATAATTGTTACTTAGCAACATGGCAAGAAATAAATTTATTAAAACAATGCACAATCTTTAAATAAAGTGATAAAAAAATGTTATTTAGAAACATGGCAAGAAACAAAATAACCCAAACAATAATAAGTACTGAATAATACCTTAATCAAAACAATGTTCTGTTATTAAATAGACAGGTAGGTAATTGATAATTAAATAACATGGCAAGAAATAAATGCACCAAAACAATGCTCTGCCGTTAAATCGGGACCAGCAATTGTTAGTAAATTAACAAGGCAAGAAACAATTGTGTTACAAAACTGCGCGTTCTTTAAAAACAAATATGCAATTGTTGGGTAAGTGACATAGTAAGAAAACAATGCACCATTGTTAAACAACGAGTTAAGCAATTGTTATGGAAGTAACATGACAAGATAACAACGAATTAAAAAATGCGCTTTCATTATAAACAAATAAGCAATTGTTTGGTAAGTAACATAACAAAAATACAATGTGCCATTGTTAAATAGGGAGTTGAGCAATTGTTGGGTACGTAACATAACAAGAAATCAATTGTTGGGTAAGTAACATGGCAAGAAAACCATTGTTAAAACAGATAATTCAACAATTGTCAAGTATCGTGACAGAAAACATTGTGCAATAGTCAAACAGATCGAAAAGCGATTGATGTTGCAAGGAAATATGCAATAAAATAGTGCACAACAATTAAGACCACAGATAAACAATTGATTGAAACAATAAACAATTGAAAGAAAAGGCATCAAAACCAATAACTGATAGAAAATATAGGTATATTGTTGTTACTTAGTGACATGGCAAGAAACAAATGCGTAGAAACCATTGCACTGTCCTTAAATAGCAATGAGCAATTGTTTTAAGCAACATGGTAAGAACAAAACAGTGCAGGCATCAATAACAGGTTGATAAGTGAGAAGTAACTTCAGTGTATAATTAAATTTTAACATCTATACATTTGATACACGAATGTTGCTTTAAAAATGTACCATTGTTAAACAAGAGTTAAGCAATTGTCACATGAGCAAGAAAACTACATGCCACGAAAGAAAATACATCAAAATCAATAAGTGATACAATATATAGGTACATTGTTGTTACTTAGTGACATGGAAAGAAACAAATGCGTAGAAACCATTGCACTGTCATTAAATAGCAATGAGCAATTGTTTTAAGCAAAATGGCAAGAACAAAACAGTGCAGGCATCAATAACATTTGATACACGAATTTTGCTTTAAAAATGTACAATTGTTAAACAAAGAGTTGATCAATTGTCACATATGAAGAAAACAAAAATTTAAAAAACTGCACTTACGTTAAAAACAAATAAGCAATTGTTTGGTAAGTAACATGGCAGGAAAACAATGTTCCATTGTTAAACAGAGGGTTAAGCAATTGTTGAGTAAGTAACGTGGCAAGAAAACATATTACATTATTATTTGCAAACAAAGTGTCTAACAATTGTCACATGAGACGAAAACAACATTTAAAAAACCTGCGCTTTCGTTAAAAATAAATAAGCAATTGTTTGATAAGTAACATGGCAAGAAAACAATGTGCCATTGTTAAACGGAGGATTAAGCAATTGTTGAGTAAGTAACGTGGCAATAAAACATATTACATTATTATTTGCAAACAAAGAGTTAAGCAATTGTCACATGAGAAGAAAATAACAATTGAAAAAACTGCGCTTTCGTTAAAAACAAATAAGCAATTGTTTGGTAAGTAACATGGCAAGAAAACAATGTGCCATTGTTAAACAGAGGATTAAGCAATTGTTGAGTAAGTAGCGTGGCAAGAAAACATATTACATTATTATTTGCAAACAAAGAGTTTAAGAATTGTCACATAAGAAGAAAACAACAATTAAAAACCTGCTCTTTCGTTAAATATAAATAATCAATTGTTTGGTAAGTAACATGGCAAGAAAACAATGTGCCATTATTAAGCGGAGGGTTGAGCAATTGTTGAGTAAGTAACGTGGCAAGAAAACATATTACATTATTATTTGCAAACAAAGAGTTAAGCAATTGTCACATGAGAAGAAAATAACAATTGAGAAACTGCGCTTTCGTTAAAAACAAATAAGCAATTGTTTGGCAAGTAACATGGCAAGAAAACAATGTGCCATTGTTAAACAGAGAGTTAAGCAATTGTTGAGTAAGTAACGTGGCAAGAAAACAATATACCATTGTTAAAAACAGAGTTCAGCAACTGTTGGGGAAGTAACATGGCAAGAAAACAATGTACCATTTTTAAACAGAGAGTTACGCAATTGTTGGGGAAGTAACGTGGCAACAAAACAATGAAATAAAACACAGCAGTTTCATTCAAAACAAATAAGCAATTGTTGGGTAAGTAACATGGCAAGAAAACAATGTACCATTGTTTAAAACAGAGTTCAGCAACTGTTTGGGAAGTAACATGGCAAGAAAATGGGAAAGTAACGTGGCAAGAAAACAGTGTATTGAAAAACAGCAGTTTCACTAAAAATAAATAAGCAATTGTTGGGTAAGTAACGTGGCAAGAAAACAATGTACCATTGTTAAACAGAGAGTCAAACAATTGTTAATTAAGTATCGTGACAAGAAAACATAGTGCAATAGTCAAACAGATCAAAAGCAATTGATGTTGCAAGAAAAAATGCAATAAAATAGTAGCATCAATAAACATTTGTTACTTATCAACAAGGTAAGAAAACAGCGTGCCAAGAAAGAAATGGCATCAAAACATATAACTGATACAAAAGATAGGTACATTGTTTTTACTTAGTAACATGGCAAGAAACAAATGCGTAGAAACAATTTCACTTTCGTTAAATAGGTATGAGCAATTGTTTTAAGCACAATGGCAAAAACAAAACAGTACAGGCATAAAATGTCACGCAATATAATATTTAATAATAGTATGTTTTCATGATTACCATTGATTATACCATCTCGATTGGCTTTAATTTATGTTTACTCTCCATGACTGCCAATGGGACTGCAATCGATCAGAGTTGCAGTCTAATAACAATCTAATCCGTGAATTATGTAAACACGAACTTTGTGCATCGTTCCTGGCCTTGGCATAAATTAACACATACTTAAAATGTGTGCAAGCAAATATTTAAGGAAGGAGTGATTTAAACCGAACTCGTCAGAATAAAGTGTAGTTGCCATTTGAGAGCCACAGTTGATCTTCAGCCATGGACAAATGGCGGGGAAAGGTGGCCTTAGTGACCGGTGCAAGTGCAGGAATTGGTGCAGCCATTGCTGAAAAGCTGGTTTCAGAAGGAATGAAGGTAGATCATCAAGTTTTTAAGGCACAATTTTGGTGTTTTAGAAAACCTTTTTTGTTATGACGTCATTGAAATTAACTCATTGCGTTTAGGTTGTAATATACTTTTAAAAAATACTGAGTATTATGTTTAAGGCAGGTAAGTATTTATAGCACAATTTTGGTTTTTCAAAAAAAACTTTTTTTGACTACCCGACAACTCCTGTTATTAAAAAAGGTCATTGCGTTAAGATTATTAAATGCTTCTAAAATATACTAATCTATGTATTAATAATAGTAATAATCATAATATTAGTCATAAAATCAAAAAATAATAATAATACCAATACGCAAAAGGTACAAAAGCTGGAGATCAGTGTTCCAACTGCGACTATAAATGTTGCAGAAAAACAGGATGTAATCTTATAAGAGGAAGAAGATGATAATAATAATGATAACTTTTGCTGCTCAAGGCTAAATCTACTACTCCTAGGTTGTTGGTTGTGCACGTCGCTGCGAAATAATTGAGGAACATGCAAAGAAACTTTTGGGCAAACCTGGAAAGCTCTACGCCAGGAAGGTGGACATGACCAATGAGGAAGACATAATAGCCGCCTTCAAGTGGATATCGGATAACTTGGGACCTGTCCAGGTCCTGGTGAACAACGCCGCAGTTCTCCTCGACACGAACCTCCTCGATGGTGACACTAAAGTCTGGAAGCAGTTGATCGACACCAACCTCATGGGAGTCGCCATAGCAACACGCGAGGCCCATAAATCTATGGCTGCTGCAGGAATCGCCGGACATATAGTAAACATCAGTAGCATAGCAGGACATAGAATGATCTACTTGCCGGGGTCAAACCTCTATGGGCCTAGCAAACATGCCATCAATTGCTACACGGAGATGATCAGGCAGGAGCTGAATTCAATCGGAAGCAAAACTAAAGTGACGGTATGAGCAATTACTTCAACATGTTTTTGTATCAGAGCTTTTTTCAATTTATGTCTTCAAACTCTCAATGAACCTTCAATCGTTCAAAATCATCAGGTATCATCAATCCTTTATATTACTTTCTTCAATGTCACTTTATCAATAATTACCTAAGAATTCTTTTTTCAATGTATCCCTCTTCAATCTATCAATGAAGCTTCAATCGTTCAAAATCATTAGGGATCATCAATCCTTTATATTACTTTCTTCAATGTCACTTTATCATTAATTACCTAAGAATTATTTTTTCAATGTATCCTTTTCAATCTCTCAATGAAGCCTCAATCGTTCATAATCATCAGGTATCATAAATCATTTATATTACTTTCTTCAATGTCACTTTATCATTAATTACCTAAGAATTCTAATTTCATTAGAAAGTGATGGTATGTGCAACATTTACTATGCTTTTTTCAATGTATCCTCTTCAATCTCTCAATGAAGCTTCAATCGTTCAAAATCATCAGGTATCATTAATCCTTCATATTATTTTCTTCAATGTCACTTTATCATTAATTAGCTAAGAATTCTAATTTCATTAGAAAGTGACGGTATGTGCAACATCTACTATGGTTTTTCAATGTATCCTCTTCAATCGCTCAATGAAGCTTCAATCGTTCAAAATCATCAGGTATCATAAATCATTTATATTGCTTTCTTCAATGTCACTGTATCATTAATTACCTAAGAATTCTAATTTCATTAGAAAGTGATGGTATGTGCAACATCTACAATTGCTTTTTTCAATGTATTCTCTTCAATCTCTCAATGAAGCTTCAATCGTTCAATATCATTAGGTATAATCAGTCGTTTATATTACTTTCTTCAATGTCACTTTATCATTAATTACCTAAGAATTCTAATTTCATTAGAAAGTGACGGTATGTGTAACATCTACAATGCTTTTTAATCTCTCAATGATGCTTCAATCATTCAAAATCATCAGATATCATAAATCATTTATATTACTTTCTTCAATGTCACTTTATCATTAATTACCTAAGAATTCTAATTTCATTAGAAAGTGATGGTATGTGCAACATCTACAATTGCTTTTTTCAATGTATTCTCTTCAATCTCTCAATTAAGCTTCAATCTTTCAAAATCATCAGGTATCAGCAATCCTTTATATTACTTTCTTCAATGTCATTAATTACCTAAGAATTCTAATTTCATTAGAAAGTGACGGTATGTGCAACATCTACCATGCTTTTTTCAATGTATCCTCTTCAATCGCTCAATGAAGCTTCAATCGTTCAAAATCATCAAGTATCATCAATCCTTTGTATTACTTTCTTCAATGTCACTTTATCATTAATTACCTAAGAATTCTAATTTCATTAGAAACTGATGGTATGTGCAACATCTACAATTGCTTTTTTCAATGTATTCTCTTCAATCTCTCAATGGAGCTTCAATCGTTCAAAACCATTAGGTATCATCAATTCTTTATACTACTTTAACAACTTTTGTTCTTTGTTTTATATTTTTCGATTTTTCACTGAGACTGAAATGACTGAAAGAAATTCAATTCAAAAGTACTGTTGTAATTACGTCACACCAAAATACTTCCTCTTTCAACGAAATTGTAAATAACATTACATCATCGTAGATATTGCATAATGCATGACAATGTGTAAAAAGCGCCTCGGCAATTATTGTTTATACAATTAGCTAAAATTGCCATTTATAACTGAGCGTAATAACAATTATCTAAAATTGCTGCCTTACAAAAACTCATGGTCATGATTCAGCGTTAAATAAACGTTTATTGTATTCTAGAGTATAAGCCCAGGATTTGTTAGCACGGAGATATTCGATGCAGCTGCCAATGATTGCAAGGAATTGACAAAAACCGTACCTATGCTAAAATCAGAAGATGTTGCTGATGCCTTGATTTATGTGCTAGGCACACCTCCACATGTGCAGGTACTAATAATACGAACAATACAAATAAATACATACAATACAAATAAATACATACTATACAAATAAATACATAAGTAGTTAAACTATGGGGATTCTAACGCACCCCCCGCAGAGTTTTCGATTAATTTAATCCGCGTTTTAATCGAACTTTTGATTCGCGAGGAATCGACGGATTCGCGTCTAATCGGCGAAATTTGCAGGTAATGGGATAATCGCAACAATTATCCGCGGTACTTACACCGCAATTACTCTAATTACGTCGGCTAGACGCGAATCCGTCGATTCCTCGCGAATCAAAAGTTCGATTAAAACGCGGATTAAATTAATCGAAATCTCTGCGGGGGGTGCGTTAGAATCCCCATAGTTTAACTACTTACATACAATACAAATAAATACATAATATACAAATCTTCTTCTTCTTCATCTGCCGTCTCCATTCCGGAGGTTTGCTATCATCATTACTAATAATATACAAATAAATACATACAATACAAATAAATACAAACAATACAAATAAATACATTCTGGATGATTCAAGTTCATTGTCCTGGCGAATTAAATATATTTACGGTTGTTCAAAAATGATAAAACTATACAATTAGATACTTACGATATTAATCTACTAATTGGTGGTTTAAAATTTTTAATATCATTTTAAACACGGCTATAAATTACAAAAACAAAACAATTTTTAACCCAATGTACAATTTGTATTTCTTGATATAAAATTCCCCAAAGTGATCCTTTTAATTCATAGGACCCAATTATGAAATCGGCATTTAAAAATAAATTATTTTAACTCAATGTTCAAATTTGATTTTTTTATATAAAATAGCCCAAAATGATCCTTTTAATTCATACGGCCCAATTATGACAACGGCGTTTAATTTTTTAGTTATAATGCGACTAATTAGTTAGTCGCACATTTAATTTATTTTTCTATTATTTATGGTCTCTCATGAAGTAGAATAGTTAAGTAGTTCAGATATTTATGACAACAATGGTCCTTACAAATGCAGAGAGGTAAAATTTATGACATAAACCCTCGCCGCTCCGCAAACCATTGGGCCCTTTCCAGGGCCGAAATACAGATTTTAATGCAGCAATAAGCAATTAGCAATTTACTTATTGCAATTGCAATTTTAATGCAATAGGCCAGGCTTGATGGTTTAAAGTTTTAAAAATCATTTTAAACAGGGTTTTAAATTTAAAAAAAAACATTTTTTAATCCAATGTACAATTTGTATTCCTTGATATAAAATTTCCTAAAATTTTAATTCATAGGACCCAATTATGAAATTGGCTTTTAAAAATATGTATTGGATTGTAAGTAAATCCCTCATTTAATATTTCTATGATTTATGGTATCCCATGAAGTACAAAAGTCAAGTAGTTCAGATATTTATGACAAAATTGGTCCATACAAATGCAGAGAGGTAAAATTTTTGACATAAAGATATTTTTCATATTTTTGAAGCATATTGGTTATCATATGCAACAATATTATCAAGCAATAAATCGATACGCAAAACTTCACAATTACTGAGAAAATTCGGCTATAAAAATTCGAAAAATTAATCTGAGGGGAAAATATCAAAGTTCAATAATATACAATTTTACATATAAAGTACGATAAATTTATTTCTTTGGGAAGTCGTCATTTTCGCCCTGGACAATAAACTTGAATCACCCTGTACAATACAAATACATACAATACTTATTAATATATACAATACAAATAAATCGATACATACAATTCATACAAATAAATGGATGATTTAATTTAGAGATGATTATGAAAAATATGTTTTTTGCCTCATAGTTTACAAAATCATTTATAATTACTTAAATAGTTATTTTATTTATTTAAAAAAATTGGTGACAAGTTTTGGAAAACACCTAGATAAGTTTCTGAATATTTTTCCAAATATATAATATTCTTAGTTTTTGCAGTTAAAAATTTGGGATTTTATTGATTAATTCATTTGAAACTTTTTGTGGTAAGTTATGGAAATCATCTAAATATGTTTCTGAAAAATTTTCCAAGTATTAATTATTCTTAGTATTTGAAGTTAAAAATTTGGGATTTTATTTATTCATTCATATGAAACTTTTTGTGGCAAGTTTTGGAAATCACCTACATAAGTGTCTGATTTTTTTTCCAAGTATTAATTATTGTTAGTTTTTGCAATTAAAAATTAAAAAATTTGCAAATTATAAAGTTTGTTACAAAAATTCGAAAAATTAATCTGTGTGGAAAATATCAAAGTTTAATAATATACAATTTTACATATAAAGTACGATAAATTTACGTCTTTGGGAAGTCGTAATTTTTACATTGAACATTAAACTTAAATCACCCTGTACAATATAAAAACATACAATACATATTAATATATACAATACAAATAAATCCATAGATACAATGCATACAAATAAATGGATGATTGAATTTATAAATGATTATGAAAAGTTTGTTTCATGCCTCATAATTTACAAAATCATTTATAATTACTTAAATAGTTATTTTATTTATTTGAATTTTTTGTGGCAAGTTTTGGAAAGCACCTAAATAAGTTTCTGAATATTTTTCCAAGTATTAATTATTCTTAGTTTTTGCAGTTAAAAATTCGGGATTATATTTATTCATTCATATCAAACTTTTTGTGGCAAGTTTTGGAAACCACTTAGATAAGTTTCTAAATATTTTTCCAAATATAAAATATTCTTAGTTTTTGCAGTTAAAAGTAAGTTTTGCAGTTAACTTTTTGTGGCATGTTTTGGAAATCACCTAGATAAGTTTCTAAATATTTTTCCAAATATAAAATATTCTTAGTTTTTGCAGTTGAAAGTAAGTTTTGCTGTTAACTTTTTGTGGCAAGTTTTGGAAATCATAGATAAGTTTCTGAATATTTTTCCAAATATAAAATATACTTAGTTTTTGCAAGTTAAAAATTCGGGATTTTTTTTATTCATTCATATGAAACTTTTTGTGGCAAGTTTTGCAAATCATCTAAATAAGTTTCTGAATATTTTTCCAAGTATTAATTATTCTTAGTTTTTGCAGTTAATAATTCGGGATTTTATTTATTAATTCATATGAAACTTTTTGTGGCATGTTTTGGAAATCACTTAGATAAGTTTCTAAATATTTTTCCAAATATAAAATATTCTTAGTTTTTGCAGTGAAAAGTAAGTTTTGCAGTTAACTTTTTGTGGCAAGTTTTGGAAATCATAGATAAGTTTCTGAATATTTTTCCAAATATAAAATATACTTAGTTTTTGCAAGTTAAAAATTCGGGATTTTTTTTATTCGTTCATATGAAACTGTTTGAGGCATGTTTTGGAAATCACTTAGACAAGTTTCTAAATATGTTTCCAAATATAAAATATTCTTAGTTTTTGCAGTTAAAAGTAAGTTTTGCAGTCAACTTTTTGTAGCAAGTTTTAGAAATCACCTAGATAAGTTACCGAATATTTTTCCAAGTATAAAATATTATTAGTTTTTGCAGTTGAAAGTAAGTTTTGCAGTTAACCTTTTGTGGCAAGTTTTGGAATTCACCTAGATAATTTTCTGAATATTTCTCCAAGTATTAATTAATCTTAGTTTTTTCAGTTAAAAATTCGGGATTTTATTTATTCTTTCAATCGAAACTTTTTGTTGCAAGTTTTGGATATCACCTACATTAGTTTCTGAATTTTTTTCAGAAAGTATTCATTGTTATTAACTTTTGCAGTACAAAATCGGAATTTTGAAAATTTTTGGGACTTGGTAAAATCAATATATTACTTAATCCTGAAATTAATGAATTATTTACAAGCTGCAATAAACGCAAAGAGAGAAAAAATACAATAGAAAAGTAAAGTTTCTTAATATTTTTCCAAGTATTAATTATTCTTAGTTTTTGCAGTTAAAAATTCGGGATTTTATTTATTCAATTATTTGAAACTTCTTGTGGCAAGTTTTGGAACTCACCTAGATTAGTTTCTGAATATTTTTCTAAGTATTCATTGTTATTTTTTTTTGCAGTTAAAAATCGGAATTTTGAAATTTTTGGGACTTGGTAAAATCAATGTATTACTTAATCCTGAAATTAATGAACTAATTACAAGCCATAACGAACGCAATAAATCAGAGAAACAAAATAAAAACTACAATACAAAAGTGTCTGAATATTTTTCCTAGTATTCATTGTTATCAATTTTAGCACTTCAAAATTCGGAATTTTGTTGTTTTTGGGTCTTGGTGAAATCATTCATATCAAACTTTTTGTGGCAAGTTTTGGAAATCACCTAGATAAGTTTCTAAATATTTTTCCAAATATTAATTATTCTTAGTTTTTGCAGTTAAAAATTTGGGATTTTATTTATTCATTCATTTGAAACTTTTTCTTGCAAGTTTTGGAAATCACTTAGATAAGTTTCTCAATATTTTTCCAAGTATTAATTATTCTTAGTTTTTGCAGTTAAAAATTCGGGATTTAATTTATTCAATCATACCAAACTTTTTGTGGCAAGTTTTGGAAATCACCTCAATAAGTTTCTGAATATTTTTCCAAGTATAAAATATTCTTAGTTTTTGCAGTTAAAATTTGGGATTTTTTTGTATTCATTCACATGAAACTTTTTGTGACAAGTTTTGGAAATCCCCTAGATAAGTTTCTGAATATTTTTCGAAATACAAATAAAATAAATACAATCCAGTCCATACAAATAAATGGATGTATTAATTTATGGATGTTTATGAAAAATATGTTTTTGTCTCATAATTTACACAATCATTTTTAATTAGGTAAATAGTTTTTTTAGTTTATTTGAAACTTTTTGTGGCAAGTTTTGGAAATCACCTAATAAGTTTTTGAATATTTTTCCGAGTATTCCTTATTATTAATTTTTGCAGTTCAAAATTCGGAATTTTGAAATTTTTGGTACATGGTAAAATCAATATATTACTTAATCCTGAAATTAATTAATTAATTACGTGCCCTAACGAACGCAATAAATTAGAGGGAAAAAATACAAATTATAATACAAAAGTTTCTGAATATTTTTCCAAGTATACATTGTTATTAATTTTTGCAGTTCAAAATTCGGAATTTTGGCTTGTTATTAAGCCCTAATGAAACCAATAAATCAGAGACAAAAATACAAATTACAATACAAAAATTTCTAAATATTTTTCCCATTATATATTATTATTAATATTTGCACTACAAAATTCGGAATTTTGAAAATTTTTGGACTTGGTAAAATCAATATATTACTTAATCCTGAAATTAATGAATTAATCACAAGCCGTAACAAACGCAATAAATCAGAGAAATAAAAAACAAATTGCAATACAAAAGTTTCTGAATATCTTTCCAAATATTCATTATTACTAATTTTTGCAGCTCAAAATTCGGAATTTTGAGGTTTTTGGGACTTGGTGAAATCAATATATTACTTAATCCTGATAATAATTAATTAATTACAAGCCCTAACAAACGCAATAAATCAGAAAAAAACAATACTAATTACAATACAAAAGTTTCTGAATATTTTTCCTAGTATTCATTATTATTAATTTTTGCAGTTAAATATTCGGAATTATGAGGTTTTTTGGGATTTGGTAAAATCAATATATTGCTTAATCCTGAAATTAATGAATTAATTACAAGCCCTAACGATCGCAATAAATCAGAGAAAACAAAATACAAATTACAGTACAAAAGTTTCTGAATAGTTTTCTAAGTATTCATTATTACTAATTTTTGCAGTTCAAAATTCGGAATTTTGAGGATTTTGGAACTTGGTAAAATCAATATATTACTTAATCCTAAAATTAATAAATACATTTCAAGCCCTAACGGACGCAATAAATCAGAGGGGAAAAAAACGAATTACAATTCAAAAGTTTCTGAATATTTTTCCAAGTATTCCAAGTAATTAATGAATTAAATACAACCCCTAATAAACGCAATAAATCACAGAAATAAAATACCAATTGCAATACAAAAGTTTCTAAATATTTTTTAAAGTATTCATTGTTATTAATTTTTACAGTTCAAAATTCGGAATTTGGAAATTTTTGGGACTTGATAGAATCAATATATTACTTAATACTGAAATTAATTAATTAATTACAAGCTATAACGAACGTAATAAATCAGATTAAAAAAAAAACTAATTACAATACAAAAGTTTCTGAATATTTTTCCAAGTATTCATTGTTATTAATTTTTGCAGTTCTAATCGGAATTTTGAAATTTAAGGACTTGCAATACAAAAGTTTCTGAATAGTTTTCTAAGTATTCATTATTATTAATTTTTGCAGTTCAAAATTCGGAATTTTGAAATTTTTGGTACTTAATAAAATCAATATATTACTTAATCCTGATATTAATTAATTAATTACATGCCCTAAGGAACTCAATAAAGCAGAGAAAAAAATACAAATTGCTTAATTATCTCATGCATCTTAATTAAACGCAAAAATACGGTAGGTATGATAGTAAATTGTTTACTTCTACTACTGTAATTAGAATTAATTTAAAGAAAATTAACTTTGTTTTGCAGGTGCATGAGTTGATGATTAAGCCAGTAGGAGAGATGGTCTGAAAACGGGTCGAAGTACAACGATTAAATCAATTGAATATAATTGTAGATCTTTTAATTATTTTAGTTTTCGCTTTACTATAATAAATAATTCATAGGATATGATATATGTAAACATGCCCTTAACAACCTGGGCGTTATAAAAGGGCGTAATGAATTCATTACGGCGTGGAGTGTATCTTCATGTAAACATGTCCATAACAACCGAGGCGTTATAAGAATGCGCAATGAATGTATTATGCCCTGGAGCGTATTTTCATGTAAACATGTCAATAATAACCGGGGCGTAATCAGAGGGCGTAATGAATTCATGACGTCCTGGAGTGTATTTTCATGTAAACATGTCCATTTCAACTGGGGCGTAATGAGCGAGCATAATGAATTCATCACGCCCTGGAGTGTACTTTCATGTAAACATGTCCATAACAACCGGGGCGTAATGAAGTCATTGCGCCCTGGAATGTATTTTCATGTAAACATGTCCATAACAACCGGGGCGTAATGATAGGGAATAATGAATTCATCACGCCCTGGAGTGTTTTGTCATGTAAACATGTCCTTAACAACCAGGGCGTAATCATTCTGGTAACGCCCTTGTTGCTTAAATAGTTATTAAATGAAGACGTTATTATTAAGCATTTATTATTACCCCCTCTATGTTTAGTTTACACTGTATATTTTTTACACAATAACAAATAACTGCATGTATTCTACAAAAAAATGTAGATTCATAGTTTAACAATAATACAGTCGCTAGCCCACGAGCTGACTTTAATCGTTCTCCGGGCGTAATCATCCTATTAACGCCCTTGGTGCATAAATAGTTTTGAAATGAAGACATTATTAGTAAGCATTTGTTATTCCTGCCTTCTATGCTTAGTTTACTCTGTATATTTTGTACACAATAACTGCATATATCCTACAAAAATTGCAGATTCATGGTTTAACAATAGTGAAGTTAGTAGTCATGCAAATTAATTACTGCTGTATTCAATATAGTAGCGAGAAGTTGCTAATGCTAAATAAATCTTGTCGTTTATTAATTTAACAAGTCCATTTCCGTTGCTTAGACTAATTACCATCGCCAAGTAGTGATCTACAAAACTTGGAAATTTTGGATCTATAGATATCGTATTATCTATATATTCATCACTATGCACTCTATGGATATGGTTTCCTCCGCAGTTGATTATTTAATGTTCATACACGCCAAACTTGTTCTACAGTTTTTTAATTGTCAGTCATCTAAATCTAGGACATAAGTGACAAATACTACAAAAGTGAAAACTCTACTGAAAAAAATACTGAAAATTTTTGAGGATACAAGCAATGTATAAGTGGTATTTTATAGTAAAAGTTAAAAGTCATTGTCCATGGGCGATGGTTAGTTCCCATGACTGCCAATGAGTCGGCAATCAATCGCAGTTGCTCCAATGCGTTAATTATCTCGTTAACATGAAGATTTGCGCACTATGCAGTGACCTTGGCTAAAATCAACATACGCGTAGAATCTGTAGGAGGAAATATGGGAGGAAGGAGTTAATCAAAACCGAGCTCATCCGAATGAGGTGGCTCAATAAAAAGAGCTGCTGGCATTTGGGATCCACAGTTGATCTTCAACCATGGACAAATGGCGAGGAAAGGTGGCGTTAGTGACCGGTGCAAGTGCAGGAATTGGTGCAGCCATCGCTGAGAAGCTGGTCTGCGAAGGAATGAAGGTACAGCAAAACTTCTTTGAGCAAAATTTCAACAAAAACTTTTTTTTTGCAATTCCAGTCATTTTTGAATTAAAACGAAATTTTGGTTTTTTTCAACCAAATTTTGCTAGGCTGTTCGTTACCTCCAGTCTTTGAAGATATCTCATTACAATTAGATCATCAAATGATTCTATGAAAACATTGAAAATCGATAACTGTAATCATAATAAAGAAACAGGCTGTAATCCTATAAGAGGAAGAAGAAGAAAAGTTTTTGCCGCTCAAACTTAAACCTATTTCTCGTAGGTTGTTGGTTGTGCTCGTCGCTGCGAAATCATTGAGGAACATGCAAAGAAACTTTTGGGCAAACCTGGAAAGCTCTATGCTAGGAAGGTGGACATGACCAAGGAGGAGGACATCATAGCCGCATTCAAGTGGGCAACGGAAAACCTGGGTCCTGTCCAGGTCCTGGTGAACAACGCAGCCGTCCTCCTCAACACAAACCTCCTCGATGGTGATACAAAGGTTTGGAAGCAGTTGGTCGACACCAACCTCATGGGTGTCGCCATAGCGACACGCGAGGCCCATAAATCTATGGCTGCTGCAGGAGTCGCCGGACATATAGTGAACATCAATAGCGTTGGAGGTCATAGAATGTTCTACATACCTGGGCTCAGCCTCTACGCACCAACCAAGCATGCCATGACTTGCTACACTGAGTTGATCAGGCAGGAGTTGAACTCCATCAACAGCAAAACTAAAATAACGGTATGTGCAAAGAATTAATCACATTGCTTTCTTCAGTTTAGCTTCATCTTCAATTATACATACATTCTTCAAAGTATTTAACGAATCTAATATCATTTTATTTTAGAGTATTAGCCCTGGTGGTGTTGAGACAGAAATCTTCGAAACAGCTTCAAGTGTCGTAAAAGATATGGTGAAGGCCATGCCTTTGCTGAAGCCTGGAGATATTGCAGATGCTGTGATATATGCATTAGGTACACCTCCTCATGTCCAGGTAATATTGAGGATTGAGAGACTAAAACTCAATCTATTGATTAACTGTTATCTCCTTGATAAACACTCAAAAATCTCATTTCCTTAAAATATATTCAACATACAGAAAACTAACATCGTAATGAGTAATGATATGTAATGTTTTTATTGCGTATAACATTTCAGTAACTTTACAACGATACATGTTTATTTGAGAGCTTATTTATGTTATAGCTGCAACACTTTACAACAATTTATGTCTGAGAGCTTATTTATGTTATAGCTGCAATAACAGTATTGTATAGCTAAGTTACTGCATCTATACATTTTGATGCAATTTTTATGTACATGCAAATACTAACAAATTGTGCAATTAGCAAGGAACATACTTAAAAATCAACATTGCAACAATATTAGACACATTTTTTAAGTACATTGCCACAATATCAATTTTTAGTTGTAAAGAATATTGTTTTAAATATTTTAAATGAGGAATACTTTGTTTATATCACATATATTTATAAATAGTAACTATAGTTTTGACCAAGACCTGATCATTTTCAAACTACAAGTAAATTAAATTAGAACGAAACACGTGCATTTATAGAGCATTAAATAGCGGGAAGAAAACGTGAACTTTGAACGCATTGTGAACGTTCTACGAACTATAATTAATAATTTATGAATAAATGTGATATTTACAAAGTTCAAAGCGATTCTAACTTAAATAATAATAATTAATTATGTTTAGTTATTATATTATTATGAATATACAGGGTGTATCAGCCAAATGGAATAAATTCAATAATAAATAAATGGGGGCGTGTTCGAAAAAACGCTCGGACACGTCGATTGTTATTTTTAGTTGCGCATTTTTTTCAACAAAAACTTTTTATACAGGGTGTGTCATGTGACCGTGGCCAATACCAACTTTCTTATTTTAAATGCAACACCTGGTATATTATTCAATTTTTGGATTCTTCAGAAAATTCTAGACATATTTCATGTACAATGTCCTATACCTATCTTCAACTGTTTCGGAAATATTTTTCGGAACTACCTCAACCGAATATTTCCAAATCGGTGGATAGGGAGGCGAGGATCGATGGAATGGCCAGCACGATCCCCTGATCTGACGTCATTAGACTTCTTCTTATGGGGATATGTCAAAAGTATTGTATACAAAACTAAACCCCTCGACTTAGCTGACTTAAGAAGACGAATAATGATTGCGATTAGATCGGTCACGCCTGAGATGTTGAGTAACGTTAGAAGAAATTTCTATTTAAGATTAGGATGTTGCCAAGACGTTCACGGCGAGCATTTTGAACATCTCCTCCATTGAAATTTATTGTTTTTTTTTTGTTTGTTTACATTATCAAGAAATAAACAGTATTACTTATTAGTTTTTGAGTGTTGTAACGAATTTCTATAATCAAATAATTTTCTTTTTTTAATGTTAATTTTTGCAATAAATCTGAAAACACTTAATATTTCCGAAACAGTTGAAGATAGGTATAGGACATTGCACATGAAATATGTCTAGAATTTTCTGAAGAATCCAAAAATTGAATAATATACCAGGTGTTGCATTTAAAATAAGAAAGCTGGTATTGGCCACGGTCACATGACACACCCTGTATAAAAAGTTTTTGTTGAAAAAAATGCGCAACTAAAAATAACAATCGACGTGTCCGAGCGTTTTTTCGAACACGCTCCCATGTATTTATTATTGAATTTATTCCATTTGGCTGATACACAGTGTATGTGTTTAATTATTACAATTACAATTATTTTTAATATTTATATAATAATTATGTATTAATTAATCATTAATTTCCATAACTATTTATGTTCCAGATTCATGAGTTGATGATTAGACCAGTAGGTGAAAAGTTCTGACCAATTCTGGGTACTTAAAATGTTTGAATGGGGTTTTGTTACAGATGTATCAATTGTAAAATATACACGTTTAAAAAACAATTATGCTAATTTCTTGTGACCTTTAGATACCTTTATTGAAGATGAGGCATGTCAGTCATCTACACAAAAAGGACTGTAATCAAATGCACACGTGCTATGAATATTGCTGCACGTTTAAATGCACACGTGCTATAAATAATGCAGCACGATGCTAATTAAGGAGCCATTCGGTATAATTGATATGATTGATATGTTCTTTATTTGCATTTTGTGCAAGTAAAATATGTGTAAGTATTATTTGTGGCGCTAATAAAATTTCAGTTGATATCTTGTATCTATAATAATAATAATAATAATAATAATAATAATAATAATAATAATAATAATATTTATTAGCAGAAAACTACATACATATTCCAAAAAATAAATACAAATCAAATAAATAACAACATAAAATAAAAATAACACACAAATAGCAAAAACATTTTTCACCCTACAATCTTTAGCGCTATTTACAGGTCCATTTGACAAACATACTCCCTCATCTTTAATAATCATAATAATAATAATAATAATTATTATTATTAGCAGAAAGCTACATACATATTCCAAAAAATAAATACAAATCAAATAAATAACAACAAAAAATAAACATAAAACACAAATAGCAAAAACATTTTTCACCCTACAATCTTTAGCGCTATTTACAGGTCCATTTGACAAACATACTCCCTCATCTTTGCTTTATACAGATGAATATTAGATTCATCCCTTATTTCACACGACATCCCATTGTATATTTTCAATCCCCTTGAATAGAAAAATCTGTCGAAATCATTGCTAATATCTTTAAAAATTTTAATCAAAAACTATTTTAAACTATTAAAATCGATATATTTCCAACTGAAGTTATTAAAATCTATATAGTTTTACCACCAGCTGCGAAAATCCGTGAAATTTTCAACATCCAACTTCCAACAATTTTCAACTCCCTAAATGTGTAAAAATTTAAAGTTAAACTGTCCAAATATGACAATTTTTTTAATACTGTGCAAACCTGTCATATCATAAACTGCAACACTCGAAATTAGCCAAATATAAATATTGTCGAAATTAAACAATTAATAATTATTTACAATATAATTTACAATAACAATTGTAATGTTATATGTTACATATTTAAAATGTTATTAGTAAAATATTTGACTCTAACACAAATCAGTTAAATTTTACTAGATTTGTAATCTACACTTATAATAGAGATATTTAGATATAAGAATATATTGTTTCATTTTTCTTAGTTCTAAAAGTTTTTAGACGTCTACATAATTTGTCAGTGTTTCACTTCATAAACTTAGTATTTGACAGATTTGACCATCTTAAATTTAAAAAAAAAGATTTTGTAAACTTGCCAGAACTGGAGATAATTAGATATAAGAAGGTATTGTTTCAGTTTTCTTAGTTCCAAAAGTTTTTAGACGTCCACAAAATTTGTCAGGGTTTCACTACATAAACTTAGTATTTGACAATTTGCTTAGCATTTGATTTACAAATTAACTTTTTAACACGTATTGTCAAAATTTCATTATAATTATTGTTACAAATTAACTATTCAGTCAATTTTTTTCATAATTTCATTCCAATTTCAGTTACATAATAACTATTCAATCAGTTTGTTTCAAAATTTTATTCCAGTTTTTAGTTACAATAAGTAATTATGTAAACACTGTCCACCTATGATCAATCATCAATGTATTCATGTTATTGGCTTTGCAGCTTTACACTTGTCATTACATAATTCATATTTTACTATTCTTTGAAATCTGGCTCATATTTTTTGTTCGCTATCAAAAATTTTGGCAAATTTTGCAAATTAGTCAGAACTGGAGATAATTAGATATAATTTCAGTTATCTTAGTTCTAATCGTTTTTAGACGTCCACAAAATTTGTCAGTGTTTCACTTCATAAACTTAGTATTTGACAGATTTGACCATCTTAAATTAAAAAAAAAAGATTTTGCAAATTTGCCAGAACTGCAGATAATTAGATATAAGAAGATATTGTTTCAGTTATCTTAGTTCCAAAAGTTTTTAGACGTCCACAAAATTTATCAGGGTTTCACTTCATAAGCTTATTATTTGACAATTTGCTTAGCATTTGATTTACAAATTAACTTTCGAACATGTATTGTCAAAATTTCATTATAATTTTTGTTACAAATTAACTATTCAGTCATTTTTTTTCATAATTTCATTCCAATTTCAGTTACATAATAACTATTCAATCAGTTTGTTTCAAAATTTTATTCCAGTTTTTAGTTACAATAAGTAATTATGTAAACACTGTCCACCTATGAGCAATCATCAATGTATTCATGTTATTGGCTTTGCAGCTTTACACTTGTCATTACATAATTCATATTTTACTATTCTTTGAAATCTGGCTCATATTTTTTGTTCGCTATCAAAAATTTTGGCAAATTTTGCAAAATAGTCAGAACTGGAGATAATTAGATATAATTTCAGTTATCTTAGTTCTAATCGTTTTTAGACGTCCACAAAATTTGTCAGTGTTTCACTTCATAAACTTAGTATTTGACAGATTTGACAATCTTGAATAAAAAAAATTGATTTTGAAAATTTGCCAGAACTTAAGATAATTAGATATAAAAAGATATTGTTTCAGTTATCTTAGTTCCAAAAGTTTTTAGACGTCCACAAAATTTGTCAGGGTTTCACTTCATAAGCTTAGTATTTGACAATTTGCTTAGCATTTGATTTACAAATTAACTTTCGAACATGTATTGTCAAAATTTCATTATAATTATTGTTACAAATTAACTATTCAGTCAATTTTTTTCATAATTTCATTCCAATTTTAGTTACATATTATCTTAGTTCCAAAAGTTTTTAGACGTCCATAAAATTGATCAGGGTTTCACTTCATAAGCTTAGTATTTGACAGATTTCACCATCTTAAATAACAAAAATTATTTTGTAAATTATGTAAAAGTGGTAAAAAAAAACTCTTTATTTTCAGTGGACAGTAATATTTTGTAATGACTTAAGTGACTTTTTTTAGAGATATTTAATGATTTTTCCAGATTTTTAATGACTTTTTTTGTGTTTTAATGTACTTTGCCACATATAGTTTGCAGTAGTTATATGCCAGTTGAGTAGTCATATTAGTTTTTTAAATAACATGCAGTTAAATGACTTTTAATAGTTATTATTTGCATAATTACATAACCAATTTCTAATTGACTTATAAAAAATGAAAATTGACAATTGTTATCACTTTACAAAAAACTTAGTTGTGTTTTTCAGTGCACAATATATTTTTTAAATGACATAATTGAGTAAAACAGTTGGGTAGAGAAATTTATCTAGTCATAATTTTTTTTATTTTTAGGCTTAAATAACTCTTTTTTTATTTGGAACTTTTTGGGCCAAGTTTTGGTGAAAAGTTCTGACAGAGTTTGGGTCCTTAAAATGTTTGAATGGGGTTTTGTTACAGATATATTAATTGAGAAATATACACGTTAAAAAAACAATTATTCTAATTTCTTGTGACCCTTAGATACCTTTATTGAAATGTTTGTATATTTGTTTGTATATCTGTATGCATGTTTGTAAGTTTGTATGTATGTTTGTATGTTTGTATATTTGTTTGTTTGTTCTTTTGTATGTTTGTATGTTTGTTTATTTATATATTCGTTTCTGTGTTTGTATTCGTATATGTTCGTTTGTATATTTATTAATACACCAGTCAGTTACAATATTTTCCGTCTACAACTATTTTTTAACTAGAGGCACCTTAAAAAAAAAATCTGCATCAGATTTTGTCTGATATCTTCATATACATTGCGTTTATTTCGAAAAATTCACAATCTAGATTATTACATATATTTAAAAAAAAAGGTATTCACTTATCACTTAAATGGTACATAAGATTATCTGAAATAATATTTGACTTGCACTTTCAGCAAATTGTAACTTACAGATAATTTAGAAACAAATATCAATTCACATGTTTAATGACTTGCACTTGTTTATAATTCGTCATTGATTTTGAACATTTTGCGATATACATAGAGTTGCATTTTCTTATTTTTTATAATTATCAAATACAATAAACGAGCAAGAATCAAATAAATCTCTGCTTAAACCTATATTATTGGAAAAGTGTCTTGTGTCGTAAAAATTTCATACTTATTGAAATTTTAGCATCATTTGGACATAAAAACCAAATTTCGTTACAACCATTTAAAATTCGTTAAAACTTACTTTTTTCCTTAAAGCCTCTTGAGTCTGCCACGGGCATGCCAAGGGTAATGCCAAGGGCATATGTCTCCGAGATAATATATTTTTTCTTCCAAAGTCCATTTACGGCACTTGAAAATTTATTTGCACGAGCAAAGGTTGGTACTTGAAAATGGTTTTGTATTAGGATAAATTTTTGAAATTAGCAATAGAGGCTACATTTGCCAAAATATAAGTTGCATCAAGACCTAAACTTTGTTTCTGTGTATGGGTGTGTGCATGTTTGTTTGTATGTATGTTTGTATGCATGTTTGTATGTTTATATGGGGTGGTTTGTAATTTTATGAATGGTTCTGTATTAGGAGAAATTTTTGAAATTAGCATCAGAGGCAAAATTTGCAAAAATATAAGTTGCACCAAGACCTAAACTTAAAAAATAGTTAGAACCAGGTACCAAAAACTTTATTATTTATTAATTAACAGTCAGTTGCCAAGCCTACAATCGATCTCCATGGGATTTAATCATAGATGGTTAGTTTCCATGACTGGCTATATGTCTCCATTCATTCGTAATACAGCATATAACTATCTAATAGGTAAATTATATTGTAAACATGAAGCTTTGCACACTATTTAGTGGCCTTGGCTTAAACAAACAAACACTTAAAATAAACAACTTTTAAAAAAACAAGCAAATACTTGTATAAATAAAGAAGCAGTGAATAAAACCGAGCCCATCCGAATGAGGATTCACTTGCAATAAACAGTGCATCTCTAATTTTCGAACCACAGTTGTTCTTCAACCATGGACAAATGGCAAGGAAAAGTGGCCTTAGTGACCGGTGCAAGTGCAGGAATAGGTGCAGCTATTGCTGAGAAGCTGGTCTCAGCAGGAATGAAGGTAATGCATAAGATATTGAAGCACTTTTTTTTCTTCAAAAAAACAACATGTTTTTTTTTGGCATGGTGTTTTGCTTACCATCTAATGCTTGTATGACAAAAAATATGAACGGAACAATGATTCATAATAATGATGGAAAGTTTTGCTGCTCAAAGCTAAATCTATTCCTCGCAGGTTGTTGGTTGTGCTCGTCGCTGCGAAATAATTGAGAAACATGCGAAGAAACTCGCAGGAAAACCTGGTAAGCTGTATGCCAGGAAGGTGGATATGACCAAGGAGGAAGACATAATAGCCGCGTTCAAGTGGGCAACGGAAAACCTGGGTCCTGTCCAGGTCCTGGTGAACAACGCAGCCGTTATCCTTGACACGAACCTCCTCGATGGAGATACCAAAGTCTGGAGGCAGCTGGTCGACACCAACCTCATGGGTGTCGCCATAGCGACACGAGAGGCCCATAAATCTATGGCTGCTGCAGGAGTCGCCGGTCATATAGTGAATATCAACAGCGTAGCAGGTTACCGAATGACCTACATACCTGGACTCAGCCTCTACGCACCCACCAAACATGCTATTACTTGCTACACAGAGTTGATCAGGCAGGAGTTGAACTCGATTAACAGCAAAACTAAAATAACGGTATGTGCAAAAAGTTAATCAGGTATATCTTCATTGCTTTCTTCAGTTTGGCTTCATCTTCAATTACACGTACATAATCTTCTTCGGACTACTGAAAATCATCTTCAAATATAGCAGCTATACCTATATTGATTTATTCAGTTTTACTTCATCTTCAATTACACGTACATGTTCTTCAAACTACTGAAAAACATCTTCAAATATATCAGCTATACCTATATTGGTTTCTTTAGTTTTTTTTTCATCTACAATGACACGTACATAATCTTCTTCAACCTACTGAAAATATCATCTTCAAATATATCAGCTATACTTATATTGTTTTCTTCAGTTTTACTTCATCTTCAATTACACGTACATAATCTTCTTTAAACTACTGAAAGTTATTTTCAAATATATGAGCTATATTGCTTTCTTCAATTTTACTTCATCTTCAATTACACGTACATAAACTTCTTCAAACTACTGAAAATCATCTTCAAATATATCATCTATACCTATATTGCTTTCTTCAGTTTTACTTCATCTTCAATTACACGTCCATAATCTTTTTCAAAGTACCGAAAATCATCTTCAAATATGTCAGCTATGTCTATAATGCTTTCTTCAGTTTACTTCATCTTCAATTACATGTACATAATCTCCTTCAAACTACTGAAAATCATCTTCAAATATATCAGTGATAGCTATATTGCTGTCTTCAGTTTTACTTCATCTTCAATTACACGTACATAATCTTCTTGAATCTACTGAAAATCATCTTCAAATATATCAGCTATACCTATATTGCTTTCTTCAGTTTTACTTCATCTTCAATTACACGTACATAATCTTCTTCAAACTACTGAAAAGCATCCTAAATAATATCAGCTATATTGCTTTCTTCAGGTTTACTTCATCTACAATTACAAGTACATAATTTTCTTCAAACTATTGAAAATTATCTTCAAATATATGAGTTATATTGCTTTCTTCAGTTTTACTTCATCTTCAATTACACATACATAATCTTCTTCAAACTACTGAAAATCATCTTCAAATATATCAGCTATATTGCTTTCTTCAGTTTTACTTCATCTTCAATTACAAGTACATAATCTTCTTCAAACTACTGAAAATCATCTTAATATTACTGTGTTATAAATTCATTCCTCATGTTTGCACGTGTTAACAATGATTATGGAAGTATTATTTTTGAAATTCTGGTTTCCAAATTATTTATTTTTCAGAGTATTAGCCCTGGTGGTGTACAGACAGAGATTTTCGAATCATCTTCAAGTGATATTAAAGAATTCGCGAAGACCATGCCATTGCTGAAACCTGAAGATATTGCAAATGCTGTGATATATGCATTGGGTACACCTCCTCATGTCCAGGTAATATTGATATTATAACAAATTAAGGGCTTCAATCTATTATCTTCTTGATACATAATAGCAAAAATCTATTTTCTTATCAAGCATCCTCAAAATAATTTGAAAATATTAGCTACCTAAAGAAAAATACCTAAAAAAAAAATTTGTAATGGGTAATGATGTAATATTGCGTATAACATTTCAGTAATTTTGCACCGATGTATGTTTGAAAGTAATTTTTATTTTGCAATGTCGTATAACATTAAAAAGTAGAAGTAATTATTACTAAATTACTACATCTGTAGTAATCAAAAATTATTATTTAAGAGATTAGAAATTATTCAAAAATATTCCGAAAACGTTTGAGAGTTTTTATGGGCAAGTTTGAAAAACACAAGATAAGTTTATGAATATTTTCACAAGTAGTCATTATTCTTACTTTTTGCGGATAAAAATTCAGAATGTTGTGGTTATTGGAGCTAAGTAAAATCAATAACCCAATCAATCAAAAATGCATAATCCTAAATTAAAATTATTCGAAAATATTCCGAAAATGTTTGAGAGTTTTTATGGGTAAGTTTGAAAAACACAAGATAAGTTTATGAATATTTTCACAAGTACTAATTATTCTTACTTCTTGCGGATAAAAATTCAGAATGTTGTGGTTATTGGAGCTAAGTAAAATCAATAACCCAATCAATCAAAAATGCATAATCCTAAATTAAAATTATTCAAAGATATTCCGAAAATGTTTTAGACTTTTAATGGCCAACTTTGAAAAACACCAAGATAAGTTCATGAAGATAGCTTTATCTGTAAATTCGATCTCATATTTATTTATTATTTCTTTTATGTAAAACAATGTATGCATCTATCTCAGGTAAAAATTAATATTCACTAATATGAAATCATAAACTGTAAAGTTATTTATGTATAATATTACATTCATAATAAAACAGCACTATGTTTTAACCACACAATTTTTTATTACGGTATTATAGAACATTTAAAATCAAGTTTACAACAATGTTAGGTACATTTTTTTGAATTTAGAATATAACACTACTATGTCTTAACCACACAATTCCAAAATGTGGTTTTAACCACATAATTCCAAAATGTGGTTTTAACCACATAATTCCAAAATGTGGTTTTAACCACATAATTCCAAAATGTGGTTTTAACCACATAATTCCAAAATGTGGTTTTAACCACATAATTGTGTGGTTGAAACATAGTAGTGTTTTATTCTAAATTTAATATGGATTACCACAAAGTGAAGGTCTCAACCATTTTAATGACATTTTTTTGAGTTCATTGCCACAACATCAAATTGTAGTTGAAAACGATAATACTTTTATTATTAGTTATTTAATTATTATATAATTATTTATCATTATTTATTCTTAAAAACTAATTTTGTTTCAGATTCATGAGTTGATGATTAGACCAGTGGGCGAAAAATTCTGAAAGTGTTTCAATGTGACTTATATTATGTGAAATATACACGTTATAAAATAATCTTGCTTATTTCTTATAGCGTTTAGTATACCTATATATAATACGAGGTTTGTCGGTTACCTTCATATCAGAAGACTGTAGCATTGTTACAGCATTGTGACATAGCATTATTAAATGCACGCATGCTATGAATATTGTAGTAGGTAAGTAAATTATGCACATTAAGAAGTCATTCATTGTTATTGATATTGCGTGTTGTGTATTTGCATTTTATGTGGGATCTGTGATATAATTATAACTGCAATCATTTTGTGGAGATACAATTTATCAAAAGGTACAATTAACTATTCTTTGTTATTTTACCAGCGCCAATTATGTTCTGTGCACATTTATATTTTTGCGACTGTATTATTATGATTATTTAAAATAACCTTAAAATTATTAATAAATGTGTATTTGCATTTTATGTGGGATCTGTGATAGAATTATAACTGCAATAATTTTGTGGAGATACAATTTATCAAAAGGTACAATTGACGATTCTTTATTATTTTACCAGCGCCAATTATGTTCACTGCACATTTATATTTTTGTGACTGCATTATTATGATTATTTGAAATAAACTTAAAATTATTCAAAAATATTCCGAAAATATTTTAGAGCTTTTATGGGCAAGTTAGAAAATCACCAAGATAAGTTTACGAATATTTTCACAAGTACTATTTATTCTTACTTTTTGCGGATTAAAATTCAGAATGATCTGTGATAGAATGATAACTGCAATAATTTTGTGGAGATACAATTTATTAAAAGGTACAATTAACGATTCTTTGTTATTTTACCAGCGCCAATTATTTTCAGTGCACATTTATATTTTTGTGACTGCATTATTATGATTATTTAAAATAAACTTAAAATCATTCAAAAATATTCCGAAAAAATATTTGGAAAATTAATGACGCTCACAAAAATTTTAAATTTTGGAAGACTGATTTAACGATCTCTAAAACAATGTTTTGCCTTTTCCTGAAAAAAATATAGGCCGAAATAACGATGCCTAAAATAATGTCTTGTATTTCCCTGAAAAACATTTTTCGGAACATAAATTACGCTCACAAAAATTTAAATTTTGGAAGACCGATTTAACGATCTCTAATACAATTTGTTGCCTTTTCTTGCAAGAGATTTTTGGCAAAATTTTTAAATTTTCAAAGATCGAAATAACGATGCCTAAATCAATGTCTTGCATTTTCCTAAAAAAAATCTCAAAAAAAAATCGGAGTTTTTATGGGCAAGTTTGAAAATCACCAAGATAAGTTTACGAATATTTTCACAAGAACTATTTATTCTTACTTTTTGCGGATTAAAATTCAGAATGTTGAGGTTCTTGGGTCTAAAATCAATATTCCAATCAATCAAAAATATATAATCATGAATTAAGACATTTAATTACAAGCCCTAACTAAATCGTAACTAAACTTTCTACTTCTACTTCTACTCTTAACTAAATTTGTCTTCTAAACCAAATCATCAAATCACAAAAAACTATTTGTAACTACTTACATAATTGACACATTGAGAAAATGTTCTATAAATTAATTTAAATTGAAGCAGTAGAAGTGATTTTTTGATTATCATGCCTATCGTCTATAATTACATTTGTAATATAATTGCAATTATTGAGAATAGCACAGCAATTGTAATTGATTTATAGAAAATTGTCTCGTGCATTGTAATTACAGATGATATTTTTATTTTATAGTTTTGTAACCGAATTGATCATTTTTCCAAATTTGCGCCTTCATCAGTTTTTTATGGAGTGTTTATTGACAAGTATTTTCCAAAAATTTATAAAGGTAACGTTAATATTACAAATTTCGCAAAAATATCACCAATTTATTATGTTAGTGACCTATATTTTCAAAATGTAACTTTTGTAAACCTTTTGTAAAGCGGCGATTATTTCTAAAATTTCATAATACGAGTATATTATCAATCTTTAACATTTTGTTACTTACATATGAAACACATTAAAGTATTCACTTATCTGATATACAAATATTATCACTTTTCTGAAATAATATTTGCCCTGCACTTTCAGCAAATTGTAGTTTGAGGATAATGGGAAATTAAATCAGATAGCAAAAGTAACCAATTCAAATGATTAATGACTAGAACTTGTTTATAACTAGCCAACAATGTTGAACATTTTGCGAATTCATCAAATTTGATGAAAATGAAGAAGAACCAAATAAATCGCAGTTTAAAAACTTGGAATTGTGTCTTATTTCATTCAAAATTCGTACTCATTAAAGTTTTAATTACGTTTGGACAATTTAAGTTTCGAAGTTCATCAAACTTAGTTTCAAGAAACGAACAAGAATAAAATAAATCTCAGCTTGAAATCTATATTCTTGAAATAGTATCATATTTCGTTCAAAATTTGGGCTCATTAAAGTTTTAATTATGTTTCGACAAAAAGTATTTCGAAGTTCATCAAACCCAAAAATGGGTTTTGGGATTTTGGGATTTTGGGTTTTGGGACCCAAAAATGGGATTTAATGTAATAAATATGGATTTTTATTAATTATATTCGGTACAAATTTCCAACCATCGTTCATTTGTTATTTGCCAATTGTGACTCCTTAAATGAAAGGAGTCTTATGATGTCAAGGGCATTGTATATGGACTATTGGTGCTCCAGATAATAAACTTTTTCTATGACTTGCCCAATCACGGTACTTGAATGTTTATTTGCAATACGAGAAAACATTTAATGGACTGATAATAATTGATAAAATCTCCAGAATCGAAACTTGAAAGAAATAACTAGCATCAAGACTCAAACTAAGAATTAGCTAACTTCAGGAGATGAACTTGAAAAAGTTATACCTATGTTCAGTTGTACGAAAGTACGAAATCTTTAATCATGGTTCAGTTTTTAAGGAAACCATTGTATGGTTTCCAATTCTATTCTATTCTATTCAATTGATTAGCAATTGTATTCTAGGTAACTGAACCATGTTCAAGATGACCCACGATCGTATAACTGAGCTTAAAAGTTTTTGAAGGTTTTCCATTTTTTTAAATCTTTGATCGTCGTTCAGTTTCTAAGGATACCTTTGTATTAGCAATTGTATCCTAGGTAATGTAACCATGGTCAAGGATGTTCCACAAGGCTGTACAATAGGGCCTTAATAATTATGAATTAGAAATTAACAGTTAGTCTCAATGAGCACCATTTCTAACACCATCTCAACTGTCTTTAAGCGATGATTAGTTCCATGACTCACATTGTGTCCATAATCAATCATAGTTACATCACATAACTATCTAACGCGTAAATTATCTCGTTAAAATGAGCTTTCTGCAATAGGCAGTGACCTTGGCTTAAATCAACATTCATTTAAAGTGTGTACAAGCAAATATTTGAGGAAGGAGTAATCAAAACCGAACCCATCCGATTGATGCGGTTTAATAAAACGTACAGCTCCTATTTGGAGGCCACAGTTGATCTTCAACCATGGACAAGTGGCAGGGAAAAGTGGCCTTAGTGACCGGTGCTAGTGCAGGAATAGGTGCAGCCATTGCTGAGAAGCTGGTCTCAGCAGGAATGAAGGTAAAGCATAAGTAATTAAAGCATAATTTCGATTTTTCACAAAACAAAGCTCCAGTCATTGAAGATTTGGTATTCCTTACATTTAGATCATCAAATGCTTCTATGAGAAAAATTGAAAATGGAAGTGCTATGATACAAAGCTTTGCTGCCCAAAACTAAATCTATTTCTTGTAGGTTGTTGGTTGTGCTCGTCGCAGCGAAATCATTGAGGAACATGCGAAGAAACTTGCTGGCAAACCTGGTAAGCTGTATGCCAGGAAGGTGGATATGACCAAGGAGGAAGACATAATAGCTGCCTTCAAGTGGGCAACGGATAACTTGGGCCCTGTCCAGGTCCTGGTGAACAACGCAGCCGTCCTCCTCAACTCGAACCTCCTCGATGGTGATACAAAAGTCTGGAAGCAGGTGGTCGACACCAACCTCATAGGCGTCGCCATAGCGACACGCGAGGCCCATAAATCTATGGCTGCTGCAGGAGTTGCCGGACATATAGTGAACATCAACAGCGTGGGAGGTCATCGAATGATCTTCATACCTGGGTTCAGCCTGTATCAACCCACCAAGCATGCCATAACTTGCTACACGGAGTTGATCAGGCAGGAGTTGAACTCGATCAACAGCAAAACTAAAATTACTGTATGTGCAAATATCTTCAAGTACATCTTCATTCACACTTCAAGTACACGTACATAATCTTACTGAAAAACTACTGAAAATCATCTTCAAATATAGCACCTGTACCTATATTGCTTTCTTCAGTTTTACCACATCTTCAGTTACACGTACATAATCTTCTTCAAACTACTGAAAATCATCTTCAAATAAATCACCTATACCGATATTGCTTTCTTCAGTTATACACGTACACAATCTTCTTTAAACTACTGAAAATCATCTTCAATTATACGGGCATGCTCTTCTGCAAACTACTGAGAATCATATTCAAATATATCAGCTATACCTATATTGCTTCCTTCAGTTTTACTACATCTTCAATTACACGTACATAACCTTCTTCAAACTGCTAATAATCATCTTCAAAAGTATCAGCTATACCTATATTGCTTTCTTCAGTTTTACTTCATCTTCAATTACACGTACATAATCTTCTTCAAACTACAGAAAATCATCTTCAAATATATCAGCTATACCTACATTGCTTCCTTCAGTTTTACTTCATCTTCGATTACACGTACATAATCTTCTTCAAACTACTGAAAATAGTCTTCAAATATATCACCTATATTGCTTTCTTCACTTATAGTTAATCTTCAATTACACGTGCATGCTAATCTGCAAACTACTGAGAATCATCTTCAAATATATCAGCTATACCTATATTGCTTCCTTCAGTTTTACTTCATCTTCAATTACACGTACATAATCTTCTTCAAACTCCTGAAAATCATCTTCAAATATACCAGCTATACCCATATTACTTTCTTCAGTTTTACTTCATCTTCAATTACACGTACATAATCTTCTTCAAACTACTGAAAATCATCTTCAAATATATCAGCTATACCTATATTGCTTTCTTCAGTTTTACTTCATCTTCAATTACATGTACATAATCTTCTTCAAACTACTGAAAATTATCTTCAAATATATCGGCTATGCCTATATTGTTTCTTTCAGTTTTTCTTTATCTTCAATTAGACGTACATAATCATCTTCAAACTACTGAAAATCATCTTTAAATATATCACCTATATTGCTTTCTTCACATATAGTTAATCTTCAATTACACGTACATGCTCTTCTTCAAACTGCTGAGAATCATTTTCAAAATTATCAGCTATACCTATATTGCTTCCTTCAGTTTTACTTCATCTTCAATTATGCGTACATAATCTTCTTGAAACTACTGAAAATCATCTTCAAATATATCAGATATACCTATATTGCTGTCTTCAGTTTTACTTCATCTTCAATTACACGTACAGACTCTTATTCAAAGTACTGAAAATCATCTTAAAATATATCGGCTATACCTATATTGTTTCTTTCCGTTTTATTTTATCTTCAATTACACATACATAATCATCTTCAAACTACTGAAAATCATCTTTAAATATATCACCTATATTGCTTTCTGCACTTATAGTTAATCTTCAATTACACGTACATGCTCTTCTTCAAACTACTGAGAATCATCTTCAAATATATCAGCTATACCTATATTGCTTTCTACAGTTTTACTTCATCTTCAATTACACGTACATAATCTTCTTCAAACTCCTGAAAATCATCTTCAAATATAACAGATATACCTACATTGCTTTCTTCAGTTTTACTACATCTTCAATTACACGTACATAACCTTCTTCAAACTGCTAAAAATTATCTTCAAAAGTATCAGCTATACCTATATTGCTTTCTTCAGTTTTACTTCATCTTCAATTACACGTACATAATCCTCTTCAAACTGCTGACAATCATCTTCAAATATATCAGCCATACCTACATTGCTTCCTTCAGTTTTACTTCATATTCAATTACACGTACATAATCTTCTTCAAACTACTGAAAATCGTCTTCAAATATATCAATTATATTGCTTTCTTCACGTATAGTTAATCTTCAATTACACGTGCATGCTCTTCTGCAAACTGCTGAGAATCATCCTCAAATATATCAGCTATAGCTATATTGCTTCCTTCAGTTTTACTTCATCTTCAATTATACGTACATAATCTTCTTGAAACTACTGAAAATCATCTTCAAATTTATCAGATATACCTATATTGCTTTCTTCAGTTTTACTTCATCTTCAATGACACGTACATAGTCTTCTTCAAAGTAGTGAAAATCATCTTCAAAAATACCAGCTATACCCATATTGCTTTCATCAGTTTTACTTCATCTTCAATTACACCTAATCTTCTTCAAACTACTGAAAATCTTCAAACTACTGAAAATCCTCTTCTAATAGCCCAAATCAGCTATACCTATATTGCTTTCTTCAGTTTTACTTCATCTTGAATTACACGTAGATAATCTTCTTCAAACTACTGAAAATCATCTTCAATTAATGTCAGCTATATCTACATTGCTTTCTTCAGTTTTACTTCATCTTCAATTACACGTACATAATCTTCTTCAAAGTACTGAAAATCATCTTTATATTACTGTATTATAGTTCCTGCATCATCTTTGCACGTCTTAACCATGATTCTGAAACTATTTCTGAAATTTTGACTTATTTATTTTTCAGAGTATAAGCCCTGGTGGTGTTGAGACTGATATCTTCGACGCATCTTCAACTGACATAAAAGAAATGGTGAAGACCATGCCTTTGCTAAAACCTGAAGATGTTGCAAATGCTGTTATATATGCGTTGGGCACACCTCCTCATGTCCAGGTAATATTGAGATTATAACAACTAATTTAAAGATTACAACAAATTATAATAATTAATGGCCTCAATCTAGCGCAAAGTGGTACATTGTTGCTCTCGGGGGAAAGTTGCCGTGCGACAATTCCCCGAGAGCAACTACGGCACGAGCCCCAATCTAGCTCAAACTGGTACATTGTTGCACTCGGAGGAAAGTTGTCGTGCGACAATTCCCCGAGAGCAACTATGGCACTTTGCGCTCGAGTTATTTACTGCTGCGCTGCCAAACTCTATTAAATTAAATTTAGAAAGAAATTGATAAGAGTATTGTTCGCACAGTATTTACACGTACTTTGCGTTTGTTGTCAATAGCAACGCGCGACAAAGTAACGGTCTTAGGAAAACGTCAACTTTTCGCTCGCATTAGCAAGCAGAAAGACCTATTCTATGTATCAATAGTTGGAAAAATTATTTGATTGCTAAATTACTTCATTTTTAAGTGCATTGCCACAATATCAATATTTACTTGATAAAGATATTATTTTTATTATATATTTATTGACTATTAAATAATTATTTAATAAATAAGACGAATGTATTGAAAAATGAATAATTTTTATAATTACTTATAACTCATTAATTTCTACAACAATTTTGTTTCAGATTCATGAGTTGATGATTAGGCCAGTGGGTGAAAATTTCTAATACGTATTGGGCCCTTAAAGTGTTTGATTGTTATTTTGTTACAGATGTATTAATTATGAAATATACACGTTATAAAACAATTATGCTATTTCCTTGTAGCCTTTAGAGTTTAGAACATATTTATTGATTGCTGGACTTATCAGTCACTTACATAATAAAAGGCTGAACTTAAATGCATCCGTGCTATGAATGTTGCGGAAAATTACGCCAATCGTAAATTACGCACAATTACGCACATTAAGGAGTCATTCGTTATTGATATTGTATGTTCTTTATTTGTTATTTATGTGAAATGTGTAATAAAATTATATGTGAAATTATTACTTGTAGATAAAATTTATCAAAGCATGTATTGCTTAATACTTGCTTTATAATCAAATAAATAATCAATTTAATAAAATTGATGAATTTTGAAATATTTCAAAAATCGCTATATGTTAAACAAATCTTATTTTCACCTTTTGCACCTTAGATACATAATCAACTCTCACAATATCTCACAATACAATACAATATTTTATTCAATTTTGTGGATACCCTATAGCATGAAACTGGGAACTGAATTAATTAGCGCGTTAGGGTGCTTCTATAGGCAACCTTATAATCGTGATTGTGCGCTCAAAATATGACATTACAGTCTTCAAAATATACCCCATACTACGTATAACAGCTAAATGCGAGAAATCGGTGTAGAAAACTCAAAATCAATGTAAAAATCTCATGTTCACCTTTTGCACCTTAGATACATAATCAACTGGCACTATATTTCGCAATACAATACAATATTTTATTCAATTTTGTAGAAACCTTGTAGCATGAAACTGGGAACTGAATTAATTAGCGCGTTGCGGTGCTTCTATAGGCAACCTTGTAATCGTGATTGTGCGCTCAAAATATGACGTTACAGTCTTCAAGAAACGCCCCATACTGCTTATAACAGCTAATTGCAAAAAATCAATGTAGAAAACAAAATTAATGTAAAAATATCATTTTCACCTTTTGCACCTTAGAAAAATAATCATCTGGCACAATATCTCTCAATACAATACAATATTTTATTCAATTTTGTGGAAACCCTATAGCATGAACCTGGTAACTGAATTAATCTGCACGTTAGGGTGCTTCTACAGGCAACCTTGTAATCGTGATTGTGCGCTCAAAATATGACGTTACAGCCTGCAAGAAATGCCCCATACTACGTATAACAACTAATTGCGAGAAATCGATGTAGAAAACTCTAAATTAATGTAAAAATGTCATTTTCACCTTTTGCACCTTAGCTACATAATTAACTGGCACAATATCTCACCGAGCTATGACACTATGTAACATGAAATGTATTTTTCTATCACCATCTTTCTATTATCTATCTTTCTATCTATCAGCATGTTTCTATGAGCAGTAGTTGATGTTTATTTGAATGGGTAACTTAAATTTCGATAGACAGATCGATATTAGTCTATAGCTAAGTTAGGTTATATAATTAGCACTTCGTTAGATAAATATTAATTGTATGGAACCATTCTGTCCATTTATGTTGTTGTGAGTGTATGTAGAAATTTAAGCACTGTCAGGTTTCGCCTTTTTTGACAAGGAATCAAATTGAAGGAGACAAATTAATAGTCATTTATATAACAAGTGAGTTAAGTACATGTTCTTCGTGAGAATAAAATTTATGCCACGAGCTCGCTAGGGCGAGTGGGCTAATTTATTCGAGTGAAAAACATCCTTAACTCACGTGTTGTATATAATATTTTATTCAATTTTGTTGAAACCCGATAGCATGATACTTGGAACTGAATTAATTAGCGCGTTTGGTGCTTCTATAGGCAACCTTGTAATCGTGATTGTGCGCTCAAAATATGACGTTACAGTCTTCAATAAATGCCCCATACTACGTAAATTTCAAGAAATCAATGTAGAAAACTAAACTAAACTAACTCAAACTCTAAAAAGAAAGCTATTTGTATTTACGTTTAGGTGTTGTAGGTTAGGTTTGATTTATTTGTTAGTAAGGATCAGATCGATACTATAGGTTAGGTTAGATTTATTTGTTAGTAAGGATCAGATAGGTACTATAGGTTAGGTTAAATTTATTTGTTAGAAGGTATCAGATAGGGTCTATTTATTGCCTTTAGGTTTATTCCCAAATTGCATACAATACAATCAAAACTCGCCAAAAAAAACACGAAAGAAACTGAATCAATTTTTTTTAAATAATGATGTTGAAGTTATTTAAGTTATGCCATCGCTCCCTACGGTCGCTCAGTCATTTTTGCCTGAGGTAACATGGAGGTTTATTCCCAAATTTCGTACAATATAATCAAAATTCAGCCAAATAAAACACGAAAAAAACTGAAAATTTGACGATTTTTTTATTAATAATGATGTTGAAGTTATTTAAGTTATGCCTTCGCTCTCTGCGGTCGCTCAATAATCTTCGCCTGAAGTATCATTGAGGTTTATTCCCCAATTGCATACAATACAATCAAAATTCGCCAAAAAAAAAACACGAAAGAAACTGAAACTGTTTTTTTTTAAATTATGAAGTTGAGGTTATTTAAGTTATGCCATCGCTCCCTACGGTCGCTCAGTCATTTTCGCCTGAGGTATCGTTGAGGTTTATTCGAAATTTCATACAATACAATCAAAATTCGGCAAAAAACACGAAAAAAACTGAACCTTCCATGTTTTTTTTTTTAACTAATGATGTTGAAGTTATTTAAGTTATGCTTTATGGTCGCTCAATCATCTTCGCCTAAAGTATCATTGAGGTTTATTCGAAATTTCATACAATACAATCAAAATTCGCCAAAAATAAAACACGAAAGAAACTGTAACTTTTTTTTTAAATAATGAAGTAGAAGTTATTTAGGTTATGCCATCGCTCAGTACGGTCGCTCAGTCATTTTCGCCTGAGGTGTCGTTGAGGTTTATTCCCAAATTGCATACAATACAATCAAAATTCGGCAAAAAAAACTCGAAAAAAACTGAACCTTCGATGTTTTTTTTTTTAATAATGATGTTGAAGTTATTTAAGTTATGCCTTCGCTCTCTACGGTCGCTCAATCATCTTCGCCTGGAGTATCATTGAAGTTTATTCCCCAATTGCATACAATACAATCAAAATTCGGCAAAAAACACGAAAGAAACTGAAACTTTTTATTTAAATAATGATGTTGAAGTTATTTAAGTTATGCCATCGCTCCCTACGGTCGCTCAGTCATTTTCACCTGATGTATCATTGAGGTTTATTCCCAAATTTCATACAATATAATCAATATTCGGCAAAAAAACACGAAAAAACTGAAACTTCGACGTTTTTTTTTTAAATAATGATGTTGACGTTATTTAAGTTATGCCATCGCTCCCTACGGTCGCTCAGCCATTTTCGCCTGAGGTATCATTGAGGTTTATTCCCAAATTTCATACAATATAATCAAAATTCAGCCAAAAAAAACACGAAAAAAACTGAAAATTTTACGTTTTTTTAATAAAGATGTTGAAGTTATTTAAGTTATGCCTTCGCTCTATGCGGTCGCTCAATCATCTTCGCCTGAAGTATCATTGAGGTTTATTCCCCAATTGCATACAATACAATCAAAATTCGCCAAACAAAAAACACGAAAGAAACTGAAACTGTTTTTTTTTAAATTATGAAGTTGAAGTTATTTAAGTTATGCCATCGCTCCCTTCGGTCGCTCAGTCATTTTCGCATGAGGTATCGTTGAGGTTTATTCGAAATTTCATACAATACAATCAAAATTCGGCAAAAAACACGAAAAAAACTGAACCTTCCATGTTTTTTTTTTTAAATAATGATGTTGAAGTTATTTAAGTTATGCCTTATGGTCGCTCAATCATCTTCGCCTAAAGTATCATTGAGGTTTATTCCCCAATTGCATATAATACAATCAAAATTAGCCATAAAAAACACGAAAGAAACTGATATTTTTTTTTTAAATAATGAAGTTGAAGTAATTTAGGTTATGCTATCGCTCCCTACGGTCGCTCAGTCATCTTCGCCTGATGTATCATTGAGGTTTGTTCCCTAATTGCTTACAATACAATCAAAATTCAGCAAAAAAAACCTGAAGATTCGACGAATTTATTTGATTAATGATGTTGAAGTTATTTAAGTAATACTTTCGCTCCCTACGGTCGCTCAGGCATTTTCGCCTGAGGGATCATTGTGGTTTATTAATTGATTGTATTTTTGTAAATATTTTCTCCCGACAGTCAAGTTTACATATTAATTTCGATATTTAATGTGATAAAGCTCGTTGAAAATATTAAAATTACTATATAATATACAGGGTTATTCACGTTATATGGCACGGAATATTGTGGTCAAAATACGTGACTTTCTAAAAGTTTAAGTTCTGGGATATATCGGGGTTCATTTTGGTTACTTTTTAATATCAATTTCATACTATACAGGGTGTTCCAAAAGCCTTAAAACTATCAAAGTTGTGTTTTTTTAATGGAACCCCCTGTATGACTTTGCATATTTAAATTTGACTCTTTTTAGGCTTTATAAATCTGTTTCGTTTTTGAAATAAAGTCGCCTGGTATGTGTCGTTTGTTATATATACAAGGTGTTGGTTGATTCCCGGTCAGGAGAAAAAACTATAATAATAATAATAATAATAATATATATTTATTCACGTTGATGTATATAGATATGACAGATCAATAGGAACATACATATAAAAATTAAAGGGAATTGTCATTAAAACACTTAATAATAATAATAATAATTATAATACCTACTACTCCTCCAGTAGAGAGGACTTAAGGGACCCCCTTACTTAAACAGTTAGGGCAGATATATACTTATAAAGCAGCAGTCAATATAAAACTAATTATCACACATAAATTCATTGACAGAATAATACGTTTTGTTCTGTAGAAACAGTTTTATTTCCGTTTTAGGATTTTTTTTATTTTTTATTTATTTATTTATTTATTTATTTATTTATTTATTTATTTATTTATTCCTTTGCCTATCTACCTTTCGGTATAGGTATAAGGCCTCTTTACTAAGAAAAAAACTATAAATAACAATTAATAAAACAATCATGGTAATTTAATTTACTACACATTTATTATTAAAGACGAGGCATGACAGTCACATGCAGAATGTAATTAAACTGCAATTAAAGACTGTAATTACATACACACGTGTTATCAATATTGCGGCATATAATTAAACGATGCGCATACAAAAGTCATTTGATGTAATTGATATTACCTATTCTTTATTTGCAATTAATATGGAATCTGAGAATAATAATATCTTAAATATATTATTCTCAGAGCTTTGTGATAAAGTATTTTTATAATAATCAATGAAATAACATTTACCTTTTCTTTCACATAATTTTTTCAAATAACGTATGTGAAAAAAGGTAAACGTAATTTTATGATTGGGTAAATAACGCGCGTTTTGAGTTTAAAAAAATTATTTTATTGTCTGCAGAGATAAAATAACATTTACCCTTTTTTCAGATACATTTTTCAATTTACTTATGTGAAAAAAGGTAAACGTAATTTTATGACTAGGTAAATAACGCGCGTTTTGAGTTTAAAAAAATATTTTTATGTCTGCAGAAAATAAAATAATTTTTTAAACCCAAAACGCGCGTTATTTACCCAGTCATAATAATGGAGTTTCAACAAGTATCTGCCAAATCCATTTCCATGTTAAACGTAATTTCATTGATTATTATAATATCTTAAATTATTTCGTTGATATAAAATTTTCAATAGAAGACAATTGATCAATTTTACCTTTTCTTCTACCATAGAAGACAAAATCGTCATTTTTACCTTTTACGGCTTTGCTACTTAATTAACTAGTTGAATGGTAGATGTTTTCATGGGGATATAAACAAATAAATAGAAACATTTTTCAATTAAATTTTGAATAGTTATTCATTTGGGTAAAAATCCCATACTTTTTATTTTTTTATTTTTATTATTATGAGTAGTTATACTAGGAGAGTTCTCGACCACCCCCCGCAGAGATTTCGATTACTCGCAATTTCCGCAATCAACCCATTGTTACTGCTCGCGGTGATTGATTAAAGCCGCGTATTAAAAGTGTCAATTAAATTAATCGAAATCTTTGCTGAGGGTGGTCCAGAACTCTCCTAGTATAACTACTGTTATGCAAAACACGTAATCGTATTTTACTATAATTATAACAATCTGATCAAAGATGGATCAATGAGAAATGTTATGCCAACTTAAATTACTAAATGAAGGTTTCCCATACTGAGGATATCTTTCGAGAGGTTCATCATTACCTTACTCCCATAACTCAATGACTTATGGCGCTTTTTAGCCATTTGAATGGAAAATCGTCTTTTTGCGTTATGACTACGTAACAATGGCCAATGACAATTAGCATAAACATGTGCCTCAAAATACCCTGGGAGCTACTTGAAATATTTCAAAATCTCAATATTTGTTTTAGAAAATTGTTTTTGTTTTAAATTTTTGATATAGTTTCATCCATGGTTAGTTTTTTTTTATTGTTCGATGATATTGATTATTATTATTGAGTATTTGAAACTTTTTTAACATTTTCGTACATGTGTATATTTAAATCGATTCTGCCTAAGTCATATATATATATATATATATATATATATATATATATATATATATATATATATATATTGTTACGTTTTTGGACTACAAATGTTACGTTTTTATTGCTCCACTTTGGCTGCCAAATGTTACGTTTTTGTTTACTCTGCCTATTTTATTAGTGTTGAACATTTAAGCATTTACTTGTTTTGTAACTTTTTGTTCTTTCTCTTATCTCAGGTTCAATAGTAGGTTCAATCATAACTAAATAGAGTTTTGTTCAAATCTTTAATGAATTGAAAATAACCAAAATATTAAAACGTCTAATATAAACTGAACTAAACAAACAAATCAAAAACAATAGAAAACAAAATTATTAAATAAATAATAAACTATGGCCAACATTAACAAAATAAATCCTATATACACAAGCCAACTTATGTGATAATATGATTCTTGCACTTTACGCAAACTTTCTACTTGCAGTTATCTTCTTGCTTTTGGTCCCTTGATTAAATCGCCCTCTTGTCCCTGCGTTCTCCTTTTGATCCGTTGTTGATTCCCACAAAAGTAAACAGCTACTTTTGTGTGCGAAGTTGAGCGGCTTGAAGTCCTGATTTTTGAATATCTCCGTCACGGCCCCTATCTTGTTGAACTCCTCTCCTGGTTGACTGCCTTCTTTCAGTCCTATGTCCAATCGTTGAAACCCCGTTACTATTTTGTAATGTATTCGTATTAGTATCGCAACATCTCCACCCGCGATCCACACGCGTCTCTCCCACTCGTCAGTCTCTTTGTTGATTATTTTCGACTTTCAATTATTCAATTCCCCAAGCGTCTATGCACGAAGTCACCTGTCACCCGTGGTAACCGATCAACAACCGCCATCCGCGGATTGCTTTGTATATTTGTGCATACTTGTTCATATTCACATTTACAATATTTACAATAATTTTTTTTAGCTTGTGCCCTAAAGATTATAATTCTATCTAATACCTATATAATAATAACAATAAATCTATTCTAATTAATCTAAATAAATAATACAAATACCATCACAATATATATATATATATATATATATATATATATATATATATATATATATATATATATATCGTCGAAAATCGTCTTTTTGGGTTATAACTATGTAGCAATTGCCAATGACAGCCCAACAGGGCCCAATTAGCATAAACATGTGCCTCAAAATACCCTAGAAGCTACTTAAAATATTTCAGAATCCCAATTATTGTTTTAGAAAATTGTTTTTTTTAAATTTTTGATATAGTTTCATCCATGGTTAGTTTTTTTTTTATTGTTCGATGATATTGATTATTATTATTGATTGTTTGAAACATTTTAAACATTTTCGTACATTTGTATATTTGTATATATATATATCTAAAATCATATCCAACTTTAAACTTAAGGTTGTTTTAATTGGCACTTACTGGTATTTATTTAAATTTATTTTATTATTTATTTTTATGACCTAACTAGTTTCGGTTTATAAAAAAACACCTTCAGAGGCATATGTATTTGAAGTGTATATATCTTCAACATATTTGAATTGTAATTTGAAATTTGAAGACATATATATCTTTCAAATTTCATCATTACAATTCAAGTAATTTCTAGACATATACACATTAAATACATATGCCTCTGAAGATGGTTTGATATAAATTAAAACTAGTTAGGCTATAAAAATAAATAATAAAATAAATACCAGTAAGTACTGATTATAACAACCATATATATATATATATATATATATATATATATATATATATATATATATATATATATATAACTTTATTAAACATTATTTGAAAAAAACTGCAGTTGGCGTGTGGCATTGATAGATAAGAATGGATTAGAGTTATATCTGTTTATAAAAATATATAGGATTGGTTTCATGTTGACAATACACTTGATTTAACTAAAAATGCATTGAAAAATTGCAAAAACTGAAAATGCATTGAAGCACGTCACATAAGTTATATTACATAAGATTTATTGAGTTTTATTTAAGTTTTATTAAGTTCACGTCACATAAGTTAGCAAAAGATATACGAGACTTTTATTTGTCTATATGTACTAGCAAATACACAACTGTTATCATGACAATTTTTAATGACAAATAAATTCACATCTTCCATATTCAAAAGCATTATATATACAGGGTGGCCCACTTATCCTCGCTCGGATCATTGCTGCTAGACTAATGAAAATTTAGGAAAACATCTGATTGAAAGTTATTGGACACTTGATATGCTACATTTAAAAAAATTATTTTCGAGTATACAGAGTGTACCATAAACTCGGGACATAAAATTTGGTTTCTTTTTTAAATTGATCACCCTGTATATTATTTCATTTTTAGAATCGGCTAAATGTGGGCTTCACAAATCAGTAAATAATCATGGATCAATTCCAATATTCGTACTGAAAATTTTAACCATAACATAGTGCAATGTTTGAAGACATGAATACCTCAAGCAACAAGAAATTGGACACAACTTGTTATAGTTTCACATTACATACTTATCTGTACGTGTTTCTTATCACGCTTATTGCATTCGGTGCGTATAAATTTGACGTACATAATGTCGGCATATGTTTTATAAGGAGGGGGGCCATCAATTTGGTGTACTTAAAAATCATAAGCGCAAATTGCTAGTCAGTTAAGTAGCATCTGCGCAAGGTTACGTGACTATTGTTAGCAAGAGGTATCTACTCTAAGTCATGGAAAGGTGGGCAGGAAAAGTTGCTGTTGTAACAGGTGCAAGTGCAGGAATTGGAGCTGTGCTGGTCAAGGAACTGGTTAAAGCTGGTTTGATCGTAAGTTAGAAAACTGGAGCGTATATTAGATGATATTTATATTGTAATGTACGCGCATAAACACGTATAACACTGATACTATGTCATGAATGGTGTATCGGAATTTCACCATTCATGAACGTGGCCTTCTATTTGCAGTATAATTATTAGCAGGTCCACTGTAAAGTGCGTTTGTGCTAAATGTATTTTGGGATCCTCCTTGATATTGCTTCTAGTAACAGAACAGCTTGGCAAGAAGCCAAAAATAATGCAATTTTTTATTTAATTTTTAATAAAATTTGATTAAAAGAATAAATTTTGCTAGTAGACAGTCTATGACGTGTCTACAAGGAGTTTCTAAAAAGTTGCCCAATTCTCTGAAAATTCAATTTTTTATAAAGTATACAATCAACTGTACTATTTTATCAAAATAATGTGGAATAGTAAACATAATACAGTATATCAAGGATCTTCAACCTTTTTGGCAGAAGAGCCACATAAGACTTTTGTAAATTTTGGGCGGGTCCAAAACTTGGTCATTTTTACCTGTATCTGTACCTGATGTTAATATATTTACAACAAATATCCTACAACTGTAATACATGATAAATCATTTGTTTAAATTGTACAAAATTTAGAAAAATTGGGAAAATTCGATCAAAAATGACAAATTTTTGCAAGTAGAAAGTCTATTACATATCTACAAGAAGTTTCTAAATTGTTGCCCAATTTTCTGAAAATTTAATCATTTTTCTAGTACCTACACCTAAAACATTTAATGAAAGTGTAACAAAAAATCGGACCTAATGCATTCAATTTGGGGAATATATCAGAAGGTGCAATTAGGAACTCTACCTATATAAAAATTAGACGACTTAATTTTTTTTCTAAATTTCCTAAAAACATATCAGTAAATCTGGAATAACTTAACGATTTGTGACTAAAACTTGTACTATTTTATACAAATAATGTGGACTAGTAAATATAATACAGTATAAGAAGGGTCTTCAACCCTTTTGGCTGAATATCTACATAAGACGTTTATAAATTTTGGGCTAGCCCAAAACTTGGTCATTTTTAACTGTATCTGTACATCATATTAATATATTTACAACAAAAATCTTGCAACTCTAAAATATTATAAATAATAACATTTGTTTAAATTGCACAAAATTTAGGAAAATTGGGAAAATTTGATTAAAAATGACAAATTTTACATGTAGAGTGCATTTTGCATCAGTCTATGATGTGTCTATAAGGAGTTTCTAAAAAGTTGCCCAATTTTCTGAAAATTTAACCAATTTTCTAGTACCTACACCTAAAACACTTAATGAAAATGTAACAAAAGATCAGACCAAATGTATGCAATTTGGGGAATATATTAGAAGGTGCAATTAGGAACTTTAACCACATAAAAATTAGACGTTTCAATTTTGTTTTCGAAATTCCTAAAAACATATCAGTAAATCTGAAAAAACTTAACGATTTGTGACTAAAACTTGTACTATTTTATACTAATAATGTGGAATAGTAAACATAATACAGTTATGAAGGGTCTTCGACCCTTTTGGCAGCAGATCTACATAAGACTTTTATAAATTTTGGGCTAGCCCAAAACTTGGTCATTTTTACCTGAATCTGTACATCATATTAATATATTTACAACAAAAATCCTGCAACTTTAAAATATTATAAATCGTAACATTTGTTTACATTGCACAAAATTTAGGAAAATTGGCATAATTTGATTAAAAATGACAAATTTTGCAAGTAGAGTGCATTTTGCATCAGTCTATGATATGTCTACAAGGAGTTTCTAAAAAGTTGCCCAATTTTCTGAAAATTTAACTAATTTTCTAGTACCTACACCTAAAATACTTAATGAAAATGTAACAAAAAAACAGACCAAATGCATGCAATTTGGAGAATATATCAGAAGGTGCAATTAGGAACTCTACCTATATAAAAATTAGACGTTTTAAATGTTTTTCTAAATTTTCTAAAAACATATCAGTAAATCTGAAAAGACTTAACGATTTGTGACTAAAACTTGTACCATTTTATACAAATAATGTGGAATAGTAATCATAATACAGTATATAAAGGTCTTCGACCCTTTTGGCAGCAGTTCTACATAAGACTTTTATAAATTTTGGGCTAGCCCAAAACTTGGTAATTTTTACATGTATCTGTACATCATATTAATAAATTTACAACAAAAATCCTGCAACTCTAAAATATTATAAATAATAACATTTGTTTAAATTGCACAAAATTTAGGAAAATTGGGAAAATTTGATTGAAAATGACAAATTTTGCAAGTAGAGTGCATTTTGCACCAGTCTATGATATGTCTATAAGGAGTTTCTAAAAAGTTGTCCTATTTTCCTAAAAATTTAACCAATTTTCTAGTACCTACACCTAAAACACTTAATGAAAATGTAACAAAAAATCAGACCAAATGTATGCAATTTGGGGAATATATCAGGAGGTGCAATTAGGAACTCTACCCATATAAAAATTAGACGTTTCCATTTTTTTTTCTAAATTTCCTAAAAACATGTCAGTAAATCTGAAAATACTTAACGATTTGTGACTAAAACTTGTACTATTTTATACAAATAATGTGGAATAGTACATATAATACAGTATATGAAGTGTCTTCGACCCTTTTGGCAGAAGATCTACATAAGAGTTTTATAAATTTTGGGCTAGCCCAAAACTTGGTCATTTTTACCTGTATCTGTACATCATATGAATATATTTACAACAAAAATCTTGCAACTCTAAAATATTATAAATAATAACATTTGTTTAAATTGCACAAAATTTAGGAAAATTGAGAAAATTTTATTAAAATTGACAAATTTTGCAAGTAGAGTACATTTTGCATCAGTCTATGATATGTCTACAAGGAGTTTCTAAAAAGTTGCCCAATTTTCTGAAAACTTAACCAATTTTCTAGTACCTACACCTAAAACACTTAATGAAAGTGTAACAAAAAATCAGACCAAATGTATGCAATTTGGGGAATATATCAGGAAGTGCAATTAGGAACTCTACCCATATAAAAATTAGACGTTTCAAATTTTCTTCTAAATTTCCTAAGAACATATCAGTAAACCTGAAAAAACTTAACGATTTGTGCCTAGAACTTGTACTATTTTATACAAATAATGTGGAATAGTTGACATAATATAGTATAAGAAGGGTCTCCAACCCTTTTAGCAGAAGATCTACATAAGACTTTTATAAATTTTGGACGAGCCCAAAACTTGGTCATTTTTACCTGTATCTGTAAATCATATTAATATATTTACAACAAAAATCCTGCAACTTTGAAATATTATAAATCATTACATTTGTTTAAATTGCACAAAATTTAGGAACATTGGGAAAATTTGATTAAAAATGACAAATTTTGCAAGTAGAGTGCATTTTGCATCAGTCTATGATGTGTCTATAAGGAGTTTCTAAAAAGTTGCCCAATTTTCTGAAAATTTAACCAATTTTCTAGTACCTACACCTAAAACACTTAATGAAAATGTAACAAAAGATCAGACCAAATGTATGCAATTTGGGGAATATATCAGAAGGTGCAATTAGGAACTCTACCTATATAAAAATTAGACGTTTCAAATTTTTATTCTAAATTTCCTAAAAACAAATCAGTTAATCTGAGAAAACTTAACGATTTGTGACTAAAACTTGTACTATTTTATACAAATAATGTGGAATAGTAAACATAATACAGTATAAGAAGGGTCTTCAACCCTTTTGGCAGAAGATCTACATAAGACTTTTATAAATTTTGGGCTAGCCCAAAACTTGGTCATTTTTACCTGTATCTGTACATCATATTAATATATTTACAACAAAAATCCTGCAACTTTAAAATATTATAAATCGTAACATTTGTTTACATTGCACAAAATTTAGGAAAATTGGGAAAATTTGATTAAAAATGACAAATTTTACAAGTAGAGTGCATTTTGCATCAGTCTATGATGTGTCTATAAGGAGTTTCTAAAAAGTTGCCCAATTTTCTGAAAATTTAACCAATTTTCTAGTACCTACACCTAAAACACTTAATGAAAATGTAACAAAAGATCAGACCAAATGTATGCATTTTGGGGAATATATCAGAAGGTGCAATTAGGAACTCTACCCATATAAAAATTAGACGTTTCAAATTTTCTTCTAAATTTCCTAAAAATATCAGTAAATCTGAAAAAACTTAACGATTTGTGACTAAAACTTGTACTATTTTATACAAATAATGTGGAATAGTAAACATAATACAGTATATGAAGGGTCTTCAACCCTTTTGGCAGAAGATCTACATACGACTTTTGGAAATTTTGTGCGGGCCTAAAACTTGGTCATTTTTACCTGTATCTGTACATCATATTAATATATTTACAACAAAAATCTTGCAACTCTAAAATATTATAAATAATAACATTTGTTTAAATTGCACAAAATTTAGGAAAATTGGGAAAATTTGATTGAAAATGACAAATTTTGCAAGTAGAGTGCATTTTGCATCAGTCTATGATATGTCTATAAGGAGTTTCTAAAAAGTTGCCCTATTTTCCTAAAAATTTAACCAATTTTCTAGTACCTACACCTAAAACACTTAATGAAAATGTAACAAAAAATCAGACCAAATGTATGCAATTTGGGGAATATATCAGGAGGTGCAATTAGGAACTCTACCCATATAAAAATTAGACGTTTCAATTTTTTTTTCTAAATTTCCTAAAAACATGTCAGTAAATCTGAAAAAACTTAACGATTTGTGCCTAAAACTTGTACTATTTTATACAAATAATGTGGAATAGTAAACATAATACAGTATAAGAAGGGTCTTTGACCCTTTTGGCAGATGATCTACATAAGACTTTTATAAATTTAGGGCTAGCCCAAAACTTGGTCATTTTTACCTGTATCTGTACATCACATTAATATATTTACAACAAAAATCCTGCTACTATAAAATATTATAAATCATAACATTTGTTTAAATTGCACAAAATTTACGAAAATTAAGAAAATTTGATTAAAAATGACAAATTTTGCAAGTAGAGTGCATTTTGCATCAGTCTATGATATGTATATAAGGAGTTTCTAAAAAGTTGCCCAATTTTCTGAAAATTTAAAAAAAATTCTAGTACCTACATCTAAAACACTTAATGAAAGTGTAACAAAAAATCAGACCAAATGTATGCAATTTAGGGAATATATTAGAAGGTGCAATTAGGAACTTTAACCACATAAAAATTAGACGTTTCAATTTTTTTTTTAAATTCCTAAAAACATATCAGTAAATCTGAAGAAACTTAACGATTTGTGACTAAAACTTGTACTATTTTATACAAATAGTGTGGAATAGTAAACATAATACAGTATATGAAGGGTCTTCAGCCCTTTTGGCAGAAGATCTACATACGACTTTTGGAAATTTTGTGCGGGCCTAAAACTTGGTCATTTTTACCTGTATCTGTACATCATATTAATATATTTACAACAAAAATCCTGCAAGTTTAAAATATTATAAATCATAATATTTGTTTAAATTGCACAAAATTTAGGAAAATTGAGAAAATTTTATTAAAAATGATAAAATTTGCAAGTGGAGTGCATTTTGCATCAGTCTATGATATGTCTACAAGGAGTTACTAAAAAGGTGCCCAATTTTCTGAAAATTCAACCAATTTTCTAATACCTACATCTAAAACACTTAAAGAAAATGTAACAAAAAATCAAACCACATGTATGCAATTTGGGGAATATATTAGAAGGTGCAATTAGGAACTCTACCCATATAAAAATTAGACGTTTCAAATTTTTTTCTAAATTTCCTTAAAACTTATCAGTAAATCTGAAAAAACTTAACGATTTGTGACTAAAACTTGTACTATTTTATACAAATAGTGTGGAATAGTAAACATAATACAGTATATGAAGGGTCTTCAGCCCTTTTGGCAGAAGATCTACATACGACTTTTGGAAATTTTGTGCGGGCCTAAAACTTGGTCATTTTTACCTGTATCTGTACATCATATTAATATATTTACAACAAAAATCTTGCAACTCTAAAATATTATAAATAATAACATTTGTTTAAATTGCACAAAATTTAGGAAAACTGGGAAAATTTGATTAAAAATGACAAATTTTGCAAGTAGAGTACATTTTGCATCAATCTATGATATGTCTATAAGGAGTATCTAAAAAGTTGCCCAATTTTCGGAAATTTTAACAAGTTTTCTAGTACCTACACCTAAAATACTTAATGAAACTGTAACAAAAAATCAGACCAAATGTATGCATTTTGGGGAATATATGAGAAGGTGCAATTAGGAACTCTACCTATATAAAAATTAGACGTTTCAATTTTTTTTCTTCTAAATTTCCTAAAAACATATCAGTAAATCTGAAAATATTTAACGATTTGTGACTAATACTTGTACTGATTTATACAGATAATGTGGAATAGTAAACATAATACAGTATATTAAGGGTCTTCAACATTTTTAGAAGAAGGGCTACATAAGACTTTTGTAAATTTTGTGCTGGCTCAAAACTTAGTCACTTTTACCTGTATCTGTACATGATATTCATACATTTACAACTTTAATCCTACAACTATAATACATGATAAAACATAACATTTGTTTAAATTGTACGAAATTTATGAAAATTGGGAAAATATGAATGAAAATGACAAATTTTGCAAGTAGAAAGTCTAAGACATGTCAAGGACATTGTGGACACACTAGCCTAGCCTAACCTTACCTAACCTAACGGCGAATTACTCTCCCCTTTCTTCAATATTGCATTGTAATGTTTTATTTTTCGCGTACGTACATGTACGTATGGCGCCGTAGGTCAATGCTTACCTAGCTTAACCTTACCTAGCCTAACCTTACCTAACCTAAGGGAGAATTACTCGCCCTTTTCTCGCATCGTAATTTTCACTGGACGCGTAGCAATTCGTATTCGAGTCTACATGCTAGAGGCAGGTCGTAACTTTTGTCGAGGACAAACTTCCGAATAGTTTGTTGGGATAAATCGACCGCAATTACAGCGTGATATTGCTGGAGTGTGTGCGATTTAGTGAAATCCTCCTCCAACGTTAGCTGGGTTTTCCTCTTACCCTCTATACCTTCCTACCCTCCTACCCTCCATACCCCCCCACCATCCATATCATCCTACCCTTTAACCCTCCTACCCTTTAACCCTTCTACCCTGCATACCCTCCTACCCTGCATACCCTCCTACCCTCCCACCATCCATACCCTCCTACCCTTCTACCCTCCTACCATTCAACCCTCTTACCCTCCATACCCTCCTACCCTCCATATCCTTCTACCCTTTAACCCTCATACCCTTTTACCCTTCTACCCTGCATACCCTCCTACCCTGCATACCCTCCTACCCTCCATACCCTCCCACCATCCATACCCTCCAACCCTCCAACCCTCCTACCCACCATACTCTCCTATCCTCCATACTGTGTCCTTGACAACCTCCCTCCGACTTCAACCTCCAACTTCCGACCTTCATTATGCGAAGGTCATTCATTACATCTTCCATCCATTTCTTCTTAGGTCTCCCTTTGGTAGGTGCTTCCACAAGTCCCCAGTCTATTCAATCCAGAAGAGCGCTTAGTAAAATGAGTTGCCTATCTCTGAATACCTATATATGTTCCGGATTGGAAACGCTCACGCAGTATAAGATTGATTATTATATAATAATAAAAATTTCAACTTCTTCAACACCTACCTATGAGGATCCTGATTAGTAGCAACCAGTATGTAGTTCAATAATAAAAAGGTAACACTTTTATGACTAGAGAGTCAACTACATAGTTCGATTGCATAATAGTCTCAAGTTTGCTGTTTAATCAAAGATTAGTAATCTTCAGTTTTAAGGGAGGTAATTGCTCCCTTAGTACTGTTATGTGGGCCAACTAAAAAAAACGTAACCCAACCTAACCTAACCTTGTTTTTCTTTTTATTGAGAGAAGGAATGCGCCTACCTTCTATAGGGGGATGTGTCGGACTCCTCCTATTGCTTCAGAATAGGCCCTACCCCCTACTCTCACGTCTCCGGAAGCTAACCTAACCTAGCTTAACCTAACCTAACCTAACCTAGCCTAACCTACCCTAAAACCTAACCTTACCTAACCAAATTTTAAAATTCGCAGGTGGTAGGTTTGGCAAGGCGCGTGGAGAGGGTGCAGGCGCTAGCTGCTGACCTGGATGAGCTCGGCGGTAACCTGCATGCCTGCAGGTGCGACATCACCGTGGAGGCCGACATCTTGGCCGCCTTCCAGTGGGTGGCCGACCACGTGGGGCACGTGCACATCCTCGTCAACAACGCCGGCTACGTGGCGCCCACCACCCTGATGGACGGCGACACGGACATCTGGAGGACCATCTTGGACACCAACCTCATGGGCACGGCCATCGCCACCAGGGAGGCCCTGCGGGTGATGAAGGCCCATGGCATCGCCGGACACGTCGTCCACGTGAACAGCGTAGCCGGCAACAGGAACCTGCCCAGTTGCCACATGTATGGGGCCTCGAAGCATGCCATCACCAACATGTCTGAGCTGCTGAGGCACGAGCTCAGGGAGGAGGGGTCCAAGGTCAAGCTCACCGTAAGTACGAAGAAGAAATGACTATTTGAAAGAGAAACTCAGAGCCTAGAGGAAAAAAATGCCACCACCACCACTACCACCTGGTGGTGGTGATGGTGGTGGTGATGGTGGTGGTGTTGCTGATGGTGGTGATGGTGGTGTTGCTGGTGGTGGAGCTGAGTGGTGGCCTACCAGAAGAGTATCAAGGTACACTGGACAAGGATAGCAGACTTTGTAGTATCGTCAGATACATGTAACTGAACATTCGGAATAAGTGACAAAAGCCAAGTTTTGCGAAGTTACCGCCACATCTTTGCATTCTGCAAGTACCAAAGATTCAAATTTTGATAAATCAATCCTAAAAAAGGCAAAAGAAACAAATCATAAAATAAAATAAGAATAGATATTACTTATAGTGTTTTTACTTGAAATTGAAAATCTACCTACGAAGGATGTTTATTGCGCTCCATTGTGCGAACGGAATTTTATGACGTGTAATGGGAAGAAAACAGAGTCCAGAGCCGGCATCAGAACGCCATACAATGGAGAACCCTTGACCGTAATAAACCCTCATTGCAGGTACATTTTGAATTTCAAGTGAAAACACTATACCAGTAAGTACTAAATATAACAACTATACATAAAATTATCTCTCTGCGACAACTATGATGTATTTTGGAGGGACATATATAAAGTTTGGCTAGATACTAACCTAATCTAACCTAACCTAACCTACAATCGCCAACATATTGACAGTACCTAACCCAACCAAACTAATATATCATAATGCAATCTGGAGATATATATTAGTTAGGTTTAGGTATGAATTATGGCTGCCATACAAAGATCTAAAATTTTTGTTTTAGAGTATTTACCCAGGCCTTGTCGATACAGACATGATTAGAACTGGAACCGAAGAGACTGTAAAGCACATGGAGATGCTTCCGAAGCTGAAGCCTGAAGCCATAGTAAACGGCATCATGTACGCCTTAGGAACTCCTGCAGACGTTCAGGTAATCCAGAAAATACTAAATAAAAAATTGATAATTGCTATTCTAATTGTTTATCTATTACCACTTTACTTCAACCCTGCAATCATTTCAATGATATATTTTTTAATATCTGTAATTACTAATCTACATAAATCTATCTAAACTGTTAATTCTATCTATCTATCCATACTATGTATCTAAACTGTTAATCCTATCTATCTATCCATAGTATCTATCTAAACTGTTAATCCTATCTATCTATCCATACTATCTATCCATACTATCTGTCTAAACTGTTCATCCTATCTATCTATCCATACTATCTATCTAAACTGTTAATCCTATCTATCTATCCATACTATCTATCTATACTGTTAATCCTGTCTATCTATCCATACTATCTATCTAAACTGTTAATCCTATTTATCTATCCATACTATCTATCCATACTATCTATCTAAACTGTTAATCCTATCTATCTATCCATACTATCTATCCATACTATCTGTCTAAATTGTTAATCCTATCTATATATCCATACTATCTATCCATACTATCTGTCTAAACTGTTCATCCTATCTATCTATCCATACTATCTATCTAAACTGTTAATCCTATCTATCTATCCATACTATCTATCTATACTGTTAATCCTGTCTATCTATCCATACTATCTATCTAAACTGTTAATCCTATTTATCTATCCATACTATCTATCCATACTATCTATCCATACTATCTATCTAAACTGTTAATCCTATCTATCTATCCTATCTATCTATCCATACTATCTGTCTAAACTGTTCATCCTATCTATCTATCCATACTATCTATCTAAACTGTTAATCCTATCTATGTATCCATACTATCTATCTAAACTGTTAATCCTGTCTATCTATCCATACTATCTATCTAAACTGTTAATCCTGTCTATCTATCCATACTATCTATCTAAACAGTTAATCCTATCTATCTATCCATACTATCTATCCATACTATCTATCTAAACTGTTAATCATATCTATCTATCCATACTATCTATCTAAACTGTTAACCCTATCTAAGTATCCATACTATCTATCTAAACTGTTAATCCTATCTATCTATCCATACTATCTATCTAAACGGTTAATCCCATCTATCTATCCATACTATCTATTTAAACTGTTAATCCTATCTATCTATCCATTCTCTCTATCTAAACTGTTAATCCTCTCTATCTATCCATACTATATATCTAAACAGTTAATCCTATCTATCTATCCATACTATCTATCTAAACTGTTAATCCTATCTATCTATCCATACTATCTATATAAAATGTTAACCATTATGTGATTTGTATTGCAGCAGTAGTAAACAAAATCTTTATTATTCTATCAACATAACCGGAATTAGTGTTGATTTTTTTACGAAATAAATTTTCAGTTTTAGAATATTGAATGCAGAAATTATTTGTTTATAAAACTTGGAATGTCTATCTTTTTTATAAATACTTATTAAAAGTCTCAACAAAACTAAATAAGATTTACTGCTACGTTCTTGTTTTTTTTTTTATTTAATAGACTTTTTGGGCAAGTCTTGTGGTACACAATTGCTACTAATTTGTTAAAAGATTTCTCACGAAATGTACTTTTTTGGCAATTGCAAGTATATATAAAGTATTTATTAAATATAATACATACTACAAAATATTGAATGCAGAAATTATGCATTTGTAAAATTTGGAATGTCAATATTTCTTGTAAATACTTATTAAAAGTCCCAACAAAACTAAATAAGCAGAGAATATCATATTTTGTATATGATACAAAAAGATGTACTGCTACTTTCTTGTTTTTTTGGGTTTATTATACACTTTGGGAATTTTTTGTGGTACACATTTACTGCAATTTGTGTTAAGAGATTTCTTACGAAATGTTCATATTTTTTGGCAATTGCGAGTGTATATAAAGTATTTACTTGATATAATACATTCCACAAAATATTGAATTCAGCAATTATTCGTTTGTAAAATTTTGAATGCCAATATTTCTTGTAAATACCTAATAAAAGTTCCTACAAAACTAAATAAGCAAAGAATATCAAATTGTGTATATCAAGATTTACTGCTACGTTCTTGTTTTTTTTTATTTAATACACTTTTTGGGCAATTCTTGTGGTACACAATTCTTTTTTGCATTTGCATTTGCAACGTTCTTGTTTTTTTGGATTTAATAGACTTTTTGGGCAATTCTTGTGGTACACAATTACTGCAATTTGTCAAAAGATTTCTCACGAAATATTCTTTTTTTTTTTCTCAATTGCGAGTGTGTATAAAATATTTACTTAATATAATACATACCACAAAATGCCACAGAAATATATTTAACTGTTCAAAGTTAAAAAAATACATAGAAATTGTTACTTAAAAATAATCAGTAACAATGATAAAAATGACACGACATATTGTATAAAATTTATATACCTTTGTTAGTATTTTACTATGCATATTTACAAATTTGCATAATTAAGTATGAAGGCCTTGAGGTAATTTAGATAATTGTGTACATAATTTGCATGTTTTGCAGTTTAAGATCTATATTCATTTACATTGCGTATCAAAAAATGTTGTCACATAAATGTCAATAGCAATTATGATATAATAGCATTTGATTTTGAAGGTGATGAGAAGTTAAATGACATACCTGTTACTGTTAAAGTCTTTTGGTATATAAAATAAAATAATAACGCAATGCCATAATGGGATATATTGCCTACCCCATTAAGGCATTGTGTTATTACATTTTTACAAAATTGCCAAAATATTAAAATTTTGTACCTAAAAGCAGAAATGGAGAAATAGAAATATGTAAAAATTGGCACCTAAAATGCTAAGCAGAAATTAAGAATTGGAAGCATGCCAAAAATTGCAAATATAACTCGAAAACAAAAACATCTGCAGTTACACGAATAAAAAAAGAAACACGATAAGTTAAGTTATGGCAGATTTTGAAAAACGACTTTATTACGAAATTGAATTCTTTACAATTTTCCATTAGTAACTATCACAATAAAAACACTAAGTGTATACCAATAATTTGCACTACATGAAGCAATAAAGTTTGTTTCATTATCACAGGTGTTACTGGAAAATGTAAAAGAAATTAATTTTCCAAGACAATTTTCGAAATCTAACCTTTTCATTAAATTCGTGTGCTAAGAGTTAGTAAATTGGAAAACGAAAATAGTAGCGAAATACTATTTTTATTTTTCAGTTTATTTATTTATTTACAGTTAGCACTTTATGCACTTTATGAAAATATCTAATTTTGAAAATTATCTTGGAAAATTTATTTCTGTAAAGTTTTCGATATTTGACATTTTCACAAAATTCGTGTGCTAACTGTAAATAAACTGAAAAACGAAAATAACAGTGCAATACTATTTTTACCTATTTTTTTTTACAAAATTACCAAAATGTTAAAATTTGGAACCTAAAATGCTAAGCAGAAATGGGGAAATGGAAGTATTTTAAAAATTGCAAATATAATTCGAAAATAAAAATATCTGCATTTACACGTTTCACGAATTTTGAGGAAACAGGATAAGTTCAGTAATAGCTGATTTTGAAAACCGACTTGGAAATTTAAATTCTTTACAATTTTCCATTAGTAACTATCATAATAAAAACATTAAGTGTACACCAATAATTTGCACTAAATAAAGCAATACAGTTTGTTTTAATTATCACAGCTCTTAATGGAAAATGTTGATGAAATTTATGTTCAAAAACAATTTTCGAAATTTCACATTTTCATAAAATTTGTGTGCTAACGGCAAATAACTTAAAACGAAAATAGCAGTGCAATACTATTTTTACCTATATTTTTGTTTAGAAAATTACAGAAATATTAAAATTGTGTACCTAAAATGCTAAGCAGAAATGGAGAATTTGTAGTACGTCAAAAATTGCAAATATAATTCGAAAAATAAACGTCTCCGTTTACAAGTTTCACGAAAAGTTCAGTTATAGCAGATTTTGAAAAACGACTTTATTACGAAATTGAATTCTTTACAATTTTCCATCAGTAACTATCACAATAAAAACACTAAATGTATACCAATCATTTGCACTAATTATAGCAATAAACTTTGTTTTTTGTATCACAGCTCTTATCACATTTTCCATTAGAAAATGTTAAAGATAATAGTTTTCCAGGACAATTTTCGAAATTTGCCATTTTCATTAAATTCGTGGGCTAACTGTAAATTAATTTAAAAACAAAAATAGCAGTACAATGCTATTTTTATTTTTCATTTTATTTACAGTTGGCACATGAATCTTATGAACATGTAAAATTTCGAAAATAGTCTTGGAAAATTCATTTCTTAAAAAAAAGCAGTTACACATTTCGCGAATTTTGAGGAAACATGATAAGTTCAATAATAGCTGATTTTGAAAAACGACTTGGAAAATTAAATTCTTTACAATTTTCCATTCGTAACTATGACAATAAACGCAAATAGTATCTTAGAGCTTGTGAAAGGTTCGTAGAAATACGAAAAACAAAACACCTGTTTCACAAGACACAAACGTATTTTGTGAAAAAGGTGTTTTGTTTTTCCTATTTGTACAATAAAAACACTAAGTCTATACCAATAATTTGCACTATATAAAGCAATAAAGTTTGTTTTTATTATCACAGCTTTTAATGGAAAATTTTAAAGAAATTAATTTTCCAAGACAGTTTTAGAAATTGAAAAACGAAAATGGCAGTCCATTACTATTTTTATTTTTCATTTTATTAACAGTAGGCATACGAATTCTATGAAACTGTCAAATTTTGAAAATTGTCTTGGAAAATTCATATTTTTCAAATTTTCCTTTAACAGCTATGACAATAAAAACCAACTTCATGACCAAAAATGTGTATTGCAATTTTTATTTTTCGATTAATCTGCATTTACAGTCTAGCCTAATTTTAAGAAAACACGTAAAGCTTTTTTGTACCTAAATTGTTAAGCAGAAATGGAGAAATGGAAGTATGTCAAAAAATGCAAATATCAATCGGAAAAAAAACTGCATTTACACATTTGGCAAATTTTGAGGAAACACTATAAGTTCAGTAATAGCAGATTGAAAAACGACTTCGAAAATTAAATCCTTTAAAATTTTCCATTAGTGACTATGACAATAAACACAAGTAGTATCTTAGAGCTTGTGAAAGGTTCATAGAAATAAGATAAACAAAACACCTGTTTCACAAAACACAAACGTGTTTTGTGAAAAAGTTGTTTTGTTTCTCTTATTTCTACAATAAAAACACTAAGTGTATACCAATAATTTGCACTAAATAAAGCAATAAAGTTTGTTTTTATTATCACAGCTTTTAATTAAAAATTTTAAGGAACTAAATTTTCCAAGTCAGTTTAAGAAATTGAAGAACGAAAATGGCAGTCCAATACTATTTTTACTTTTCATTTTATTAACAGTTAGCACACTAATTTTTTTAAACTGTAAAATTTCGAAAATTCTCTTGGATAATTCATAATTTTTCAAATTTTCCATTAACAGCTATGACAATAAAAACAAACTTTATGACTGAAAATGTGTACTGTAATTTTTATTTTTCGATTTATCTGCATTTACAGTTTAGCCTAATTTTAAGAAAACACGAAAAGCTTTTTTGTACCTAATTGCTAAGAAAAAATGGAGAAATGGAAGTATGTCAAAAATTGCAAATATAAATCGAAAAAAAAAATCTGCATTTACACATTGGGCGAATTTTGAGGAAACACGATAAGTTCAGTAATAGCAGATTGAAAAACGACTTGGAAAATTACATTCTTTACAATTTTCCATTAGTAACTATCACAATAAAGACAAGTATCTTGGACCTTGTGAAAGATTTGTAGAAATCAGAACCTGTTTCACAAAACACAAACGTGTTTTGTGAAAAAGGTGTTTTGTTTCTCTTATTTCTACAATAAAAACACTAAGTGTATACCAATAATTTGCATTAAATAAAGCAATAAAGTTTGTTTTTATTATCACAGCCTTTATTGGAAAATTTTAAAGAAATTAACTTTCCAAGACAGTTTTAGAATTCGAAAAACAAAAATCGCAGTCCAATACTATTTTTACTTTTCATTTCATTCGTTGGCAGTTGGCACACAAATTTTATAAAAATGACAAATTTCGAAAATTGTATTGGAAAATTCATATCATTCAAATTTTCCATTTAAAGCTATGTCACTAAAAACAAACTTTATGACTAAAAATGTGTACTGCAATTTGTATTTTTCGATTTATCAGCATTTTCAGTTATGCGTAATTTCAAGAAAACACGTAAAGCTTTTTTGTACCAAAATTGTTACACCGAAATGAAGAAATGGAAGTATGTCAAAAATTGCAAATATTAATCGAAAAAAAAAACATCCGCATATACACATTTCACGAATTTTGAGGAAACACGATAAGTTCAATAACAGCAGATTTTGAAAAACGACTTGGAAAAGTCTCTACAATTCTCTACAATTTTCCATTAGTAACTATGACAATAAACGCGAGTAGTATCTTAGAGCTTGTGAAAGGTTCATAGAAATAAGAAAAACAAAACACCTGTTTCACAAAACACAAACGTGTGTTTTGTGAAAAAGGTGTTTTGTTTCTCCTATTTCTACAATAAAAACATATAAACACTAAGTGTATACCAATAATTTGCAGTAAATAAAGCAATAAAGTTTTTTATTATCACAGCTTTTAATGGAAATTTTTAGGAAATTAATTTTCCAAGACAGTTTTAGAAATTGAAAAACGAAAATGGCAGTCCATTACTATTTTTATTTTTCATTTTATTAACAGTAGGCACACGAATTTTAAGAAACTGTCAAATTTTGAAAATTGTTCTGGAAAATTCAATTATTTCGAATTTTCCTTTAACAGCTATGACAATAAGGACAAACTTTATGACAAAAAATGTGTACTGCAATTTTAATTTTTCGATTTATCTTCATTTACAGTTTAGTCCAATTTTAAGAAAACACGAAAAGCTTTTTTGTACCTAAATTGTTAAGCAGAAATGGAGAAATGGAAGTATGTCAAAAATTGCATATATAATTCGGAAAAAAAAAACATCTGCATTTACACATTTGGCGAATTTTGAGGAAACACGATAAGTTCAGTACTAGCAGATTGAAAAACGACTTGGAAAATTAAATTCTTTAAAATTTTCCATTAGTAATTATCACAATAAAGACAAGTATCTGGGAGCTTGTGAAAGATTTGTAGAAATCAGAAAAACCAAACACCTATTTCACAATACACAAACGTGTTTTGTGAAAAAGGTGTTTTGTTTCTCTTATTTCTACAATAAAAACACTAAGTGTATACCAATAATTTGCACTAAATAAAGCAATAACGTTTGTTTATACTATCACAGCTGTTGATGGAAAATTTTAAAGAAATTAATTTTCCAAGACAGTTTTAGAAATTGAAAATTGCAGTGCAATACTATTTTTTGTTTTCATTTTATTTACAGTTAACACAAATATTTTATGAAAATGTCAAATTTCGAAAATTGTCTTGGAAAATTCATTTCTTTAAAATTTTCCATTAACACCTATGACAAAAAAAAACTTTATGACGAAAATTGTGTACTGCAATTTTTATTTTTCGATTTATCAGCATTTACAATTATACCTAATTTTGAGAAAACACGTGAAGCTTAGATCTAATTTTCAAAAACGACTCAGGAAAATTCATTTTTCACAATTTTCCCTTAGTATCTAGCACAATGAAAAACCTGAAATTTTTGCGAAATATATTTAAAAATCTTATTAATCTAAATAATAAATAAAAATGAAATTTAAAAATTACATGCACAAATATTTCCAAAATATTTGTTATAATTTTATAATTTTTCTATTTTTAAATCCTGAAACTTCAAAAAATAATAATTTGAATTTTGAAAATATAGATGCTTCACGTTCGTAAACTATAAACAAATTTAGTGGTGAGTTGAATAAAGTAGAGTGGGTTTATTACTGCTACAAATGATTGCAATTATGATTACTCATCCAGCCAATAATATCATGCATTATACGGTTATCTATAACCTTGTAGCTTATATAATACACCTAATGTATAATTAATTGGATCAACCTTGAGATAAATTGAGAGTGACATGTAGAATCACCATATTTAATTTAGTATATAATACAAATATATGGATTGATTGATTCCCAATAAATACAAATGTAAAGCCTAATGGCAACACATTTTGATTTATTTGGTTATAAATTAAAACTTTTTTTTATGTTTACTACTGCATACTGTTCTTTATTTATTTATTTATTCTTCATATGCTTTCATATAGCATTGATTTTTTTTTGTCTTCAATTTATTACAGGTGATTTTTTTTCCATAAAATTTCTTTTTCTATTCCATTATTACATTTCCATTCCATTTTCAATATTACGTAGCACTATTATGTATAAATTAAAACTTTTTTATGTTTTCCACTGCATACTATTCTTTATTTATTTATTTATTCTTCATATGCTTCCATATAGCATTGATTTTTTTTGTCTTAAATTTATTATAGGTGAGATTTTTTCCATAAAATATCTTTTTCCATTCCACTATTACATGTCCATTACATTTTCATTATTACGTAACACTATTATGTATAAAGTAACACTTTTTTTTATGTTTACTACTGCATACTATTCTTTATTTATTTATTTATTCTTCATATGCTTTCATATAGCATTGAATTTTTTTGTCATAAATTTATTACAGGTGATTTTTTTTCAATAAAACATCTTATTCCATTCCATTATTACATTTCCATTACATTTTCATTATTACGTAACACTATTATGTATCAATTAAAACTTTTTTATGTTTACTACTGCATACTTTTCTGTATTTATTTAGTTATTCTTCATATGCTTTCATATAGCATTGATTTTTTTTGTCATAAATTTATTACAGGTGATTTTTTTTCAATAAAACATCTTTTTCCATTCCATTATTACATTTCCATTACATTTTCATTATTACGTAACCCTATTATGTATAAATTAAAGCTTTTTGTATGTTTACTACTGCATACTTTTCTGTATTTATTTATTTATTCTTCATATGCTTTCATATAGCATTGCATTTTTTTGTCTTAAATTTATTACATTTGAATTATCATGTCATGTATCAAAATTGTATCAGTTTGTTCGTATTTTTCATGATTTCGATGGGGAGTAGAAAAATTAGCGTGCATAACTTGAGTTGTAAGGCAATTACGCACTTGAGAAATTATGATGAAATTATGATGAAAATGATGAGTTTCTCTTCTCTTCGATCTTCACTCGATGAAGATCGAGATCAAGATCTTCATCGTAATATGCTTTTTGCAACAAATTAGTATTGTTATAGCAAAACATGCTATCTGCCTTTTTTTCTCCTGTAAAATAACAAATATGGCAGATAACATGCTTTGCTATAACACTACTGAAATATTGGTGTAATTATGATTTTTTTTTTTGTTATTCCAGATTGCACACATGACCATTCAACCTGTAGGAGAGTATTTCTAATCCATTAGTATTTCACCAGCTCAGTGTTAAAAAACTGATTGCACATGCAGCTCATGCATTAAATTACCCAAATCCTCGTAATGTGAAGCTTATTAAAGATGTAACTAATAGAATAAATTTAGAGCTACCAGCTATAAACGTGTAAACAATAAAATATATTTCTACTGCTTTATTGCAAACATTTCTTTTGATTATTATTTGTTATTTGTATATCTGGTTATATATATATATATATATATATATTGATCCAATAACAGGAGATGTAATATATCTGGTAACACGGATAAAATACTAACAAAAACATCTTATAATATTCTAATAGTAGTATTAAAATATGCTCTATTGCACTTCTTTTATTACATTATTAGTATTAAAATGGATATGGTAATATTTATTTATTATATTTTTATTATATTTTCTGGCAGATACACGCAATGTATACTAAATTATTGCATATATTGTTATTTAACGTAATACGCGCTAAATAATGGTGTATGCTGTATAATAATACAGTATAAAACGCTGAAATCAACAAATGTCTCCATACAGGTAAAACAATCTAGGTATAAATACATACATTCTGTTAAATTAACCTCGTGTCATTAGTGATAATGAAGCATTAAGTAACATAGTTTCATAAGGTGCGTATATTTTAATGTAATCGCAAGGAAATGCAATTAAATGCATTATCAAGGAAGGATAACATTTCAAACTACAGCACGCGAAATAATATACAGTACTGCACTTTAGGCAACCAAGCACACGTATAGTACTTAATACAATATGATTCTCTAATACAATCATTACTAATATAACCGAAATCAATACCAATTTCAGATATTGCATGGTTTGTAACTTTAGGTTGTTACTTTTCAATGAAATCTTCATATCACCTATTTTCTGCAACAATGTCATAATTAACATATCGAGATTTTTCAGGAAATGCATTTGTATTTTCATATTTTTGTAATAATCCTGAAATTTTATTTTTAATGAACATATTATTGCTAACCCATACTTGTCAATGCAGAGAGTTATATGTTTGATTTTCTTCCTTAATTAATACTGAAACTCTGTCAAATTTTCAGGAAAATTAGTTTCAGCTGTACTGTACACGAATCTAATAACAAATTTGCAAGTAATAAATTTTCAGAAATTTCAGTAACAGCTAACGCATACTTGTCAATGCAGAAAGTAAACTTTTTGATTTTTTCCTTTATTTAATACTGAACTTTTCTCAAATTTACAGGAAAATTAGTATCAGGTGTACTGTATAGGAATCTAATATGAAATTTGTAAATATTAAATTTTCAGAAATTTCAGTAATAGCTACCCCATACTTGTCATTTCAGAAAGGTATATGTTTGATTTTCTCTCTTATTTAATACTGAAACTTTGTCAAAATTTCAGGGGAATTATTTTCAGGTGTACTGTACGCGAATCTATTATCATATTTCCATATAATAAATTTTCAGAAATTTCAGTAATAGCTAACCCATACTTCTCAATGCAGAAAGTTATATATTGGTTTTATTTTAATATTTAACACTGAAACATTTGTCAAATTTACAGGAGAATTAGTCTTAGGTGTACATTACACGAATCTAATAACAAATTTGCAAATAATAAATTTTCAAAATTTTCAGAAATTTGAGTAACAGCTAACGCATACTTGTCAATGCAGAACGTTATATGTTTGATTTTCTCCCTTATTTAATACTGAAGCCTTGTCAAATTTTCAGCAGAATTAGTTTTAGGTATACTGTATACGAATCTAATATCAAATTTGCAAATACTAAATTTTCAGAAATTTCAGAAATAGCTAACCCATACTTGTAAATTCAGAAAGTTATATGTTTGATTTTCTCTCTTATTTAATACTGAAACTTTATCAAATTTTCAGGAAAGTTATTTTCAGATATACTGTACACGAATCTAATATCAAATTTGCAAATAATACATTTTTAGAAATTTCAGTGTTAGCTAACTCATACTTGTCAATGCAGAAAGTTATGCGTTTGATTTTCTCCCTTATTTAACACTGAAACTTACCCAAAATTTCAGGAGAATTAGTTTTAGGTGTACTGTACACGAATATAATATCAAATTTGCAAATACATTATTTTCAGAAATTTCAGTAATAGCTAATCAAAACTTGTCAATGCAGAAAGGTATGTGTTCGATGTTTTCCCTTATTTAGTACTGAAACTTGGTCAAATTTTCAGGATAATTAGTTTCATGTGAACTGTACACGAATTTAATATCAAATTTGCAAATAATAAATTTTCAGAAATTTCAGTAATAGCTAACCCATACTTGTCAATGCAGAAAGTTATATATTTGATTTTCTCCCTTATTTAATACTGAAACTTTGTCAAATTTGTAGGAGCATTAGTCTCAGGTATACGAATCATAGCATTAGTCTCAGGTATACTGTATATGAATCTAATATCAAATTTGCAAATACTAAATTTTCAGAAATTTCAGTAACAGCTAACGCATACTTGTCAATGCTGAAAGTTAACTATTTGATTTTCTCCCTTATTTAACACTCAACTTTTGTCAAATTTTCAGTAGAATTAGTTTCAGGTTTACTGTACACGAATTTATTATCAAATTTGCAAATAATAAATTTCCAGAAATTTCAGTAACAGCTAACGCATACTTGTCAATGCTGAAAGTTAACTGTTTGATTTTCTCCCTTATTTAATTCTGTAGCTTTGTCAAATTTTCAGGAGATTTAGTTTAAGGTGTCTTCTTCTCAGTCCAGCTACCCTAAGAAGGGTTTGGTGGCATTATGTTGTGGCCCTTTGCACGGTATGCCTCCATGTCTCCCGATCCTGTGCCATTGACGTGGCCCCATGTTTAATGTTTAAGGTGTACTTTACACGAATCTAATAACAAATTTGCAAATAATAAATTTTCAGAAATTTCAGTAACAGCTAACGCATAGTAGTCAATGCAGAAAGTTAATATATAATTTTCTCCCTTATTTTGTACTGAAACTTTGTCAAGTTTTCAGGAAATTTTGTTTCATGTGTACTGTATACGAATCTAATAACAAATTTGAAATTACTAAATTTTCAGAAATTTGAGTAACAGCTAACGCAAACTTGTCATTGCTGAAAGTTAACTGTTTGATTTTCTCCCTTATTTAATGCTGTAGCTTTGTCAAATTTTCAGGAGATTTAGTTTAAGGTGTACTTTACACGAATCTTAAAACAAATTTGTATATAATAAATTTTCAGAAATTTCAGGTACAGCTAACGCATACTTGTCATTTCTGAAAGTTAACTGTTTGATTTTCTCCCTTATTTTATACTTAAACTTTGTCAAATTTTCAGGAGAATTAGTTTCAGGTGTACTTTACACGAATCTAATAACAAATTAGCAAATAATAATTTTTCAGAAATTTCAGTAATAGCTAACCCATACTTGCCAATGCAGAAAGTTATATGTTTGATTTTCGCCCTTATTTAATACTGAAACTTTTTCAAATTTTCAGGAGAATTAGTTTTAGGTGTACTTTACACGAATCTAATAACAAATTTTGAAATAATTTATTTTCAGAAATTTCAGTAACAGCCTACGCATACTTGTCAATGCTGAAAGTTAACTGTTTGATTTTCTCCCTTATTTAATACTGAAACTTTGTCAAATTTTCGGAAGAATTAGTCTTAGGTGTACTTTACTCGAATCTTATGACAAATCTGCAAATATTAAATTTTCAGAAATTTCAGTAACAGCTAACGCATTCTTGTCAATGCTGAAAGTTAACTGTTTCTCCCTTATCTAATACTGAACTTTTGTCAAATTTACAGGAGAATAAGTTTTAGGTGTACTTTACACGAATCTTATTACAAATTTGCAAGTAATAAATTTTCTGAAATTTCAGTTACAGCTAAAGCATACTTGTCAATGCAGAAAGTTATCTGTTTGATTTTCTCCCTTATTTATTACTGAACGTTTGTGAAATTTACAGGATAATTAGTTTCAGGTATACTTTACACGAATCTGATAACAAATTTTCAAATAATTAATTTTCAGAAATTTCAGTAAAAGCTAAAGCATACTTGTCAATGCTGAAAGTTAACTGTTTGATTTTCTCCCTTATTTAATACTCAACTTGTGTCAAATTTACGTGAGAATTAGTTTTAGGTGTACTTTACCTGAATCTAATAACACATTTGTAAATAATAAATATTCAGAAATTTCAGTAACAGCTAAAGCATACTTGTCAATGCTGAAAGTTAACTGTTTGATTTTCTCCCTTTTTTAATACTCAACTTGTGTCAAATTTACAGGAGAATTAGTTTTAGTTGTACTGTACGCGAATCTAGTATCAAATTTGCAAATAATAAATTTTCAGAAATTTCAGTAATAGCTACCCCATACTTGTCATTTCAGAAAGATATATGTTTGATTTTCTCCCTTATTTAATACTGAAACCTAGTCAAATTTACAGGAGAATTAGTTTTGGGTGTAATTTACACGAATCTAATAACAAATTTGCAAATAATAAATTTTCAGAAATCAGTAATATCTAACACACAATTGTCAATGCAGAAATTTATATGTTTTTATTTTTTCGTTATTTAATGCTGAAAATTTGTCAAATTTTCAGGAGAATTAGTTTAAGGTGTACTTTACACGAATCTAATATAAAATTTGCATATACATTGTTTTCAGAAATTTCAGTAATAGCTAACCCGCACTTGTAAATTAGGAAAGTTATATGTTTGATTTTCTCCCTTATTTATTACTGAAACTTTGTTAAATTTTCTGGAGAATCAGTTTCAGGTGTATTTTACACGAATATTATAACAAATTTGCAAATAATAAATATTCAGATATTTCAGTAACAGCTAACGCATACTTGTCAATGCAGAAAGTAAACTGTTTTATTTTCTCCCTTATTTAATTCTGAAGCTTTGTCAAATTTTTAGGAGAATTAGTTTCAGGTGTACTGTATAGGAATCTAATCCCAAATTTGCAAATAATAAGTTTTCAGAAATTTCAGTACCAGCTAACCCATACTTGTCAATGCAGAAAGTTATATGTTTAATTTTCTCCTTTATTGAATACTGAAAATTGGTCAAATTGGTCAGGAGAATTAGTTTTAGGTATACTGTACACGAATCTAATATTAAATTTGCAAATAATAAATTTTCAGAAATTTCAGTAATAGCTAACCCATACTTGTCAATTCAGAAACTTATATGTTTGATTTTGTTCCTTATTTAATACTGAAACTTTTTCAAATTTTCAGGAGAATTAGTTTCAGCTGTACTGTACACGAATCTAATATCAAATTTGTAAATAATAAATTTTCAGAAATTTCAGGAATAGCTTGTCACTTGTCTATGCATAAAGTAATATTTTCTCTCTTATTTTCATTAACTTTAGGCAGCCAATCATACCTAACGTATTGAATACGGAATGAGTGGTTGGTTGCCTGACCTTTTGTACTGTATATTTAGGTTACAAATATACATTAGGCGTATTGTATGTAAATTTGGTTGCCAAGAAATGAGCGACCGTTTATTTCTGATTGCATATTCATGAATAAAACTGCACGATTACTAATCAAACATCTTCCCCTTCAAGCCAGTTTGATCAATATGATAAATTTTCACGGATTTTATCATAAGTATCAAGTTCACACTTAGCTGTTAATGAACGGATTGTAAACTTGGTTGTCTATGTACCCATAAGATTTTTATGATATTATGTATTATTATAATCTGATGCTTCCAATTGTTTATTCATGAACTTCTGAAGATGAGCCATAAAACATGATGCTTGTCAATTTTATGTCTTTCAGAAAAGCCTTAAGCTCTTTACTATGCGAGTACTTTATGTACTAAACAACTTAAGTGTATTTCTGTTTAAAAATGGAATAATTAATTTAAGGTTGTTTTAATAAGTACATACTGCTATTGGGGAAGAGGAGAGACTCCCCCGAAAAACGGCAAGTCTTTCTAATTATATGTAATATACATCATTAAAGTAATACTTTTTATAGGTGGAGAAATCAACACAACGTTTTCGCAATCGACAAGTTCAGGACAATTCAAATGAGTCCAGGATATATACCCATTAAATACATATGCCTTTGAAGATGTTTTTTTTAATTACCTTCCCACGTCGAAATGTATTGTTATACATGAGTTATACTATGTATAGTTATATTTGAAGACTATTACTGAGTGTCGGTAAACGTGCTCGCTGGTTTATGCCCTGCTTGTTTATGCTTGTTTGTGCAAGAATCGGGAGTGTTCGTTCAGATTACCTTCTGGCGTATACCGTTTTGGTGCCTGAATTATTGGTTTTATGCTGATACGGACGTGACTACCTTCATGGGGCATGATGATTTGCAAAAGTGTTGAAACAGGTGGGTGGTATATTCGTATTAACTGTGGCTAAATAATAATTTTAGCTATGCAATGTTGATTATAACATAATATAGTGTACCTGAATCATTGATATAAACAACTTAATTGTATTACTCTTTCAATATTGATTAATTATTTAAGGTTGTTTTAATAAGTACATACTGCTATTGGGGTAGGGCAGAGACTCCCCCAGCCAAAGGTAAGTCTTTCTAATTATATTTAATATACATCATTAAAACAACACTTTTTACAGGTGGGGAAATCAACGCAACGTTTTGGCAATCGACAAGTTCAGGACAATTCAAATAAGTTCAGGATATATACACATTAAATACATATGCCTCTGAAGATGTTTTTTTTAATTACCTTCTCACGTCGAAATGTATAGTTATACATGAGTTATACTATGTATAGTTATATTTGAAGACTATCACTGAGTGCCGGTAATCGTGCTCGCTTGTTTACGCCATGCTTGTTTATGCGCATGTTATGCTTGTTTGTGCAAGTATCGGGAGTGTTCATTCAGACTACCTTCTGGCGTATACCGTTTTCGTGCGTGAATTATGGGATTTTGTGCAATCAACAAATGATGTAGTATGTGGGCATAACTATGTTGCCAGTTCATTGCTTAAATTTTGGGATAAATAAAATAAAGAGACACATTCGTAATGATTATAAAATCGCTTCATGTATACTTTGTCAAGTATAAATTAGTCTATAATAAACAACTAAATATTTAGCTTTGGTCTGCTGTATAATATCGATAAGTTACTAACAACCTAAATCACAATAAGTGGATTCATCTCCAATGGCACTTGAGTCCCCGTGGAGCTTCGCTTATACCATAGAGGAATTTAAGGCACTCATGGATCACGAACACATAATAGTCTTGAGTCGAAGGACTCGACGTCATATCGAACTGAACTCCTTGTTCACGAAGCTTCTGCGTACATTCCTCTTCTTCACCGTCATCCTCCTCCACTTGAAGAGCACCAGCATGAGGATGATCAAGATGACAAGTATGGACACGCCAGCGATGAGGAGACTGTTGTTAAGCTTCGCTTGGTAAACCTTCTCGGCATGTTGCTCCTTACAGAATCTGTACAACTCCTCATCTTCGGATGGTATCGCATATGGACATTCTAAAACCAATATTACATATAAATATTGATACGATATCATTACAGATAGTTAATGAACAGGTACAGATCACCCAAAGAGATTCTAGACTTTATCGAAGGAACAAGACTCATGGATTAAAGCTGAGTTTACAGGGGAAGTCAGAATTGCAGAACAAGAATTAATGAAGTACATCGTGGTACCAAAGATGGTCAGCAGCTTTGCACCCAAAGAGATTCTGGACTTTATCAAAGGAAGAGGACTCATGAATGAAAGCTGAGTTTACAGAGGAGGTCAAAATTGCAGAACAAGAATTAATGAAGTACATCGTGGTACCAAAGATGGTCAGCAGCTTTGCACCCGAAGAGTTTCTGGACTTTATCAAAGGAAGAGGACTCATGGATGAAAGCTGAGTTTACAGGGGCAGTCATAGTTGCAGAACAAGAATTAATGAAGTAGATCGTGGTACCAAAGATGGTCAGCAGCTTTGCACCCAAAGAGATTCTGGACTTTATCAAAGGAAGAGGACTCATGGATGAAAGCTGAGGCCACAGGGGCAGTCAGAATTGCAGAACAAGAATTAATGAAGTACATCGTGGTATCAAAGATGGTCAGCAGCTTTGCACCCAAACAGATTCTGGACTTTATCAAAGGAAGAGAACTCATGAAAGCTGAGTTTACAGGGGAGGTCAGAATTACAGAACAAAAATTAAGGAAGTACACCGTGGTACCAAATATGGTCAGCAGCTTTGCACCCAAAAAGATTCTGGACTTCATCAAAGGAACATGACTCATGGATGAAAGCTGAGTCCACAGGGGAAAGCACAAAAGGACTACAGAGGCCAAAGTGCAGAGGAGCTTTAAGGAACCTACCCAAGAGGGAAAAAAAGTACATTGTTTCTACCCCAAACATCCAACAAAGTCAGAATTATTTGCAGAACTACTAAAAACATCAAACACCTGCAGCAGTGCAATTAGTAGATGTATGACGTATTTAAAAATAAAAAGCTTACCATCTTCATTAGTCATGCAGCTCAGAGGAGTATGCCTCACGTTCCTGATATTGAACCACCTTTCAATGTTCCAGCAGTCGCAGGGGTCATCAAAGTACGCAGTAACATTATCATTGATGAACAACTGGAGGTTGCAGAGTCCAGCAGTGTCACTAGTACTCAACAGCAGCTCCATACCAGACACATTATAAACAATAAGACTTGCTATGACTCGCAGCTTTGGTAATCTTTGTATGCCATTATCGTCCTCGAAGTTGTTATAGGATATGTCCAGTTTGGCGAGAGGACTCGTTATTGGTACTGCGTTCTCCAAAATCTCGATGATGTTTATGTTCTGGTTCTGGCTCAGGTATAGGTTCTTGAGGGAGGGCAGGTGGAAGATGACGTCGGGTATGGGTTTTGAGAAGCCGTTGAAGGAAAGGTCGAGGGTCTGAAGGTCTGATTTGTCCGTGAACGCGTCGGGGTCGATTTTGGTGATCATGTTCTCGCCAAGATAGAGGAACTTAAGATTTTTGTACTTCTTGAGGTCTGTCGCTTTTACTTCACGGATCCGGTTGAAGGTTAAGTCGATTACCTGTAAATTAGTAAGTATTAATCTCGGGAAGTTTTTAATTACGATATACAGGGCTGGAATTCCCGCATGATAGCGGTAAGTTTATAATTACGATATACAGGGCTGGAATTCCCGCATGACAGCGGAAAGTTTGGCACAAAGCTATTTGTAGCACAAAACTATTTCTATTTGTAGCACAAAGCTATTTGTAGCACAAAACCATTTCTATTTGTAGCACAAAGCTATTTGTAGCACAAAGCTATTTGTAGCACAAATCTAGTTGTAGCACAAGGCTATTTGTAGCACAAGGCTATTTGTAGCACAAAGCTATTTGTACCACAAAGTATTTGTACCACAAAGCTATTTGTGTCAGAATTTCTAAACTTATCAACAATGAAAGGAAGCAGAAATTAAATATTTTGGAATATTTGTTATATGTATATTGACTTGTGTAACTTTTATGAACAACACTAAAAAATAACTACTAATTAAGTTAAAAATTTTGTAAAGAATATGCTTTGAAACTTTCCATTGAAAATTTCATAGTTTTCATGAATTTCGTAATTTGCTGTACATATTTCAAATGATATTTTGTATTTCATGATGAAAATATTGCAATTCATAATACAAATTGTGTACTATTCATTGAAAAGTTACAAAGAAACTTCACAATTCCATTAACCGACTTCAATTTTACAACATAATTTGTTTCTAATTATTATTACATTGAAATTATTTTTATTTTTATTTTATACTTTAATTAATATTTATTTATGATACATGCTACGTAAAGTAGCGCTTTTTTGTATGAGCTTAGTTATACATAAAAGACACCTTTTGTAATTACAGCACTAAGAGTACCATGTACACTGGCCTATTATCCTGTGGATAAATTGGGAATTTGTCTATAGGATAACGCGCTAAGGTATATACATGGTGCTCGTAATGCATTAATTACAAAATGTGATACTAACTACGTCCATTTATAACACAGTTGGATAACATAGTCTTTTCCTATGCCTCGGCTAACGCCTCGTACTAGAAATTATGCTTCGGGCCACAAAGTCCTCTTTACGCATTTAATACATAAATAAATATTAAATACACAGCATTAATATTTAATTAAAACGTTATTTAATATAAAAACCTGAACAAAAAAGTTAAGAGAATTGATAACACCCATTAGAAATGTCAATCTATGTAAATTAAATTAACCAAAATGAGGATTGGTTCTTTTATGCATAACTACGTCCATTTATAACATAGTTGGATAACATAGACTTTTCCTATGCCTCGGCTAACGCCTCGCACTAGAAATTATGCTTCGGACCACAAATTCCTCTTTACGCCTTTAATGCATAAATAAATATTAACTACTCAGCATTAATATTTAATTAAAACGTTATTTAATATAAAAACTTGAACAAAAAAGTTAAGACAATTGATAACACTCATTAAAAATGTCAATCTATGTGAATTAAATTAACCAAAATGTGGCTTGGTTCTTTTATGCATAACTACGTTCATATATAACACAGTTGGAGACCATAGTATTTTCGTATACCTCGGCTAACGCCTCGCACTAGAAATTATGCTTCGGGCCACAAAGTCATCTTTACGGCTTTAATACATAAATAACTATTAACTATACAGCATTAATATTTAATTAAAACGTTATTTAATATAAAAACCTGAACAAAAAAGTTAGGACAATTGACAACACTCATTAGAAATGTCAATCTATGTAAATTAGGTTCAAAATCAGAAAACAGGGCCCATAGAGATGCACAGAAACTTATATTTAACTTTTTTTATAATCCTCATATAACTAAAATATTTAATTACTATTTAATTATATATATATATATATATATATATATATATATATATATATATATATATATATATATATATAACAAAAATATCGTAACTTCTAATTAATGATTGTCTATATATTTTAAATGTAAAAATGTAAAATGTAAAAATGTGTAAATTGTGTATTTTACTGTTTTATTTTTCTATTGACTTGTGTAACTTGTTACAATGTTACAATTGAAAAATATTGCATTTCCAATATTTTTGTATACATTGCATCTAAATTTCCCTGCAGTTTCCACCAATAAAATTGTAGAATTTGTTACAAATTTCGTTTAGGTTTCTAAATAATTTGTGACTATGACGTTTTCAATTGCAATGAAAATTTTGCATTTTCATGATAATATTCGGCATGTTCCAATAATATTTTGTAATTCGTATAAAAAAGTTCATAATTTTTAATATTTTTTCATACATGCTTTCATGTAGAAACGTATAACTATATAAATGAAAATTTAGTAATTTTGCTCTAAAAATATTTCAATTCAGTAAGAAGTTTTGTAATTTATATTTAAAATAAAGGTCAATTACGTACTTATTTTATTTTGTTTCTTTAATGTGAAAATTCGCAAAATTTTCATTAAAATTACGAAATATCAGTGCAAGTTACAAAATTTTCAGTACAAACCACTCATCATTTTTCAGAGAAAATAGAAACATATTCTTTCTAATGTACAACATGTTAGTGGGAATTATGAAAAGAATATTTATAAAACATTTCAGACGCATAATTAAAAAAATCATAGATCAACACGAAGTTTTTACTGGAATTGGCATATTTTTCACCCAAATTTGCGATTTGTTTGATTAAAAAGCGTATGAGTAACGACATTTTATGATAAAATGCTATTTGTGTTTTATTTTTATTTTTTGTGGTTATTTATTTGATTGGTATTTATTTTTTGGAATAAGAATGTAGCTTTCTGTTAATAAATATTATTATTATTTTTATTATTATAAAATCACGAATTTTTCATTAGAATGTACGAAATATTAGTCCATGTTGGAAAATTTCCAATGACATTTCATGATAATATCACGAAATTTTCATTAGAATATATAAAATTTGCACCCATATTTGCAAAATTTTCTTTATACAACGTTAAGTGATACGAGTGACGACATTTTATGATAACAATACGAAATTTTCATTGGAATATGCAAAATATAAGTGGAAGTTTCAAAATTTTCAGTACAAATCACAAAATTTCTGAGAAAATAGAAACATGTTCTTTCTAATGTATAACATGCTTGTGGAAATTATGAAAAGAATATTTATAAAATAACTCAGACGCGTAATTAAAAAAAATCATAGATTAACACGTAGTTTTCAATGGAATTTGTAATTTTTTCACCCAAATTTGTGATTTTTTTTATTAAAAAGCATGTGAGTAGCGACATTTTATGATAAAATGCTATTTGTGTTTTATGTTTATTTTTTGTTGTTATTTATTTGATTTGTATTAATTTTTTGGAATAAGAATGTAGCTTTCTGCTAATAAATATTATTATTATTTTTTTAATTATAAAATCGCGATTTTTTCATTAGAATGTACGAAATATTAGTGCATGTTAGAAAATTTCCAATGACATTTTATGATAAAATCACAAAATTTTCATTGGAATATATAAAATTTGCATCCAAATTTGCGAAATTTTCTTTGGGCAACGTTAAGTGATATGAGTAACGACATTTTAAGATAACAATACGAAATTTTCATTGGAATTTGCAAAATATCAGTGGAAGTTATAAAATTTTCAGTACAAATCACAAAATTTCAGACAAAATAGAAACATTTTCTTTCTAATGTACGTATGTTAGTGGAAATTATAAAGAGATTATTTATAAAACATCAGATGCGCATTTAAAAAAAATCATAGATTAGCACGAAGTTTTCACCGGAATTTGCAAATTTTTCACCCAAATTTGTGATATTTTTTAATAATAAGCGTGTAGTGATATAAGTAACGACATTTTATGATAAAATCACGAATTTTTCATTGGAATGTACGAAATATTAGTGCATGTTAGAAAATTTCCAATGACATTATATGATAAAATCAGAAAAAAATTATTGGAATAAGTAATATTTGCACCCAAATTTGAGATATTTTATTTGGACAACGTCAAGTGATACGAGTAACGAAATTTTATGATAACAATACAACATTTTTATTGGAATTTGCAAAATATCAGTGGAAGTTACAAATTTTTCAGTACAAATCACAAAATTTCAGAGAAAATAGAAACATGTTCTTTCTAATGTACAACATGTTAGTGAAAATTATATAGAGATATGAGTAACCACATTTTATGATAAAATCACGAATTCTTCGTTAAAATGTACGAAATATTAGTGCATGTTAGAAAATTTCCAATGACATTTTATGATAAAATCAGATTTTTTTTATTGGAATAAGTAAAATTTTCACCCTAATTTGCGAAATTTTCTTTGGGCAACGTTAAGTCATACGAGTAACGACATTTTAAGATAGCAATACAAAATTTTCATTGGAAATTGCAAAATATCAGTGGAAGTTACAAAATTTTTAGTACAAATCACAAAATTTCAGAGAAAATATGAAATGGAAATGTGGAAATTGTGAAGACAATATTTATAAAATATCTGAGACACGTATTTAAAAAATATCATTGTATAACACGAAATTTTCATTTTATAGATCATTTTGTAATATGCTATGAAATTTTCCATTGAACATTTCATAGTATCCATTGAATTTTGTAATTAGCTGTACATATTTCAAATGATATTTTATATTTCATGGTGAAAATTTGAAATTCATAGACCAAATTTTGAAGTATTCACTCAAAAGTTATTGAAAACTATACATAAAGAAAATTCACAATTGAAATTAATTAACTTAAATTTTACAAAATAACTTCTTTCCAATTATTATTACATTGAAAATTTTTTAATTTGAATTTTATACTTAGTTAATAGTTATTTATGGTACATGCTACATAAAGTAGCGCTTTTTTTATATGAGCGTGAATTATGTTCATGCTCAAGCAACAAAAAACGTCCCTGCTGAAAAGCACTACTTTACGAACTTGTATCATACAAAGTTTTTTTCTACGACAGCTATTATGAAAAACAGCTAAACTTGTATGCAAAATCTTTGATTTTTAATTGGTGAGTGAATGAATTATGATAAAACTTATTTTACATACATTTGATGTTTTTATGCACAGGTTATTTTTTACGCACAGGTTATTTTTTACGCACTTGAAATAAAAAGTATCACTTTACGTACTGTGAACAGTAAAAACTTAGTTTACGCACTGACTGACTGAAAGTAGAAAAAAAGTATATTATAATCAAAATTTTGTGTTTTTTGCTAATATATTGTAATTTGTAAGAGAGTTTATGTATTTCCCAGCATAAATTTTGCAAAATCAATGACTCTGATAACTCAATGAATATTATGCTTTATAGAAAGAAGTTGGTAAGACAGAAAATATGATTTTGTTATTAGGTAATGAATGTAGATAGTCTTTTTCTATGCCTCGGCTAACGCCTCGGACTAGAAATGATGCTTCGAGCTATAAGACCTCTTTACACCCTTAATACATAAATAACTATTATCTACACAGCATTATTAATGAAATAAAACGTTACAAAATACAAAAATCTGAACAAAGTTATTAAGGCCCGTATCTATAGTCCGTGCTTGAGCTCGAGTTCAACTCAAGTCGTATATTTGGTTGCATATTTTCTATAAACGCTTATGCACCAAACGCAACCAAATATACGCAAATATACGACTTGAGGTAAACTTATGCTTAAATACTGACTATAGATACGGACCTTAATATCTTTGTTAGATTTTTATATTTTGTAACGTTTTATTTAATTAATGATGCTGTGTAGATAATACTTATTTATGTATTAAGGGTGTAAAGAGGTCTTATAGCTCGAAGCATCATTTCTAGTCCGAGACGTTAGCCGAGGCATAGAAAAAGACTATCTACATTCATGTATCTAGACTATAGATACAATTTAGCTTCTAAATGAGAAAAACACAGCCTATAGAGATGGACATAAAATGCGTTGTATATGAAAGTTTCGAAATCAAAGGTATGCTTTGCTAAGGTATGCTAAGGTATGAAAATCACAGATTATCTGCAAAGTTAGTAGTGGGATTACCTCAGCATCTCCTGTCAGACATCTAGGGAAGTGACGTAGATCAAGCTTGTAGCAATCCGCGCTCTTCATCCCATGCACTCTGGTGACCCTACAGCTTGGCTCGCCCCTACATTTACTAGCCTCCATAGCCTCCAACAGACCGAGACAAAGGGCTATGGCCAGCGGCCATCGAAGATCCATAGTCTGTCGTTCAAGCTGGGACCTGAAAACATAACGCAATCATATCAGTGGCAGGTCAAAAGTCACAAAGTCGAGATACTAATATTTATTGAGTCTCATAACAGGCCAACGGTCCTTTATTATCTACGCATTCTTCTGTTTCGATATCAAGAATTTCTGGTGATAGACTTGTACCGAGAAACGGAGTAAAGCGTCGCAAAGACAGCATTACGCCCATCCTTAATTCTTCATTTAACCGGTTAAGGAGCTCTTAATGAGACTTAATTCGCGCTCCATTGTCATCCCAATTGAAGGCTGACCTTAGAAGTGACCCGTCAGTCAATTGAAGATGTTCCACATTTTTACAATTACTTGTAAAATAATATCGCACGAATTGGCACGATGTACACATCTATGGCGTTAATTTGGCAATTATCAATGTATGCATTGAAGTATCAGAAACATGCAATCTTTATGAGCATCGCGAATATTGGTATTGAGGTTTTCAGAACCAAAAACTATTCTACGCAACTAAAGCAACTAAAACTAAAATAGGCCAAATGAGGTGGTATGGACACACGAGACAAATGAGAGAAACACTAAGAAAATATACGAGACAAATCAAAAGGAAAACAACAAAGAGGAAGACCAAGAAAAGAATGGAATAGCGCAATAATTGAAGAGGCAGCAAGAAAAGGGAACACATGGGAAGAAATAAAAGAATTAACAAAAGATAGAAAGAAGTGGAGAGAAGTGGAAGAAGTGGAGAGAAATGGAAGAAGTGGAGAGAAGTGGAAGAAGTGGAGAGAAGTGGAAGAAGTGGAGAGAAGTAGAGAATGTAGGACTTATACCGAAAGGTAGATAAGCAAAGGAAAAAATAAATACGTAAATCGCACATTTACTTTATTTTTCTATGATTTATGGTCTCCCATAAAGTAGGAAAGTCAAGTAGTTCAGATATTTATGACAACAATGGTTCTTACAAATGCAAAGAGGTAAAATTTATGAAATATATAAATTTAGATTTATAAAGTTGCATTTAACACATTTTATTGTAGGTATTGTAGCTTACGATAAGTGTAAATCATGAGTGATTATAGTCTCAACAAATTAATCTTATCTTATAATGATAATCATTTTATATCCATTTGTGATCAGAAATAATAATTACTTATCAACGTTTGATATATTTGAACAAGATTCGGTACAAATATATAAAAGGGGAGAGAGAGAGAGAGAGAGAAAGAGAGAGAGTACATATGTTAGAAGGTTATAGAGATCAAAAAAGGCTATTACAGGAGGAAAATTCATAATGAAGATTATATATGTTAGAAGGGATAGAGATCAAAAAAGCTATTATGGGAGGAAAAATCATAATAAAGATTACATATGTTAGAAGGGATAGATATCAAAAAAGGTATTATGGGAGGAAAATCATAGATTATTCATTATGATTTTCCTCCCATAATAGCTTTTTGATCTCTATCCCTTCTAACATATGTAATCTTCATTATGATTTTTACTCCCATAATAGCTGTTTTTACGTGTGCTCCTTTTGATTGCTCTTTCAAGGCAATGATATTTGTATAGCAGGGATTCATTTTAATGAATCAAATTTGGCATCAATCAAAAAAATTGTATTGTAAACAAATGTAATCCTTTGAAAATGGCTGAAAAAGCCGAAACACGTGTCAGGAAACTGATAAAATATAATTATGAAACAAAACGGGAGTAATTGTATAGAAACATTGTATTAAATAAAGGTTAAAAGAAGACTAGTTACTTATCTAAGTTCTCCGATAAAAAAATTATAAATATTTAATCGTTATGGACACATAACATATTTCAAATTTATTATATTATTTCAAATTTATTATTTATTATAGTCAAATGTTATTGAAACCAGGTACTCGAGCAATATATCGCATATAGTCGGTCGACGTGTAGACCGCCGTTTCATAATAATTGGTCGCTATTTTTTAATCATTTTCTAGAATGAGTGCCAAAGTGATATTTCTGGAGGATATTAATGAAGAAGCGAAGAAGCCATTCTTCAGTTTCTACTGTGAGAGTATTATTATTATTACTATTATAAGTAGGAAAAATATTAATATACACTACCGAAATGTCATTTGGACTTCTGTAATTTGTAGCTTTAAAATAATTATCGCCTTAAGTTATTTAAACCAGGTACTCGAGCAATATATCGCATATAGTGCGCCGGCGTGTATACTTCTACGCCACTGTAATACTTCTATGGCAACAATTGCTCAACAACTGTCAATTAATTTGTTAAGCATGTTGCTCTTTTTTTAAAATTTTGTGGAGTAGCAAAATAAGATTATACACAGCTCACAGTGTATAATGGATCTGGTAGTGATAAATGGATAGCATTATAATTGAGGAAACATAAATATAATAAGTGTAATATGAGATAGTCGTGGACAATATCTTTTTATGGTATAAGTGAATAAAGTCGAATTTTATCCACGAAAAAACAGTTTAACGCAAGAGGCAAAGCCGAGTGCGATAATATTTTCGAGTAGATAACATTGCTTTATTCACTTATATCATACAAGATTTTTTCCAATTCGTTATCAGAATTGAAGAATTTGCGTGAAGTGTCACATTGTCAGGTAACATCGAAAATTTCAAGGATAGTGCGTATTTACAGTGTATAATGGATCTGGTAGTGATAAATGGATATCATTATAATTGAGGAAACATACATATAATATGTGTATTATGAGATAGTCGTGGACAATAGCTCTTTATGGTATAAGTGAATAAAGTTGAATTTTATCCACGAAAAAATAGTTTGGCGGAAGACGCGAAGCCAAGTGCGATAATATTTTCGAGTGGATAAAATTGCTTTATTCACTTGTATCATACAAGATTTTTTCCAATTCGTTATCAGAATTGAAAAATTTAATTTCTTTGTCAGCTGACATTTCTTTGTCAGGTGACATCGAAAATTTCAAGGATAGTACGTATTTACAGTGTATAATAGATCTGGTAGTGATAAATGGATATCATTATAATTGAGGAATCATAAATATAATAAGTGCATTATGAGATAGTCGTGGACAATAGCTCTTTATGGTATAAGTGAATAAAGTTGAATTTTATCCACGAAAAAATTGTTTGGCGCAAGACGCGAAGCCAAGTGCGATAATATTTTCGAGTGGATAAAATTGCTTTATTCACTTGTATCACACAATATTTTTTTTCCAATTAGTTATCAGAATATGATAGATAGACTATGATATCAGGGATTTTTAATATATAGTAATAATGAAGTTAAGGTGGCAATTGTGTATTTTTTGAGTTTTAGTCAAGTTTCATGTAAATCTATCAAAGAAGAAGTTTATTATTCTTGAATTAATTAGGTATACAATTTTGTATAGAATTAAATGAGCTTGAGAAGTTGTGTTCTTGAGAAGACATTAGAAGAAGTATTTACTCATAACAGATTGTTTTTTAGCAATAATTTCGAAATGATTACAGATATTTAATAGCTATTTATGGTATAAGTGAATAAAATTGCTTTATTCACTTGTGTCATACAACATTTTTTCTTATTCGTTATCAGAATTGTAGAATTTACGTGTCACATTGTCAGGTGACATCGAAAATTGCAAGGATAGTGCATATTTTCGTATCTTTTTACTTTATTCACGTTGTCAATGGTTACAGTGAATAAAGATAAAATGTAAACATTTTTTTCACCCATTCGATTAAAGTGTTCTTTTAATGGTAAGATTCAATATACGTAATGAGCATTTTAATAATGCGAATTTAAAAATTATAGTATTCTACTCGCATATAATGGCTATTATTCACCCAGTCAATGATTATAGTGAATAAAGTGAAAATGTAAACATTTTATTCACCCATTCGATTAAAGTGTTGTTTAAATGATGAGATTCAATATACATAATGAGCATTTTAATAATTCCAATTGGAAAATATATAGTATTCTACTCGCATATAATGGCCATTATTCACCCAGTCAATGGTTATAGTGAATAAAGTGAAAAGGTAAACATTTTATTCACCCATTCGATTAAAGTGTTTTTAATGATGAGATTCAATATACATAATGAGCATTTTAATAATATATAGTATTCTACTCGCATATAATGGCTATTATTCACCCAAATTATTTACCACACTCGCCTGGCTCATGTCGTAAACTCCATCCTCGTGAATAATAACCATTACCATGCTGATATTTCATAATATAAATATTGCTCACAGCGCTAATAAAATTCATGACTACAAATAAACATATATTCATTTATCAAACAATAAACTATGCAATCAGCATGTTGATAAAACGGTTCCTAGTAAATTACCTTGCATTGGAGATGGTGTCTTAAATTACACACAGTTTACAAAACAATTATTACTCAAATATTACACTCTCCCATTCCTGTCCACCTTGATTTTACCTGACATATATGCGTAAATGTGCTAATTGCAATCACCTCCTTACCTTAGCAGGTAAGAAGGCAAATATTATCTTAATATTGAGGTGATAACATTTGACTCACTAATTATGGGATTCTAATTATTATACTTGTCCAGGGCTAATCGGTTCCGACTATTTGCTTAAGTGATTAGATTATTGCAACAAATTAATATTTGACGAGTTCGCATTAAGTTTGAAGTTATTTATTGGGTTTTAAATGTGTTTCTAATCAATTGATAAAATGCTCGTTAAGAATGAACTCCTAAATTAAGAATTGCGTTTCGTGAGTATTTTAATTAAAAATTTCATAAAAGACTAAGTGCGTTGGCCATTCGATAATTGATGATTAGATGGTCATTATTTATTCTTCATCGACGGTTGAATTTTACTGAAGTTTCTGATTCCGGGATAAGTCATCTAAAATCATCTATAAAATGATTGCTTTAAGAATAGCAACATTTGATACAAGAATTAAGTCATCAAAAATCATCTAAAAAATGATTGTTTTAAAAATAGTTTAGCATTTAACGCAATATTTGATACACGAATTAAGTGCGTTGACTATTCGATGATCATGATTTAATTATCATCATTTGTTGATTATCGATAGGTGAATTTTACTGAAGTTTCTGATTCGGGGAGAAATCATCTACAATCTTCATAAATATGATTGCTTTAAAAATAGTACAGTCATTTAATACAATAATTAAGTGCGTTGCCCATTCAATGATCGATGATTTATTGATCATCATTTATTCATTACATTACAGTCACCATATTTGATCATCATTTATTCATCATCGATAGCTGAATTTTACTGAAGATTTTTTATTCGGGGAGAAGTCATCTAAAATCATTTATAAAATGATTGTTTTAAAAATAGTTTAGCATTTAACGCAATGTTTGATACATGAATTAAGTACGTTGACCAGTCGATGATTGATGATTTAATTATCATCATTTGTTGATTATCGATAGGTGAATTTTAATGAAGTTTTTGATTCAGGGAGAAATCATCTACAATCATCATAAATATGATTTCTTTAAAAATAGTTCAGTCATTTAATACAAGAATTAAGTGCGTTGACCATTCAATGATCGATAATTTAATGATCATCATGTATTCATTACATACAGTCACAACATTTGATCATCATTTATTCATCATCGATAGCTGAATTTTACTGAAGTTTTTGATTCGGGGAGAAGTCATCTAAAATCATCTAAAAAACAATTGTTTTAAGAATAGTTTAGAATTTGACACAACATTTGATACAAGTATGAAGTCATCTAAAATCATCTAAAAAAATGTTGTTTTAACGATAGTTTAGCATTTGACGTGACATTTTGTACAAAAATTAAGTCATCTAAACTCATCTAAAAAACAATTGTTTTAAGAATAGTTTAGCACTCGGCGCAACATTTGATAAAAGAATTCGATGATCGATGATTTAATGATCATGATTTATTCATCATCGATAGGTGAATTTTACTGAAGTTTTTTATTCGGAGAGAAGGTTTTTTTTCATAGGAATGTACTGTAATGCGAAAATCATCTAAAAATTGATTCTTTTAATGTGACGCAAAATTTGATACAATAATTAAATGCGTTGATTAAATGCCATTCGATAATCTATGTTTAAATGATCATCATTTATTCATCATCGATAGGGGAATTTTACTGAAGTTTTTGATTCGGGGAGAAGTCATCTAAACAATGATTTTTTTAAAAATAGTTTAGCATTTAACGCTACATTTCATACAGGAATTAAGTCATCTAAAATCATCTAAAAAATGATTGTTATAAGATTAGTTTAGCGTTTGACGCAACATTTGATACAAGAATTAAGTGCATTGACCATTCGATGATCGATGATTTATTCATCATTGATAGGTAAATTTTACTGAAGTTTTTTATTCGAAGAGAAGTTTTTTATTTCATACGAATGTACTGTAATGCGAAAATCATCTAAATATTGATTGTTTTCATAATAGTTTAGCATTTGTCGCAATATTTGATACAATAATTAAATACGTTGACCATTCGATAATCTGTGTTTAAATGATCATCATTTATTCATCATCGATAGGGGAATTTTACTGAAGTTTTTGATTCGGATAGAAGTTTTTGTTTTTCATATGAATGAACTGTAATGCGAAAATCATCTAAAAATTGATTTTTTTAATAATAGTTTAGCATCTGACGCAAAATTTGATACAATAATTAAATACGTTGAAAATTCAATAATTAAAAGATCATTATTTAATGATCATCGATAGGTGAATTTTACTGGAGTCTTTGATTCGGGCAGAACTCATCTAAAATCATCTAAAAAATCATTGTTTTAACAATAGTTTAGCATTTGACGCAACATTTGATACAAGAATTAAGTCATCTAAAATCATCTAAATGATTGTTTAACGAACAGATTAGCATTTGACACTGAAATCATCTAAATCAACTAAAAAATTATTGTTTTAAGAATAGTTTAGCATGCAACACAACATTTGGCAAAATAATTAAGGGCGAAGACCATTCTATGATCGATGATTTAATAATCATGATTTATTCATCATCGATAGGTGAATTTTACTGAAGTTTAGCATGTGACGCAAAATATGATACAATAATTAAATGCGTTGACCATTCGATAATCTATGTTTAAATGATCATCATTTATTCATCATCGATAGGGGAACTTTACTGAAGTTTTTGATTCGGGAAGAAGTCATTTAAACAATGATTGTTTTAAAAATAGTTTAGCATTTAACGCGACATTTCATACAAGAATTAAGTCATCCAGAATCATCTAAAAACTGATTGTTTTAAGAATAGTTTAGAATTAGACGCATAATTGATACAAAAATTATGTCATGTAAAATCAACAAATAAAATTATTGTTTTAAGAATAGTTTGGCATTTGACGCAAGATTTGATAAAATAATTTTGTGCGTTGATGATTCAACGATCGATGATTTAATAATCATCATTTATTCATCATTCATAGGTGAATTTTACTGAAGTTTTTGATTTGGGGAGAAGTCATCTAAAATTATCTAAAATCATCTAAAATATGATTATTTTAAAAATAGTTTAGTACTTGACCCAACATTTGATATAAGAATTAAGTGCGTTGACCATTCGATGTCGATGATTTAATGATCATCATTTATTCATCATCGATAGATGAATTTTACTGAAGTTTTTTATTCAGAGACAATTTTTTTTCATAGGAATGGACTGTAATGCGAAAATCTAAAAATTGATTGTTTTAAGAATAGTTTTACATTTGACGCAAAATTTTTCATCGTTTATAATCGACAGGTGAATGTTGCTGAAGTTTTTGATTCGGGGGGATTTTTGATTAAAAAAAATCAGAGGAATTAACTGTAAAGCGATAATCACCGATAAAAAAAAATGTTTTAAGAATGGTTCAAAAAGACGAGTAGTTATTATTATTATTATAGGTGTATGAATCCATCCTGAGTTACATGATTTGGTGTATAGATTTAGGCACTCTTAGGTATAAACTTTCCATTTTACAATTAACTAGTTCTAGTACTAAGTACTAATTAACGTATGTGAAACTTAAATTAACTTACTTAAACTACTACTTAACTACTTAAATTGTTGTACCTGAGATTGCCAAAATCTACAGACCACATTATTATTATTTTATTTTTTATTGTTTGCTTCCTTCTTTATTGGAAATAAGAAGGTAAATAAAAACTTCAAAATCAAATAAATTATTTTAAAGTCAAAACATTGATAAAAATCTTATCCAATATCATACATATTGAAGTCACATAAAATAACGCTTCTGAAGAAGACTGAAAGATAGCCGAAACTAGTCAGGTGAAGAAGACATAATAATAATAATAAAAACAAAACAAAAAAATCTTTATTTGTAAACTACCTGTAAGTACTCCAATAAAGAAGGAAGCAAACAATAAAAAATCTATAAATCTATACACGACATTATTATTATTATATTTTTTATTGTTTGCTTCCTTCTTTATTGGAAATTGTAGTTAAAAAAACTTCAAAATCCAATAAATAAATTATTTAAAAGTCAAAACATTTATAAAAATCTTAGTCAATATGATATAATTTGAACTCAAAACATTTATAAAAATCGTATCCAATATGATATAATTTGAACTCAAAAAAATTAACATCTCTGAAGATGGCTGAAAGATAACCGAAACTAGTCAGGTGAAGAAAACATAATAAAAATAAAGAAAAACAAAAAACCATCTTAATGTCTAACCATGTAAACTACCAGTAAGTACTCCAATAAAGAAGGAAGCAAAAATAAATATTATTATTATATTTTAATTGTTATATAAATTGTTTGCTTTCTTCTTTATTGGAAAAAAGTAGTTAAAAAAAACTTCAAAATCAAATACATAAATTATTTATAAGCCAAAACATTTATAAAAATCTTATCCAGTATCATATAAATTGAACTCAAAAAAATAGCATCTCTGAAGATGGCTGATAGATAGCCGAAACTATTCAGGTGAAGAAGAATAATAAAAATAATAAAAATTAAAAACACATCTTTATATATATAAACTACCAGTAAGTACTGCAATAAAGAAGGAAGCAAACAATAAAAACTTTATAAATCTATTCACGACATTATTATTATTATATTTTTAATTGTTTGCTTCCTTCTTTATTTCAGTACTTACTGGTAGTTTATAGGTTTCTTCTTCACCTAAATAGTTTCGGCTATCTTTCATAATTATAACAGTTATCCAAAATGGATGAAACTATAACAAAAATTATTATTATTGTTTAAGTATTGACATGGCATGTCTGTTCAGTTCAGTACTGCCAAGAAATACATATTCCTTGCTAAATAGTACTGCGCAGTTTGCAGCAAACAAACAATCAAGAAAACAAATATGATCGCAAACAATAATAAAGCAATGTACAAAAACAAGCAACCATTTTAATAGATATGCCTACTATGAATCACATTGATAGACAAACCGTCTAGAACAAAGCACATTCATATCATTCTGAAAGTAAATTTTGAAATTTTCTAATGCCATATTTACCCCCATTTAATACTTAATACCACTTTACTTGGTATTAAGTAAACTAAAGCTTACTTTAATACTGATACCAATTAGTATATCCCTAACGTAAATCCTAAATCAAATGAGCACATTTTGTTAATATTATTATATATCACTAAATCCAAAATTCTATATAATTATTATAAAATCTATATTACTATATAATTTATAAAATAACTTACTGCGAAATTAAAATACTGAAAGATTTGAAACTAACACGAGTTAAAAAGTACAAATAATATTACAACCATTCCTAATTTTCGCCTTTTTCAAAACCCTTTTGTTGTAAATGAGTTTCAGAATTAATATTTTGAGCCGTTTTTGATTTACCTTGTCCACAAAACAGTTATCACTTCCACTCATAATATAATAATACTTTATTTGCGTAAAGCAAATTTACAAAAATGGTACAATCTAGTGAAGGAAAGCGTGAAATTTGTAGGCGAAAAACATAAGCCAAAAATTGTTGTCTTGAGTCGTTCTCTCATAATACATATGCATTTCACATCCATCCACGCAGACCAATACTTCTCAAAAATGATATCAATTTTGAATTGATGAAAACCGAAAATGACCGAAAATTATGTATATTTCCCCGAATACTTACACAGTACAAAGTAGAGAAAGTTAAAAAAATCACGGAATATAGAACACTCTGTATTCAGCAAAATCTAATGAATTGATAAAGTGATAAGCGCAATATCAGCAATCGATGGTTATAAAAAAGCCTTGTACTCATAAATCTACACGGTAATTGATAATTCAACTGATATTTGACTGATTTGCTAAAAATATTGGCCATATTTTGACCTATTTCGTAGAATATCCTGCAGAAAACTCGTACCGAGGAAAATTGAACTATTATAATATTATGTAGCTAGTTATTAGTTGAAAAACACAAATGAAGATTGAGATGAAGATTGAAGATGTAGAAATGCTGTAATCATTTCAATATTATTGAAAGGTATAACCAATTAAAATATTTTGTTTCAAAGTTGGAGTGAGTGTAGGTATGTTTTTGAAAACAAATATTCTTCTACTATGCAATTTGGAAAATCTTCATTCACTTGACCAGACGTGTCCTCAAAGCACGTTTCGGCAACAAGTTGCAGTGCTGATGGACTGATGAAACTGATGAAGCTGATAAAACAAGTTGCAGTGCTGAATTGTTGCACTGATACTTCCTCATAGTTAGTAATTGAAGAAATCGTCTAAGCACAGTTGATTCTCATTTTGAAAATTAGAAATTAAGACATCGTTACCAAATCAAAACATTTTAACAACTTGTCGAAAAACAAGATGCATGGATTTGAGAACCCATCAACAATTTAAACAACAGTTGATCGTTAAAGTACGAATCTTAAAAATATACGACTTACAGGCTATTTCATTAAACTTCACATATTCCGATGGAGACCACTAAGAATCTCCAGTATCTGCTCTCATCACTTGTTGAACTTATCGCACCATCCGCAGGTCATCGATGTCTTTGGAGCTCGGAACTCCCGAAACTCGCACTTTTGGCCCCTTATCACTGGTCCGATAATGGCGATGCACCTACTATCACTCCGTGCGCACCACTGATACTGATAATTAGCCAGGCTGCCGACGATTGTGCGACGACGACTCTAATCGGGATGAGAAGATGGTGAGGTTAATGGGTTTAAATTGGGCCCGCAAGGGGGGACATAATTGAGCTCCGGCCCTGCATGGATTACATGGCAGAGGCCCGTCTTCCCTGCACAGTCATGAATTCATAGTGGGATTTGAATTCATTATGGCGTTTTTTTATTATTATTATTTTCGTACTGTGTGCCCATGCGCGCCCGAGATAAGTAACGTTCTTAAGTAGATGAAGATATAGTAGGCTTAAAGAGGGTTAAATGAGATGCACATAATTTAACGTCTCTATGTCAGGAAGTGTTTCATATTACCTCCATATCTACTTATTTTACAAGTAAGCACAATTTACTGCATACAACTTCTTTCAATTCTTCTTCTTCAAGTGCCTTATCCGCTCAAAAGGTCAAAAAAATCCACAAAATCATTGTCAGAATAACAAAACCTTGATATTTGTTTTTCAACACATAACTTTCTGCATTAACAAGTATGGGTTAGCTATAACTGAAATTTTTGAAAGATTATTATTTTGCAAATTTTATATTAGATTCGTGTATAGTACACCTTAAACTAATTCTCCTGAAAATTTGACAAAGTTTCAGTATTAAATAAGGGAGAAATCATAACACATAACTTTCTGCATTGACATGTACGGCTTAGCTATTACTGAAATTTCTGAAAATTTATTATATACAAATTTTATATTAGCTTCCTATACAATACACCTAAAACTAAGTCTCCTGAAAATTTGACAAACTTTCAGGATTAAATAACGGAGAAAATCAAACATATAACTTTCTGCAATGACAAGTATGGCTTAGGTATTACTGAAATTTCTGAATATTTATTATTTGCAAATTTGATATCAAATTCGTGTACAGTATACCTAAAACTAATTTTCCTGAAAATTTTACAAAGTTTCAGTATTAAATAAGGGAGAAAATTAAACATATCACTTTCTGCATTAACAAGTATGGCTTAGCTATTACTGAAATTTCTGAAAATTTATTACTTGCAAATTTGATATTAGTTTCGTGTACAGTACACCTGAAACTAATTCTCCTGAAAATTTACCAGAGTTTCAGTATTAAATAATAGATTAAATCAAACATATAACTTTCTCCATTGATAGGTTGGCTTGGCTATTACTGAAATTTCAGAAAAATTATTATTTGCAAATTTGATAATAGCCTCGAATATAGTACACCTTAAGTTAATTCTCCTAAAAATTTGACAAAGTTTCAGTATAAAATAAGGGAGAAAATCTAACATATCACTTTCTGCATTGACAAGTATGAATTAGCTATTACTGAAATATCTGAAAATTTATTATTTGCAAATTTAATTTTAGAATCCTGTACAGTACACCTGAAACTAATTCTCCTGAAAATTTGACAAAGTTTCAGTAATAAATAAAGGAGAAAACCAAAGATATAACTCTCTGCATTGACAAGTATGGCTTAGTTACTACTGAAATTTCTGAAAAGTTATTATATACAAATTTTATATTAGAGTCGTGTGCAGTACACCTAAAATTAATTTTCCTGCAAATTTTACACATTTTTCAGTGTGAAATAAGGGAGAAAATCAAACATATAACTTTCTGCATTGATAAGTATGGACAAGCTTTTACTGAAATTTCTGAAAATTTATTATTTGAAAATTTAATATTAGATTCGTCTACAGTACACCTGAAACTATATTTCCTGAAAATTTGACAATGTTTCAGTAATAAATCAAGGAGAAAATCATACCTATCACTTTCTGCATTGACAAGCATGGCTTAGCTATTACTGAAATTTCTGAAAATTTATTATTTGAAAATTTAATATTAGATTCGTCTACAGTACACCTGAAACTATATCTCCTGAAAATTTGACAAAGTTTCAGTAATAAATAAAGGAGAAAATCATACCTATCACTTTCTGCATTGACAAGCATGGCTTAGCTATTACTGAAATTTCTGAAAATTTATTATTTGCGAATTTGATATTATATTCGTATACAGTACACCTGAAACTAATTCTCCTGAAAATTTGACAAAGTTTCAGTATTAAATAAAGGAGAAAATCAAACATATAACTTTAAGCATTGACAAGTATGGCTAAGCTTTTACTGAAATTTCTGAAAATTTATTATTTTCAAATTTGATATTAGATTCGTATACAGTAGACCTTAAACTAATTCTCCTGAAAATTTGACAAAGTTTCGGTATTAAATAAGGGAGAAAATCAAACATATAAATTTCTGCATTCACAAGTATGTGTTAGCTGTTACTGAAATTTATGAAAATTTATAACTTGCAAATTTGATATTAGATTTGTGTACAATACACCTGAAACTATATCTCCTAAAGTTTGTCAAAATTTCAGAATCAAATAAGGGAGAAAATCAAACATATAACTTTCTGCATTGAGAGGTATGAGTTGGTTATTACTGAAATTTCTGAAAATTTATTATTTGCAAATTTAATATTAGATGCATGTACAGTTGACCTGAAACTAATTTTCCTGAAAATTTGACAAAGTTTCAGTAATAAATAAGGAAGAAAATCAAACAAATAAATTTCTGCAATTACAAGTATCGGTTAGCTACTACTGAAATATCTGAAAATTTGTTATTTGCAAATTTGATATTAGATTCGTGTACAGTACAACTAAAAGTAATTCTCCTGAAATTTTTCCAAAGTTTCAGTACAAAATGAGGGAGAAATTCAAACATTTAACTTTCTGCATTGACAAGTTATTAACTTAGCTATTACTGAAATTTCCGAAAATTTATTATTTTTCAAATTTGATATCAGTTTCGTTTACAGTACACCTAAAACTATTTTTTCTGAAAACTTGACAAAGTTTTATTGGAAATAAAGGAGAAAATCAAACATATATATTTCTGCATTGACAAGTATGGCTTAGCTATTACTGAAATATCTGAAAAAAAAATTATTTACAAATTTGATATTAGTTTCGTGTACAGTACACCTGAGTCTAATTCTCCTGAAAATTTGACTAAGTTTCAGTACTAAATAAGGGAGAAAATCAGACATATAACTTTCCGCATTGACAAGTATGGCTTAACTATTACTGAAAATTCTGAAAATTTGTTTTTTACAAATTTGATATTATATTTGTATACAGTACACGTGAAACTATGTCTCCTGAAAATTTGACAAAGTTTCAGTATTAAATACAGCAGAAAATCAAACATCAACTTTCTGCATTGACAAGTATGGGTTAGGTATTACTGAAATTTCTGAAAATTTATTATTTGCAAATTTGATATTAGATTCGTGTACAGTACCCCTAAAACTAATTCTCCTGAAAATTTGACAAAGTTTTAGTATTAAATAAGGGAGAAAATCAAACATATAACTTTCTGCAGTGACAAGTATGAGTTAGCTATTACTGAAATCTCCGAAAATTTATTATTTGCAAATTTGATAATCCATTCGTGTACAATACACCTGAAACTAATTTTCATGAAAATTTGACAATGTTTCAGTGTGAAATAAAGGAGAATATCAAACATATAAATTCCTGCATTGAGTAGTAACACATACTAACCTATTACTGAAAGTAACCTATTACTGAAATTTCTGAAAATTTCTGATTTGCAAATTTGATATTATAATCGTATACAGTTCACCTGAAACTAATTCTCTTTAAAATTTGACAAAGTTTCAGTAATAAATAAGGGAGAAAACCTAAGATATAACTCTCTGCATTGACAAGTATGGGTTAGCTATTAATAAAATTTCTGAAAGTTTAATATTGGCAACTTTGATTTTGGATTTATGTACAGTACACCTCAAACTAATTATTCTGAATTTTCATCCAAGTTTCAGTATTAAATACGGGATAAAATCAAACATATAACTTTCTGCAATGAGAAGTATGTGATGGCTATTACTGAAATACCTGAAAATTTATTATTTGCAAATTCTTCTATATTACATCAAATACTAATTCTCCTGAAAATTTTACTAAGTTTCAATACTAAATAAGGGAGAAAATCAGGCATGTAACTTTCTGTATTGACAAGTATGTGTTAGCTATTACTGAAATTTATGAAAATAAATTATTTACAAATTTGATATCAGATTCGTATACAGTGCACCTGAAACTAATTCTCCTGAAAATTTGACAAAGTTTCAGTATTAAATAAAGGAGAAAATCAAACATATAACTTTATGCATTGACAAGTATGGCTAAGCTTTTACTGAAATTTCTGAAAATTTATTATTTGCAAATTTGAGTTTCGATTCGTATACAGTGCACCTAAAACTAATTTTGCTAAAAATTTGACAAAATTTCAGTATGAAATAACTGACAAAATCAAACATAACTTTCTGCAATGACAAGTATAGCTGTTACTGAAATTTCTGAAAAATTATTATTTACAAATTTGAAATTAGATTCGTGCACAGTATACCTGAAACTAATTTCCAATGATTACTTTGAAAATTATAAATATTTTGTCAAAATTAAAGTTGTTGTTTTAGCAGTAACAATTGAAAATGTCTCAGTAACAATTCCAATTTTAACAGTAAGAAATTCAATTGTTATTCACAAAATATCAATTACATCTTCAATGTTGCAATGATTACTTTGAAAATTATAAATATTTTGTCAAAATTAAAGTTGTTGTTGTAGCAGTAACAATTGAAAATGTCTCAGTAACAATTCCAATTTTGACAGTAAGAAATTCAATTGTTATTCACAAAATATCAATTACATCTTCAATGTTGCAATGATTACTTTGAAAATTATAAATATTTTGTCAAAATTAAAGTTGTTGTTTTAGCAGTAACACTTGAAAATTTCTCAGTAACAATTCCAATTTTGACACTAAAAAAATTAATTGTTATTCACAAAATATCAATTATATCTTCAATGTTGCAATGATTACTTTGAAAATTATAAATATTTTGTCAAAATTAAAGTTGTTGTTTTAGCAGTAACAATTGAAAATGTCTTAGTAACAATTCCAATTTTGACACTAAGAAATTCAATTGTTATTCACAGAATATCAATTATATATTCAATGTTGCAATGATTACTTTGAAAATGATAAATATTTTGTCAAAATTAAAGTTGTTGTTTTAGCAGTAACAATTGAAAATGTCTCAGTAACAATACCAATTTTGACAGTAAGAAATTCAATTGTTATTCACAAAATATCAATTACATCTTCAATGTTGCAATGATTACTTTGAAAATTATAAATATTTTGTCAAAATTAAAGTTGTTGTCTTAGCAGCAACAATTGAAAATGTCTTAGTAACAATTCCAATTTTGACACTAAGAAATTCAATTGTTATTCACAAAATATCAATTATATCTTCAATATTGCAATGATTACTTTGAAAATTGAAAATATTTGGCTAAAATTAAAGTTGTCATTTTAGCAGTAACACTTGAAAATTTCTCAGTAACAATTCCAATTTTGACACTAAAAAAATCAATTGTTATTCACAAAATATCAATTATATCTTCAATGTTGCAATGATTACTTTGAAGATTATAAATATTTTGTCAAAATTACAGTTGTTGTTTTAGCAGTAACAATTGAAAATTTCTCAGTAGCAATTCCAATTTTGACACTAAAAAAATCAATTGTTATTCACAAAATATCAATTATATCTTCAATGTTGCAATGATTACTTTGAAAATTATAAATATTTTGTCAAAATTAAAGTTGTTGTTTTAGCAGTAACACTTGAAACTGTCTCTGTAACAATTTCAATTTTGACACTTAGAAATTCAATTGTTATTCACAAAATATCAATTATATCTTCAACATTGCAATGATTACTATGAAAATTATAAATATTTTGTCAAAACTACAGTTGTTGTTTTAGCAGTATCAATTGAAAATGCCTCAGTAACAATTCCAATTTTGACACTAAGAAATTCAATTGTTATTCACAAAATATCAATTATATCTTCAATGTTGCAATGCTTACTTCGAAAATTATAAATATTTTGTCAAAATTAAAGTTGTTGTTTTAGCAGTAACAATTAAAACTGTCTCTGTAACAATTTCAATTTTGACACTTAGAAATTCAATTGTTATTCACAAAATATCAATTATATCTTCAACATTGCAATGATTACTTTGAAAATTGAAAATATTTGGTCAAAATTAAAGTTGTCGTTTTAGCAGTAACAATTGAAAATTTCTCAGTAACTATTCCAATTTTGACAGTTAGAAATTCAATTGTTATTCACAAAATATCAATTATATCTTCAATGTTGCAATGATTACTTTGAAGATTATAAATATTTTGTCAAAATTACAATTGTTGTTTTAGCAGTAACAATTGAAAATGTCTCAGTAGCAATTCCAATTTTGACACTAAGAAATTTGATTGTTATTCACAAAATATCAATTATATCTTCAATGTTGCAATGCTTACTTTGAAAATTATAAATATTTTGTCAAAATTAAAGTTGTTGTTTTAGCAGTAACAATTGAAAATGTCTCAGTAGCAATTCCAATTTTGACACTAAGAAATTTGATTGTTATTCACAAAATATCAATTATATCTTCAATTTTGCAATGCTTACTTTGAAAATTATAAATATTTGGTCAAAATTAAAGTTGTCGTTTTAGCAGTAACAATTGAATATTTCTCAGTAACTATTCCAATTTTAACACTAAGAAATTTAATTGTTATTCACAAAATATCAATTATATCTTCAATATTGCAATGATTACTTTGAAAATTGAAAATATTTGGTCAAAATTAAAGTTGTCGTTTTAGCAGTAACAATTGAAAATTTCTCAGTAACTATTCCAATTTTGACAGTTAGAAATTCAATTGTTATTCACATAATATCAATTATATCTTCAATGTTGCAATGATTACTTTGAAGATTATAAATATTTTGTCAAAATTACAGTTGTTGTTTTAGCAGTAACAATTGAAAATGTCTCAGTAGCAATTCCAATTTTGACACTAAGAAATTTGATTGTTATTCACAAAATATCAATAATATCTTCAATGTTGCAATGCTTACTTTGAAAATTATAAATATTTTGTCAAAATTACAGTTGTTGTTTTAGCAGTAACAATTGAAAATGCCTCGGTAACAATTCCAATTTTGACACTAAGAAATTCAATTGTTATTCACAAAATTTCAATTATATCTTCAATATTGCAATGATTACTTTGAAAATTGAAAATATTTGGTCAAAATTAAAGTTGTCGTTTTAGCAGTAACAATTGAAAATTTCTCAGTAACTATTCCAATTTTGACAGTTAGAAATTCAATTGTTATTCACAAAATATCAATTATATCTTCAATGTTGCAATGATTACTTTGAAGATTATAAATATTTTGTCAAAATTACAGTTGTTGTTTTAGCAGTAACAATTGAAAATGTCTCAGTAGCAATTCCAATTTTGACACTAAGAAATTTGATTGTTATTCACAAAATATCAATAATATCTGCAATGTTGCAATGCTTACTTTGAAAATTATAAATATTTTGTCAAAATTACAGTTGTTGTTTTAGCAGTAACAATTGAAATTGTCTTAGTAACAATTCCAATTTTGACACTAAGAAATTTGATTGTTATTCACAAAATATCAATAATATCTTCAATGTTGCAATGCTTACTTTGAAAATTATAAATATTTTGTCAAAATTACAGTTGTTGTTTTAGCAGTAACAATTGAAAATGCCTCAGTAACAATTCCAATTTTGACACTAAGAAATTCAATTGTTATTCACAAAATATCAATTATATCTTCAATATTGCAATGATTACTTTGAAAATTGAAAATATTTGGTCAAAATTAAAGTTGTCGTTTTAGCAGTAACAATTGAAAATTTCTCAGTAACTATTCCAATTTTGACAGTTAGAAATTCAATTGTTATTCACAAAATATCAATTATATCTTCAATGTTGCAATGATTACTTTGAAGATTATAAATATTTTGTCAAAATTAAAGTTGTTGTTTTAGCAGTAACAATTGAAAATGTCTCAGTAGCAATTCCAATTTTGACACTAAGAAATTTGATTGTTATTCACAAAATATCAATAATATCTTCAATGTTGCAATGCTTACTTTGAAAATTATAAATATTTTGTCAAAATTACAGTTGTTGTTTTAGCAGTAACAATTGAAAATGCCTCAGTAACAATTCCAATTTTGACACTAAGAAATTCAATTGTTATTCACAAAATATCAATTATATCTATATTGCAACGATTACTTTGAAAATTGAAAATATTTGGTCAAAATTAAAGTAGTCGTTTTAGCAGTAACAATTGAAAATTTCTCAGTAACTATTCCAATTTTGACAGTTAGAAATTCAATTGTTATTCACAAAATATCAATTATATCTTCAATGTTGCAATGATTACTTTGAAAATTATAAATATTTTGTCAAAATTAAAGTTGTTGTTTTAGCAGTAACAATTGAAAATTTCTCAGTAACTATTCCAATTTTGACAGTTAGAAATTCAATTGTAATTCACAAAATATCAATTATATCTTCAACATTGCAATGATTACTTTGAAAATTATAAATATTTTGTCAAAATTAAAGTTGTTGTTTTAGCAGTAACAATTGAAAATGTCTCAGTAACAATTCCAATTTTGACACTAAGAAATTCAATTGTTATTCACAAAATATCAATTATATCCTCAATGTTGCAATGCTTACTTTGAAAATTATAAATATTTTGTCAAGATTAAAGTTGTTGTTTTAGCAGTAACAATTGAAAATGTCTCAGTAACAATTCCAATTTTGACACTAAGAAATTCCATTGTTATTCACAAAATATCAATTATATCTTCAATGATGCAATGCTTACTTTTACTTTGAAAATTATAAATATTTTGTCAAAATTAAAACAAATTTGATTTTAGATTAGTATACAGTACACCCTAAACTAATTTTCCTCGAAATTTGACACAGTTTCAGTAATAAATAAAGGAGAAAATCAAACATATAACTTTCTGCATTGACAAGTATTGCCATTTCTGTAACGTCTTGTATTTTTGTTTATAACGGTTTTATTTGAGCATTTAATACTTTTTGCAATATTTTTGTTTTCAACTTAAAGAACAACAAAATTATTATATCATGTAAAAATTACAAACATTAATATGGAATATTTGGTAGATAGTGAAGGGCAAGGTATAAATAATTTAATGTCGTATATATCTGTGTATTGTACTAAACATCTGCTAAACAAAAGGACGTACTTCTACTTCGGATTTGGAACATTCCTCTATCTTTATTTTCAATTGTGCCATGATTTCTCCAAAGCGTCCACCTTCCTTACTAGCGCAATCAAGTAAGTATAATAAATGTGGTAGAATGGAAGACATATATAGTATAGGAGGCGCAGTTATTGCGCATTTCTCTAAAATTCCGGTTTTATCATTATAATCAGTTATAATTGTTTCCTCTTCCTTGGTTATGGAAATATTGCACTGGTTTGACTGCAAGAAAAACAAATCATATTAGAATACAAACTGCAGCATACGCCAGGATAAACAGCACTCAAGTGTTTAGGCAACCAACCACACGCACTGCAGCATATTCAGTACGGTGCGTATACTTGGTTGCCTAAACATTGGGCAGAGGGGCACATCCTCTGAGGATGTCCTAGTGACATACTCACGAGGATATCGTGAGTAAAAATAGTAAAAAAGCGGCCCATGTATTTCTTATGGGGAAAATGCCACAGAACCGTCATAGCCTAACTACTGTTAACAAAATAAAATACACCAATTACTAATTTAGTTCCAACTTTATCAGTATACTGTATGCATTTTTAACTATTTATTATTTCCAAATAATAATCACAAACCATAACTCATAACTACAATAACCAAATTATAATCTATATAACTTTCTTCTAACTTAATTCTGATATAAAGCAAAATAGTATCTAGATATTGAATTTATTGTTTTCATCTTATTATATTACAAATTATGAAACTTACCTGTGCATAAGAAGCAGATATGCATGCGAAGAGAACAACAGCAAGGATAATCTTCATGGTTAGCAGTGTTACTATGTCAAAATTCGTTAATACTTTTGAATATATACACAACACTTATCGCCGAATTACGATTCAAAAGATGCAAAGCTAATCATTGTATATATATATATATATATATATATATATATATATATATATATATATATATATATATATATATATATGTTTAACGAAGTAAGCTAGTAACATAAGGTATACGAAATTTAATTGCGAATTTTACATATTATGCTAAATTGGCAAAAGTTTTCACAAAATTTGCACATCTTAATTTGCACACAAAAAACGATGTTTATTCAGAGTTATAAGATACATATATTATATAAAAATGCTTGATAATGGTGGAATCTGCATAACGCTTGCTATTTTTTGAGTCTATTTTTTGAGTTGAGCTTATTTTGATTTCATCTCCAAAAATCTTAAATTCAAAAGTAGGTTAAGTCGCACATCATTCGATTACAGAGCTAATTTTCTTCATAAACATATCCTATTTTTGAAAATTACGCCAATATTTCTAGAGAAATTGAAGCATTTTTCTAAAAATAGTGGTCACATTTAAAAAAAATTGCATCATTGTGAAGAGAATTTACAGAGCTATCATATGATATGTGACTTGACCCACTTTCCAATATAATTTTTTTTTGTGGGTGATGAAAATTTGTTAAACATTTATTAAAATTATGTTCACAATTTCAAAATTAAACAAAAACTGCAGAAATTTCGGAATTCGAAAAACAATAACATCTTCAGTCTGCATTACATACTTCTGATTTGACGAATTTATTTTACAAAACATCATAACTTCCTCTAAAGTAAACCGAAAATTGTCTCATAAAAAATGTTCTATGTAATAGAAAAGGTGATGAAACTTTGTTAAAAATTTATTAAAATAATGTTCCTAATTTCAATAGTAAACAAAAACAAACATCATAACTTCCTCTAAGGTTAACAGAAAATTCTCTCAAAAATAAAATGTTCTAGGTAAAAGAAAAGGTGATGAAACTATGTTAAACATTTATTAAAATTATGTTCATAATTTCAAAATTTAACAAAAACTTCAGAAATATCGGAGTTCGAAGAACAAAAACATCTTCAGTCTTCATTACATACTTCTGATTTGACGAATTTATTTTACAAAACATCATCACTTCCTCTAAGGTTAACCGAAAATTCTCTCAAAAAAATGTTCTATGTAAAAGAAAAGGTGATGAAACTTTGTTAAACATTTATAAAAATCATGTTCCTAATTTCAATAGTAAACAAAAACAAACATCATAACTTCCTCTAAGGTTAACAGAAAATTCTCTCAAAAAAAAATGTTCTAGGTAAAAGAAAAGGTGATGAAACTATGTTAAACATTTATTAAAATTATGTTCATAATTTCAAAATTTAACAAAACTGCAGAAATTTCGGTTTTCGAAAAATTAAAACATCTTCAGTCTGCATTACATACTTCTGATTTGACTAATTTATTTTACAAAACATCATAACTTCCTCTAAGGTTAACCGAAAATTCTCTAAAAATAAGTTCTATGTAAAAGAAAAGGTGATGAAACTTTGTTAAACATTTATTAAAATCATGTTCCTAATTTCAATAGTAAACAAAAACAAACATCATAACTTCCTCTAAGGTTAACAGAAAATTCTCTCAAAAAAAATGTTCTAGGTAAAAGAAAAGGTGATGAAACTATGTATGTTAAACATTTATTAAAATTATGTTCATAATTTCAAAATTTAACAAAACTGCAGAAATTTTGGAGTTCGAAAAACAAAAATATCTTCAGCCTTTATTACATACTTCTGATTTGACGAATTTATTTTACAAAATATCATAACACCCTCTAAGGTTAACCGAAAATTCTCTAACAAAAATATTCTAGGTAAAAGAAAAGGCGATGAAACTTTGTTAAACATTTATTAAAAGTATGTTCACAATTTCAAAATTTAACAAAACTGCAAAAATTTCGGAATTCGAAAAACATAAACATCTTCAGTCTTCATTACATACTGCTAATTTGACGAATTGATTTTACAAAACATCATCACATCCTCGAAAATTAACCGAAAGTTCTTTAAAAAAATTGTTTTCTAGGTAAACCACCACTTTTTAAACACCATTTTTTATTTGTTTTTGATGTTCGTCGATCACCCTGTAAATTTCACCTTGGCCCTGGCTAACCTTAACTAGTTGGGGGTGCGGCTCCAATGATGTTCATAATTTCAAAATTTAATAAAAACGGCAGAAATTTCGGAGTTCAAAAACAAAAACTTCTTCAGTCTGCATTACATACTGCTAATTTGACGAATTGATTTTACAAAACATTATCACATCCTCTAAAGTTAACCGAAAGTTCTCTAAAAAAATGTTTTCTAGGTAAACCACCACTTACACCATTTTTAAACTTGAAAACTTATTTAAAATTTCAAAATTTAATAAAAACTGCAGAAATTTCAGAGTTCGAATAACAAAAACTTCTTCAGTTTTTCATTACATACTTCTGATTTGACGAATAGATTTTACAAAACATCATCACTTTCTCCAAAAAAAAAAGTTCTAGGTAAAAGAAAATACTGTGCAACCCCCTTTTTCTCTCTTCTCCTATACACCATTTTTGTTTATTTTTGATGTTCGTCGTTCACCCTGTAAATTTCACCTCAGCCCTGTCTAAGCTTAACTAGTTGGGGGTGCGGCTCCAATGATGTTCATAATTTCAAAATTTAATAAAAACGGCAGAAATATCGGAGTTCGAAAAACAAAAACATCTACAGTCTTCATTACATACTTCTGATTTGACGAATAGATTTTACAGAACATCATCACTTCCTTAAAAATAAAGTTCTAAGTAAAAGAAAATACTGTGCAACCCCCTTTTCTCTCTTCTCCTATACACCATTTTTGTTTGTTTTTGATGTTCGTCGTTCACTCTGTCAATTCCACCTTAGCCCTGGCTAACCTTAACTAGTTGGGGGTGCGGCTCCATGTGATTTTCACAAGGCAGTAGGGTGAAATCACCCCCAAGGGGGTTGCTGTGTCAGAATTAACTACTATCTTGCGCTCCCTCTTCAATCTGAATTCCAGGTGTTTCAGGATTTTTATTTTATTTCAACTCAAACTAATATTTGGGGGAGGAGGAAATTTTAGCGATATATCTTGTTTTGTTGAAAACTTTGAAAACAACGTCCTTTATAATAATATATAATAATATAAATAATAATATATATAATAATAATAATAATAATTTGATATAGGCTGCACTTTCCGGGCTGTCTCATAGATGGCAACATTGCCGCGGCGTTGCACAGCATTGCGTGGGGGATCTGTGAGTCGGTTTCGTCCTATAAGTTCGTACCGAAAACATCTGCAGATGGTCTCTGACCCCACTGGATTCCTGGTGTTCTTCAGTTGACTCCCGTATTCAGTGCCTCACATTGACGCTCGTACAACAACATCTGCAGCGTGAAGCAGTTAATCGATAGCCGGTAATCGCCTGGGCAGTTGCTATCGATTTTTAATTTCTGGTTAATGTTCACACGGTTTTCTTTTTACTCACTTGTGAGCTGGAAATAATATGGAAGACTTGGATGGTGAAGGGCAGGGTGCAAATAATTCAATATCCTATGTATATGTTTATTATGCAAAACGTCTGATAAACAGAACTACATATTACATCGTAGTGATTTTATTTATGGAATTATCTCACTACTAGAAGAGCTTTCTACCCAAACATGTCTCTAACTTTGTGCCCAAAGCTCTCATATGATCTGCAATCGGACCAGTTTCCTTAATGGCACAACCAATCAGTTGTTGTAGGGTAGCTATAGTTGGTAGAAGTGGACTTGGTACGCATTTGTTTAAAAGTCCGGTTGTATCTTGAGATAGAACATTTTGCGCTTCCAGTAAGATAGGCAAACCACATCTGAAAAGGTCCAACTGCAATAAAAACCAATAATATTAGATATTAGATATAATATTTTCAAAACCAATTAACAGACAATGTATTCTAATGCACATAAGAGAACTGCGAAAATACTTTAGAATGGACAATACTTTTCTAATAAAATTATACCATAAGAGCTATATATACGGACATTTCAAATCATTTATACAGGAAAACTAAGCATCTAAAATTAGATCAAGTGTCTTATGTAACCAATATATCTCATAAATATGAACATTAAAAAAAACTCAAAATTTGAGAGGAATTCATTAAATTTTAATAAAAGTAATTGATAAGTAAGTGATCATCGAAATATGAGAAAATTAATTAAAAATCCAAATATTCAATTAAATTTAAATAGTTGACAGTTATAAGTATTTTGATGATACTTGTATCATCAAAATCATATATTTAATGATTTAAATCTTGAAGAAAACAATTGAAAATTTGACACTAGGCAATGCGATTTGAAGGAATAGTTAAATATGTTGCTTATACAATTCAGAATTGGGCAGCAATAATGAAAATTTTGATAAAATTAAATGCATATTTACTTAAAAAATTGAAATTTAAACAAAAATCTTTGATAGTAATCATTGCAAAATCAAGGAGCAATTAAAATTAAAAAAAAAAAATTGAATATTGTCTACTGTCAATTGATATATCACAGAATAATTGAAACATTCTAAAACTGTTTTGCCTAGTATCAAACTTTCAATTATTTTCATCAAAATTTAAATTATTTCTGTCAAGTATTTAACTATGTCTGTCTGAATTTCATTGAATCTATGGATTTTTTATATTGATAAAAATAATTGATACTTTGACAGTAGGCATTTCGATGCAATGGAATAGTTAAAAATTTTACTTATACAATTCAGAATTTGGCAGCAATAATGAAAATTTTGATAAAATCAATTGCATATTTAGATTAAAACATTGAAATATATACATAAATCCTTGAAAATCATTGATAGAATCATAACAGAGCAATCAAAATGTTCAAAAAAATAATTGAACTTTGTTGACTCTCAATTTATATTTCACAGAATAATTGAAATATTCTAAAACTGTTTTGACTAGTGTGAAATTTTCTTTTATTTTTATGAAGATTTAAATTATTTCTGTCAAGTATTTAACTATGTCTGTCTGAATTTCATTGAATCTATGGATTTTTGATATTGATAACAGTCATTGATACTTTGACAGTGGGCATTGCGATACGAAGGAATAGTTAAAAATGTTGCTTATACATTTCAGAATTTGGCAGCAATAATGAAAATTTTGATAAAATTAATTGCATATTTTCTTAAAAAATTAAAATTTAAACAGAAATCGTTGAAAATCTTTTATGGTAATCATTGATATACAACAGAGAATTGAAATTTTCAACAAAAAAAAAAATTGAACATTGTTTACTGTCAATCGATATATTACAGAATAATTAAAATATACTAAAACTGTTTTTTACAGAGATTTTATAATTGTTTTGAAGTTGAAGGTAATACCTTTTCTGGAAATTTTTACAACCAATTTGAAACTTTGGTTGATATCATTTTTGCAGTGTCTGAATATTCTGCTACTTTTAATATATGTGTTAAGTATATTATATGAAATAAACGTCCAAAATGTTTAGATTTTCATGATTTTGCTCATTTTGAAAATTTTCAATCTCCATCAAACTTTTTGGCAATTCATTTTGAAAATTTTCAATCTCCATCAAACTTTTTGGCAATCTTAAAAACCTTTAAGAAGCGTTATATAACTACATGGATTATTTTATTAATATATTTCCTATATTGATATATAAATATATTTTGATATTATTGTTTTACTTTTGCCTTTTGTCAATTGTGTTTCTCAATTTATTGTGTGATTTTCCTTTTTGGCAAATATCAAGAGTTACAAAGATTTTATCAATATCTGTCGACTTTAGTTAGCTTATATAATAAGTTTTAACAGTTTTTTGGGCATCAAACCTTGGATAACTATTTTATCGACTCTATTAAGCTTATATAATAACTTTGAACAGTTTTTTTGGGTATCAAACCTTTGATTACCTTTTAATCATCAAACCTTGGACAAGCTTTTAATCTATACAACCTTATACTAACTATATTTTGATACAAATATAATGAAAGAAAAAATGAACAATGATTTCTGAAAAAATATCTTGTGACTGAATTTATTAATTTTAGTTTATTATATAACATATAACCTTTATTCTACACCCGAAAGGGTAGAAGAATTATGACGATAATAATAATAATAATAATATATAACATATTCTGAAACTTACCTGTGCATGTGATGCAGAAATGCATGCGAAGAGAACTACAGCTAGGATAATCTTCATGGTTAGCAATGTTACTAGGTGAGAATTCGTTCATACGTTTGAATATATATACATATATATATATATATATATATATATATATATACAAAACTTATCGCCTAATTACGATGTATAAGATGCAATGCTAATCATTGTTTCTGATAATACCTTAACGAGGACTTTTTGATACATCGTCTACTCATTTAAATGTGTATATTACATACGTACGTAGAAACATACGTACGTACAAACATACGTACGTTTACGATTTCCAAATTTTTTTTAAAGCAAAATGTGTACATACTAACGGACGTACAATCGCACGTACGTTTTCGATTTCCAAAATATTGTAAAAACTAGATTTGTACATACAAAAGTACGGACAATCGTACGTACGTTTTCGATTTTCAAAATATTGTAAAAGCTAGATTTGTACATACAAACGTAAGTGCAATTGTACATATGTTTGTATGTACAAATCTAGCTTTTAAAATATTTTGGAAATCGAAAACATACGTACGATTGTATGTACGTCTCTATGTATAAATCTAGCTTTTAAAATATTTTGGAAATCAAAAACATACCTACAATTGTACATACGTTTGTATGTACAAAAAATAATATTGTAAAAGCTAGATTTGTACATACAAACGTACGTACGTTTTCCATTTCCAAAATATTGTAAAAGCTAGATTTGTACATACAAACATATGTACAATTGTACGTCCGTTTTCGATTTCCAAAATATTTTAAAAACTAGATTGGTACATACAAACGTACGTACAATTGCACGTACGTTTCCAAAATATTTTAAAAGCTAGATTTGTACATACAAACGTACGTACAATTGTACATACGTTTCAATGTACAAATCTAGCTTTTAAAATATTTTGGAAATCGAAAACGTACGTACAATTGTTCATACAAACGTATGTACAAATATACAAAATGTACAATTGTACGTACGTTTGTATGTACAAATCTAGCTTTTAAAATATTTTGGAAATCGGAAACGTACGTATAATTGTGCATACGTTTGTATGTTTTTATAAACAATTGTACGTATGTATTTACGTATGTATACGTTTTCGATTTCCAAAATATTTTAAAAGCTAGATTTGTACATACATGTATACTTACTTACAATTGTACTTACGTTTTCGATTTCCAAAATATTTTAAAAGCTAGATTTGTACATACAAACGCATGTACAATTGTACGTCCGTTTTCGATTTCCAAAATATTTTAAAAACTAGATTGGTACATACAAACGTACGTACAATTGCACGTACGTTTCCAAAATATTTTAAAAGCTAGATTTGTACATACAAACGTACGTACAATTGTACATACGTTTCAATGTACAAATCTAGGTTTTAAAATGTTTTGGAAATCGAAAACGTACGTACAATTGTTCATACAAACGTATGTACAAATCTACAAAATGTACAATTGTACGTACGTTTGTATGTACAAATCTAGCTTTTAAAATATTTTGGAAATCGGAAACGTACGTATAATTGTGCATACGTTTGTATGTTTTTATAAACAATTGTACGTATGTATTTACGTATGTATACGTTTTCGATTTCCAAAATATTTTAAAAGCTAGATTTGTACATACAAACGCATGTACAATTGTACGTCCGTTTTCGATTTCCAAAATATTTTAAAAACTAGATTGGTACATACAAACGTACGTACAATTGCACGTACGTTTCCAAAATATTTTAAAAGCTAGATTTGTACATACAAACGTACGTACAATTGTACATACGTTTCAATGTACAAATCTAGCTTTTAAAATATTTTGGAAATCGAAAACGTACGTACAATTGTTCATACAAACGTATGTACAAATCTACAAAATGTACAATTGTACGTACGTTTGTATGTACAAATCTAGCTTTTAAAATATTTTGGAAATCGGAAACGTACGTATAATTGTGCATACGTTTGTATGTTTTTATAAACAATTGTACGTATGTATTTACGTATGTATACGTTTTCGATTTCCAAAATATTTTAAAAGCTAGATTTGTACATACAAATGTATGTACAATTGTACGTACGTTTTCGATTTCCAAAATATTTTAAAAGCTATATTTGTACATACGTTTGTATAAACAATTGTACGTATGTACAATTGTACGTACGTTTGTATGTACAAATCTAGCTTTGAAAATATTTTTAAAATCGAAAACGTACGTACAATTGTACATACGTTTCTATATACAAATCTAGCTTTTAAAATATTTTGGAAATCGAAAACGAACGTACAATTGTACATACAAACGTATATACATATAAACGTATGTACAATTGTACGTACGTTTTCGATTTCCAAAATATTTTAAAAGTTAGATTTGTACATACATTTGTATAAACAATTGTACGTATGTACAATTGTACGTACGTTTTCGATTTCCAAAATATTTTAAAAGCTAGATTTGTACATACAAACGTACGTACAAGTTTTCGATTTCCAAAATATTTTGAAAGTTAGATTTGTACATACAAACGTCCGTACAATTGTACATACGTTTCTAGAAATACGTTATACATATGTACAAATCTAGCTTTCAAAATATTTTGGAAATAGAAAGCGTACGTACAATTGTACGTACGTTTGTATATACAAATCTAGACTTTAAAATATTTTGGAAATTGAAAACGTACGTACAATTGTACATACGTATGAATGTACAAATCTTGGTTTTAAAATATTTTGGAAATTGAAAACGTACGTACAAATCTAGCTTATAAAAAATTTTGGAAAACGAAAATAGGTGTTTCCTCTTATCACAGTCTTATTTTTATTAATAATTAATATGGAAACAGGCATATGCTGTTCACATCAGATTCACATTCATACGAGAATTTCTGCTTATTATTTTATTTTAATTTTAATTTTAATTTATTCATTTGGCTACATTTTGTGCACATATAAAGGCATATCATAAAGTAATAGAAATAGTTTAAACTCGTATATATGTTTAACGAATTAAGCTTGTAACATAAAGTTAACGAAATTTAATTGCTAATATTATATACTGTGCTTAAATTATTAAACATTTTCACAAAATTTCCGGATTTATTTACATTTACATAACATTTATTTTACATTTTCACACAAAACCGATGTTTATTCAGAGTTTCAAGATACATACATTATGTAAAAATACTTGGTAATGGAATATTATTTACGTATCGCCTGATATTTTTCCACACCAGAAATACTGAAAATAAAATAATGCTAAATGTTAGTGAATATGTTAACAAAAAAAAAAACACTTTAATTAGTTATTGTTTAATATGTGTTAAATTTATATATTTTTTCCAATTCGCATTATTAAAATGCTCATTATGTACATTGAAAATCATCGTTAAAACTACACTTTTATCGAATGGGTGAATAAAATGGTTACATTTTCACTTTATTCACTATATGACACTATTACTACTATACTATTACACTATTAACTATTGACAATGTGAATAAAGTAAAAAAGTAGGTAAATTCGCACAATCCTTGAATTTTTCATTGATAATGTGACACTTCACGCAGATTCTTCAATTCTGACAACGAATTCCAAAATATCTTGTATGATTCACGTGAATAAAGCAATTTTATCCACTCGAAAACATTATCGCCCTTGCCTTCGCCTCTTGCGCTAAACTATTTTTTCGTGGATAAAATTCGACTTTATTCACTTATACCATATATAGCTATTGTTCACGACTATCTCATAATACACTTATTATATTTATTTTTCCTCAATTATAATCATATCCATTTATCACTACCAGATCCATTATACACTGCTAGCTATGTATAATAATATTTTGCTACTCCATAAAATTTAAAAAAAAAGCAACACGCGTAACAGATTAATTGACAGTTACCAATTGTTGCCATAGAAGTATTACAGTGGCGTAGCGGTCTACATACCGGTGGACTATATGCGATATATTGCTCGAGTACCTGGTTTATATAACTCAAGGCGAAATTTTAATTCTTTTAAAGCCACAAATTACAGAAGTCCAAATGACATTTCGGTAGTGTATAATAATGTTTTTCGTACCTCTAATATTATTAATAATAATAATAATACCCTGACAGTAGAAGCTGAAGAGTGGCTGCTTTCGCTGCTTCATTAATATCCCCCAGGAATATCACTTTCGTCACTCATTCTAGAAAATGATTCAAAAATAGCGACCAATTATTATGAAACGGCGGTCTACAGGCCGGCAGACTATATGCGATATATTGCTCGAGTACCTCGTTTAAATAACTTAAGGCAAAAATTATTTTAAAGCTACAAATTATAGAAGTCCAAATGACATAAGTAGTAGTTTTTGAAAATGTTGTTCCTACCTATAATATTAATAATAATAATAATAATAATAATACCCTGACAGTAGAAGCTGAAGAGTGGCTGCTTTCGCTGCTTCATTAATATCCCCCAGGAATATCACTTTCGTCACTCATTCTAGAAAATGATTCAAAAATAGCGACCAATTATTCTGAAACGGCGGTCTACAGGCCGGCAGACTATATGCGATATATTGCTCGAGTACCTGGTTTAAATAACTCAAGGTGAAATTTTAATTATTTTAAAGCCATCAATTACAGAAGTCCAAATGACATTTCGGTAGTGTATAATAATGTTTTTCGTACCTCTAATACTATTAATAATAATAATAATACCCTGACAGTAGAAGCTGAAGAGTGGCTGCTTTCGCTGATTCATTAATATGCGCCTGGAATATCACTTTCGTCGCTCATTCTAGAAAATGATTCAACAATGGCGACTAATTAGTATGAAACGGCGGTCACAGGCCGGCAGACTATATGCGATATATTGCTCGAGTACCTGGTTTAAATAACTTAAAGTGAAATTTTAATTATGTTAACGCTACAAATTACAGAAGTCCAAATGACATAAGTAGTAGTGTACAAAAATGTTGTTCCTACCTATAATATTATTAATAATAATTATACCCTGACAGTAAAAGCTGAAGAATGGCTCCTTTCGCTGCTTCATTAATATCCCCCAGGAATATCACTTTCGTCACTCATTCCAGAAAATGATTCAAAAATAGCGACTAATTAGTATGAAACGGCGGTCACACGCCGGCAGACTATATGCGATATATTGCTCGAGTACCTGGTTTAAATAACTTAAGGCGAACATTATTTTAAAGCTACAAATTATAGAAGTCCAAATGACATAAGTAGTAGTTTATGAAAATGTTGTTCCTCCTATAATATTAATAATAATAATAATACCCTGACAGTAGAAGCCGAAGAGTGGCTGCTTTCGCTGATTCATTAATATCCGCAAGGAATATCACTTTCGTCGCTCATTTTAGAAAATGTTTCAAAAATAGCGACCAATTATTATGAAACGTATGGTACTTGGTACCTAATAAAATTTCAGTTTGAAATAAGGTTTATGTTTATTAAGTTTTTAGCATAAATCCGTGGCAGTAGAAAAAAATATGTATGAAAGTCCAAATGACAGTTCGGTAGTGTATATTAATGTTTTTCCTACATATAATATTAATAATAATAACCATAATGCCCTGACTTGATAGTTTATAAAATTTCAGTTTGAAATAAGGTTTATGTTTTTTACGTTTTCAGCATAAATCCGAGGCAGTAGAAAAAATATGTATGCAACCCGTTTCTATAGCTTCTATTTTACAGTTGTGCGATTTTTACACAAGAGAAACTTCTTCATGTGTGCAAAACAGTAAGCTTCTATTTTACCCTTTTGCAATTTTTACATAAGAAAAACTTTCTTATGTGTGCAAAATAGTGATGCTTATATACTTGTATTATTACTTGTATTTTTACAGGGTATTATTACAGTTGTATTATTACAGAATATTATTACAGAGTATTCACAAAAACACAACACACAAATGACATTAAATGAAACGCCTTAAAACGTATTTTTAGCATGTAATATACAGGCACAATATTTATCTTTGTTTTGCCAAATGACCATCTGTTATGTTTTTGCAGGATTTGATGTTTTTTTCAACAATTTGGCACATGTTGTTTTTTTTTCTTGGCAATGACAAATATACACGAAAATTTTTTAATGCTTGAATTTTTACATGTAACAATCTTTGAGCGATCCCCCAAACATTTTTGTAACCATCAGCTGCTGATTGGCGAAATATGATAATATTTCTACCACAAATGAGAAATATGTATCCAATTTTAAATAAAATTCGCGAAACCTCCATATTTTAAAGAAAAATCCGATCTTTGATAGTAATAGCTTTTTAACGTTCACTGAGACGGATTATATTAATGCAAAAAAAAATAATAATCATAATTAATATTGTACATTGTGGGTAAATTGTATCTTATAATATATTTTAATATGTTTTTGATGTGATATCCGAAAAGGTAATTTTTATGACTTCTAAAATATTGACTGTTATCGTCAGAAATATTTTGACGAATTTTGACGATATTGCATCTATCGAGATTATTTATATTTTGTGTAATATAACAGACAATTATTATAGCATAAACGTAATCATACATCTTACAACTTACCGATTTCAAATTTTTCCAAAATTTCTGCTCACATCCTTCACACTTTACACTACACTAAATTTAACTCTCGAAAAGTTCTAATTATTCTTGACCTACACCTAACATACTTTAACACATATTGTCGTTTAGTATAACAAATATTAAATGCCTCAAGCAAAATCTGGAACACGTTAAGGCGTTTGTTGCAAAAATATAAATATTAATAATATCTCGTACGTGATGATAAAACGTTCATTTGGTGCAACGATGATTGTTGGTTGTTTGTCCACGTTAGTTTGAAATGATTGTTCCCTTCAAAATAAATTAGTACTTAATGAGTTTAGGTTCGGCTCAATGAGTAAGGCGTGGAGACGATTGAAACGGTCGACGATCCCAATAATAGTTGCTATTTTGCGATTGTTGAGAGTAAATGTCATGTAAAATGATTTGTAATAATTTGGTGATTCAAGTTTGTTGTCTGGGCGAATTAAACCTATTAACGGTTGTGCAAAAATTATAAAATTATAGAATTAAATGGAAAATGGACATGAAAATAGACATGAGTTAGTAGAAAATACACAAAAACAGTCGGAGCAAAAAAGTAAAAGAATGTAAGAGTTACAAGGCAAGCTGAAATAGGAAGTGACCACCACCTACTAAAAATGGGCATGAGTTAGAAAAAAATACAAAAACCTTACAAAAGAAGGATAAAAGTTAAAGAATAGATAAAAGCCTACAGATTAAGAGAAAAATTACAAACACAAAAAACAAAGGATACTTCCAAATAAATTCAGAGAGAGCGAAATAAAGCCAAACATAGAATAAAAATTGGAAACATTCAAAAGAAATATACTAGATCTGGCAAAGGATAAACAATCTTGCGGAACAACAAAAATTGGAAAGTCAACAAGGATGTCAACAAGTCAACAAGAGGAAGTCAAACAGGAGATAAAAGACAAAAAGAGAAATGGAAAAGATACCTACAAACAAACACACAAACATAGAAGATTATGAACAATACATAGAAATGATAAACAAAACAAAACCAATAATTAAAGAAGCAAAGCAAAATTCATGGACGAAATTTGGTGAAAGAATGAACGAGAATTTTGGGCAGAACCAAAAACGATTCTGCGGAACCATAAAGCAACTAAAACAAAAAAATACACATCATGATGAGCATAAAATATACAAATGGAACAATAATCACGACTGAAGACAAGATAACGGAGAGATGGAGACAATATTTCAAAGAACTAACCGAACAGGAGGAAGAAGATAACGTAATACAAGAATAGGAGAATGGGATAATAATTTCGAACTTTAGAATGATACTAATATTTATACTAAGTATTAATCTAAGTATTAATATTAAAGTTAAGATACTAATCGAATTAGCTCATCACTATGTCAGATTTTCTTTCCATAACTGTGTTAGGATGGACGGAACAGATTTTGAGGAACTACTTTACTTAATTGATATGTAACTTGGCGATGATAAAATACCAACAACAAAAAATGCTATGGTCAAAACCATAGCTATGGTGCTATGGTGCTATGGTCTTGGGTGAAAACATAACAAATAATATCATCAGATTCAGTTGCCCAAGCTAAAACATTCGCTGAATTGATTTTTATTATACTTAATTGGACATCTGGTGCATCATCAGGATTCGTCACAATCGTCGTACTATCTAAATTATACAGTGTTTATCACGGACGAGATATAATCAGTAACGTGTAATTTTGCACAATAAGCATTTCACAATTTGCCTACATCTTTATGTAGTAAGCAAATTGCTTCAAGAATGCGCAATGTTTGCAAGTTTGTATGTTTCTGTTTAATTTGTCCGTGATTAATTATACATATGCAGGGCCGGATTCAGGTGAATGGTCTACAATAAAATTATAGAGTACTAATGTTGGCAACAAGTGAATTTACAAATTCGCCAAATATGGTTCAAATGGTTCTACAACCATACATTATTAACTTGACGTCTGCAAGATAGAGAAATAATATCACATAAAATGCATTTTTCTACGACAGTACGTAAACTAAGTTTTTACGCACTCCTTATAGTGCGTAAAGTGATACCTTCTACGTACTCTTCACAGTTCGTAAAGTGATACATTTTAGCACAAGTGCTTAAACACATCAATTGATCGTAAAATATGTTTTTACGCACTGTTCATAGTACGTAAAGTGATACATTTTAGCACATGTGCGTAAAAACACCAACTTAACGTAAAATAAGTTTAACACACAATTCTGTTCATAGTGAGTAAAGTAATACATTTTAGCACAAGTGCGTAAAAACAAGTTTCACACACAATTCATTCACTCGCCAATTAAATAACAGACAGTATTTTGCAATACATTTTAGCTGTGTATCATAATAGCTGTCGTAGAAAAAACTTTGTATGATACATTTTCGTAAAGTGGTGCTTTAAGAACTTGTGTCAAAAATAACTATTTACCTCCTTATCATTCCTTTTATTTACTTGTATTAACTCAAAAAAGTTCTTATTTCAAATTTCTAAAATACAGAATTTTTCTATGACAGTGCGTAAACTAAGTTTTTACGTACTGTTCATAGTGCGTAAACTAAGTTTTCACGTACTGCTCATAGTGCGTAAAGTGATACATTTTAGCACATGTACGTAAAAACACCAACTTTACGTAAAATATGTATAATATACATTTCTGTTCATAGTGAGTAAAGTGGGACATTTTAGCACATGTGCATAAAAACACCAGCTGTGCGTAAAATAAGTATTACACACAATTCATTCACTCACCATTTAAAAAACATATTGTATTTTGCATCAAATTTTAGCTGTGTATCATAACAGCCGTCGTAAAGAAAAACTTTGTATGATACATCTTCGTAAAGTGGTACTTTACGAACTTGTGTCATAAATAACTATTTACCTCCTTATAATTTCTTTTATTTACTTGTATCAACTGAAAAAAATTCTAATTTTAAATTTCTAAAATACAGCATTCATTTTTCTATGACAGTGCGTAAACTAAGTTTTTACGTACTGTTCATAGTGCGTAAACTAAGTTCTTACGTACTGTTCATAGTGCGTAAACTAAGTTTTCACGTACTGCTCATAGTGCGTAAAGTGATACATTTTAGCACATGTGCGCAATATCACCAACTTTACGTAAAATATGTTTAACACACAATTCTGTTCATAGTGAGTAAAGTGATACATTTTAGCACATGTACGTAAATACACCAACTGTGCGTAAAATAAGTTTTACACACAATTCATTCACTCACCAATTAAAAAACAGATAGTATTTTGCAACAAATTTTAGCTGTGTATTATAATAGCTGTCGTAGAAAAAACTTTGTATGATACATCTTCGTAAAGTGGATCTTTACGAACTTGTGTCATAAATAACTATTTACCTCCTTATCATTCCTTTTATTTACTTCTATTAACTCAATAAAGTTCTAATTTCAAATTTCTAAAATACAGAATAAATTTTTCTATGACAGTGCGTAAACTAAGTTTTTGCGTACTGTTCATAGAGCGTAAAGTGATACATTTTATTACATGTGCGTAAAAACACCAACTTAACGTAAAATAAGTTTAACACACAATTCTGTTCATAGTGGGTAAAGTGATACATTTTAGCACATGTGCGTAAATACACCCACTGTACGTAAAATAAGTTTTACACACAGTTCATTCACTCACCAATTGAAAAACAGACAGAATTTTGCAATAAATTTTAGCTGTGTATTATAATAGCTGTCGTAGAAAAAAACTTTGTATGATACATCTTCTTAAAGTGGTGCTTTACAAACTTGTGTCATAAATAACTATTTACCTCCTTATCATTCCTTTTATTTACTTGTATTAACTCAAAAAAGTTCTAATTTCAAATTTCTAAAATACAGAATTAATTTTTCTATGACAGTGTGTAAACTAAGTTTTATCGTACTGTCCATAGTGCGTAAAGTGATACATTTTAGCACATGCACGTAAATTCACAAACTGTGCATCAAATAAGTTTTACACATAATTCATTCACTCACCAATTAAAAGAATGACAGTATTTTGTGTAACTTGTGTCATAAATAACTATTTACCTTCTCATGATTCATTTTATTTACTTGTATTAACTCTAAAACGTTCTAATTTCAAATTTCTAAAATACAGAATTCATTGTTCTATGACAGTGCGAAAACTAAATTTTTACGTACTGTCCATTGTGCGTAAAGTGATACATGTTACCACATGTGCGTAAAAACACCAACTGTAGGTAAAATAAGTTTTACACACAATTCATGCACTCACCAATTAAAAAACAGATAGTATTTTACAACAAATTTTAGCTGTGTATCACAATAGCTGTCGTAGAAAAAACTTTGTATGATACATCTTCGTAAAGTGGTGCTTTACAAACTTGTGTCATAAATAACTATTTACCTCCTTATCATTCCTTTTATTTACTTGTATTAACATAAAAAAGTTCTAATTCTAAATTTCTGAAATACAGAATTCATTTTTCTATGACAGTGCGTAAAATAAGTTTTTACGTACTGTCCATAGTGCGTGAAGTGATACATTTTAGCACATGTGCGTAAAAACACCAACTGAGCGTAAAATAAGTTTTTACGTACTGTTCATAGTGCGTAAAGTGATACATTTTTGCACATGTGCGTAAAAACACCAACTGTACGTAAAATAAGTTTTACACACAATTCACTCCCTCACCAATTAAAAAACAGATAGTATATTGCAGTAAATTTAGCTGTGTATCATAGTAACTGTCGTAGAAAAAACTTAATATACGTCTTCGTAAAGTGGTGCTTTACGAACTTGTGTCATAAATAACTATTTACCTTCTTATGATTCATTTTTATTTACTTGTATTAACTCAAAAAAGTTCTAATTTCAAATTTTAAAAAATACAGAATTCATTTTTCTATGACAGTGCGATAACTAAGTTTTTACGTACTGTACATAGAGCGTAAAGTGATACATTTTAGCTCATGTGCGTAAAAAGACCAACTTTACGTAAAATATGTTTAACACACAATTCTGTTCATAGTGAGTAAAATGATACATTTCAGCACATGTACGTAAATACACCAACTGTACGTAAAATAAATTTTGCACACAATTCATTCACTCACCAATTTAAAAACAGACAGTATTTTACAACAAATTTTAGCTGTGTATGATAATAGCTGTCGTAGAAAAAACTTTGTATGATACATCTTCGTAAAGAGGTGCTTTACAAACTTGTGTCATAAATAACTATTTACCCCCTTATCATTCGTTTTATTTACTTGTATTAACTCAAAAGAGTTCTAATTTCAAACTTCTAAAATACAGAATTCATTTTTTCTATGACAGTGCGTAAACTAAGTTTTTACGTACTGTTCATAGTGCGTAAAATGATACATTTTAGCACATGTGCGTAAAAACACCAACTTAACGTAAAATATGTTTAACACACAATTCTGTTCATAGTGAGTAAAGTGATACATTTTAGCACATATACGTAATTACACCAACAGTACGTAAAATAAGTTTTACATACAATTCAAGCACTCGCCAATTAAAAAATAGACAGTATTTTTCTACAAATTTTAGCTGTGTATTATAATAGCTGTCGTAGAAAAAACTTTGTATGATACATCTTCGTAAAGTGGTGCTTTACGAACTTGTGTCATAAATAATTATTTACCACCTTATCATTCCTTTTATTTACTTGTATTAACTCAGAAAAGTTCTAATTTTAAATTTCTAAAGTACCGAATTCATTTTTCTATGACAGTGCGTAAACTAAGTTTTTACGGACTGTTCATAGTGCGTAAAGTGATACATTTTAGCACATGTGCGTAAATACACCAACTGTGCGTAAAATAAGTTTTATACACAATTCATTCACTCACCAATTAATAAACAGACAGCATATTGCACAAAATTTTAGCTGTGTATTATAATAGCTGTCGTAGAAAAAACTTTGTATGATACATCTTCGTAAAGTGTTGCTTTACAAACGTGTATCGTAAATAACTACTTACCTCCTTATAATATATTGCTATTTACTTGTAGTAAGTCAAAAAAGTTCAAATTTTGAATTTTTATAAAGCATGGGTTTCCTATATTTTTGGCGAAAGGGCCAAATAGGACTCTGGTAATTTCTGCACCTGTCCTGGACATAGCCTTCTGAATAGCTATCATTCTGAATAACTATCATTACATGACATTGACTATCATCACATGACTATTACCACATGACAGAAATGGCATTAATGCTCGAAAGTTGACATTATACTCAATTTCCATTATTTCCCGTACACATTCACTGTGCTGCGTAGTAAATGTCTGTCTATTATCTATTAATGTAACTAATATCACATGACATCGAAATGACATTAATGCTCGAAAGTTGACATTATACTCAATTTCCATAATTTCCCGGAATTTCCCTCTATGTTGCGTAGTAAATTTCTGTCTACTATCTATTAATGTAACTATTATCATATGACATCGAAATGACATTAATGCCGGAAAGTTGACATTATGGTCAATTTTCATAATATCCCGGACTCATACACTGTGCTGCGTAGTAAATTTCTGTCTATTATCTATTAATATAGCTATTATCACCAGACATCAAAATGACATTAATGATCAATAGTTGACATTATAATCATTTTTGCATAATTACAAGGACTCATTCATTGTGGGGCGTAGTACATTTCTGTCTATTATCTATTAATGTAGCTATTATCACATGACATCGAAATGTCATTAATTCTCGAAAATTGACATTATACTCAATTTCCCGGACTCATTCACTGTCCTGCGCAGTAAATAATTCTGTCTACTGTTGTGTCTGTCTAAATTCAATATATCACACATATTTACAGTGTCGTATACATTTCTGTCTAGTATCTATTAATGCAACTATTATCACATGACATCGAAATGACATAAATGAGCAAAAGCTGACATTATACTCAATTTCCATAATTTCCCGGACTCATTCTCTATGTTGCGTACTAAATTTCTGTCTACTATCTATTAATGTAACAACTATTACATGACATCGAAATGACATTAATGCTCGAAAGTTGACATTATGGTCAATTTCCATAATATCCCGGACTCATTCACTGTGCTGCGTAATAAATTTCTGTCTATTATCTACTAATATAGCTTTTATCACCTGACATCAAAATGACATTAATGATCAAAAGTTGACATTATAATCATTTTTTCATAATTGCAAGGACTCATTCATTGTGGGGCGTAGTACATTTCTGTCTATTATCTATTAATGTAGCTATTATCACATGACATCGAAATGTCATTAATTCTCGAAAATTGACATTATACTCAATTTCCCGGACTCATTCACTGTCCTGCGCAGTAAATAATTCTGTCTACTGTTGTGTCTGTCTAAATTCAATATATCACACATATTTACAGTGTCGTATACATTTCTGTCTATTATCTAGTAGTGTAACTATTATCACATGACATCGAAATGACATTAATGATCAAAAGCTGACATTATACTCAATTTCCATCATTTCCCGGACTCATTCACTGTGCTGCGTAGTAAATTTCTGTCTAATACCTATTAATGTAACTATTATCACATGACATCGAAATTACATTATTGCTCGAAAATTGACATTATACTCAATTTCCCGGACTAATTTACTGTTCTGCGCAGTAAAGAATTCTGTCTGTCTAAATTCAATATATCACACATGTTTATAGTGTCGTATACATTTCTGTCTATTATCTATGAATGTAACTATTATCACATGACATAGAAATGACATTAATCTTCAAAATTTGACATTTCAGATATGCTAAAATTCTTGAATATGCTCAATTGCCATAATTTCCCGGACTGAATTACTGTTCTGCCTAGTAAATTTCTGTCTATTATCTATTAATGTAACTATTATCACATGACATCGAAATGACATTAATGCTCGAAAATTGACATTATACTCAATTTCCTGGACTCATTCACTGTCCTACGCAGTAAAAATTTCTGTCTGTCTAAATTCAATATATCACACGTGTTTATAGTGTCGTATACATTTCTGTCCATTATCTAGTAGTGTAACTATTATCACATGACATCGAAATGACAATAATCATCAAAATTTGACATTTCAGATATGCTCAAATTCTTGAATATGCTTAATTTCCATAATTTCCCGGACTCATTCACTGTGCTGCGTAGTAAATTTCTGTTTATTATCAACTAATGTAACTATTATCACATGACATCGAAATGACATTAATGCTCGAAAGTTGACATTATACTCAATTTTGCATAATTTTCCGGACTCATTCACTTGCTGCGTAGTAAATTTCTGTCTATTATCTATTAATGTAACTATTATCACATGACAACGAAATGACATTAATGATCGAAAGTTGACATAATTTCCATAATTTCGCGGACTTATTCACTCTACTGCGTAGTAAATTTCTGTCTATTACCTATTAATGTAACTATTATCACATGACATCGAAATGACATTAATGCTCGAAAATTGACATTATACTCAATTTCCCGGACTCATTCATTGTCCTGCGCAATAAAAAAAAATCTGTCTGTATAAATTCAATATATTACACAGGTTTATAATGTCGTGTACAGAAATACAACGTAATAAAACGCATTACTATCACTGCATAAATATTTAGATTTCTCAATTAAGGCAGTGTTTTCTTAACTTGGAACTCTGTGGGTGGTTAAAGGAAATGAGAATTGACTCCATGGAATGATATGGATGATAACTTCTCGTTTCTGATTACATGTAACTGCTTTGATTATTTGGGTGTAAATTTGGTCGACGTTTCACAATAATTACGTATCAATTAGCGATGGCTGCAAGTGTAAACAAATTATAACTGTTTTCACTGATAGTGTAAATAAGATAGGGCAAAATAAACTTTAGATTAGGTGCACTAGAAATTAGTTGACGCTAAGTACTTCGAATGGAATCGTTTTTGGTCAAGAAATTGATCTTCGATCATAGGTTTCATCTTCTAAGATCATCTTCGATCTTCGATGATCTTCGATCAATTTTTTGATCGTATATCGGCTTGATCGTCAAGAAAATGATCTTCGATCATAGGTTTGATCTTGATGACCTTCTATGATCATCTTCGATCAATTTCTTGATCGTAGATTGTCATGATCGTCAAGAAAATGATCTTCGATCATAGGTTTGATCTTCGATGGTCTTCTATGATCATCTGCGATCAGTTTCTTGACCAAAAACCAGCCAACTATTGATAAGAAAACGCGTCGCATTATGAATATGACGCAGTGAGAATATGTAATTTTAAATAAGGTCACGACGTGTTAAATATAATAAATAATAAGTCGCTGAAAGATACATAAATGTTTCATTTATTGACGAATTTTATATGTTAGAGGTAGACTTGCCATTGAACAGGAGTTCAATTTCATACGTATAAGTGAAAGCAGTTATGCGAGTTCTACGTTGTTTATAACATTTTTTATACCATATATCGGCTCAATGGTCTAGGGGTATGATTCTCGCTTTGGGTGCGAGAGGTCCCGGGTTCAAATCCCGGTTGAGCCCATGTTTTCTTGAAATAATAAGAAAATACAATTCTGAGAACATATGAAGCATATATCAAATATATCACAAGACTTGTTAAAGTACCTTCAGGTAATATTTATATTTATAAGTAATTGTGTACGTTCCTTATTTAGAAAAAAATATCTTAAATAAGATTTCTGTTGTAGATCTTAGACATTTTAGGTTTAAGGCACTTATAATGGCTTTTCTGTTTTCTTCAAACAAAAGTTGAATTGACTGTGAGATAGCTACAAACTTCCGTCGCATAACTATTAACAATGTAAATGCCGGCAAAGTAAATTGATTGATAAAACAGTGACATCATCAAAATTTGACATATAGATTCAATAATAGTAGATTATGTACTTCTTTTTATTGTGCACTGGTTGCCATGCCAACTCGTGTACAATAGGGCTATTATGAACGACGTGAAGTTTCAGTTATACTGAAAGGAAAAACTCATTCACAATGTACTACATTTAATAACAATATTACAATAGGTGCATTGTTCTATAGTAGTAAAAAAAAATGAAGATGAGGATGAATGTGGATCTTGCTCATTTTTTTATAAATATGAATCCTTATTGAATATGATTTTAAACGTCTTGTTCTATTTTTGATTGAGCAATATTGCTTTTAAACGTTCTCTTAATTGTTCTTCCATATGATTTGAAGAAAACATGGGCTCAACCGGGATTTGAACCCGGGACCTCTCGCACCCAAAGCGAGAATCATACCCCTAGACCATTGAGCCGATGAGATAATTAATTAGTGTTATATAAAGCTCTATTTCTTGCCCTGCTGGTTTCAGTTGCACAGCCAGTATCAGTATCAGTATTAGTATGAGTATGAGTATCAGTATCAGTATCATAATTTGTATCATTATCAATACCAGTATCAGTACCAGTATCAGTATTAGTATCCGGAGCAGTATCATAATTTGAATCATTATCAGTACCAGTATCAGTATCAGTATCAGTATCAGTAACAGTATCAGTATCAGTATCAATATCAGTATCAGTATCACCAGCACTATCACTATCACTATCACTATCACTAACACTAACACTAACAGTAAACACTTCAAAACTTTGACTTCTTGTAGTTCTTAAACTATCAGTACAAGTATCAGTACCAGTATCAGTATCAGTATCAGTATTAGTGTCAGTATCAGTATCATAATTTGTATCATTATCAATACCAGTATCAGTACCAGTATCAGTATCAGTATCAGTATCATAATTTGTATCATTATCACTACAAGTATCCGTACCAGTATCAGTATCAGTATCAGTATTAGTATCAGTATCAGTATCATAATTTGTATCATTATCTGTACCAGTATCAATATCAGTATCAGTATCATAATTTGTATCATTATCAGTACCAGTATACGTATCATTATCAGTATCAGTACCAGTATCGGTACCAGTATCAGTACCAGTATCAGTATCAGTATCAGTATTAGTATCCGGAGCAGTATCATAATTTGAATCATTATCAGTACCAGTATCAGTAACTGTATCAGTATCAGTATCAGTATCAGTAACAGTATCAGTATCAGTATCAGTATCAATATCAGTATCAGTATCACTAGCACTATCACTATCACTATCACTATGACTAACAGTAAATACTTCAAAACTTTGCTTCTTGTAGTTCTTAAACTATGAGGCTTGACACACTTATGTATATATGACATCTTTTACTCAAAAATGTCTTCCTTACACACTGTTAAAGTTTATTCCACATGCTGTGATTCACCCTGTATATACATAAGAACCTGAGAAACTCATATTATTAAAATAAACATCTGGATGAGACACGTACTGATCGTTTATGGTCATAACATGCTATCATGTGTAATACAATTATTGATAATAACAATGTTTAGTATTAATCATCCATTGTTCCTCGTCTGTACCTATCACGATTTCTACAACTATTATACTTAAATATACTACATGTGATAAATTAAAAATGCATGATAATGCAAAATAAAACACTTTTTTTTTCACAAGAAAGTGACACTCAATCAAAGAAAATTGTGTTTGAAGAAGTTATAATCAGTGTAAAATTTTTGGAGGTTGATTTTCTCTTTACATGCCTTTTTGAGGATTGAGGATCTTGAGGATGAGGCTTTGAGGGTTGAGGATTTTGAGGATTGAGGATTACATTACGCTGAAGTAGACTTCCCAGAAAAATGTATATACAACTTGCATTCAGGTAAAAGCAGCAGTGCAAGAAACAGAACTTTACATAACGTTAATTAATTACCCCATCTTGAGGATTCAGAATTTTTAGGATGAGGATTTGAGGAGTGAGGATTTTGAGGATTGAGGATTACATTACCCTGAAGTGAATTTCCCAGAAAAATGTATATGCAAGTTGCATTAAGGTAAAATGATACAAATTATGATACTGATACTCATACTCATACTGATACTGATACTGATACTGGTACTGGTACTGATAATGATACAAATTATGATAATGATACTGATACTGATCCTGATTCTGATACTGATACGGATACTGATACTGATAAGGATACTCATACTGATATTGATAGTGATTCTGATACTGATACTGATACTGGTACTGACAATGATACAAATTATGACACTGATACTAATACTGATACTGATACTGATATTGATACTGATACTGATATTTATACTTATACTTATACTCATACTGATACTGATACTGATACTGATACTTATACTTATACTTATACTTATACTGGTAGTGATACTGGTACTGGTACTGGTACTGATACTGGTACTGATACTGATAATGATACAAATTATGATACTGATACGAATACTGATTCTGATATTGATACTGATACTGATACTCATAGTGATAGTGATACTGATACTGATACTGATACTGATAGTGATAGTAATATTAATAGTATTCTTTATTCAAAAATCCTTAATGCTATGTTATGTTAACAATGAAAGAGATTTGACAGCGTCGGTTACAAATCAGTTATAAGTTACAAGTAGTGTAGTTTACAGTGGGTCCTTTTATATAATTGTAACATGCCTAATGACTTTAAAAAATTACATAATTGAAAATGAGTGTAAAAAGTCGAAACTAGTTGTGTATTTGAAAGAAATATACTGATACTGATACTGATACTGATATTGATACTGATACTGATACTGATACTGATGCTGGTACTGGTACTGATACTGGTACTGATAATGATACAAATTTTGATACTGATACCGATACTGGTACTAATACTGATACTGGTACTGATAATGATACAAATTATGATACTGATACTGATACTGATTCTAATACTGGTACTGATACTGGTACTGACAATGATACAAATTATGATACTGATACTGATACGGATACGGATACTAATACTGATACTGATACTGATACTGATACTGATACTGATACTGATACTGATACTGATACTAATACTGATACTGATACTGATACTAATAATGATACTGATTCTGACACTGATACTGATACTGATACTGATACTGATACTGATACTGATACTGATACTGATACTGATACTGATAGTAATATTAATAGTAATCTTTATTCAAAAATCCTTAATGCTATGTTATGTTAACAATGAAAGAGATTTGACAGCGTCAGTTACAAGTCAGTTATAAGTTACAAGTAGTGTAGTTTACAGTGGGTGCTTTTATATAATTGTAACATGCCTAATGACTTTAAAAAATTACATTCTTGAAAATGACTGTAAAAAGTCGAAACTAGTTGTGTATTTGAAAGAAATATAAGAGGGAAAAACATTGTAATTTAATAAATAATTTGGAATATAATTAAATATTGTTATTATTATATTGCCTCAACTAATGTATTGACTTACTGGAAATATAACTTTGACTTGCTGGAAGTAGACTTTCTACTCTGCAGATATAAAATTGTATAAAGAAAGTTATAATGCTGTAAGTTTCTGCTCATTTATAACATTTATTATTTATTGCATCGGCTCAATGGTCTAGGGGTATGATTCTCGCTTTGGGTGCGAGAGGTCCCGGGTTCAAATCCCGGTTGAGCCCATGTTTTCTTCAAATAATATAGCATGTAATAGCAGACAGTTTGATAATTCAATGGCTTGAAATTGAATGGACAAAATCTAATCCTCTAATATATAATTAATGTCAATCAATATAATCCTTTAATTAATTAAATGTCAAGTTATGAAATTGCAAGTACTTATAATCTTCAAGGAAAAGGAACCAAAAACTTGCAAAATGCTTTATCGCTGATGGGTAATAAATGGAAAATTATTGAATATCTGCTCTTCTCTCATCAGTAAATATAAATCTAGTATGAGCTCATGTTGAACTGAGCTATGAACTTAGCAGATAGACTTAAGACAGCTTCAGGCATAAAAATATGTGATAACGTTTTAGTTAGCGATAAGAACCATTTTGCATCCTCACTGCATGAAAGGTCTAGATTCTAGTAGTCTAGAGACTTCGTTGTGACTCAGTATTACTACGCTACATTTCTATTTTCAGTAAAAAAAAAAAAAAAATTACAAATTTGTGATATTCTACTACAAACCAAATTCGTTTATCTTTTATCCTTTATACAATAATTCAATAATTATTCAATTAATTAATTAATTCAATTATTCAATAATTGTTGTATTATAAGCTATGTTATTTATTCTGTTAAATTATGTATGTTATTACATTTTAAAATATTAGTGAAATAGAAGCATTATTAATGTAATATGCTCTAGCACATATATGATTTGGGCATATGATGACAAAATTTTAACTGTCCAAAATTAAGAAAAAGCAAAAATAAAATTCAGTTTTCCAATTTTTGGGTTAAAATCATATTTTATTACATTTTGAAATATTAGTGAGATACGTATTACTGTAATATGCTCTAGCACATATATGATGTGGGTCTAGGATGACAAAATTTTAAATATCCAAAATTTAGAAAAAGCAAAAATAAAATTCAGTTTTCCAATTTTTTGTTCAAAATCATATTTTATTAGATTTTGAAATATTAGTGAGATACGTATTACTGTAATATGCTTTAGCACATATATGATGTGGGTATAGGATGACAAAATTTTAACTGTCCAAAATTAAGAAAAAGCAAAAATCATATTCAGTTTTCCAATTTGTTGTTAAAAATCAAGGATCAAGTCCAGTTCATGTTATGGCCAGTTAAATTTGTTAAAAACAACGCTGCAATTTTATATTACATCACTAGTAGTTTAATATGCTTCATTATTCAACTGAAACTGTGTGAAAGGGATTGTATAATATGGTGTTTATAAAGCAGTAGTAGATACATATATTTACTACTACTACATATATACAGGGTTCCAAAATGATATTGTTTAATGACAACATGAAATTGATTAATGCCAACATGTTTTTGATGAATGCCAAATTGAAAATAATTAACGCCAATTTGACTGTGAAAATTGATATTGTTTAATGACATCATAAATTTGTTTAATGCCAACAACTTAAAAATGCCCATTAGTTAACGATTATTAATTCTAAACCCTGCTATTAATTCTTGATAATTTACAGCAGATCATTTGAAAATTCCATACATTTGAAATATTTTCCATTAGCGATAAATCAATAGATAACTTCCAGATCAAAGTTATAAATCGACATTCAGAACGTATGCATCATCTGTTTCATTAATTTGTCAATTTATATCAACAATAAAATGTTTACTGGTGTAACACGAATCATTTATGTACAATTGTACATGTATTGTGGGAAAACATGGGCTCAACCGGGATTTGAACCCGGGACCTCTCGCACCCAAAGCGAGAATCATACCCCTAGACCATTGAGCCGATACAATAATCTCTAAACGTGTTAAATGTTGTTATTTTTTGCGACTTTCACTTTAAATAATATAAGAGTGAATTGGGATGCCTACTTTGATTATTTTAGCAGAACATTCAAGAATTTTATTTAAAAGAATAACAGGTAGAATTTTTAGAATCTAATTAGGTGTTCATTTGATTAACGTTAGGGGCATAAAGTTTGAAGTTAATAAGACTAAATCAATCAATCAATCTGTTTAGGTCTATTTAGGTTCAGTGAATGGGGAAGCCTACTTTGAATGTTTTAGCAGAATATTCAAGAATTCTATTTATCAGAATAATATGTAGAACTTTTAGAATCTATTTAGGTATTCTAATGATTTACGTTAAGGAGACACCTTTTGAAGTTTAGGTGACTGAAGCAATCTATTTAGGTCACCTTGTACATATAATATACGAGTTAGTTGGAAAGCCCACTGCAACTTACTTACACGTGAGTTAGTTGGGAAGCCTACTGCAACATATCATTTATAATTTCTTTCTATGGAGGCACCATAAATTTCGTCTTGTGGAGGATCTCTTGTGAATGTAATTGCCTTGCAAATTTCGAAAAGGTCTCATCTACAAAAATTTAAATTTTTCACAAAGCACAGAAAACTGGATTTCTCTTATCCTACTCTTATTGTATACTTCTTTTCATCGTCTTCTCTTCTTCTTCTTTAAATTGAAACTTTGTGTGGATACTACTTGGTGAAACATTATGATTAGGTTAAATCAAACACTTGGTTAAAGTTTCACTGTATTCATAGAATAAACCTCTACAATTGTTTCGGCCTCACGACCATTCTCAAGAGTACAGAGATACTAAAATTAAAATTTAACAAATGTGCAATATATACTAAGCTAGAAAAATTTTACAACATGGCAATAAATGAATTACAGTCTTGGTTTTTCCGAACGGATGCCGCATAACAAAGGCGTATTATCAAAGATTAATTGTTCATTCACAATATTATCCCCATTAGTGACCGCTTTTCGAATTTCTAGGATTTCGAGTAAATCCAGCCGTCTCCCTTTGTGTCCGGTGTGCATTACCTCTTCTTCTTCTCTTTGTCTTCATCTTAATGAAGAATAGAATTAAAGATTCTACTTAATTTTCTGAACATGACTTTATTCACGAATTATATATTTCTTATTATGACTTGGGTAAATCTGCTGGTAGTACCAAATAAAGATGATTATTATTATTATTATTATTATTATTATTATTCATTTACAAAAACATTCAATAAATCAGTCTCGTGTCGGAATTGGGATCCACTGAACGCTACAGTAATAATATATGTACAACGTACTTTTACTAAACGTTATACATTGCTTATAACTTAATTGGTTTATGGTTTATTGAGTGTTTCTTGAGAAAACATGGGCTCAACCGGGATTTGAACCCGGGACCTCTCGCACCCAAAGCGAGAATCATACCCCTAGACCATTGAGCCGATAAAATTATCACTGAACGTCTTAAATGTTGTAATTTTTGCAACTTTCACATTTGTTTCATAATGCACGAGTAAATAGGGAAGCCTACCTCCACCTTATATACATACACTGTGTATCAGCCAAATAGAATAAATTCGATAATAAATAAATGGGGGCGTGTTCGAAAAAACGCTCGGACACGTCGATTGTTATTTTTAGTTGCGCATTTTTTTCAACAAAAACTTTTTATACAGGGTGTGTCATGTGACCGTGGCCAATACCAACTTTCTTATTTTAAATGCAACACCTGGTATATTATTCAATTTTTGGATTCTTCAGAAAATTCTAGACATATTTCAGGTACAATGTCCTATACCTATCTTCAACCTCCTCCACCATTGAACCTCCTCAATTGAAATTCATTGTTTTTTTATTTGTTTTTTTACATTGTCAAGAAATAAACAGTATTACTTATTAGTTTTTGAGTGTGTTGTAACGAATTTCTGTAATCAAATAATTTTCTTTTTTTAATGTTAATTTTTGCAATAAATCTGAAAACACTTAATATTTCCGAAACAGTTGAAGATAGGTATAGGACATTGTACATGAAATATGTCTAGAATGTTCTGAAGAATCCAAAAATTGAATAATATACCAGGTGTTGCATTTAAAATAAGAAAGTTGGTATTGGCCACGGTCACATGACACACCCTGTATAAAAAGTTTTTGTTGAAAAAAATGCGCAACTAAAAATAACAATCGACGTGTCCGAGCGTTTTTTCGAACACGCCCCCATTTATTTATTATTGAATTTATTCCATTTCGCTGATACACCCTGTATAGATATAAGAGTTACTTGGGAAGTCTACACAACCTCAAAAATTCTGGTTGAATTCTATGAAGCGATCGCAAATTTCCTCTTCTGGATGATCAGTCTCTGGCGAATGTAATGATTTCTCAATAGATAATTTTAGGAAATCATTAAAAGCCACAAGAAACTGATCACTGGCTGGTTTACTATATATTAAAATAAAATAACAAAACTAATTAACTTCTTCTATAAAAACAGTATAGGAAATTAATGAGTATATAATTTTTGTGTCGTGTCAAAAATAATCTTCTTAAAATATAATTTAATTTACAAAAACTCCTGATGATGGCTGAATGTTAAGCCGAAACTAGTTAGGAAATATTAATAAATAAATACTAGAAGATACCAGAAAGTAGTCATGCTCACATAAATCTAGTACAAACCATTTGACATTGCCATATAAAATTGCTGTTGTAGCCTAATTTCTTGTACTAGATTTATGTGAGCATTACTGTACCTAATATAAAAAGTAACAATTAATAATCAAAAATATCTGGTAAAATATATAAAATACTAACAAAATATGAATATTTGCTAATGGATATTGATACATTTTTATTGTTTTATTAAAATTGATTAAGTTTTAATTTTGCTTCCGAATTTGTTTAATTTTGCCCAAAATATAACTAATCACGGTGATTTTTGTGTTATCACTAGATGATTTAATTATATGTGTATGGAAATGTCATCAGAAATGACACACATCTGCCAAATATATTAACTAAATATAAATTATAAGTTTATCGAATATCACAATTATCTCTGAGATTGTAATTGCAAAATGTTGGAATACATGACTGCATACATGTCAGGAGTTCAAGTTGCCTACATGTTCCAAGGTTTATCGATCTTTAGCAGGTTTACATCAACGAAAAGCAGTGAAAAGTAAGTTGATAGCTCTATAAGTTTACAGGTGGTAGGTTTTTACATAACATGCAGTTTGAATAGTAGTAAAATTGTATATTATAGAATACAGATTATCGATAAATAAGATGTTCCAACTATTGCGCCTTAAAAAATTGCTGCTTTAGATGTATTTGCTTTATTGCATTTTTACTCAATTATTAGTTTTTATGATTTGTTACTGAGTGTATCAAAGTACAAAATTACAAAAAATAACCCAAAAAACAAAATTACCTCTTTTTGGAATGGCCCCTTATTGATGCAATATAGTACATCTCAATTCACCTTTGTAAATAGTATTGCCTAAGATGTCTTGCCTATAATGTACTATATAATATTAATACTTTCTTTGCTAATATCTTGATTGACAAATTTTATTATTATTATAAATGTATATTATGTATAATTACACTTATTTAGTTTCATATATATATATATATATATATATATATATATATATATATATATATATATATATATATATATATATATATATATATATATAACAAAACAAGTGTAATTATACATAATATATGTATACAATAATGTACCATATATAATTATTTATAATTACTGATAACCAGGACATGGATTTTTTTTTTTTGGATACATATTCTAAATTACTATCATGCTAATTACAAGATTTCGTATCTAAACGAATCTCTCAAAATGGAATAGGATATTACCACTTGCGATTTACATGTTTTGCATATTTTTCCATAATTGTGCATATAATTGCATATATTGGCATACATATTTCTCAAAAATCATGAAAAATTTGCATTTTTTAAATTGTAATCAATATCATCTCTGGAATTTCAGTATTAGATAAAGGAGAAAGTCAAGCAATTTATAATAAATTTTCAGGAATTTCATACTTGTCACTGCCAGAGTTAAGTGTTTGATTTTCTCCCTTATTTAGTACTGAAACTTTGTCACATTTTCAGGAAACTTAGTTTCAGATGTACTGTACACGAATCTAATATCAAATTTATAAATAATAATTTTTCTGATATTTCAGTAATTGCTAACCCATACTTTTCAATGCAGAAAGTTATATGTTTGATTTTCTCCCTTATTTAATACTGAAACTTTATCAAAATTTCAGGAGAATTAGTTTCAGGTATTCTATACACGAATCTAATATCAAATTTGTTAGTAATAAATTTTCAGAAATTTCAATTATAGCTAACATATACTTGCATTGCTGAAAGTTATATTTGATTTTCTCCCTTATTTAATACTGAAACTTTGCCTAATTTTCATGAGAATTAGTTTTAGGTATACTGTATACGAATCAAATCTGAAATTTGAAAAAAAAAACAGAAATTTCAGTAATAGCTGACTCATATTTGTCAATGCAGAAAGTTATTTGTTTCATTTTCTCTCTTATTTAATACTGAAACTTTGTCAAATTTTCAGGAGAATTAGTTTCATGTGTACTGTATACGAAACTAATATCAAATTTGCAAATAATAAATTTTCAGAAATTTCAGTAATAGCTAACCCATACTTGTCAATGCAGAAAGTTATATGCCTGATTTTCTCCCTTATTTAATACTGAAACTTTATCAAAATTTCAGGAGAATTAGTTTCAGGTATTCTATACACGAATCTAATATCAAATTTGTTAGTAATAAATTTTCAGAAATTTCAATTATAGCTAACATATACTTGCATTGCTGAAAGTTATATTTGATTTTCTCCCTTATTTAATACTGAAACTTTGCCTAATTTTCATGAGAATTAGTTTTAGGTATACTGTATACGAATCAAATCTGAAATTTGAAAAAAAAAACAGAAATTTCAGTAATAGCTGACTCATATTTGTCAATGCAGAAAGTTATTTGTTTCATTTTCTCTCTTATTTAATACTGAAACTTTGTCAAATTTTCAGGAGAATTAGTTTCATGTGTACTGTATACGAAACTAATATCAAATTTGCAAATAATAAATTTTCAGAAATTTCAGTAATAGCTAACCCATACTTGTCAATGCAGAAAGTTATATGCCTGATTTTCTCCCTTATTTAATACTGAAACTTTGTCAAATTTTCAGGACAATTAGTTTTAGGTATACTGTGCCCTAATCTAATATCAAATTTGCAAATAATAAAGTTTCAGAAATTTCAGCAATAGCTAACTCATACGTGTCAATTCAGAATGTTATATTTTTTATTTTCTCTGTTATTTAATACTGAAACTTTGTCAAATTTTCAGGAGAATTAATTTCAGGTGTACTGTATACAAAACAAATATCAAATTTAAAAATAATAAATTTTCAGAAATTTCAGTAATAGCTAACCCATACATGTCAATGCAGAAAGTTATATTTTGATTTTCTCTCTTATTTAATACTGAAACGTTGTCAAATTTTCAGAAGAACTAGTTTCAGGTGTATTGTATACGAATCTAATCAAAAATTTCCAAATAATAAGTTTTCAGAAATTTCAGTAATTGCTAACCCATACTTGTCAATGCAAAAAGTTATATGTTTGATTTTCTCCATTATTTAATACTGAAACGTTGTGAAAGTTTCAGGAGAATTAGTTTCAGGTATACTGTGTACGAATCTAGTATCAAATTTGCAAATACTAAATTTTCAGAAATTTCAGTAATAGCTAACACGTACTTGTCATTAGCATTAGCTTCGTTAAACTTTCAGGAAAATTAGTTTCAGGTATACTGTGTAGGAATCTAGTATCAAATTTGCAAATAGTAAATTTTCAGAAATTTTAGTAATAGCTAACTGATGGTTGTCAATGCAGAAAGTTATATGTTTGATTTTCTCCTTTATTTAATACTGAAACTTTGTCAAATTTTCAGGAGAGTTAGTTTCAGATGTACTGTACACGAATCTAATATCAAATTTACCAATAATAAATTTTCAGAAATTTCAGTAGTAGCTAACACGTACTTGTCAATGCAGAGAGTTACATGTTTGATTTTCACCCTTATTTAACACTGAAACTTTGTCAAATTTTCAGGAGCATTAGCTTCAGGTGTCATGTACACGAATCTAAAATCAAATTTGCAAATAATAAATTTTCAGAAATTTCAGTAATAGCTAACCTATACTTGTCAATGCAGAAAGTTATATACCTGATTTTCTCCCTTATTTAATACAGAAACTTTGTCAAATTTTCAGGAGAATTAGTTTCAGATGTACTGTACACGAATCTTATATCAAATTTACCAATAATAAATTTTCAGAAATTTCAGTAGTAGCTAACACGTACTTGTCAATGCAGAGAGTTACATGTTTGATTTTCACCCTTATTTAACACTGAAACTTTGTCAAATTTTCAGGAGCATTAGCTTCAGGTGTCATGTACACGAATCTAAAATCAAATTTGCAAATAATAAATTTTCAGAAATTTCAGTAATAGCTAACCCTTACTTGTCAATGCAGCAAGTTATATGTTTCATTTTCTCCCTTATTTAATACTGAAACTTTGTCAAATTTTCAGGAGAATTAGTTTCAGGTGTACTGTACACGAATCTAATATCAAATTTGCAAATAATAAAGTTTCAGAAATTTCAGTAATAGCTAACCCATACTTGTCAATGCAGAAAGTTATATTTTTTATTTTCGCCTTTATTTAATACTGAAACTTTGTCAAATTTTAAGGAGAATTAGCTTCAGGTGTATTGTAAACGCATTTAATATCAAATTTGCAAATAATATATTTTCAGAAATTTCAGTAATACCTAACCCATACTTGTCAATTCAGAAAGTTATATGTTTGATTTTCTCCCTTATTTAATACTGAAACTTTGTCAAATTTTCTGGAGAATTAGTTTCAGATGTACTGTACACGATTCTAATATCAAATTTGTAATAATTTAAATTTTCGAAATTTCAGTAATAGCTAACCCAATAAAATCAGAATATTTAGTTTAGGTTAGATTGCGTTAAGTTGTCTTTGATGCAAGTATTAGGAAATTAGTTAATAACTTTTTCAGAAAATTGGGCAACTATACAGAATTTGAGGTAGACTTACCTACAACATTGCCCCAGATTTGATACTTGCAAAATATGCAATTTTCTAATATATATATAATCGATCTTTATTGGGCTATCGACCATATGGAGTCTTTCCGCCTTTTCTAATATATTTTCTGAAATTTTAGTAAATTCTTATCACGCATTGTAGTTAAAGGATTGCAGGTGTAGATGATTCACATCATGTACAGATTCAGGTGAAACTAGGAGAAATTTAAAAAATTGTATGTACCCCATTTGGGCTTTTGCCCAAAAATTTTGGAAGCCTTGTTATAAGCAATTGGTCGCGATAAGAGTAGGTATTCATCGTCTTAGAGCAAATCAAAATCTTTGTCAAAATCGGTATTTTCCCATGTATTTGTGAGATATACGAAACTTCTAGGTAAGTGGTTTAAAAATCTTCGCGTATTTTTAGTCCCCAAAATTTTTTGAAGTATGAATATATTTTGTTATTTTTTTTATATATTAAAATAAAATGCAAAAAAGCTTATTTTTGAAACATCAAATGTTTTTCAATGTTAGCATTTAGCGCTAGCAACAGGCGGAATGTAATCGACATTCCCGAGCAAATATTTACACGTCCATATCAGTTGGATTCCTCAGTGGCTGTATGAAAGGCACACAGATAAACCGCTCTATAAGGTGCAAGGCATCACATCCTCTGTAGGTGCTTGACCCTTGCCATCATCAACCAGTTCTGCCCCGATAAATTACCACATCCGATACGAGTGCTTGGCTCTGGTTTGCTATTAATTCACCGTTCATTGCTGGTCACGTTTGATCAAACTCCTGTGGCGGTCTTTTTTTTTGGCCTCGGTCGTGACCTTTGAGTTTTGATCCAGATCACCACGTGAAATGGAACCTGTGGTGCTGGTGCATGGTGGAGCAGGAACCATCAACGACGATGAGACGGCCCAAAAGCTCATCGAAGGTGTGAAGACCGCTGCAAGAGAAGGATACAGTAAACTGATGAAAACTGGTAATTTTTCAGAAATTTCAGTAATAGCTAACCCATACTTGTCAATGCAGCAAGATATATGCCTGATTTTCTTCCTTATTTAATACTAAAATTTTGTCAAATTTTCAGGTGAATTAGTTTTAGGTGTACTGTATATGAATCTAATATCAAATTTGAAAATAATAAATTTTCAGAAATTTCAGTAGTGACTAACCCATACTTGTCAATGCAGAAAGTTATATGCCTGATTTTCTCCCTTATTTAATACTGAAATTTTGTCAAATTTTCAGTAGAATTAGTTTTATGTGTAGTGTACACGAATCTAATATCAAATTTGCAAATAATAAATTTTCTGAAATTTCAGTAATAGCATACTTGTCAATGCAGAAAGTTGTATGCGTGATTTTCTCCCTTATTTAATACTGAAACTTTTTCAAATTTTTAGAAGAATTAGTTTCAGATGTACTGTACATGAATCTAATATTAAATTTGCAAATTATAAATTTTCAAAAATTTCAGTGATAGCTAACCAATGCCTGTCGATTTTTCAAACGCAATACACTTTTTTGATTTCTTGGCGTAGCACATTGTTTTAAATTGCAGTTTCAGGAAATGAATTAAAAGACTGAAATACGTATTTGCTTTATATTCTATTTATTAATTAAACATGTACAAGTAATGACGACTACATTTATGTTATGTGTAATATAGACAATAATGTACAGATATAAATCTTCGCACGAAATTTTCACATCAAGCATTGATTCTTCATTTGGTAAGATTCTTCAGCTGAATTCTGAAGCTTCTGCACTTTTGCTGAAGGACAGTTTTCCACTATTTTCGTCATATCCGAAGAATACTCGACTGCATACTGATGCAGAACTGATACAGATCTTGATACTGCATTCACAAATTGGGAACTTGTGTATAGACTTTCGCCTTTGTATGCGAATTCCACCCCAAGTACTTCATTTGCAAGGATTCTCTATTTGGTACTTTGTGATTCTTCAACTGGATTAAGCTTTCGCACCTTTGCTGGATGATAGTTGTCCACCATTCGCTTAATATCTGAAGAACAACCAACTGCATACTGGCATTCCAAAATTGGGAACTTGTGCATAGACTTTCTTCCTGAATAGTAAGCTCTTCTGCCGGAATCATTCTTCAGCTTCGAAGATTGGTTACGTGAAGATGCTTCACCAATGGTCGTAGAATTCTTCAAAGTGTCTCCACCAAAGTTTGGTTTTGAATTTTCAGTTCCAGGCATCACTTCCATGATTAGGCTATTCGATGTTGGATGGTGTAGTACTGTTACAGCTGTATGGTGTAGTACTGTTACTGCTGTATGGTGTAGTACTGTTATAGCAGTATGGTATGGTGTAGTACTGTTATAGCAGTATGGTTTAGTACTGTTACTGCTGTATGGTGTAGTACTATTACAGCTGTATGGTGTAGTACTATTACGGCTCTATGGTGTAGTACTGTTACAGCTGTATGGTGTAGTACTGTTACTGCTGTATGGTGTAGTACTGTTATAGCAGTATGGTGTAGTACTGTTATAGCAGTATGGTGTAGTACTGTTACTGCTGTATGGTGTAGTACTGTTACTGCTGTATGGTGTAGTACTGTTACGGCTGTATGGTGTAGTACTATTACGGCTCTGTGGTGTAGTACTGTTACAGCTGTATGGTGTAGTACTGTTATAGCAGTATGGTGTAGTACTCTTACGGCTGTATGGTGTAGATCTGTTACTGCTGTATAGTGTAGTACTGTTACGGCTGTATGGTGTAGTACTGCTACTGCTGTATGTTGTAGTGATTAGGTCTTCAATCTGGGGTGCTATTTATATGAATTTCGAGCCTCAAAATTTACCCCCGAAGTTTTAAATATATTAAAAATCACTTAGTATTTAAGTAGTACCGTTCAAACCTAAACGAGTAATGACCCTTTAATTCCAATTTTAGTACAGGTACTTAGAATTTTTACAATACTAGAGGCACAATGCTTGCAGAAGATTATGCAGATTTTCAATTAGTAATGAAGAAGTCCGTTAATACCTAAACCAATAGTAAGCATTTCAGTGAATTATTTGTAATTCTAGTGTAATTATCTGCCTTACCAAACACCACAGGTACTCTTAATCCCTACCGGCTAGTCTGCACCATTGGGATTACGTTAATCCTTACACCTGCTGTGCCTATTTCTCGTGGCATGTACTTATCACTAATTACTATCAATTACTTAATGCCTTCTTGTTAATACTTAAGGCCTTTGCAGAATTTCATGTTGTTGCAGCCTATGTGACTGGTTCAACCTTTCATCTGGTTTAACTATGTCACAATGGTACTAAGGTATGAATAGTCATATTGATGAGCAATCTTCTAGGGAGATGTTAATTTCAAGAAGACTAAATACCTGCAGGTTTGAGAAAGTTTCCAGGTAATAATCAACTTGGCAAGCCAAGAAGATTCTAATTTCAAGAAGAAGAAGACTAAATACCTGCAGGTTTGAGAATGTTTCCAAGTAATAATCAACTTGGCAAGCCATAAAGATTCTAATTTCAAGAAGAAGAAGATTAAATGCCTGCAGGTTTGAGAATGTTTCCAAGTAATAATCAACTTGGCAAGCCAAGAAGATTATACTTTCAAGAAGAAGAAGACTAAATACCTGTAGGTTTGAGAATGTTTCCAAGTAATAATCAACTTGGCAAGCCAAGAAGATTCTAATTTAAAGAAGAAGAAGACTTAATACCTGCAGGTTTGAGAATGTTTCCGAGTAATAATCAACTTGGCAAGCCAAGAAGATTATAATTTCAAGAAGAAGAAGACTAAATAACTGCAGGTTTGAGAATGTTTCCAAGTAATAATCAACTTGGCAAGCCAAGAAGATGATGATTTCAAGAAGAAGAAGAAGACAACTTGGCAAGCCAAGAAGATTATACTTTCAAGAAGAAGAAGACTAAATGCCTGCAGGTTTGAGAATGTTTCCAAGTAATAATCAATTTGGCAAGCCAAGAAGATTCAAATTTAAAGAAGAAGACTTAATACCTGCAGATTTGAGAATGTTTCTAAATAATAATCAACTTGACAAGCCAACAATTTCTATTGAACAAAGTATTATGCAGAATATCTTATCATTTAAGCGTCAGGTTTATTAATAGATTTAGAATGCAGAAACATTTTTTTTCTGACATATCCTCAGACGTAATCAAAAACAAAAATCCATTATTTTTTTTGTTTTTGATTAAATCTGAGAAGTCTCTTCTTTGGGCAATGAATGGACAGCAGTTTTGTTGCCCTACCATGTTAAGTACATGGTAGGGCAACAAAACTGTGGACACATCTGTGGACACACTATTTCAAATTTGTCAATCTACAGGGTGGTCACTTGTACGAAGCCCACCTTTAGGATCTATTAAACGGAAATACATACAGAGTTGGTCAAATAGGTTAAAAGTTTCTTATTTTTGTACCTTGTTTACTGAAACGAAATCTGGGATATCTTGCACAGTTCATGAAATATCGCTGAAAAACTGAAAAAGTGCACTTTCATTTTCCTCTTATAACTTTTTTATTTTTGAAGGAAATTTTACGAAACTTGGCACGCTTACATTTTTCGATGTGAGCTTTCTGATGACAGTACCAAACATTTTTTGCGCCAACTAGATGCCCAAATTTTCATAGTCAACTTTTGATTTTCTTATGGCCGCAATATTGGATTTTAATTGCATCAAAAGAGCAAAAAATTCCAATTTCAACCAAGTATTACACATGTGTAATCTGATATTATTTACCACCAAAAATCGATAATTCAAAAATTTGTTGCAAAAATCAAACTGCTGCGGACTTCTCTAAAAATCAAGTCATCTCAAAAAAATCAAGTTCTCAAAAATCAAAATCATTATGGAATAACAAATTTCCATTTTGACATTTCTTCATACAAAAAGAATAACGTCTGAGTAATATTATTGTGTATAAAGTGCAAACAGCATATAATATCTTATCAACTAAAAAAAATAGTCACAAATAAATAAATTTATGTGATACTCACAAAGTAACTTATTTTATTTATAATTGATAAAATGGATCACGAAGTAAACACCACCACAATTTAAAATATTAGTAAACAAATTATTTCATACATTTGCATGCATATACATTGTCTTTCAATGTAGCAAAATCTTTGAATTAATAAGATTTCCGGAAGCAGTAATGCAAGCCGAGCGATTACTTATAGGAAAGTAAATTACAATATGATTGTTAATAATATACAACTAAATACAGCCTCCATTTCAGAGCAGCACAAATGTTCTATAGGATCCACTTATCGTGATGGCAATAATTTAACAGAAACTGAAAGTATGTCCTCAATTAAATTGTTAAACGGAGTATAAAAGTTTCTTCTTGTGAAAGTGTACTACTTATTATAAATATCGATGACGTTTATAAATAAGTATAAATAACGAAGTTCAATATCACAACAGGTGTGCTATGTTTGTACACCGTTAGCCACACGTAGAGAATGAAATATGAAAGTTATGATTACTTGAGCCTACAGGGTTAATTGAAACAGATTTTCATTAATATTCACTTAAGAAACTTATACACTGTGTCTCAGCCAAATGGAATAAATTCGATAATAAATGAATGGGGGCGTGTTCGAAAAAACGCTCGGACACGTCGATTGTTATTTTTAGTTGCGCATTTTTCTCAACAAAAACTTTTTATACAGGGTGTGTCATGTGACCGTGGCCAATACCAACTTTCTTATTTTAAATGCAACACCTGGTATATTATTCAATTTTTGGATTCTTCAGAAAATTCTAGACATATTTCATGTACAATGTCCTATACCTATCTTCAACTGTTTCGGAAATATTAAGTGTTTTCAGATTTATTGCAAAAATTAACATTAAAAAAACAAAATTATTTGATTACAGAAATTCGTTACAACACACTCAAAAACTAATAAGTAATACTGTTTATTTCTTGATAATGTAAAAAAACAAAAACAAAACAATAAATTTCAATGGAGGAGATGTTCAAAATGCTCGCCGTGAACGTCTTGGCAACATCCTAATCTTAAATAGAAATTTCTTCTAACGTTACTCAACATCTCAGGCGTGACCGATCTAATCGCAAGCATTATTCGTCTTCTTAAGTCAGCTAAGTCGAGGGGTTTAGTTTTGTATACAATACTTTTGACATATCCCCATAAGAAGAAGTCTAATGACGTCAGATCAGGGGATCGTGCTGGCCATTCCATCGATCCTCGCCTCCCTATCCACCGATTTGGAAATATTCGGTTGAGGTAGGTACACTTAATATATCCGAAACAGTTGAAGATAGGTATAGGATATTGTACATGAAATATGTCTAGAATTTTCTGAAGTATCCAAAAATTGAATAATATACCAGGTCTTGCATTTAAAATAAGAAAGTTGGTATTGGCCACGGTCACATGACACACCCTGTATAAAAAATTTTTGTTGAAAAAAATGCGCAACTAAAAATAACAATCGACGTGTCCGAGCGTTTTTTCGAACACGCCCCGATTTATTTATTATTGAATTTATTCCATTTGGCTGATACACCCTGTATAACTACTGTAGTAGGGAAGATGGAAATTATATAAAAATCGTTGAGCATTTTCTTAGACATTTTTCAAAAATTACAACTCAGTTTTCTGAAAATTGCCGAATCTTTAAATGCCGGCACAAGTTAATTATTCAAAAATAGTCAAAAATCAAGATTGACCTTGATCTATTTACATAAAGTAACCGAGATGGGGCATAAGTCGTATGGCAGCAGTATTTATTTCCAAGAAATTGTAGCAAATAATTAACCATCAAACTTTTGTTCACACCTTTTTTTTGCTAAAAATAATAATAATAATAAAGGCAAGGCATAAAGGCATAGTCCAAATACACAAATTTACAGGGTGAGTAAAAAGTAAGGAACCACCTCTCTGGAGGTTCCTTACTTTTTACTCACCCTGTATATTTGTGTATTTTGACTATGATTTACAAGTTTTCTGCATCTTTCTTTCTCTTTTCACTTTCTTGTTGCATAACAGTTTAGTTTTTATAATTTTCTGTTATGTCAGCAATTTTTGAACTTTTAACACTTCTTAAGTCTTAAGTACTTAATACTAATTTATAATTTATTTATATTACTTATATCGGTAGATTGGAGTATTACATCAAGATTGAATATTCTGGACAATTTATTATTAAATCTTGACTAACTTGATTAATTTTGTTTGATAATTTCTAATTTTTTCTTGTATATTTGATTAATATGAATAACTTTTCAGCAACTTTTGAAATTCCTACATTCTTCGGGTAGATTTCGGAAAATTCAGGAGTATTTCTAAAACGTCAATATTTTCATTTGTAGGATTTCTAGTTGCAACTTCTGAAATTTAAATGAAATATAATTTTGAAGTTTAATTATTATAAAACATTCCTGTTTTTTGTATATTTCGTAATTATGATTAAATTTGATAAAACATTACTATATTTTGTAATTATGATAAAATTTTCAACAAATTTCACATTTGTATGTTCTTCAGGTCGTTACAGTACATTTACAGAGTTTCTGGTAGCAAGTTTTCGGCATCTTTCTTTTCTTTTCACTTTCTTGAGTTGCATAACAGTTAGGTTTTTAAAATTCACTATTATGTTAGCAATTTTTGAAACTTTGACGCTTTTCATAAAGAACTTATTAATTTATAATTTATTTATATTAGTTATATCGGTATATTGGAGCATTACATTAAGATTGAATATTCTGGACATTTGTTAATTAAATCTTGACTGACTTAATTACTTTTGTTTGATATTATTTAAAAAAAAAAATGGAATATTTTTATGTATATTTTGTTAATATGGTTAAATTTTCAACAACTTTCTAAATGATTATTTTTTTAAATACCAAAATAATTTTATTAACTTAAAAAAAACTAATAAATTTAATTGAAAATGATAATAAACTTATTTAGATCTTTTGACCCTTCAACTAAATTTATTTTTTTCTTTAAACTGACTTAGAAGATTTTTAGGATTATTGTATATCCTTCCTTCATGTATATTTCGGAAAATTTAGGAGTATATCTAAAACGCCAATATTTTCATTTGTAGGATTTCTGGTTGCAACTTCTGAAATTTTAATGAAATATAATTTCTAAGTATAATTATTATAAAACATTCCTATTTTTTGTATATTTTGTAATTTTCATTAAATTTTATACAACATTAGTATATTTTGTAATTATAACTAAATTTTCAGTAGCTTTATCATTTCTACATTCTTCAGGTCATTACAGAACACTTACGAGCATTTCTGAAAATTATATTTTTAATAAATTTTCTACAATTGCAATTTGGATATATTTTCTGACATTTTATATAATTTCTTTATAATTTTTTTTAGTGTTTTAGATTTATTACAAAATTACTTGAGCAATTAATTAGATAAACGGTTGGTCTACTACTAAAATTTTCATCGACTTTCTAATTGCAAAATTTTGAAAATTTTCTGCATTTTGAATACTTTTTCCGCCAGTCAATAGGAATAACACCACATAGATTCAAGCTGGAGGTACTAGCTTAATGTATATTCTTCAGCATGTGCAACTTCATTGCTGAAAGGTTAGCGACTACTTAATTATATACTGTAAGTATATATGTATATATATATATATATATATATATATATATATATATATATATATATATATATATATATATATATATATAAGTATATAAGAACAATAAGAATTATATTCAAAAACAGGGTCCTCTAAAAAGACTAAATTACTAATCTAATTTGAAGTTTATTTTAATTGTAAACTTCAAATTAGACATATATCAAATTTTTAAAATTACATTCCAAGTGAATTCAAGATGTATAAACATTGAATACATGCCTCTGATGATGGTTGCATATAACTGAAACTAGTCAGACGAAATAAAATAAATAAATCATAAAATAAAATAAAAATAAAAGTTTTTACCGGTAAGTGCTAAATAATAATATAACAACCTTAAATATATAACTGGTAATTTATGGATAAAACTTTAAACTACTAATAACTACTAATAATAATATCACAACTTATCATATGCTGAAAGATATGTTCATCTGATGTTTGATGTGTGATGTTTGATGATCTGATAATGATGTTTATCAAATTTATATCCAACTTTTTGTTGAAGGTGAATTACCTTAATCTTCTTTCTGATCCGCCTTTTCCTTGCGAAAGTTGACTATCCAAATGACTAACAGAATTTTGGATAATGCTACTAGAAGTGCTGCTTCTGGAAATAGATATAAGTAGACATATTCCGATGATACAACTGCATCTGATGTTTGATGTGTGATGTTTGATGATCTGGCGTTATCCAAATGACTTAATGAATTTTGGATGCTGCTACTGGAAGTAGCCATAAGTAGACATATTCAGATGGCTCAACTGCATCTGATGTTTGATGTGTGATGTTTGATAATCTGATGTTGATGATCATTAAATTTACACCCAACTTTTTGTTGAAAGTGAATTACCTTAATCTTCTTTCCGCCTTTTTCTTGCGAAGGTTGACTATCCAAATGACTAAAATAATTTTGGATAATGCTACTGGAAGTGCTGCAACTGGGAGTAGACATAAGTAGACATATTCCGATGGTACAACTGCATCTGATGTTTGATGTGTGATGTTTGATTATCTGGCGTTATCCAAATGACTAAGACAATTTTAGATGCTGCTACTGGAAGTAGCCATAAGTAGACATATTCAGATGGTTCAACTGCATCTGATGTTTGATGTGTGATGTTTGATGATCTGATGTTGATGATTATCAAACTTACATCAAACTTTTTGTTGAAGGTGTATTACCTTAATCTTCTTTCTGATCCGCCTTTTCCTTGCGAAGGTTGACTATCCAAATGACTAAAAGAATTTTGGATAATGCTACTGGAAGTGCTGCTACTGGAAGTAGACATAAGTAGACATATTCTAATGATACAACTGCATCTGATGTTTGATGTGTGATGTTTGATGATCTGATGTTGATGATAATCAAATTTACATCCAACGTTTTGTTGAAGGTGTATTACCTTAATCTTCTTTCTAATCCGCCTTCTGCTTACGAAGGTTGACCATCCTAATGACTAAAAGAAGTTTGGATGCTGCTATTGGAAGTGCTGCTACTGGAAGTAGACATAAGTAGACATATTCCGATGGTACAACTGCATCTGATGTTTGATGTGTGATGTTTGATGATCTGGCGTTATCCAAATGACTAAAATAATTTTGGATGCTGCTACTGGAAGTAGACATGAGTAGACATATTCAGATAATTCAACTGCATCTGATGTTTGATGTGTGATATTTGATGATCTGATAATGATGATTATCAAATTTACATCCAACGTTTTGTTGAAGGTGTATTACCTTAATCTTCTTTCTGATCTGCCTTCTCCTTACGAAGGTTGAACATCCAAATGGTTAAAAGATTTTTGTATGTTACCATTGGAAGTGCTGCTACTGGAAGTAGACATAAGTAGACATATTCCGATGGTTTAACTGCATCTGATGTTTAATGTTTGATGACCTAACGTTAATGGTTATCAAATTTATATGCAACTTTTTGTTGAAGGTCAACTGCATCTGATGTTTGATGTGTGATGTTTGATGATCTGATGTTGATGATTATCAAAATTACATCCAACTTTTTGTTGAAGGTGAATGACCTTACTCTTATTGTTGATCTGCCTTCTCCTTACGAAGGTTGAAGATACAAATGACTAAACGAATTTTGGATGTTGCTGCTCGAAGTAGATATCAGTAGACATATTTCGATGGTTCAACTGCATCTGATGTTTGATGATCTGATGTTGATGGTTATCAAGTTTATATCTAACTTTTTTGTTGAACCTTACTCCTCTTGCTGATCCGCATTCTCCTTACGAAAAACTAAAAGTCTAAACGAAATTTATGTTGATGGTTATCAAATTTATATCCTACTTTTTTGTTGAACCTTACTCCTCTTGCTGATCCGCATTCTCCTTACGAAGGTTGACGATCCAAATGACTAAATGAATTGCTGATGCTGCTACTGGAAGTAGACATAAGAAGACATATTCCGATGGTTCAACTGCATTTGATGTTTGATGTTTGATGATCTGATGTTGATGGTTAGCAAATTTACATCCAACTTTTTGTTGAATGTGAATTACCTTACTCTTCTTGCTGATCCGTCTTCTCCTTACGAAGCTTGACGATCTAAATGACTAAACGAATTTTGGATGTTGTTGCTAGAAGTTGATATCAGTAGACATATTTCGATGGTTCAACTGCATCTCATGTTTGATGTTTGAAGATCTGATATGCATGGTTATCAAATTTAAATCCAATTTTTTTTGGAAGGTACCTTACTTTTCTTGCTGATCCGCCTTCTCCTTACGAAGGTTGACTATCCAAATGACTGAAAGTTTTTTTTATGTTTCTACTGGAAGTAGAGATCAGTAAACATATTGCGATGGTTTAGCAGCATCTGATATTTGATGTTTGATGATCTGATGATCAAATTTATATCCAACTTTTTGTTGAAGCTACCTTACTCTTCTTGCTGATCCGATTTCTCTTTACGAAGGTTGACGATCTAAATGACTAAATGAATGTAAGATGCTGCTGCTGGAAGTAGACATCAGTAGACTTATTCCGATGGCTCAACTGTATCCACGCGTAGTTGAAGCATTTGCATATTGGGTTTTGACCCAGGAGTTATGGATCCTGTAGATCTTCTGCCTTCGATTTTTCCTTCGATTAGTCTCAGAACTTCATATCTTCTACCTCAAGCTACTACCCAAGTGAAGGGTTATGAACACCAATGAAGATATATTATTTCCAAAAATGTAATTCTTTGATATCTTTCAAGGTTGCGTTTTGGATGCCGTCGAAGCTTCAGTGAGATACCTAGAAGATAACGAGAACTTCAACGCAGGAAAGGGTTCGGTTATAAATGATGCTGGCGAGGTTGAGATGGACGCCAGCATTATGTTGGGCGCAGACTTGAGTGCTGGTGCTGTGACCATTGTCAAAGACGTGAAGAACCCTATAACCTTGGCACGACGCATCATGGAAAAGACCGAACACGTCTTACTAGGTGCTGAAGGTGCCAAAACTTTTGCCATAGAACAAGGCCTGGAGATGGTGCCTCCAGGTGCAATGGTCACCAAAAGACGTCTCGATGATATGGAGAGGATCAAAGCGGAGAAAAAGGCGGCCAAACATGAATTAGGTATCAATTTATTATTATCGTTATTTATTGATTTTGTTATTATTAATTTATAGTCATTTTGTACAGTCACAGCTTAATTTGAATGATACTCACATAGATCAAAATAACGTCCATTCTTTATCTTTGGTTCATTGCTTTTGGTGAAGTGTGCATTGTAGTAAATTGGCATGCCGGTAAATTATCACAGACAAAGATGAGACTACAAATTGGCATGCCGTTAAATTATCACAGACAAAGATGAGACTCCAATTTATCATGCCGTTAAATTATCACAGACAAAGATGAGACTACAAATTGGCATGCCGTTAAAGTATCACAGACAAAGATGAGACTACAAATTGGCATGCCGTTAAATTATCACAGACAAAGATGAGACTACAAATTGGCATGGCGTTAAATTATCACAGATAAAGATGAGACTACAAATTGGCATGCCGTTAAATTATCACAGACACAGACGATACAAACCCTTGGTAACCCTTTGTGAAACACCGCTAAACCACCCTAAAGCACGGTTTAACCCTTTTATGAATAACTCTGTTAGATTTTTGATGGTTCAAAAATAAACCAAAAAATGCTGTGACTTCCTGCTTGCTGAAGACTGATTCGCAAATGCACAATCTCGATGTTTTTTTTATGATTCAAGGCACTGTTGGTGCAGTGGCCATCGATTCTTCAGGTAGGCTTGCAGCAGCCACATCCACGGGAGGTCGTGAAGGTAAGATGGTAGGTCGTTGCAGTGATACCTGCGTTATTGGAAGCGGTACCTACGCAGATGATGCCCTTGGAGCCGTCTCAACCACTGGACATGGTGAGACTATTATGAAATTCTGTGTGGCCTATGAGATCCTTAAGGAAATTGAGAAGGGCAAAGATGCACAGGCTGCTACTTCATCCACTCTTAACAGGATGACCGAAAAACTTGATAACACTGCAGGAGCCATTACCATCTCGAAGGATGGAGAAGTTGGTATTGCCTTCACCACCAGGAGGATGTCTTGGGCTTATATTAGGGGTGGGAAGCTTCATTTTGGGATTGATCACGACCAGCACGAATGCGAAGACTTGTGCTAATTCTAAAGATGTAATTATAATGCAATAATGCAATATGTACTGTTCAATGACCAATAATTCAATTTTGTAACTTACACATGAACTCAGGTCGTAAATTAGTTCATTATGTCCCACCTCTGCAAAACCTAGTTATTGCATCGTCGATACCATTCGAACCTTCAAACAAAAATTCAAATAAATTTTGAAGTACCTTGTCAAAAATTTTAAAAATCAGACCTTACCTAACTTAACCTAATCTGACCTACCCTAACCAATTCTGTGTTTGTATCGTATCCCAATGCTCCTGTGATTTCAGCATGTCTATTCGTAACTTCAAACGTTCAAACCACAGTTAAGATAAATTTTGAAGAACCTTCTCAAAAATTTTGAAAATTAGACCTTACCTAACTTAACCTAATCTAACCTACCCTAACCAATTTTGTGTTTGGATCGTGTCCCAATGCTCCTGTAATTTGTGCATGTCTATTCCTAACTTCAAACGTTCAAACTACAATTACGATAAATTTTGAAGGACCTTCTTAGAAGTTTGGAACATTAGACCTTACCAAACTTAATCTATCCTAACCTGGCTTATTTCTTGTTTAGATCGTGTCCCAATTATCCTGTAATTTCAACATGTCTATTCTTAACTTCAAACGTTCAAACTAAAATTCAAATAAACTTCGAAGAACCTTCCCAAAAATTTGGAAACTTAGACCTTACCTATCTTTTCCTAATCTGACCTACATTGACCAATTTTGTGTTTGGATCGTGTACCAATTCTCCTGTGATTTCAGCATGTGTATTCCTAACTTCAAACAATCAAACTACAATTAATATAAATTTTGAAGAACCTTCTCAAAAGCTTGTAAAATTAGCCCTTTCCTAATGTAACCTAACCTAACCTGACCAATTTTTTGTTGGATCATGTCCCAATTCTCCTCTGATTGCAGCATGTCTACTCCTAACTTCAAACGTTTAAATTACAATTAAGATAAGTTTTGAAGAACTTTCTCAAAAATTTGGAAATTTAGACCTTACTAAACTTAATCTAACCTAAGCTGGCAAATTTCTTGTTTTGATCGTGTCCAAATTCTCCTGTGATTTCAGCATGTCTATTCGTAACTACTGGTTTACTATATGTCTTTCAACATTCCATCTTTTGCATTGGAAGAAGGTAAGGTATGCTTAGTCCGTTTTGCAGCAGTATTGTCAGCTGTCATCTTCTCTTATACATATAGACCTTCTTCTTCATCTTCTTCATATAAACTGCCACCCCCTTTTTCACTTTCTTTTCTCCTTCATTGCACCTTTATTGTTGATCTGGTTTCTTCGTCCAATCCCTGAAATATACCACCTTGGCCCTGGCCAGCTAAGTGAAGACGGTGTGACGGTCATTCGACCTTATCTGTATATGGAGGCGCCTCCACGTGATGTACTAACAAGGTACTATGGTAAACTTGGGACTGGTGAATTTATATTACGAAACATTAACCCACAACAAAAGGTACATTTATTGAAACAAGTAAGGAAACAAAAAAAAGAGGAAAAAGTGGATACTGTGGTAAGCAAAACCTTTCTTTTTTCTTATCGAATTATATCTAACAATAATACGATTTCACAAAAAAAAATTATCACAATTGGTTTTGTTGAAAAACATTTGTCACCCTGTATGTTCGAAACAAAGCGGTTTTTCAAAAATGAGAGATATTCTTAGAATAATACTAATACTAATAGAATTATACCTAACAATTATTCGATTTCACAAAAAAAATATCACAATTGGTTTTGTTGAAAAACATTTATCACCCTGTATGTTCGAGACAAAGCTGATTTTCACAAATCACAGCTATTCTTAGTATAACCCAGGGAATAACCCCTTCCATTTTTGGCCCATATATAGAAAACACCTTGTATAAAGGGGATTAATTGTTTTTCCCATTTTCCCTTCCCGGTTTCTATTTCTCATCTGGTCTGCCATTTTTCTATAGTATCCACCCCTGCCTTTAGTATTTCACCCTTAGGTTTACCCTTGTTTAGGATTATCTCTTCTGCTAGGAGGTCCATCGGTATATATCTAGCTATGACCTGTTGGGCTTCAGTTATATAGAACATCTTCATGAAAACTCCAACCTCGTTTTTCACTCTCTTTTCTCCTTCACTCCACCTTTATTGTTGATCTGATTTCTTCGTTCAATCCCTGAAATATATTATATAGAACATCTTCATGAAAACTGCAACCCCATTTTTCGCTCTCTTTTCTCCTTCACTCCACCTTTGTTGTTAATCTGATTTCTGCGTTCAATCCCTGAAATATACCACCTTGGCCCTGGCCAGCTAAGTGAAGACGGTGTGACGGTCCTATGCGTTATACCATAACTTTTTTTTAATGGCATCCTGCGCTGGGCTTTATCGCCCATGTCTTGGTATATTTCTGTGGACAGTTCTTCATTCCATATATCTACTACATATAGTATTATGGACTCGCTGGTGGCTGCTAAGATTCTTCTTTTGGTTGGTCTCCTGTAGTCCTCATATTCTTGATAGTATGCTAGTCACATCTTCATGAAAACTGCAACCCCATTTTTCACTCTCTTTTCTCCTTCACACCACCTTTATTATTGATCTGGTTTCTTCGTTCAAACCCTGAAATATACCACCTTGGCCCTGGCCAGCTAAGTGAAGACGGTGTGAAGGTCCTATGCGTTATACCATAGCTTTTTTTTAATGGCATCCTGCGCTGGGCTTTATCGCCCATGTCTTGGTATATTTCTGTGGACAGTTCTTCATTCCATATATCTACTACATATAGTATTATGGACTCGCTGGTGGCTGCTAAGATTCTTCTTTTGGTTGGTCTCCTGTAGTCCTCATATTCTTGATAGTATGCTAGTCACATCTTCATGAAAACTGCAACCCCATTTTTCACTCTCTTTTCTCCTTCACTCCACCTTTATTGTTGATCTGGTTTCTTCGTTCAATCCCTGAAATATACCACCTTGGCTCTGGCCAGCTAAGTGAAGACGGTGTGACGGTCCTGTGGGTTATACCTTAGCTGTTCTTAATGGCATCCTGCGCTGGGCTTTATCGCTCATCTGTCGGTATATTTCTGTGAACAGTTCTTCCTTCCATATATCTACTGCATATAGTATTATGGACTCGCTGGTGGCAGCTAACATTCTTCTTTTGTTTGGTCTTCTGTAGTCCTCTTATTCTTGGCAGTATCCTTGTCAATCTTGTCAAGAGAAGGTCATCTTTTGGTGCTGCATTATGCTAAAGTACCTTATTTGGCTTTTTGGGATGATCTCAGTCATTCCGAAACGGAATCTTATTGGGTCGTGCTTCTGTCTTTCAATTATGAGTATAGATTCCGTCTTATCCGGACATATTCTGGACCTGAGGGTCATCATCAGCAATTCAAATCTTTATGGTTCACAGGCTAAAACTACTTCAAAAAACTAATAGTTAAATTTTACTTATTACCTAAGAGTGCCTAAAACCCAAAGAATCTAAAATCAGGATCAGGATCAGAATCAGGATTAGGTTCAGGATCAGGATCAGGATCAGGACCAGGACCAGGTTAAGGATCAAGATCAGGATCAGGATCAGGTTCAGGATCAGGATCAGGATCAGGATCAGAATCCGGATCGGGATCTGGATGGATCCACACATATACCATTAATAAAGTTATAATTATAAATACAACAGGATTTTATTTCTACCCAAATCCTTTCACGTATAGACAAATAAATAAGAAGTTTTTACTCGTAAATGAACAATTTCGAATCTTTTTATTCCAGGAACTGTAGGTGCAGTAGCCATCGATTCTTCAGGTAGACTTGCCTCGGCTTCATCCACGGGAGGTTTTGAAGGTAAGATGGTAGGCCGTTGTGGTGATACATGCATCATTGGAAGCGGCATCTATGCCAATGATGCACTTGGAGCTGTAGCAACCACTGGCCATGGAGAGAGCATTATGAAATTCTGTGTGTCCTTTGCGATCCTTAAAGAAATCGAGGAAGGCAAAGATGTCCAGACGGCTACTTCATCTACTCTTAACAGGATGACCGAAAAACTGGATAACACTGCAGGAGCAATTGCTATCTCAAAAGATGGGAAAGTTGGGATCGATTTTACTACCACGAGAATGCCTTGGGCTTATGTCAGGGGGAGGAAAGTTCATTTTGGAATTGATCACTACCAGCACCAATGCGAAGATTTGTGCTAATTCTGAAGGTGTAAGGGTGCAATATTATACTACTTTTAATAAAAACCATTAAATTTGACTAATATAATCTAAAATTAGATTGTAAATTACATGAATGTTCTAAGCTATCACCATATAATTATATTTTTACGTCAGGGGTAGTAAAGTTCATTTTGGAAATTATCACTACCAGCACCAATGCGAAGATTTGTGCTAATTCTGAAGGTGTAAAGGTGCAATATTGTACTTTTAATTAAAATCATTAAGTTTTATTAATTAAATCTAAGATTAGATTGCTAATTACAGAAATGTGGTATGCTCATGTAATGATATCTTAATCTTTACGACAATCACGAGAAAATGACAATTGGATTTGTAGATTCTGATTTGGAGAAAGATTAGTTGATATAGTGGTTTCAACAAAACAAGTATAGTAAGTATAGGTATGGATTTTACCATATGAATAAATTAAACGATACTATTACAATATATTTCTAAGGTAGTATATGACTAATTATGTAAAATAAAGTTTCGCGAATTTCGCGAATAAGAAACCTTAAAATACGGAACTATTTTTTTTCACCAATAGATTTTCAATAGAGTTTCACCAATATCAATAACGTTCTTAAAAATTCCATAAGTTATATGTATGAATTTTACCTTATGAATAAATTAAATAATAAAACTATTACAATCTATTTCTAAATAGGTAGTATATGACGGATTATGTATCATAAATTTTCGCAAATTTGAATAAGTCGCTCTAAATCATTTTTCTTATAATGTGGAGATGAAAGTGAAATTTACGTTAAGGTATAATTTGATACGGGCAATTATTAAATAACTATCGAACATTCTCTTGACATTCATTACTTATGAACTGAACACAGCACTTGCTTATAAAGATAATTATCTATTTTTTTACAGTTAAGAAAGTGTATCTAATTTCTGAAATTGGAAATGAGCGAAATTGTTTGAAGAATCCAAATCATTTTAAAGAATGAAAAAAAAACTCATTAAATAAAGGAAATATAAATTGATCGATGTGGCTTTTATTTGTTGAAAATTCATAATTACTAATGTATGAAATAAAGTTACGCACTTTTTTAAAATTTTCAAAATTGTTTTTATTGTTCACGACAATTGATTCGCCATACTGTGGCTTCTTCAGGTTTTCAGGTCATCATTTCTTCACCTGAAGAAGCCACAGTGTGGCGAAACAATTGTCGTGAACAATAAAAACAATTTTGAAAATTTTAAAAAAGTGCGTAACTTTATTTCATACATTAGTAAAGGAAATATGATTCTTATAACTAAGAAATTTATGATTTTTAACGCCAATTCAAGCTTTTAAATGCACTATTAATTTACAAAAAATCAAATTAAATGGCCCAGAAAAAATAATGTGGGATATTTTTTTATTGAAATGAAAATAACTCGACAATTAATAAAATACTGCCATGACATTCTTTTAGCATTACTAAGTTAATGAATTTTTGGAAAATTCGTAAGTGAGAGCACGACATTTTTTTTTTAAATCTCAATAATGTTTTAAAAATTAAAATGTCAATAGTATCTGAGGGTCACAAAATATGTCTCAAAAGTTTCAGAATATGTCTCAAATATTCAGGAAATTGCACGAAATTTAATAGCAAAGCTGCAGAAGTTAATAAAAATATAATAAAACTTAATAAATAAAACTTCAAGTCGTTTTATATAAGGCAAAAAAAGCTAAAGGTATCTAAACTTACAAAAAAAAAAACATATAGACAATTTTCTTTTTTTTTTAATTTCTAAGAAAATAACTCGACAACTCGACAATTAAACGAATCACAGTAATAAAATGTACTCCTATTTTTTTTAAATATATTACTAAGAAAATGATATCAAAATTTGAAAAAAACCGTAGCTATATCATGGTATTTGTCCAGCATTACTATGTGCATTGTCAATTTAAAAAAAAACTAAGAAGAGGTCTCAGAAAAAATTATGTGGGATTTTTTTCTTGATAAGAAAATTAGTCGATTATTTAGAAAAAACCGAAATTCCTTGGTATTTTTTAACATTACAAAGTTAATGAATTTTTGAAAAATTCCTATGTGAGTGTACGAAAATTTTTGAAAAATCTCTAGAAAATAATACGACAAATCTCAAAATCCTCGAAATCTCAAAATCCTCAAAATCTCAAATTTTTCAGAACCTCAAAAATGTTTTAAAAATAAAGATACGATTCGTCTTTGTTTAGAAGTTATAAGGCTTATAAACAATAATTTTTGTTATTAGTACCTACAGGCAACTGTTTATTAATTAATCATGGCTCTCCTGATTTAAAAAAAAAATTATACCCTGAAAGCCTTTGAAAATAAAATAACTCGATTATTTAGAAAAAAACAGAAGTGCCTTGGTATTTTTTAACACTACAAAGTTAATGAATTTTTGAAAAATTCCTATTTGAGTACGAATTTTTTTGAAAAATCTCAAGAAAATAATACGACAAATCTCAAAATTCATCTCAAATTCTTAAAAACCACAAAAATGTTTTAAAAATAAAGAAACGATTCGTCTTTGTTCAGAAGTTATAAGGCTTATAAACAATCATTTTTGTTATTTGTACCTACATGCAACTGTTTATTGATTTTGTCATGGCTCTCCTGATTTAAAAAAAATCCCTGAAGCCCTTTGAAAAGACAAATAACTCGATTATTTAGAAACAACAGAAATGCCTTGGTATTTACTACAAAGTTAATGAATTTTTGAAAATTTTCTATTTGAGTGTACGAAAATTTTTGAAAATCCCAAGAAAAAAATACGACACCTCAAAATTCATCTCAAATTCTCAAAATCCACAAAAATGTTTTAAAAATTAAAATACGATTTATTTTTGTTTAGAAGTTATAAGGCTTATAAACAATATTTTTTGTTATTAGTATCTACAGGCAACTGTTTATTAATCACGGCTCTCCTGATTTAAAAAAAAAATAATCCCTGAAGGCCTTTGAAAATAAAATAACTCGATTATTTAGAAAAAACAGAAATGCCTTGGTATTTTTAAACATTACAAAGTTCATGAATTTAAAAAAAATCCTATGTGAGTCTACGGAAATTTTTGAAAAATCTCAAGAAAATAATACGACAAATCTCAAAATTAATCTCAAATTCATAAAAACCATAAAAATGTTTTAGAAATTAAAATACCATTCGTCTTTCTTTAGAAGTTATAAGGCTAATAAACAATATTTTTTGTTATTAGTATCTACAGACAACTGTTTATTGATTTTGTCATGACTCTCCTGATTTAAAAAAAAAATTAATCCCTGAAGCCCTTTGAAAAGACAAATAACTCGATTATTTAGAAAAAACAGAAATGCCTTGGTATGTTTTAATACTACGAAGTTAATGATTTTTTGAAAAATTCCTATTTGAGTGTACGAAACTTTTTGAAAAATCTGAAGGACATAATACGACTGATCTCAAAATCATCAAAATCTCAAATTCTTAGAAACCTCAAAAATGTTTCAAAAATTAAAATCCCATTCATTTTTTTTAGAAGTTATAAGGCTTATAAACAATAATTTTTGTTATTAGTACCTACAGACAACTGTTTATTGATTTATCATTAAATCAATGATGAATCATTAATTTAATCAATTAAATCAATGCCATCATTTGTCATGACTCTTCTGATTTTTTATATTTTTGAATCTCTGAAGCCTTATAACCTTTTATTTTATTATGGCCCTCCTGATTTTTTATTTTTTGTTATCCTTAAACCCTTATAACTTCTAAACAAAGACTAATCAGACTTACATTCATATAACAGTTATTTTGTTACAACAGCATCACCTTCCCAAAGTTTTCCAAAGTTTGACATAGAGCTTATAAGTCACTCTGTATAAATATCAGTACAACTGCAGAATTTTTGAAAAATTCCTATGTAAGTATGAATTTTTTTGAAAAATCTCAAGAAAATAAAAATACCACAAATCTCAAAATCTCCAATTCTTAAAAACCTCAAAAATGTTTTAGACATTAAAATACGATTCGTCTTTGTTTAGAAGTTATAAGGCTTATAAACAATATTTTTTGTTATTAGTACCTACATGCAACTATTGATATATCATGGCTCTCTTGATTTTTTATTTTTTTTAATTGCTGAAGCCTTATGACCACTCATTTTATCAGGGCTCTCCCGATTTTTTATTTTTTTTGTTACCCTTAAACCCTTATAACTTCTAAACAATGACGAATCAGACCAATGTTCATATAAGTCACCCTGTATAAATATCAAAATAACTGAAGAATTTTACCAGCATTTAGTGGCAAATGTGATATTTTTGTACATCTTTCGAACATTAAAAATAAAACTTTATAAATGTATAGACAATTTGTCAGTAGTTTGTGTCAATAATAATAATAATAAATCATGTTTACCTTTGTATAATTCGTAGATTTTCTGCTAATAAAAAATACTGTTTATTATTATATTATTATATTATAATTATAATAATAACTCAACAATTAAAAATAAGTCAATCGGAACATTTCCACGTGAATGTGTCGATATTTTTTTTACTTATTGCTACATATAAAAAAAGTAAACGTGCCTATTTTTTTTCAGAAATTTTTGTAGGTTAGTTTAAATAAAACAAAGTTGATTATTTTTCAAACATTCATACCACCAATTTTTGAAAATCCATTATTAATGGAATAATGGCACTTTCATTTCAATACATTTCAGTAAATATATCAGTTATTTTACAATCGATTTCGATTTTTTTTATTGTATTTAACATAAAAAAGCTAAAAATGAAAAATGGTATAAGTATAGATGGGGTCATTTCTACGTAAATGTGTTGCTAATTTTTTACATATTACTACAAATAAAAAACGGAAATGCCTACATTTTTTCAGTAACTTGTATCGGTTAGTTTAAATAGAACAAATATTATTATTTTTCAAAAATTCATATCAAAATTTTTGAAAATTCATAAATTATTGAATAATGGCACCTTAATTTGAATACATTTCAGTAAATATATCCGTTATTTAATTTTCTCAATTTGCCAGAATAAGTTATCAGCCACTGAAATTTCTGAAAATTTATCTGTTGGATATTTTGAAAATGTTATGCCAGATTTGTACACAGTATACCTGAAGATAAATCTCCTGAAAATTTTACCTCGAGCATGTCTCAAATAAGTGAGAAAATCGAGCTATTAACTTTCCCAGTATAAGTTATCAGAGACTAAAATTTCTGTTAATTTATCTGTTAGATATTTTCAAAATTTTATGCCAGATTTGTCTATAGTATGCCTGAAGATAAATCCTCTGAAAATTTTCCCGCGATAATGTCTCAAATAAGTGAAAAAATCGAGCTATTAACTTTCCCAATTGTCCAGTGTATGTTATCAGCCACTAAAATTTCTGAAAATTTATCTGTTGGATATTTTCAAAATTTGATGCCAGATTTGTATACAGTATGCCTGAAGATAGATCTCCTGAAAATTTGACCTCGAGCATGTCTCAAATAAGTGAGAAAATTGAGCTATTAACTTTCACAGTATAAGTTATCAGAGACTAAAATTTCTGATAATTTATCTGTTAGATATTTTCAAAATTTTATGCCTGATTTGTATACAGTATGCCTGAAGTTAAATCCTCTGAAAATTTGACTACGAGAATGTTTCAAATAAGTGAAAAAAATGAGTTATTAACTTTCCGAGTTGGCCTGTATAAGTTATCAGCCACTAAAATTTCTGAAAATTTATCTGTTGGATATTTTCAAAATTTTGTATACAGTATGCCTGAAAATAGATCCTCTGAAAATGTGACCTCGAGCATATCTCAAATAAATGAGAAAATCGAGCTATTAACTTTCCCAATTGTCCAGTTTAAGTTATCAGCCACTAAAATTTCTGAAATCTGGGAATTTCAGAAATAGTTTGGGTATTTTTCCCCAAACTACCTGAAAGTGAGTTCTAAAACATTTCTTGAAACATTGTATGTATATTGAGATTTGATGAGCGCGTGTTTTGCACTGTGGTTCATAATTTTGAGTTCACTTTTATAATAATGGCATCATTAATTAATTAAATCCATAATGAATGCATAATTTGTTATCACGCAATTTTCTCTTCAAGTTTATGGTTTCACTCATAATTTATTAGTGAAACCATTAATTTATTCAGATCATACACGCGTTGTATGGAATAGGTACGAATTAATTTCCATAGTGGATTAGTAGAGAAAGTGATTGTAATTTGGCTAATTTGGGTGTGTGGGGAAAGAATGGCAATAGCATTGATTTAAAGCATTTTTATTGTTTAAATTAAATTAAATGCATTGATTAAATAGTGGGAAGAATCACAAATAGGATGATTTCCATAAAAAATGGATACTAATAGCAATCATGAACATGATTATTACACATAAATTACACGCACACTTAAATAATACACTCCAATTAAATAAATATATACAGGTTCTATCAACGACAAAAATATTACAATAATAATAAAAACAAACATAGAAAGCAAGTAAAATATCACAGCAACACGATTTGATCGAAGTGGGCTCCACATAGCGCGCTCGCTCTTGACATCGTTTAGGCGAGAGAGGATGATGTCATGGGGATGATGTAAGCGCGCCTATCATCCAGCGCCACTCGACCGGATCACCCCAAAGAGTCATCAGAAGCTCGGAAGCCTGGCCTTGGACATCTTGTACTGCCTCAGGTCCTCGTCGTGAGGAAGCACCGGCTGCTCTTTAACTGGAGTACCATCGAGGTGGACCTTGACCACCATCGGCCCCGTCAAAGGAGCGTGGGCGTAGTCCATGGGGTCGCTCTGGTAGTTCACGTGCGTCGGCCTGCGGGCTTCCTGGTGGTAGCTGTTGAAGGTAGGCCTATGGGTAATGCTGGGGAAGCGGTACTGCGACGGCCCGCTGGTCATGGTGTACTGTGGGCGATTGTACGCGAAGTTGGTTGGCGGTGGTACCCTGTATACGGTTTCAATCTTGGCCGAAGCCTGGCCCTGGTAATCTTGGCTGAAAGATTGGTCATTGTAGGAGTTGGGCTTCGAAGTGGTGGTAGGTCTCTGCACTGGACGCTTGTTCATCATCTGGTGGCCATCCATCATCGAATCCCAAACTGGAATAGAAGAGAAGTTGGTTAGTTAAATGTTACCTCCAATATCTTCAAGCATATTTTTTTTTCTGACAAGTTTCCAGTAGCAACAATATTACTGGTTAAACGCATACAACTATATCAACGCAAATCTTGATAAAAGTTGAGTACCAATGTGCCAAAAACTAAGTATTATTAGTAGTGAGGCAACAACAGTTCGGCGGCATTAGTAGTTAAGCTGTGAGAGTTCTATTTCACCCCCAGCAGAGATTTCGATTAATTTAATTCGCGGTTTGATTCGCGTCTAAGCGGCGGAGGCGGCGCGGCGGCTAGTCTGGTGTGTGACCCGGGGGCGGCGTCGGACGTTGTTTATAAATTAATTAAGATAAACCAGGTTAGAGTATAGACAATTGCAAAATGGGATATTTTAAGTTGGTACCATGGTATGTTTGTCAATCAACGAAAACTATGGGGAGATTGAAAGTCAGGTATTTTAAGTTGGTAGTTTGGTATGTTTGTCAATTAATGAAAAGTGTAGGGAGTTTGAAACTCAGGTATTTTACGTTGGTACTTTGGTATGTTTGAATATTTTAAGTTGGTAGCTAGGTCAGTACGTTGATGTACGATGACATTAAAAATTTAAATGTTTTCAGAATCAACTGAAAATTTGTCAGTTATAATAGAAATTCGCATAGAATAATTGAAAATTGATTAGTTATTAAAATTTATAGCGACATATTTGTCAAACTTGACAGTATAAATAATATTGTTAAGGTAACCATTGATATTTTTATAGTAAACTTGATAATTTGATAGCAATTATTGATATTTTTACAGTAGACTTGATAATTCCACAGCAATTATTAAAATTTTGACAAAATAATTGATAATTTGACATAAACAATTGAAATGCTGGCAGAATCAATTGAAAATTTGTCAGGTATCATAGAAATTCTCATAGAATAATCGAAAATTGATTACTTATTAAAATTTATAGCGACATATTTGTCAAACTTGGCAGTATCATTAATATTGATAAGGTAACCATTGATATTTTTATAGTAAAGTTGCTAATTTGATGGAAATTATTGATATTTTTACGGTAGACTTGATAATTCGACAGCAATTATCAAAATTTTGACAAAATAATTGAAAATTTGGTATAAACAATTGAAATGTTGGCAGAATCAATTGAAAATTTGTCAGGTATCATAGAAATTCTCATAGAATAATTGAAAATTGACTAGTTATTACAATTTTAAAGGACATATTTGTCAAACTTGACAGTATAATTAAAATTGTTATGGTAACCATTTATATTTTTATAGTAGAGCTGATAATATGATAACAATTAATGATTGTTCTATGTAAATCTATGATGTCTATATGTCTATATGAATGACTATCGTATTACAGTAGAATTAATAATTTGACAGCAATTATTAAAATTTTGACAAAATAATTGATAATTTGACATAAACAATTGAAATGTTGGCAGAATCAATTGAAAATTTGTCAGGTATCATAGAAATTCTCATAGAATAATTGAAAATTGACTAGTTATTACAATTTTAAAGAACATATTTGTCAAACTTGACAGTATAATTAAAATTGTTATGGTAACCATTTATATTTTTATAGTAGAGCTGATAATTTGATAACAATTAATGATTGTTCTATGTGAATCTATGATGTCTATATGTCTATATGAATGACTATCGTATTACAGTAGAATTAATAATTTGACAACAATTATTAAAATTTTGACAAAATAATTGATAATTTGACATAAACAATTGAAATGTTGGCAGAATCAATTTGTTAGGTATCACAGATTTTTTTATAGTATGTATGATAGACAATTGACTAGTTATTGAAATACATATGGAAGTACTTGTCAAACTTTACAGTATAATTAAAACTTAATAATAATAATAATAATAATATAATTCATTAATTCTGAAATGGACAAATTTCGTACATACACATACATACATATAAAACTTACATACATTAAAGATATAGTGTCAAGAAATAACGGCAGTATAACTAAAGTATCTATTTAATGATAACTTTGATGATAGTCAATGAAACCAGCACAGAAAAATTTATAATTTTACAATAATTATTGTTTTTTTTTTTAGAATAGTCTAAGCTTTGAGAAAAATAATGAAAAATTGACCAATCAGTAAAATTTTGATAGACCCAATTGTAAAATTGACGCTATTTATGGAATTTGATCAGAACTCATTGACGTAATATATGCATAACTGGCAGTAATAAATAAAAGCGGTATAGAAAATTTAACTGTATTTATTGAAATTTTAACAGATTATTTATTTTAATGATATGATTGATGATGATAATTTTACAGTAAATATTGAAATTTTGATAGAAACAATAGTAACATCATTTGAAACACAAATATTTTAAGTTGGTAGCTTTGCCAGTACGTCATTTATATGTCAATTGACATAAATCAGGTTAGGATATGGGTAGTAAGAAAACTCAGATATTTTAAGTTGGTAGTTAGGTTTGTTTGTCAATTAACAAAAACTGTAGCGAATTTGAAACTCAGGAAATTTACGTTGGTAACTTTGTCTACGTTATTTATATAGCAATTAACATAAATTAGGTTAAGACATGAGCAGTACTGAAAATCAAATGTTTTAAGTTGGTAGTTCGTTCGCTTTGTCAATTAGCGAAAATTATAGGGAATTTGAAACTCAGTTATTTTAAGTTGGCACCTTGGTCTATATGTTATTTATACGTCAATTAATATAAACCAAATTAGGATTTGGACAGTTGTAAAACCATGTATTTTAAGTTGGTAGTAAGGTCTACACGTCAATTACCGAAAACTGTAGTGATTTTGAAACTCGGGTATTTTAAGTTGGTAGCTTTATCTGACGTTGTTTATAAATTAATTAGGATAAACCAGGTTAGGGTATGGACAATTGGAAAATGTGATATTTTAAGTTGGTAGCGTGGTATGTTTGCCAATCAACGACAACTGTAGGGAGTTTGAAAGTCAGGTATTTTAAGTTGGTAGTTTGGCATGTTTGTCAATTAATGAAAAGTGTAGGGACTTTGAAACTCAGGTATTTTAAGTTGGTAGTTTGGTATGTTTGAAATATTAATGAAATCTGTAGGGAATTTTAAACTCAGGTATTTTAAGTTGGTACCATTGTCTACGTTTTTTATACGTCAATTACAAAAAATCAGGTTAAAATATTAGCAGTAAAGAAAATTAGTTGATATTTTAAGTTGGTAGTTAGGTCTGTACGTTATTTATAATACGTCAATAAACATAAATTTATTGTCTATTAACGAAAACTGTAGACAATTTGAAACACAAATATTTTAAGTTGGTAGCTTTGCCAGTACGTTATTTATATGTCAATTGACATAAATCAGGTTAGGATATGGGTAGTAGGAAAAGTCAGATATTTTAAGTTGGTAGTTAGGTTTGTTTGTCAATTAACAAAAACTGTAATTTGAACTGTTTGACTGTTTGAAATTTACGTTGGTAACTCTGTCTACGTTATGTATATACCAATTAACATAAATCAGGTTAAGACATGAGCAGTAGGGAAAATCAGATGTTTTAAGTTGGTAGTTCGTTCACTTTGTCAATTAGCGAAAATTATAGGGAGTTTGAAACTCAAGTATTTTAAGTTTCAATACGTTATTTATACGTCAATTAACATAAATCAGGTTAGGATATGGGCAGACTGAAAACTCAGTTATTTTAAGTTGGTATAACTACCAACTGTCTGTTTATCAATTAACGAAGACTGTAGGAAATTTGAAACTCAGGTATTTTAAGTTTGTAGCATTGTCTATGTTATTTATACGTCAATTACCATAAATCAGGTTAAGATATGGGCAAAAGGGAAACATAGATATTTTAAGTTGGTAGCTTTGCCTGTACGTCATTTTTATTGTTAATTAAGATGAACGATAAACCAAGTTACTATATGGATAGTTGAGAAATCAAATATTATAAGTTGATAGTTAGATATATATATATATATGTCAATTAAGGAAAACTGTAGAGTAGAATCTCAAGTATTTTGAGTTATCACCTTTGTTAATACGTTATGTATACGTCACTTAACATAAAGCATCAACTATGTTGGACTAACAATAAATAATTAGGAAATCTGGTATTTTATGTTGGTAGTTATACCTATACGTCAATTATCATAATTAGGTTAGAATGTAGAGAGTTGGGAGTTGGGAATTCATAAATAATTTGGACATAACGAATAACATAGATATTTTAAGTTGGTAGCTTTGCCTGTACGTCATTTATTTGTCAATGAAGATGAACGATAAACCAAGTTACTATATGGATAGTTGAAAAATCAAATATTATAAGTTGGTAGTTAGATATATATGTCAATTAACGAAAACTGTAGAGTAGAATCTCAAGTATTTTAAGTTATCATCTTTGTTAATATGTTATTTTTACGTCACTTAACATAAAGCATCAACTAAGTTAGGCTAACAATAAATAATTAGGAAATTTGGTATTTTATGTTGGTAGTTATACCTATACGTCAATTATCGTAAATTAGGTTAGAATGTAGAGAGTTGGGAGTTGGGAATTCGTAAATAATTAAATCGTGATGGGATTAATCAAAATATTGAGGGAATAAATAGTAATCCTAAAAATTTAGGCCCAATTTGTAAATATCTTATCTCAGAGTCGAAAATCTAATCCTAACATATCTATTTCTCCACAGTAGTAATTGATTCTCCACGAGATGGCATCAATATGCTTCTCACACGTTTCAACAATATGTTTATAGTACCTATATTGAGTACTAATTAATGTTAAATTCTACCAATTATTCCTAACCAGTTTTGAAGTACCCATAACTTTGCTCATCATTATTAACTACTTCCTCTCAGATAAAACGCATTGACTTAATCGCCGATGATTTCCGGGATTTCGAAGGTCCAGATCTCACAGTTTCCATGAGAGACGCAATTAGCAGTGACTTCCGTTTGTTATTTAAACCAGTATTTGCGCGCTGGAATTTCCGGGTTGAAGAAGTGAGCCGTAAAAAAACGTGTTAAAGGCTGAGGCCTCCCATTGACCTGCGAGCCACGATCTCGTCCTTACACATTACTTATCCCATATCGGGAGAGGTCAGGAATTCACTGGCATTTCAAAGGCCTTGTCGTTTATGGTGTTGCCAGCAGAGCGCGGATTATCGAGTGCGTGAGACGCATAATTTGTTTTTTTATTCTATCTAACAGATAAATTCCTGTATTGGTACAGCAATGGCATTGAAACTATTGATATTCGTTGCAACTATTTTGTAACTACTTAACTATATTTTTTGTAACTGGAACTATTTTGTACACACAAGCATTAGAAGCTTGATGTAGTTAATCGCAGCATAAATCGTTATTTTCCAATTGATTTCCTTTGGTACTATATTTTAACGCAACAAATGTTTATTTAACTTACGACATTTCAGCACAAAATTTCTTAAAAGTTTATGTTGGTAATGGCACTTCAAATCGATTAACATTAATTTACGTTTTTAGTTTTTTTTTTTTTTTTTTTTTTCTTCAGAGATAAATCGTTATTTATTTTTATCAGGTTATTTGGTATTATCAATTCCACTGCTAAACTGTATTAAAGCTTGTAAACATTTTAATCCCAGTGCAAACACAAATGCTAGCAATAGTATAGCCTCCCGTAATATGTCCAATTTGGTCAATTTGGTCATGCCATAATTTCAAAATGCGACAAAAATTTGCGTTCGGCTTAACATATTCGTTCGGAAAATTATCTGAAACTTACTTAGAGAATGAGCTCCGCGCTGGTAAGGGTCCATGGTGTCAAGGTGGTCTTCGGGCATGTCCTTGAGTTTGTTGAGGCCGAACTTGAGGAGCTCCTGGTTGCAGTTCCTCATGTCCACGGAGTCGCAGAAGTCGTCCACTTGGTTTGCGAACATTGAGTAGAGGTAGGACATCTGAAACGAAGAGATTGCGTTTTAGCGTGTGAACGTGGTAATTGGGACGCTAATTAGTGGTGCATCCTGTTCTGGAGATGGTAATTGGTCGCTTAACGGAATGGAGGCTGTTGGTAATTAGCCGAGTTGTGCCGGTTCAAATTTTTTAATGTATCGCTGGTTCAATTGGCTCGTTACACGTGTGAAAACGGTCGACGTTTTACGACCTGTATTTTATTACTCCTATTTGGTTTCATTGAAAAATCATATGTTCAATTAGGCAACAAAGCAGATGATTTTATATCTGTGAGTTTCAAAGCCGAGGCGGAGTCGAGGCTTTAATCTAGCCGAGGCATTATTAAACCAACAACTATATTCGCCTATCATCAATAAACGCCAAACCTCAATGACATCTGACGTGCACTAAGCTGCCTCCTTTACTCCCTAGTCACTGTATCGTGTTTGTACTGCCTAGGCAGTAACCGAGACAGTTTAGTGCACGTTAGTTGTTGTTGTAGTTCGGCGTTTTATGTCAATCGGTAAAAATTTAATCTAAAAACGCAAAACTTAAAATATGATCGGCGAAAAAATCATATGTTCAGTTAGGCAATAAAGCAGACGATTTAATGTCGTGGCAAGTTGACTATGTCTCAGCTTTGAACCAGCTAAGGCAATAGTAAACAAATAGCTATTTGCGCCGATCGACATAAAACACCAATCTTTAATGATACCTGACATGCACTGAACTGTCTCTTCAACCCCTAGTCATTTTGTTGTTTTTACTGCCTAGGCAGTACAATAGACAGTGTAGTACACATTTGTTGACATTAAAGTATGAGTTAAAACTAAAAAACTTTTTAGATGTTTTATGGATAAAACCTTAAACTTAATGAGTATTAATATAAATAGGCAACATTTCGTGTTATAAAACGCAAAACTTAGGCAAAAAATCGATTAGGCAACAAAACAGATTCAATGCTTTGGCTGGTTCAAGTCAGCTTTGTTGCCGTTTTAAACAAATATCTATTTTTGTCGAAAGATATTACACGTCAAACTTTAATGTCATTTGACGTGTACTAAACTCTATATTTGCCTCCCAAGTCATTTTGTCGTGGTTACTGCCTAGGCAGTAATTTAGTCCACGTATTTACACAGTTTAGTCCACGCTAGCTGCATTGAAGTTTTGCGTTCAATGACAATCGGCGAAAATTTAATGTAATAACGTAGAAATAATTGTCGAAAATATATTTTCAATTAGGCAACAAAGCTGATTTAATGCCTTGACTGCTGATTCAAATCTGCTTTGTTGCCTTATTATACAAACAGCCATTTTCGCCTATCGACATTAAACGCTTTAATGACATCTAACGTGCAGTAAACTGTGTCTTTTACTCCCTAGTCTTTGTGTTTTTACTGCCTAGGCAGCAAGAGATGCAGTTTATTGCACGTTAGTTGACATTGAAGTTTGGGGTTTAATGTCAATCAGCGAAAATTTAATTGAAAACTTACTGTATATTTTAATCCCTAGAAATTTTGATGTATTTTTACTGCCTAGGCAGTAAAAGAGACAGTTTAGTGCACGTTTGTTGACATTGAAGTTAGAAGTTTAATATCAATCAGCGAAACTTTAATGTAATAACGTAAAATTTAAATTATTCTTGACAAAATATGTTCTATTAGGCAACAAAGTTGATTTAATGCCTTGGCTGGTTCAAATCTGCTTTGTTGCCTTATTAAACAAATGGCTATTTCCGCTAATCGACATTAAATGCTAACTTTAACGATATATATTTTATCCCTAGTAATTTTGTCATGTTTTTACTGCCTATCAGTAAAAAAGACAGTTTAGTGCGCGTGTATAACCTATATCTTTTACTCCCTAGTGATTTTGTCGTGTTTTTAAGGACAGTAAAAAGAACAGTTTAGTGTACGCCAGTTGATATTGAAGTTTGGGGTTTAATGTCAATCGGCGAAAACTTAATTGAAAAACGTAAAACTTTCTGTCTTTTACTCCCTAGTAATTTTGTCATATTTTTACTGCCTAGGCAATAAAAGATACAATGTAGTGCAAGCCAGTTGACATTGAAGTTTCAGGTCTATTGCCAATCGGCGTAAAATTAATTTCAAAAAGTAAAACTTTCTCGAAAAAATATGTTCAAAGAAGCCTGATTTAATGCCTTGTCTGGTTCAGGTCTGATTTGTTGCCTTATTAAATAAATAGCAATTTTTCGCCGATCGACATCATGCAATTTAATCTCATCTGACGTGAACAAAATTGAAACTATTTTTACTGCCTAGGCAGTAGAATATGCGGATTATTGCACGTCAGTTGACATTGACGTTTGAGGTTTAGTGTCAATCAGCGAAAATATTATTGAAAAACTGTATCTGTTATTCTCTAGAAATATTTTCGTATTTTTACTGCCTAGGCAGTTTACTGCCGGAAACAGTTTAATGCAATTTATCTGACATTGAAGTTTGAGGTTTAATATCAATCAGCGAAAATTTAATTCACGTTTTTGAAATTGAAACTATGTTTACTGCCTAGGCAGTAGAATATGCGGATTATTGCAGGTCAGTTAACATTGACGTTTGGGGTTTCGAATCAGCGAAAATTTTATTGAAAAACTGTATCTTTTACTGCCCAGAAATATTGACATATTTTTACTGCCTAGGCAGTAAAATAGACAGTTTGGTGCATGTTAATTGACATTGTAATTTGGGGTTTAATGTCAATCGGCGAAAATTCAAACTTAAATGATCGACGAAAAAATCAAATGTTCATTAAATCATTATCTGCTTTGTTGCCTTATTAAATAAATATTGTAATAAATAAATATTAATTGTTAAATTTAGAGCCTCAACAGATGTGTTGTTTCATCATCACCATCATCATCATATCATCATCATCGATATTGTAATATCACAGAAGTATTATTTGCAATTTTAATATTTATGGCAACAAACATCAAACTAACAAATATTATATAAAAGTTGAAGCCCTAAATGACAATGACCAATGGTCAATGGTTTAATTCTTTAAAAATGTATCCCAGTTAATATTTATAAAATTTTGTCATTGCTATGATTTGTTTTAAATTTTATTTATTATTACATATAATTCTTTCAAAACGAAACCAAGTTAATATTTATGAATTTTTGTCATTGATTTAATGCGGTTTTTTTTAAATTATTATATTTGATTAGTATTTCATTTAATATAAATAATTACATAATATTAATATTTTGGTTGTATTTATGATTACATTTAATTCTTAAAAAATGAATCTTAGTTAATATTCATGAATTTTTGGCATTGCTACGATTTTTTACTTTTATTTATAATTACATTTTATTAATATATTATTTATTATAAATAATATTTTATTTATTATTACATTTAATTCTTTCAAAACGAATCCAAGTTAATATTCTTGAAATTTTGTCATTGCTATGATTTGTTTCAAATTTTATTTATTGTTACGTGTAATTCTTTAAAAATGAAACCATGTTAATAATATTTATGAGTTTTTGTCATTGCTGTAATTTTTTACATTTTATTTATTATTATCTTATTTAATATAAATAATAACTTCATATAAATATTATGATTGAATTTATTATTACATTTAATTTTATTTCAAAACGAATCCAAGTTTATATTCTAGAAATTTTGTTATTGCCATGACTTTTTACATTTTATTTATTATTATATTTTATTAGTATCTTATTTATTATAAATAATAACTTCATTTAAATATTATGATTGTATTTATTATTGCATTTAATTCTTTAAAAATGAATCCTACTTAATATTCATAAATATTTGTTATTGCTATGTTTCTACATTTTATTTATTATTACATTTAATTCTTTAAAAATGAATCCTACTTAATATTCATAAACATTTATCATTGCTATGTTTCTACATTTTATTTATTTTTACATTTAATTCTTTAAAAATGAATCCTACTTAATATTCGTGAATATTGGTCATTGCTTTGTTGTTTTTTTTTACATTTTATTTATTATAATATTGTATTAATATCTTATTTAATGTAAATTACAACTTAATATAAGAACGACTTTTCTAATTACAAGTATTGTGGAGGCGTTTAAATGATATTTAAATGTAGCTAAGAGGCAATCTTATCAGATCCAAATGTGAAAGTTCAGTATGTACCTACTTAGAAAGTTAAAATTAAAACCTATAAATATGCACTGTACTTGAACCGATTTCAGTCAAGACTTTAGTGTAAACGATTTGGAACTTATGTACACAGAAATATTGATCGTGTCTAAAAATAACTTAAATGCTTTGGAATGCATGTGTACAGTAATTTTAATCGCGATTTCTCTTGTTTAAAATTACTAAAATGCATTAGTTTTAGATAAAATTCCAAAAATTCCTATAGATTATGTAATTCATAAATAATAATTTTTGTTATAGTTTCATCCATTTTGGATACAAGTTAGATATAGATATTTCGTCGAATAATAATGTAAATGAAAATAATACGAGGTATTTTTTAAATATTTTTTGCATTAATATAACAAAAAAAAAACTTAAATACATTTTATGCAATGGGATCTGGTTGCAAGTGGTCAAAAATAACACACGATTAAAAAAAAATTAACAAACTCCCGATGTAAATTAATATATAAGATCAAAGATCAAAGACCAAAAATCAAAGATAAAAAAATAACAGAAGACAAAATCAATGTTAAGATTGAAAAATTGTGTAACATTAGACTCGTAAAAATATTTATGATGTTAAGAAAAAAAAATAAGATACATGAACACATTAATTGATTATAAATAATGATTTACACAAATTTTGAAAATATAGATATTTCGACGAAATAATAATGTAAATGAAAATAATACGAGGTATTTTTTTAAATATTTTTTGCATAAATATAACCAAAAAAAAAACTTATTTTGACAACACAAATTTTGAAAATATAGATATTTCGACGAAATAATAATGTAAATGAAAATAATACGAGGTATTTTTTAAAAATGTTTTTGCATAAATATAACAAAAGAAAAACTTGAATACATTTTATGCAATGGGATGTGGTTGCAAGAGGTCAAAAATAATCACTAGATTAAAAAAATAAACAAACTCATCATGATTTAAATCAATATAGAAGATCAAAGATCAAAGACCAAAGATCAAAGATCAATAAATACCAGAAGACAAAATCAATGTTAAGATTGAAAAATGATGTAAAATTGGACTCGTAAAAATATTTTGATGTTAAGAAAAAAAAAGACACTTAAACACATTAATTGATTATAAATAATCATGAAAAACTAATAAAACTTCAAGCCATAACGAAGACTGTTGATATAGCAACAAAGCAATAACAAAATTTCAAAAAATTTGATAAAATCTTAAACTAAACAAAATTTCAAGATATCTATTAACAATGCAATTATTGTAACATCGATTTGGAGCAGGAATAAATTTTGTATGATAAAAGTGCAAACAAGATTAAAAAAATAAACAAAATCATACCGATTTAAATCAATATAGAAGATCAAAGATCAAAGATAAAAATATAACAGAAGACAAAATCAATGTTAAGATTGAAAAATGATGTAACATTGGACTCGTAAAAATATTTATGATGTTAAGAAAATAAAATAAAAACACTTAAACATATAAATAAACTATAAATATTTATGAAAAATGAATAAAAATTCAAGCCATAATGAAGACTTGATATAGCAACAAAGCAATAACAAAATTTCAAATTTTTTGATAAAACCTTGATAAAATAATGCAATTATTGGAACATCGGAGCAGGCAAATTTTGTATGATAATTAGTAGATAATAAAAATTAATAAAACATTCTAAATAAGGGCACATTATGTAATAATGGCATTGTGTGATAATGAATAAAATCTCAATCCATAATGAAGGCTGTTGATATGAGAACAAAACAAAAACTACATTCAACGAATCTATTACGAATGCAATTATTGGAAAATTGATTTGGAGCAGGAATAAATTTATTTTATCTTTCCAGTTGATAATAAAAATGACTAAAACATTCTAAATAAGGGTAATAATGGCTGAATAATAATATTGTAGGTGATTCATAAACAACTACGACTCAATTGATTTAATTCTATTAGCTGTGGTTTTGTCCATATTAATAACAAATTATACTATGCAATAGTAAACACGATTGAACTGTGTGAGTCAGCATTATTAACTGTTTTGAATTGTTTGGGATCAAAATTTTGGGTGTGTTGTGCTAATTTGCAATTTAAATTTCGATAATGACTTCGATTTTAATGTAATGATTTGTGTGTAAACATTGCTAGCTAATTACTTATAAGCCTGCTAATTAGCATGGTGTGCAAGGAATTTGATCGCACTTAGAATTGCAAATGTGTTTTATCTAGGGGTCAAGCGACTGCCAGCAATTTAATCGCGTCGCAAAAGTGGACGCAATTTCCAAGCTCCAGATTTCTCTTTTGGCGTTCCAATTTCTGGAATATTCCACGAAATCCTGGACTCACCTTCTCGTCCTTGCTGAGGTATTCCCACATGGGGATGGCCGCAGGCCGGATCTCCCCAAGGATGGCACAGAAGAGGCACAGTGTGATTAGAGAGTACATATCTGCTCTTTTCGTAACACTTGTAAACACAAATAACACTCGGTTTAGACAAATTGTATATGCTGTACGTTTGAACGCTGATTCTGGTTTGTTGTGGATTCCTGTTCGGAGTTGGTATTTATAGTCCTCGGTGACGTCAGGACAAGACATTCCGGTCGCTTCTGCCTGTAGTATGGTGCTTCTCGCTTCTGCCCGTTATGTTTTGCATGCTGCGTCTCTTTCTACCTCGCGGATCAGAGCTGGGGAATCCGCGAGAGGTGCCATAATTCGGCGTTTTTTCTAGTGTTTGTCCCGCGAATTCCGTAAACAAAATTCTCTCTGACGCACTGGAAGACATGCTGCCAGTCCCTTCTCCTTTGCTCCTCGGAAATCCCATCGGATCTCCAAATGGAATGCGAATATATCTTGCATTGTGCGACTATGCAACAAACAGGATGAAGACGGCCTGATTATAAACAAGATTTGGCGACGTTTCGGAATTTTTAAAATAATTTGTGAACCTTTCATGTCTTCTACGTTGACATTTGTCTGTGCTTTCATATCTAAGTTTTAATCAATTGTGCTTGGCTCGTTAATGCATGCAACTGGTGTGTTGTTTTTCTGCAAAGTGCTTTCATATCGAAAAAGTGTGATATTCTTCAAATCGTGCACAGAGTGAAAATGCCCACTGAAATTTCTTTGGAAGAAACAAACAAGTTATAAGGGATGTGGTTTTATATCATTATTTTTATAAATGTGCTTTTCCTCTTCTACCAAAGAATAAACACGAACTGATTATATACATATCTAACATTAAGGTAAGAATAACTAAATGGCTTAATGCTGAATATTACATTACATATTAATACACGAAATTTTCGTATTTAATACATTAGTCATTCTTACCTTATTGTTAAATAGACTTAAAAATATATAAATTGCAAAATTTTGCAAAAATCTATGATACATTATAGTTTATTTCCTTGGATTTGCTAAAGAGAATTAGTTTCAGATGTACTATACACGAATCTAATATCAAATTTGCAAATAATAAATTTTCAGAAATTTCAGTAATAGCTGACCCATACTTATCAATGCAGAAAGTTATGTTTGATTTTCTCCCTTATTTATAACTGAAACTTTGTGAACTTTTCAGGAAAATTAGTTTCAGATGTACTGTACACGAATTTAATATCAAATTTGCAAATAATAAATTTTCAGAAATTTCAGTTATAGCTAACCCGTTCTTGTCAATTCAGAAAGTTAACTGTTTGATTTTTTGCCTTATTTAATGCTGAAACTTTATCAAATTTTAAGGAGAATTAGTTTCAGGTGTACTGTACACGAATCTAATATCAAATTTGCTAATCATAAATTTTCAGAAATTTCAGTAATAGCTAATCCATACTTTTCCATGCAGCAAATTATATGTTTGATTTTCTCCCTTATTTAATACTGAAACTTTGTCAAAGTTTCAGGAAAATTAGTTTCAGGTGTACTGTGTACGAATTTATTATCAAATTTGCAAATAATAAATTTTCAGCAATTTCAGCAATAGCTAACCCATACTTATCAAAGCAGAAAGTTATATGTTTGATTTTCTCCCTTATTTAATACTGAAACTGTGTCATCTTTTCAGGAGAATTAGTTTCAGATGTACTGTACACGAATTTAATATCCGATTTGCAAATAATAAATTTTCAGAAATTTCAGTAATAGCTAACCCATACTTTTCAATGCAGAAAGTTATATGTTTGCTTTTTGCCTTATTTAATACTGAAACTTTGTTAACTTTTCAGGAGAATTAGTTTCAGGTGTACTGTACACGAATCTAATATCAAATTTGCAAATAATAAATTTTCAAAAATTTCAATAATAGCTAATCCATACTTGTCAACGCAAAAAGTTATATGTTTGATTATCTCCCCTATTTAATACTGAAACTTTGTCAACTTTTCAGGAGAATTAGTTTCAGGTGTACTGAGCACGAATCTAATATGAAATTTGCAAATAATAAATTTTCAGAAATTTCAGTAATAGCTTACCCATACTTGCCAATTCAGAAAGTTAACTGTTTGATTTTCTGCCTTATTTAATACTAAAACTCTGTCAAATTTTCAGGAGAATTTTTTTCAGGTGTACTATATACGAATCTAATATCAAATTTGCAAATAATAAATTTTCAGAAATTGCAGTAATAGCTGAGCCATAATTGTCAATGCAGAAAGTTATATGTTTGATTTTCTCCCTTATTTAATACTCAAACTTTGTCAAATTTTCAGGAGAATTAGTTTCAAGTATACAGCACACGAATCTGATATCAAATTTGCAAATAATAATCTTTCAGAAATTTCAGTAATAGCTAACCCATATTTGCCAATGCAGAAAGTTTTATGTTTAATTTTCTCTCTTATTTAATACTGAAACTTTGTGAAATTTTCAGATGAATCAGTTTATGATGTATTGTATACGAATCTATTATCAAATTTGCAAATCATAATCTTTCAGAAATTTCAGCAATAGCTAACCCATACTTATCAATGCAGAAAGTTATAAGTTTGATTTTCTTCCTTATTTATTACTGAAACTTTGTGAAATTTTCAGAAGAATTAGTTTCAGCTATACTGTACAAGAATCTAATATCAAAATTACAAATAATAAATTTTCATAAATTTCAGAAATAGCAAACCCATACTTTTCAATGCAGAAAGTTATAAGTTTGAATATCTCCCTTAATTAATACCGAAACTTTGTCAAATTTTCAGGAGAATTAGTTTCAGGTGTGCTGTATACGAATCTAATATCAAATTTGTAAGTAATAAATTTTCTGAAATTTCAGTAATAGCTAATCCATACTTTTCAATGCAGAAAGTTATATGTTCGATTTTCTCCCTTATTTAGTACTGAAACTTTGTCAACTTTTCAGGAGAATTAGTTTCTGATGTTCTGTACCCGAATCTAATATCAAATTTGCAAATAATAAATTTTCAGAACTTTCAGTAATAGCTAATCCATACTTTTCAATGAAGAAAGTTATATGTTTGATTTTCTCCTTTATTTAATACTAAAACTATGTTAAATTGTCAGGAAAATTAGTTTCAGGTGTACTGAATACGAATATAATATCAATTTTGCAAATAATAAATTTTCTGAAATTTCAGCAATATCTAACCCATACCTTTCAATGCAGAAAGTTATAAGTTTGATTATCTACCTTATTTAATACTGAAACTTTGTCAAATTTTCAGGAAAATTAGTTTCAGATGTAGTGTACACGAATCAAAAATCAAATTTGCAAATAATAAATTTTCAGAAATTTCAGTAATAGCTAACCCATACTTTTCAATGCAGAAAGTTATATGTTTGATTTTCTCCCTTAAATAATACTGAAACTTTGTCAAATTTTCAGGAGAATTAGTTTCTGATGTACTCTACACGAATCTAATATCATATTTGCAAATAATAAATTTTCAGAAATTTCAGTAATAGCTAACCCTCACTTTTCAATGCAGAAAGTTATAAGTTTGATTATCTCCCTTATTTACTACTGAAACTTTGTGAAATTTTCAGTAGAATTAGTTTCAGGGGTACTATATATGAATCAAATATCAAATTTGTAAATAATAAATTTTCAGAAATTTCAGTAATAGCTAACCCATAATTGTCAATTCAGAATATTATATTTTATATTTTCTCCCTTATTTAATACTGAAACTTTGTCAAATTTTCAGGAGAATCAGATTCAGGTGTATTATATACGAATATGATATTAATTTTGTAAATAATAAATTTTCAGAAATTTCAGTAATAAGATACAGTTATTTTTGCTGACACCCCACAAAATAGTAGGCCTAATAAAGTCTATTTTTCGCACCCTATTTGTTTTTGTCTGTATGTTATTTCCTACGTTTCATCAAATTTTATACAAATCTCTAAGTTTTGTGCCCCACCTTTGTCTATCAATTTCACTTTCAGTCACTTCCTTATTCTAACAGAATTATTTAATATGTATAATAAAATAGGATAATTCCTGTATACTAAAATCTAAATATGGTCAGTAAATGTATACATTTATTAGTAAAATGTTTATTAGAATAACTTAATTCTTACCATATATAGCTGGAAAATTGCTCTGAAAATTATATATATATATATATACAGTATGTCCCCGGATTGAGTTTACAAGAGGAAAAACTTTTTTGTCTTTTATTTTACGCCAAAACTGCAAAGGAATAAGATTTTTTTATTGTCCTGAAACCAGCAAATCTCTAATTAAAGCTTAATTATTCTGACTCAGTGGTAAGAAAAGTTCATTTTTCTTTTGATTTCGGATTTTATCTGCTTTTTAAATCCCATCACATTGGCCGTTTTATTTTTTTGACGATGTCAAAAATTTGATGGTTTGCTGGTTTCAGGACAAGCAAAAAATCTTATTCCTTTGAAGTTTTGGCGTAAAATAAAAAAAAAAAGTTTTTCCTCTTGTAAACTCAAACTTACTATAATACAGATATTTGGCCCAAGAGGTGGCAGAAATTGTGGGAAGCTTTTTCAGCCGTGATGATGATGATTATGATGATGAATAATATTTACATTGGTTCTTAAAATTAGATACCTTTTTCTGTATCATCGTAGAAAGTCACTTTAAAAATTATTGCACATATTTTAGGTATTATTTTTATATTGTTTTATTGTTTACTATTATACAAATATGTAGCCTAAGAGGTGCCAGAAATTGTGGGAGGCTTTTGTTTAGCAGTGATGATATTGATAATGGTGGTAATGATGATGATGAATAATTTTACATTAGTTAAGAAACTTATGAAATATATGGCCCAAGAGGTGGCAAAAATTGTGGGAGGCTTTTGTTCAGCAGTGATGCTGTTGATGATGATGATGATGATTATGTGAAGAAAAATATTTACATCAGTTCTTAACATTAGATACATTTTTATGTATCTTCGTAAGATAGTCACCCTAGAAATGTACCTAATTATAAGAACTCGTGTAAATATTATTCATCATCATTATCATCATTAACATCATCACTGCTGAACACAACATATTTATATTATAATAAATAATAAAATATTATCAAAATAATAGCAAAACTATGTGCAATAATTTTTTATGTGACTTTCCTACGAAGATAGATAAAAATGTTTCTAATTTTAAGAACTCTTATGAATATTATTCATCATCATCATCACATATCACACATTCATCACTTATTTTTGCTATTATTTTGATGTTATTTTGATACTATTTAATTATTTACTATAATACAAATATGTGGCCCAAGAGGTAGCATAAATTGTCTGAGGCTTTAGTTCAGCAGTGATGATGATGATGATGATGCTGATTTATTGCTATTTATTAATTTTATAAACTCATGTGAATATTATTTATCATCATCACATATCACACATTCATCACATATTTTTGCTATTATTTTGATATTATTTAATTGTTTACTATAATACAAATATGTGGCCAAAGAGGTGGCAGAAATTGTGGGAGGCTTTTGTTCAGCAGTGATGATTTTGATGATGATGATGATTATGTGAAGAATAATATTTACATCAGTTCTCAAATTTAGATACTTTTTTATGTATTTTCGTAAGAAAGTCACCCTAAAAATATACCTAGTTTTAAGAAGTGATGAAAATATTATTCATCATCATCATCAACAATATCATCAACATCATCACTGCTGAACAATAGCCTGTTCAAACAACATCATGTTTAATTTTTATGTATTTTCGTAGGAAAGTCACTTTCAAAATTATTGCACATTGCACTATAAATACAATCTGTTTATTAAAAATTGTCTTATTTATCATAAATATACAGCATGATAAGAATAATGGGTAACAAATGGGCAAATTTTTTGGTATGCTCCTTAGAGGAAAAAGTTGTTAGTTGTTAACTACCATGCATTTTTCAAATTTAAAAAATCATAGATTTCCTGTTGAAACTGCAAGTATAATGTATAAAATGTACATTTGCAGTTTCAAGAAAACTTCGTTGCAATTTTTTTCATGAAGAAATATATGACTGCTTAAGAAAATATACGTTTTGTATAATATCAGCACAGTAATAATGGATTTATCGATGCTGATTTATTTTAAATATTAATATAATTATCTTTATTGAAGGAGTTGCAAAAAGGTGAAACTGTTTTACAACATTACAAATGATTTATTTCATGAAAATATTTCCAACATACCAGACACATGAAGCGTTAAGAAAACTTTTACGAAATACCGACCAGACAAGATATGTGATTAAAAAAAATGCAACATATTCATTTGGCATTGCATTTAAAACTCTTATTGAGGAAAGATTCTTTCAACAATACTTGTAATTAGCAGTAGTTTAAAAGATTTTTATTAGCATAAATGCATTAAAACTCTTATTGAGGAGAGATTCTCAAAAATACTTGTATTTAGTAGTAGTTTAAAAGATTTATATTAACAAATTCTAACCTTCTACGATTAAAAATAATGTCCACGCGTACATATCTTGCCTAAAGGGCTCTTATGCACGTGTATCATAATATACTCTTCTACATTTATTCCATTTTTTATTTAAAAACTAGACAAATTATTGCCTTGCTTCTTCTGGAAAATAATAAATTTTAACATCGCTTCACAGAAACTAGCCTTTCAAACAGCTCCAAATACGGCGAGTGACACAAACGCCAAACAATTTTTACAATCGCCGGTCATAACAGGATCACCTCCCAAAAACATCCGTTTTCTTTATCTGCCTCGTCCTTACATAAAGAGCGCCGTTTTTCGTGGAATCTCAGGATGAGCTGCGGCGCCAAAATTCGACATAAATTACTGCCAACCTCGGATTACCATAAAACGCTTATATACACCGCAAAGCTCAGACACGCGATAATGGCTTTTTGCAGTAATGGTGATGTTTTTTGGAAATACCAGGAGGAAAGCAGTGACAGGACCCTGAATTTACTGATGGACGGAGGCGAGGCGCCATCCAAGAGGACATGACGAGAAGACTGGCGCCAGTCTTGATGGTAAATTGGTAACTGAATGCTCTAGAGGCAGGACAGCAACAGTTTTTGTTATTTATGTGGGTTCAGTACGTACATACTGGTATCATTATTAAGAATTTTATTCGGACTTGTAGCGAATTGTTAATAAGTTTTCTTCAGGATTACAGATTCTAAAGATCCCAATATAAGAAATGGAATGGAGTTTATATATAGTACAATATTCAGTTGATGTTAGTGATATTTATGAATTTGTAGAAAAGATCACAAATTGTGGTAAGAGCTATTTCTGCGTTTAAAATTTGCGTTGCGATGCGATGCGTTTTTTTTATCTCTGAACATTGGCTATGTGCAGTTTTAAAACGACAGGATCAATTGCATTGCTAAAACGCAATGGTTATGCAACCAAAATTACAGCACGTGCAAGTCGATCATTTCAAATGCCAAAACTGTTTATAGAAAATGTATTCAACGCAAGAAAGTATTCAAAGAGAGCAATAAAAATGCAAATCGCGCGGTTTACCCTAAATTAACCTAACCTAACCAAACCTAAACTAAAGTAACCTAGTAAATATTACCTAACCCAATCTAACCTTTTTAACGAACTTGAACTTTAATGAACATAGTCATTAAGTCACGAAGCCAACGTTACATTTTTATTCATATTTACACACATCAGATTTTTTTTTAATTTTAAGTTTTTGGATTTTAGTCAGTTATGTGATAGAAACGAACGTATGATTTTACGCATTTATTAGCTATTTTATAAGATTATTTATACTATTTTATTGGTTTTGCCTTCATATGTAAAATAAGTGGTAAATATTATTAAATTTACATGATTGCTTTAATATATAAAATTACATAAGCAACAATATAACAAAAAATTACGTGTTATATAACCTGCCGCTCATAATTAACTGTACTAATTGCCTTGAATGTGTTTTTCTTTGCGTGCAGTATAGATTATTTACATACATTAAAACACCATAAGTGACTGAAAACGTTATAATTACTGTTGTGTGAAATTATTCATTTATTCAATTTAAAATTAATTAAACAGGTAAGTAAGCATGCGGCTTGATGTCAAGCTTAAGGATATATTAATGAACTCAGTTTAAAATATAAACGTACTGATCTACTTTAGACTCTGTTTGATAATGATTACGTAAGTCGTCGAAACTTGTCACAAATCAATAAATAATTTGATGTGATACTAACAAAGTAATGTGTTTTATTTATAACTATATGAAACAAGTGGAAGATGAGCCACGTAACTTAATTATATTAGTAACTTAATTATATAAAAACTCCTTAACATTCTACGGGTAGAATAAGGACTTGATGATAATAATAATAATAATTATATAAAAAATGAAAAAATAGTATACAATACTATGCAATAGTATGCAATATGCTTTATGCGAAAAGCATATCTATTAGTTATGAATATTTTAACCGGAATTTATGAAATTTTTACAGCAACATTCCAAGTTTCGGTTAACATTTACAAAACTACATTGAAAATGGCAAACTTTTATTGGAAATTTCACAATGTTCATTCAAAGTGAATCATTTTCATTGCAGACAACAAAATTGCAGTTAAACTTGCGAAATTTTATTACATATTTATCATTTCAGTAGAAATTACGATTTTTTTATGCTACACAACACATTTTGTAACTTTTTATAAAATGTTTCTCAGAAATTTGTGAACTTCTCATTATTTATTTTTTTAAATTAATTGACAATATAATTTTATCGAAATTGCACATTTAAATTACAAGTTGCAAAATATTATTAAAAATTGCAAAAATCGTGATGAAATTTTCAATGAAACCTATAAAATATTCGTCGAAAATTATATAATAGTAATTTAAATTACAGTTTTTTATCGAAAATGTAAAATTTGGATTGTAAATTAACCACTGCAATGGAAACTGTAACATATACAGCTTGAATTTGAAATTTTACTGGAAATTGCAAAATTGTCACAAGAAATGATGAAATTTTCATTGAAACAAAACTATACTACTACTACTATACAAAACTTAATAAATTGTGATTGAAAATTATGCAAACTACAAAACTAAGTAATTGACAATTATAAATTTTTATTGGAAATTCCAAAAAAAAAATTATAATTTCAAGAATAATGTGGAAATTGCAAAATTTTTATTATGAACTACAAAATTAGATATAACAATTTCATTTAAAAATTTGAAAGCTTCATACGAAAAGCATATCTCTCAGTTATGAATATTTTCATAGGAATTTTCACTGAAACATTCAAAATTTCGGTTATAATTTACAAAACTACATTGAAAATGGCAACATTTTATTGGAAATTTCACAATTTTCACTCAAAGTGAATTATTTTCATTGCAGACTACAAAATTGCAGTCAATAACGCGATTTTATTACGTATTTATCATTTCAGTAGAAATTACGAAATTTTTATGCTGCAAAACACTTTTTGTACCTTTTTATACAATGTTTCTCAAAAATTTGTGAACTTCTCATTATTTTTTTTTTTTTTAATTAATTAACAATATAATTTAATAGAAATTGCAACATTTAATTTACAGGTTGCAAAATATCATTAAAAATAGCAAAAATTGTGATGAAATTTTCAATTAAACCTATAAAATATTCGTCGAAAATTATATAATAGTAATTTAAATTACAGATTTTGATCGAAAATGTAAAATTTGGATTGTAAATTAACCATTGCAATGAAAATTGTAACATATATAGCTTGAATTTGAAATTTTAATGGAAATTGCAAAATTGTTACAAGAAATGATGAAATTTTCATTGAAACTTATACAAAACTAATAAATTGTGATTGAAAATTATGCAAAACTACAAAATTAAGAAACAGTAATTGACAATATAAATTTTTATTGGAAATTCCAAAAAAAAAAGTATTATAATTCAAGAATAATGTGGAAATTGCAAAAAATTGATTATGAACTACAAAATTAGATATAAAAATTTCATTTAAAAATTTGAAAGCTTTATACGACAAGAAATATTTTCGATTTATACGACTATTTTCATAGGAATTTTCACTTCAATTTTCACATTCCAAATTTCGGCTATAATTTACAAAACTACATTGAAAATAGAAAATTTTTTTTGGAAACTTCACAATTTTCACTCAAAGTGAATCATTTTCATTGCAGACTACAAAATTGCAGTTAAACTCGCGAAATTTTATTACATATTTATCATTTCAGTAGAAATTACGAATTTTTTATGCTACACAACACCTTTTATAACTTTTTATACAATGTTTCTCAGAAATTTGTTGACTTTTCATTATTTTTTTTTTAATTAATTAACAATATAACTTAATAGAAATTGCACGTTTAAATTACAGGTTGCTAAATATTGTTGAAAATTGAAAAAAATGGTGAAATGATTTTCAATGAAACCTATAAAATATTAATCTAAAACTATATAATCGTATTTGAAATTACAAATTTTTGTTGGAAAATGCAAAAATTAGATTTTAAATTAGCCTTGCAATGGAATATATAACATATTCAGCATGAATTTTAAATTTTACTGAAATTGCAAAATTGTTACTAGAAATGATGACATTTTCATTGAAACTTATACAAAACTAATAAATTGTAATTGAAAAGTATACAAAACTAAGTAATTATAATTGAAAATTATATATTTTTTATGTACACTTTTGTAATTTGCGAATTTCAAATATATATATTAATATATATACAAAATTACATGTTCATCATGGCATGTTCCTTCTTATGTCTGAGCCTGTTTTCATTCATCTTTTTTGCGAAATTTACCCAAGATTTTTCTTTGGCTTTCTTTACCTGTTGCTTTACTTTCTTACTTACCTCTTGATATTCTTCATAATCTTCTTTCTTGTTTGTGCTTAAATACTTTTGCCACTTTACCTTTTTACCTCTAATTTTACTTTTTATCTCTTCTAATCACCATTCTGTCCTTTATTTATTTATTACTGAGTACAAGTCTCCAGTTTATTTATTACTTTTTAACGAATATCTGTGATATTATATAAACTCGAAAGCTGAGCAGTTGTATTTCACAGGTATAAAACCACTCATCAATTTTTATGGCATCTAAATAATTGTTCATCAAATGGCACAAACCGTATAAGCTTCTTGTTTTGCTTTTTAAAATGTCATCCTAATAAACATATTAATGTGAATTATTGATATTTATAATTAATACACATAAATGTCCAAGTGATCATTAAATATTTTCATAATTATTAAATAGTAAATATTTAGATAAGAGTTTTACTATATGCTAATATAAATAGGAATCAATATTTAAATTCTCAAACATACAAATAGTGTCTGCATATGGTATTACATAATTTGTACAATTGCAAAAGTTGTAACCTATGATCTAATTATAACTTTGCTACTAAGTGACCATTAAAATTCCACGAAAATTGTTTGAAAGTATGGTCCTAGTTTATTATATTACGTTGTTTGTACTACGTTTTTAGTAAAAATAAAATAAATAATGTTGATGAAAATTGTAAACATTAATTGTTAGTTGCATTGGGAATGTGCTAATTTCTATAAGTGGTGTAATAATTGTTAAATATATAGATATACCGGATGTTGAATGCGTCAGAAGTCATAGGAATTTACCATTTGAAACCATTGTTATGTAATTTCTTGCCCATTTTGCAGTTTCGTGTCGACAATTTTCTCTTTGCTTTTCATCAGTAAATATTTTAACATGTTTCAAATTTACTTTATCATTTATAAACTTCGCTACCTCCTTCCATTTACGTACTCAAGAACATTTTCGAAATCGAGATTTTTGCAAAAAACACGAGTTTTCGAGTTATCTTATTTAGAAATAGTGTTTTTTTATGTGAATTTTGTTTGTAAATATAGTAAATGTTTAAACATTTTTCAAATTTACTTATCTTTCTACTTGCTTCTCATTTACTATCATTCAAACTATTATCATTCAAACTTCGCTACCTACTTTCGTTTACGTACTCACGAACATTTTCGAAATCGAGATTTTTGCAAAAAACATGAGTTTTCGAGTTATCTAATTCAAAAATTGAGGGTTTTTTATGCGAATTTTGTTTGTAAATGTAGTAAATGTTTAAATATTTTTCAAATTTACTTATCATTCAACTTACTTATCATTTACTATCATTCAAACTTCGCTACCTACTTTCATTTACGTACCCACAAACATTTTCAAAATCGAGATATTTGCAGAAACATGGTTTTCAGAAAAAGTGGTTTTTGATGTGAATTTTGTCGGTCTTTTTGTCTATTTGTATAACTGTATATTTGTATATATATATTCATCTGTATGTTTGTACAATAATAGTAACAATGGTAATCATAGTCTGATACAATAGTCTCACTATGATAGTAACAATATGTAACAATGACGAAAAAGTGCATTTTTCAGGACGAGTCTGAGTTTGATGGTCGATCCGGAGGCGAGGCAATAACACGGACGAGACCTCAAAAAGAACTTTTTTCCAAAGTGCATATAATTTTTTTTCCTTCGACCTCTAAAATAATAAATATTTTTGATGGAGTGGAAAAAACCCAACCATTTTTTTACTTCGTTTACAATGTTTATACGTTTAGTTGATGGAAGCAAATATTTTGAAAACTGTTAAACGTTTTGTAATCGGGTAAACAAATTAACATTCTCAATTTAATTGCAGAAATTTTCGTAATATAAGTGGCTTAATCCGCGTTCTCAACACAAAAACGAAGTCAACGTGCAAAGAATGCCACACTGCAAAAACTTGTACAATATTAATAACAGAAGAACATTAATAAAACGGCGATGAAATTAATGGCAGGGAATTTTTACTAATAAATAAAGCCGTAAACTAGGAAACATCTATTTACTACAAAAAGTTTGTTTACCATCCAAACAACTATATTTATAAATTCGATAATTAATTGGACAACTGGATTATTAAGTGTGCAACATTTCGTTGGAAGCGTAGTAATTATCAAGAGTACGATGTGCCAGAAACTCCGGACGCAAATTTATGGGACGTGCATTAAAAATAGCACCAACACATTAATAAAAAACCCGCTTCTATTATCCTCGCTAATAACACAAATATTAACGGAGATTAGCGAAATATCAACTCGCAGGAATTTGATATTTCGCCTGGCGATGAATATTCAAGCTCTGTCGTTTGTTTTTGACAAAATGTAGACTTTCCCATAAACGCGGGACCATGAATAATAATTCCTTGACGCACATCACGTCTGAGATCCTCTCTCTTGCGTCGGACGATCATATGGAGATCAGCAGGATCATCATCAGGATTCACGTGGGCTGACGTTATGGAGAAAATTTTATTCGTTTCCAGAAATCTGGAATGCATGGGACGATTTATGGTCTCTTGCGGTGAGTTATGGTGACTCATAGTCTGATACACGCACCTTTTTCTTTGCGATTTGCTTATAACACGATGGATGCGAGAAGAACATACCCAGTTTCGGCAGAAAGTTGATTTTTGGGCAGAAAATATGTTTGGGCAGTTAATTTTTGGGCAGAAATGATGTTTGGGCAGTTCATGTTTGGGCAAGTTAGATGTTTGGGCAGTAATGTATGGGCAGGAATGATGTTTGAGCAGGAATGATGTTTGAGCAGGAATGATGTTTGGGCAGGAATGGTGTTTGGGTAGGAATGGTGTTTGGGCAGTTAATATTTGGACAGGAATGATGTTGGGGCAGTTAAGGTTTGGGCACCAATGATGTTTGGTCAGTTAATGTTCGGGCAGGAATATGATGTTTGGGCAGGAATGATTTTTGGGCAGTTAATGTTTGGGCAGGAATGGCGATTTGGCAAGAATGATGTTTATGCAGTTAATGTTTGGGCAGAAATGATGATTGGGCAGTTAATTTCTGGGCAGGAATGATATTTGGGCACTTCAAGTTTAGGGAGAAATGATGTTTGGGCACTTCAAGTTTAGGCAGGAATGATCTTTGGGCAGGAATATGATGTTTGGGCAGTTACTATTTGGGCAGTTAAAGTTTGGGCACGAATGATGATTGGGCAGTTAATATTTGGGCTGGAATTATGTTTGTGCAGTTATTGTTTGGGCAGGAATGATGTTTGGACAGTTAATGTTTGGGAAGGAATGGACAGGAACTCAATTTCTGGAAGAATATCTAATCCTTAGTTTGGATAATTTAATTTGTTTTGACTTATATCCAAATATAAACAATCCTCAAATTCCTCAAATTCCAAATACGATGGATGCTAGAAGAACATACCCAGTTTTCGCAGAAAGTTAATTTTAGAGCAGGAATGAAGTTTGGGCAGTTAATGTTTGGTTAGGAATTATGTTTGGGCAGTTAATGTTTGGGCAGGCAAGATGTTTTGGCGGAAATGATTTTTATGCAGTTAATTTTTGCGCAGAAATGATGATTGGGCAGTTAATATTTGGGCAGCAATGACGTTTGGGCAGTTAATGTTTGGGCAGTTAATGTTTGAGCAGGAATGGACAGGAATTCTATTTCTGGAAGAATATCTAATCCTTAGTCTGGATAATTTAATTTGTTTTGACATATATCCAAATATAAACAATCCTCAAATTCCTCAAATGCCAAATAAGATGGATGCTAGAAGAACATGCCCAGTTTTCGCAGAAAGTTAATTTTTGGGCAGGAATGATGTTTGGGCTGTTTATGTTTGGTCAGGGATTATGTTTGGGCAGTTAATGTTTGGACAGGAATGATGTTTGGGCAGGAATGATATTTGGGCAAGAATGACGTTTGGGCAGTTAATGTTTGGGCAGGATTGATGATTAGACAGCTAATGTCTGGACAGGAATGATGTTTGGGCACTTCATGTTTGGGCAGGAATATGATATTTGGACAGGAATGATTTTTGGGCAGTTTATGTTTGGACAGTTAATATTTGTGCAGGAATTATATTTGGGCAGTTAATGTTTCAGCAGGAATGATGTATGTTTGGGCAGCTAATGTTTGAGCAGGAATGGACAGGAATTAAATTTCTGGAAGAATATCTAATCCTTAGTTTGGATAATTTAATTTATTTTGACCTGTATCCAAATATAAACAATCCTCAAATTAATTATGAAAATTCTTTATTGGTGTTTGCAACATATATTGGAAATTGCAACATAAAATGTTTAGTATCATCAAGATGGAGCACCACCACATTATGCACTGACTGCAGAGTTAACCCAACCCAACCTAACCCAACCTAACCTAATCTAACCTAACCCAACCTAAGCAAACCCAACCTATCAAGGCGCAACCAAGTGAAGAATCTTTATATTGTTGTTCAGACTATGTTGTTGTTAATATAGGTTGGGTTAGGTTGGGTTTGGTTAGGTTGGGTTCAATTATAATATACACGAGTTGCCATTTAAAAAACAGTAGCTGACATCATTACTAAAAACAAATGACGACAAAATTTTTAGATTTATACCAAAAATGTTTTTGAAAACTAAAATCGACGTGCCATATTCTAAAATATTTTTAATTTCAGAAATAATGAATGTTTTATGACACTTTTTTGACACCCTACATACAACCATTTTATTTATTAATCCAGAAGTATTTTTTTTAAATTTGTTTCTTCTGAGGACTTTTTTTTTCAACCTATTAGAACTGAGATTTTAGATTAGACACTTAGTTAAGATTCTTTATCATTAGAATATAAGTTGAATCAGCGTATCATTAGAAATCCAACTTCTAATAGTTTATCATTAGAATTTAGGTTGGATCAGCTGATAATTAGAATCTTAGTTATATTTTTTTATAATTAGAATATAAGTTGGATCAGTTTCTCAGTAGAATCTAAGTTCTAATAGGTTATCATTAGAATTTAAGTTGTATCAGCTGATCATTAGAATCTCAGTTGTAAGTGTATATCATTAGAATTAAAGTAATATCAGATTATGATTAGAATCTACGTTCAAATAGTGTATCAGTAAAATTGAAGTTGTATCAGCTTATAATTAGAATATAAGTTCAAATAGTTTATCATTAGAATTCAAGTTTTATCAGATGATCATTAGAATTTTAGTTACGATTCTGTATCATTAGAATATAAGTTGGCTCAGCGTATCATTAAATTCTTATCAACATATCATAAATATCTAAGTTCTAATGGTTTATCGTTAGAATTTAGGTTCTATCAGCTGATAATTAAATTCTTAGTTATAATTTATAATTATTAGAATATAAGTTGGATCAGCTTCTCAGTAGAATCTAAGTTCTAATAGGTTATCATTAGAATTTAAGTTGTATCAGCTGATCATTAGAATCTCAGTTGTAAGTGAATATCATTAGAATTAAAGTAATATCAGATTATGGTTAGAATCTAAGTTCAAATAGTGTATCAGTAAAATTGAAGTTGTATCCGCTTATAATTGGAATATAAGTTCAAATAGTTTGTCAATAGAATTCAAGTTTTATCAGATGATCATTAGAATCTCAGTTACGATTCTTTATCATTAGAATATACGTTGGATCAGTATCATTAAAATCTAAGTTCTAATAGTTTATCATTAGTGTTTAGGTTGTATCAGGTGAAAATTATAATCTTAGTATTTGTTGATATATTTGATATATTTGTGATATATTTCTGATATGTACACGTGTCAACAATATTAAATCAAATGTTATTAACGTGCAAATTGTTTATTATTAGAACATTAGTTGGATCAGCTTATCATTAGAATTTAAGTTCTAATAGTTTATCATTAGGATTTAAGTTGTATCAGCTGATAATTAGAATTTCAGTTGTAAGTAAGTTGCTTGTGTTTATCATTAGAATACTAGTTGGATCAGCTTATATTCTTATCATAAAAATCTGGGCTGTAATAGTTTATCATTAGAATTTAAGCTGTATCAGCGTATCATTAGATCGTATTATCTTATCATTAGAATCTAAGTTTTAACAGTTGATCATTAGAATATTTAAAACTTTTTGATACATTTTTTTTTAAATCGCCCCGACTTTGTCATTGCTTTTGTTTATCGGAGCAATGCTAATATATTTGCTTGTGCTTATGAAATGATCATCGAGCCGAGATAATAAAGTCTGTGCTGCATTTTTATTGATAACGTCGGAGCTGAATGTTGTTAAATGCTACAATATCATTAGAGCTCAACAAATGGATATTTGTTGATATATTTGATATATATTTGTGATATATTTGTGATATATACACGTGTCAACAATATTAAATAAATTGTTACTAACGTGCAAATGGAAAACAATGGAAAGGCATTTTTATTATTGTATGTTCCATTATATGTCAATTATAAGTATTGTATTCGATTTTCAATTAAGCACTTACATTGTCTACTGGCTGTATTGTTCAACTCGATGACCTCATTTTAACTGCAAGAGTATTAGAGAACAGAATATGCACATCATTTTGTAGTATTCAGGAATTGTATACTAGACTTTATCATTTGTTAATTAAACATTTAATAGGTAGGAGGAAAATGGGCTTAACAAAATATGCCATTACTTTATTATCTTCATTGCAGTCTTAGTTTCAATATGGAAATAGAAAAAAAAAGAGATTGTTAAGAAAAAGAGAGTTTTAAGAGATTTGAGAAGAAATAGAAAAATACTTGTTTGAGATATGAACTCTTGATGTTCTTGGCTTTTGGACACAAAATTATTTGGTCAATGTGAAACATAATGGAATATCAATAATTTATGCAAAAACACAGTATTACAGAAATAATAGGAATAGCCTTAAACATTGTAAGATGTGTAAAGTTGTATACATACATTTTTCAATTTTGCAACCAATTTGGATGAAATTTTGTCGTTAAATGATTGAAATCTCACACTTGAAGTATTTGTTGGTGCTTAGCAGTGTATTTCATAACTAAAAGTAGATTATGATTATTTTCCATCGTATTCATAACCATTATTTAACCGTGACTTAAACTGTACTGGGTTTCCTATAGAACACATTGTATTCATACACGACATAATAATTATATTATGAGTAAGCATTATTCCCAGAAACACTGATTGTAATCGCATAAAATATATGTTATCATAGCATTGAAAATATCGATGATACATGAGAAAATTGCAGTATTCATCAATTGTATTTAAATCGTTATGCAACTGACTTAGATTTTATCTAAAAATAAACCGATGACCACAACTTTTTGGTCCATAAAAAAATAATTTCCTTGCACATTTTGCCCCAACCGAATTATTGCGAATTGTTAAATTGGCGATTTAACATTGGCGAAGTCACGTTTCACAGTAATAGCGGTTTCCTAATTAGATGTTGAAATTTGATTAATACTATCGTCTGCAGCCAATTAAATTAAATGCAAATTTTTCATGTGCGTCAATTCTTGGTTTATATGAAATTCATGATTGCGGAAATATATTTTTTTACGTTACGAGATGAAATTATTAATATTTAATATCAGTTAAATAAGACAATTGCACTCTCTCATAACCTTGCTTCATAGATTTGTATGGAAAATAGGAAGCAATTCGTATTGTGCTGAGAATGAGTTGAAAGTGTTATTTTTTTAGATGTATAATTTAAAATAATGCAAACTAATTATGAAATTTATAGTATTTTGATAGGTTCGTTAAGTATAGTGTATGTATTCTAAAGTTCAATTCATCATTCCAAGTGTTATAAAGGTATTTAAATAAAGATTGTTTATATATATATATATATATATACGCTTTAGATCTATAATTATAAAGAGTGTCAAATTAGCTCTACATGTAGTACTGATATACTATATATTAGTACTATTGATATACTATTCTTTAATTAATTATAATGAAACCATGCAATTTAGTCAGTTAAGGCATTTAGAGATGTAGGTACAAATCGTATTTTATATGCATTTACTTGAGATAATTGTAATAAATTTATATTTAATACAAACTCAAGGGCAAATCGATTGGCCCTACTGATATTGCCCCGAGCAGACGCACAGAATCTCTGTTCTTACCCCGTTTTATGGCTTTTGCGTCTAAGTTCGTGACTATATTTATATTGATTCAGCATAAATTACGTTGAAATAAACAATTAGTATCGATTATTAATAAGCGATCGATTTCTTAATTAAGCATAATATTTAGTATCGATTATTAATAAGCGATTTATTTATTATTTAAAACCAATATTTTGAAATCAATATTGGTATAAAGAGTTTTAAATTATATAAATTCCTTTCCATTTTACACAAATTCCAGGAGACGTTCTACAAAATAACATTTATATCTATTATACCAGTGTTACTTAAGTAACCTTGAGGAATAAATTTGAATAATGTTGGCGTTCTCATTATTTTTCTGCGACATTTATTGTCGTGAGCAGACGATGTAATCTGATCTTGCTTGTAAAAATAAAATTTATTTTGATGATCGGTATTGCTATTGTTATTGAAATATATTACAATTGTGTGAACAGGTGGGCGAATATATAAATAGTTTGGAAAATTGGAAATTCAATGGTCTGCCTGTGAGAATATTCTCATAAAAATGTGTAACGTGGGAGTTAGGCCATATAGGTGCAAATGGACACATATTTATTACTCCTACTTTATAAGCATTGAAATAGTATTCAGGGCCTATATATTTTTTGAAGATTATCAATAAGCGATAATAAAGAAGATTTACTGATTTTGTTATCAACAAAATCAGTTTTACGGATTTTGTTATCAACAAAATCATTTTTGTTGTTATTTGTAATTGTTGCCTTTTCAAAATTTCGTTTGATAAGGTTTCGAAAATTATCAATAACAACTATTTATGTAACCTGTTATGAAATTTACACTAAATGATTTCAATACCAGTTACATAAATAATTGTTATTGATAGTTGTTATTGATAATTTTCGAAACCTTATCAAACTAAATTTTGTAACGGCATAAACTTCAAAGAACCAACTATGTAACCAGTTATGAAATCATTTAGTGTAACAAGTATGATATTTGCGAGACGATTACTTTTTCTCTTCCCTTTTTGTCAATCGATTAATCGATTATTTTCAGTTATTGCTAATGTATTCCTCAAATCGACAAACTTCTATTCCTACACAAAACTCCATTGAAAAATGAAAATTTCATCATTTCCAATGCATTTCTCAAATCAACAAAGTTCTGTTTCTACACAGAACTGAAAAGAAAATTCTTGAAATTCAGCCATTAACATAAAAACACAAGAGTTTTTCAGCAATAACTTTCCGGCAATCGACAAACTTCTGTTTCTACACAGAACTCCACTGAAAAGTGGAAATTTCATCATTTCCAGTGTATTTCTCAAAATAACAAAGTTCTGTTTCTACACAGAACTGAAATGAAAATTCTTCAAATTCAGCCATTAACATAAAAACACAAGAGTTTTGCAGCAATAAGTTATCCAAGTTATCAATAGTTTATGTTCAGAATTCTGCTGTAGTACGCCAATATTCAAATAATCGATTATTTTGAGTTATTTCCAATGCATTCCTCAAACCAACAAACTTTTGTTTCTATACAGAAACGGATTGAAAACCGTTCAAATTCTGCCATTCAACTGTCTCCAAATTGAGTATATCCATATTTCCATATTTCTTTTATCAAAGGATAAACTCAATTTGCGACTGTTTCCAAATTGAGTTTATCCATTGATATATTTTCAGAATGTAAAATAAACTTTCATATTTCTTCAAATTGTCTAAACTCTGTAAATCTCGACAAAAAAGGTAAATTATCGATTGATTAACAGTAGAAAACTCTTGTGTTTTATGTAAATGGCTGAATTTGAAGAATTTTCATTTCAGTTCTGTAGAGAAACAGAAGTTTGTTCATTTAAGAAACGTATTGGAAATGATTAAAAATAATCGATTAATCGATTATTGGTGGACTAAAACAGAATGTTAATGGCTAAATTTGAAGAATATTAATTTCAGTTCGGTATTGAAACAGAAATTTGATGATTTGAGAAATGCGTTGGAAAATAATCGATTAATCGATTATTGGTGGACTAAAACAGAATGCTGAAGAGGAACTATTGATAACTTGGAAAGGTAATGCAGTATACATCATCAGGTTTTATGTGGCCGTCAGAGAGAGATTATGTAAAATGAAAGCAAGAGTTTTCTGCTGTTAATCAATCGATAATTTACATTTTTTGTCAAGATTTACAGAGTTTAGATAATTTGAAGAAATATGAAAGTTTATTTCACATTCAGACAAAGTATCAGTGGATAAACTCAATTTGGGGACAGTCGTAAAATGAGTTTATTCATTGATATTTTGTCTGGATGTAAAATAAATTTTCATATTTCTTAAAATTATCCAAATTTTGTAAAACTTGCCAAAAGAACGTAAATTATCGATTGAATAACAGCAAAAAACTCTTGTGTTTTCATTTTACATAATTTAGCTTTTTTCTGAGATCTAGAGATCTATTTTTGTAATTTTTGTTAGTCTTTTATGCATTTTACCAGATATATTTGATTATTATTTGTTATTTGTTAAAGTACTTTCTGGTATCTTCTAGTATTTTTTTTTTGTACGTATAATAAATTTTCATATTTCTTCAAATTATCCCAATTCTGTAAAACTTGATAAAATAACGTAAATTATCGATTGAATAACAGCAGAAAACTCTTTTTTTAATTTTACATTATCTAGCTTTTCTGAGATCTAGAGATCAATTTTTGTAATTTTTGTAAGTATTTTATCTATTTTGCCAGATAGTTTTGATTATTATTTGTTATTCGTTAAAGTACTTTCTGGTATCTTCTAGTTTTTTTTTTGTACGTATAATAAATTTTCATATTTCTTCAAATTGTCCAAATTCTGTAAAACTTGCGAAAATAACGTAAATTATCGATTGAATAACAGCAGAAAACTCTTTTTTTTAATTTTACATAATCTAGCTTTTCTGAGCTCTAGAGATCAATTTTTGTAATTTTTGTAAGTATTTTATCTATTTTACTAGATATTTTTCATTATTATTTGTTATTCGTTAAAGTACTTTCTGGTATCTTCTAGTATTTTTTTTTTGTACGTATAATAAATTTTCATATTTCTTCAAATTATCCAAATTCTGTAAAACTTGCTAAAATAACGTAAATTATCGATTGAATAACAGCAGAAAACTCTTTTTTTAATTTTACATAATCTAGGTTTTCTGAGATCTAGAGATCAATTTTTGTAATTTTTGTAAGTATTTTATCTATTTTACCCGATATTTTTGATTATTATTTGTTAGTCGTTAAAGTACTTTCTGGTATCTTCTAGTATTTTTTTTTTGTACGTATAATAAATTTTCATATTTCTTCAAATTATCCAAATTCTGTAAAACTAGCTAAAATAACGTAAATTATCGATTGAATAACAGCAGAAAACTCTTTTTTTAATTTTACATAATCTAGCTTTTCTGAGATCTAGAGATCAATTTTTGTATTTTTTGTAAGTATTTTATCTATTTTACCAGATATTTTGATTATTATTTGTTATTCGTTAAAGAACTTTCTGGTATCTTCTAGTATTTTTTTTTGTACGTATAATAAATTTTCATATTTCTTCAAATTATCCAAATTTTGTAAAACTTGCTAAAATAACGTAAATTATCGATTGAATAACAGCAGAAAACTATTTTTTTAACTTTACATAATCTAGCTTTTCTGAGATCTAGAGATCAATTTTTGTAATTTTTGTTAGTATTTTATCTATTTTACCAGATATTTTTGATTATTATTTGTTATTCGTTAAAGTACTTTCTGGTATCTTCTAGTATTTTTTTTGTATTAGTTTTGAAAAATATGTAATGCTGTTTGAAATAACACCACACTTGAAAATTTGTGCTTAAAGTTCTTACCAAGTTAGCTTAACAATGTAAAATGCAATTGCTTAAAACTGATACCTGATGGACGATTTCTGATGACGGATTCAGAATCAGCATCGAAAAATATATAGGAAACAGTACTCAGCGTCCAAAAACAAAAATTGTGTTTACTATACTGGTAAACAAAGTTTTTGGTTTAGAAAATAATTACCTAATTAATAAAAATTGTTCATAATATTAGACAACTTTCATGAAGATGTACGGTTTCACTGGTTCCCAAAATTTTTGAGCAGATGCCCTTCTTATGTCATTCAAAAATTTCAAGCTTGATCGGTTTTCTGATCAAGTAAATCATGTAACAAAAATGACGCTATTCCCTAAGAATTTTTGTTACATGATTTATTTGATCAGAAAACCGATCAGTCTTGAAATTTTTGGAAAACGTGGGCATCAGCACAAAAATTTTGGGAACCACTGAAGCCACACATCTCCATCAAAGCAGTCTAACTATCATGAACATTTTTTATTAATTAGGTAATTCTTTTCAGAAACAAAAACTAACTCAAAATCTGTTTTCTGATCAAATAAATTATGTAACAGAATTTTTTTGGTAATGGCGGGTTTGAAATTTTTGGCACAGGTGGTCATCAGCACAAAAAGTTTGTGAAGTCACCAAATCAGTCTAATACTTTGAACCACTTTTATTAATTAGGAAATTATTTTCTGAAACAACAACTCAAAATTTCAAGCCCAATCGGTTTTCTGATCAAATAAATCATGTAACAAAAATTCTTAGGGAATGGCGTGCTTCAATTTTTTTTGAAACCACTGAAGCTCAGCACCAAAAGTTTTGGAACCACTGAATCCGTACATCTCCATCAACAACTAACTCTAAAATTTCAGTCCCAATCAATTTTCTCATCAAATAAATCATGCAACAAATATTCTTAGGAAATGGCGTGCTTGAAATTTTGGGAAAAGGTGGGCATCAGCACAAAAAGTTTGGGAACCACCGAAGCCATACATCTCCATCAAAGCAGTCTAATATTATGAACAATTTTTATTAATTAGATAATTTTTTTCAGAAACATAAACAAACTCAAAAATTTCAAGCCTGATCGGTTTTCTGATCAAATAAATCATGTAACACAAATTGCGCCATCTCCTAAGAATTGTTGTTACATGATTTATTTGATCAGAAAACTGATCAGGCTTAATTTTTTTGGAAAAGGTGGGATTGAACACAAACACTTCTGGAACCACTGAATCTCCATCAGATCAGTTTAATATTATGAAGAAGTTTTATTAATTAGGTAAATATTTCCTGAAACAACAACTAACTCAAAAATTTCAAGCCCTATCGGTTTTCTGATCAAATAAATCATGTAACAAAAATTCTTAGGGAATAGCGTGCTTTAAATTTTTGGAAAAGGTGGGCATCAGCACAAAAAGTTTAGGAACCACTGAAGCTCAGCACCAAAAGTTTTGTAACCACTGAATCCGTACATCTCCATCAACAACTAACTCAAAAATTTCAGTCCCATTCGATTTTCTGATCAAATAAATCATGCAACAAAAATTCTTAGGAAATGGCGTGCTTGAAATTTTGGGAAAAGGTGGGCATCAACACAAAAAGGTTGGGAACCACTGAAGCCATACATCTCCATCAAAGCAGTCTAATATTATGAACAATTTTTATTAATTAGATAATTTTTTTCAGAAACAAAAACAAACTCAAAAATTTCAAGCCTGATCGGTTTTCTGATCAGATAAATCATGTAACACAAATTGCGCCATTTCCTAAGAATTGTTGTTACATGATTTATTTGATCAGAAAACTGATCAGGCTTAAAATTTTAGGAAAAGGTGGGATTGAACACAAAAACTTTTGGAACCACTGAATCTCCATCAAATCAGTTTAATATTATGAACAAGTTTTATTAATTAGGTAATTATTTTCTGAAACAACAACTAACTCAAAAATTTCAAGCCCAAACGGTTTTCTGATCAAATAAATCATGTAACAAAAATTCTTAGGAAATAGCGTGCTTCAAATTTTTGGAAAATGTGGGCATCAGCACAAAAAGTTTGGAAACCACTGAAGCCATACATCTCCATCGAATCAGTCTAATATTATGAACAATTTTTATTAATTAGGTAATTATTTTCTATCTAAAATTTTCTACTTTGACTATCAAAGGAAATGATATCAATAAAATGGGGTTTTGTGGCTAAATCACATACTTCAGTTTAATTAATTTATTCATATAATCCAATTATATAACAATGACATTTAGCTTAATTAACTAATAAATGCGTATTTCCGTTCTACTTAAACAGCGCATGAAATTACTAACATAGTAACTCAAATCAATTAGATTGAAACCAATTAAATTAATTAATATGATAGCAAATTGCTTCAATTATCATACGAGGAAATTGCTAATATGAGATTCCGTAAATTTTACATCGCTATTAAAATTCTGCAAAATAAAAATAACATAAAGTATCTTCGTTATATACTACAGGTATGTTATTAGTGAACTAGTCTCAAGAGATGATTTATGTATACTATTAATAATTGAGAAGCATTAATTAATAATCATACACATAAATAAAATTTGTAGTAATTATATGGACATTATTTTAACTTAGAAATATTCCGTTTTAATTGAAACTATAACTCTTTTAATTTCCATTACTTTATTAGATTCGTCTTCCTTTATTAATCATTTTACTTGGGAAATTAATATCTACAAACGCATTCAAAAAAATTAGACTCCAATTAAAGTTGGATTAAAGATGAGCTCCAAATAGAGCTAAATAATTTTGTAAAATTTTCTCAAAAAATTTCAAATTTAATATACAGGGTGGCCACCTACACTAGTTTATCATTAGAATTTAGATTGCATCAGGTGATAATTAGAATCTTAGTAAAAAAAATCTTAGTAAAAATTTTAAATTTAATATACAGGGTGGCCACCTACCCTCGCTCTAAAACACTAAAATAATGAAATAACGCTAAGTGTGTTGGTCGCTTTCTGCAAAATTAAATAACGAATATTAAAAATGTAGTGAAAACGTTTGCAATATTTTCACTATTTAGTATAAGCCTAATTTTTCTAAAACTTAAACAGAATAAAAAGCTCAAATTTATATGTACAAGAACAGTGTTAATTCATTTGTTATATTTTGTGGGTTGGTAGCTTTCTGCATAACGCGATCCAAATGTTCAGGTGGTTTCTCTATGCACGTCTATCTTATGAATTCATTAGGTATTCGGCATCAATTGGTAATTCAATTTGTATGACACACTATTTTTTTTTTCATGAATACCAATGAGGTTCAAAAAAATCAGCACTCGATCAACCATGCCCAATTATCTTGTTCATTGTAATTCAATTGCCATCAATTAAGCGTTCCCACTTATCCAATGTTGTTGTCCTACATCCCAATAGTAAATACCATAATGGACAACATAGGTCATAGCATTGAACCGGCGCCTGTTGATAAGTTTTCATCTTGCTTATCCAAACAATAAACCTTAATGTGAAGGTGGATCACACCAAAGTCCAATAAATAACGTCCAAAGGCCAGGACACAGACGTAATCAAGAAAAAATATGGTTTTCTCGTGCGTTGGGTACATGCAGATTCTACGAAGAGGAATATGTCACCGGAGCCATGGGGTCATAGAGGTCAAGGCATGGATTTAGAGCGAGCTAATTTGCGGTGTTTACATCTCTAGGTACATTACAGCAAATAGTATTGCGGTGATAAAATTACGTGGATTATTAATAACGCAGGTGCTCTCACCATGACACAATTTCCTGATGGTGTGGTTGTTGAAAAAATGGAGACGTTTTGTTTTCGTAGAAAACAAAATCCGTGACACCAAAATACTATCGATGCTATCATAAATCTTCCATTTAAAGAGCGAGCCTCGCATTACATTAATTTATTTTTCTGTGTTGATTTCAGTATATTGTTATTCCTACTTATACATTAGTCTTCGATATATTGCGTAATAATATTAATTTATTATGTCGTGCTTGGAACTTGGAATATTTTTATCAATTAAAACGTGAAATATCAATTGTAAAACTTATACCAAGTGCCTGATTCTATTTTAATTGAGTACTTATACAGGGTGTCCAAGATAAGGTTCAACAGCATGGGGATCTCGGAAACCGTAAAAGTAACAAAGGCGGTTAAAGTGCAATGAGTGAAATAATGTCAATTGTGTAACTTATACCAAGTGTCTTATTTTCCTTTAACTAAGTACTTATACAAGGTGTCCAAGATAAGGTTCAACAGCATGGGGATCTCGGAAACCGCAAAAGTAACAAAGGCGGTTAAAGTGCAAACAAGTTTCTTAACATTATTATTTTGAGAAAACCAGAAAATTCCGCTTACTTCCGGAGATATTCGACAAAATCCGAAATCTTGCGACTTCGTTTATATTTTTTCTGAAGTAATTTGAAAAGGTATAAGAAAACCGAAGGCACTTTCTCGCAGCCTTTTTTCTGAATAAAAACATTAGAAACCATACTGTGATATAAATAGTTGAATTCGTAATAGGAAAATCTGTCTAATACAAGGTGTACATTTTTTACTTGCCATATAAGAAAATAAAGTTGATGATGGTTTCTTCGAAATGAAACGTTGTAGCCATTTTCTGAATAAAAACATTAGAAACCATTCTGTGATATAAATAGTTGAATACGTAATAGGAAAAGCTGTCTAATACAAGGTATACATTTTTTACATGCTATGTAAAAAAATATAGTTGATGATGGTTTCTTAGAAATGAAACGTTGTACTGAAAATTTGTAAGCGCTGTCTTGTAGAGCTTAAAATGTAGCAATGAGAAAGTGCCCTCGGTTTTCTAATACCTTTTCAAATAACTTCAGAAAAAAATAAAAACGAAAACGCAAGACTTCGGATTTTGTCGAATATCTCCGGAGGTAAGCGGACATTTCTGGTTTTCTCAAAAGAATATTACTAACCACTAAATTGCGCAACTTTTTTGTACTTTAACCGCCTTTGTTACTTTTACGGTTTCCGAAATCCCCATACTGTTGATCCTAATTATGGATACCCTGTATATTGGATTTTAATTTTTTTTAGTAAATTTTACAAAAATATTGTGCTTCATTTGATTTGATTTGATTTGATTTGATTTGATTTAATTTGATTTAGGTTGATTTGATTTGTATCTGTGTGTATTTGTATTTGTATTTGTATATTGTTGTATTTGTGTTATATTCATTTTCCAAGTAATATTATTGATAAAGGGAGACGAATCTTACGATAACCGATTGATTTTTGGTGTTATTTACACCACAAAACAATCAATTAAAAGATCAATTATTATACAGATCAAGTACAATTATTACAGAGATGTAATAAGAGTGTTATTTACACCACAAAACAATCAATTAAAAGATCAATTATTACAGAGATCAAGATCAATTATTACAGAGATGTAATAAGAGTGTTATTTACACCACAAAACAATCAATTAAAAGATCAATTATTACAGAGATCAAGATCAATTATTACAGAGATGTAATAAGAGTGTTATTTACACCACAAAACAATCAATTAAAAGATCAATTATTACAGAGATCAAAATCAATTATTACGGATATCACGATAAATCAGGTCAGGATCTCTGTAATAATTGATCTTAATCTCTGTAATAATTGACCTTGATCTCTGTAATAAGTGATCTTCTAATTGATTGTTTTCTGGTGTAAATAACACCACAATTAGATTACTTATTACAGAGATCAAGATCAATTATTACAGAGATCAAGATCAATTATCTCGATGATCTTGATCTCTGTAATAATTGATCTTTTAATTGATAATTAAATTAATTGAATTAAATTGATTGTGTAAGTAACAACAAAAATCAATCAATTAAAAGATCAATTATTACAGAGATCAAGATCAATTATTACAGAGATAAAGATCAATTATTACAGATATCAAGATCAATTATTACAGGGATCAAGATCAATTATCAATTTTTCTCTCTCGTATAAAAAACTTGAATTATAGTAGAATGCTGTTAACTAATTGAAGCGGATGTATTCCTGCGGTTCAGTTTTATTATTCGGTAGTTGTTTACAAAACCGCAAACATGCGGATCCTATAACCAGATGGGCACAATAAAAACATAAAGGTATACGTGAATGCATTACATGTGACACCTGCCGAGTAGTAATTTGGCAAGGGTTATTCCCCAAGGGTCATAAAGTTTGTAAACCGGATGCACCGAAAGGCGCCTCCTCGAAAATCATAACTTACAATCAGCTTTATGGTAGTCCCAAAATACTTTTACTCGTTCATTTTAAATGTAATATTTCACTGACATGTGGTGGTACTAAAATTGAAGTTTAGCTATTTTATTTTTAGCCGATTTAAGATATTGTTTTTTTTAATCTTTTGAGCAATGAGATATAGAAAAATCTATATCTCTATAAAGAGTCTATAAAAGTCTATAATTATATATATATATATAGTTTATAAAAAGATATAGAAACAAAAGGATTTGTAGACCAATAAACTTGGATTTTAATATTATACAGGGTGGCCCACCTATCTTCGCTCGAAACATTACTGCTAGACTAATGAATATTGAGGACAAAATCTGATTGGAAGTTATTGGACACTTGATGTGGTACATTTTGAATTTATTTTCGAGTCTCTGTACACTCGAAAATATGTAATCTTGATGTACAAGGTGATCCTTTTAAAAAAGATACCAAATTTTATGTCCCGGATTTATGGTACACTCTGTATACTCAATTTTTTTTTCTAAAAGTATGACATCATGTGTCCAATAACTTCCAGTCAGATTTATTCCTCAAATTTCATCTAACAGCAATGGTCCTAGCGAAGATAGGTGGGCCACCCTGTATAATAATGTCCATTTAATATTTAAAATAGATCTAATAATGTCAATTTTTCAAAATTTAAATGCAATAAATCAATATGAACCCGTCTTTATTATTTATCCGAATGGCATATTGAAATTAAATATACAGGGTGTTAATACTAAGTTGTAACACCACACCCGAAAATAGCAGTTAAAACTCATTGAAACAAACAACTTTTCTTAGTTAAAATTTTTGAATTGGAGCCCAAGTTCATAGTTATTGACGTTCTTTTGTTTTTCGAAAAATCGTCATTACTCCCTTATTTTAAGGAATATTTAAAAAATACAAAAACGTTCAACATGCACTTTCGGTTCTCTAAAACATTTGTATTTACAATTATTTTCTATTTTATCAAATAACAAAATGGCGACCGATCAAAAATTTCTATGCAAGATATTTTGAAAACCAATCGATCGATTCTTGAAAATAAAACATTTATAAAATCCTTTAACTGTCTTATAACATTTGTCTGTTTTGATAATTATGCATTTTTATACACAAATTATGCAAAATACGCACACAAATGATAAACGTGACAGAAACTTTTCAGGATGAAGCAGAAATTTCTGAGGAACAAGATCAAAAAGTATTTGAATTTGAACGTACAAACTAGAAAACACATGCATCAACTTGTTTAATGGCCTAACTTAAGGTTAGCCTACTTTGTTTTAAATGATTGTTGCAGTTTGTTAAAATTCATCTTGTAATTCAATTTGAATAATAACTCTTTTGGACAGATCGAAAAAAATGTTTCAGACAAATGTTATAATATAGTTTAAGGATTTCATAAATGTTTTGTTTTCAAAAATCAATCGAGTGATTTTCAAAATATCTTGTTTCGAATAATTTCTTCGGTCGCCATTTTGTTATTTGATAAAATAGAAGATAATTGTAAATACAAATGTTTTAGAGAACCGATAGCGCATGCTGAACGTTTTTGTATTTTTTAAATATTTCTGAAAATAAGGGAGTAATGACGATTTTTCGAAAAACAAAAGAACGCCATTAACTATGAATTGGGGCTCCAATTCAAAAATTTTAACTAAGAAATGTTGTTTGTTTCAGTGAGTTCTCACTGCCATTTTCGGGTGTTACAACTTAGTATTAACACCCTGTATATGCCTTTGTAGATTGTTTATATTCAGCATTACTCTTGAGTGCTCAACCTTTATATTAGAATAATTAGTTTGCAAATACATACTATGTTTTAAGATGATAACCGTAATAACGCTTGATCAGTTATTATTATTATTATTACCAATTAGGCTCTATGTAGATGGCCGATATAATGATTATTAAACTAAAGCATTTAACATAATTATTATAAACTGAGGTTTAATGCAGGCTATTTACAGGTTAGTCATATTTCAGTATACATTTGAATTCAGGTCAATTACTCAAGAAATAATGGATCTAAACTTGCCCAACGACTCGTTTAATATTACGATTAGAATTCTTTGGTCCGTTTTCAATGCCAAAACTAAACAAATATCTGCCCAAATGCCTTCGGGATGTATAATTATTTCGAGTCTAATTTCGTAAATTTGGTTTCATTATTAGGTGTAATAAATGGATTGTGTTGAGTGGATAATTATAAGTTTATAAAATGATGTCGTAATTTGCATATAACAACAAACACTTGCAAATTTCACACTACCAAACAATGAATTTGAAACTATTTAAATAATGACATAATGACAATAATGATAAAAATGATAAATTTCAAATAATGACTTTGATACTTCAAGCTATACTTCAATACTTCAATATACAGGGTCGTGTATAGGTAGGATTTTGATATTTTGCAGATTTTACTTGAAACTTTGTGAAATTTTCAGGCGAATTAGTTTCAGGTGTACTGTACACGAATCTAATATCAAATTTACAAATAATAAATTTTCAAAAATTTCAGTAATAGCTAACTCATACTAGTGAATGCAGAAAGTTATACATATGTTTGATTTTCTCCCTTACTTAATACTGAAACTTTACACGAATTTAATATTAAATTTGCATATAATATATTTTCAGAAATTTCAGTAATCGCTAACACATACTTGTCAATTCAGAAAGTTATATGCTTGATTTTCTCCCTTATTTATCAGTGAAACTTTGTCAAATTTTCAGGAGTATTAGTTTCAGGTGTACTGTACACGAATATTAAATAAAATTTGTAAAAAACAAATTTTCAGAAATTTCAGTAACAGCAAACTCATATTAGTCAATGGAGAAAGTTATATGTTTGATATTCTCCTTTAATTAATACTCAAACTTTGTCAAATTTTCAAGAGAACTAGTGTCAGGTGTGCTGTATACAAATCTAATATCAAATTTGCAAATATTAAATTTTCAAAAATTTCAGTAATAGCTTACCCATACTTGTCAATGCAGAAAGTTATATGTTTGATTTTCTTCCATATTTAATACTGAAACTTTGTCAAATTTTCAGGAGAATTAGTTTAAAGTGTACTGTACCCGAATATAATACCAAATTTGCAAATAATAAATTTTCAGGAATTTCAGTTATAGCTTACCCATACTTGTCAGTGCAGAAAGTTATAAGTTTGATTTTCTCCCTTACTTAATACTGAAACTTTTTCAAATTTTCAGGAGAATTATTTTCAGGTATACTGTACATGAATCTATTATCAAATTTGTAAATAATAAATTTTCAGAAATTTCAGTAATAGCTAACTCATACTTGTCAATGCAGAAAGTTATATGTTTGATTTTCACCCATATTTAATACTGAAAGTTTGTCAAATTTTCAGGAAAATTAGTCTCAGGTTTACTGTATACGAATATAATATCAAATTTGCAAATCAGAAATTTTCAGAAATTTCAGTAATAGCTAACTATTACTTGTCAATGCAGAAAGTTATATGTTTGATATTCTCCCTTAATTAATCCTGAAACTTTATCAAATTTTCAGGAGAATTAGTTTCAGGTGTACTGTATACGAATATAGTATCAAATTTCTAAATAATAAATTTAGAGAAATTTCAGTAATAGCTAACTCATACTTGTCAATGCAGAAAGCTATATGTTAGATTTTCTGCCTTATTTAATACTGAAACTTTATCAAAATTTCAGTAGAATTAGTTTCAGGTATACTGTACATGAATCTAATATCAACTCAGCAAATAATAAAGTTTCAAAAATTTCAATTATAGCTAACCCATACTTGTTAATGCAGAAAGTTATATGATTTATTTTCTCCCTTATTTAATACTGAAACTTTGTCAAATTTTCAGAATTATTAATTTCAGGTATACTGTATACGAATCTAATATCAAATTTGCAAATAATATTATTTCAGAAATTTCAGTAATAGCTTAACCCATTCTTGTCAATGCAGAAAGTTATATGTATGATTTCCTCCCTTATTTAATACTGAAACTTTGTCAAATTTTCAGCAGAATTAGTTTTAGGTGTACTGTTCACAAATCAAGTATCAAATTTTCAAATAATAAATTTTCAAAAAATTCAGTTATAGCTTACCTACAACTTTCATTGCAGAAAGTTATATGTTTGATTTTCTCTCTAATTTATTACTGAAACTTTATCAAATTTTCAGGAGATATAGTTTCAGGTGTACTGTATACGAATATAATATAAAATTTGCAAATAATAAATTTTATTTTTACAATCAATTAATAAATATTCCGTTTCAACGAGGCAAGTTAAACGAATACAAATTCATCCAGATTTACATTAATTGCACCTAAACACGTGTCCCATAATTTCCAGCTAAATATGGCAAACTCAACCTTTACCGGTTTATTTTCGGCGATATAAGTAATTATAAATTATGGGAATCAATAAAATGTCAAGCAAGGCATCAAAATAGAATCACTAACTCTGAGAAAATCAGCGGAATTCAGCAAATTCTAATTCAGCCCATCCAAAACAACATTCTTGACGCGAGCACATCGAATTACAATTTTTAATTAAACAGAAAACCATGACGAGATTTTTAGAATTTATAAGCGGCTGTTGAAGATAAAATGCCCAATCAAAATTTTCAAAGAAGTTCTCTCATAATTACCCAATTTATTAATTAACACAGTAATTTGTTATTAAAACACAGAGAAACGATTTGCTATATTTTTACTACAAAATGTTTATTGATATATCGACATATACAATAAAATTACGACTTCTTATAATTATATAATTCTTATTCTATTTATATTACTTATATATATATATATATAAACAATCTTTATTAGGCTATCGACCCCATAGGGTCTTTCCGCCTTATTACTTATATTATTATAATTCTTATAATAACGACGTATTTCGACTTCTTATGGTCATTTTCAAGTGATTATTTTTATATTTAGTTTTATATTTATATTTAGTGATTTTATTATTACTACTTTGTATTATATTATTAGATCATAACATCAATATTTTGACCATAACATAGCAGAAAATTAAACCAGTACTGTAGCTTAAAATAGTGGATATTAAAATTTGAGTCAGCAGTTGCAGTTTTATATATCCATTATACGAAGTTTTTGCAAGGTTGTGTCGCAAATTTTGCATTGCACATGTACAGTCGTGCTCACATAAATCTAGTACAAGATATTTCATTACAATAGCAATTTTATATAGCAATATCAATTTGTTTGTACTAGATTTATGTGAACATGACTGTATATTAAATTTGAGTACATATTGTTAAAATCCATAATAACAAGTATATGTTTTTTAAAGTTATTTTAATAAGTACATGGTATTTAGTTATATTTATTTTATTATTTATTTTTATCGTCTAATTAGTTTCAGTTTATAAAAGAACCTTCTTCAGAAGGAAATACATTTTCTTTCAACAGTTTTGACATTTCAAATGATTGAGTTGCACGCGCATGCAATTTTGGTTGCATAACAAGTGCATTTTCGCAATGCAATTGATACTGTCGTTTAAAAACTGAACATAGCCTATATTCAGAGATAACAAAATGCGGGGTATATACAGGGTGTATCAGCCGAATGGAATAAATTCAATAATAAATAAATGGGGGCGTGTTCGAAAAAACGCTCGGACACGTCGATTGTTATTTTTAGTTGCGCATTTTTTTCAACAAAAACTTTTTATACAGGGTGTGTCATGTGACCGTGGCCAATACCAACTTTCTTATTTTATATGCAACACCTGGTATATTATTCAATTTTTGGATTCTTCAGAAAATTCTAGACATATTTTATGTACAATGTCCTATACCTATCTTCAACTGTTTCGGAAATATTAAGTGTTTTCAGATTTATTGCAAAAATTAACATTAAAAAAAGAAAATTATTTGATTACAGAAATACGTTACAACACACTCAAAAACTAATAAGTAATACTGTTTATTTCTTGATAATGTAAAAAACAAAAAAAAACAATAAATTTCAATCTAGGAGATGTTCAAAATGCTCGCCGTGAACGTCTTGGCAACATCCTAATCTTAAATAGAAATTTCTTCTAACGTTACTCAACATCTCAGGCGTGACCGATTTAATCGCAAGCATTATTCGTCTTCTTAAGTCAGCTAAGTCCAGGGGTTTAGTTTTGTATACAATACTTTTGACATATCCCCATAAGAAGAAGTCTAATGACGTCAGATCAGGGGATCGTGCTGGCCATTCCATCGATCCTCGCCTCCCTATCCACCGATTTGGAAATATTCGGTTAGGGTAGTTCCGGACATTGATTTGGTAATGATCCGAAACAGTTGAAGATAGGTATAGGACATTGTATATGAAATATGTCTAGAATTTTCTGAAGAATCCAAAAATTGAATAATATACCAGGTGTTGCATTTAAAATAAGAAAGTTGGTATTGGCCACGGTCACATGACACACCCTGTATAAAAAGTTTTTGTTGAAAAAAATGCGCAACTAAAAATAACAATCGACGTGTCCGAGCGTTTTTTCGAACACGCCCCCATTTATTTATTATTGAATTTATTCCATTTGGCTGATACACCCTGTATAGCATGTATATAATACAAAAATATATGTTTGCATGTTAATTTAGCTCAATTTAAACCTAAACAAACGCTTGATGCCTAAAGAGGCAGATTGTTGAATATTCATAGTGTTAATAAGAAAAAAAAAGTTTTTTCATAGGTGGATAAAAAGACCGATTTGTAGGTTTCAAAATATCTTTGTTTCAAAACCTTTAAACTGTAGGTAAAAATCGGCTGGAAGAGTAGTAGTAGTAATAGCAGGTAGTAGCAAGACTTTAAAATATCTTAAAGTATTTTTTTTTAACTATAAATGATAGTTCTAACTCAGTAGTTCTGAGTTAGAACTATTACGTACTACGACGTTAGAACTCAGTTCTAACGTAGCTTTAAGCTCCAATTCCCGTATATTGGGATACGCTTAGCCAAAAAAAAAAAAAAATCTAACCCAACTTTAATCATCGATTTGTACAAATATACAAGTAAATCTTATATGCTTATTGAATTCCTAGATAGTGATTTGGAATACAACTTTACTTTCTCTCCAATACAAGAAAGTGCAAGGGTAAACGGGAAAGTGCACATTACATGAAAACCGTGTACCTATATATAGTATTGAAAAAGTAGTAACAATAAAGCAAACGTGAAACTTTTACGTATAGACAGTTTCTACCAAATGCGAAATTCTTCATTCATTAGAAGCCAATTCATGGCAGCTATTTTTTCGTCTGTCTGTGTTAAAGTCATGTTTTTTCGTCGCTTATTCTGGCTAATTACACAAGGAAAGACCTTTTAATTGCCCATTCACGTTTTCCGATCTCCCGTGCCATTACACGGCCACTCGGAAGTGTTTGGTGTAAGTTCAAGGGTGCTCATGTAAGTGCACACTTCCTGTTTAGTTGACGCTTATATGTGTTTTTTGTTTACAATTTTAGCACATCATTATATTCACAGTATGTGCGCATCTTTGCGATATAAAATCTAGAAGAAAATCGAATAATAATTGACAAATTTGACAAAGTTTCAGTATTAAATAAGGGAGAAAATCAAACATACCGTTCTGAATTGACAAGTATGGCTATTACTGAAATTTCTGAAAAATTATTATTTGCACATTTGATATTATATTCATGTACAGTATACCTGAAACTAAATCCCATAAAAATTTGCCAAAGTTTCGGTATTCAATAAGGGAGAAAATCAAGCATATAACCATTGATTATAATACCCTTATAGATACCCAACCCAATGTAAATTTTGTACGCGCCTGGGCCTATCGAAGGGTATCATAATCAATGATATAGCCTTCTTCATTGACAAGTATGGGTCAGCTACTACAGAAATTTCTGAAAATTTATTATTTGCAAATTTCCTACATGGCAGTTACATTAATAGATATATACCTAATAAATTTAATGATGTTAAAATTAAATTAAACTTAGTGCCCAAACATTTTGAGCTACTACTGTACTTTTCTGCTATAGCATTATAAACAAATGACAAATGTTGCTGCAAATTTATATAGTAAACCAAATTTCCCTCTCCACATTTAGCGCTAGTTCCAAAAGACAGTACACCTACTACCACGTCTTTGCAGATTAATGGGCTTCCGGAATCGCCTTGGCAAGGCCCTTTTGTTATTGCATTAACGCACAATGTGCTAAGACTGGAACAGTCCACGTTCAACAGAACGTCTGTGCTCCTCAGAACATCGGTTGATTGTGAATCTTCAGAGATTCCCCATCCTGCAGCAGTACACAAACCAAGAAAATACGGTGAAAGATGCTCATTTCTATCGATGAGCTTTGCTATTTGGATGGTAGGTCCTATTTTGAAAGGCCTATCAAGCTTCATCATCAATAGATCCCATTTATTCAAGGTTAGAGAGTATGTAACTTTACGGCTGTTATGGCAATTTGCTATTGCACTTCCCATGCAGCAGATTATTTGGCTCTTACTGTTCGTGTCATCGATACAATGGGCAGCACTCAACACCCATGATGGATGGACGTAGAAACCTGAGCAACTTCCTCCTTTAGTCGAAGTAATTCGAACATTGACTTTTACCATGAATGGGAAGTCTTCGATGTCAGGTTCAATGCCGTGGTGAATTTTTCTTTCGGAACTTGCGAGTTTCAGGAGCAATAATGTACACGTGCATAAGAAGATTCTGTACATCGCTTTACGTAATCATAGATTTTGGCAGGGCACATAATTTATATGGATGAAAATTTAACTGAAACTAATTTACGCATTATTTGAATTTACTCCTACCTTTCATGAATGACACTTATGCATGACATGTATTGTGTCAATTTTTCTATTTTGACGGTGTTTGACTTTCCTCCGTTCCTTCCGCACTGACCTGCGAGCTTGGCCGGAAATGAATCGAAACTCTGGGCGTCTAGTGCCGCTGGCCAATTTATAACTTCGGGTCAGATAGTCACTTTTTTATTGTTGATTTTGCATTAGTCGTTCTTCAGAACTAGAAAATTTACGGCGTCGTCCGACAAATCCGAATCGTTTCGATGGTGATCATTCAATAATGTATAATTTCTAAATTCACTTGTTCAAATTTTCGCAAATCTAAATGTCCAATCCAAAATTTAATGTGATATTCATTATACTGATGATTTTCCGCTTCCAATGAAATGCCATACGTCTTTGTACGTCTTATTTGAGGTTTTTATTGTATTTGTAATATGGTATTTATTAAAAACGCGATTTTTGTAGTATTTATTATCTGTTAAAATCAAGATAATATATTAATATGGTCAGAACTATTATATCATGACTACAGTTCATTTACGTCTGCGATGGTGAGGTAATTTCACAGCGGTGTGCCAACCTTGACGCTATGCTTCCTTCATCTCACACTAAGCATCTCGGACGTGGCCTTATAATTATTGTTTAGGAATAATAATTCCATCTGAATAAAGATCTCACAAATTTACATAAAATACGAATCAACACAGCTAGAAAACATCAGCACTGAATTGTCTAGAATTAATGCACTTACACGTTGAATAATCGTCGCTTGTGGGTTTTGCCTTCAGTTTTCGAATATTTTATAACATAGTATGTTGTTCTGGCATCCTTGAGGTAAATTGAAAATGGTTAAATTGTCAATTAAGTGAGCAGGATTTTTGTGAGCATTGTAAATTACGGAAGAGTCATCACGCAAATATCTGATGGTTGGATATTTGAGGAATGCTGCAAATGCGAGGGAATCCCCAGACGTGCTTGAACACATGCGTTATGGCCAGGTATTTTCACACTTATATCATACATAAGTTTCCATATCCAGTGTTATTAAACATGATAATTAATAGTTATTTATATTATTAGTGAAGCCAATATTATTAGAAGCATTATTGCAGAATTTAGATTGTGATGTTCGCAGATGACGAGGTCACAGACCGAGTTATCTGTAATCACACGAGTTGCTGTAGTATGCTTGAATCCAAGCATGGTATACATTTTTTTATCTACAACTGAGCAAAATAACGAAAACACCAAGATCATATTCAGTTTTACAATTTTTCAATCCAAAACCGATCTTCCAATCCATCAAATCCAGTCAAATTTGTTATAAACAAAGTGGAAATTTGTATATTACACCACTAGTGGTAAAATAAGTATCATTATTCACGTGATTTCAAACTCTGTATTATAATTTGCTTAGAGAGTGTCTTCTTTCATATACTTGTATCTTGATATAGTCTTACCTAAAATAAAATGTTACCTAAATGTAAGAAATAATATGAATGCTTAATGAAATATACAATAAATTATTATATTCCAAGATAATAGACATCGACACAAAACAATAATTAATTTCCGTTGCATCACTGAATCAGTTTGTCCAACATGACAATAAGAAAACCCAGCCGACTCGGACAAAAAGGTCGTGAATGTATATTACATAACATTTGCATTATGACTTACCGTAATTATAGAAAAGTCTGACTTTATAATTGTATTATAAACGCTATTAATAGATAAGGTAAATAGTTTCAAACAAATTATATTACTTCAAGCGAATAAGCATGTAGACAATTTCTCTTATATTTGTTTCAGTAGTTCTAATACATGTATGCAACAAATAATTCATATAAAATACATACACTCTTTAGTAATTACTTGTGCAAATTTTGTTGCAACTACCACCAACAAAACAGATCTTGATGCACCAACTTTCTGCAGCATGTCTCTATATTTCCAAGACCGTATGGAGGTTTCTCATTAGTATTGAAATAGTAGTAACCATGCTCAGCTTCAGGAGTCTCTTTTCCAAAAAGTAGAGACTTGCTATAATCACATTTACATTGGATCAATCCCGTAGTACACAAGAAAGCGACGAAGTTTTCCGTATCTATAGACTCGATGAAGTAAGAGACGCTTCTCTGATGACTGCAGATATAAACTGTAAAGGAAACAGGTATATAAGTTGTGCAAAGAAAATAGGTATATAAGTTGTGCAAAGCAAATAGGTATATAAGTTGTACAGTCATCTCTTCAAATTGCTTACATAACAATTTAATACTGGTTATTTGTTCAGTTTTGATATTGCGGTACTTCAGAAGTTCAGAAGGTTTTTGTAGCTCAATGATAAATTTTGTCAGACGAAATCATTTCAAGAAAACATTGGTACATGAAATTTTGTCCAACATTACTTAGTTTAGTTGAATTTGTCTTCAAGGGTCATTTAATATGTGCTGGATGGGTCCTGACCATTCGAGCATTCCTGCTCACAAATTCTTGAGAGAAGTGAGCTCCAACCAGATAATTCCTGGAAGTTTTTATACTCTGCTGTTGTTGAGCATTAAACCACCAAAATGGGCAAAACGTGGTGTTTTCGACCATTTTGGGCATTAAGTCACAAATCCCCTGCTGAATGGCTACTGACCATCCGAGAAATCCTGGTCACAAATTCCTGAGAGAGGAGACGTTCGACCAGATAATTCCTGGAAGTTTTTATACTGTGCCGTTGTTGGGCATTAAACCACCAAAATGGGCAAAAACGTGGTATTTTCAACCATTTTGGACGCTTGGTCAAAAATCCCCTGCTGGATGGCTCTTGACCATCTGAGCAATCTTGGTCACAAATTCTTGAGAGAGGAGACGTCCAACCAGATAATTCCTGGAAGTTTTTATACTCTGCCGTTGTTGAGCATTAAACCACCAAAATGGGCAAAACGTGGTGTTTTCAACCATTTTGGGCGCCTGGTCATTTATCCCCTGCTGGATGGCTCCTAACCATCCGATCAATCCTGGTCATAAATTCCTGAGAGAGGAGATGTTCGACCAGATAATTCCTGGAAGTTTTTATACTCTGCCGTTTTTGAACATTAAACCACCAAAATGGGCAAAAATGTGGTGTTTTCGACCATTTTGGACGATTGGTTACAAATCCCCTGCTGGATGGCTCTTGACCATCCGAAAAATCCTGGTCATAAATTCCTGAGATAGGAGACGTTCGACCAGATAATTCCTGGAAGTTTTTATACTCTACCGTTGTTGAGCATTAAACCACCAAAATGGGCAAAAACGTGGAGTTTTCGACCATTTTGGGCGCTTAAAGACAAATTTATACGTAACTTGGAGATAACGTAATTACTTTCATATACGCCGTATTTAAATTACATCATTTATCTGACAAATTTTATCCGTAAGCTAACAAAAAAACCATTTATGTATGTACAGTTATGCTCACATAAATCTAGTACAAGAAATTAGGTTACAATAGCAATTTTATATAGCAATGTCAAATTTTTTGTACTAGATTTATGTGAGCATGACTGTACATGTACATTAGTTTAAAAATGATTATATATTTACATGATACTAATAAATTTTAAATTTACGTATTGTTCTGAAGTTCGATTTTTCACGCGAAATTGCGTAAACTGTGTTTTTACGCACTGTCCACAGTGCGTAAAGTGATACTTTATAACAGAAGTACTATCTTTGTTTTAATTGGTGAGTGTGTAATAGTTATTTTACGCACAGTTGATGTTTTTACGCACAGGTGATTTTTTTACGTACTTGTGCTACAAAGTATCACTTTACGCACAGTTGATGATTTTACGCATAGGTAATTTTTTTCGCATTTGTGCTACAAAGTATCACTTTACGCACAGTTGATGATTTTACGCATAGGTGATTTTTTTTTCGTACTTGAGCTACAATGTATCACTTTACGCACTGTGAACAGTGCGTAAAAACATAGTTTACGCACTGACGTAGAAGCGACGAAGTTAAGTTCGGTAAAGATTTTGTTCTACGACATTGCGTAAACTATGTTTTTACGCACTGTTCACAGTACGTAAAGTGATACTTTGTAGCACAAGTGCGTAAAAAAATCACCTATGCGTAAAATCATGAACTGTGCGTAAAGTGATACTTTGTAGCACAATTACGTAGAAAAATTATCTAAGCGTAAAATCTTTACGCACTGTAAAAACATAGTTTACGCACTGTCGTAGAAGCGACGAAATGAAGTGCGGTAAAGATTTGTTTCTACGATATTGCGTAAACTATGTTTTTACGCACTGGTCACAGAGCGTAAAGTTATACTTTCTAGCACAAGTGCGCAAAAAAATCACCTGTGCGTAAAATCATTAACTGTGCGTAAAGTCATACTTTGTAGCACAAGTGCGTAAAAAAATCACCCATGCGTAAAATCATCAACTGTGCGTAATGTCATATTTTGTAGAACAAGTGCGTAAAAAATTCACCTGTGGGCAAAAACATCAACTGTGCGCAAAATAAGTTTTACACACTCACCAATTAAAACGAAGATAGTATTTCGCATCAAATTTGAGTTTGTTTTACCTATTCGCACTTAGTACTGATATATTTTCGTAAAGTAGTGGTTTACGAAAAAAACAGTGAACAGTGCGTAAAAATATTGTTTACTCACTGTCGTAGAAGCGACGAAGTGAAGTTCGGTAAAGATTTTTTTCTACGATACTGCGTAAACTATATTTTTACGCACTGCTCACAGTGCGTAAAGTGATACTTGGTAGCAAAAGTGCGTACAAAAATCACCTATTCGTAAAATCATTAACTGTGCGTAAAGTGATACTTTGTAGCACAATTACGTAGAAAAATTACCGAAAGTATCACTTTACGCATGTGTACAGTGCGTAAAAACATAGTTTACGTAATGTCGTAGAAGCGACGAAGTGAAGTTTGGTAAAGATTTTGTTCTACGATATTGCGTAAATTATGTTTTTACGTACTGTTGACAGTGTGTAAAGAGATACTTTGTAGCACAAGTGCGTAAAAAAAATCACCTATGCGTAAAATCATTAACTGTGCGTAAAGTGATACTTTGTAGCACAATTACGTAGAAAAATTACCTAAAGTACCACTTTACGCACGTGTACAGTGCGTAAAAACATAGTTTACGTAATGTCGTAGAAGCGACGAAGTGAAGTTCGGTAAAGATTTTGTTCAACGATATTGCGTAAACTATGTTTTTACGTACTGTTGACAGTGTGTAAAGAGATACTTTGTAGCACAAGTGCGTAAAAAAATCACCTATGCGTAAAATCATTAACTGTGCGTAAAGTGATACTTTGTAGCACAATTACGTAGAAAAATTACCTAAAGTAGCACTTTACGCACGTGTACAGTGCGTAAAAACATAGTTTACGTAATGTCGTAGAAGCGACGACGTGAAGTTCGGTAAAGATTTTTTCTCTACGACATTGCGTAAACTATGTTTTTACGCGTAAAGTGATACTTTGTAGCACAGGTGCGTAAAAATAATCACCTATGCGTAAAATCATCAACTGTACGTAAAGTGATATTTTGTAGCACAAGTGCGTAAAAAATCACCTGTACGTAAAAACATTAACAGTGCGTAAAATAAGTTTTACACTTTCACCAATTAAAACAAAGATAGTATTTTGCATCAAATTTGAGCTTGCTTTTCAGCTGTTCGCATTTACTGTACTGATATATTTTCGTAAAGTAGTGGTTTACGAACTTGCATCCTAAATAACTGTAATGAATGACTTTATGATTAATTATTTTACCAAAAAACTAGAACTCTTCTGAAGTTCGGTAAAGAATATTAAAATTTAACAACTGCAATAAGATATCACCAAAGATACTATTTTTTTACATGCCAAAACAAATCTTTATGTTATAATATCAAATACGTATACCGCAATATAAACCTTCATTGGTAATATATGGCAATATCAAAATCATTGGAAATATAGTGCAATATCAAAATCATTGGCTATGTATGACAATATCAAAGTCATTGGCAAATTAACACTGCAGTAAAATATCACCAGAGATACTTCTTGTTACATGCCAAAACAATTTTTTATGTTATAATACCAAATACGTATACCGCAATATAAAACTTCAGTGGCAATATATGGCAATATCAAAATCATTGGAAATATAGTGCAATATCAAAATCATTGGCAATATATGACAATACCAAAGTCATTGGCAAATTAACTGGTGTACTTTTTGTTAAATGCCAAAACAAATCTTTATGTTATAATACCAAATACGTATGCCACAATATAAACCTTCATTGGTAATATATGGCAATATCAAAATCATTGGAAATATGGTGCAATATCAAAATCATTGGTAATATATGACAATATCAAAGTCATTGGCAAATTAACTGGTGTACTTTTTGTTACATGCCAAAACAAATCTTTATGCTATAATACCAAATACGTATACCGCAATATAAAACTTCATTGGCAATATATGGCAATATCAAAATCTTTGGAAATATATGGCAATATCAAAATCATGGGCAATATATGACAATATCAAAGTCATTGGCAAATTACCTACTGCAGTAAAATATCACCAGAGATACTTTTTGTTACATGCCAAAACAAATCTTTATGTTATATTTCCAAATACGTATACCGCAATATAAAACTTCATTGGCAATATATGGCAATATTAACTTCATTGGAAATATATGGCAATATCAAAATCGTTGGCAATATATGTCAATATCAAAGTTATTGGCAGATTAAGTGGTGTCCAATAGGAAAAAAATTATCATACATTTTGTCATGTTGTCATGATCAATTACACAGCTTTTCTGAAGTGTTCCACCATTTGCGTAATAGTTTACATGGCCCACAACTTCCGTCGTCCCAAAAACTCCTGAGTTGGTATAAAGCGCGACGACAAATTCGGCGTCCTTGCTGGATAAACGTTTCGACTCATCATCGGTGTTAAACCCTGGTCCAGCGGGGTCCAGGCCGGTAATTTTGGCCAGGGTTTTGCCATGGTTTTGTTGCAACCGTTTGCCTGCGTAACCAGAAACCTGGGCGCCCAACGAATGCCCAACAACGTGAACCTTTTCAGGCAGCACACCTAACTCGTGAATCAAGTCAGCCACAACATATCCTGAAATTTGTGGAATTGTATGTGGAGGATTGCAGAAATTGGCTGGCTACTTACCAACTTCATCTACTGAATCAGATGAACCCGTGAAGTATGGGTCATAGGACAACTCAGACCAGTCCACCGTAATGGTGTTGAAGTTGCCCTTTTGTATGTACTTATCGATAAAACGCCTGTAATATTCTACTGAGCGGTCTTCAATCCAGCCGTGAATGAGAAAAATAGTATCATGATCTTTATTGACAACATCGAAGTTTGTTCTGTTCAAAGTGATGGTCTTGTATGCAGTGTTTGCGTTCGTTATTTCAAATGTAACGGAATCTGATGCATTTTTTCCTGTAGAACATAGATTTTGATCAGTAGCTGAATGATGGAAGCACTTGTGGATAGAATCCAATATATGAGCCGTAGATTTTGAAAGTGGGGCAACTCTATTTCATCCAATTGGACGAAATTCATCCAAACTTGTCAAAAGTAAAAGTTATAAAAGTTAAAAAAAAGTTATAAAGTTATACAAAAGTTATAAATTTCAACGATATTGGGATAGTAAGTGAAAAATTTTATTATTTAAAAATCCTAGCAGCAAAAAAAGTTCGTCTCAGTTATTATGTGTCATATTAAACTTACCTGAAACGCAGATAATAACGGCGACAAATACGATAATTTATTGAAACTTCATTGTTAAGAATAGACATTTTGTAATGTTTTGTACTCTTATATACTGGACAAACACTTCTAATTATGACATTCAACAGCCGAATTTTCATTCCAGTGAAATTATATACAAAAAGTAGCCAGTCCATGTCAATAATTCAGGATAACAGAAATTTCTTTTCGCAATTTGGTAAATGCTTACCTCAACAATGTAATCGCAAAAAGTTTATGTTCGGTATTCTTGAATATAATTGCTTTTCTACATATGCACGTAACATTCAAGCCATATTTTTAAATAATTATATTTTGTTTTGTCCAATCTACATATAATGTGTGGCAGAATATATGCAATAACTACTTTTTATCGATTTCTCAAAAAAAATTATTCTTTGTAGTAAATTGATTTGATAAAACTCCAAAATATATTTGATAAAATTAATAAATAAAACTGATTTTGATAAATAAATAAACTGTTTGATAAACGAGTAAATTGATTTGATAAAACTACAATATATATTTGATAAAATTAATAAATAAAAGTTAGTCAAAATCTGTACGATGCCTTATAATGATATTAAGTTTCCTCCACAAAGTAAGCCAAAAGAACCCATTTTGTAATCATCTAATATTCTTAGCCTTACACCAACCATTGTTTATTTTGAACTCAACAACTAGAGAAAGCTTGAATGCACAATGTTAAGTTTATACTAACAATGCACAGTTTAATATCAAAATACGAGATGTACGTACATTATGGTAAATAGACTCACATGTGCAAGTAGAAAGTATTGTCGAGTAATTTTCTATTAAACCGCAAAACAAACGAGTTTTGCGTGTCCGCGTGCTCATTAGTTCGAGACCCATTAATGTCTTAATTAATTTAAATATCAAATCCTACATACAGTGTCTTAGTCATCTTACATGTTACGGATCGTGGCTGCACGAAATGGTGATTAAAATTTCTTAAAAAACACATGCGTCAAGACCTGAAATTAATTGTCCTGAAAGATGTTATTACGCTGATATACTTACATTTATTTTTTCCGCTTATTCCACTAACAATGGCTCAGGAAAATTCATGATCAAATTCATAAATATAACAACATCGATCTAGGTACTGCATAATTTTATCGATTTTTATTAATTGAATGCAGGAATATCACACTCATATTAAGTTGTTTTGTAGAAGAAAAAAAACAATCTCCATTTTAAGTAATTAGAATTGATAATTTAAGTCACTACTGAATCTGCTCCAGGAGTTAAAGAATCTGAACATTACTCTCTAAATTGTCTTAAATTATCTAATATAACTGTCAAAATATGTCAAATTTGTAAATGTATATCATATTTACAGCTAAAATACACTGTGTATCAGCCAAATGGAATAAATTCGATAATAAATAAATGGGGGCGTGTTCGAAAAAACGCTCGGACACGTCGATTGTTATTTTTAGTTGCGCATTTTTTTCAATAAAAACTTTTTATACAGGGTGTGTCGTGTGACCGTGGCCAATACCAACTTTCTTATTTTAAATGCAACACCTGGTATATTATTCAATTTTTGGTTTCTTCAGAAAATTCTAGACATATTTCATGTACAATGTCCTATACCTATCTTCAACTGTTTCGGAGATATTAAGTGTTTTCAGATTTATTGCAAAAATTAACATTAAAAAAAGAAAATTATTTGATTACAGAAATTCGTTACAACACACTCAAAAAGTAATAAGTAATACTGTTTATTTCTTGATAATGTAAAAAAAACAAAAAAAAAAAAAATTCAATGGAGGAGATGTTCAAAATGCTCGCTGTGAACGTCTTGGCAACATCCTAATCTTAAATAGAAATTTCTTCTAACGTTACTCAACATCTCAGGCGTGACCGATCTAATCGCAAGCATTATTCGTCTTCTTAAGTCGGCTAAGTCGAGGGGTTTAGTTTTGTATACAATACTTTTGACATATCCCCATAAGAAGAAGTCTAATGACGTCAGATCAGGGGATCGTGCTGGCCAATCCATCGATCCTCGCCTCCCTATCCACCGATTTGGAAATATTCGGTTGAGGTAGTTCCGGATATTGATTTGGTAATGGGGCGGTGCTCCTCTTGCTGAAATCATATCATATTCCTGAGATGTTGAGTAACGTTAGAAGAAATTTCTATTTAAGATTAGGATGTTGCCAAGACGTTCACGGCGAGCATTTTGAACATCTCCTCCATTGAAATTTATTGTTTTTTTTTTGTTTTTTTACATTATCAAGAAATAAACAGTATTACTTATTAGTTTTTGAGTGTGTTGTAACGAATTTCTGTAATCAAATAATTTTCTTTTTTAATGTTAATTTTTGCAATAAATCTGAAAACACTTAATATTCCGAAACAGTTGAAGATAGGTATAGGACATTGTACATGAAATATGTCTAGAATTTTCTGAAGAATCCAAAAATTGAATAATATACCAGGTGTTGCATTTAAAATAAGAAAGTTGGTATTGGCCACGGTCACATGACACACCCTGTATAAAAAGTTTTTGTTGAAAAAAATGCGCAACTAAAAATAACAATCGACGTGTCCGAGCGTTTTTTCGAACACGCTCCCATTTATTTATTATTGAATTTATTCCATTTGGCTGATACACCCTGTATGTAAAATCTGACATATGCTTTTTTCTATAAGCAGTATTTCTTTGGTTTTTTGACTTAACCAAATACTTTTTTAACCCCGTGTGGAGACGGGTTAGAAGTTAGAATATCTCCACCGCTCTTCCTGCGTGTCGTAAGAGGCGACTAATGGATGTCATTTTACTTTATCACAAGAGATATAGATTCTATCTTACTTACAATGTAAAATATGATTTCCAAATTAAAGATTTAAATGTAATTGTCAAAATATGTTAAATTTGTAACATTATGGCACATTTATTGCTCAAATGGTTGTCATATTTCTTAATTTATCTATTTACATCAATCAAATTTTTAATCAAACTGGTCAAGTCTGCCAAATGCAGATCGATAGTAAAGTTGTTAATGTTATAATTTTCTTTTTCAAAGAAAGTTTGGTAGTTGCTCAATATAATAAAGAAAAACATTAATTCCGTTTAGTAGATACAAATGGATTGTATCGTATTTGCTTTAGTCCACATGTAAACCAAAATATTAGAGATAATTAAAAATACGTGGCCAATTAAGTAAACTTTTATGAGATAATAATAATGTATCGCCTGTGCGCTTCTTTGTAGACGTGGCAAATGTCAACCAGCGAACTGTGTGAAATGTCACCAAAAAAAAAAAATCGACCGGATTTTTTTCAAATGGCCGCCGAAACGCATCCGGGTCTGGGCGCCCGTCCAATACACAGAGACGATGCCGAAAGACATAGCCATTAATTACAGGTGCGAGTTTGGACGGTAAAACCGAAAGAGCCGGTCCACTGATTTATCGCTGTTGTTGTCGCCGATGAAGTGAGAGCGTCGGTACCGGATTTATGGTAACGATTTCGGAGCGAATTGTTCCGAAAAACTGGTAATCGCCAATTAGACTGCGATAAATCTCAATGTGCGCAACACAATTTTGGCTTTATATTAATGACTCCACTACGTGAGTCACCAGTGTTGTGTTTTGTTTTAAATATTAATTTCAGTCGTTTGGCTGTCGCCTCAATATTTCCTGGATTGCACAAAAAATTCACACGGCGACAATTAATAATATTTAATGGTGAGGTGTAAAACACCCACGTAACTTACATAAATGATCTCGAGCCATAATACTAATCGAATATGGTGACAGAATAAAATTGACAGGAGAATTTGTTTCAGGTGTACTGTATACGAATCTAAATCAAATTTGCAAATTACAAATTTTCAGAAATTTCAGTAATAGCAAACCCATACTTGTAAATGCAGAAAGTTATATGTTCGATTTTCTCCCTTATTTAATACTGAAACTTTGTTAAATTTTCAGGATAATTAGTTGCAGGTGTATTGTTTACGAATCTGGTATCAAATTTGCAAAAAATAAATTTTCAGAAATTTCAGAAATAGCTAACCCATACTTGTCAATGCCGAAACTTATATGTTTGATTTTTTCCCTTATTTAATACTAAAACTTTGTCAAATTTTCAGGAAGATTAGCTTCAGGTGTACTATATACGAATCTTTTATCAAATTTGCAAATAATAAGTTTTCAGAAATTTCAGTAATAGCTAACTCTACTTGTCAATGCAGAAAGTTATATGTTTGATTTTCTTCTTTATTGAATGATAGAACTTCGCCAAATTTTCAGGAGAATTAGTTTCAGGTGTACTATATACGAATCTAATATCAAATTTGCAAATAATGTATTTTCAGAAATTTCAGTAATAGCTAACCCATACTAATCATTGAAGACAGTTTTATGTTTGATTTTCTCCCTTATTTTAAACTGAAACTATGTCAAATTTTCAGGAGAATTAGTTTCAGGTGTACTGTACATGAATCTAGTATCAAATTTGCATATAATAAATTTTCAGAAATTTCCGAGATAGCTAACCCATACTTGTCAATGTAGAAAGTTATATGATTGATTTTCTCCCTTATTTACCACTGAAAGTTTGGAAAATTTTCAGGATAATTAGATGCAGATGTATCGTTTACGAATCTGGTATCAAATTTGCAAATAAAAAAATTTCGGAAATTTCAGTAATAGCTAACCCATACTTGTCAATGCAGAAAGTTATATGCCTGATTTTCTCCATTATTTAATACTGAAACTTTGTGAAATTTTTAGCAGAATTAGTATGAGGTATACTGTATACAAATCTAATAGCATATTTGTAAGTAATAAATTTTCAGAAATTTCAGTCATTGCTCATTCATACTTGTTAATGCACAAAGTTATATGTTTGATTTTCTCCCTTATTTAATACTGAAATTTTGTCAAATTTTCAGGAGAATTAGTTTCAGGTGTACTATCCATGAATCTAATATCAAATTTTCAAATTAATAAATTTTCAGAAATTTCAGTAATAGCTAACCTATACTTGTCAATGCAAAAAGTTATATGTTAGATATTCTGCCTTATTTAATGCTAAATATTTATCACATTTTCAGAAGAATTGGTTTCAGGTGTATTGTAAACGAATCTTGTTTCAAATTTGCAAATAATAAATTTTCAGAAATTTCAGTATTAGCTGACCCATACTTGTCAATGCAGAAAGTTATGTGTTTGATTTTCTCCCTTATTTACTACTGAAACTTTGTCAAATTTTCAGTAAAAATAGTTTCAGGTGTACTTTATACGAATCTAATATCAAATTTGCAAATAATAACTTTTCTAAAGTTTCAGTAATAGCTAACCCATACTTGTCATTGCAAAAAGTTATATGCCTGATTTTGTCCCTTATTTAATACTGAAACGTTGTCAAATTTTCAGTAGAATTAGCTTCAGGTGAACTATACGCAAATCACATATCAAATTTGCAAATAATAAATTTTCAGAAATTTCAGTAATAGCTAACCCATACTTGTCAATGCAGAAAGTTATATGCCTGATTTTCTCCATTATTTAATGCTGAAACTTTGTCAAATTTTCAGGAGAATAAGTTTCTTGTGTACTGTACATTAATCTAATATCTAATTTGGTAATAATAAATTTTCAGAAATTCCAGTAACAGCTAACCCATACTAGTCAATGCAGAAAGTTATATGTGTGATTTTCTCCGTTATTGAATACTGAAACTTTGTCATATTTTCAGGAGACATAGTTTCAGGTATACTGTACACGACTCTAATGTCAAATTTGCAAATAATAAATTTTCAGGAATTTCAGTAATAGCTAACCCGTACTTGTCAAGGCAGAAAGTTATATCTTTGATTTTCTCCGCTTTTGAATGCGGAAACTTTGTCATATTTTCAGGAAAATTACTTTAAGGTATACTGTAAACGACTTTAATATCAAATTTGCAAAATAATAAATTTTCAGGAATTTCAGTAATAGCTTACCCATACTTGTCAATGCAGAAAGTTAAGTGTTTGATTTTCTGCCTTATTTAATACTGAAACTTTGTCAAATTTGTAGGAGAATTAGTTTCAAGTATACTGTACACGACTCTAATGTCAAATTTGCAAATAATAAAATTTCAGAAATTTCAGTAAAAGCAAACCCGTACTTGTCAAGGCAGAAAGTTATATCTTTGATTTTCTCCGCTTTTGAATGCTGAAACATTCTCATATTTTCAGGAAAATTACTTTAAGGTATACTGTACACGACTCTAATATCAAATTTAAAAATAATAAATTTTCAGAAATTTCAGTAAAAGCTAACCCGTACTTGTCAAGGCAGAAAGTTATATCTTTGATTTTCTCGGCTTTTGAATGCGTAAACTTTGTCATATTTTCAGGAAAATTACTTTAAGGTATACTGTAAACGACTTTAATATTAAATTTGCAAAATAGTAAATTTTCAGAAATTTCAGTAAAAGCTAACCCGTACTTGTCAAGGCAGAAAGTTATATCTTTGATTTTCTCCGCTTTTGAGTGCGGAAACTTTGTCATATTTTGAGGAAAATTACTTTAAGGTATACTGTAAACGACTTTAATATCAAATTTGCAAAATAATAAATTTTCAGGAATTTCAGTAATAGCTTACCCATACTTGTCAATGCAGAAAGTTAAGTGTTTGATATTCAGCCTTATTTAATACTGAAACTTTGTCAAACTTTCAGGAGAATTAGTTTCAGGTGTACTGTACACGAATCTAATATCAAATTAGCAAGTAATAAGTTTTCAGGAATTTCAGTAATAGCTAACCCATACTTGTCAATGCAGAAAGTTAAGTGTTTGATTTTCTGCCTTATTTAATACTGAAACTTTGTCAAATTTGCAGGAGAATTAGTTTCAGGTATACTGTACACGACTCTAATGTCAAATTTGCAAATAATAAATTTTCAGAAATTTCAGTGAAAGCTAACCCGTACTTGTCAAGGCAGAGAGTTATATCTTTGATTTTCTCCGCTTTTGAATGCTAAAACTTTCTCATATTTTCAGGAAAATTACTTTAAGGTATACTGTACACGACTCTAATATCAAATTTGCAAAATAATAAATTTTCAGGAATTTCAGTAATAGCTAACCCGTACTTGTCAAGGCAGAAAGTTATATCTTTGATTTTCTCCGCTTTTGAATGCGGAAACTTTGTCATATTTTCAGGAAAATTACTTTAAGGTATACTGTAAACGACTTTAATATTAAATTTGCAAAATAATAAATTTTCAGGAATTTCAGTAATAGCTTACCCATACTTGTTAATGCAGAAAGTTATATGTGTGATTTTCTCCGTTATTGAATACTGAAACTTTGTCAAATTTTCAGGAGACATAGTTTCAGGTGTACTGTACATGAATCTAATATCAAATTAGCAAGAAATAAGTTTTCAGGAATTTCTGTAATAGCTAACCCATACTTGTCAATGCTGAAAGTTGAGTGTTACATTTTCTGCCTTATTTAATACTGAAACTTTGTCAAGTTTTTAGGAGAATTAGTTTCAGGTGTACTGTACACGAATCTAATATCAAATTTGCAAATAGTAAATTTTCAGGAATTTCAGTAATAGCTAACCCATACTTGTCAATGCAGAAAGTTAAGTGTTTGATTTTCTGCCTTATTTAATACTGAAACTTTGTCAAATTTGCAGGAGAATTAGTTTCAGGTGTACTGTACACGAATCTAATATCAAATTAGCAAGTAATAAGTTTTCAGGAATTTCAGTAATAGCTAACCCATACTTGTCAATGCTGAAAGTTGAGTGTTACATTTTCTGCCTTATTTAATACTGAAACTTTGTCAAGATTTTAGGAGAATTAGTTTCAGGTGTACTATATACGAATCTAATATCAAATTTTCAAATAATAAATTTTCAGAAATTTCAGTAACAGCTAACCCATACTAGTCAATGCAGAAAGTTATATGTGTGATTTTCTCCGTTATTGAATACTGAAACTTTGTCAAATTTTCAGGAGACATAGTTTCAGGTGTACTATACATGAATCTAATATCAAATTAGCAAGACATAAGTTTTCAGGAATTTCAGTAATAGCTAACCCATACTTGTCAATGCTGAAAGTTGAGTGTTACATTTTCTGCCTTATTTAATACTGAAACTTTGTCAAGTTTTTAGGAGAATTAGTTTCAGGTGTACTGTACACGAATCTAATATCAAATTTGCAAATAGTAAATTTTCAGGAATTTCAGTAATAGCTAACCCATACTTGTCAATGCAGAAAGTTAAGTGTTTGATTTTCTGCCTTATTTAATACTGAAACTTTGTCAAATTTGCAGGAGAATTAGTTTCAGGTGTACTGTACACGAATCTAATATCAAATTAGCAAGTAATAAGTTTTCAGGAATTTCAGTAATAGCTAACCCATACTTGTCAATGCTGAAAGTTGAGTGTTACATTTTCTGCCTTATTTAATACTGAAACTTTGTCAAGTTTTTAGGAGAATTAGTTTCAGGTGTACTGTACACGAATCTAATATCAAATTTGCAAATAGTAAATTTTCAGGAATTTCAGTAATAGCTAACCCATACTTGTCAATGCAGAAAGTTAAGTGTTTGATTTTCTGCCTTATTTAATACTGAAACTTTGTCAAATTTGCAGGAGAATTAGTTTCAGGTGTACTGTACACGAATCTAATATCAAATTAGCAAGTAATAAGTTTTCAGGAATTTCAGTAATAGCTAACCCATACTAGTCAATGCAGAAAGTTATATGTGTGATTTTCTCCGTTATTGAATACTGAAACTTTGTCAAATTTTCAGGAGACATAGTTTCAGGTATACTGTACATGACTCTAATGTCAAATTTGCAAATAATAAATTTTCAGAAATTTCAGTAAAAGCTAGCCCGTACTTGTCAAGGCAGAAAGTTATATCTTTGATTTTCTCCGCTTTTGAATGCGGAAACTTTGTCATATTTTCAGGAATATTACTTTAAGGTATACTGTAAACGACTTTAATATCAAATTTGCAAAATGATAAATTTTCAGGAATTTCAGTAACAGCTTACCCATACTTGTCAATGCAGAAAGTTAAGTGTTTGATATTCTGCCTTATTTAATACTGAAACTTTGTCAAACTTTCAGGAGAATTAGTTTCAGGTGTACTGTACACAAATCTAATATCAAATTAGCAAGTAATAAGTTTTCAGGAATTTCAGTAATAGCTAACCCATACTTGTCAATGCTGAAAGTTGAGTGTTACATTTTCTGCCTTATTTAATACTGAAACTTTGTCAAGTTTTTAAAAGAATTAGTTTCAAATGTACTGTACACGAATCTAATATCAAATTTGCAAATAGTAAATTTTCAGGAATTTCAGTAATAGCTAACCCATACTTGTCAATGCAGAAAGTTAAGTGTTTGATTTTCTGCCTTATTTAATACTGAAACTTTGTCAAATTTGTAGGAGAATTAGTTTCAAGTATACTGTACACGACTCTAATGTCAAATTTGCAAATAATAAAATTTCAGAAATTTCAGTAAAAGCAAACCCGTACTTGTCAAGGCAGAAAGTTATATCTTTGATTTTCTCCGCTTTTGAATGCTGAAACTTTCTCATATTTTCAGGAAAATTACTTTAAGGTATACTGTACACGACTCTAATATCAAATTTAAAAATAATAAATTTTCAGAAATTTCAGTAATAGCTTACAGGTGTACTGTACACGAATCTAATATCAAATTAGCAAGTAATAAATTTTCAGGAATTTCAGTAATAGCTAACCCATACTTGTCAATGCTGAAAGTTGAGTCTTACATTTTCTGCCTTATTTAATACTGAAACTTTGTCAAGTTTTTAGGAAAATTAGTTTCAGGTGTACTGTATACGAATCTTGTATAAAATTTTAAAATAATAAATTTTCAGAAATTTCAGTAATAGCTTACCCATACTTGTCAATTCAGAAAGTTATGTGTTTGATTTGTCCCCTTATTTAATGCTGAAAGTTTGTTAAATTTTCAGTAGAATTAGCTTCAGGTGTACTGTACACGAATTTAGTATCGAATTTGAAAATAATAAATTTTCAGAAGTTTCAGTAATAGCTCACCCATACCCATCAATGCAGAAAGTTATATGTGTAATTTTCTCACTTATTTAATGCTGAAACTTTGTCAAATTTTAAGTAGAATTAGTTTCAAGTGTACTTTATACGAATCTGATATCAAATTTGCACATAATTTTTTTTCTGAAGTTTCAGTAATAGCTAACCCGTACTTGTCAAGGCAGAAAGTTATATGTTTGATTTTCGCCCTTATTTACTACTGAAAGTTTGGCAAATTTTCAGGACCATAAGTTGCAGGTGTATTGTATACGAATCTTTTATCAGATTTGCAAATAATAAATTTTCAGAAATTTCAGTAATAGCTTACCCACACTTGTCAATGCAGAAAGTTATATGTTTGATTTTCTCCATTATTGAATGCGGAAACTTTGTTATATTTTCAGGAAAATTACTTTAAGGTATACTGTACACGAATCTAGTATCAAATTTTCAAATAATGAATTTTCATAAATTTCAGTATTAGCTGACCCATACTTGTCAATGCAGAAAGTAATGTGTCTGATTTTCTCCCTTATTTACTACTGAAAGTTTGGCAAATTTTCAGGAGAATTAGTTTGAGGTGTATTGTATACGAATCTTGTATCAAATTTGCAAGTAATGAATTTTCAGAATTTTCAGTAATAGCTAACGCATACTTGTCAATGCAGAAAGTAATATGTTTGATTTTCTCCGTTATTGAATGCGGAAACTTTGTAATATTTTCAGGAAAATTACCTTAAGGTGTACTGTACACAAATCTGATATCAAATTTTCAAAATAATAAATTTTCAGAAATTCAGTAATAGCGTGCCCACACTTGTCAATGCAGAAAGTTATATGTGTGATTTTCTCCTTTATTTATCCCTGAAACTTTGTCATTTTTTTAGGAGAATTAGTTTCAGGTGTACAGCAGACAAATATTATATCAAATTTACAAATAATAATTTTTCAGAAATTTCAGTAATAGCTAACCCATACTTGTCAATGCAGAAACTTATATGTTTGATTTTCTTCCTTATTTAATACTGAAACTTTGTTAAATTTTCAGGAGAATTAGTTTCAGGTGTTCTGTATACGGATCTAATAAGCAAGAAATGCAGTCGGTATCGAATATTTAGCGTTTAGGATGTTGTGGATTTGAAGATTTAATGACGGTATTCAACTGTCGACATAAAGGTTGAAATAAAATTCATTACGCGACATGCAAATTTAAAAATATTTACAACCTACGTAATAACCCAATATCCGTGTACGTATTAAAAATAGATTTCGATGTTGATAATAAGAGTACACAAATAATGCAAAAAACGACTAGTTGACATTATTTCAACGCGAGATTCCGAACATTCTTGCACAATTTACAACACCTCGTGCCTCACCCTCTTTGTCGCTCCTTCGTCGGTCGTCCCGAGATAATCCTTCCATCAGCATTCCTGATGTCGTCGAGCTTGGCCAGCGGTCGGTTGTAAATCACTCTGAAGACGACCAGCAGGCGCCGAAACGAATTCCCGAGAAGGTCGTCAGTCGGCCTTCCATGTCCTCGTGGGACGGTCAGCGCTGGACCGGGCCAGGGTTCAAAGATTCAAAGGTGCACCGATCACTTGGCGATCTTGAATTTGCATATAGCGAAAACATTCCGGGTCTGAGCCGGTCTGTCCGGAATCCGCACATAAAACGGCTCACGTGCGCCTCCCTGACGCACGTTTTACGGTGACCTGCCACGTTTTTACAACCTATTTTAATAGCCCTAGGGCAATAAAATAGGAACGGCCGTTTCGGCGTGCTTTACGGCGGAATTTATGCGCTTTACGTTTTAAACAGATTTTTTTTCACGTATTCGTAACCTTTACTTGCAATTAGGACAACAATTTAGCAACGGAATTGCAGAAAATTTAATAACAAAGTTAAATTTTCTACTGGAAAGTCTACGAAACGTATACGACTTTATAGGGATATTATCTGCTCGTGTGTTTATAGTGTCCAGTCCTCGACTATGTATAGGAGCACCGATAAGACGTAACATCTGAACAATAAACTACTGATACTTTGTCGAATTTTTAGCAGAATTTGTTTCAGGTGTACTGTACACGAATTTATTATCAAATTTGCAAACATATAATAAATATAAGATGTTTCTAGGTTTATGGTTTTTTAATTATTTTTATTATTTGTTCTTGAACAACGAAGAAAGAAGGAACAACGAGGAAAGAAGAATAAATATAAAAATGTTTCTTGGTTTATGTTGTTTTTATCATTTTTATTATTTATTTATTCACGTCCGAAATGACCAAAGCAAAGACCCGTCTAATTACACTATTTACTAGACAGCAATCCATATTTCTTTAAATTATTTTTCTATGTTCTTACGATTATACCGTATGTAGCTTTAAAACTACCGCAACAACTTTAATTTCAAAATTGAAACCTGTGTATTTAGTTGCATATAGCACAGCACTTAACTAGGCATTTTATTTTGTATAATATAATATTCAATAATATGAATTAAATTTGTATGTACTAGTCATATTCTCTATTTATAGCTCACTATGTCTAATTGTGCTAGTAGAACCGTTAATATTTTTTAATTGCATTTGGCCTGGTTAAAACAATGTCCAATTAATATATTCGTAAATACGATTTTTTTTGTGATTAATTATTTTTAGAAGGATGATTATCATTAGATGAGTAAATCACTTTAAATTATTGTGCTTATAGTTGTCACTATTCACTTCGAGTTTTAATGGGAATTGGCTGTAGAAAATAAAGAAATACATTTCTAAATTAAAACCTGCATATTAAGTAGCATACAACACCAGTGCCTAAACATATATTGTATTTTTGATAATGTATGTAATAAAACGATTCTTCACATTTCATGAGGAACAGTTATTTACGCATTAAAGGAATAACGAATTTATTAATCCGGCACAATCGACTGTACTTATTTTAAGTGCCCTTTTAGGATGTTTATCATCTATATATGATACGTACAGATAAGAGGTTTTTGATTATTATTATTATTCTATTGTTCTATTATTATTCTATTGCGTATGTCCCATATCTCTGTCCCATTTGATTTTGTATAACATTACAAAACAATAAACGAGACAATGGCAACCAAAGCACATAACATAACATAACAAACGTCTAATGGAGATTGAAAATTTCCTAAATATGCAAACAAATATCAAGCGACTTCATTCCAGAATGTTAACCAGAATATTAAAATATTAAAAAATATCAACAGATGCAGCAAATTATGAAAATCGACAGAAAATGTCATTTTAAAATGTCTTGAATGAGTGCAAAATGGTTCAAATGTTCAATTGAACACTTGAAAACTTCAATTGTTTTATCATATCTCAATATTTACTGCCAAATTGTTTTAATAAAAATTTCAGTTACTCTGTTATATCTCAATGAATACTATTATTTTTTTTAAGTTTTCTGTTAGAATTTTAATTATTTGTTTTAAAATTATAATTATTATCAAGATTTTTGCTATTACTGGCAAATTCTGAATTATTTTAGAGAAATTTTTAATTGTTTCGTTAAATCTCAATGATTAATGTCAAATATTCGGTTGCTTTTATGAAGATTTTAATTATTTTTCAAATAATCCGTCGTCAAAAGTCGACCTCAAGCAGTTTGAAAAACTAAATGTCATGACGCTTTTGTTTTATTTCTCACGATTTGCCGTATTTCACTTTATCCGTATGTCATTTAATCGAAAAATTTCTTATGTAATATAGCAACATTTTTATACTGCCACTTCGACAATAAAAAGACCTCTCAAAATCTAGAACAAAAATAGGAGGTTGTTATTAAAAAAAAACAATAGATGATGTAATTACTCAAAAACAAATGATGGTAGTTTTATCCAAGAAAATCGACGTGTTACAGGATTTTTTTGTCAATATAGTTACCTACATACCCCTAAAATTCTATTGAAATCGGTTTAGTCATATCAGCAAAAATAAAAAAGACTAAAAAACAGTTTTGCGCCAATTGGTTTAAAAAAAATAATAAAAAATAAAAATAGTTGTAATAAAATTATACAAGGTACTTATTAAATAAGGTTCGAAAGACACATTAACAAAGTTTGATTGATATGAATTATACAGAGTCTGCAAAATTTAGGGTCAAACTTTTCGAATTTTGAAGCACTTTATTTTTATTATTTAACGTAGAAGCCGCTGTAGGTTGTATTGCCTTTCCATGCGTAATTAAAAAACAAAACATTTTTCCTAATTACAACCTGATTGCAATTCCTAACACAATTAAAGGAATTTGCAGAAATTTAGTTTTATCAAATATTTCAATAGCCATTTTAATGAATAAATATAGAAGGTGGCTTTGAAAAACAATTTATTGAGAAAACAGATTCGCAACCTAACGTTTAACTAATTTTTAATGGCCGACCAGAAATAGGAGTTTGCTCTAGCTCATTAAATGAACTATTTTGGAAAATCCAAGAACTCTTAAACTGCTCAAATATTATAATTTTTAGATTCTAAATTGTGTTACAATTAAATATGCAAATTATTATAAACTAGTATTAGTAGTAACAATATTTTACTTGCTATTTGTTATTTTTGGGAATGTTTTGGTGTAATAATACTTTTTGAAAATATTTAAATAAATGTTATCGGTAATTTAAAATTCCATGCTCTGACTTATATTAACAAGGAATTCAATATACTTATTTTAATTATTACTCGTTGTTTGATGGTCAGGTGATCAAGATTATTATTTTCAGTGTTATAGCATATAATTCATATATACACTAATGAAGATATAATATGAATGAGATTCTATCTATATATTATTAGTGCAGATGTACTGCAAACGATTTCCGGCCAATGCGAAACTGATTATGTTTTCCACAACCATAAAATCACGTTGGAATTATTAATAAAGCATTAACGACATTATCTAAATCTTATCAATACACATTTCTGCATTATATTGCAAAAATGTAATATTAATACCACTAATTACTCGTATAAAAACAGACGGTTACAGACGGTATAATACAGTATTTTTTATCATGGAATATGTTGGATACATGTTAATTATTCTTGTAGTGTCTGTAAGTAGAAATTGTGCTGTATAGAATTGTGAATATATAATATATTTTAAAAGATTCAAATTTATCATGGTGAAGCCAAAGTCGAAGTGAGTGACATCAAATTGTGCACGAATAAGAAATACCCATTCAATGTAAAGGATATTGGTGTAAAGCCTGTAGAGGATGATGTGTTATTAACGTTTAAAGTCAACTCCACTATGGATATTGACAATGAGAATTACGTAGGTAACTAGTAATAAATGTATATGAATAGGTAATAGCAGGGTGATTACAGTATCGACTAAAGGCAGATAGGATGATTGGGAATAAGTATAAACCAATCATTAACATTAAGCAGAAAGGAGCATGCAATGCAGTAATGTCTTATGGAGGAGAGATATACCTGAATGCAGCTAAACAGGCCAAGATACCTCATTACGAAAAGTGCCCAATTGAAAAGGTAATAGGTATTACCTTTAATATTCTTCGATTATAAAGTAGCAAACATAATTCATTTTATAGAAGATACAAGATATACGATTAAACTTTGGTTTTTTCGTACCTACTTGTACCAACATTCTTGGATTAAATTCTAATTAATTTATAAAATATTTCTTTAATATGAGCTATTTTGGAAATTCCAAGAGCTCATAAACTGTCCAAATATTATAGATTCTAAATTGTGTTACAGTTAAATATGCCAATTATTATAAACTTGTGTTAGTAGTAACAATATTTTACTGGCTATCTACTTGCGGTCTCTACGCCTCATATTATAATTTATTATTATAATTATCGCTAAAATATTTTTAATAACTATTATGTATTCCAGGGTCGATACATATTGGATTGGTACCGCATTAAAATATCTGCTATTTCACTGTTCCAAATAGTTCCCCCTGGAAAATACAGATGCTCGTTTAAGCTGTTCAAAATATCTGAACAAGACGAACAATTTTGTATGCAGTTTATGGCATCCAAGTTTTAAAAAAATCTTGTCGGTAACACTTTGTATACCAACACTTATTGGAATAAAGAAATTTGCACATCAATGATGAATTGTACAATTTAAATTTCACCCATATAAGATAACATTTTGTATACCAACACTTATTGCAATAAAGAAATTTGCACATCAACGATAGATTGTACAATTTAAATTTCACCCATATAATCTTCGTGCATATATTTTCTCAAGTTATCTAGTTCTTTTCTAAGCAAAGAACAAAGAAGCAATCATGTTTGGTGATTAAGCCAAGAACGATTCGAATCCCCTTCAAAAAACATGCGAACTAAGAAGCCGCACTAAGGATATCGAAAAATGTTTCCTCCTTAAGTTCACTCTTATCTATTCAAATAAGAACATAAAGAACGTGTAATTAATATTCGTCTAATATAACAAGCTACCAAAATATCGGTATGTATGAAAATAATCAAAAATCGTATTTTTCGCTCGAAAACAAAACACGGAAGCTAATTTTAGTTGTCACTTTGAGTGTCACTCAAGAAAGACATCGTGAAAGTGTTGGTCGTTTTTCCAAATATCTACCACTTTCCTCCTGAATTCCTCATAAACAACAAAATATTGATATCCCATTATAAATTCATATTATTATGGCATTGCATTTTATTCCTGGCGCATGAGTATTTTTAATATTCATGATGGTATCTCAGTTAAAGTAGCTCCTGTGTCCCAGAATTTAATCTTTTGAGTGTAAAAGATTACTCACATTCTAATTAGTTGCATAGTCTTATCTACAACGACGTTTTTTATGCAATCATTTCATTCAATCAAAAAAATTGATTGAAATTGAAAAATAATTATCGGAGAGATAATTATTCCCACATTTAATTATACCGGGCTTTGTTTTCGTTTTTACACATATGATTGACAATGTATAACTGGTTGCCTGCATCTACCCGCAAGGAATTTCCTATGTGTAATTCTAAAAAAAAAAAAAACAACTCATTAGCGGTCGGTGCAAGCAACCTGTCAATTTTGGCATATGTTACACAGAGAGGTTATGTTTTTATTCAAGACAATACACGAGAGTATTCTTAATGTATAAAGATCAGCTGATATGTCAACAAATGATTATTTTCTTTGGGGTTACCTGAAAAGTAAAATTTTTAATGACGTACAAATACATAACGTATATGAATTGAAAGGCCGTATACGTACTGCATGTAATGGCATAAATCCACAATACATTACGAATATTCTGCGTGTCTTCAAAAACCCTGTCGTGTATTGCCTTGAATAAAAACATAACCTCTACGTGTAACATATGCCAAAATTGACAGGTTGCTTGCACCGACGCCGCTAATGAGTTGTTTTTTGTTTTAGAATTACACATAGGAAATTCCTTGTGGGTAGATGCAGGCAACCAGTTATACATTGTCCATCATATGTGTAATAAGGAAAAAAAAGCCCGGTATATATTTTTTTCCACGGAAAATACAATATGTAGATGTTGATCTGTTGAATTGGCGATTTCGCGGTTTTAATCGGCGATCCGTGGTTTTAATTGGCAGTCTAATCAGCGCGGGCGATTATAATAGCATAATTACAGGTCAAATTAATACTATAAATCGCGGCACTTATATCAATTACAACAATAGGGGCCACCGGACAATAGTCCGATGTCTAATTAAATTGCCGATTAAAACCGCAGATCGCCAAATAAAACCACGAGATAGCCTAATTGTTCCGCGGATCACTGATTAACCTGTAATTATCCGAATGTGAATGCTGTAATTATGATTAAGGTAGTATTTAAAGTAAAGTGATGTGTAAAGTACACTTGCAGTAATTATCCTATTGTATTTGCCCGCGGTGACTAGACCGCCGATTAAAACCGCGAATTAAGTTAATCGAAATCTCTGTGGGAGGGGGAGGGGTGATCTAGAACTGCCCTTGCTTAACTACTATAACTGATTCTGTCATTAGTGAAAAATGGCAGAAACGTGACTTTGCAAGAGTGTATAGGTATCATATCAATAATAAAATCTTTCTGCAGATTTGCAATTTTCCATTTCCCCAGTCAGAGAGCCAATTAATTATCATTCTGCTGCTATGTCTAATTACCGTGGTGTCGATGCCCCCTAAACCAGTTCCAATTCATACGAAAACAGTAACCCGAATAATTTCGAATTTTTATTTTAAACCCTTCCTAACCCTATTTTAATAAGGGTTTTGTTACTCAATGTTTGCTCTATTTTTTTTTCCTTGACAGCTATTAAAAAACTGAAGTTGTATGAATTATTTTCTACAACAAAACAAACAAAAATAGATTACAATTCGGACACTAAGGGGCGAGATATCGAGGCTTATGGTTTTTCAAGATGAAGGGATGCCGATTATTTGAAAAATAATCAAAATGTTGATAAAAATAACCGAACATTTGACGTCATTAGATTTATCAGAATATTAGAAAAAAAACTAAAATAATTCAGAATTTGGCAGAAATAATATGATAGAAGTTTTGTCAAACAATCCATTGAAAACATTCTATATACAGGGTGTCTCACAAAAACCGTCCGTTAAAAGTTTATGAATAAATGATAAAAGAAAATATAAGCAAAATCTTCCCAATACAGCTGATTCCTTTCTCCTTAAATAAAATACTTCCAACCATCACTTCCGTTTCAACCGGAAGTGTCTTCGTGTATTCCTGAAATAAAAATTAAATTCCAAAATTTTTACCGTTTTGAAAATTTGCTTTTCTTGGAAACGAGATAAAAATTGAAATTTTGTCGATAAGCGAAAAAATCATAAAACGTGACCTGCTGTTTTGATTGCCAAACATTGTGTATGTGCATATAATGTATGTGTGTGTGTGTGTGCATGTGTGTTATTAGTATTACATATGATATCCGGAAATAGTGACTCGTAAGTATTATTCTAAAAAAATATTTTTGAAAACTACAAATAATTTGGCACGATTAATAAACCATTAGCAGAAAAACCATCATCGCGTTTATCTGTGGCATACATCTCACGTAAACATCCTGAATTACGTTTATAAATACTCAAACTTGTACGAATCGACTAGTATTTACGAAATTGAAGTTAAAAAGTTACAACCCAGTGCAATTCATCATGACCCATTTGAAACTTATATTCCTAATCCATGTAGTCGTTGTAAGTACCAAAACGCCAATAGAACTAACTGCACATAATTATTAATATCTAATCAATTTAAGTTTCAAAGTAATTTCAATGAAGCGAAAATTCAAGTGAGCGACGTAAAGATGTGCTCCGATAAGAACTACCCTTTCAACCTGAAGGATATTGCCGTTAGACCTGCTGGAGATGACTTAGAGTTGAAGATGAAAGTAAATTTGGCTATGGACATAGATAATGATAACTACGTAGGTAACGACTGACTTATATGTACACCTTTGCACCTTTAAGTATTTATAGTACCGAGTTGTGGTCGAGAAAATAATAGGGAATAAGTTGAAATCTATCATCAATGTTAAGCAGAAGGGTGCATGCAGTGGGTTGATGTCTTATGGTGGAGAAGTCTACTTCAAAGGTGCAAAACAGGCCAAAATACCCAATTACGAGAAGTGCCCAATTGCAAAGGTAATCAATTATGTGTATAACTTTTTCTCATGGTTTTATAATATTCATGTACGAGAATACTGACGTAACTATAATATGGTTATGTACTATAACTGTACTATATTTTTACTTATATGTTAATTTTTTAAGACATCCGATAAATGAATGTAGGCTATACACTATTGAAGCTTTTTTTCAAATTTTCAAATATTCATACAGATCATCCATTATAGTTATGAATTGTCAAGTGTCACATTACATAATAGTTTTGACAGTGTACATGTAAAAAACTATACCTTTTCAAGTTCAAATTGAGACCAATCAAGTTCAAATTGAGACCAATCAATTTCATATTGAGGCTAATCAAGTTCAAATTGATACCAATCAATTTCAAATTGAGACTAAACAAAATCAAGTTGACACTAAACAATATCAAGTTGAGAGTAAACAAATAAAATTTATTATGACAACTTGATATTGTTTAGTGTCAACTTCATTTTGTTTAGTCTCAATTTGAAATTGATTGGTCTCAATTTGAAATTGATTGCTATCAATTTGAACTTGATTGGCCTCAATTTGCAATTGATTGCAAGTGATTGACTTGAAAATATTAAAGCTGCTTAGAAAAATTATTTGAAAAGGTTTATTGGATAGCTTTTTCGCTTTTGCAAACATTTCAAACATGAGATAAGAAACACATAAGAAAAGTGTTTTGTATTTGCATGCAGTTTCTGTGTTGTCGTGTTTTCTAATATTTTACTCCTTTAGAATTAGCTAGTATATTTTTACTCCAATATGTTAATTTTATAAGACATCAGGTATATGAATGTAGGTTAGAAACTATTGAAGCTTTTCTTCAAATTCTCAAATATAAATACAAATTGATACAAAATATATATTCAGTTATACAGAAAAAATGGCGTTTCCTAAATTCATTAAAAACGTTATTTACAGATTCGTCCAAATCCGAAACATCATCAATATTACAATCTAAATCGAAAACTCACGTTTGCCCTTATAACAATTTAGTCATTAAAGTGATTGACTTGAAAATATTAAAGCTGCTTAGGAAAATTATTTGAAAAGGTTTATTTGATAGCTTTTTCGCTTTTGCAAACATTTCAAACATGAGATAAGAAGCACATAAGAAAAGTGTTTTGTATTTGCAGGCACTTTCTGTGTTGTCGTGTTTTCTAATATTTCACTCCTTTAGAATTAGCTAGTATATTTTTACTTCAATATGTTAATTTTTTAAGACATCAGATATATGAATGTAGGTTATAAACTATTGAAGCCTTTCTTCAAATTCTCAAACATAAATACAAAATATATATTAAGTTATACAGAAAAGAGGGCGTTTCATAAATACATGAAAACGTTATTTACAGATTCGTCCAAACCCGAAAATTAATCAATATTACAATCTGAATCGAAATCCACTTTTCCCCTTTAGCCTTTCTGTTATTCTTAATCGAAATATCCGTTTTTGTGGCTTCTTATTCAGAAATAATTTTGTTCGCAGAGGTGTAGGTTTAAATGTCTGTGTGCTATGTGTGTTGCATAGCACAGATGGCTCTAATTAAAAAGTGATTGATTTGAAATTATTTAAGGTGCTAAGAAAAATTATTTAAAATAGTTTATTGGTTTATTTGCTTTTGCAATTTTTTCAAAAATAAGATGAGAAACACATAAGAATGATCTGTGTTTTCATGTTTTCACTCCTTTAGAATCAGCTCGTGTTATTATTATTGGTTTGTAAGCTATACCGCTAGCGTTTTAATGAACAGAAACTACGCGTATACTTATAATCTAATTATCTAATTGATCATCTTGATCAGCTGAGATTTTATCATCTGATAACTGTCGATTTGTAGATTTTTTATTTATTTATTTTAATTCAAATATATAATACAGCAAAAGTGAATTGTTGTTTCTTAATCTTATATCTACTTATAATAATTCTACTACCTAAGCGTACATATGTTGGTACTTTATAAGGTATTAATATATTAAATTATTGATTACATGGTTTCATGTCTGCTACATGATACGATAGGTTTGTTTATATCAAAAACGACTAAAATAAATACAATACAATTGCAAATATCGCTCAATGAAAAAACCTCCATTGTTTGATAATTCGCCACATGATAAGTTTTTTTTTTCATTCATTCCAGGGTCACTATACATTGAATTGGTATCGCATTGATGTAGCTGCAATTCCACTTCTCAAATTGGTGCCTCAAGGAAAATTCAAATGCTCGCTGATGATGTTCAAATCTGCAGCAGATGATGAACTATTTTGTGTTCAATTTGTTGCCGAAAAAAATTGACGAATATCGCATTATGGTTTTGAAATTTCTTAAATAAAATATAAGTATTGCATTTACAATTTTTTTTTAAATTTATTTATCATTTTAATGGATCAATTTAAAAGCATATCGTGCATCCCTCATGCAATAATACCACACGATAGTCGGGTCAACTATACCTTTTCAAGTTCATATTGAGACCAATCAAGTTCAAATTGAGACCAATCAATTTCAAATTGAGACCAATCAATTTCAAATTGAGGTCAATCAAGTTCAAATTGATACCAATCAATTCCAAATTGAGACCAATCAATTTCAAATTGAGACTAAACAAAATCAAGTTGACACTAAACAATATCAATTTCATTTGTTTACTCTCAACTTGATATTGTTTAGTGTCAACTTGATTTTGTTTAGTCTCAATTTGAAATTGATTGGTATCAATTTGAACTTGATTGGCCTCAATTTGAAATTGATTGGTCTCAATTTGAACTTGATTGGTCTCAATTTGAACTTGAAAAGGTATAGACAAAACGTATACTTAGGAATTAAATATTTGGGGGACATCCCTGATGAGGCCCATAGGTCGAAACCGGTCTGCAGTTATCCGTTGAATTAACGCCCAAGTGTGCGAATAAATAATTTAAATTTCATATTTAAGTTATATATTAATATATAATCTGAGTCTGATATAAGAAACATTATGTTTCTGTGATTTTGATAGTGTTTTGTTTTCTTTAAGAAGTAGGGGAATTTCTATTTTTATGTTTATATTTGTATTTTCTTCCAAATCTCAAAGATTTAATGAATGTCTTTTTGTTCATTTTTAAATGACTATAAGACACAGTTAATAGTCTATTTTGTTAAGAAATATTTTCCTTATTTTTAATGTTATCTCAATGTGTATTGCCTATAAACATAATGTATCCTTCAGATATATAAGACGTTTAGAAAGTAGCGAATATATTTTGTTCTTCAGAACCGAGAAAATATACTGAGTAAAAATCGATTATAATTTTCTTTGCATGTAGTTATTCAGGGTCCCAAAAATAGTGGAGAAGCTCCAGAAAAGTCCTTAGAAAGTCTTTAGAAACACATGATTTTCATTTAATTCCTTCTAAGAGCACTTCCAAACTTGCTGTAATGTTATATCTTTGACTAGCAATATTTCAAGAAGTAAAACCCGAGGATTTTTTTTAGTATTTTTTAAGGACTCAGTTGGCATCCTTGAGTGGTGTGCTGTTGAGCTTGTCCACTATTTTTGGGACACGCTGTATGCGCTAGTTTTGCCAGTATGCCTATTTTTTTTCACTTGAGATACTAAGACTTTTAAAAAAAAAATCTTTTGGCAAAAATTCCAAGAAATGTGTTTAACCGGGTATCTAACAGTATTTGTATGCTCCAAATAAAGGTGTATAGACAATAAGAACTTTGAAATTATTTTTAGGATTTTGAAAAAATATATAAATTAATATGAAAAAGGTGCGCTATTGACAATCGCCGGATAAGATAATCTGAACTAATAAAATGGAAAACACTGATCGATAATTGTTATTGACATAAGTATGCTGGTAATAGCTATCACATATAATTCATACAATCCCGTTTTATCAATATGTTTCTTACGGCAATGGTACCTGGTAGTAACCACGACATTATGCGGAATGGGTTAATGGTACTATCGCTAGTATTTCACTTATCAGGTATGTACTATCAATTATATTTAATTTAAGTCTCTGAGTTAGAATGAATATGAAATCTTCACACATCACACATTGAATGAGTCATCCAAGCTATTTAAAATTGATTGCATTTCGCTGCCAATATATCTCACGTGAAATATAGTCTAATAAATTAAAAGGGACAGGCAAATGACATATTTAGTCTGTTTTTATTTAAAGATTCACAAACGTCGCAATTTCTCTCAAAGGTATTAGTGGCAACTCTGTAAATATCATTATTGTTTTTCGAAAACGAGTGAAGATTCAATGTGTAGCGATTTCTGTAGTGATTTTTGTTTTGACCAATACAAAGCAGCAGGTGATGGATATTTACAAAAAATCCAGTCCATTATAGTCCATTACTATGGTCCTATAGGTATTCGATATGTATCGGATACCAAAAGAGAGCTGCTCATTACCAGGTAAATCAGCAGTTCCGTCTGTGAATACAAAAAACAAAAAAAAACAAAAAAAAACTTCAGAAGCGTTCGCTTTATTGATTATTTTCTGTTTCATTTGCACTTTCGCATGTATTGATAAGATAATTTTGATTAGATTGTATCAATCGATGGTTACTACTTGGTGAACTATGTTTAAATTCGTATAAATAAAGCACTTGCTTAAGTTTCACAAATTTTTAATAGAAAAACTCTACAACAGTTTCGGTCTCACGACCATTATCAAGAGGCAAGTTGGACTGATTTTAAGTCATATTTGTCTCTTGATGACGGTCGTAAGACCGAAACAATTCTAAAGTATTTCTAATAAAAAATTGCGCAACTTAACCAAGTGTTTTATTTATACTAAGATAATTTTGAATTTTGCCAGATGTACAGTCATGCCCACATAAATCTAGTACAAAATATTTGACATTGCTATATAAAATTGCTATTGTAACTTAATTTCTTGTATATGATTTATGTGAGCATGACTGTATACTTCGGCTTAATACGGCATTTTTTTAAATGAATGCCCAAACCATGATGGCCACTTTCTGCTCTAAATTTTAATTTAATGTCATTAAAGTTTCCTTCATCTGAATACTTTACTCTGAGTGAAATGTCGTGAGAACCGCAAAAGAGGATTGAAAACATTGTTGGTTTGAGTTTGTTACAGTTTTGACAATGGCTCTCAACAGAAACCTTTAGATAATTCCGGAATTCGATGGAGAACTAAACGCTAACTAAAATATGCGCCCATCTTATAGACGTCAGCGAAAAACTTATGAATAAATTAATAATCTTGCTGACGTGGATGATTTTCAATACTGATTTTCAGAACCTCAAGTCAAACATGATGTATATTTCATACATGTGTGTCATAATGTCATTACGAATTGGACGGGTCTAAAAACTGCGCTTTTAAATTCGCACGTCGATAAACGCGATTATTTTAGTTTGAATCACGAAATTATTATGATTTTACAACACATCTTAAATCTACAAATCTTGTATTTAACAATGCACATTATGAATATAGAGGAACGATGGCATTTGCCCATTTCTTTTTTCAAAGCAAACGCATTACTTGGGTTATGGGAACCTATCGGTCCACAAGTGAGGGTTGAATAACCTCCTGGCCTAAATAAGGCATTAAAAGTGTTGACAAACGATTTTCAACTTCAGACGACAATGATTAAGCTTGATAAGATTAAAATAAACCAACGTCCTGTTTATCAACCGATTCACCATCATAACATTCGGCAAATAGTAAGTATAATAACAATAATAATATAATTATATCAGTGTAATAATAAGTATAATAATAATAAGTATATCAGTATAATAATAAGTATAATAATATTAAATTGTATGTGGGAGTGGTTACCACTTGGTGAAACATATTAGTATAGGTATAATAAATCGCTTGGTTGACGTTTCACAGTATATATTATACAGTAAATTTTATATAGTGCAGATGAAGTGTTAAATTATAATTGGCACTTTATCAATTATGCTAGTGATGTTAGCACCAAAATTAGTAATAGGTTACGTAGACTAGGATTAAATTGTATAGTAGTTAGCTAATGGAATTTAGGCACGAGTCTGGTGTAATAATAAATAGAAGTCGAATTAGCTACAAAGAAGTGGCATTTATAAACTCAAGTGTGGTGATTGTGATGCGAATTACGTAGGCCAAACGGGGAAAATTTTCAAAGCGAGCATGAAAGAGCACAAAAAAGAGCAATTCTACTTAATAAGGAGGATACTGGACTGGCCCAACACTGCATTAACAGTAATCACTTGTTTAGAAATGATGGGCTGGAAGTATTACACACGGAGCACAAAGGAAAGCGGATGGATTTGCTAGAAATCTTAGAAATTCGCAAAGCGGTCATTAAAGGAGACAACATTGTGAATGAACAATTGATGTTTGACAATACACCTTTACTGTTAGTTGTTAAATTTATTGTAATGTGTTTATTATGACCATGTCATTAAGCACTGTTTATGTATATATTGCACAGTTTGAATATTTTTAATTTAGTTTATACTCTTGAGAATGGCTGAGAGGCCGAGTTCTTTTCTATGTATACTGTGAAACGTCAACCAAGTGTGTTATTATTCCTATAGTATAATAATAAGTAAATAATAAGTTAAGAATCAAAGTATTGTAGCTTGTGAAAGTTTTTAAATAAAACAAGGAGAATAACGTTTTTCACAATACACATTTATTTATACTAAATGTACATTTCAACTGCAAGGCAGTCATCTTCAGTAGACTTACAAGTAATGAACATTCATTACTTGTAAGTCTATTCTTTAGAACTTGAAAATTTACAGCGTCGTCCGACAATTCATAATCGTTTCCATGGCGATCATTCAATAATGCATAATTTCTAATTTACTTTCTAAAATTCTCGCAAATCCAAATGTCCAAATCAAAATGTAATGCGATATTCATCACCCTGATAATTTTTTGCTTCCAATGAAATGTCGTACGTCCTTGTACGTCTTATTTGAGGTTTTCATTGTAATTACGAATTTTAATTAACTCATTTACTTAATTGCGCCCTAATGATTCACAATATTAACTAAAAATCACTATCTAATTAATTACTCAACTCGATAACTATCTAACTAAACATATTCCTACTCTATTAATTCAAATAAAACTATCAATAAAATTTCTAAATAACAACAAAATTAACTAATAAATATCATCACATAATGTATAAATAGGTGTTTTATTTGTATTTTATTTAACTCTAACTTTAAGTTTGATAATATCAGAACGTCATCGAAACTATAGTCACCAATTTTAATAAACAGTGTGAGAAAAGTGTTTGTTTTATTTAGTTTCTACGTGTATCACGAAGTAGATGCCTCCAATATTGGCCATTAACGGTATATTTATTTTACAGCATCCGTAGCAAATGAATTGGTTAATGCAAAATTTGATTCAAGATCTAACCTGCTTAAGTGGACTTCGACATATAAAGACATTGACTATTATCGTGTGAAAGTAACTTTATTGCACTCTGAATACACGGACGTAGACAATAACCCAATGCAGCTAATATATAAAGTTAATTATAATTATTCTGCGGATATACACACTCAATTTGTAAGTATAAACATTGGTAGATAAATTTTACCTAATTAGAATTAGTACATAAAAAGATCTGATTCTGAAGTATCCTATTAACTGTAATAGACTGTGACGTACCTGAAGGGCAGTCGGCGCGTTAGGCCGTGGAGCGAGTGGAGGGTCCCTTCGAAGTAGTGACGAGGGCCAGGCTCTCGGTGTCAGAGAGTGGGGGGGGGTTAAAAAAAGGCTCCACGTAATTTTACCTCGTTGCTACTTCGTCGCAAGGGTGGCTCCACCCTACCTGCGTGGGTGGACGACAGACAGTCAGCGAAGTTCAGAAATCACGAACTGTCACAACGCTGACCGTTTGGCGCCAACACCACCAGGTTTAAATCTCGCAGTGAGAATAGAAAACTGTAAATGAGAAAACGCGGGGGGAACAAAAAATAACAGGTGTGAGTTTGTAGTGTAATATCGGCGTTTATTCACACAAACCAATGACGGACACCGTGTCTGCGCTCCTGAAAACAAATACCTCCGAACGCCACCCTTTCGCGCAGGGTTTACTCTATTCGGCCGAATAAAATAAGCTCCTAATCGCGCGATTGAAAGGGCCGAGGGAGCGACCTTTCTCGTACACTAGCGCAAAACACGTACGACACGAAACACGTAGACGCAATTTACACACAAGAATAAACAGAAAAGTGGCTCAATCGAGCACACAAAAAAAGAATTATATATATTGGGATCTGGCCTGAGTTCCGGATGGTCTCGCCGGTGGCTGGGTTCAGCTCCGGAATGCCGGCGGTTTCCGTCGAGGACGCCTGGGCTTGGTCCGCGGCCTCCAGCCAAGAATGGTTTTGGCCGAGCTGTTTAGCCCGTCGCCAAACGCCTGGAAGCACATGGCCTTAATCAAAATGGCCGGACACGTGGCTTCACGAAGAGGAGAAGAAATAACTACTTACTCAGGTGTTATGAGCGTGTTCTCTGCCCCGTAGTCGGTGCCTCAATCCCCCTCAAGGGTGGTTAGCTGAGAACCGTTGATTATTCCCGTAAACCGGATGGTGATATACCTTATCTGCAACGGTTCTTCTGGCACGATCTATACTGGGCACGAGTCAATTCAGTTCTGCCTCGTGGCGGCGCTCCACCGGCGAATTTTAAAAATCGCTCACGGGGAAACGCGTCACCACAACAAAAAAATGCAAGCATGGTTGCCTACCGTGCAGGTCTATACGCCAGTTAATTATTAAAAAGCCGTTTCTGCCAACGCTATTTTTGGACCGTTACAAGACGATTCATTACAATTGAACCAAAACAAACCATATGTTCATCAAGTATAATCATTTCATTATAATATTCATACTTATTTTATTATTTCAGATACATCCAATGTTTTATCCATCTTCTGATTACCGCTTTACCATTGAAGCATGCTATAGCAGTGTAAGTTTGATGATTGAATGCAATATTCAAGTACACCTGAATTTCAGATTCAGTTATATTTAGACAATTCAAAATATCAGATATACCGAACGAATCATTGTCGTTTTGTCTTTCAAAACATATCTGGACAGCTGTCCAGAGATTCACAGTGACAGAGATGACAGCGTGACAGAGATTCGGTCCAGTTGATTATCTGATTACATTGAGCTCAGTGTAATCAAATAATCAAAATAGATATAAATGTATTTTTGTAATTCTACTATCAATGTACCTAAATCTTGATTTTAAATCTTTAGCGCAAATCTGGAATCATAGATAGATGCTATTATCCTTCGTCTGTTAACTACAGGACAGATCCGATTAAACCTAGAATTGAAGGTAGGCCAGTTATAGAACTGAAATCTGATAATACAAGATTTGACATTTCTATTCCTAAGATCTCAAATTCTAGCCGACACGGCCGGTAAGTTCTAATTATATAATTATCTACACTCTTGATATCAATTAATATTTCCAGAGTTTGTGCAATTTTTTATGATATCAATTCTCAACCAGGTATTGATGATATGATACAGAGATGTTTAAACCCAAAGACCAATAATGATAAAATTTTTACGTCTGAATATACAGCGGACGGTCAGAACATTCGTATATACTGCAGTGAAACTGCTGTGTGCGATTTTAACTACACTCTGATTGCAATAAATATGTATCAAAATAAATCTACATACTCTGCACAAAAGGAAAAAATTACAAACTGCAACGAGAAAAGGCAAACCAGCAAACGTAGTACAGATAGTCCAGAGAACTTTGATTTCTCAAAAATTAACAAATATCTATTGCCTTGTGGAATCGTTATTTGTATTGCCATTGCAATTATTGTTACAATCGTTATACTACGGTAAGAAAAGTTTTATTATTATTGTGTAATAAATTCAAATTGGTATATTGTTTAAAAATATGTTAAGATATATTAGAACGAATGGACGCAAATATACATTACCTTTGTAGAAACAGAAAAGCGTTTCGAATTTACTTACAGGGAATAGGTATATTAAGTTAGTAAATGATGAATTATTAACTGGCAGTTATTTTGAACTGCTGTTGAATGCATGCTGTACAATCGAAATATATTCCTAACAATTTTAACGCCAATCTAATGCAATAAATATTTATCAAAATAATATTACTCCGACAATTTCAATAATTACTGAATTATTTCATCAACTGGTGAAATAGCCATTGCTTTAGTCGTTAAAATATGGTTTCCATTAACATTTTGTGATATATCAAAATTATTGTATCTAGCGTTCTACAAAAATCAACGTCGAAGTTGGCGTAAGCAATCTTAAGTCATGTCTGCACTAAGATCAAATCTAACATGACAGCCAAAATTGCACACGTGCACACTTGACACAAAATTGCACACTTGAGATTGCCAACGACAACTTCGTCGTCGATTTCTGTTGAACGCACAATATATTAAACATCGCAATATTGTGCGTTCAACAGAAATCGACGACGAAGTTGTCGTTCTCAAGCTCAAGTCATGTCTGCACTAAGATCACCTGCGTGCTACAGGGTGTCCAAGATCAACAGCATGGGGATTTTGGAAGATCCCCATGCTGTTGATCCTTATCTTGGACACCCTGTATAACGCATGTGATCTTAGTGCAGACATGACTTGAGCTTGAGAACGACAACTTCGTCGTCGATTTCTGTTGAACGCACAATATTGCGATGTTTAATATATTGTGCGTTCAACAGAAATTGACGGCGAAGTTGTCGTTCTCAAGCTCAAGTCATGTCTGCACTAAGATCACATGCGTTATACAGGGTGTCCAAGATCAACAGCATGGGGATCTCGGAAGATCCCCATGCTATCGATCCTTATCTTGGACACCCTGTATAAACAGTTAAAAAATGTAATTTTAAAATTGATAATTCTATAAAATTTAGTATAAATATTTATTATATATTTTTTTTAATATCATTATCACTTATTGGTTTTTCTTTTAACTAATATTAATGAAATTAGATCGATCGTTTTTGAAAATTCGATCTAATCCAATGCAATTTTCTAAGATGGATTGATGCTCTTAAGAAAAACGGATAAATAAAGCTATAGATTATAGTTTTATTTCGATTCAAGTAGTGTATACCAAACTTGTATTAATTATTCGTCTACGTTTTATCGTTCGTACTACTAATACACTTTATATGCTTGCAGTTTACGGATGCATGAAGAAATAATAATGAATGTGGATGAAGAAAAAAACGAGATTTGCTTACCATTAAATCATCGTTTTCAGCCTACGGAGATAAATACGGATCCATCACCTCCTCGCGGTATCTCTGGATGATAAACCGAGCTGGACCGTCATTTTATGTATTCAATTTATATACATAGTATCCCGGGAGAAAAGAAACCGCCGAAATATCTACAAATACAGTTTTGTTTTCACCAAATCTCTGAAATATATATTTTTTAAATCTTGCTTTTGACAGGCAATTGATGTTCAATTATTTAACCACCTTGACGCAGGGGAGGTAAGCCCTTTTTTTAAATATGAGAAGTTGGTGATTGATATACTCTATTTAAAAACTAGGAGGAGCGATTCAAATTTGGCGCGCGAATGCCTTCACCTGTGATTGGCTGAAAGCACGCCCATTTCACAAGGCACCAAATCGCCGTTTTTAACAGATATAACCTCAATTCGAAGCGTCAGCGAGTTGCAACTGCCAGTCTCATTTTCATTTTATGCCGTGATATTTTCCACGTAAACAAAATTAGCTGTTTTCAGAAGTTATGTTCGCAGTGTTAATAGTTAGTTTTGCATTTATTATTGTGATGCATTCTGAACCCAGTACAAGCTCAGCTACGTTCCATTCTTGATCTTTTCAATAGTTAATCAAGTGATAACCTACAATATCAGCAATCAAATCTACATCAAACTTTGAATACTAAAGTAACATATAAATCCACAATATTTGACTAACATAATAATATCTTATATCTTTAGCTGCCCACGGTGCAACCTTTACGAATCGTTAAAAAAAACGATTTGTTTAAAAATAAATTAGTGATTATACAGATGAAATAATTAAAATTGCCGCCAAAAGTATCTGGTGATTTTTCTGGTAACTTTTTACAGTGTAAATTGGGCTTTGGGACTTACTCCTCCTGGTTATTAAATCGATTATAGCTCATTTGAAAGCTTACTTAATTTGCAATTCAACGGTGTATTACTTACTTTACTTAGTAAGTACAAAGTAAACATGACATTCTAGGAACAAAAATGTATCCAGCAACAAAAATGAAGCTCGCAGCAAAAGTACCGAGTAGAAAACTGTTAGTTTTGCTGAAAAAAATTATATTCGTAGATATTTAGGGCGCTTCTTTCTCCTTGGACACCTCCCTGTTTAAAAACATGTATGCAATATGTATGCCTCACTGAATTAGATGGTCTTGTTGTTGTTGTTATTACATATATATATAGAATTATTTTACACGAATTACTGTATTATAGACGAATTATACTGGGTTATCCAGATTGATTGAATGTGCTGCCTCTTTCAGATAAACCTATTGATCACTTAGAACATACAGTGATTCTCACCATTTTCAGTAGCGTACAATCGCGGCCATCCAAAATTGAACGATACGTAGTGAAAATTTCGGTATTTTTCATTAGAATAAATTATGATTTATATAAATTTACGTAAATTTGAAAATTACCGGAAAAGTATAATCTGCCGCTGCAGAATGGGTAATATGCCGGCGCAGAAAGGGTAATCCGTCGGTGTAGAAAGGTAATCCGCTGGTGCAGAATGGGTAATCCGCCGGTGCAGAAAGGGGCGCGTGTTATCAAACGCGTTTGGCCCCTAAATGTCATGGGTTATGGGTTAATGGTGACGTAGGTAACTTTGAATTTGGGGCCCACCATGTACAGTGATTTTTTTTTTCATTGCATTAAATTATAAACAATATCAACAAAACAATTGATTTTGGGCTCCTTGCAACTTGTCAAGATTTTTATGCATAGCGACCAATGTGGTGGGAAAAACACAAATATAAAAATGGCTTTATGATTCAACTATACTATTGGTAGTAGTACCAATACAGTTAGAGAGATTGACCACAAACTTTTTCTTTCTGGCAATTACTGCATGGATTTCTAGATTTCCTGGATTACTAGATTTCTTTAGCACACATAGTTTAGAAAAACTCAGAAGAGTGGAAAAAATTACAGATAAAGGCACTATAAACTAAACGTTGATTTAGGCTGAACTCTCAGGGCTGATTCATAGATGGCAACATTGCCGCGGCGTTGCGTTACAATGCGTTGAGAATCTATGAGTCTGTCTTTAGTTCAGTCCTATAAGTGAACTCTTGCCGAATATATCCCTAGATTTGGTCTCTGGATGCCTTGTGGTATTCAGTTGACTCCAGTATTAAGTGCCTCACCTTGTCGTGGTACTGGAGCTCATGCGAGAACCTCTCACGTGGTGAACCAATACTGTTAGATAGATTGACCACAAACTTCTTCTTTCTGGCGATTACTGAATGGATTTCTAGATTTCCTGAAACTATACCTTTTCAAGTTCAAATTGAGACCAATCAAGTTCAAATTGAGACCATTCAATTTCAAATTGAGGCCAATCAATTTCAAATTGAGACCAATCAATTTCAAATTGAGACTAAACAAAATCCAGTTGACTCTCAACAATATCAAGTTGTCATGATAAATTTTATTTGTTTAGTCTCAACTTGATATTGTTTAGTGCCAACTTGATTTTGTTTAGTCTCAATTTGAAATTGATTGGTCTCTATTTCAACTTGTTTGGCCTCAATTTGAAATTGATTGGTCGTAATTTGAAATTGATTGGTCTCAATTTGAACTTGATTGGTTTCAATTTGAACTTGAAAAGGTATAGATTTTCCGTAAACCAGTTATCGACGGCCCGTTGATGGTGTACCGTTGCTAATTACCCAATACCACCCCCCACCCCCCTTGAGGTAACACACGCTGAGTTTCTCGCATGCTAACGAGCGCACGAGGGCACCCTAGGCTATAAATATATTTTATCTGACTTGTTTTTTTTTTTCTGTTCCCAGATTTTCATCGCCACCAGATTTCTCCGCTCAGCTACTTGGTGATAAAGTGCAATGGCTCTATTTGGGTAATAAAATTCCATTCCAACTGTGTTTTGAGGAATCAGATAATGAGGCTGTTTTTTTCAATCAATAAATCTGAAAGGAAAAAATAGCAAACCGTTTACTGTGTCGGTACTACTTTATCCAGATCAAAAACCGATGGAAGCAAAGAAAGAGCTTTGATGCCACAATAAACCGTTTATTTCAATGGATAGATCTGAAAGGAAAAAATAGCAAACCGTTTACAGGTCTATTGGTACTACTTTATCCAGATCAAAAACCGATGGAAGCAAAGAAAGAGCTTTGATGCCACAATAAACCGTTCCCTTAACGTTTGAATTATCAAAAACAGAAAAAAACTATTTAGAAAATATTAATGTATTGTATATTTAGGTATTTATGAAGTAAAAATCTCCATTTGTATTCCTCTGTACCAATTTTTTCTACTGAAAATGATCGCATTGCCATTGGTAGGTACATTTATCTCAACAGTCATTTTTTCAAAATAAAGAAAAATCTTCTAAGAAAAAGTACTTTTCCTTCGGAATTTTCTTTATATAGCTATCAGAAGCATTGTATAAAAAGTCGATTTTTCTCATATATCTCGTGAAATATTGGTGTTACGAAAATTTTTGTAATTATGAAATTGGTTGGAAAATTTACGTGGAACCAATAGTTTTTTTATGTATTATCATATTTTATAATCTAGTATCTGCAACAACTAAAGGGTAATATTTTCAAATAAATAAACAAATTGTGCTTTATTAATAAAAATGTGATTAGAAACAGTTATATGAATTAGTATGTACTTAATGTTTACAGATATAAAAGTTCAACACTGTTACTTAATATAAAATTGCAATTGATAAATATTTGTTAATTTTATCACATAAATATAAGGAATTAAACATATAGAATACGATATAAGTATATTTTTTTCATGTTGTCTTCAGCTTTTGAAAATTGTATATACACTTGTATATGAATTTTAATTGTTCCTAGAAATTGAACAAAGGTAATATCATGCTTATTGTAATTATATAAGTATAATTTATACCATGTCTCGTAAATATTCATCCCTGTACAGGCGTATAGTACTTATGCAACCACGAACATCAACTATATTATCGTGTAACAGTCTTTCCAGAATATACACAAACGATAGAAATACACCATTTCCTCGTGTTCCATCACTAAATTAATAAAAAAATATTATGTATAAATTTGATTTCATATAGAATACTAATATATTTCTAGACTTCAATAAATCGATGGGTTTTCGAAATGCTACTAATGTTAGCTCGGTGGTATAACCCATAACCTAACCTAACCTAGCACAAGCACAGGATGTCCCAGTTATCGTGCTCAACATGGGGATGTCGTAAACAATAAGAGATTAATAGTTGGTTGAAGTAGACAATATTATCTTAAGGCAAAGGCTTATTTTGCAGAGTAAATAAATGTTTCCAAAATTGATTGGTTTGGCTGCCATTGGCTACCACCAAAGAACTTCAGCTTCAATTTTTCGCCGTAGCTCATTTCTCGTTTAAAATTTGTAATGCAGTTTTTATGTTTTTGGCCAGTTGCAGCCAAACCATTGAATTTTTGAAGTAAGCTGTACCTAAATATTATTTTGTATTGAATTGAAATTTTAATATTTTCTTTTTTCTTCCCACTGCCTCATAATCTCTAGGTGACCGAAATAAGATCTACCACACAGTGCAATGCTAATATTTCGTTAGGAAGGGTTTTATTTCGGCCTGCGAGTAAAATGTGTCTAAATTAGTAATACTGTATGTATTACAGTATTGCAGTCTAAATTAGTAATACCAAATATAACTATTTCACACCTTGATTAAATGATCAAAATCTATAATTATAGGAATTTATTACACAGAAACTTTGCGACATACCTGCAGGTGAAGATCGATATATCTTTACCTATCTCTGCCGAAATAACATCATAGTCTTTATAATACTTCAAGAAGTTTTCGACTCGAGGTGACCCATTACTAGGCCACGTTTTGAAGTCCAGTAAATAAACGTGTCTAGTCCTGGTCGTTTCAGGCTTTTTAAGATTGTTCACCTCCAAAGTAATCACATTATGGCCAATCTTATCTTCCATACTTACAAAATTAACATGAATGTAGTCTACTGCTTTCAGTGGTTTTCCAGGTGTTGGCCAAAATAATACGTTCCCCTACAAAACAAAGGTTGTAAAATGTTATTCTAGTTTATCTGTTATTGTACATACTTGAATAACATTCTATGATTCATCAACTCTTGATTAAAAATAGTACAGTTGCTAAACAGTAATTATATCAACCATTTACCATGTATTTAATGGTAAATACCAAATTATGAATTTGGTATTATAAGCATAACTAATACAGAGTGAACTATGAGTGAATTTCCAATGAAATAATAACAAATAATGACATTTGAAAAAATCTAGTGCAATTATTTGGTTGTATCCGAGGAAACATTTTAGCTACGTTGCAAAACGTAGTGTCATCTAATAGTATGCGAACACCACTTTCTTGAACGCTCTGTATAACCGTAGAATGTGTGGGATGCTACACGAAGCAAAAAATGTTAATAAACTTATATATTTTCCATATTTCCATTAAGGCCACACCTTTTGTATCACTCTGTGTATACAAGGTGATCTATAAGGTCTGGGGTAAACTTTGGCAGATGAAAGGTGATCTATTTACATTTAACTTTTTTTCTCAGAATTACAACACTTTTCATGTGTCAAAGTTTATCACCGACCCTATAGATTACCCTATATATATATACAGGGTGACTCAAAATTAACGCTCATGCTTTTGGGATTGCATTCAGGGGGATAGAACAAATTTAAAATTAAGAGTGGAAAATAATCGGTTTGTCCCTCGTTATAGAGTTATTGATAAAAATGTTAACAATAACTTTTTCTACCACAATTCAAAACATCATATTATGATGATATCTAGAAATACATATGCAAATAACATACTTAATTGTATTAATATCCAATGTGCGGTTTATGAAGTATTAAATTTTTAGTGTGATCATTGTTTTGAGATATCGCATTAGATTGCTTCTGGGGACATGGCTGATACTCAATTAATCATATCTCAATAACTAGTGTATTAATATTGATATAATTTATTATTCATATAAAGCAGTATGTAGGCATATAATGAGTTTAATTGGAGTAATATCCAATGTACAATTCACGAGATATTTCATTTATAGTGTTATCACTTGTTTTTAGGTGCAGTTCTCAAACTGTGCCCGTACTTAATTTGCGATATTTCTTAAACTAGCGAATTAATAGTGATGCAATTTATTATTATCTTTTAGTGATATGTAGGTATATGACAAATTTAATTTTGTTAATATCCAATGCGCGAATTATGAAATATTTAATTTTAGTGTGATCATGTGATATTTTCATATATAGTTTTACATAATTAGAGATAATTCAGAAATTAGCGCATAAATATTAATAAAATTTTATGATCATATGAAGAGAGATCGTATCAGTTTTTCAAATTTGAAAATTAATTTGAGAGATGTGTTTAACATTATGTTTATCAATAACTGTATAACGAGGGACAAATATCTTGTTTTATCATAGTATTAGTTAGTACACGATTTTGATTTATTCATTTTGTCAAATCTAGAGACATAAGTGTCAAATTTAAAAATTAATTTGACAGATGTGTTTTAGTGTTTTTTTTTATCAATTACTCTACAACGAGAGACAAATATCTTATTTTACAATATTATTAGTTAGTACACGATTTTGATTTATTCATTTTGTCAAATCTAGTGACATATCTGTCAGATTTGACAATTAGTTTGACGGATATGTTTTACAGTTTTTTTTATCAACAACTCTATAACGAGGGACAAACGGACAATTTTCCACTCTTAATTTTCTATTTGTTTTGGCACCCTGAATGGAAACCCAAAAGCACGGGCGTAAATTTTGAGACACCCTGTATATATATTTATACATACAGGGTATTTGCTAAATAAATTCGGATCTAGAATCAGCGATGGAAACCAAACGAAGAAGTTCATACAAACGAGAATACAAGAAAAATACCAAACCTATCAATTAAAACATTTCGGTATCAGGACAGATGGCAATAGAAACTTTTTAATTGTTTACATTATTCGAGCAAAAATAGTTGCTGGACAGATCTATTATAAAAGTATAATCAAATTGGCCTAAAGTATATAATATAATGTGTTTGTACAAAGAACTGTTTATTTCGCCCATAAAGTGTCTGGCAGTGAACATTTTGCTATATTAGAATCTACACAGAATCTATCACTTAAGATGCTTTAGATTTCGGGGCATTTACAGAACGCCATGTTTTGGGTTAGGAACATACTGGCACATACAGTGTGTTCTAAATACAAATTTTATATTATTTTCTCTCCCAAATTTATCAAGTACTATTTTGAATACATTCTTCTCCCAAATTTCTTATTTTTTCTCCCAAATTTATCAAGTACTATTTTGAATACAATACAATATTTTGAATACAATCCAATTTTGGAGATAGATTGTCTATAGGATACCTATCACATTGTCTTGTGAAATGTCATGTGTTTTGAAACAAAAACTAAACAATACAAAATGTGTCATAAACAGTACGATTTTGGCAGTTTTCCCGTAGTTATTGGAAATTGAAATGTATATCAGGTTTATTGCAGTTTCGTGTTAAGGAAACAAAAAGAAAACATTACAACTGTATAAGAAAGTCTGAATACTTTGAAGGATTTGTTAAATACTAACACTGGTAATTATTCCATTAGAAATCTGTCTAATTGCCAGCCTGAAGTTGTTCATTTTTCTGGTAGTTTTTTATACACTGTGAACTAATGTTACAATAGACAAAGTTTCATTCTGAATTTAGAAATACCTCTCTGTCTGCCAAAATCGGAATGATGTTTTGGAACGCCTAAAAAGTTTTAACAATTTAACAATTAAGTTTTAACACTGGTAATTATTCCACCAGAAATCTGTCTAATTGCCAGCCTGAAGATGTTCATTCTTCTAGTAGCGTTTTATACACTGTGAATTGATGTTACAAAAGACAAAGTTTCATTCTGAATTTAGAAATACCTATCTGTCTGGCAAAATCGGAATGATGCTTTGGAACGCCTAAAAAGTTTTAACAATTCAACAATCGAGTTTTAACACTGGAAATTATTCTACTATAAATCTGTCTAATTGCCAGCCTAAAGCTGTTCATTCTTCTGGTAGTTGTATACACTGTGAACTAATGTTACAAATGACAAATTTTCATTCTGAATTCAGAAATACCTCTCTGCCTGCCAAAATCGGAATGATACTTTGGAACGTCTAAAAAGTTTTAACAATTATGTTAGATATTGCTCTAAATTTCTTTTTCCTTCCTATAAGACTAATTGAGAAAAAAATACCAGAGAATGGCTAATGTACTCATCTAATCGAATTTAGAGCTTAATTTGCAAATCCATAGCAAACGCAGATAAACTTCTATTTCATTTAAGGATGACAAGTTGTTACTCTATTTCCCTCATGTGTATAGTTATGAGTATAATTAGTACGATTATTATGTGATGTACTTACGTTTGTAAGTTTAAAATAACGTATCCTTAAAATTACACAAATTAACTTACGTGGTTATTTAAATCAATCTCATGCAGTGATAGAATTATGTTAGTTTCGAATTCCTCGACCAATCTCCAAAAGTCTCCAATTGTGTGCTCATGTGGATGACAGGTAGCTATAAACTGTTTGGTTAACCTTTGATTAGGAATCATTAAGGCATCAATGTAATAAGATTCATTTGCAGTTATTGGGTACCTCTGCAAGGAAATGAAGGCCTCGCAACCTAAAATGTAATTTAATAAAAAATATATTATGTATTTTATACCTATTATAATGGTCTGCTACACCATGAAGATGGTGGCTGTAATTTTGAAGTTCTACTGAATAGGTAAGTTGCCTTATATGTTAATAAAAGTAGATTCATTCTTGAATCTAGATCATATAATGATGTACATTATATAATGTTATCGTATCAAGCATATATTGTAGTTGTTTTTTTTTTAAATTAATTGTGTATAACTTTTTAACAAATACAAATTATGAATGGAGTAAGTTTCGTCTTAAAATGTCCTCGTGAATCAGTTGTACCGAAGTTACTGAAACACCCTGTATTATTAAAATATAAGAAATCATATATTTACTCATAATATTTTCATTCTAAGTTATCAGGAAGTGCCTTTTTGAATAAAAGTTTGGTTTCAACATTGGTATTTCATCTTCCTTTCATTAATATTTACGATACTAATATAGATATTGTTTATCGATCTAATGTCTTATTTCAAGAAGTTTCGATGTAAAAGATTACTGAAAGTAAAATAATACTCCAATTTTTCTAGTTCTTGGTAATAAAAATAAGTATGTTGGCCAAACTACAACTTGCATTGATCACTTCAAAATTTGTTAATTAATGAAGAAAGATTGCGGTACACTGGAGAATTGCACTAATTGCACTCAAATATAGATTATACTACAGAAATGCTGCTCCTTCTTTCACTCAGCTATAATCGTCCCGTCGAGAGCTGACAATAACTCAACGCTCCATATTGCCAGAATTCGACATACGTTTCTTATTTCATTTCATTCAATTATATTTACCGTGAGCATGCGAGTGAGCACAGTAAACGCGATTCTTAGTTCGAAAAAACATGAGTCATTGTCAGCTCTCATCGGACTGACTATACATCGTGTCGTTCAGTTCGTTGACTTGCAGAGTGATGATCCTATAATTAATGAATTGCATTTTAAAGACATTGTTATTAATGCTTAGATATTTATCGTCGGTATTATTCATTTAATATAATCATACTTTTAGGTTCTCTTGGTGATCTTTCTTTATGTTGGTTTTGTTCCCAACCAAAGTGAGTAAGTTTGTTATACAGAATATTATGCCAATATGATTCTTCTTTAATGTACTCCATAATTCGGAATAACTCTGTATCACTGATGTATGCATCATAATTTTGAAGCAAATCGTTTGCTTCTAAGCATACATTACGTTTCATGAGGTATTCATTTATCACACAATATGCGAATTTATACTGTATCTGCAGAAAGTAATCGGTAAGTTTGAAGTATTCTAAAAAAATGTATATAGGTTATTACTGCAGATTGGACCATATTCATCCTAAACATTCTAATGTGCCGCAATGCTTTTACGAAATCCACTGTTTCGTCCTTTTCAGCCATATCAAGCAAGTAATCACATAAGATGTAAACACCAGTGCGTCCAATTCCAGCACTAAAAAAGCATGTTTTAAGAATTCCGCATATTTATTAAATGCACTGACCTGCAATGTACTGCTATTGGCATTGTAATATTATTTCTGCTTCTTAGAGATAATAAGAAATTTGTAAACGTAAAGTGAGCTTGAGGTATTCCTCGATCTGGCCAAGTCTTGAAGTGGTAATGAGTTACCTAAAATAAATATTGATAGTTACTATTATTAGTAACTATTAGATTTATAAGCGTGCGTAAAATACATGTTGTATGACTGCAAAGAAAATATCTCATGTGTTCAATACATGACTTTCTTAATATTAATACGAATAAATTAAAATAAAATGTCAATGTAGGCAGCAAAACTAGATTGCTCTATAAAAAATATATGCAATTGTGTATAATGTGCTAAGCAGAACATGTAAATTAATTTATTAAACAATTAATATATTTTCAATTAACAGTCTAATCCACAACTATGGATTGAATGCTGGGAGCTATACATATATGGAAGTATCACTAAGGGAAAAGTAGATGGATAGACTCAAATGTTATTGATAGCAAAAATGTATGCACTCTCTTTGATCTGAACTCATGTAATTTTATGCAATATTGTATACCAAATTAATAGAAGAATAATATACTTATTTGAGAGATTTACAAAGAAGTTGACATATACAGAAAACTTTTTTATTTACCATCTTAGCTTCATTGTTACAAATTATATAAAAATCCCTGATATCATAGTCGATATATTCAATCAGTTTCTCATGGCTAACTTTAATGGTTCCAAATAATACGGTTCCACATTCGTTCCAATAGCGATGGCATTTTGTCTGTAAAAATCCCATCAATATAACATGAAATTATTTTTGCGTAGACTACCTTTGCATTCTCCACAAAATTCGTCAGCATAATAATTGTATTGACTTCTTGTTCCCAAATCATCCTCCAGAAGTCCTCTGATGTATTTTGTAAAGGACCTTGGGTTGCTATATACTTAATCTCTTTCGAGTATCCCTACAAGTTATAATGAATTGGCAATAGCTAAGTTATTTTGGTTACATTTAGTTACTTTCACAAAACTTGCGTTTATATACTGTGAACTTATATCTCCATCAATCTGATGTAACTTCACATTTGTGTCCTGATCTGGAAGCAAAAGTAATTATTTAGAGAAATCTTTACTAAGCAACTTTTATAATTAGAAATATTTTCTCCTAACCGGAAAAAAAAACAACATCTGACAATCAACACATACTGGAATACTTTATTGCCGGCGGGAATAAAGTGAATCATGTATAGTTTATTTATTTATTATGTAATAGTAACAGTAACATTAGATGAATTCACAATATTTACATACAGATAATCATCTGATAACTTGGAGGTTCAATGTTACTTCAGGTAATGCGAGGAATGTATGAATGGACGTGCGTTAATACTTAGCTTTCGAATATGAGCTATTCGAAGCTCATCAAAATCGAGCTATTAATTTTCCGAGTTGACCTGTATAAGTTATCAGTCAGTGAAAGTTCTGAAAACTTATCTAATGGATATTTTGAAAATTTTATGCCAGATCTGTATAGAGTATGTCTGAAGATAAATCCTCTGAGAATTTGATCACTATAGTGTCTCAAATAAGTGAGACAATCGAGCTATTAACTTTCCGCGGACCAGTATAAGTTCTCAGTCACTGAAATTTCTGAAAATTCATCAAATGGATATTTTCAAAATTTTATTCCAGATCTGTATACAGTATGTCTGAAGATAAATCCTCTGAAAACTTGACCACTAGCATGTCTCAAATAAGTGAGAAAATCGAGCTATTAACTTTCCGAGTTGACCAGTATAAGTTATTACTCACTGAAATTTCGGAAAATTTATCTAATGGATATTTTGTAAATTTTATGCCAATTCTGTATACAGTATGCTTGAAGATAAATCTTCTGAAAATTTGAGCACTAGTATGTCTCAAATAAGTAAGGAAATCGAGCTTTTAACTTTCCGAGTTGACCAGTATAACTTATCAGTCACTGAAATTTCTGAAAATATATCTAATGGATATTTTGAAAATTTTATGCCAGATCTGTATACAGTATGCTTAAAGATAAATCTTCTGAAAATCGAGTTATTAACTTTCCAAGTTGACCATTAGAGGTCAACTGAAATTTCTGAAAATTTATCTGATGGAAATTTTGAAAATTTTATCTCAGCTCTGTGTATAGTATACTTGAAGATAAATACACTGAAAATTTGACCACTAGTATGGCTCAAATAAGTGAGAAAATCGAGCTATTAACTTTCCGAGTTGACCTGTATAAGTTATCAGTCACTGAAATTTCTGAAAATTCATCAAATGGATATTTTCAAAATTTTATGCCAGATCTGTATACAGTATGCTTGAAGATAAATCTTCTGAAAATCTAGTTATTAACTTTCCGAGTTGACCAGTATAGGTCAACTGAAATTTCTGAAAATTTATCTGATGGATATTTTGTAAATTTTATGTCAATTCTGTATACAGTTTGCTTGAAGATAAATCCTCTGAAACTTTGACCACGAAAATGTCTCAAGTAAGTGAGAAAATCGAGTTATTAACTTTCCGAGTTGACCAGTATAGGTCAACTGAAATTTCTGAAAATTTATCTGATGGATTTTTGAAAATTTTATGTCATTTCTGTATACAGTATACTTGAAGATAAATCCTCTAATAATTCGACGACTAGTTTATACAATAAACCTTAATAGTCCCTCAGACGAAATGCCTTCGCTCCATACAGTGGCTCAGGCATAAGTTGCGGCTTCAGGATTAAAACCTTCTATTATTCCCTTAATGCATAAATAGCTATTACATTTCACGTTGGTTTACTTGATAATCTTTTGAGCATATCGTCTGATGTTTTTAAACATCACAAACTGAATACATGACTGAATAATGATAATTATTAACTTATTATTATTGATTATAATTATAAGAGTTTTAAAGCAATGCTGATTAATTTCATGGCATTGATAGATTAAAAATACGTAAACAGTTGAATATTTTAAAGCAATTCAATCGTTCATCTCTTTACTTACATGGTAAAACGTTATTATATCGATTTTTGCCTGTAAATTCACTGCCACATAACTTCTTATCCTTTATTTGTGCCACAGTTACCTGAAATAAATATTTTAATTGCAAATACCCTCTTGAAAATGTATGCACGATATATTTTTTTTAATAGTGAATTTGCTTTTTAATTATTTACCAAAAGAGTAGTAGACAATATTCAAGTGATTTTATTCCTATATATATATATATGAGTAGCATGTTTACCTGATACTCCTTCTCTAGTACTTCACTACTTTCAGTACAAAGATGAAGTAAATCTCTCAGTGAGGTCAATGTAATTCTATTTCCTGATGATTTCTTGACAAGAGTCAATGTTCTTGTTGAGTTAAAAACTACCATAGACAAAGACTCTGAATCTGGTGCCTGAAAAAGTATTCAAATATTTTGTACTTAAATCATGAAGATTTATTGTCGGGTGCATTATTAAATATAATTCAAATGTCATAATTGATATCTTTGAAGAATTAACCAACATATATCTGCAAAATTATTCACTACTGCCGTATCTCGAAAGATTCACCATTTATTGTAATTTCATATAATGTGATAATTATAATGATAATTATAAGCAATATATTAACTTATTATATACGTTTTCTATTAAATATTAACCATTAATACAGTCAACATACCAATTTATTTGGACTATTTCTATACCAGCAGATTAAATAATACCTGTAATAGATGTATAATTATTATATTTATTAATTAAACATGTTCTGCTAACAATTATTTAATAAGCACATCATTTAGGCTATAATTCACGAGCATGAATTTTACACACGAGCCGAGGGCAAGTATATATAATCCGAGTGAGTTATAGCCAGTATGTCTAATGCGACGTTTTATCTATGATTTTTTAGATAAATAATTCTTATTGACAAAAATTTGAAAGCAAAGGTTACGATAATTTTAGTAACCACATAGAATTTTTAGCAGCCAAATGTGCTATACAATAATACATAAAATGAGCTTGTATAGGATGAATGGGAGATAACAATGACAGCGTACATATGGAAGCGAAAAATACAGAGGTGTGAAAAGCGTTACCATAGGCTATCACAGAAAGTAGTTCTGGCATTTTATTTTCATAATACAACCATGTTGTATTATGACGTATATTACGTTACCATATACATAACGAATGTATTATTTATGAGTCATAGATAATTAGCTATGTATGGTATGAGTGAATAAAATCGAATTTTATCCACGAAAAAACAGTTTAGCGCAAGAGGCGAAGCCGAGTGCGATAATTTTTTCGCGTGTATCATACAAGATTTTTTTCCAATTCGTTTTCAAAATAGAAGAATTTGCGTGTCACATTATCAGGTGCCACAAAGTGTCACATTTTCAGGTGACAACGAAAATTTCAAGGATAGTGCGATTATACATATTTGTTACTTTATTCACGTTGTCAATGGTTATAGTGAATAAGGGGAAAATGTAAACATTTTATTCACCCATTCAATTAAAGTGTAGTTTTAACGATGAGATTCAATATACATAATGAGCATTTTAATAATGCGAATTGGAAAAATATAATTATATTATCACATATCACGTAATTTTAGATATTTAAAAAAAACATGCTCACCTTGTTTTAATAGCCAATATTACGATAACTATCGCTATAACAATAAATAATAATAATCCTATTGATATTCCTACAAAGAAAGAAGAATACGTAATTTCAGGTGGATCAGTTGATGCTTTATCACATGTTTGATTAACTGATTTGGAATCACTGCATTTTATTTTCTCTTTGTAGTAATTAACAGCTATTATATTTATTTCGTAATCACATAAACTGTCATTTGCAAACTTTATACCAGTTCCAATCCTGCTTCTGATATCTCCAATATTAACCGATATATTATCAAAATCTTTCTTAATTTCATATTGTGTCCATGTTTGATTCGATTTATTGTTCTGGAATTCATGACTACAATTAGACACTTTGAAAACATCGCCTTGTGCTGACTTTATGTCTGTTTTTTCTCTGACATCTACGAATATACTAAAAAGAGAACATATGTCATTGTGCAGTAATATACACGGTGTCCCAGTTATCGTTCTCAACATGGGTGTCTCGTAAATAGTAAGATATTGATAGTTGGTAAAATTTGACAAAATAATCTTGATCCCAACGTCTACTTAGCGACTAATATAAAAGTCTCAAAAATTGTTTGGCGCAATTGGCGAAAAATCCAAAATACTGCACTGTCAACTTTATGCTCTAGCTCGTTTAATCGAATTTATATTATGACATTATCAAGGCACTTTTTTAGTAGAATTCAAATTCGTTATTAAAATTAATCATTCATTCATGGATAATGAGATTTAAATCATATATTTAATTTCAGTCAAAGTATGCAATGGCATATTCGAAAAGAGCATGTTTTTTTTAAATATGTAGCATATTGGATTGCAATACATGAATATCAATAATATAGCAAAATATGTGCAATTTAGTTCGCATAGTGCTACATTTTCGGTAACCATGTTTTTATAAAACAAAAATAGTATCTGATAAACCACTGTGGACAACATTATCACCAATTCTAAATTTAACTTAATAATGTCAAATAATCAGCACAATATAAATTCAATTAAACGAGGTCGAGGCTAAAATTGAAAACGCATCTTTTTTTGAAAATTAAAAAGGGCTGCCAAAAACATACTAACATAATGCATTCCATTTAAAAAAACAGTACTTGATGATTACAACCGATAGCACCGGAAATGCTAGAAGGTTGAAAATATATCACTATGAATCAATTATGTTGGGATGATTTTTTTCAAGTTTTTATTTTATGAACTTTTACCAAAATAAATGAACCCCATAGAAATGAACCCCATAAACTTTTAACGGACTGTTTCCGAGAGACACCCTGTATACCTTTACATAGAATCTCACCGGAGTATAAGAGAAGCATTGATTATACGTGCTATTTTGAGGTCACATGAAGTATTTTCGCATTTCTCCAGTGTTGGCAAGCAAACTAAAGGCTTAAGAGGGTGTGTACTGTATTCATATTCTTTTGAAATACCATATTCAGTAGGCGAGTTCTAAAAATATAAATGTGAGTATTTGTAAAAATATGGTAATTTTACTTACTGTAATATTTCCGTATACATATGTTTGTATAGCGATTTTATATGATGTAGACGGTAAGTGGGTCCAATTTACCTTAAACGTATATTTTTCCATATAACTAGAACTAGTGACTGTACATAGTCTGTCCAATTTCAAGACGAAACTGATATAAACGTGTTCACGTGAATGGCTACAATTTACAGGACCGAGTATCCACTACACGAGTTCAACACAAGTGTAGCGATGGCAACAAAATATACTTAGTCCGGGTAGATCAGTGGCACGACCAGTTCTAGACTTGTATAGCTGTGTTTATATTAGCTTCGTCTTGAAATTACACACTATAGTTGCCTGATTGACTTCGCGATAGGTATAATTGATATCTTTTTAAGTACGGGGGGTGCTCCATCGCCGTACGTCAAAATTATAACTTTACAAGTGGAGATTATAAATAGTTGTAGAACTTATAGATTGAAATAGATACCAGTTATGTATGTGTTTAATAGTGTCTTTCTGAAAAATATTCTTAGCCAAATAGTTTTACAATATTCCACTGTAATACACAAATGTAATCAAAATTTGTTTACGTCAAAATTTTATTTGGCCAGTTTTTGTTTGAAATTAGGGGAAAACCACTTTACATAAATTGGTTTCTATTACCTTTCTACCAGAATTACTTAAAATATTTGTTAAAAACCTAGTCTGGAGTAAGCAGACTGCAAACATGAAATCTTTACGTTGGTATACATTTTTAGTCCATTATACCTATCCGGAAATTAATCTAGGGAAATACTGTATATCTTTTATTACTTTAATTTTATATTGAGTTTCTTCCGGCTTGTAATTAACCTTATGGGGATCTTCATATTTTTCATCGGCTGCAGTAAGTTCTGAACTATAAATTTGTCTTCTAACACGAAAACCGTTGGGGGTGATTTCCTCCAACTCATACGTCCATTTCAAAGTATTCGTCGCAACATCAAAACTTATATCTGAGATATTCTGAGAGTATGTACCTGCAGCAAATAATTATTAATAGAATTATTGCAACAAAATTTATTTGCCATTTTTCTCATATTATCAGATCCTTTTGATTTTCTTATATAAATTCTACTTTATTTACTTTATTTACAGTGTTTACTATACAAGATCACATTTTAAGTCGAAATGAGAGAATAATCTTTTTACAAATTTTCTCTCGTTTCTGAGTTAAGTGAGCTTAAAAATTAGACTATACTATCCAGCCTATACACTAACCTAGTAAATTGACGTTTACAAGTGGGATAGTGAAAAGATTTTACCTCTCTAAAGATTTTATTAAGAATAACATAGGTGTTGGAATGAAAATTGCGAACAAGAATTGTTCGAAGGGATGATTTATATTATTTTTCTTGATTTTGTTTTTATTCCCCGTTTTCATTCAAATAGCTATGTTATTCTTAATCATTTTTTTTTTATCTAGTTTTTAAATGATATTTGTACATATTATTCTCAGAGCTTTGTGAAAAAGTATAAATTACGTTTGCACCTTTTTTTTCCCACAACTTTATTTATATATAGAGAAATATATAAATAAAGTTGTGGAAGAAAAGGTAAATGTAATTTCATTGATATTTGAACAATTTGTCAAGTTAATTGCAAGAACAGAATAGACAGATAATTTAGATGTTCTTTATTTCTTTTAATAAAATGTATGAGGAAAGTTTGATAACAGTCTATACGAAACTATAACAAAAATTGCAATTATTATTTATCAATGGTTAGCATATACACTATATGTACTTATTTTACTTAATAATATTAACATTGATAACATTTTATCAACAATACAGTACATACCAATGAAGAAAATAACGATGAGCCATATATATGACAGGTTGGAACACATCATCACTTTATGCACTAACAGCCATCTCCTTATCAGAAATATTATTGTCGAACATATCTAGTTTTTTTTTCTTATCAATATATTGTATATTTGCACATTTACAAGTAATCTATAACTTTTTGTAACCTAGATAAGGATGATTAATGCGAATGTTTAATAAAATAGAGAAATTAAAATATTTCGTAAATACAAGGTAAATAATATGTAGTATACAGGGTGTTCTATAACACCACACAAAAATTAAAAGACGTATGCAGTCTCATATTCTAAGTCGAAATCAGAGAATAAACTTTTTACAAATGTTCCTCGTTTCTGAGTTAAATGAGTTTAAAAATAAGTTCTAAAAAGCACCAACCTGGTAAGTTGACCTTTACAAGCGGGATAGTGTAATGATTTTACCTCTCCCGAAACGGAAGAGTGTAATGATTTTACCAAATTCCACATTATTTTTATATTATTCGTTATTATTCGTTCGAATTAAATATATAGTGTAATTATGATTGAAATTATGATATTGTGTTTATAAAAATGTTGGCACTGACAAGTGATATTATTTATTGATACCATGTCATTTGTCATTAATGTGTCATAACGATGTTACTGTCATTTTTTTCATAATTTAATTATTTACAAGTGTTTACAAGTAAAGTAAAGTAAATGAAACAACTAGTAAAGTTGTCATTATTGTTTAATGTCATTTTTTTTCATAATTTAATTGTTTACAAGTGTTTACAAGTAAAGTGAAGTAAATTCACTGCAAATTTAACGGATCTATTATAATACATAGATAATAAATTATCTTCCCAGATAATATATGAGTCAGCCTTTTGGGGTTATCACATGCATGTATGTGTGGTTTGTCATCATAATGATTGTTTCACAAGGTATCGATGTCAACTTCCAGTAGGTAATGATTCTTTGATGAATTAAATAAAACACCTGTTTGGTTTGTCATCATAATGAATGTTTCGATGTCAACAAAGATTCTTTGATGAATTAAATAAGACAACTTTACTTTGTTACTTCCACTAACACATTTATTTTACAACAATAATTTAGTGACTGCAGTTTCGATTTCTCTATAGTAATTGTCAAACTTTATTTGATGATTTCTTTGATTCTTTGATGATTACTCTCTCGTGAGCGTCTCTTATAACAGATTCAATGAACTCAATCTTAACTAAACTAAGATTCAATGAACTCAATCTTAAATAAACTAAGATTCAATGAACTGAATCTTAACTGAACTAAGACTCAATGAACTCAATCTTAACTAAACTAAGATTCAATGAACTCAATCTTAAATAAACTAAGATTCCATGAACTGAATCTTAACCTTACTAAGATTCAATGAACTCAATCTTAACTAAACTAAGATTCAATGAACTCAATCTTAACTAAACTAAGAGTCAATGAACTCAATCTTAACTAAGCTAAGATTCACGACTTCATGTGTTTTTGTCCATCCTGAAATGAACAATTTTACTACTAACATATTTATAAGTTTAAGATCCACTCTATTATCGTTTTAACTGTCTGCTTCTTAATAGGTATATTGGAACAGTATTGTAAATTTTCAAATTCTAGGTCTGAAAATATCCCTTTTCAATTCCCACGAGTTGTTATTAAAAACACGTATTATCTACATATACTTAATCTATAGATAACTTACATATCTCTTAAACTTATAATACTGCGGATATCGAATGTAGACTAAAACCTTTATAACGAAAATGGTTTCTTATATACAGTGCCTAATTTTAATACACGTCATAACTGGTAAGTTTGCAACATAATTTTTATTATTAATTCGAATATAGTATACATATTATTGTATATCATCAATCTGTTGAGGCTTCCTCATGATTATCAAACTAATTGACTGCTATTTGAAATTGTAATTATGATAGTATTAAAGAAATATTTATATACTAGAATTCACAGTTCTATTCTTGTTTAGTTTTATTTAGTGAAATTGTAATTATGATAGTATTACAGAAATAATTATATAGTTGAATTCATATAAACAAATTGCAGTACAATGGAAAAATTTATGAAGTAATAGTATTAATAATTTATTATTTCCTGCAGGTATATACTCACAGAATGATACAAGTTTTGATATTGCGACAAATACTTTGCAATGGACATACGAGTCACAAAATAGTAGCTGTGACTATTTTAAAGTTAAGAGATTTGTGTTTTCTTCAGAACTAACTAATGCAGAGAACGATGTGATAAATGTAAAATATGTTACTTTCGATGCACAAAAATATCGATATCAAACTAAAGTAATAAAACTTATACATTCGCCGATTGTAGTTAAGTAGTGGGGCTATGACAGTTCTGCGACATTTTCCCCATAAGAAATACAAGGGCCGATTTTTCGCTACTTGCTTCCGGTCGAGCGAGCCATTGCGTGTATGTTGGGCTGCCTAACATCTGCCCCTCAGCCCCTCACAATATCCTCTTGTGCCCCTCCGCCCCTCCACCCACCACCACACAAACCCTCAGCCCCTCACGATATCTTCTTGTGCCCCTCTGCCCCTCACGATATCCACTTGTGCCTCTCAATCCCTCCGCTCCTCCGCCCCTCGCCCCTTAGCCACTCAGCCCCTCACGATATTCTCTAGTGCCCCTCCGCCCCTCCGCCCCTCGCACATCAGCCCATCATGATATCTTCTTGTGCCCCTCTGCCCCTCACGATATCCACTTGTGCCTCTCAACCCCTCCGCCCCTACGCCCCTCGACATTCAGCCACTCAGCCCCTCACGATATTCTCTAGTGCCCCTCCGCCCCTCCGCCCCTCGGCCATCAGCCCCTCACGATATCTTCTTGTGCCCCTCTGCCCCTCACGATATCCACTTGTGCTTCTCAACCCCTCCGCCCCTCCGCCCCTCGCCACTCAGCCCCTCACAAAATTTCTCTAGTGCCCTCCGCCCCTCCGCCCCTCCGCCCCTCGCCCATCAGCCCCTCACGATATCTTCTTATGCCCCTCTGCCCCTCACGATATCCACTTGTGCCTCTCAACCCCTCCGCCCCTCCGCCCCTAGCCCTTCATCCCCTCAGCCCCTCACGATATTCTCTAGTGCCCCTGTGCTCCTGACGATATCCACTTGTGCCTCTTTACCCCTCCGCCCCTCGCCCCTCGCCCCTCAGCCCCTTAGCCCCTCACGATATCCTCTTTTAAACAGCCTTAAATAGAAGGTGGTGTGGATGATGCAAAATGAGCTGTTTAAAAGAGGATATCGTGTGGGGTTGAGGGTCTGTGTAGCGGAGGGTGGTGTGGCGGAGGGGTGGAGGTGCGGAGGGGCACAAGAGGATATTGTAACGGCCTGAGGGTCCCGCGCAGATGTTAGGCAGCCCAACATACACGCCACATCTCGCTCGACCGGATGTAAGTAGCGAAAAATCAGCCCATGTATTTCTTATGGGGGAAATGCCGCAGAACTGTCATAGCCCCACTACTTAGTAACATGAAAATAATGTATGTTTAAGGTAAATTGGACACACTACCCTTCAACTACATATAGAATCATTATACAGACATGTACAAATGAAAGTGTAAGTATAATTGCAAATTTCTACAAATTTACAGATTTATACTTTTAGAGCACATCTCGCACATTCTGCAATATTCCAAATGAAAATGAGTATTATACTAACCCTCACAAGCCTTTGGTTTACTTGCCAACTCTTGAGAAATGCGAAAATACTTCTTGTTACATCAAAATACCACGAATAGTGAATGCTTCCAATAATATCACGTAAGATTTTTTTGTTTTTGTTTATTGCTATTAGGTGAATATACATACCTAACCTAACCTAACCTAGTTCTCTGCCGGTTAGTCTAAAAAAATGTCAGATCTCTATTGTACAATCACAATCATGAATATTTAAAAAAAATGGACACTGACAATAAAGATGGTAAGTAGTGTTGTCTTAGGCCAGTATCTATAGTCCGTACTTGAGCATGAGTACGACTCAAGTCGTATTTGGTTGCGTATTCCTTATAAACATTTATCACCAAATGCAACCAAATATACGCAAATATACGACTTGAGTCGTACTAATGCTCAAGTACGGACTATAGATACTAGCCTTAAACTGTAAATGAGCTATGGGCGAAGCTTAAATGGAGACCTAACCTAACATACTTCTCCGCCGGTTAGTCTAAAAAAATGTCAGATGTCTATTATACAATCACATTCAAAAATATTTGGAAATAAAATTATCACTGACAGTGAAGATGTTAAGTAGAGTTGTCTTAGGCCCGTATCTATAGTCCGTACTTGAGCATGAGTACGACTCAAGTCGTATATTTGGTTGCGTATTCTCTTGAAACATTTATGCACCAAACGCAACCAAATATACGCAAATATACGACTTGAGTCGTACTCAAGCTCAAGTACGGACTATAGATACTAGCCTTAAACTGTAAAGGACCTATGGGCGGAGCTTAAATGGAGACCTAACCTAACATACTTCTCCGCCGGTTAGTCTAAAAAAATGTCAGATGTCTATTATACAATGACCAATGACATTCAAGAATATTTGAAAAATAAATTGTCACTGACAGTGAAGATGTTAAGTAGAGTTGTCTTAGGCCCGTATCTATAGTCCGTACTTGAGCATGAGTACGACTCAAGTCGTATATTTGGTTGCGTATTCTCTTGAAATATTTATGCACCAAACGCAACCAAATATACGCAAATATACGACTTGAGTCGTACTCAAGCTCAAGTACGGACTATAGATACTAGCCTTACACTGTAAAGGACCTGTGGGCGGAGCTTAGATGGAGACTTTGAGGTTCCTGCCATTGCTCTGAATATGCATTACTGCCTAGTGAAATATTTCCTTTCTAGAATATTCATAGATGTCATTCATAAAACAGGAATCAAAACAGATGAAGGCTACGTATCTAATATAATTAATTGTGACCGTGAATTTCTGAAAAATAAAACAAGCTTATGGATAGATCGAAATATGAATCTTGACTCAAACAGTTTCGATAATATATCACTTAATATTGGCAATATCAGAAGCAGGATTCAAGCAAATGAAATAAATAAGCTTCCAAAGAACATTTTTTGTGATTACAAAATAAATATTATAGCTGTTAATTACTATCGAGAGAAAATGAAATGCAGCGATTCCAAATTAGTTATGCAAACATGTGATACAGCATCAAGTGATCGAACTGATAGCGCATATTTTTCTTTCTTTATTGGAATATCAATAGCATTATTATTTGTTGTTATAGCGACTGTTATCGCAATATATGCTATTAGAGCAAGGTGAGTGTATATATTTCTGTTAACAAAATAATTTAAATTATATGGTATGTCATAATATAATCATATTTTAATATTAGTATAAAACATTTAATTAATAAATATAATAATTATACCTGTTCCAGGTATTGTTCAAATGAAGACAGTCTAGATAAAAATAAATTGGTAAGTTGACCTTTTGAATAAATACAGGGTGTTCTATTTTAAAAAATGTTTGATTTTGTTATTCCGTAAAATAGGGACACCCTGTATATTTGAAAATAATTTTACGGCATAAAGATTTTTAAATCAATAACTTTTTGTACGAAACATTTTTTTCTATCTTTCGCGGGAAACGCGCTAGGAAAGCCCGACGCACTGTTGCAGGACCCTGTATATATATTTTTTTTTGTAACACTTTTTCTTATTAGGAATGTCTACCACTTACTGGTGATGTAGTTGATATGAAGGTGCAATATTGGGACCAAATAGATCCAGAAACATCCAGAATAGGGAAACTTCTCACTAAAACCGAATTGTATCGGATATTGTCAATGTGCAAACATTCAGATATATCTCACACAATTCAGGAAGAATATAACGTAAGTAACTTATTCGTTGGAGATCAGATAATTTATCTAAATATTTGCAGCTTATACCAGTCCGCACAAAACAGCAAACTTACGGGGCACAATATACCAGACACAATCGATACAGTAATATTCTACCATGTACGTACATAATAGTATATAGAAGAACGATTTATTGGGGTTTAAAGTTTCGCCATTTTCAATTACTGTCATACATCTGTCATACTGTCATGAATTTACCTCATAGTATTGGCGTGTACATATTTGTCACAGCCTTAAATAGGCAACGGACGTTTATTGTCGCAGGTTCGCGTGAACGAGCAATAGCAGTAAATTCTATTTTTAATTCGCGATACGCGACCATCTGCGCATTGAATACATTAGATTGTAGTTCGTCGCACGAAATGCACGAAAATCACGTAAGGGCTTCCGTCCATTTGGTATTCAGCTGATAGATTCGGGATATTTGGGGATGATGAAACTATTTTTTCAACCCAGGTGAGATCATTAGTGATAGTGCGCCGATAACCATGAGAGATCAACCACGAAAATAAACTTTTGTGCCCCTTTTCAACAACCCCGGATTGCTTTCCAACCCCTAGGTATGCCGCCTGCACCCGCCATCCGCCACGTGTTCCTTTCCTTGAAAATAAACTTCTGTGCTCTTTGTGCCCCTTTTCAACAACTCGGGGTTGGTTACCAACCCCTAGGTAACTGCGACGTCCGTTTCTCCGCCTACACCCGCCATCCGCCACGTGTTCCGGCAGGTGAAAATAAACTTATGTGCCCTTTGTGCCCCTTTTCAACAACCCCGAGTTGGTCACCAACCCCTAGGAAACTTCTACGTCCCTTATGCCGCCTGCACCCGCCATCCGCCACGTGTTCCAGTCCGTGAAAATAAACTTCTGTGCCCTTTGTACCCCTTTTCAACAACCCCGGGTTGCTTTCCAACCCCTAAGCAACTGCTACGTCCGTTACTCCTCCTGCACCCGCCTTCTGCTACGTATTCCAATCCATGAAAATAAACTGTTGTGCCCTTTGTGCCCCTTTTCAACCACCCCAGGTTGATTTCCTACCCCTAGGTAACTGCTACGTCCCTTACGCCGCCTGCACCCTTTGTACCCCTTTTCAAAAACCCCGGGTTGCTTTCCAACCCCTAAGCAACTGCTACGTCCGTTTCGCCTCCTGCGCCCGCCATCCGCCACGTGTTCCAGTCCGTAAAAATAAACTTCTGTGCCCTTTGTGCCCCTTTTCAACTACCCCAGGTTGCTTTCCAACCCCTAGGTAACTTCTACGTCCATTATGTCGCCAACACCCGCCACGTGTTTCTGTCAGTTAAATAAACTTCTGTGCCCTTTGTGTCCCTTTTCAACAACCCCGGGTTGCATTCCTACCCCTAGATAACTCCTTCGTCCGTTAAGCTGCTTGCTCCTGCCATCCACCACGTGTTCCGGTCTTTGAGCGCCAAAAATCTTCACGAGTTTGAAACAAAAAAGTTATAATCCAGCCATGAAGTAATGCAAAAGGCATTACCCCCCCCCCCCCCAATCAAAGAGGGGGGGGGGGTACCTCATATTAGTTTTGAGGAAAGTTCTATGCTACTGCTAAGTAGGTAACAGTTATTATTAATAACTAAACGTACTAATTTACCTACTTAATGTTTCTCTGGATTCACTTGTACTCGGGAAACAGTTCTGAGGTTTTGATCATCTTATAGGGATGTCTGGGCAAAGGAGCAGATTTTAGGGGCTTGGGGCAGCTGCCTCACTCCCTCCCTGCCCCTCTATTCCCACTTTGTGCCCCCCTGCGTCCGTTATGCCTCCTGCGCCTGCCATCCTCCACGTGTTCCGATCTTTGAGCGCCGAAAATCTCTTCGCTGGGTACGCCTTTAAAGTAATGTTTAAAATGAGCTCAGCATTTCGCGTTTCAGATGAATGGAATCGAGTACGCCTGGAAAATGTAGGTGAAAACTCTGACTACATAAACGCAAGCTACATACTGGTAAGAAATTCTTAATGCTTAACTATACAATTCTAACTTTTTCATTACAAAGAGCGCTTCTGGAGAAAAACGTTACATAGTTACCCAGAATCCTCTTACCGAGACAGTTCCTGACTTTTGGAAAATGATATGGCAGGAAAACACCAACCTTATCGTGATGCTAACTGACTTTGTGGAAAATGGAAAGGTACCTCCCTTTGCACACACATATGTGAATACTCTCCACGAAAATATGGCAATTTCAGATATTAGGCAGTGAGTACTGGCAGGAAAGGGGAACTACAACTTACGATCAACTGGAAATTCACCATCTTGATACAAAGAAGTATGTAGGACATACACAGAGAACGCTTCAAATTAAAAAGAGGAATAAATCTAGAAATGTATTGAATTTTTTACAATAATTTATGCAGACTAAATAGTTTTGATTTTAGATTACACACCTGCATTTCACATCTTGGTTAGACAAGGAAATTCCAATAACGTCTCATAGCTTTCACAGGTTTTTAAAACTTGTTCAACAAAACGACTCGAGTGGACCAATAGTTGTTCACTGCAGGTACAGAAAAATTATAATTATTCGACTAAAATTGCTTAGTAGTAGATAGGCTAGGATAGTTCTGGGCCATTTTCAGCCTGACCGGAAATAAAGTGAATTTAGACCCCCCATGTAAACCTTATGGGAAAATGGCCCAGAACTGTCCAAGCCTATCTACTTAGTCTTTAATTATTATTGTTTCTGTTGATTTAAATCATTTATCATTCAAATCACTGATATCATTTTTAAGCTCAGGAGTTGGACGTTCAGGAGCATTCATTTTATGTAACTACATCCTGGATAGCTTCGCGGTTCATAGTATAATCGACTTTCCTGGATCTCTTTACAACTTACGACGCTGCAGACCATACATGATTCAAGAATCAGTAAGTATAAATAAATTCAGATTCTATAAATCGTTTAAATTTTCAAATATTTGACAGTCTCTGTAGCACGCTTGTTTACTAATGCAGATATATTGCCACGGACTCTGGGAATGACGCGTCCGTAAATACGAACAGTCTGCTATCCTTGTCTGGTAGGAGCACGGTAGACAAGGATAGAAGACTGCTCGGATAAACGCGTTAGTCCCAGAGTCCATGGTTGTATTGCATTTTAACCATACCTATGAAAAGTGTCATATATTTTCAAACATCTGTTAGTTAGTGATCAAACAGTATAATTGCATATGATATAAATAGACAAAATCTGGAATATTATAACATATTTTATATTTTTCAGCTACAGTATAAATAAACATACCAAATCGTGAATCTTGTAACATATTTCATATTTTTCAGCTACAGTATAAATTTTGCCACTGTGCTGTGAACGAGTACCTACATGAAACCGCTCTGGAAATTGATGTGAACCATTTCAAAAATACCTATCACATATATTCTGATAGTTCGTCATTGAATCAGCTGCTGGATTCCGTAAATAATGGTATATTTTGGGTAGATGTACTCAAGTTAGCTTCTGCAAGAGGCACTAAAGAAACTATATTTAGAGGTAAGAAATAAGGGGCGATAAAACATAACGTTACAATATTTTTAGAACAAAATCTAGATTTTGGATAGAAAACTGGAAGTGGGCGTTTGCTCTTATTATATTATTCTAATTTTTTTCTTATCTTTATTATTATTTTGTATGTCTTTCTCCATATAAGTTCATGCCGTCAACACTTTATGCTGCAGAAGTGAAATTAATCAAAGCATGGACATACAAGGGTTGTGCCTTTACCTATCGAAATATTATTTTTACTATCATTCTAGATGTGCTCAAGTTAGCTTCTGCAAAAGGCACTAAAGAAACTATATTTAGAGGTTAGAAATTAAACTTCCATGCGCGGCGCGGTCGAGCGGGTTCAACAGTGGCGTGCGCTTGCGATAAAACATAACGTTACAATATTTTTAAAACATAATCTAGATTTTGGATAGAAAACTGGACGTGGACGTTTACTCTTATTATATTGTTCTTATTTCTTCTTCTTCTTCTTCTTCTTCTTCTTCTTCTTCTTTTTATTATTCTGTATTTATTTCTTAATATAAGTACATGGAGTCAACACTTCATGCTGCAGAAGTGAAATAAATCAAAAAATGGACATAATATTTTTACTCTCATTCTAAGTTTTATAACTTTCACCAATAAATCTAATTATTTTTAGGTCTATACTCACAGCACAATCTGGTATCAATACCAGACTATCACAATTCTATCAATTTCGTTTGTCTCGTACAGCCAACACTACGTATGACTGAAGACTTTTGGGAAATTGTGTCAAGCAAGAATGCAAATATTATTGTTTCAATGCACAGCGACTTGGTAAAATACAAAGCAATATATTGTAATTCGTTATTCTATCATATTTATCCGCAGAATAGTTTCGAATTTGGTCTATCACTGGAACGTGAGTTACCTATATGTGCCGATAAAGATGTCATACTGCAAAGTTCCGAAGATAGAGGCACCTACAAAATATCAAAAATTATGATTAAAACGAAATCTAATAATGTGAGTATAAAAAATTAAGAAATTTAATTTTCGTCCTTTCATAATATGATATGCATATCTTGTTATGTCTCTGAAAGTGGAACAACATTCATCTATATTTATGAGCAATTGTTGGCCTGTCCGTAGTTCTCCTTACTAAAATCCTTACTACTATCCTTATACTCCTTATACAATCCTTATACTCCTTATACTATCCTTATACTCCTGTCTTTACTAAAATTACTGACCTTACAAAATTCTTCTGAGTCTAAAGACTGTTTTCCTAATATTTGTTTCCTCTGGATTGTTTTTCATCTAACTAGCAGTTTCAACCTTCAGAATTTCGTTGATGACATTGACATCTATAGCAGATGACATTAAGAAACAAATATCAACCCTCACCATGTTAACGATTAAAAATTATATCCACGCATACCTACCTTGTAAAATGATTCTGAATGTTTCTAATTTTATCTTTGTTTCCACATTGTGGTGCTGTGGAACAACCTTCATCTATATTTATCTTACCTCTTATCTCTGATTCTATTGACTATTTTCCTAATATTTCTTTCCTCGGCATTTTTTTTTCATCTAACTAGCAGTTTCAACCTTCAGAATTTCGTTGATGACATTGACATCTATAGCAGATGACATTTAGAAACAAATACCAACCCTCACCATGTTAACGATTAAAAATTATATCCACGCATACCTACCTTGTAAAATGATTCTGAATGTTTCTAATTTTATCTTTGTTTCCACATTGTGGTGCTGTGGAACAACCTTCATCTATATTTATCTTACCTCTTATCTCTGATTCTATTGACTATTTTCCTAATATTTCTTTCCTCGGCATTTTTTTTCCATCTAACTAGCAGTTTCAACCTTTAGAATTTCGTTGATGACATTGACATCTATAGCAGATGACATTAAGAAACAAATACCAACCCTCACCTTGTTAACGATTAAAAATGATATCCACGCATACCTACCTTGTAAAATAAATCTGAATGTTTCTAATTTTATCTTTGTTTCCTCATTGTGGTGCAGTGGAACATCCTTCATCTATATTTATCTTACTTCTTATCTCTGATTCTATTGACTATTTTCCTAATATTTCTTTCCTCGGCATTTTCTTTTCATCTAACTAGCAGTTTCAACCTTCAGAATTTCGTTGATGACATTGACATCTATAGCAGATGACATTAAGAAACAAATACCAACCCTCACCATGTTAGCGATTAAAAATGATATCCACGCATACCTAGCTTGTAAAATAAATCTGAATGTTTCTAATTTTATCTTTGTTTCCACATTGTGGTGCAGTGGAACAACCTTCATCTATATTTATCTTACTTCTTATCTCTGATTCTATTGACTATTTTCCTAATATTTCTTTCCTCGGCATTTTTTTTTCATCTAACTAGCAGTTTCAACCTTCAGAATTTCGTTGATGACATTGACATCTATAGCAGATGACATTAAGAAACAAATACCAACCCTCACCATGTTAACGATTAAAAATGATATCCACGCATACCTACCTTGTAAAATGAATCTAAATGTTTCCAATTTTATCTTTGTTTCCACATTGTAATGCAGGTTTAATAAAAAACAACGTATGATACACCTACATAAGGGCTTCTTAAGCACCACACCGTTAAATGCACTCTGCTTTGCGTCGTGCTATTAAACCCGGCGAGCGTCCTTGAAATGCTCTCTTATGCACTTGTAACATAATATACTATTGCAACTCTTCATCGCGCCGTGCTATTAAGCCCCTCGTGCTTGAAAGACTCTCTTATGCACTTGTATCATAATATACTAGTGCAGCTCCTTCATTTGCAACCTTTTGGAAATATTAGTTGTTATTATTATTTCGTTTTCAGACCCATAAGCAAATGACTCTGATACAGTACCGAACCAAGGACAAAAACCTATTTGCAGAACCTAAAAATTTTCTAAAATTCCTAAATAATTTCTACGATTTGAAAAGAGCAACTTTAGTACGAAACTCGCTTATGAACGTTGTTCTTGCATATGCGTAAGTATCCAGCCTATAGTTTGATGAATCGCCACATAATGACTATTAAAAAAATATAGAATAAATATACTGTACCTTTTCAAGTTCCAATTGAGACCAATCAATTTCAAATTGAGGCCAATCAAGTTAAAATTGAGACCAATCAATTTCAAATTGAGACTAAACAAAATCAACTTGACACTAAACAATATCAAGTTGAGAGTAAACAAATAAAATTTATTATGACAACTTGATATACAACTTGATTTTGTTTAGTCTCAATTTGAAATTGATAGGTCTCAATTTTAAATTGATTTGTATCAATTTGAACTTGATTGGCCTCAATTTGAAATTGACGGCTCTTAATTTGAAATTGATTGGTCTCAATTTGAAATTGATTGGTCTCAATTTGAACTTGATTGGTCTCAATTTGAAATTGATTGGTCTCAATTTGTAATTGATTGGTCTCAATTTGAACTTGATTGGTCTCAATTTGAACTTGAAAAGGTATTGATTTATGTGAGCATGCCTATTCATGTATTCCAAGAGAAATTAAATGATTTTATTATTTTTCATAACAACAATATAATAGCGATTTATGGTATAAGTGAATGAAGTCGAATTTTATCCACGAAAATTGGTCCACAAATTGGAAAAAATCTTGTATGACACGTTAATAAAGTAATTTTATTCACTTATACCATAAATAGCTATTACATACCTGTAATCATTTCGAAATTATTGCTAAACAACCAATCTATTATGAGAGTAAATACTTCTTCTGATGCCTTTTCAAGAACAAAACTTCTGGAGCTCATTCATTTATTTTTAAAGTTATTCACGTGTATCATACAAGATTTTTTCCAATTCGTTATCAGAATTGAAGAATTTGCGTTATATTATTATTAGTATTATTATTATTATTATTATTATTAAAGTATCACATTGTCAGGTGATAATAAAAATTTCAAGGATAATGCAAATTTACCTATTATTTTACTTTATTTACGTTGCCAATGGTTATAGTGAATAAAGTAAAAAGATAAACATTTTATTCACCCTTTCGATTATAGTATAGTTTAAACGATGAGATTCAATATACATAATAAGCATTTTAATAATGTGAATTGGAATTTTTTTTTTCTTAGGAATTCTTTTGATGAATGTGTAATGTTTTTGATAATCCAACGAATTGTTGATATTATTACCAATGAAGATACTATTGATATCAGTGGAGCAATTAAGAGTGTTCAGATGTTTAAGGATTTCAATGTTTCTTTGGTAATTATTAGGAGTAAGTTAATTAACATGTATATAACCTGTCGTTTATTCCAGACTGATCTTATGTATATATGTGACTTTTTACATTGTTTGCTACTACATAATCAAGAAATACTTTAATAATGACATATATATATATATATATATATATATATATATATATATATATATATATATATAGTGTGCTGCGAATGAGCTATTACGAAATGTTTATTTACATTATTCTAAAGATTTAATTCTATGAATAATTATAGATGTTTAAAAACATTTTGTAATATACAAAAAAAACTATAACCAGAAGTATGATGGATGAATTGGGGAAATGAAATACAAATTCGTGGTAAAATGTTTCACTTCCATTAGATATTAGCATGTAACTCAAAAGTCTCATGGAAAAATAAATAATTCTTATTATGTTGAAAATGATTATAACCTTTCATATTTTGTGTTTTGTGAGATTCTCTAATAAAATCGATGTTCAACACAATTACACACAAAATAGCAACTGGAGCAACACCAACAATAGCCCGAAGGAACTAAAAGGCGACGTAGGATCGAAATAGCCTGGAGTAGCGCTCGAATAGCCTGGAATAGCGCTCGAATAGCCTGGAGCAGCTGCGCTTGCTTATAGCCTGGAGCAACTGCGCTTGCCTATAGCCTAGCGCAGCTGCGTTTGCTTAAAGCCTAGAGCAGCTGCGCTTGCTTATAGCCTAAAGCAGCTGCGCTTGCTTATAGCCTGGAGCAACTGCGCTTGCCTGTAGCCTAGCGCAGCTGCGTTTGCTTATAGCCTAGACTCTAGGCACTAGAGCATTGGCGCTTGCTTATAACCTAGAGCAGCTGCGCTTGCTTGTAGCCTGGAGCAACTGCGCTTGCCTATAGCCTAGCGCAGCTGCGTTTGCTTATAGCCTAGAGCAGCTGCGCTTGCTTAAAGCCTGGAGCAGCTGCGCTTGCTTATAGCCTGGTGCATCTGCGCTTGTCTATAGCCTAGCGCAGCTGCGTTTGCTTATAGCCTAGAGCAGCTACGCTTGCTTATAGCCTTGAGGAGCTACGCTTGCTTATAGCCTGGAGCAACTGGCTTGCCTATAGCCGGGCGCAGCTGCGTTTGCTTATAGCCTAGAGCAGCTGCGCTTGCTTATAGCCTAGAGCAACTGCGCTTGCTTATAGCCTGGAGCAACTGCGCTTGCCTATAGTCTAGCGCAGCTGCGCTTGCTTATAGCCTAGAGCAGCTGCGCTTGTTTATAGCCTAGAGCAGCTGCGCTTGCTTATAGCCGAGCGCAGCTGCGCTTGCTTATAGCCTGGAGCAGCTGCGCTTGCTTATAGCCTGGAGCAGCGGCGCTTGCTTATAGCCTGGAGCAGCTGCGCTTGCTTATAGCCTGGAGCAACTGCGCTTGCCTATAGCCTAGCGCAGCTGGGTTTGCTTATAGCCTAGAGCAGCTGCGCTTGCTTATAGCCTAGAGCAGCGGCGCTTACTTATTGCCTGGAGCAGCTGCGCTTACTTATAGCCTGGAGCAGCTGCGCTTGCTTATAGCCAGTAGAAGAAAGTGTGTACTTAATATTTATTTAAAGTAATAACATTACTATTAAACATAATCGCAATTGATGATATTTTATTCAATTTATTATTTATACGGAATTGAACATATTGTAGTGCACATATTAAGGATACATATTTCATGATGTCTTCTGCTGTAAAATATTGTATACACACTTGTATATAAATTTAAGTTGCTTCTAGAAATGAAACAAAGTTTGTATCATACTTCTTGTAGTTATTATCAAAAGTAAAATTTATACCATATCTCGTAAATATTCATCCCTGTACAGACGTAGAGTACTAATGCAGCAACGGACGTCAAATATCTTCTCATGTAAAAGTGTTTCCAAAATGTACACAAACGATAGGAATACGCCATTTCCTCCAGTTCCGTCACTGAATTGAAAATAACATACAATATTACGTATATTTGTTAAACAGAAAATGCCTTCGTTTAGATTACTAATACATTTCTATATAAATAAAACACAATTGGAGTGAGTTTCATAAAATATTTAATGCTGTACTACAACTCAGTGAAACTCAGTTTTACTGAGTATACTGAGTGTAGTTTGCGGTGTAGAACTCAGTTTTCATCTGCCTGATGAAGCCACTATGTGACGAAACAATTGTTGCAGTACAACATTAAATATTTTGTGAAACTCACACCAATTGGGTTTTATATACCGAGCGGTTTTTTTATCTCTGAGCATAGGGTATGTTCAGTTTTAAAATGACGGGATCAATCCATGCTAAAATTCAATGTATATGCAACCAAATTTACTAGCGTGTGTAAGTTAATTATTTTAAAAAAAGTGACCAATTCATTCGCTATATGCATTTATTATACAAAAAATTGCATACCTGCATGTGAAGATCGATATATCTTTACTGATGTGTTTCGAAATAGCATCATAGTCTTCATAATACCTGAGAAAATTTTCGACCTGAGGTAAGCCATTACAAGGCCACGTTTTAAAATCGAGTAAATAAACGGTTCTAGTCCTCGTCGCTTCAGACTTTTCAAGATTGTTCACCTCCAAAGTAATTACGTTATGCCCAATCCTATCTTCCACACTTACGAAATTGATGTGAATGTAGTCTACTGGTTTCAGTGGCTTTCCTGCTGTTGGCCAAAATAATACGTTCTCCTGCAATACAGAATATGATTACGGTTTGTACAATATCAGCTATAGATTTCAAATATTACTGGAATTGATACCTAACCTAACCTATTACTTTTATGATAACTAAACTAACTTGAAGTAGTTTAACAATCTTACCCTTATTATTTTTATTGCAAGTCAATGTCATATAAACAAACTATCGTTGCGCGAAATATAAGTATCGATTAAATATTTATTCGAATATAAATGAATACTGTTCGTTATCGGTCAAAGTTGGCCAATAAAAACGTTGTTAGTGGGCAACTTTAAAACACGCCGTGCTTGAAAACCTTTCTTAAACACGCTTATTGGTTCAATAACCAACGATTATGATGCAGGTATGATAAAAAATAATGTTTTCAGAAAAAATCTGTAAAACACAGTTTAACTCACGTGGTTATTTAAGTCAACCTCATGCAGCGATAGAATTACGTTAGTCTCGTATTCCTCGACCATTCTCCAAAAGTCTCCAATTGTGTGGTCATACGGATAACTGGTAGCTATAAACTGTTTGGTTAGCCTTTGGTCAGGAATCATTAAGGCGTCAATGTAATAAGACTCATTTTCTGTAATTGGGTACTTCTGCAGGGCAATAAAAGTCCCGCAACCTGAAATGCCATTAAGTAAAACTTGAAAAAATTAATATTATTAATCAGGGGAGGGGATTATACTATGAAACGCTGTAGTGGGGGTGAAGATTGAAGCAGCCACAAACCTGTATTCCTCCGATCAGAAAACCTAGCTAATCTACAAAGAAATAATAAAACCAATTTGGACATACGGGATCCAGCTATGGGGATCAGCTTCTAAGTCAAAAATCGAAATCCTCAAAATATTCGAATCAAAACTATCAAGAAGGTTTGCCAAGGCAATCAGCTCAAGTGCCAATTACTATCTGAAAAGAACCCAGCCGTAAAAAGTTACCTAAGAGGACTAAGTGTAACAGAATGTATGTATTCCTCCGATCATAAAACCTAACTAATCTACAAAGAAATAATAAAACCAATTTGGACATAAGGGATCCAGTTATGGGGATCAGCTTCTAAGTCAAAAATCGAAATCCTAGAAATATTACAATCAAAACTGCCAAGAAGGTTTGCCAAGGCAATCAGCTCAAGTGCCAATTACTATCTGAAAAGAACCCAGCCGTAAAAAGTAACCTAAGAGGACTGAGTGAAACAGAATCTACAGATTACTCATTGTGGAAAACCACGAAAACCTTGAAGCAGCCACAAACCTGTATTCCTCCGATCAGAAAACCTACTTAATCTTCAAAGCCATAATGAAACCAATTTGGACATACGGAATCCAGTTGTGGGGATCAGCTTCTAAGTCAAAAATCGAAATCCTAGAAATATTCGAGTCAAAACTGCCAAGAAGGTTTGCCAAGGCAATCAGCTCAAGTGCCAATTACTATCTGAAAAGAACCCAGCCGTAAAAAGTTACCTAAGAGGACTAAGTGTAACAGAATGTATGTATTCCTCCGATCATAAAAACCTAACTAATCTACAAAGAAATAATAAAACCAATTTGGACATAAGGGATCCAGTTATGGGGATCAGCTTCTAAGTCAAAAATCGAAATCCTAAAAATATTCGAATCAAAACTGCCAAGAAGGTTTGCCAAGGCAATCAGCTCAAGTGCCAATTACTATCTGAAAAGAACCCTGCCGTAAAAAGTCACCTAGGAGGACTGAGTGTAACAGAATCTACTGATTACTCATTGTGGAAAACCACGAAAACCTTGAAGCAGCCACAAAACTGTATTCCTCCGATCAGAAAACCTAACTAATCTACAAAGCCATAATAAAACCAATTTGGATATACGGGATCCAGTTATGGCGATCAGCTTTTAAGTCAAAAATTGAAATACTTGAAATATTCCAATCTAAACTGCCAAGATCCGGTTCCAGGGATGCAGTTATGGGGATCAACTTCTAAGTCAAATATTGAAATTCTTGAAATATTCCAATCAAAACTGCCAAGAAGATTTGCCAAGGCAATCAGCTCAAGTGCCAATTATTAACTGAAAAGAAACCTGCCGTAAAAAGTCATCTAGGAGGACTGAGTGTAACTGAATCTACTGATTACTCATTGTGGAAAACCACGAAAACCTTGAAGCAGCCACAAAACTGTATTCCTCCGATCAGAAAACCTACCTAATCTACAAAGCCATAATAAAACTGATTTGGACATACGGGATCCAGTTATGGCGATCAGCTTCTAAGTCAAAAATTGAAATCCTTGACATATTCCAATCATAACTGCCAAGATCCAGTAATGGGGATCAGCTTCGTAGTCAAAAATTGAAATCCTTGAAATATTCCAATCAAAACTGCCAAGAAGATTTGCCAAGGCAATCAGCTCAAGTCCCAATTACTATCTGAAAAGAACCCTGCCGTAAAAAGTCCCCTAGGAGGACTGAGTGTAACAGAATCTACTGATTTTGGAAAATCATGAAAAACATTGAAGCAGCCACAAAATTGTATTCCTCCGATCAGAAAACCTAACTAATCTACAAAGCCATAATAAAACAAATTTGGATATACGGGATCCAGTTATGGCGATCAGCTTCTAAGTCAAAAGTCGAAATCCTTGAAATATTCCAATCAAAACTGCCAAGATCCAGTTCCAGGGATCCAGTTATGGGGATCCGCTTCTAAGTCAAATATTGAAATCCTTGAAATATTCCAATCAAGACTGCCAAGAAGATTTGCCAAGGCAATCAGCTCAAGTGCCAATTATTATCTGAAAACAACCCTGCCGTAAAAAGTCACCTAGTAGGACTGAGTGTAACAGAATCTACTGATTACTTATTGTGGAAAACCATAAAAACCTTGAAGCTGCCACAAAACTGTATTCCTCCGATCTCAAAACCTACCTAATCTACAAAGCCATAATAAAACCAATTTGGATATACGGGATCCAGTTATGGGATCAGCTTCTAAGTCAAGAATTGAAATCCTTGAAATTTTCCAATCAAAACTGCCAAGATCCAGTTCCAGGGATCCAGTTATGCGGATCAGTTTCTAAGTCAAATATTGAAATCCTTGAAATATTCCAATCAAAACTGCCTAGAAGATTTGCCAAGGCAATCAGCTCAAGTGCCAATTACTATATGAAAAGAACCCTGCCTTAAAAAGTCACCTCGGAGGACTGAGTAACATAATCTACTGATTACTCATTGTGGAAAACCACGAAAACCTTAAAGCAGCCACAAAACTGTATTCCTCCGATCAGAAAACCAAACTAATCTACAAAGCCATAATAAAACCAATTTGGATATACGGGCTCCAGTTATGGGGATTAGCTTCAAAGTCAAAAGTCGAAATCCTTGAAATATTCCAATCAAAACTGCCAAGATCCAGTTCCAGGGAGCCAGTTATGGGGATCAGCTTCTAAGTCAAAAATTGAAATCCTTGAAATATTCCAATCAAGACTGCCGAGAAGATTTGCCAAGGCAATCAGCGCAAGTGCCAATTACTATCTGAAAAGAACCCTGCCATAAAAAGTCACCTAGGAGGACTGAGTGTAACAGAATCTACTGATTACTCGTTGTGGAAAACCACGAAAACCTTGAAGCAGCCACAAAACTGTATTCCTCCGATCAGAAAACCTACCTAATCTACAAAGTCATAATAAAACCAATTTGGATATACGGGATCCAGTTATGGTGATCAGCTTCTAAGTCAAAAATTGAAATCCTTGAAATATTCCACTCAAAACTGCCAAGATCCAGTTCCAGGGATCCAGTTATGTGGATCAGCTTCTAAGTCAAAAATTGAAATCCTTGAAATATTCCAATCAAAACTGCCAAGAAGATTTGCCAAGGCAATCAGCTCAAGTGCCAATTACTATCTGAAAAGAACTCTGCCGTAAAAAGTCACCTAGGAGGACTGAGTGTAACAGAATCTACTGATTACTTATTGTGGAAAACCACGAAAACCTTGAAGCAGCCACAAAACTGTATACCTCCGATCAGAAACCCTAACTAATCTACAAAGCCATAATAAAACCAATTTGGATATACGGGATCCAGTTATGGTGATCAGTTTCTATCTAAGTCAAAAATTGAAGTCCTTGAAATTTTCCAATCAAAACTGCCAAGATCCAGTTTAAGGCATCCGGTTATGGGGATCAGCTTCTAAGTCTAATATTGAAATCTTTGAAATATTTCAATCAAAACTGCCAAGAAGATTTGCCAAGGCAATCAGCTCAAGTGCCAATTACTATCTGAAAAGAACCCTGCCGTAAAAAGTCACCAGGAGGACTGGGTGTAATAGAATCTACTGATTACTTATTGTGGAAAACCACGAAAACCTTGAAGCAGCCACGAAACTGTATTCCTCCGATCAGAATACCTAACTAATCTACAAAACCATAATAAAACCAATTTGGATATACGGGATCCAGTTATGGCGATCAGCTTCTAAGTCAAAAATTGAAATCCTTGAAATATTCCAATCAAAACTGCGAAAAACCAGTTCCAGGGATCATGTTATGGGGATCAGTTTCTAAGTCAAATATTGAAATCCTTGAAATATTCCAATCAAAACTGCCTAGAAGATTTGCCAAGGCAATCAGCTCAAGTGCCAATTACTATCTGAAAAGAACCCTGCCTTAAAAAGTCACCTCGGAGGACTGAGTAACATAATCTACTGATTACTCATTGTGGAAAACCACGAAAACCTTGAAGCAGCCACCAAACTGTATTCCTCCGATCAGAAAACCTAACTAATCTACAAAGCCATAATAAAACCGATTTGGATATACGGGATCCAGTTATGGCGATCAGCTTCTAAGTCAAAAATTGAAATCCTTGAAATATTCCAATCAAAACTGCCAAGATCCAGTTCCAGGGATCCAGTTATGGGGATCAGCTTCTAAGTCAAAAATTGAAATCCTTGAAATATTCCAATCAAAACTGCCAAGAAGATTTGCCAAGGCAATCAGCTCAAGTGCCAATTATTATCTGAAAAGAACCCTGCCGTAAAAAGTCACCTAGGAGGACTGAGTGTAACAGAATCTACTGATTTTGGAAAACCATGAAAACCTTGAAGCCAATTAATAAAACCAATTTGGATATACGGGATCCAGTTATGGCGATCAGCTTCTAAGTCAAAAATTGAAATCCTTGAAATATTCCAATCAAAACTGCCAAGATCCAGTTCCAGGGATCCAGTTATGGGGATCAGCTTCTAAGTCAAAATTTGAAATCCTTGAAATATTCCAATCAAAACTGCCAAGAAGGTTTGCCCCATGGTTTGTTCCAAATGAACAACTACTCAAGATCTTCTGATTCCTCGAATGAAATAAATTCACACCCAAATCGGCTGGCAGCAGATCTACTGAACCTTATATACCGCAAAAGGCTTAGAAGATGTAAACTCATAGATCTTAGCATTTTCTAAGATTATCCCATAACGGTATTAGCCAATAAGAAGTAATAAAAAAAAACATCGCCACGTGTAACCAATTCGCCAATTCGCCAATTTATACACACTCTGTAAGTAATGCTTACTTCTAGGTTCCCTTGACGATCTTTGTTTATGCTGGTTATGTTCCCAGCCGATGTGAGTAACCTTGTTGTACAGAATATTGTGCCAATATGATTCTTCTTTAATATGCTGCATCATTCGTAATAACTCTGCATCAGAGATGTACGCATCATAATTTTGAAGCAAATCATTTGCTTTTAAGCGAACATTCCGTTTCATGAGGTATTCATTTATCACACAGTAGGCAAATTTGTACTGCACCTGCAAAAATAGCACAAAAAATTTGCAAAATTTAAAAAGAATATTCTGTAAGGTATTACCGCATAATGGACCACGTTCATCCTAAACTTTCGAATGTGCAATAATGCATTTACGAAATCCACTGTCTGCTCCTTCTCAACCATATCCAGCAAGTAATCACATAATATGTAAACACCAGTAGGCCCAATTCCTGCACTACAAATACATGTTTTAAGAATTTCGCATATTTATTGAATGTACTGACCTGCAATGTACTACTATTGGCAATTTAATATTCATTCTACTTCTTAGAGACAACAAAAAATTGGAAAACGTGAAGTGAGCTCGTGGAATTCCTTTATCTGGCCAAGTCTTGAAATGGTAATGGGTTACCTAAAATTAACATTTACAGTCATTATTGTTACATTTAAACAAACTTGCGCACAATACATATCATATGACTGCAAAAAAAAATATCTGATATGACAAGCACATGAATTTCTCCAAATTAATATGAATAAAATAATGAAAAAACAACTTTCAACGTAGTTTTGTCAGAAAACCAAAAGTGTTCTAAAATTTTGTTTCCTACAAAACATGTACAGCTTATAACTGCCTTCAAATTTGATATATATTTTGTTCACGACTATCTAATAATACAGTTATTATACTTATGTTTCATCAATTATAATGATATACAATTATCACTTCCGAATCCATTATACACTGTGTACTACTCGCGTATAATGGCTATCAATCACTCAAAAAATTTACTCCACTAGCCTAACGGCTTGCTTCATAAACTTTCGTTCTCGAGATTAATAGCCTTCATTATACGCTCGTTGTATAATAGCTATTTATGGTATAAGTGAATAAAGTTGAATTTTATTCACGAAAAAATCGCAAGATTTTTTAGAAGGTTTAGAAGGTTTATCGCAAGAGGCGACGCCGAGTGCAATAATATTTTCCAAATGAACAACCACTCAAATAAAATTCCTTTATTCACTTGTATCATACATTTTTTTTTCAGATTTCCAATTTTCCAGATTTTTTCCAATTCATCGGAATTGAAGAATTGGCGTGAAGTGTTATATTATCAGGTGACAACGAAAATTTCAAAGATGCTGCGTATTTGCGTATTCTTTACTTTATTCACGTTGTCAATGGTTATAGTGAATTGACAACGTGAATAAAGTTAAAAAAATAAGTAAATTTGCACTATCCTTGAAATGTTCGTTGTCACCTGACAATGTGACACTTCACGCAAATTTTTCAATTCAGATAACGAATTGGAAAAAATCTTGTATGATACGCGTGAATAACGCAATTTTATTCACTTATACAGCTATTAAATATCTGTAATCATTTCGAAATTATTGCTACACAACAAATCTATTATGAAAGTCAATACTTCTTCTGATGTCTTTTCAAGAACAAAACTTCTGAAGCTCATTTAACTTTATATAAAATTGTATACCTAATTAATTCAAGAATAATAAACTTCTTCTTTGATAGATTTACAAGAAAGTTGACAAAAACTCAAAAAATACGTAATTACCATCTTAACTTCATTATTACTATATATTAAAAAATCCCTGATATCATAGTCTATAAATTCTATCACGTTCACTAAGTTAACTTTAAAGGCTCCAAATATCAAGGTTCCAAACTCGTTCCAATAGCGATGACATTTGGTCTGCAAAAAAATGCCATCAATATAATAGATGAAATCATTTTTGCGTAGACTACCTGTTTATTCTCAACAAAATGTGTCAGCATTACAATAGTGTTGACATCTTGTTCCCAAGTCATCCTCCAGAAGTCCTCTGATGTGTTCGGTAAAGGATCTTGAGTTGCTATGTACTTAATCTCTTTTGAGTATCCCTATAAGTTATAATAAATTGGTAATAGATAAGATAGTTTAGTAAGATTTAATTACTTCCACAAAATTTGCGTTTATATACCGCGAATGTATATCTTCTCCAATCTGCTTTAACTTCACATTTGTATCTTGATCTGGAAGCAATAGAAATTATTTCGTTTTATTATTATGAATTTCAAGAAAGGGCTCATTAGCTGTGTAGCATACCAGAAAAACGTAAATTGTAAAAAAGATAGATAAGAAGATAAAAATTGGGAGGAATCTGTACTTAGTAGTACTTGTACTTGTTAGTAGTACTTGTAAGTTTTTATGTATTAGATATATATTTGACGGTTCCGGTTCATTATGGTTCATTTGACCGTACTTAGACGTTATTACGATCACATACTTTTCTAGGTTTCTTCAATTTTTGTGTATTTTGGTAATTATACAGGGTGTCCCATGCTAAAAGTTTATGGGGTTCCGGATGAAATAAAATGTTTACATCTTGTATTTTACTCATATTAAGGTTATATATAAGATATAATTTATTGAAGCATTTACATATTTGTTATTGTATGTACATTATTAAATTTTAAAAAAAGAAGGTCTTGCTGCTATGCTTCAAATGGCCATCAGCCGCAGCCTTTCAGCCTGTATTAAGGTTATTTAAAGTAATTAGTAAAAAATGTGTACTTCCTTCCTTAATTTTATTACTAATTTAATAAAAGGAAGTACACATTTTTTACTTAAACATGTTTCAGTTAGGGATAATATCCTAACAAATAGTCACTACTACTAAAAATTTGAAAAAAAATCATCCAAACATGGCTACATGTTTCTACAGTGAAATCAATCTACAGGTGAAATACTTTCAACGTTCTATAACTTCCGGTTCTACCGGAAGTAGCCATCAACTTTTGTTTTTTTTAAATAGGACATCCTATATATTATTATGTTTGTATGTATGTTATGTTTTGTATTATGTGTGTACACATATCTTTTGTACTCTCTGAGATAAAAATTAAATTCCACGATTTTTATCTGAAAAAGACGTTATGAAAAATGGCTTCATTTCTCTTACTAATAAGATGGAAAATTTATCTCGTATTGTACCTGAAAGGTACCTCTATGAGTGATATATATTGCAGCTGAATATATAGCAATTAGTCATTCAAAAATATCATTATGTTTTAATCGGATCTCTCCTCCTTTACATAGAAACTTTCATTTCTACTTTTATACTTACATGGTAATATATTGTTATAACGATTTTTGTCACTGTATTCACTGCCATATAACTTTCTTTCCTTTATTTGTGCCACTGTTACCTGAAATAAGAATGGTAATTGCAAATATCCTAATGAAAATGTGTGCATTCTTGTCAATGCAGAAAGAATGTTTGATTTTCTCCATCATTTACTACCGACACATTGTCAGATTTTCAGGGCAATTAGTTTCAGGTGTACTGTATACGTATCTTATATGAAATTTGCAAATAAAAAGTTTTTCAGAAATTTCAGAAATTTTCAGAAAACTAACCCATACTAGTCAATGCAGCAAGTTATATGTTTAATTTTCTCCCTTATTTAATACTCAAACTTTGTCAAATTTTCAGGGGAATTAGTTTCAGGTGTACTATATACGTATCTAATATCAAATTTCCAAATAGTAAATTTTCAGAAATTTCAGTAATAGCTAACCCATACTTGTCAATGCAGAAAGTTATATGTTTGATTTTCTCCCTTATTTAATACTGACTCTTTGTCACATTTTTAGGAAAATTTGTTTTAGGTGTACTGTACACGAATCTAATATAAAATTTGGAAATAATAAATTTTCAGAAATTTCTCAAACAGCAACTAGAACTGACTTTGTGTAATTTACTTTTGTGATTATTTACCAAATGAGTGGTAAAAGATATGAGTAGTAGTCATATGTTTACCTGATATTCCTTCTCTAGTATTTCACTACTTTCGGTACAAAGATGAAGTAAATCTCTCAGTCCGTTCAAAGTCAATCTATTACTTGATGACTTCTTCCCTAGAGTCAATGTTCTTGTCGAGTTTAAAAGTACCATAGATAAAGGCTCTGAATCTGATGCCTGAAAAAGACACATTATTTAAATGATTTGTTATTACATATTGAAGAAAACCTATAAATCAAATATCATGTTTGCATTTTGCTTTAAATAATTTAAGAAAATTAATATCGGGTAAAGTTATAGGTCTTGCGGTATAGAAGCCGGAATACCCTGTATAACATCTATTAAATATTAACTATTTATACGGTTTACATACCAATTTATTTCGATTCTTTCTATACCTGCAGTTTAAATAATACCTGGAATAGATGTATAATTATTATATTTATTAATTACCACTTGTATCAAGTACTATGACTGGACACGGAATAACACTTTAAAATAATCATAATTGTGAATTTCATATCATAATTAATAAAGATGGATTACACTGTTGTCAAAGTGATATTTGCGTGGCACGGCTTTGGTAATATACACTGATTATAATGACACCATTAAAAAAATACTATCATACGTCACATCTTTTAAATATTTTTTAAATTTAAAATATACTCACCTTCTTATAGCATATATTATAATAACAATCGCTATAACAATAAATAATAATAATGCTATTGATATTCCTACAAAGAAAGAAGAATGCGTGCTATCAGGTGGTGGATTAGTTGATTCTCTATGACATGTTTGATTAACTGATTTGGAATCACTGCATGTTATTTTCTCTCGATAGTTATTAACAGCTATTACATTTATTTCGTAATCACATAAACTGTAATTTGCAAGCCCATTCCTAATACTAGTTTGAATCCTGCTTCTGATATCTCCAATATTTACCGATATATTATCAAAATTGTTCGTAATTTCATGTTGTGTCCATGTTTTACTTGATTTATTGTTCTGCAATTCATGGTTACAATTTGACACTTCAAAAACATTGTCTGCTGCTGATTTTATGCCAGCTTCATCACTGACATATACGAATAATCTGAAAAAAAAAGTGTCTTCGTATATTTATATACAGGGTGTTCTGGTTATCGTGCTCAACATGGGGATCTAGTGACCGGTATATGGTAAATTGACCGAAATATCAATAATATAACTAAATATGTGCAATTTAATTCACATTGTGCTATATCTTCGGTAGCCATTTTTTCATAAGATAAAAACCATGTCTGTCAAATCACTGTCAAGAGCACTGTCGCCAACTCTAACAATTCTGCGCCAAAATGTTACTAAATAATGTCAAAATATCAGCATACGAATTTACTTAAATGAGCTCGAGAATAAAATTGAAAATTACTCGATTTTATTAACCGGGTGGTTAAATGGCGGTTTAATGGCGGCGCAATTCAAATATTCAAAAGGTCTATTCCATCGCAGATATTAGGCAGCCCAACATACACGCAACGGCTCGCTCGACCGGAACTAAGTAACGAAAAATCGACCCATATATTTTTTATGGCGAAAATGCCGCCGAACTCTTGTTGCCTCACTACTAAGACCAAAAACATAATAACTTATAGGGTTTTACATTTCAAATAACCAGAAGTTGATGACTGCTTCCGGTAGAACCAGAAGTGCTAGAAGGTTAAAAATATATGAATCAGCTATGTTTGGATGATTTTTTTTCAAATTTAGATTTTATTGGGAACCACTATAAATATTTAACGGACGGTTTCCGAGAGACACCCTGTATATGTACTTATGCATAGAATCTCACCTGACCATAGCGGAAGCATTGATTATACTTGCAATTTTGATTTCACATGAAGTATTTTCGCATTTCTCCAGTGTTGGCAGGTAAACTAAAGGCTTAGGAGGGTATGTATAGTATTCATATTCGTTTAGAGTACCATATCTAATTGTTGCGTTCTAAAATGTGTGAATTTGTAAAATTATGGCTATTATCCTAACATTATTTTTTACGTGTTTATATGTTTGTATAATGATTTTATATGTTGTAGAGGGTAAGTGTGTCCAATTTACCTGAAACATATATTTTTCCATGTAATTAGAATTAGTGACTGTACAATGTGTTTCCTGATTGACTCCACGATAAGTATAACTACTTAGGCCAGCTTTTATTTGAGGTTAGGAGAAAAAACACTTTACCTAAGTTGGTATGTATTCTTCCTGCATTACCAACAGCATCTTGATATTATTTAAATTGTTTGCTAAAAGTACTTGAATATTTTTGGTCCGTTATACCTATCCTGAAGTTAATCCTGGGACACAGTGTATAACTTTTATTACTTTAGTTATATATTGAGTTTCTTGCGCCTTGTAAATAACTTCCACGCGATCCTTATAAAGTAGATCTACTTCTGTAAGTTCTGAACCATAAATTTGTCTTGCAACATGAAAACTGTTGGGGGTGATTATCTCTAACTCATACGTCCATTCCAATGTATTCGTTGCTACATCAAAACTTATATCCTTCTGAGAGTATGTACCTGCAGCAAATAATTATTAATAGAATTATTGCAACAAAATTTCTTTTTGATTTTCTTATATAAATTCTCGTGTACGAAAACCATGTTCATTTGATTCGGGTATGACATTACTATGACATAATATACAAGGTACTACTATATAATATGTAGTATACAGGGTGTTTTATAACACAGTGAATAACATTGCAATTATTTTCTATTGTTTTCTTCCTTCCTTATTGGAGCATTAAACTACCAGTAAGTTCTCCAATAAAAAATGAAGAACACAATAAAAAATCTAATAATAACAGGTATCAAACATGGATGAAAATATAACAAAAATTGCAATTATTATTTATCAAATATGGTTAGCATATACACTATATGTACTTATTTTACTTAACAATATTAACATTGATAACATTTTATCAACAATACAGTACATACCAATGAAGAAAATAATGATGAGCCATATATATGACAGGTTGGAACACATCATCACTTTATGCACTGACAGCCATCTCCTTATCAGAAATATAATTGTCGAACATATCTAGTTTTTTTTTCTTATCAATATATTGTATATTTGCACATCTACAAGTAATCTATAACTTTTTGTAACCTAGATAAGGACGATTAACGCGAATGTTTAATAAAATAGCCAAACTAAAATATTTCGTAAATACAAGGTATATAATATGTAGTATACAGGGTGTTTTATAACAGATGTACAAAAATTAAAAGACGTATGCAGGATCACATACTAAGTCGAAATCAGAGAACAAACTTTTTACAAATTAAATTATTTCGTAAATACAAGGTATACAATATGTAGTATACAGGGTGTTTTATAACAGATGTGCAAAAATTAAAAGACGTATGCAGCATAACATTCTAAGTCGAAATCAGAGAATAAACTTTTTGCAAATGTTCTCTCGTTTCTGAGTTAAGTGAGTTTAAAAATTAGACTACACTAACCAGCCTGTAGACTAATCTAATAAGTTGACTTTTACAAGCGGGATAGTGTCAATATTTTACCTCTCCCGAAACGGGAGAGTGTAATGATTTTACGCTATTTTATATCATTTTTATATTATCTGTTATTATTCGTTCGTTTTAAATATATAAGTGCAATTATGATTGAAATTATAATATTGTGTTTATAAAAATTTTGGCACTGACAGGTGATATTATTTATTGATTTGTCATTAATGTGTCATAACGATGTTACTGTCATTTTCAAGTATTTACAAGTAAAGTAAAGTAAATTCACTTCAAATTTAACGGATCTATTATAATACATAGATAATAAATTATCTTCCCCGATAATATATGAGTCAGCCTTTTGGGGTTATCATATGCATGTATGTTTGGTTTGTCATCATAATGAATGTTTCTTGCGTTGAAGCCATTCGTTTGCTGCTACATAATCAAGAAATACTTTAAGAATAGCATATTATGTGCTACGATTGAGCTATAATGAAATGTTTATTTACATTAAACTAAAGATTCAATTCTATGAATAATTTTCAACCCCCTTTTTTCCTCTTATGTCTCCAACGTATGTATTTTCCTCTTGTGACTACTACCTTGGCGCTGGCCAGCTAAGTGAAGACGGTGTGATGCTCCTTCGCTCATTTAAATTGTTTAATAATTTTATTTTTTTAAATTTCCAATACACCAACCAAACTAAAACATTTTGCAAAATATATTTTTAAAATTTCATCATCAATTTTTAAATGCTCCATGTAATCATCGTTATACTTCAGGAAGTTTTCAACGCGAGGTAACCCGTGGCTTTGCCAGGTTTTGAAGTTTAGGAGATATTTATTTCGCACTTTCGGCGTTTTTTCGTTTAATGATTTATCAGCTGTAACGTGATCACGTCATAACCATTCTTCAAATACAGGGTGTCCCAAAATTGCTGCTAACGTGTATATGGCAAGGTTTTACAATATTTTGGCTTACACATATGTAATTCAGGTTATAAATGATGAACTATTTTGTTATATTATTGATGAAGTATTCCAAACCAATACTATACTCCAGTAGAAAGTACTTTTATCTTTTGATTCAAAACACATGTTAAAATATATCTATATTTATTTTTGTAGTGATTATTTATCAAATTTTATCGTTCATCTTTTAGCTGGAAGTGTGATGACATGAAATTTAAAAAAAAAATAGCGCAGCTATAATTTTTCAAATTTCTATATTATTATTAACTAGCTTTCATGGAACTAATACTAAGATCTTAAATTTATAATTGAAATATGTTGGACATCTAATGCCCCTTCAAGTTCTTATAAGTTTAAGGTCTTAATGTAAAATTGATGTAATAAAAGTTTCTGTAAAACTAACTTAATGATAGATTATATTATATTCTTACACATATATTATACAGGTTGTAAATGATAAACTATGTTATTATATAGTTGATGAAGTCTTCCAAAACTATACTCTAGTAGAAAGTGCTTTGATCTTTTGGTTTAAGCATCTGCAGATAAATTTCAGTTGTTCATGGAAAAATAATTTAAGGTTATAAATGATAAACTATGTTATTATATTGTTGATGAAGTCTCCTAATACTATGCTCTAGTAGAAAGAACTTTGATCTTTGGGTTTAAGCATCTGCAGATAAATTTCAGTTGTTCATGGAAAAATAATTTAAGGTTATAAATGATAAACTATGTTATTATATTGTTGAGGAAGTCTCCCAAAACTATACTCTAGTAGAAAGTGCTTTGATCTTTTGGTTTAAGCATCTGCAGATAAAGTTCAGTTGTTCATGAATAAATAATTTTAGGTTATAAATGATAAACTATGTTGTTATATTGTTGATGAAGTCTCCCAAAACTATACTCTAGTAGAAAGTGCTTTGATCTTTGGGTTTAAGCATCTGCAGATAAATTTCAGTTGTTCATGGAAAAATAATTTAAGGTTATAAATGATAAACTATGTTATTATATTGTTGAGGAAGTCTCCCAAAACTATACTCTAGTAGAAAGTGCTTTGATCTTTTGGTTTAAGCATCTGCAGATAAATTTCAGTTGTTCCTGGAAACATAATTTAAACGAATGTAATTGTTATTAGAAAATAATTTTAAATCTTACAGTCTCAGTCACGTATTCGTCTCTGTAAAGTCGCAAGGTACTAATACAGCTGTAGATGTCAACCACATTTTCGCACAATCCTTTCTCTACAATATAAGAGAATGAGAGAAATACTCCATTCCCTGCCTTTCCATCGCTGAAAATACAAGTTATTAATATACACAGAGTTCTTCTACTAATCGTGCTTACCAGCACACCAAAACAGTAGATTTTGCATCAGCAATTTTTAAATGCTCCATGTAATCATCGTAATACTTCAGGAAGGTTTCAACGCGAGGTAACCTATCGCTTTGCCATGTTTTAAAGTTTAGGAGGTATATATTTCGCACTTTCGGCGTTTTTTCGTTTAATAGATTTGTCAGCTGTAACATGATCACGTCATAACCATTCTTCACCTTCTGATCTACAAAAGTTACTCCTAAATAATCAACTGCTTTGAGCACGTTTCCAAAAGTTGGCCAAAATACAACGCTTTCCTAAAACTCGAAGCAATTAATGGGGCAATTAAAGTTTTTGGTTGCTGTTACTCACATTGTTGTTTGGATCAATTTCGTGCAAAGATAAAATTACGTTTGTATCATTCTCATCAACCATCCTCCAAAAATCTCCAACTGTGAATGAGTAAGGTTGACTGGTGGCTATATAGTTTTTGGTTAGCCTTTGGTTGGGTACCATTATGGCGTCAATATAGTACGATTCAATATCAGTACTGGGGTACCTCGTTAAAGACATAAATGGTTTACAACCTAAAGAAATGTCGGTCATTCTACATAGATGTGCAGAGATAGACAACCCATTTCACCAAAGTGCGAAGTATATGTAAGCAATTCACTTGTGAAATGGGTTGCCTGCCTCTGAATATTATTACCCTTATGATAAAGTGGTGGAGGGGCGGAGGGGCGGATGGGCGGAGGGGCGGAGGGGCGGAGGCGCGGTGGGGCGGAGGGGTGGAGGGGCGGAGGGGCGGAGGGGCGTAGGGGCGGGGGGCGGAGGGGCGGAGGGGCGGAGGGGCGGAGGGGCGGAGGGGCTGAGGGGCTGAGGGGCGGTGGGGCGACGGGGCGACGGGGCGAAGGGGCAAAAGAGGATATCGTGAGGGGCTGAGGGGCGGAGGGACAGATGGCCAAAGAGGATATCGTGAGAGGCTGAGGGTCTCACGCAGATGTTAGGTAGCCCAACATACACGCAACAGCTCGCTCGACCGGAAGTGAGTAGCCAAATATCGGCCCATGTATCTCTTATGGGGAAAATGACCCCGAACTCCTATAGCAGCACTACTGTTGCGCTCATTGCCCCTATTGCCCCTTTGTGTGATTCTCTATAGTTTTTCCAGAAACTTACTTTTAGGTTCTTTATCAGACCTCTCTTTATGCATATTTTTCTCCCACCCAATATGTATAGCCTTATTGTAGATAATGCAATGCCAATAATTCTCCCCATCTATATCCTCGATATTTTTTAGTAAGTTAACATTGGTCGTGTACAACTCAAAATTTTGCATAAAATCGTCAAACTCTATACACGAAGGAGGCTTCTTCAAGTACTCATTCACCACGCAGTAGATGAATCTGTATTGCATCTGCAAACAGATGTAAATTATAAAAAAATTAATGACTCTGCGGTTCGTAAAGGACATACAGACGATTGGACCATTCCCGGTCTGAAGTTTCTGAGGTGTTGCAACGCCTGTGGTAAGTCTATGCTTTGGTCCTTCTCGTACCTGTCCAGCAGGTAATCGCACATAATGTACACTCCTGTGCGCCCAATTCCAGCACTGAAATGCTTGGCTTACCGAATGCTTACAGGTTTAAGGCTGCGGTTGTACTTACCTACAGTGAACTACCATAGGGGTTTTAAACGTTTTTACGGCCCTTATTGACCTTATGAAGTTTACAAACGCGTAATGCGCTTGAGGAGTCGTCTTATCTGGCCAAGTTTTAAACTGATAATGAGTTACCTGAAAATTGATTTGGGCATGGTTACGTCTTCATAGTAATGTACGGTCATGCTCACATAAATCTAGTACAAACAACTTGACATTACTATATAAAATTGCTATTGTAACCTAATTTCTTGTACTAGATTTATGTGAGCATTACTGTACATAATTTAGTATTCAGATGGTTAATGGCGAAAATTTTGAAGATTCCTGTGTTCATATAGCAGTTATTACCAGATACATATTTGGAACATGAGTTTCACCAGTTTTTACAGAACCCCTATTGTATTTTTACGAGTGGTCCTGAACCCCCCTTGGTTTTTAATGAGTGGTCCACAAACCCCCTTGTTTTTTTCTCGAGTGGTGCAGAACACACCTTGTTTTTTCTCGAGTGGTACAAAACCCCCCTTGTATATCTACTATGCGCCAGAATAGTATTTTCACGAGTGGTCCAGAACCCCCCTTGTTTTAATGAGTGGTCCACACCCCCCCTTGTTTTTTTCTCGAGTGGTGCAGAACACACCTTGTTTTTTCTCGAGTGGTACAAAACCCCCCTTGTATATCTACTACGCGCCAGAATGCGTGTGGTTGGTGCCTAAACTACAGACCCCGGGGGTTCTGGTTTGCCCAAAATTCACTCAGAGGGTGTATGGTCATGACCATAGCCCAACACGCTTCTACGGTCAAACCTAGTTACTTTAACTCTTCTGTTCTCGTCTAGAACCCCCCTGGTTTTTCCTCGAGTGGTCCAAAACCCCCCTTGTTTTTTTCTCGAGTGGGCCAGAACCCCCATTGTTTTTTCTCGAGTGGTCCAGAACCCCCATTGTATTTTCACGAGTGGTCCAGAACCCCCCTTGCTTTTTATTGAGTGGTCCACAACCCCCCTTGTTTTTTTCTCGAGTGGTGCAGAACACACCTTGTTTTTTCTCGAGTGGTCCAAAACCCCCTTTGCATATCTACTCATGAAGTAGTACTCAATTAAGGTGAGCCCATGTCAAACTCTCTGATTTGGTATAGCAGATTTTTACTATCTTCATTTACCACAATACATCGGAAAGATTATGTTAAAAAAATTTAAACTCAAAGTTTTAATAAAAATATTGATTTTAATAGTCAACATTTTATATTTGTTGGAAGCTTGCTATGGTCATGAAAGTGGCCCATGTGGGCTACTTTCGTGGCCATAGCCCAACACGTTTCTACGGTCAAATCTAGTTACTTTAACTCTTCTCTTCTCGTCTAGAACCCCCCTGATTTTTCCTCGAGTGGTCCAAAACCCCCCTTGCATATCTACTCATGAAGTAGTACTCAATAAAGGTCAGGCAATGTCAAACTCTCGGATTTGGCATAGCAGCATTTTTACTATCTTCATTTACCACAATACATCGGAAAAAAACTGAGTGAAGAAATTCTCCAGATTTTTCGAGTGGAAATTTAATTTGACCACAACCATTCAATTGCTCAATTCATCATGTACGATGTATGGATATGTTACCTTTACCTACGATTATGTATTCGATACGATGTATGGTTACGTTTGTATGGATGTTTAACCTTTACCTACGATTATGTGTTCAAACTCATAGACTTACCTTCTTAAAATTGTTATTGTAATATACGAAAAATTCTGTAACGTTGTAATCAATATATTCCTTCATCTTCTCCTGGGATACTTTGATCTCACCAAATGTAATACTGCTATGATCGAGCCAATACTGATGGCATTTTTTCTACAACATTGTACACAGTTGAAAACCATAGCTGTTAGTCGTAGCAGTACCTTATTGTTCTCCACAAGATTCGTAAGCATCACGATTAGATTCACATCATTTTCCCATACCATTCTCCAAAAGTCCTCCGATGTGGTTGGTAGTGGCCCTTGCGTTGCTATATACTTAAATTTTTGCTTGTATCCCTAAAACAACTGAATGTACCAATGAAACAAGACAGCTTTTATTACCTCACATCAATGGCGTTTGCGTTGATATAATCAGAGTCAGGAATGTTTGCTTTTCCCTCTAAAATTATTCTCGTCTCTTTATCTGCAATACAGAATCGAGTATTATAAGATTATATAATAATAATAATAATATGTTTTGTATTACGCCATTTACGCAATGGATATACGTGCGTATGTCTTAATCTAATTAGAATCTAATGCGTTCAATGCGCATGAGCGCGTGTAACCAGATGGTCTGCATATCGCGTTTTAAAAATAGAACGTACGCATTTATACGCTGTTATATTATACGCAATTTTATATTTGCACAATATAAACTAACAAAATATGATTTTAAATTCTACAACAGTGCTATAAATAGTTACTTACAAGGAAGAACATTCTTGTATCTATTTTTTAAGAGGCATTCTTTCCCATACTCCGTATAATCCGCCTTATTTCGTGGTACATCCTAGAAAATACTGCGTAGTCAAAAGCTCTTCATCTCACAACCTTATACAAACCTCATATTCATCATCTAGACGAGCAGGCATCTTCCTGCAATTGCCTAGCAGTTCTTGTAGTCCGGCTAATGTCAGGCTTGAAGTTTGCGGCTTATTCGTCCTGGACAAAGTTCTCATGAGGGTTGTTAAAGGTACTAATGCTTGCGTAGTTTCCTGCGTATATTTTTTTGTGTTACAATTTTAAAACTTCTAACATTTTAATGCTAGCAATATTTAGACGAGACATATAAAATTCATTTAGCCGGATGCAGTTTTAAAGTGTCATCTCAAGTAATAGCGAGTCCAAGCTTTTTGACATTTCCTTTTCGAGATAGATTTAGATAAAATAGGGCCCATATCTATAGTCCGCACTATAGTTCGACTCAAATCGTATATTTGGTTGCGTTTGGTGCATAAACGTTTATAGAAAATACGCAACCAAATATTCGACTTGAGTCGAACTCATGTTCAAGTACGGACTATACATACGGGCCTAGATTAGGTTAGATATAGATTAGATTAGATAGATGCATACAAATACCAAGAAAATACAAGAAGTGGGAAAACGAAGTGCAAAGGAATAGGCAAAGATAGAATAGGCTATAGAAGCGAGTACATCAGAGAATTATTCAACAATAGAAGATAAGAATTAGTGAAGCACCGTGAAGGCACTATAGATTCGAATTTCCCTCCTGGAATTTCTCTGAGAATTTAAGTATTGTTTGGGGGTGTGTGTTGCGTAAGGGCAACGATATTCCAGTCTTGCAAGAACCGAACACTAGTGAGAGACGATCAGGGAAGGACCGCGTCAAATTCTAACGAAGCAGAATTGGTGGAGAGAATTGGATTGCGAATTTCCTATGAAGCTGTTTGCAGGGATCAAAGTTGATGTTGCGTAAGGGCAATGATATTCCAGTCTTGGAAGAACCGAAGACAGATGAGAGGCGATCAGAGAAGGACCGCGTCGAATTTTAACGAAGCAGAATTGGTGGAGAGAATTGGATTGCGAATTTCCTATGAAGCTGTTTGCAGGGATCAAAGTTGATGTTGCGTAAGGGCAATGATATTCCAGTCTTGGAAGAACCGAAGACAGATGAGAGGCGATCAGAGAAGGACCGCGTCGAATTTTAACGAAGCAGAATTGGTGGAGAGAATTGGATTGCGAATTTCCTATGAAGCTGTTTGCAGGGATCAAAGTTGATGTTGCGTAAGGGCAATGATATTCCAGTCTTGGAAGAACCGAAGACAGATGAGAGGCGATCAGAGAAGGACCGCGTCGAATTTTAACGAAGCAGAATTGGTGGAGAGAATTGGATTGCGATTTTCCTATGAAGCTGTTTGCAGGGATCAAAGTTGATGTTGCGTAAGGGCAATGATATTCCAGTCTTGGAAGAACCGAAGACAGATGAGAGGCGATCAGAGAAGGACCGCGTCGAATTTTAACGAAGCAGAATTGGTGGAGAGAATTGGATTGCGAATTTCCTATGAAGCTGTTTGCAGGGATCAAAGTTGATGTTGCGTAAGGGCAATGATATTCCAGTCTTGGAAGAACCGAAGACAGATGAGAGGCGATCAGAGAAGGACCGCGTCGAATTTTAACGAAGCAGAATTGGTGGAGAGAATTGGATTGCGATTTTCCTATGAAGCTGTTTGCAGGGATCAAAGTTGATGTTGCGTAAGGGCAATGATATTCCAGTCTTGGAAGAACCGAAGACAGATGAGAGGCGATCAGAGAAGGACCGCGTCGAATTTTAACGAAGCAGAATTGGTGGAGAGAATTGGATTGCGAATTTCCTATGAAGCTGTTTGCAGGGATCAAAGTTGATGTTGCGTAAGGGCAATGATATTCCAGTCTTGGAAGAACCGAAGACAGATGAGAGGCGATCAGAGAAGGACCGCGTCCAATTTTAATGAAGCAGAATTGGTGGAGAGAATTGGATTGCGAATTTCCTATGAAGCTGTTTGCAGGGATCAAAGTTGATGTTGCGTAAGGGCAATGATATTCCAGTCTTGGAAGAACCGAAGACAGATGAGAGGCGATCAGAGAAGGACCGCGTCGAATTTTAACGAAGCAGAATTGGTGGAGAGAATTGGATTGCGATTTTCCTATGAAGCTGTTTGCAGGGATCAAAGTTGATGTTGCGTAAGGGCAATGATATTCCAGTCTTGGAAGAACCGAAGACAGATGAGAGGCGATCAGAGAAGGACCGCGTCGAATTTTAACGAAGCAGAATTGGTGGAGAGAATTGGATTGCGAATTTCCTATGAAGCTGTTTGCAGGGATCAAAGTTGATGTTGCGTAAGGGCAATGATATTCCAGTCTTGGAAGAACCGAAGACAGATGAGAGGCGATCAGAGAAGGACCGCGTCGAATTTTAACGAAGCAGAATTGGTGGAGAGAATTGGATTGCGAATTTCCTATGAAGCTGTTTGCAGGGATCAAAGTTGATGTTGAGTAAGGGCAATGATATTCCAGTCTTGGAAGAACCGAAGACAGATGAGAGGCGATCAGAGAAGGATCGCGTCGAATTTTAACGAAGCAGAATTGGTGGAGAGAATTGGATTGCGAATTTCCTATGAAGCTGTTTGCAGGGATCAAAGTTGATGATGCGTAAGGGCAATGATATTCCAGTCTTGGAAGAACCGAAGACAGATGAGAGACGAACAGAGAAGGACCGCGCCGAATTTTAACGAAGCAGAATTGGTGGAGAGAATTGGATTGCGAATTTCCTATGAAGCTGTTTGCAGGGGTCAAAGTTGATGTTGCGTAAGGGCAATGATATTCCAGTCTTGGAAGAACCGAAGACAGATGAGAGGCGATCAGAGAAGGGCCGCGTCGAATTTTAACGAAGCAGAATTGGTGGAGAGAATTGGATTGCGAATTTCCTATGAAGCTGTTTGCAGGGATCAATGTTTGCGGAATTTGGTTGAGCTGCGATTTCGTGCATCATTGAGGTGATGCCACAGCATATCCAACCACAGAAAAGGATCGTCAATACATCTAAAGATGTGTGCACTACCAACTGACAACACTCCAAACTAAAATATATGGATAAACACAAACATATGCGCCGACAATGACAACAACAACAATTAAATACTTTGGAGCACATGATAGGCAAGAACAAAAGTCTAAACCAACTTACCTCATTCAAATTATTGTTTGGCCTGTTTGGTTTAAAGTGGTTGCATATCCTACAAATATAAACGGGAAATATAATTACTTATCTTATCTCATGTTAGTAAACATACCTTTTTTTAAAAATTGCAGCCAAAACTACGATTATAAGTACAATCGATATAACCGTTATTACTATGTAAATTGTGCTGTGCTGTGTGTTTGATTTGCTGGTTTCTATTGATTTTAAATCAGCCGTATTGCATGGCAGTTTTATAATTTCCTTGTCGCTGTAAGTTTTAGCTTCTTCAAAATAATTCACAGCAATTAGAACAATATCATAATTGCAAAAACTGCCTTCAAGTGGTTTATTTATAATGGTTCCCATGTAGTGTGTATTGTTATTATTTTCACCACCTCCAATAGCCATTTTCAGATTTTTTGCTGATGTTTTATTATACATCAGTTCCTGGGCGATCCATTTGTTTCCCTTCAGGTCAACTAAGTTTAGTAATTGGGTAACATTCTCCATATTATGGGTAGATTCAACTTGCGATTTATTATTAACTATCGCATATATGCTGTAAATATATTTCGATATATGGTGTTCATAAAATGTTCATATTTATTACCTTCCAATGCTGGATGGGTTTTTAATTGCCGATATTTTGATGTTGCATGTGTTATCTTCACAATTTTCCAAAACTGTACTTTTAAATGATGGCTTGGGTGGATTTGTAGTAAAATAAATAAATTTTCCTTGTTTGCACTAAACATTAAAAACTATTGTTATAGGTATTAGCTTAATAGATAAACTTTCACATTTAAATGCTAGAATAGAAGGATTTGTCTGCGAAGGTTTTTTTTACATTAGCAAATTTGCTCAGTTTAATCTGTACAGATAATCAAACTAATATTTACCTACTTACCGTTGAATTACATTCTTCTATTATAAATTCATACTGAGAGGCTGGAGGTAGTGATATAAGTGCCTGAAATTTATAAATTTTGTAGTAAATCGTAATACTTTTTAAATCTATACTTACAAATACCTCATAATCAGTTTTACCTTCCCTACATTTAATTTGTTCGTTGATAGTTTCCTGTAATGGTACTGATGAATCTGATTTAGTGAGAATTATCGCAATTTTGAACATTTTGGGACACCCATTTGAAACTCGCCACGATAACTTTTTATTAGTTGGATTGAACGTTACATCTTCGATTTTCAAATGGACAGCTGCAATTAAAATAATTATTTTATTGTGGTAAACCAAGTTGTATCAAGTAGTGAATCTCAATATACGATCATTTAAACCGAAAAAGTCGGCAAATCAAATGCCTATCGCAAGGAACTTCCCAACAAATATAAAATGTTGACTATTAAAATCAATACTTTTGTTAAAACTTTTTTTAACATAATCTTTCCGATATGTATGGTAACTGAAGATAGTAAAAATGTTGCTATGCCAAATCCGTGTTTGACATGGCCTCATCTTTATTGAGTACTACTTCATGAGTAGATATGCAAGGGGGGTTTTGGACCACTCGAGAAAAAACAAGGCGGGTTCTGGACCACTCGAGAAAAACAAGGGGGTTCTGGACCACTCATTAAAAAGCAAGGGGGGTTCTGGATCATTCGTAAATATACAATGGGGGTTCTGGACCACTCGAGAAATAACAAGGGGGGTTTTGGACCACTCGAGAAAAAACAAAGTGAGTTCATATGCACATATTTACCATAAATCAGTTTTGTTATGGCAAAACATATAAATAATAGGTATATGTGATCAATTTAAAAATATTTGCACATATCCCAAGAATGATGTTTTATATGCACATATTTACTATAAATCAGTAGTGTTATGGCAAAACAAGTTATCTGCCATTTTTGTTATCTTACAGGAAAAACAAAAACAAATTTGCATTTATAATTGTGAATGTAGGTTAGCATGTATCATTGCCATACTTATTTACAATACAAAGGTACAATAAAGATATTTCGTTCATTCGTACTTAAAGTATAATTTATTTGTGGCCATTTTACGCCAAAAAGTGCATTTTGAAAAAATAAAGCAGTTTTGCTACAACACTACTGAAATATTACTACATGTACGTTCATTTCTGATATTTCTAGTATTTCTCAGATAGAACATTTACATTTAGGTACATAATCAAGAAATGGATGTACACATTTATCAGCAAATGTTCACATATGCCAATTTTTACCATTTCCTTAACATCCTTAAGGCCCAATTCACACACAAATGGCGTATGGCACTGGCCCGTGGCGTGGCGCTGGTGTGGGACTGGCGAGGATTGGTCGTGTTGCGTTTAATACACACATGTGTGGCGGTCAAGTGGTTTAGTTCACTACTACATGTTGTCCAGCACAATGTATTCTATATAGATAATGATGACCATGATTTGTTGGATATTTTTAATTTAGCCAATATGCAAATTCCAAAAACATGAAACAAGACAAAACAAAACATGAAAATTTTCCACTTCTTCAAAAAAGTAAATGTTGAATTCAATGTCATCATGCATGATGATATACTAATAAATAAAATTTGTTAAAAATAACGCAAAAACTAGAAAAATAAAATAAACAAAGTACAGGTGACAAAAAGGACAGAATGGTTTGCAAGTGGCGCGCCACTTCGATAAGCCATAAGTGGTGTCGGACTGGAGTGGCAAGGGCGCCACGAGCCACCTCACCGCCACGCCATGTCAGTGTACATTGGGCCATAAGTTAACACATAGGTGGCACAAACCAGTCCCACGCCAGCGCCACGCCAGTGCCATACGCCACTTGTGTGTCAATTGAGCCTTACATTTCTAAATTCATACCTAATAAAAACCCATAAAACCATTCATATGTATTTTGTCTTGAATATAAGATAATACATATTTATCAATACACATATTTTGCGAGTAGTGGTCATAATTAAGTTGCAAACAAAAACAATATTCATATGATAATAATGTGAAATACATACTATTTATCAGCAAAGAAGAAAACAGGAGTAGATATGTGTAATTTAAGTACAGCATTTTCACTGCGACTGAATCATATACCTACAACATTAGTTCGGTTTTATCTAAAGATAACTTATCGGATAGGTAGACCTATTCCACCACTCCTTACATTATCAATTGGCAATAATTACACAAATAATCGAAGTATTGGCTAATCGGAGATATTGATGCATTGTGGAGTATTCCAGCTCAGACTCATTTGAATTGGTATAACGACATATAAGTAATACAATAAAATTTAACCATTACAAGTATAATTCTAAAAGCAACTATCTAACATATTTGAGTCTATGACTCAATTTTTCAGTATAGTAAACTGGCGGTTTTGCAACCCTCAAAAACGTTTCGATTTGCAAAAAAATATGCATATCATAATCGACGAGTAATGATATTATACTTATATCTTGCTGTCATATGACCAGAACGAGAATTATAAAATAATATTTCCCCTCAACGTCAATATTGAATAAATTGAAATATTTTAAATTGGAGCATAATAATTGAACCGGCTACAAGAATTGTGAATGGATTGTAAAAAAAATAACTCTTTTCTAGTTTTGACTACTGATTTTGGCGAGAGTAACGTCATTTTTGACAAAGTCGGTTGGTCATTGTGAGTCAGCCAATTGGCCTTTGAGAATTTCGACCTCGAATTCAAAATCCTTGTCCCCTAAAACCGGTAACTAGTGATATTCGCGAGAATAACGTCTTTTTGGTAAAGCCATGTTGAGTCGTTTCGAGAATTTTGTTTTCGAGAATTTCGCATTCGAATTTTGTTTTCGAGAATTTCGAATTCGAATTCTTTGACCCTGAAAATATATAAATAGTACTGTCCAAGAATAATCGCCCAAAAATTTGATTTTTGACCAGCTTTTTTAGGTGATTGGGACCGCTGTGCACCGATTAAAACCGCCGATTAAAACCGCGAATCAATGTAATCAGATTTAATGACATTAATTAAAGTAAATAGAAATACATATAGCGTATATATACTTAAAGAGTTATGGTTGTACTCGCTTTTACCTAGAGATCATGGTAAATGTGCATAGACATGTTATATCATGTATACTCACTTTTACCTAGATATCATGGTAAAAGTGCATAGACTAAGTTAACCTAAGCTGACCCAATATCAATCAATTTTATTATCTACAATGATTTATCATTTTAAAGACTGATTAGACAGGAAGGATAGTTCAACATAAATATTAATCAGATTTAGTGGTATTAATTTACCTGTTCCTGTAATAATAATTGTCCTATTGTAAATGCTGTAATTGTAATTAGAGTACTTTCAATTATCGCAAATATCCTATTGTACATGCTGTAATTGTAATTAGAGTACTTGCAATTGTCGCAATTATCCTATTGTAAATGCTGTAATTGTAATTAGAGTACTTGCAATTGTCGCAATTATCCTATTGTATATGCTGCAATTGTATTAGAGTACTTGCAATTGTAAATGCTGTAACTATAAGTAGAGTACTTACAATGTTGCAATTATCCTATTGTATATACCGCAAGGGTATAAAAACCGAAACAATTTTTAAAGATGATGTGTTTTGGACAAATAACATAGAAAATCCGTTAATTCAATTTTATAATGAGTGTGTATTACCGGAACTCGTAGACTCTAGAAAACAGCGGAATATGCCTATAAGAGATCCTGTTTACATCGAAGAGGCTATTACGAAACAAAAACAAAATTAAATCTATTTTATGTTGGTATTTAGTTAAATTTCACAAAATGAAACTTTATAAAAAACTTTCAGATATATATTGAGTTAATCACAATAATAGTTTAAATTCAATAGTTTCTTCAAGTGAAGAATGGTACAATTTATATATAATAATATGAGGCACCATGTCGCCTCATAGAGCACAGCATGCACACCCCCACGCAGCGGCCCTGACTGCAAAATATGATCGTATAACACAATATTCTTCACAACGTTGGGGCCTCAAATTTCCTGGGTTCCTCTCGTGATCGACAACGCCCCGTCGCCTAGCTGTAATGGATTTCATATAGGTGGCGACACACTACCGCGCTGGAAATTGATATAAAAACGTGCCTACAGAGGTGCCGAAAATAATTAATTACGACGAAATGGTACAAAAAGTCATCATTTTATTTCTGGCATATTGTTTACTACACGCTAAACTAGGTTCTTACAATGTTAGAATGTTCAATTTACGCATCGAACATTACAACAGTAAAATGAACAACTTTCTATAGCAACTTTTGTAATGTTATTAACTGATTACTCAAATCTAATGCTATAGGAACATCTATTGTACTTTCATCTTTGAGTGTGCAAAATATGTCTTCCGTACTTTCATTATTAACTTGACCATTACTTAAACCCTTACCATTTCAAACAGTCAAAAACGCTACTTTTTTTAACAGGCACTTGCCCTATTATTCGTCCTGGGCAAAGTTCTCATGGGGGTTGATAAAGGTACTGATGCTTGCGTAGTTTCCTGCATACATTTTTTGTGTTACAATTTTAAAACTTATAACATTTTAATGCTGGCAATATTTAGACGAGACATATAAAATGCATTTAGCCGGATGCAGTTTTAAACTGTCATCTCAAGTAATAGCGAGTCCAAGCTTTTTGACATTTCCTTTTCGAGATAGATTTAGATAAATTAGGGTCCATATCTATAGTCCGCACTATAGTTCGACTCAAATCGTATATTTGGTTGCGTTTGGTGCATAAACGTTTATAGAAAATACGAAAACAAATATGCGACTTGAGTCGAACTCATGTTCAAGTACGGACTATAGATACGGGCCTAGATTAGGTTAGATATAGGTTAGATTAGATAGATGCATACAAATACCAAGAAAATACAAGAAGTGGGAAAACGAAGTGCAAAGGAATAGGCAAAGATAGAATAGGCTATAGAAGCGAGTACATCAGAGAATTATTCAACAATAGAAGATAAGAATTAGTGAAGCACGGTGAAGGCACTATAGATTCGAATTTCCCTCCTGGAATTTCTCTGAGAATTTAAGTGTTGTTTGGGGGTGTGTGTTGCGTAAGGGCAACGATATTCCAGTCTTGGAAGAACCGAACACAAGTGAGAGACGATCAGAGAAGGACCGCGTCAAATTCTAACGAAGCAGAATTGGTGGAGAGAATTGGATTGCGAATTTCCTATGAAGCTGTTTGCAGGGATCAAAGTTGATGTTGCGTAAGGGCAATGATATTCCAGTCTTGGAAGAAGCGAAGACAGATGAGAGAGGATCAGAGAAGGAGAGAATTGGATTGCGAATTTCCTATGAAGCTGTTTGCAGGGATCAATGTTTGCGGAATTTGGTTGTGCTGCGATTTCGTGCATCATTGAGGTGATGCCACAGCATATCCAACCTCAGAAAAGGATCGTCAATACATCTAAAGTTGTGTGCACTACCAACTGACAACAGTCCAAACAAAAATATATTAATAAACACAAACATATGCGCCGACAATGACAACAACAACAATTAAATACTTTGCAGCACATGATAGGCAAGAACAAAGTCTAAACCAACTTACCTCATTCAAATTATTGTTTGGCCTGTTTGGTTTACAGTGGTTGCATATCCTGCAAAAATAAACGAGAAATATAATTACTTATCTTATCTCATGTTAGTAAACATACCTTTTTTTAAAAATTGCAACCAAAACTACGATTATAAGTACAATCGATATAACCGTTATTACTATGTAAATTGTAATGTGCTGTGTGTTTGATTTGCTGATTTCAATTGATATTAAATCAGCCGTATTGCATGGCAGTTTTATAATTTCATTGTCGCTGTAAGTTTTAGTTTCTTCAAAATAATTCACAGCAATTAGAACAATATCATAATTGCAAAAACTGCCTTCAAGTGGTTTATTTATAATGTTTCCCATGTAGTGTGTATTGTTATTATTTTCACCACCTCCAATAGCCATTTTCAGATTTTTTGCTGATGTTTTATTATACATCAGTTCCTGGGCGATCCATTTGTTTCCCTTCAGGTCAACTAAGTTTAGTAATTGGGTAACATTCTCCATATTATGGGTAGATTCAACTTGCGATTTATTATTAACTATCGCATATATGCTGTAAATATATTTCGATATATGGTGTTCATAAAATGTTCATATTTAATACCTTCCAATGCTGGATGGGTTTTTAATTGCCGATATTTTGATGTTGCATGTGTTATCTTTACAATTTTCCAAAACTGTATTTTTAAATGATGGCTTGCGTGGATTTGTAGTAAAATAAATAATTCCTCCTTTTTTGCACTACACATTAAAAACTATTGTTATAGGTATTAGCTTAATAGATAAACATTCACATTTAAATGATAGAATAGAAGGATTTGTCTGCGAAGGTTTTTTTTTTACATTAGCAAATTTGCTCAGTTTAATCTGTAGAGATAATCAAACTAATATTTACCTACTTACCGTTGAATTACATTCTTCTATTATAAATTCATACTGAGAGGCTGGAGGAAGTGATATAAGTGCCTGAAATTTATAAATTTTGTAGTAAATCGTAATACTTTTTAAATCTATACTTACAAATAGCTCATAATCAGTTTTACCTTCCCTACATTTAATTTGTTCGTGGATAGTTTCCTGTAATGGTACTGATGAATCTGATTTAGTGAGAATTATCGCAATTTTGAACATTTTGGGACACCCATTTGAAACTTGCCACGATAACTTTTTATTAGTTGGATTGAACGTTACATCTTCGATTTTCAAATGGACAGCTGCAATTAAAATAATTATTTTATTGTGGTAAACCAAGTTGTATCAAGTAGTGAATCTCAATATACGATCATATAAACCGAAAAAGTCGGCAAATCAAATGCCTATCGCAAGGAACTTCCCAACAAATATGAAATGTTGACTATTAAAATCAATACTTTTGTTAAAACTTTTTTTTTTAACATAATCTTTCCGATATTTATGGTAAATGAAGATAGTAAAAATGCTGCTATGCCAAATCAGAGTTTGACATGGCCTCATCTTTATTGTGTACTACTTCATGAGTAGATATGCAAGGGGGGTTTTGGACCACTCGAGAAAAAACAAGGCGGGTTCTGGACCACTCGAGAAAAACCAAGGGGGTTCTGGACCACTCATTAAAAAGCAAGGGGGGTTCTGGACCACTCGTGAATATACAATGGGGGTTCTGGACCACTCGAGAAATAACAAGGGGGGTTTTGGACCACTCGAGAAAAAACAAAGTGAGTTCATATGCACATATTTACCATAAATCAGTTTTGTTATGGCAAAACATATAAATAATAGGTATATGTGATCAATTTAAAAATATTTGCACATATCCCAAGAATGATGTTTCATATGCACATATTTACTATAAATCAGTAGTGTTATGGCAAAACAAGTTATCTGCCATTTTTGTTATCTTACAGGAAAAACAAAAACAGATTTGCATTTATAATTGTGAATGTAGGTTAGCATGTATCATTGCCATACTTATTTACAATACAAAGGCACAATAAAGATATTTCGTTCATTCGTACTTAAAGTATAATTTATTTGTGGCCATTTAACGCCAAAAAGTGCATTTTGAAAAAATAAAGCAGTTTTGCTACAACACTACTGAAATGTTACTACATGTACGTTCATTTCTGATATTTCTAGTATTTCTCAGATAGAACATTTACATTTAGGTACATAATCAAGAAATGGATGTACACATTTATCAGCAAATGTTCACATATGCCAATTTTTACCATTTCCTTAACATCCTTAAGGCCCAATTCACACACAAATGGCGTATGGCACTGGCGTGGCGCTGGTGTGGGACTGGCGAGGATTGGTCGAGGTGCGTTTAATACACACATGTGTGGCGGTCAAGTGGTTTAGTTCACTACTACATATTGTCCAGCACAATGTCTTCTATATAGATAATGATGACCATGATTTGTTGGATATTATTAATTTAGCCAATATGCAAATTCCAAAAACATGAAACAAGACAAAACAAAACATGAAAATTTTCAACTTCTTCAAAAAAGTAAATGTTGAATTCAATGTCATCATGCATGATGATATACTATTAAATCAAATTTGTTAAAAAGAACGCAAAAACTATAAAAATAAAATAAACAAAGTACAGGTGACTAAAAGGACAGAATAGTTTGCAAGGGGCGCGCCACTTCGATAAGCCATAAGTGGTGTCGGACTGGCGTGGCAAGCGCGCCACGTGCCACCTCACCGCCGCGCCATGTCAGTGTACATTGGGCCATAAGTTAATACATAGGTGGCACAAACCAGTCCCACGCCAGCGCCACGCCAGTGCCATACGCCACTTGTGTGTCAATTGGGCCTTACATTTCTAAATTCATACCTAATAAAAACCCATAAAACCATTCATATGTATTTTGTCTTGAATATAAGATAATACATATTTATCAATACACATATTTTGCGAGTAGTGGTCATAATTAAGTTGCAAACAAAAACAATATTCATATGATAATAATGTGAAATACATACTATTTATCAGCAAAGAAGAAAACACGAGTAGATATGTGTAATTTAAGTACAGCATTTTCACTGCGACTGAACATACCTACAACATTAGTTCGGTTTTATCTAAAGATAACTTATCGGATAGGTAAACCTATTCCACCACTCCTTACATTATCAATTGGCAATAATTACTCAAATAATCGAAGAATTGGCTAATCGGAGATATTGATGCATTGTGGAGTATTCCAGCTTAGACTCATTTGAATTGGTATAACGACATATAAGTAATACAATAAAATTTAACCATTACAAGTAAAATTCCAGAAGCAACTATCTAACATATTTGAGTCTATGAATCAATTTTTCGGTAGTAAACTGGCGGTTTTGCAACCCTCAAAAACGTTTCGATTTGCAAAAAAATATGCATATCATAATCGACGAGTAATGACATTATACTTATATCTTGCTGTCTATGTCCAGTACGAGAATTAGAAAATAATATTTCCCCTCAATGTCAATATTGAGTAAATTGAAATATTTTAAGTTGGAGCATAATAATTGAACTGGCCATAAGAATTGTGAATGGATTGTAAAAAAAAATAACTCTTTTCTAGTTTTGACTACTGATTTTGGCGAGAGTAACGTCATTTTTGACAAAGTCGGTTGGTCATTGTGAGTCAGCCATTTGTCCTTTGAGAATTTCGACCTCGAATTCAAAATCCTTGTCCCCGAAAACCGATAACTAGTGATTTTCGCGAGAGTGACGTCTTTTTGGTAAAGCCATGTTGAGCCGTTTCGAGAATTTCGCATTCGAATTTTGTTTTCGAGAATTTCGAATTCGAATTCCTTGACCCTGAAAAAATATGAATAGTACTGTCCAAGAATAATCGCCCAAAAATTCAATTTTTGACCAGCTTTTTTAGGTGCTTGGGACCACTGTGCACCGATTAAAACCGCCGATTAAAACCGCGAATCAATGTAATCAGATTTTATGGCATTAATTTAAGTAAATAGAAATACATATAACGTACATATACTTGAAGAGTTATGGTTGTACTTGCTTTTACCTAGAGATCATGGTAAATGTGCATAGACATGTTATACATGTATACTCACTTTTACCTAGATATCATGGTAAAAGTGCATAGACTAAGTTAATCTAAGCTGACCCAATATCAATCAATTTTATTATCTACAATGATTTATGATTTTAAAGACTGATTAGACAGGAAGGATAGTTCAGCATAAATATTAATCAGATATAGTGGTATTAATTTACCTGTTCCTGTAATAATAATTGTCCTATTGTAAATGCTGTAATTGTAATTAGAGTACTTTCAATTATCGCAAATATCCTATTGTACATGCTGTAATTGTAATTAGAGTACTTGCAATTGTCGCGCAATTATCCTATTGTAAATGCTGTAATTGTAATTAGAGTACTTGCAATTGTCGCAATTATCCTATTGTAATTGATGTAATTGTATTAGATTACTTGCAATTGTCGCAATTATTCTATTGTAATTGCTGTAATTGTAATTAGAGTACTTGCAATTGTCGCAATTATCCTATTGTAATTGATGTAATTGTATTAGAGTACTTGCAATTGTCGCAATTATCCTATTGTAATTGCTGTAATTGTAATTAGAGTACTTACAATGTTGTAATTATCTTATTGTATATGCTGTAATTGTAAGTTTTACTTTGAGCTTGTGAAAGGAGAATTAATTAAATGACACATATTAACCCTTTTTCATTAAAAAAAAGGGAAAAGGGTTCATGTGTGTCAGTCAATTGCTGTAATTGTATTAGAGTACTTGCAATTGTTGCAATTATCCCATTTTAAATACTGTAACTGTAAGTAGAGTACTTGTAATTTTCGCAATTATCCTGTTATATATGCTATAATTGTAATTAGAGTACTTGCAATTGTCGCAATTATCCTATTGTAAATGCTGGACCTGTAAGTAGAGTACTTGCAATTGTTGCAATTATCCCATTGTGAATGCTGTAATTGTAATTAGAGTACTTGCAATTGTGGCAATTATCCTATTGTAAATGCTGTATCTGTAAGAAGAGTACTTGCAATTGTTGTAATTATCCTATTGTAAGTGCTGTAATTGTAATTAGAGTACTTGCAATTGTGGCAATTATCCTATTGTAAATGCTGTACCTGTAAGTAGAGTACTTGCAATTGTTGCAATTATCCCATTGTGAATGCTGTAATTATAATTAGCGTACTTGCAATTGTCGCACTTCTATTGTATTATATTGTAATTGCCCGCGGTGATTGGGCCGCCGATTAAAACCGCGGATTAATCGAGATCTCTGCTGGGGGTGGTCTGGAATCCCCACTGCCCAACTACTTCCGCACATATTTTTTATGTAAAATTAGTGAAGTATCCGTCAATAATAATTATTATCAAGTTTGTTTGCGTTAATTAAGATAATTGAATTATGTAATTTTTGTTCGTAATATTTTTTTAAAATCCCGTTTTTTTGAGACTTGTCTATTAAATATTGTACTTTACACCTTACCTACTGTTAAGTATATTTTCCGGGGAATTTTAGTAATCCGCGTGCAATTGGCAATAGTGTTCAGCAGTTTCCCTCCAATTTATGTTCAAGGTCAAACCTGAAATGTTCTCATCATCTCAATCATCTTGAATTGTACAATATTAATGAGTTTTGTACCACTTTATTGAGTTATTTTAGTAGAATGGAAGCTAATAGCGCACGGACTTACCTCTTACATGTACATAATTATTTAATCTTGTATCTGTAAAAAAATGCAATAATTGCATATATATATATATATATATATATATATATATATATATATATATATATATATATATATAAGATGCGTTCAGAACTCCAGACGCAAGCCGATAGGTTGATATCTGCTTCCATCAAGTTTCATGAACTATCAAAATAGTCAAAATACTATCAAAATTGTCAAAATACTATCAAAATTGTCAAAATACTATCAAAATAGCACAATCGTAATCAGTTATGTATGCCAAGTATTTGCTGAACACTCTGTAAACTGTATTTATGCACGACTCAAATTTTCGCCATAAATTCGCGACATTCTGAACGGAACTCGATTGAAAACTATTAAAAAAAGTTTACTTTGTTGTACATTCTTTAGAATATTATTCAGTCCGTGTCTGATTTTCGTCGATACATCTTTTGAGTCCAAAGTTCTCAGTGCGTATTGAAGTCATTATCATGCCTAATCCAGAAGTAAATGGAGCTAGGAAGAAAGTCATCAGCAGTAATGATCTATTGTACCGCGTTATGGAAATATTTCCAGAGGCTCATCCTCAATTTTTACGAGGCTTATGCGGAAACAACGAGTTAAGTCCAGAAGCTTTGGATGTCCTTACAGAAACAATATTTGCAAGTAAGCACTCTTACAATTTTGAGTACCCTGTATTTGCTTGATTGGGCATTGTTTCGATGTTATCACGAACCACGTGCAAAAATTAATAAAAACCCATTTTTTTATCAATTATATCTAAGAATGGTGATATTGAGTCGAGTTAGGTGTGGCAATCATTCAATTTGATTGGTTTAAATCATGGTTGAAAGGCACTAAATTTATTCAAACTGCGTACTATTTATAATGGAACATCCGGATTTTTAGAAAATCAACAAATTTTCACCAGAATTTATCATTTATTACAATTTTAGTGCCTCACTATCCAAAGCGAATAATTCCTATAGAAGTTGATGAAGCTATTGATCCTCACCTACAATTCGATATCCTGAAGCAAGTTTTACCAGATGCACATCCTCAATATTTGATGCACTTTCTACAATCCATAACTACAGAAGAACAACTAGAAGTATTCATATCTAGAGCACTTGAAACTCGTAATTATCCCTCATACAAAGAGAGCTTACGGTGAGAACAAAACTATTTTATCGTACCACTTTGTAATTCATCAAATTTACAATTTAGGAAGTCGAAACTATCGGCACAAGTAAAACAGTACACCGAAAACTTCAGCGTTGAAAAATTTGTGGATCTGATTCCTGATCCAATTGCCTATTTCAATTCTGGAGACAGAAAATCAGTTTTTGCACCCCGAGACTGTTCAAATTACCATTACATGAAGGAGTTTCTCTATAGAAGATATATAAAAATTCACAAGTCACTTATAAAAGCTATATTTGATAAAACGAACAATATTATAATGGCATCTACAGAATTGGATAACATAAATCAGCTGGGAATTTACGGAAATTTCACAATCGCATTAGAAGAAATTACAGATATCCCATTACTACAAGTGGTAAGATATTTGATTATTTAGTATGAAGTTGATGGATGAAGCTTTTACTATGTGATAGTTGATCATGCTGTTATCAGTAATAAAAATGCACAGAAATTTTCAGAAATTTCAGTAAAACCTAACCCTACTTGTCAATGCAGAAAGTTATATGTTTGATTTTCTCCCTTATGTAATACTGAAATTTTGTCAAATTTTCAGGAAAATTAGTTTCAAGTGTACTATATAAGAATCTAATATCAAATTTGCATATAATCAATTTTCAGAATTTTCAGTAACAGCCAACCCACACTTGTCAATGCAGAAAGTTATGTGTTTGATTTTCTCCTATATTTAACACTGAAACTTTGTCAAATTTTCAGGAGATTTAGTTTTTGGTATAGTATACACGAATCTTGTATTAAATTTGCAAATTATAAATTTCCAGAAATTTCAGTAAAAGCTCACCCATACTTATCAATGCTGAAAGTTTTATGTTTGATTTTCTCCCTTATGTAATACTGAAACATTGACAAATTTTCAGGAGAATTAGTTACAGATGTACTGTACACTAATCTAATATCAAATTTGCAAATTCAAAATTTTCAGAAATTTCAGTAATAGCGAACCCATACTTATCAATGCAGAAAGTTATGTGTTTGATTTTCTTCCTTATTTAATACTGAAACTTTGCCAAACTTTCAGGAAAATTAGTTTTAGGTGTACTGTACACGAATCTAATATCAACTTTGTAAATAATAAATTTTCAGAAATTTCAGTAATAGCTGACCCATACTTATTAATGCAGAAAGTTATATGTTTGATTTTCTCCCTTATTTAATACTGAAACTTAGTCACATTTTCAGGAGAATTAGTTTCAGGTGTACTGTACATGAATCTAATATCAAATCTGCAAATAATAAATTTTCAGAAATTTCATAAATAAGCTAACCCATACTTGTCAATTCAGAAAGTTAACTGTTTGATTTTCTGCCTCATTTAATACTGAAACTTCGTCAAATTTTCAGGAGAATTAGTTTCAGGTGTACTGTACACGAGTCTAATATCAAATTTGCAAATCAGAAATTTTCAGAAATTTCAGTAATAGCTAACCCATACTTTTCAATGCAGAAAGTTATGTGCTTGATTTTCTCCCTTAATTAGTACTGAAACTTAGTTAAATTTTCAGGGGAATTAGTTTCAGTTGTACTGTACACGAATGTAATATCAAATTTGCAAATTATAAATTTTCAGAAATTTCAGTAATAGCTGAAACATACTTATCAATGCAGAAAGTTATATGTTTGATTTTCTCCCTTATTTAATACTGAAACTTTATCACGTTTTCAGGAGAATTAGTTTCAGGTGTACTGTACACGAGTCTAATATCAAATTTGCAAATACTAAATTTTCAGAAATTTGAGTAATAGCTAACTCATACTTGTCAAGGCAGAAAGTTATATGTTTGATTTTCTCCTTTATTTAATACTAAAACTTTGTCAAATTTTCAGTAGAATTAGTTTCAGGTATACTGTATACGAATCTTATATCAAAGTTGCAAATTATAAGTTTTCAGAAATTTCAGTAATAGCTGACCCATACTTTTAAATGCAGAAAGTTATGTGTTTGATTTTCTTCCTTATTTAATACTGAAACTTAGTCAAATTTTCAAGAAAATTAGTTTTAGGTATACTGTACACAAATCTAATATCAAATTTCAAAATAATGAATTTTCAGAAATTTCAGTAAAAGCTAACCCATACTTATCAATGCAGAAAGTTATATGTTTGATTTTCTCCCTTATTTAATACTAAAACTTTGTAAAATTTTCAATAGAATTAGTTTCAGGTACACTGTATACGAATCTTATTTCAAATTTGCAAATAATAAATTTTCAGAAATTTCAGTAATTGCCATCCCATACTTATCAACGTAGAAAGTTATATGTTTGATTTTCTCCCTTAAATAATACTGAAACTTTGCCAAACTTTCAGGAAAATTAGTTTTAGGTGTACTGTACACGAATCAGATATCAACTTTGTAAATATTAAATTTTCAGAAATTTCAGTAATAGCTGACCCATACTTATCAATACAGAAAGTTATATGTTTGATTTTCTCCCTTATTTAATACTGAAACTTAGTCACATTTTCAGGAGAATTAGTTTCAGGTGTACTGTACATGAATCTAATATCAAATTTGCAAATAATAAATTTTCAGAAATTTCATAAATAAGCTAACCCATACTTGTCAATTCAGAAAGTTAACTGTTTGATTTTCTGCCTCATTTAATACTGAAACTTCGTCAAATTTTCAGGAGAATTAGTTTCAGGTGTACTGTACACGAGTCTAATATCAAATTTGCAAATAATAAATTTTCAGAAATTTCAGTAATAGTTAACTCATACTTATCAATGCAGAAAGTTATGTGTTTGATTTTCTCCTATATTTAATACTGAAACTTTATCAAATTTTCAAGAGAATTAGTTTCAGATATACTGTATACGAATCTTATATCAAATTTGCAAATAATAAATTTTCAGAAATTTCAGTAATTGCCATCCCATACTTATCAACGTAGAAAGTTATATGTTTGATTTTCTCCCTTAAATAATACTGAAACTTTGCCAAACTTTCAGGAAAATTAGTTTTAGGTGTACTGTACACGAATCTAATATCAACTTTGTAAATATTAAATTTTCAGAAATTTCAGTAATAGCTGACCCATACTTATCAATACAGACAGTTATATGTTTGATTTTCTCCCTTATTTAATACTGAAACTTAGTCACATTTTCAGGAGAATTAGTTTCAGGTGTACTGTACATGAATCTAATATCAAATTTGCAAATAATAAATTTTCAGAAATTTCATAAATAAGCTAACCCATACTTGTCAATTCAGAAAGTTAACTGTTTGATTTTCTGCCTCATTTAATACTGAAACTTCGTCAAATTTTCACGAGAATTAGTTTCAGGTGTACTGTACACGAGTCTAATATCAAATTTGCAAATAATAAATTTTCAGAAATTTCAGTAATAGTTAACTCATACTTATCAATGCAGAAAGTTATGTGTTTGATTTTCTCCTATATTTAATACTGAAACTTTATCAAATTTTCAGGAGAATTAGTTTCAGATATACTTTACACAAATCTAATATCAAATTTTCAAATTAAATATTTTCAGAAATTTCAGTAGTAGCTGAATCATACTTATCAATGCAGAAAGTTATATGTTTGATTTTTTCCCTTATTTAATACTGAAACTTTGTTAAATTTTCAGGAGAATTAGTTTCAGGTATGATATATACGAATCTTGTTGAAAATTTGCATATAATACATTTTCAAAAATTTCAGTAATAGCTGACCCATACTTGTCACAGCATAAAGTTATATATTTGATTTTCTCCCTTATTTAGTACTGAAACATTTTTAAATTTTTAGGAGAATTAGTTTCAGATGTACTGTACACGAATTTAATATCAAATTTGCAAATAATAAATTTTCAGAAATTTCAGTAATAGCTGACGCTTACCAATGCAGAAAAATATGTGTTTGATTTTCTCCCTTATTTAATACTGAAACTTTGTCAAGTTTTCAGGAGAATTAGTTTCAGGTATACTGTACACGAATCTAATATTAAATATGCAAATAATAAATTTTCAGAAATTTCAGTAATAGCTAACCCATACTTGTCAATGCAGAAAGTCAAGTGTTTGATTTTCTCCCTTATTTAATACTGAAACTTTGTCAAATTTTCAGGAGAATTAGTTTCAGGTGTACTTTACACAAATATAATATCAAATTTGCAAATAATAAATTTTTAGAAATTTCAGTAATAGCTAACCCATACTTATCAATTCATGAAGTTATATGTTTGATTTTCTCCCTTATTTAATACTGAAACTTTATCAAGTTTTCAGGAGAATTAGTTTTAGGTGTACTATATACGAATCTAATATCAAATTTGCAAGTAATAAATTTTCAGAAATTTCAGAAATAGCTAACCCATATTTATCAATGCAGAAAGATATGTGTTTGATTTTCTCCCTTATTTAATACTGAAACTTTGTCAAATTTTCAGGAGAATTAGTTTCAGATATACTTTACACAAATCTAATATCAAATTTGCAAATTAAATATTTTCAGAAATTTCAGTAGTAGCTGAATCATACTTATCAATGTAGAAAGTTATATGTTTGATTTTCTCCCTTATTTAATACTGAAACTTAGTCAAATTTTCAGGAGAATTAGTTTCAGGTGTACTTTACACAAATATAATATCAAATTTGCAAATAATAAATTTTTAGAAATTTCAGTAATAGCTAACCCATACTTATCAATTCATGAAGTTATATGTTTGATTTTCTCCCTTATTTAATACTGAAACTTTATCAAGTTTTCAGGAGAATTAGTTTTAGGTGTACTATATACGAATCTAATATCAAATTTGCAAGTAATAAATTTTCAGAAATTTCAGAAATAGCTAACCCATATTTATCAATGCAGAAAGATATGTGTTTGATTTTCTCCCTTATTTAATACTGAAACTTTCTCAAATTTTCAGGAGAATTAGTTTCAGATATACTTTACACAAATCTAATATCAAATTTGCAAATTAAATATTTTCAGAAATTTCAGTAGTAGCTGAATCATACTTATCAATGTAGAAAGTTATATGTTTGATTTTCTCCCTTATTTAATACTGAAACTTAGTCAAATTTTCAGGAGAATTAGTTTCAGGTGTACTGTACACGAGTCTAATATCAAATTTGCAAATAATAAATTTTCAGAAATTTCAGTAATAGTTAACTCATACTTATCAATGCAGAAAGTTATGTGTTTGATTTTCTCCTATATTTAATACTGAAACTTTATCAAATTTTCAGGAGAATTAGTTTCAGATATACTTTACACAAATCTAATATCAAATTTTCAAATTAAATATTTTCAGAAATTTCAGTAGTAGCTGAATCATACTTATCAATGCAGAAAGTTATATGTTTGATTTTTTCCCTTATTTAATACTGAAACTTTGTTAAATATACAGGAGAATTAGTTTCAGGTATGATATATACGAATCTTGTAGAAAATTTGCATATAATACATTTTCAAAAATTTCAGTAATAGCTGACCCATACTTGTCACAGCATAAAGTTACATATTTGATTTTCTCCCTTATTTAGTACTGAAACTTTTTTAAATTTTTAGGAGAATTAGTTTCAGATGTACTGTACACGAATTTAATATCAAATTTGGAAATAATAAATTTTCAGAAATTTCAGTAATAGCTGACGCTTACCAATGCAGAAAAATATGTGTTTGATTTTCTCCCTTATTTAATACTGAAACTTTGTCAAGTTTTCAGGAGAATTAGTTTCAGGTATACTGTACACGAATCTAATATCAAATATGCCAATAATAAATTTTCAGAAATTTCAGTAATAGCTAACCCATACTTGTCAATGCAGAAAGTTAAGTGTTTGATTTTCTCCCTTATTTAATACTGAAACTTTGTCAAATTTTCAGGAGAATCAGTTTCAGGTGTACTTTACACAAATATAATATCAAATTTGCAAATAATAAATTTCTAGAAATTTCAGTAATAGCTAACCCATACTTATCAATTCATGAAGTTATATGTTTGATTTTCTCTATTATTTAATACTGAAACTTTATCAAGTTTTCGGGAGAATTAGTTTTAGGTGTACTATATACGAATCTAATATCAAATTTGCAAGTAATAAATTTTCAGAAATTTCAGAAATAGCTAACCCATATTTATCAATGCAGAAAGATATGTGTTTGATTTTCTCCCTTATTTAATACTGAAACTTAGTCAGATTTTTAGAAGAATTATTTTCAGGTGTACTGTAGATGAATTTAATATCAAATTTTCAAATTCAAAATTTTCAGAAATTTCAGTAATTGCTGACCCATACTTATCAATGCAGAAAGTTATGTGTTTGATTTTCTTCTATATTTAATACTGAAACTTTGTCAAATTTTCAGGAGAATTAGTTTCAGATATACTTTACACAAATCTAATATCAAATTTGCAAATTAAATATTTTCAGATATTTCAGTAGTAGCTGAATCATACTTATCAATGCAGAAAGTTATATGTTTGAGTTTCTCCCTTATTTAATACTGAAACTTAGTCACATTTTCAGGAGAATTAGTTTCAGGTGTACTGTACATGAATCTAATATCAACTTTGTAAATAATAAATTTTCAGAAATTTCAGTAATAGCTGACCCATACTTATCATTGCAGAAAGTTATATGTTTGATTTTCTCCCTTATTTAATACTGAAACTTAGTCACATTTTCAGGAGAATTAGTTTCAGGTGTACTGTACATGAATCTGATATCAAATTTGCAAATAATAAATTTTCAGAAATTTCATAAATAAGCTAACCCATACTTGTCAATTCAGAAAGTTAACTGTTTGATTTTCTGCCTCATTTAATACTGAAACTTCGTCAAATTTTCAGGAGAATTAGTTTCAGGTGTACTGTACACGAGTCTAATATCAAATTTGCAAATAATAAATTTTCAGAAATTTCAGTAATAGCTAACTCATACTTATCAATGCAGAAAGTTATGTGTTTGATTTTCTCCTATATTTAATACTGAAACTTTATCAAATTTTCAGGAGAATTAGTTTCAGATATACTTTACACAAATCTAATATCAAATTTGCAAATTAAATATTTTCAGAAATTTCAGTAGTAGCTGAATCATACTTATCAATGCAGAAAGTTATATGTTTGATTTTCTCCCTTATTTAATACTGAAACTTTGTTAAATTTTCAGGAGAATTACTTTAAGGTGTACTGTATACGAATCCAATATCAAATTTGGAAATTTCAAATTTTCAGAAATTTCAGTAATAGCTGACCCATACTTTTCATTGCAGAAAGTTAAATGTTTGATTTTTTCCCTTATTTAATACTGAAACTTTGCGAAATTTTCAGGAGAATTAGTTTTCGGTGTATTGTACATGAATCCAATATCAAATTTGGAAATTAGAAATGTTTTGAAATTTCATTAATAGCTAGCTCATACTTATTAATGTAGAAAGTTATGTGTTTGATTTTCTCTCTTATTTCATACTGAAACTTTGTCATATTTTCAGGAGAAATAGTTTAAGTGTACTTTACACGAATCTAAAATCAAATTTGCAAATAATAAATTTTCAGAAATTTCAGTAATAGAATGTCTGTAGCATTATGTGCTAATCAATATGACGTTTTATCTACGACGTTTTCAATAAAACAATTCTTATTAACAAATTTTTGTGAATAAGAAACCAATTGTTAGCAACTAAATGCACAAATGAAGCGTACATTACATAAGCAAGCGAAAAATTAAGAGATGTGAAAAGCTTTGCATATAGTTTTATTGAAGAAGCTGCACCATATTGTATTATGAAGTCATAATACAACCCCTGTTGTATAATCAAGTCATAATACAACCCCTGTTGCATAATAATAACATAATATAACCCCTGTTGTATAACTGGTTGCAGGTACAACGAAGTACATATTTTACCATAGTCACATACACATTGAATGTATTATTTATGGGTCATAGATAAGTATTATTTTAGTTTGCATACATCCAACACAAAACGGAAATTCACATGTACATCGAGTCTAAGAAAAACAAGGAACTTGAAATACGCAAAGAAGTGAAATCAGCCGGCTTAATGGAGGCTTGCAGCTGTTGCTACGATGACGAAATTATGCCGAACGACATCGTGAGCTGCCCTCGTAACTGTAACTTCTGCAAATTTTGCCTGGAAAAGTCCGTGGAAATTGCATTTTCCGAAGGCAAACTGGAGTACATTTGTCTCTTAAACTGCGGAGCTAAATTCAGCGTGCACACATTGCAGGTGACAAATTTTCCTTCTCGGTGAAGAATGCCTAATAAAAGTATCTGTTTTTTCCTGCTTCAGAAAGCACTGAAGCCCAATTTGTTTTCAAAAATTATGCAAAGGAAACAAGTGGAAGAGGTGATAGCTGCTGGTATCAAAGATTTGGAGTGTTGTCCGTTTTGTGACTTTGCCACGATTCTCCGGACCAGTGATAAAGTGTTTAAATGCTTAAATCCAGATTGCATGAAAGAGAGTTGCAGAATTTGCAAGGAGACTTCTCACATACCCTTAAAGTGTAATGAAGTTGAAAAGGATACTGATGTACAAAAACGAACGTACGTTGAAAACAAAATGACAGAAGCCTTGATAAGGTAAGAGTTTTTTGAGAGTGGAAAATTTTCTATTTATAGAGTTATTGATAAAAAAGAATAATCAATATTTCAACTTTATTAAAAACTTATAATTTTAAAAAACAAGTCCACATCTGTCAAACTAATTGTCAAATCTGACAGTTGACAGATTTAACAAAATGCATAAATCAAAATCGTGTTTTACGTAGTCGAAAAAGTTATTGTTTACATTTTTATCAATAACTCTATAACGAGGGACATACGGAAAATGTTCCACTCTTAATTTTCATTTTGGTTTAGCCCTCTGAATCAATTCCCAAACGCACGGGCGTCCCTTTTGAGACACCCTGTATATTTACTTATTTTTTAACGCTAAATAAGCGCCATCTGGTGGATGAGAATAGCTATTTGGGTGGTTTCATTTGAATCACCCTGTATTAACTGCAAACGATATAATGTCCATGTTTAAGAAATTGTGACAACAAAAATTTATTTATACCTATAAATAAATACCTAATATAAACAAAATGGAAGATCTTCAAACAACTAAGCCATTTTCCTAACTGCAAACGATATAATGTCTATGTTTAAGAAATTGTGACAACAAAAATTTATTTATACCTATAAATAAATACCTAATATCAACAAAATGGAAGATCTTCAAACAACTAAGACATTTTCCTTTAGGCATGTATCTATAGTCCGTACTTGACTATAGTATTAGTCTATAGTTAGTATAGTATTGAATTCGACTCAAGTCGTATATTTGGTTGCGTATTTCGGTTATGCACCAAACGCAACCAAATATACGCAAATTTCGACTTGAGTTGAACTCATGCTCAAGCACTGACTATAGATACGGGCCTTCATATTTTTGCAAGCTTAGAGCTTTTGTAATTTTTGTTTTTTTCACTTGAGCACAAATATGTGCATATTACTATTACATTATATACCTATACACTATTAAAACAATTTCGTATTAACAGAACATGCTGGAAATGTAATGTGAAATTCATCAAAGACGAAGGATGTAACAAAATGACTTGTTCTTGTGGTGCTATGATGTGTTACATTTGTAACACGCCAGTTACCAATTATAGCCATTTCAAAGATCTAGAAGAGCAAATTACTAAAACTACTAGGTAAGTTTAGAAAAAATGCAAAATTTTAATTATTTTTGGTTGGTGTTTATGATACAGAGCGTTCGAGAAAGTTGTGTCGACTTTTATGCTAGATACTAATAGATGGAACTGTTCAAGTTGCAAATCTAATATATTTTGCAATGTTGCTGAAATGTTTACTAAGTTGCAAGCAAATAATTTGTCTAGATTATTTCAAATGTCATTATTTATTATTATTTCGTATTATTTGTTATTATTATTAATTTGCAATGTTGCTGAAATGTTTACTAGAATGCAAGCAAATAATTTGTCTTGATTTTTTCAAATTTCATTATTTATTATTGTTTCGTTGGAACTAGTTGACACCACTTTCTTGAACGCTCTGTAATATATTATGATAGAAGTGCATAAGTGAGCCTTTTGCGCACTTTCAAGCAATTGATTTAAATCAGATACAAATCAAATGTTTTTTTTTAAATAAAACATTGATATAAATAAAAATTGTTTTCTTTTTCAAATTAGTCATTGTTTTTATATTTACAAATATATTTTGTCTTATATTTCAGATGTCCATTATATAGTGACACAAACCTTTTGCACAAAGAAGACGTTTTAAAGGGTGCAGCTATTGCCAAAGCAGAGCTAGGAGTAACCTTAAAAATTGACCCTTCACTGAATGTTGAGGAATATTATACTAAATTAATGTTAAAAGATGTTTCGAGGAAAACGAATCAGAGACGATTTTTATAAATTGACTTATTTTCTGCTCACAAATTTAAGAGATATAAATTTTACAAATTTTATGTGAACGTTATATTTTATTGACTAGATAATAGAATATATCGTTGTACTTAAATAGATTTCGATATTGCTTCTATACCACAGCTATGGCTTTTTCTTTAATTTGATGCATGTTTATTGTAAATGATTGCTAATTGTATATAAATTATGTCGTGTGTTTTGTAGAGCAAATTATTTTCGACTTAATGAATATCAATAAATGCAATTACTTTTTAACGATTATTTTTAGTATAGACATGCAAAAAAATGAAACACAATTTGTAATATATAATTTATTTTTTATGATCACTCAAGAATTATTAAAACACAGGTTATCACAGGATGCTACACAACATCAAGAATAAACAACTGAAGGTCAAAATATTAATCGAAATAAAGTGCAAAACGTTTTAATGAATCTGCCAATAATTTGCCAATAATATGCACTATACATATAATTTTGTCAATGCAATTATTGTGTTTGATATTTGAATGTTATGCCGTCAAATAACGTACACGTTAATGTTATCGTTTTCTTTTATACGCAATACACCTGATTAATTAGCCTAATTCAATTAACTTTCAGTTCAATTTAACTCTTATAATATTCACTTATGCCGATTTGGTTTAGCAATCGCTTAATCTTCACTGCATTCAGATTCATTGGTTTCATCTGGCTCCTCGTATTCCTCATCATCCTCCTTCGGCTGAGACTTCACTTCGGCGCATGCAGATTTTTGATGGAACACAAACGATATGTACTTCGACATATCCCAAATTTGCTTCAAAACCTGAAACAAAATTTACGTTTAAAATGAGCCCCTTTGCGCAGACACGGACCCTAAGTGTAATACTTGGTAAGTGCACTCGCAAAAAAAAATGTTTGCTTTTGGATCTCAGTACAAACAAATTATCAATGCGAGATAATACGTTTCAATAGCTAAATTTTTAGAATATAAATGTATTCATTGAGTTTAAGGTTTTATCCACATTACCAGTTATTTATTCAAGGTATTATTCTGTATTAAATATTATTATTAAATGTATTCGTTAAGTCTCATTTAGGCACAAATGTAGTAAAAACGAAAGGGTACTAACAATATCTGCCAATCCCTTTTTATCCCAGCAATGGAACCAATTGGAAAGATCCGATGTACAATCTGCACTCTCTGGCGGGTTATTTGTCTGAATCTTGTTCAAGCAGCGTTTGCACTTTAGCGTTCGATGCGTGTCGGATTCGGTGTTTTCCAGCCTGAACAGCTCCCGCAGCTCTGATGCTGTGAAGTGCCTCATCGAGTCCTCATTGTCGACCACCGTTGAGCTAAGAGCCTTTTTGTGCGCCTGTCTTTGGAATATCTTCTCTTCTATTGTACCAGCCTAAACAAGATGTACAAAACATTTAATTCTTATTTTAAGTTTAAGGTTTTATCGTTAAATTTAATTTTTTGATCCATTATTGATTTCTTTGCCTTTTATAAAACTTAATAATTAACTATTATTAATAATTTATTAATTAATTAATAATTAATTAATAATAATTAACTAATAATTTTTGAATGCTGATTCAAAAATACAGGGTGTTACAGATGCTAAACAAGATGTACAAAACTACACTTAGTTCTTTTTTAAGTCTGAGGTTTTATCCTTAAATTTTTTTTTTATCCATTATTGATTTCTTTGCCTTTCATAAATCTTAATAATTAACTAACTATTATTAATAATTAATTAATTAATTAATAATAATTAACTAATCATTTTTGAATGCTGATTCAAAAATACAGGGTGTTACAGATGCTAAACAAGATGTACAAAACTACACTTAGTTCTTTTTTAAGTCTGAGGTTTTATCCTAAAATTTAATTTTTTGATCCATTATTAATTTCTTTGCCTTTCATAAAACTTAATCGGCATTCAAAAATACAGGGTGTAACAGAGATATCAAAATTACCGCCAAAAACCTATAAATGAAGCACGGTTTCTTCTGGCCGTCCCTCCAAACTCGTGCCATGGCCTGATCGTCGTTGGCGGGGTTCCAGTCCGGGTCAAACATCACCAGGCGGTTGGCGCCTATCAAGTTGAGCCCGCAGCCGCCCGCCTTGGAGCTCAGCATGAATATCCACTCCTGCGATTCGGGCTTGTTGAAGTTCTCCACCACTTTCGCTCTCTTCTTTATCGTCATCGTGCCATCCAACCGCACATACAAATACGATCTGCGAATGATTCATTGAAATTATTATTTAGTTATTGTCACGTTTTTTAGACATCTCTTGTTTTAGATATTTATTTAGGTTGAGTCATTTTAGCAGCTATTTTGAGCACTGGTTGTCAGTTAATATTTTTTGTGTAATGTTTTGTGTATTTATTGACTGACTTGAGCATGAATAAAATGAATTATGAATTATGAATTATAATAGAGATGTCCAGAATGATGCCATATAGACGAACATACAAATACGATTGATTGCTGAATTGCAATTGCAGTTGCAAATTACACTTTTCACCTAACCAACCCAACCTAAAATGTTAACTACACCTGTTTGCTACCTTTTCTTGCTCAATTTCTCGAACAAATCTAAAGTCTGCGTGTAATTGGAAACGAGCACAATCTTGTCATTGCAGCTGGCTTTTATATTAGCGAGCAGGCAGTCCAGCAGCATGAACTTGCCGGAGAACTCCGGCCTGACATCACCTTCGCCAGCCCTCGGCGGCATCAGGGCGGCGGCTTTCTCAAATCCCTCTGCACCCTCGGTGATTTTATCGAGGATTAGGTCGGGGTGGTTGCACAGCTTCTTGAGCGACGTGATCGCCGCCAGGGTGCTGAACGACGAACGCACATCCTTGCTGTCCGACACGGTCCTCCGGACGGCCTCAGAGTTTATGAAGTCCGTGTAGATTTGCTTTTGTAGGGGCGTCAGCTGGCAGCAGACGATCATCTCGAATTTGACGGGCAGATATTTGGTCAGCAGGGAGCTGGTGCGACGTATTAGGCACTTGTTGACGATATTGGTCAGCTCCACGAGGCATTCTTGAGCGTGTTGTCTTTCTTTTTCCGTGGCACAAGCATCTTGACCTATGTACAAATGATTAGAATTTATTATTTAGACGTATTGTTTTATCAGCAATCAGATACTATCATTTATAAGCCTGCTTTCATTCCATTTGTGTTTTTAAGGTAAATTGCATTATTGTTAAATTGATAAATATCAAATATTATTATTTTTTTTATTATTATGCAAAAGACTTAATCGTAATTTACTATAATTATTACAATCTGATCAAAGATGGATCAATGATTCAAATATTATTATTTATTTTATTATTATGCAAAAGACTTAATCGTAATTTACTATAATTATTACAATCCGATCAAAAATATATCAAAGAGTAATGTTATGCCAAATTAAATTACTGAATGAAGCTAAATATTCATTATTGTTAACTCATAAATATGAAAGATCAAAATATATAAAAGCTATCAGCTTGTGACAGCTATCCAAATTAATTAATGGCGGCTAATAATACTAGTAATTGGTTGTAAAGACAATTAGCAACTATGTTGTTACGAACACAATTTTCCTATAATGTGTATAAGGAGTAACGCCAACGAACCTTTTAAAATATAATTCTCAAACTTCTTTCTGAAGTCCTGAGCGCTACCGAGCAGCCCTTCGTTCACAAAGTGTATAAGACTGAAGTATTCCGTTAGGTCATTTTGTATCGGGGTTCCACTCAACAGCACCCTCCTCCGGGAGCGCAGCCCCATAAGTGCCCTACAATGTGAGTATTAGAAAACTTCATGCTGCGCTACAGTTGGCAGGTGTACCTATATGTTTGATTCTCGCAGTTCTTCAGCCGATGGCCTTCGTCGCACATTACCAAGCCTATGTCGCTACTTTGCAAAATCACAGCGTGCATTCTGAACGTCTCGTAGGAGATGATGAGGAGCGGCAAGGCGGTACGTCCTTGGCCTTGCATAAATTGTGTCAGCTTTTTCTTCACGTCGGGGCCTCCGTCCATGATGATGTGGCTCAACCGTCCACCCAGCCACTAAAATAATACAGAAAATATTAGCAATTTTTATTGCAGGCAAAATAATGTCAGCATTATAATGAGTTGTCTGAATGACCAATACAAAAATTAATGCCAAGTCAACGTCTGAGTGAGTCATACAAAAATAAATGCCAAGTAAAATGTATGTGTGAAAGTTGGATGTTTTTACGGAAAACAGCTAAGCTGCTGACAGTTAGTTAATTGCACTTTATAAGCGCATAACAATTTGTATTTCAACGATTTGTAATGCACCTTATGTATCTCGTTGCTCCAATTCTTCACCAGCGAGCTTGGGCACACGATGATGGCCTTCTCGATCGATGGCTTGCATTCGGGCCCCTGGCGAAGCAGCGTCCACAGCAGCGTTATGCACTGCAGAGTCTTCCCGAGGCCCATCTCATCGGCCATGATGCACCCATACGAGTCCTCGATTTGGACGCCCGTCACGCAGTCAAACATGAACTTCACACCCTTAAAAATCACATTGTGGGTTACATAATAATAATAATCTTTATTTCGCTTCGAACAGAAACAGATACTAAACAATATATATATGTGCAATACAATAAAGTAAAATAGAATAAAATAGAATAAAAGCAAAGCAAACTGACAAAGTTTATAGGTTAGTGTGGGAGCCAGCGGCAAGACATTCTATAAACTGGGCAAGCGAAGAAGTAAGAGACATTGTGGGTTACAAAATAGGACACAAAGAGCAACGCTCGCCATTCAAATTACAATGTTATCTTACGTATATCAACATATAAAAAAACCATTTAATAAGAGAGAAGTGTGTCGATACTTACTTCACGTTGGTGAGGTCTCAGTACGTTACTTAATGTTGGATCAACTACGATGTGAACTAATACCTTTCTGAAAACATACATTAGTTAAGGTTGGTGTAAATCTCGGGTTATTTAACGGTAATAAGTTACGGACTCTGGTTCGATGTCCTTCTAAATAGCATGATTATTCGTTTGATCAGAATCTTTGTGCGCATAGATAAGTTTGCCTGCTCAGTAAAATCATCTAATTATTTCATTTCTCTAATTATTCTTTTAATTGGCCTCTACCATGAATGAAACCAAATAAAAAATGTTTGTACTCGGCAGTAATGAGAGATAAAATTGGCATTGAAATAATCCATTATTTCTGTTAAACATTACAAATTGAACACGGACATATAAAACCCCCAGGAATTACTAGCGCTCTTAATATTTCACAATTTTACCTGAAGATGACTGACTAATCAGCAGAAACTGGTTGCAAATAATAATCAACCATTTATTCCAAGGAAGTATGACTTTTCACTTAAAAGATTCCATTATTGTACAATTTTGTGCAAATTTGGTTGCCTACATAACTCTTAATATTTCACAATTTTATCTGAAAATGACTGACTAATCAGCAGAGACTGGTTGCAAATAATAATCAACCATTTATTCCAAGGAAGTATGACTTTTCACTTAAAAGATTCCATTATTGAACAATTTTGTGCAAATTTGGTTGCCTACATAACGAACCGTAACCGTAACCATTACCTCCACTTACGTGCTGTTCTTCAGCTTTTCATGTTCTGATACTACAGGTGGAGCATACAGCACCAGCGCATTTGGAGTGTTCGGATCATACAGGGCTCTGCGAACTTGACTCCATCTCATGCCGAGGTTTCGCACTAAATTTGACCCCACATAATTGGCAATGGGACACTTAAACGGCCTCGATAATATCTTTATTATATCCTCCTACAAAAAACATAGAAAAATGATTTTAGATACTTAAAAGGCCTCGATAATATTTCAATTATATCCTACTACAAAAAACATAGAAAAATGAATTTAGACACCTAAATGACCTCGATAATATTTCAATTATATCCTACTACAAAAAACATAGAAAAATGAATACATAGTCGTACAGATGAGGAGAACATTTATAATCAAGCCACTTTAACTTACATGGCTAGGAGTTGATACATTTATCTCCTTTAAGGGGGAACGGATTATTGCATTGTTCTCGGCTCCTTTCCTCTTTGGACGCTTCCCGTTGGGGACTATCTCCGGCGTTGAAAACCTTTTAACCGTCGGTGAGTTCTCACGCTTTGCTAACTGGCTGGGGGCCTGGCTCCTCCTCTGCAATTAACATAATTGTGTGTCGTACAGATCAAATTGAAATGAAACCGAGAAGCAGTTCTGTACAACATTTAATTCCACACGAATTATTTGTAAATACAATTAATTAGCTGTGGCATTATATTTACTGCTTATATAATTTTGTTTACCATTTTTGTGCACAATTATTTTTACTGTTGGAATGAAACTTTTCAAACAATCTGTAAACATAACCACAAATACAAACAAGTTTTAAATTACAGGATAACCAACTGTTAATAGCCACATTTTAATGTGAGTAACCAAATATAGTAACTTTACTGACTTTTATCTTGTGTTACGTACTTTCAACTAAGTGAAGTTTTACATTGTAAAAAGGGTTTTAATGAGGTTATGTAGAACTGTCAATGTCACAAAATATAGCTATTTATATTGAAAATGCCTTGTGATTATGTTGTTTCGTATCTTGTCTAATAGTTTTGCAAGTATGTTACTTCATTTTCTCAGAAAATTTTCTTCGAGTTGAGTTAATTGAAAAAAATTACAATGAAATTTAGATTTTACTGTCAATAAATGTCCATTTTAAGTCTGTATTACCAATCCCCCTGCTAAGTTAAAACAAAATAAACTAGTCAGTACCAATCACACATATGAAATATTCCTAAAAATTGCTCACATTAAAATAAACGATTATATTGTAGGATATAATTGTCATTTTCAATGAGTTTATTTAATATAATACTAATATTTGAGTCTATAGGTTTCGAAATTATCTATTTTTAATTAATTACTAGTTCTACTGATTTTGTGTTAGCATGTTGGCATTTATATACTGAGCTTTGTGTTGATTGTCCGTTTGTTTTATTTTTTTTAGAATAATATTATCACAGCAGAATAATTGTTATTATTCTACTACTAGAATCAGGAACATTCTGTGTTCTTCACGATGACGGAGGAGAGGCTTCATATTGTAAGTGTATTAAATAGTTTTTGGGACAATTATTTTCTCATAACCTAAAATTTACTGTTGAGTTTTCAATAGTAGCTTTTTCAAGATTATTACGTTGTTTTGAACAATGCAGCCCTATGATCTACGTATGTAGATATATACGTAGATATATATGTATACAACCAACAATCGTTGATAAAGTTTTATTTCGATAGTTTTTAGATTGAAGATTACCGTTTGAGCCACCAGTTGTGAGGTGCAGTCGTATTATCCGTGGTGTTTGATGATGACAAACATACGAAACGGTGTATAGGAATGGGTGGAACCCGGGTTTCTGTATTCGCCTATCAATAGATATTACGGAATATGCTTTTACTGTCACTCGCTTATTTCTGTTACTACTTTACAGCGCGGCCCACATTGAGATGCAGTGCAGTGCAGTAACTTTTACAGCCAGTAAGAAAAGCAAGATTGGTGATCTCGCCTTTTTTATTGCTGAATACTGCACTCATTGAAGAAAATTAGTAAAGCAATTTTCAATTTTCTGCTACGCAAGTTTGTTTCTTTTTATTCTGTTATTTAAATGTTCTGACAATTTGCGCATCAATTGCATCAATTGTTTTAGTTGTACCAACTTGAATCGTCTTCAGTTACTATCGACTGAAATCTAGGGATATTTATTATATCCTGAAGACGATTCAAGTTGGTATAACTAAAACAATTGATGCGCTAGCTGTCAAAACATTTAAATAACAGCATGAAAAGAAACAAACTTGCGTAACAGAAAATTAAAAATAAAGCAATAAGCTTTGCCAACATAAATCAATACGGCCTTTGAAATATGAACATCATATGAATAACTATAAATCAATTATTGCAAAACTGAAGATTTTATGACATATTTCAATTTTGCCAGTCAAAATTGACAACAGTAAATGCGTTTAGGTAGCAGTAGTACCAAAATCATTCAAATTCCGTTACCTCCATCATTGTTACCAACAGATTCTGTCATTCTTGAATCTTGCGTGCAATCCTATTCCCACTTTAATGTGTGGATGTTGCAATACTAGCTGAAAAACTATTATTCACTTCATCCTAAAAACGAATACAAAAAGTGTTACGGTTAAAAATCATTGCTTTATTAAATCATTGAATTATTTTAGGATTGGGGCAATGATAAGTTGTACCGTACACAGAGGCAGGTCGAGAAGAATGCCTATGATCTTGAGTCGTGGAGCATACTGTTGCGGGAGGCCCAGACAAAGCACATATCTGAGGTGCGATCTTTGTACGAGCATTTAGTCGGCGTATTTCCGAGTGCTTGCAGGTACTGGAAAATATACATCGAACATGAGGTGGGATATGATTTTTGTATTAATTCATTAATTTATAATATGATAAACTTTGTATAAAGAAGGTGTGCATTATTTTATACATTTTGTTCGTTTCTATTTGAAACCAAAAGAAAAATGAGATATTTCTCCGAACTCCAAACTTTACTTTTATTTTCAGATGAAGTCGAGAAATTTTGAAAAGGTTGAAAAGGTATGTGGTAAATTTTCTCTGAAGGCCTATGTATTACTGACAATCATTGTTGCAATAAAATATTACAGTTCTCCAGCGAACTTTTATTAAACCGTTGTGTAATGTGTTCAGAATTCGGGAGGGATATTTTCAGAATAATTATTCACCTTTTCAGAGATTATAAATTTTTAAACCACTGCCAAAAATGCTCTTTTGATTGATTTTTTTTGTTGTTCTTTTGTTTTATTTATTTGATTTTATGTTTTTGCAAAAACATAAAAATTCTTATATTTTCATATCATGTGATGTTACCCCTTCAAAAGCCATGACAAATATAATTTGAGACACGTTTGTGTTTTCATAGTCTGTATTTTTTATAACGATCCACCCATGTTACAATTGTTTTTAAAAATACTAGTGACAACTCTGTTAGTGTCATTCGTATTTCTCTGAAAGGCGGTTGTGGTTCAATATCTAGTGATTTTTTTAGTAATTTTTGTTTTGACCAAAATAAAACTACAGGTGGTTGATCTTTAAAAACAACAGACCATACTTATTATTTGGTAATTGTATATATAAACAATCTTTATTGGGCTATCGACCCCATGGGGTCTTTCCACCTTTTTAATTGTATTTTTCTGAAAATAATCAAAAACTTTGAGTCCAGAATGCAACTTAATACTCAAAGCTATTTAGCAGAGGCCCAATGATATGTTGGTTTAAAATTACAAATTTGTTCAGGATTAAGTGTACCTAAAGGAATTGATATTATTTTGAAAGCATCCTTCCTGAATTATTATATCCTAGTAGTAGACGCCCGGGCAACCGTTATATGCATTTGTCAAAGATGGTCCACGTTCGGCCCGAGTTTTTTTTTTCTTGTAGTAGTTCCTTATTCCCCCCTAATTGAATCAATAAATACTTGCGGTATTTATTCATGTGTTTGATTTCCGGTGGCCGACGGGATTATCTTTAACCAACGCATCGTTTACTGGCAGTTCGAACCGAACTTTATTGCGCGATCAACGAAAATAAAGCGGTTCAAGTGCTAGTGCACGGCGGTTCCTCTCCTCTCATTGCTTGTACAAATGAAATGTTTCTCGGCAGCTTTTTCAACGGTGTTTGATGAAGATTTTAAACATTGAGTTGTGGAAGCTTTATCTGACCTATGTCAAAGAAACAAAGGCGTCTCTCTCTACGTACAAGTAAGTTTTTTGGCCCCCCGCAAATTTTGTCTTATTACCAACGTGCTCACTTTAGGGAGAAGATGGCGCAGGCTTACGATTTCGCGCTGGATAAAATTGGCATGGACATCCATTCCTACATTATCTGGAACGATTATGTTAACTTCCTCAAGGGCGTCGACGCCGTAGGGTCATACGCCGAAAATCAGAAGATATCTGCAGTGCGCAAGGTGTATCAAAGGGGCGTTATAAACCCCATGGTCGGAATGGAGACGTTTTGGAAGGACTATATTGCATTTGAACAGGTAATTAATTCGGTGCGTATTAGTAGGCATTCCATCGAGGCTTATTTTAGGCTATCAATCCGATTATCGCTGAGAAAATGTCCATCGAGAGGAGTCGCGATTACATGAATGCCAGACGTGTCGCTAAAGAGTTGGAGGTGCAGATTAGGGGAATAAACAGGAATGCGCCCAGTATACCGCCCAGTGGCTCTTCCGAAGAACAGAAACAGGTACAGTAAATATCTAACAATACAGGATTGAAATGTGAACTTGATAAACAGAAACGTAACAAATAACAAACTAAACTTCAAAATATACAGAAAACCTACGAACAACAACATAATATGTTTTAGTATCATTGATAATTTTTATTCATTTTACATGAATTATACATATTATTATATTAATTTCAGATTTACACACTTTTTCAACAAGTACCAATCATTAATGTAATTATCTTAACAAGTTGAACCTCGTGTATAAATTCATTTATTAATATAAAAATAATTTAAAATTGATTTATTTAGACTACTAAACTTGAAACGGTATATAAGAGTCTTATTTATTCAACCAATTACATTGTAGGTGGAGTTGTGGCAAAAGTATATTGCCTGGGAACGCAGCAACCCTCTCCGCACCGAGGACACGGCTCTCCTCACCAGGCGGGTGGTTTTCGCCCTTGAACAGTGCCTCCTGTGCTTAGGCCATCACGCCGACATCTGGTATCAGGCGGCGCAGTTCCTCGAATACAGTTGCAAAGTCTTGCAAGAGAAAGGAGTGAGTAACGTCGGTTTCCTCAATCTTCGTCAATAAACCTGTTCCATCCCGTTGTAGGACGTGAACGCGGCAAAGCTGTTCAGTGAGGAAGCAGCCAACATGTTTGAACGCGCCACGAGCACTTTGCTCAGCAAGAACATCCTCCTGTATTTCGCCTACGCTGATTATGAAGAGGGGCGGCTGAAGTACGATAAGGTGCATCAGATTTACCAGAAGTATTTGGATATCAAGGATATTGATCCGACTCTGGTAATTTTTATTTCATCAAATATGTTTTCCTTACAAATACATCCAAGCAAAACAAATGAAAATATTATGCTGCGCTATAGAAGAAGGTTGGCAATGGTGTTTACTAAATAATATCAACAGGAGGTATGCCTGAAATTTGTCAGAATTTGATAACCGATCATATTTAAAAAAAAAACAAAAATTTTACTTGTTAATAGTTATTAAGTATGCACATTACTTGTTATAGGCATATGTACAGTACATGAAGTTTGCTAGACGTGCCGAAGGCATTAAATCGGCGCGTAACGTCTTCAAACGAGCCCGAGAGGACCCCCGCTCCTTATACCACATATTTGTGTGCGCCGCCCTGATGGAGTACTACTGCAGCAAAGACAAGAACATCGCCTTTCGCATATTCGAGTTGGGGCTGAAGAAGTGCGGCGACAACCCTGACTACATCGGCTGCTACATCGACTATCTGAGCCACCTGAACGAAGACAATAACACGCGAGTATTGTTCGAGCGCGTTCTCAGCTCGGGCAGCCTGGAGCCGGAGAAATCAGTGTAAAGTCATCGCAGGTCACCTGTGAACGTGTAACTGCAGTTTGCATTTTTTTAGTGATATTTGGAATAAGTTTCTGGAGTTTGAGAGCAACATCGGAGACCTGCAAAGTATCGTCAAGGTGGAGAAGCGCAGGTCGGAGGTGCTGTCGAAGATTAAGGAGTTTGAGGGCAAAGAGACTGCGCAGTTGGTGGATAGATATAAGTTTTTGGATCTGTATCCTTGTACGCCACAGGAGCTTAAGAGTATTGGGTATGTTTGTAATTGAATTGCAAACTTCCAAAATGGCTCATCTCAGAGAGGATTCAAAATTGAATCTAATGTAAAGTCGCGGAATTAAAAATCCGGGCACTTAAAATTATTCAGTGTAAATCTTACTTTACTTGTCTTATTACCTGTTGAAATTAGTCAGAGTTAAAATAATTCCTCGTACATGACAGCAACAACATTGTTTAACTGTCAATTGTTAAAATAGAAACGTAAAGCCCAATTTATATTAGCACAAAAATTGCAAAAATTCTCTATAAGACTAGCCCAGATTTTGAAAAACCGCGACTGTACACATATAAACGAGGCATCTCGAGGTATCTCAATATTTTATGAGCAACAAAGGCTCATTTTTTATTTTCATAGTTCTGAAACAGTAATTTAAGAAAACAAAAACTGCTCAAATAAGTCAATATGGTTCAATAGATATTCAATTTTTTGTGTCCTGAAAAATATTAATTTTGGCAAATGAGCCCTTTATGAAATTTGCAATTCAATTAAATGGCTTCTAAGCTTTTGAATACGCCTTGAATGACATATCAACTATTGTGCAGTTACACAGAAGTTATAAATATGACCGGAGCTGCCAAAAACCACCTTTTGCATGGAATGATCAGCAATGAAGATGATTCCGCATTACCTAAACCGGACATTTCACAGATGATTCCGTACAAGCCAAAGCTTAATCCATTGCCAGGGGATCATCCAGTACCAGGTAAGTTATCCATTGTTCTACAATGATTAAAACACAAATGATAATACGAAGCTTTTCTACATATTATAGATATTGTGTCAGTTAGTATTTTTTTATTCTACTAACTTCTACACACATTAGTAAGTTGTCAATTACACACAGACTTCATGGCTAGTAAATCAGATATTACGTAGCAGTTTTTTAGAGCTTAAAATATTTTTTTATGGCATATTTTTGTAGCCGTGCTTATAATACTGCACGTATTTTTTACAGGCGGCGTTTTTCCTCAACCACCTGCGGTGGCTCAACTGTGCACCATCCTTCCTCCGCCCTCGTGCTTCCGTGGACCTTTTGTGGTCGTTGATCAACTCATCGATATCTTCAATAGAATACAATTACCGGACTCAGGTAAGCTTCATTATTTACACAGAAGGAAATTGTTCATATTCTTGTCGTTGTTCATGTTCTTATTGAACTGTTCATGAGGTAAGTTTCATTATTTACACAGAAGGAAATTGTTCGTATTCTTGTCGTTGTTCACGTTCTTATTGAACTGTTCATGAGGTAAGTTTCATTATTTACACAGAAGGAAATTGTTCATATTCGTGTCGTTGTTAACGTTCTTATTGAACTGTTCATGTATATTATATTTATCGCTCGGTATAATTTACACCTTTATCTAATTAGTTTCAACTGTTGGTTTGCTTAAAGCCCCCATATCTTCGGAGAACGGCGGGGACGTCCGGCTATTCGACCTGGCCAAGTCCGTCCACTGGATCGTCGAGGAGGGAGGGGGCGTGGGCTTAAAACGCCGGAAGCGCATAGGGTTGTCCTTGGACGGCTCCGACGACGAAGACACCCCTCTGCCGCCCACCAACGACATCTACAGGCAGAGGCAGCAGAAGCGAGTCAAGTGATTGGTTAATTTGAAGGGATGTTTGTTTCGTTCCTCGTTAGTTTCAACCCGTAATCACTATGTTTGATCCTGTTTAGTTTCGTGTACACATATTTAGACTTGCTAGGTCTGTATTATATAAACAAGGTAAGGCTGTTTTTCTACAATCATTAGAACGCTTTGATTTTAATGTAAATATAAATAAATATATAATTGGGTATATCTATACAAATAAACATCTACTGGTGTTTTCGGTATTAATCCTTTTCCTGTAACTAAATTTGGTGTTGTTTTTTTTTTCACAGATGACCTTCTGCAGTTATGCTTGCATAATGTCTATAGTCGTCCTGTTGACAGCTGACAATGCAATGACTCGTCGCTCCATATCGTAGATTCGTGTACAGTATACCTGAAACTAATTCTCCTGAAAATTTGACAGAGTTTCAGTATTGAATACGTGTGAAAATCAAACATATAATTTTCTGCATTGACAAGTATGGATTAGCTACAACTGAAATTTCTGAAAATTTATCATTTGCAAATTTGATATTAGATTCGTGTACAGTACACCTGAAACTAATTCTTCTGAAAATTTGACAAAGTTTCAGTATTAAATAAGGGAGAAAATCAAACATATAACTTTCTTTGTTGATAAGTAAGGGGTGGCTATTACTGAAATTTCTGAAAATTTATTATTTGCATATTTGATATTATATTTGTGTACAGTACACCTGAAACTAATTCTTCTGAAAATTTGACAAAGTTTCAGTATTAAATAAGGGAGAAAATCAAACACATAACTTTCTGAATTGACAAGTTAGGGTTAGCTATTACTGAAATTTCTGAAAATTTATAATTTGCATATTTGATATTATATTTGTGTAAAGTACACCTGAAACTAATTCTCCTAAAAGTTTGACAAAGTTTCAGTATTACATAAGGCAGAAAATCAAACAGTTAACTTTCTGAAATGACAAGTATGGGTTAGCTATTACTGAAATTTCTGAAAATTGATTATTTGCAAATTTGATATTATATTTGTGTAAAGTACACCTGAAACTAATTCTCCTAAAAATTTGACAAAGTTACAGTATTACATGAGGAAGAAAATCAAACATATAACTTCATGAATTGACAAGTATGGATTAGCTATTCCTGAAATTTCTGAAAATTTATTATATGCAAATTTGATACTACATTCGTGTACAGTAGACCTGAAACTAATTCTCTTAAAAATTTGACAAAGTTTCAGTATTACATAAGGCACAAAATCAAACAGTTAACTTTCTGAATTGACAAGTATGGCTTGGCTATTACTGAAATATCTGAAAATTTATTATTTGCATATTTGATATTATATTCGTGTAAAGTACACCTGAAACTAATTCTACTGAAAATTTGACAAAGTTTCAGTATTAAATAAAAGAGAAAATCAAACAGATAACTCTCTGCATTGACAAGTATGGGTTAGCTATTACTGAAATTTCTGAAATTTTTTTATATGCAAATTTGATATTAGATTCCTATACAGTACACCTGAAACTAATTCTACTGAAAATTTGACAAAGTTTCAGTATTAAATAAGGGAGAAAATCAAACATATAACTTCATGAATTGATAAGTATGAGTTAGCTATTACTGAAATTTCTGAAAATTGATTATTTGCAAATTTGATATTAGATTCCTATACAGTACACCTGAAACTATTTCTACTGAAAATTTGACAAAGTTTCAGTATTAAATAAGGGAGAAAATCAAACATATAACTTCATGAATTGACAAGTATGGATTAGCTATTCCTGAATTTTGTGAAAATTTATTATTTGCAAATTTGATATTAGATTCGTATACAGTAGACCTGAGACTAATTCTCCTAAAAATTTGACAAAGTTTCAGTATTAAATAAGGGAGAAAATCAAGTGGATAACTTTCTGCATTGACAAGTATGGCTTGGCTATTACTGATATATCTGAAAATTTATTATTTGCATATTTGATATTATATTCGTGTAAAGTACACATGAAACTGATTCTCCTGAAAATTTGACATAGTTTTAGTATTAAATAAGGGAGAAAATCAAACAGATAACTTTCTGCATTGACAAGTATGGGTTAGCTATTACTGAAATTTCTGAAAATTGATTATTTGCAATTTTGATATTAGATTCCTATACAGTACACCTGAAACTATTTCTACTGAAAATTTGACAAAGTTTCAGTATTAAATAAGGGAGAAAATCAAACAGATAACTTTCTGCATTGACAAGTATGGGTTAGCTATTACTGAAACTTCTGAAAATTGATTATTTGCAAATTTGATATTAGATTCCTATACAGTACACCTGAAACTAATTCTACTGAAAATTTGACAAAGTTTCAGTATTAAATAAGGGAGAAAATCAAACAGATAACTTTCTGCATTGACAAGTATGGGTTAGCTATTACTGAAATTTCTGAAAATTGATTATTTGCAAATTTGATATTAGATTCCTATACAGTACACCTGAAACTATTTCTACTGAAAATTTGACAAAGTTTCAGTATTAAATAAGGGAGAAAATCAAACAGATAACTTTCTGCATTGACAAGTATGGGTTAGCTATTACTGAAATTTCTGAAAATTGAGTATTTGCAAATTTGATATTAGATTCCTATACAGTACACCTGAAACTATTTCTACTGAAAATTTGACAAAGTTTCAGTATTAAATAAGGGAGAAATTCAAACATATAACTTCATGAATTGACAAGTATGGATTAGCTATTCCTGAAATTTGTGAAAATTTATTATTTGCAAATTTGATATTAGATTCGTATACAGTAGACCTGAGACTAATTCTCCTGAAAATTTGACAAAGTTTCAGTATTAAATAAGGGAGAAAATCAAGTGGATAACTTTCTGCATTGACAAGTATGGCTTGGCTATTACTGAAATATCTGAAAATTTATTATTTGCATATTTGATATTATATTCCTGTAAAGTACACCTGAAACTTATTCTACTGAAAATTTAACAAAGTTTCAGTATTAAATAAAGGAGAAAATCAAACAGATAACTCTCTGCATTGACAAGTATTGGTTAGCTATTACTGAAATTTCTGAAAATAGATTATTTGCAAATTTGATATTAGATTCCTATACAGTACACCTGAAATTAATTCTACTGAAAATTTGACAAAGTTTCAGTATAAAATAAAGGAGAAAATCAAACAGATAACTCTCTGCATTGACAAGTATGGGTTAGCTATTACTGAAATTTCTGAAAATTTATTATTTGCAAATTTGATATTAGATTCGTGTAAAGTACACCTGAAACTAATTCTACTGAAAATTTGACAAAGTTTCAGTATTAAATAAGGGAGAAAATCAAACAGATAACTCTCTGCATTGACAAGTATGGCTTGGCTATTACTGAAATATCTGAAAATTTATTATTTCCATATTTGATATTATATTCGTGTAAAGTACACCTGAAACTAATTCTTCTGAAAATTTGACAAAGTTTCAGTATTAAATAAGGGAGAAAATCAAATAGATAACTTTCTGCATTGACAAGTATGGGTTAGCTATTACTGAAATTTCTGAAAATTGATTATTTGCAAGTTTGATATTAGATTCCTATACAGTACACCTGAAACTAATTCTACTGAAAATTTGACAAAGTTTCAGTATTAAATAGGGGAGAAAATCAAACAGATAACTCTCTGCATTGACAAGTATTGGTTAGCTATTACTGAAATTTCTGAAAATTGAGTATTTGCAAATTTGATATTAGATTCCTATACAGTACACCTGAAATTAATTCTACTGAAAATTTGACAAAGTTTCAGTATAAAACAAAGGAGAAAATCAAGCGGATAACTTTCTGCATTGACAAGTATGGCTTGGCTATTACTGAAACATCTGAAAATTTATTATTTGCATATTTGATATTATATTCGTGTAAAGTACACCTGAAACTAATTCTCCTGAACATTTGACAAAGTTTCAGTATTAAATAAGGGAGAAAATCAAACAGATAACTCTCTGCATTGACAAGTATGGGTTAGCTATTACTGAAATTTCTGAAAATTGAGTATTTGCAAATTTGATATTAGATTCCTATACAGTACACCTGAAACTATTTCTACTGAAAATTTGACAAAGTTTCAGTATTAAATAAGGGAGAAATTCAAACATATAACTTCATGAATTGACAAGTATGGATTAGCTATTCCTGAAATTTGTGAAAATTTATTATTTGCAAATTTGATATTAGATTCGTATACAGTAGACCTGAGACTAATTCTCCTGAAAATTTGACAAAGTTTCAGTATTAAATAAGGGAGAAAATCAAGTGGATAACTTTCTGCATTGACAAGTATGGCTTGGCTATTACTGAAATATCTGAAAATTTATTATTTGCATATTTGATATTATATTCGTGTAAACTACACCTGAAACTAATTCTACTGAAAATTTGACAAAGTTTCAGTATTAAATAAAGGAGAACATCAAACAGATAACTCTCTGCATTGACAAGTATAGGTTAGCTATTACTGAAATTTCTGAAAATTTATTATTTGCCAATTTGATATTAGATTCGTGTAAAGTACACCTGAAACTAATTCTACTGAAAATTTTACAAAGTTTCAGTATTAAATAAGGGAGAAAATCAAATAGATAACTTTCTGCATTGACAAGTATGGGTTAGCTATTACTGAAATTTCTGAAAATTGATTATTTGCAATTTTGATATTAGATTCCTATACAGTACACCTGAAACTAATTCTACTGAAAATTTCACAAAGTTTCAGTATTAAATAAGGGAGAAAATCAAACATATAACTTCATGAATTGATAAGTATGGGTTAGCTATTACTGAAATTTCTGAAAATTGATTATTTGCAAATTTGTATTAGATTCCTATACAGTACACCTGAAACTATTTCTACTGAAAATTTGACAAAGTTTCAGTATTAAATAAGGGAGAAAATCAAACATATAACTTCATGAATTGACAAGTATGGATTAGCTATTCCTGAAATTTGTGAAAATTTATTATTTGCAAATTTGATATTAGATTCGTATACAGTAGACCTGAGACTAATTCTCCTGAAAATTTGACAAAGTTTCAGTATTAAATAAGGGAGAAAATCAAGTGGATAACTTTCTGCATTGACAAGTATGGCTTGGCTATTACTGAAATATCTGAAAATTTATTATTTGCATATTTGATATTCTATTCGTGTAAAGTACACCTGAAACTAATTCTACTGAAAATTTGACAAAGTTTCAATATTAAATAAGGGAGAAAATCAAACAGATAACTCTCTGCATTGACAAGTATGGGTTAGCTATTACTGAAATTTCTGAAAATTGATTATTTGGAAATTTGATATTATATTCCTATACAGTACACCTGAAATTAATTCTACTGAAAATTTGACAAAGTTTCAGTATAAAATAAAGGAGAAATCAAACAGATAACTTTCTGCATTGACAAGTATGGGTTAGCTATTACTGAAATTTCTGAAAATTTATTATTTGCAAATTTGATATTAGATTCCTATACAGTACACCTGAAACTAATTCTACTGAAAATTTGACAAAGTTTCAGTATTAAATAGGGGAGAAAATCAAACAGATAACTCTCTGCATTGACAAGTATTGGTTAGCTATTACTGAAATTTCTGAAAATAGATTATTTGCAAATTTGATATTAGATTCCTATACAGTACACCTGAAATTAATTCTACTGAAAATTTGACAAAGTTTCAGTATAAAACAAAGGAGAAAATCAAGCGGATAACTTTCTGCATTGACAAGTATGGCTTGGCTATTACTGAAACATCTGAAAATTTATTATTTGCATATTTGATATTATATTCGTGTAAAGTACACCTGAAACTAATTCTCCTGAAAATTTGACAAAGTTTCAGTATTAAATAAGGGAGAAAATCAAGTGGATAACTTTCTGCATTGACAAGTATGGCTTGGCTATTACTGAAATATCTGAAAATTTATTATTTGCATATTTGATATTATATTCCTGTAAAGTACACCTGAAACTTATTCTACTGAAAATTTAACAAAGTTTCAGTATTAAATAAAGGAGAAAATCAAACAGATAACTCTCTGCAGTGACAAGTATTGGTTAGCTATTACTGAAATTTCTGAAAATAGATTATTTGCAAATTTGATATTAGATTCCTATACAGTACACCTGAAATTAATTCTACTGAAAATTTGACAAAGTTTCAGTATAAAATAAAGGAGAAAATCAAACAGATAACTGACATTGAAAATCTGCATTGACAAGTATGGGTTAGCTATTACTGAAATTTCTGAAAATTTATTATTTGCAAATTTGATATTAGATTCGTGTAAAGTACACCTGAAACTAATTCTACTGAAAATTTGACAAAGTTTCAGTATTAAATAAGGGAGAAAATCAAACAGATAACTCTCTGCATTGACAAGTATGGCTTGGCTATTACTGAAATATCTGAAAATTTATTATTTGCATATTTGATATTACATTCCTATACAGTACACCTGAAACTAATTCTACTGAAAATTTGACAGAGTTTCAGTATTAAATAAAGGAGAACATCAAACAGATAACTCTCTGCATTGACAAGTATAGGTTAGCTATTACTGAAATTTCTGAAAATTTATTATTTGCCAATTTGATATTAGATTCGTGTAAAGTACACCTGAAACTAATTCTACTGAAAATTTTACAAAGTTTCAGTATTAAATAAGGGAGAAAATCAAATAGATAACTTTCTGCATTGACAAGTATGGGTTAGCTATTACTGAAATTTCTGAAAATTGATTATTTGCAATTTTGATATTAGATTCCTATACAGTACACCTGAAACTATTTCTACTGAAAATTTGACAAAGTTTCAGTATTAAATAAGGGAGAAAATCAAACATATAACTTCATGAATTGACCAGTATGGATTAGCTATTCCTGAAATTTGTGAAAATTTATTATTTGCAAATTTGATATTAGATTCGTATACAGTAGACCTGAGACTAATTCTCCTGAAAATTTGACAAAGTTTCAGTATTAAGTAAGGGAGAAAATCAAATAGATAACTTTCTGCATTGACAAGTATAGGTTAGCTATTACTGAAATTTCTGAAAATAGATTATTTGCAAATTTGATATTAGATTCCTATACAGTACACCTGAAATTAATTCTACTGAAAATTTGACAAAGTTTCAGTATAAAATAAAGGAGAAAATCAAACAGATAACTTTCTGCATTGACAAGTATGGGTTAGCTATTACTGAAATTTCTGAAAATTGATTATTTGCAAATTTGATATTAGATTCCTATACAGTACACCTGAAACTATTTCTACTGAAAATTTGACAAAGTTTCAGTATTAAATAAGGGAGAAAATCAAACATATAACTTCATGAATTGACAAGTATGGATTAGCTATTCCTGAAATTTGTGAAAATTTATTATTTGCAAATTTGATATTAGATTCGTATACAGTAGACCTGAGACTAATTCTCCTGAAAATTTGACAAAGTTTCAGTATTAAATAAGGGAGAAAATCAAACAGATAACTTTCTGCATTGAAAAGTATGGGTTAGCTATTACTGAAATTTCTGAAAATTAATTATTTGCAAATTTGATATTACATTCCTATACAGTATACCTGAAACTAATTCTACTGAAAATTTGACAAAGTTTCAGTATTAAATAAGGGAGAAAATCAAACAGATAACTTTCTGCATTGACAAGTATGGGTTAGCTATTACTGAAATTTCTGAAAATTGATTATTTGCAAATTTGAAATTAGATTCATATACATTACACCTGAAACTAATTGTACTGAAAATTTGACAAAGTTTCAGTATTAAATAAGGGAGAAAATCAAACATATAACTTCATGAATTGACAAGTATGGATTAGCTATTCCTGAAATTTGTGAAAATTTATTATTTGCAAATTTGATATTAGATACCTCTACAATACACCTGAAACTAATTCTACTGAAAATTTGACAAAGTTTCAGTATTAAATAAGGGAGAAAATCAAATAGATAACTTTCTGCATAGACAAGTATTGGTTAGCTATTACTGAAATTTCTGAAAATAGATTATTTGCAAATTTGATATTAGATTCCTATACAGTACACCTGAAATTAATTCTACTGAAAATTTGATAAAGTTTCAGTATAAAATAAAGGAGAAAATCAAACAGATAACTTTCTGCATTGACAAGTATGGGTTAGCTATTACTGAAATTTCTGAAAATTAATTATTTGCAAATTTGATATTACATTCCTATACAGTATACCTGAAACTAATTCTACTGAAAATTTGACAAAGTTTCAGTATTAAATAAGGGAGAAAATCAAATAGATAACTTTCTGCATTGACAAGTATTGGTTAGCTATTACTGAAATTTCTGAAAATTGATTATTTGCAAATTTGATATTAGATTCCTATACAGTACACCTGAAACTAATTCTACTGAAAATTTGACAAAGTTTCAGTATTAAATAAAGGAGAAAATCAAACAGATAACTCTCTGCATTGACAAGTATTGGTTAGCTATTACTGAAATTTCTGAAAATTGATTATTTGCAAATTTGATATTATATTTGTGTAAAGTACATCTGAAACTAATTCTCCTCAAAATTTGACAAAGTTACAGTATTAAATAAGGGAGAAAATCAAACACATAACTTTCTGAATTGACAAGTATGGGTTAGCTATTACTGAAATTTCTGAAAAATTATAACTTGCAAATTTGATACTAGATTCGTGTTCAGTACACCTGAAACTAATTCTCCTAAAAATTTGACAAAGTTTCAGTATTAAATAAGGGAGAAAATCAAGTGGATAACTTTCTGCATTGACAAGTATGGCTTGGCTGTTACTGAAATATCTGAAAATTTATTATTTGCATATTTGATATTATATTCGTGTAAAGTACACCTGAAACTAATTCTACTGAAAATTTGACAAAGTTTAAGTATTAAATAAAGGAGAAAATCAAACAGATAACTCTCTGCATTGACAAGTATGGGTTAGCTATTACTGAAATTTCTGAAAAATTTTTATTTGCAAATTTGATATTAGATTCCTATACAGTACACCTAAAACTAATTCTACTGAAAATTTGACACAGTTTCAGTATTAAATAAGGGATAAAATCAAACACATAACTTTCTGTATTGATAAGTAAGGGGTGGCTATTTCTGAAATTTCTGAAAATTTATTATTTGCAAATTTGATATTAGATTCCTATACAGTACACCTGAAACTAATTCTACTGAAAATTTGACAAAGTTTCAGTATTAAATAAGGGAGAAAATCAAATAGATAACTTTCTGCATTGACAAGTATGGGTTAGCTATTACTGAAATTTCTGAAAATTTATTATTTGCAATTTTGATATTAGATTCCTATACAATACACCTGAAACTAATTCTACTGAAAATTTGACAAAGTTTCAGTATTAAATAAGGGAGAAAATCAAACAGATAACTCTCTGCATTGACAAGTATTGGTTAGCTATTACTGAAATTTCTGAAAATAGATTATTTGCAAATTTGATATTAGATTCCTATACAGTACACCTGAAATTAATTCTACTGAAAATTTGACAAAGTTTCAGTATAAAATAAAGGAGAAAATCAAACAGATAACTTTCTGCATTGACAAGTAAGGGTTAGCTATTACTGAAATTTCTGAAAAATTATAACTTGCAAATTTGATATTAGATTCGTGTTCAGTACACCTGAAACTAATTCTCCTAAAAATTTGACAAAGTTACAGTATTACATGAGGGAGAAAATCAAACATATAACTTCATGAATTGACAAGTATGGATTAGCTATTCCTGAAATTTCTGAAAATTTATTATATGCAAATTTGATACTACATTCGTGTACAGTAGACCTGAGACTAATTCTCCTGAAAATTTGACAAATTTTCAGTATTAAATAAGGGAGAAAATCAAGTGGATAACTTTCTGCATTGACAAGTATGGCTTGGCTATTACCGAAATATCTGAAAATTTATTATTTGCATATTTGATATTATATTCGTGTAAAGTACACCTGAAACTAATTCTACTGAAAAGTTGACAAAGTTTCAGTATTAAATAAAGGAGAAAATCAAACAGATAACTCTCTGCATTGACAAGTAAGGGTTAGCTATTACTGAAATTTCTGAAATTTTTTTATTTGCAAATTTGATATTAGATTCCTATACAGTACACCTGAAACAAATTCTACTGAAAATTTTACAAAGTTTCAGTATTAAATAAAGGAGAAAATCAAACAGATAACTTTCTGCATTGACAAGTATGGGTTAGCAATTACTGAAATTTCTGAAAATTTATTATTTGAAAATTTGATATTGTATTCCTATAAACTACTCCTGAAACTTATTCTCCTGAAAGTTTGACCAAGTTTCGGTATTAAATTAGGGAGAAAATCAAACAGATAACTTACTGCATTGACAGGTATGGATTAGCTATTACTGAAATTTCTGAAAATTTGTTATTTGTTAATAAATATACGCGTGGCATAGTTGAGATTACACACAGTGACATATAAGTTATCATTGTTTTCATTAAAATTGCATTATACATATAGATTTAGCATTATGAGTGATATAATCAAGTAATACTTGTTCATCTGATTTAATATCAAAGCTATCTCCTATAAGAGAATACTATTTCGAACAGAAGAGTCAGTGCACAAATCGAGTATCCAATGAAGAGAATGTAGAATGCAGCTTGCATATCGCTGATATCCAAAACTCTCGTTCCACTGTTATCGTTATTGGATATAAAGAACGCTGCCATACTATTCAGGTGCTGGTATTCTTTAATGAAAATCTTCCCGAACCAAGCCGTCAGTAATCCATGCTCATCGAACTTGATGATTTCAGCAGTAAAAACTCGAGTGAACGCAGAATTTTCTCTGAACGGAAAGATGTACGTAAAAGTTGAGATGCATTCTTGCAACAGCTTCAAACGAACTTGTTCTGAAGAGTTAACAGTTCGCATCAAATCTACATACGTATCAGTTGTTACAGTTGTATATGCTAGACTTATGGATGTTTCGTTATCTAAAAGCATGTTATCAATAAGCTTTTTGTATTCCGGTGTTTTGGAAAAAGCCAATATAGAAGGCATTGAGGTGTTCACTCCTTTCCATTTCACGCCTTGCGATAGCATATCATCGACTTTATTTATTGGTGGTGTGTATGGAGGAAATGATAAAGACTTTGTGAAACCTGCAGAATATGCAGTGCTGAGTAATATAGAGGCAAAGCAACAGACCACGACTATCATTTTAATGACTCTCAATTGCGGCAAAGAAGCTGGTATATTAGAACCTAATGATTGATACACTACGTACATGTAATATAGCAAACGTACATCATAAGGTAAACAATACAGATTTGCGTACAGTTTTTGTACCTTCCACAAAATACATGCTGCACCCACCATCATTAGAATGATACCCAACCAAAGTTTGCCTTGAAAATGGTGCAAGACGAATAAAGTATACGAGAGTAGCTTAGGTCTTGGTACTGCAAACGTAAAGCAAACTTGCTTGTAGCGATATGTCATGTCCAGTTTATATTTATATGCAAGCAATGGCCAGTAGCCTCCAATAATCATATCTGATTTGTTAGCTATTATGCCTTCCAAGCAATCAGCCCTGCTATTACAATCCATTTTAAATTCTATGGGCCACCCTTTACTCACAGTATCCACAACATACTTATCTACACCACCATGAAAACCTTTGACGTCATCGTAGTAGGATAAAGGAGGATAATCATTTACAGAAACCCTAAATTTTTCGCCCGAAAATAAAGGTTTCCAATTCAAGAAAAACTTTAGACCGCCTGTAAGGCTTAACTTAAAATCGACTTTATAATCGGTGTTCACTCTAAACTTGATATTTTCCGTCTCCACAGTAAAGTTGGCAAAAACTACGTCCAGAGCTTTCAAGTTCCTAGCAGCTTTGAAACTATAGTGGTTAACATTTATACCTCCTTCGTGAACAATAAGAACTGTATTATAAGGTACTAACAACTCATGATCGATAATGTGTACTATAGTATCGATGCTGTTTGATATTAATACATATCCTGTGGGGTTACATTCACCTTTCTTCAATTTAAGATTCCCCAGTTGCTTTAATATCAACCCTAGAATACTGCTTCTAAATAAAGACATGATTTCAAAACCATCAGAGTTCCCATCTAATAATACGTGTAGACAATACACGTTTTCGAAGATTGATGTTATTTCAACTGTTTTAGAAACATTTGCTGTGCCCATTGGGACTAGTAAAAGTGCAATAAATACCTTAAACAGCATATTAAATAAATTATTTATGTACACTTTATTACAGAAGAGTGCTCAAATATTATCATCAACCATCATGTTTTCGCAACAACTTTGGTCAACGTGTTGCATTAAGATGTATGAAGAGTTTATTTGGCTCCACATTTATGTAGTATTGATTGTTGTAAATGCCACAACGTTTAATATTTGATAATTATGGTGTATCCGTATAATAACAGATATAACTAACAATTTACCTACAATTATTAGTACTGATTTATGGCACATTTAGGGCGGTTGTGTAACACGAAATTAATTTAGGAACTGTCTAAAACGTGACTATCGTTTCAGAAAATTAAAGCTCTGTTTGTCACGTAATGTTTGAAGCTTTTATTATATTTGTTTTTAATATTCTGGACTCCAGTTCTGGACTCCAATTTAAAGTATGATGATGAGAACAAAAACTTTTGAAGCAGAGAAACAACATTTTTTGTATATGTTCCCAAACATACATTCAAACCTTTTATTATGTGTGATTAATGTGATCAGAGCAAATATTTCGCGAAAATAGTGAGTTTCGGATTTTCATTACCATGTCGCCATGGTAACCAGATTGTTTTAACTATAGCAACTTTTTGGGATTAGGTTTGGTTAGGTTAAGTTAGGTTAGATTAGGTATTATTAGGTATTACGTAAGTATTTCTAAATGCAGCTGTCCAAATGTAACAAATTTTCAATTTCAACTTTAAAAACCTGTAAAATTTTTACTAGTAACTGTCAAAATCTGTAAAATTCTGAGCTTGGCTTGAAAAAATCTGTCAAATTTTCAATTGCAACTGTAATAATCTGTCATTTTTTAACTCTGTTAAAGTGTTTAATGTAAGGGCTGAAGTGTATTAAAGTTTATATCAAAACTTTCAAATTCATTAAATTTTCAAATGTCTGTACAAATCTGAAAAATGTTCAATTACAACTAAAGAAGTAAAATTAATGATGTACTGTCAAAATCTGTGATATTCTAAGTTTGGCTTGAAAACATCTATCAAATTTTCAACTCCAACTATTATAATCTGTCATATTTTTAAGTCTGTTAAAGTGTTTAATGTAACTGCTCAAATGTATTGAAGTTTATCTTAAAACTTTCAAATTCATCTAATTTTCAAATGTCTGTCCAAATCTGAAAAATTTTCCAGTACAATTAAAGAAGTAAAATTAATTATGTACTGTCGAAATCTGTAAAATTCTAAGTTTAGCTTGAAAAGATCTGTCAAATTTTCAACTGCAACTGTAATAATCTGTCATATTTTTAACTCTGTTAAAGTGTTTAAAGTAAGGGCTCAAATGGATTAAAGTTTATCTCAAAACTTTCAAATTCATCTAATTTTCAAATGTCTGTCCAAATCTGAAAAATTTTCCAGTACAATTAAAGAAGTAAAATTAATTATGTACTGTCGAAATCTGTAAAATTCTAAGTTTAGCTTGAAAAGATCTGTCAAATTTTCCACTGCAACTGTAATAATCTGTCATATTTTTAACTCTGTTAAAGTGTTTTAAGTAAGGGCTCAAATGGATTAAAGTTTATCTCAAAACTTTCAAATTCATCTAATTTTCAAATGTCTGTCCAAATCTGAAAAATTTTCCAGTACAATTAAAGAAGTAAAATTAATTATGTACTGTCGAAATCTGTAAAATTCTAAGTTTAGCTTGAAAAGATCTGTCAAATTTTCCACTGCAACTGTAATAATTTGTCATATTTTTAACTCTGTTAAAGTGTTTAAAGTAAGGGCTCAAATGGATTAAAGTTTATCTCAAAACTTTCAAATTCATCTAATTTTCAAATGTCTGTCCAAATCTGAAAAATTTTCCAGTACAATTAAAGAAGTAAAATTAATTATGTACTGTCGAAATGTGTAAAATTCTAAGTTTAGCTTGAAAAGATCTGTCAAATTTTCAACTGCAACTGTAATAATCTGTCATATTTTTAACTCTGTTAAAGTGTTTAAAGTAAGGGCTCAAATGGATTAAAGTTTATCTCAAAACTTTCAAATTCATCTAATTTTCAAATGTCTGTCCAAATCTGAAAAATTTTCCAGTACAATTAAAGAAGTAAAATTAATTATGTACTGTCGAAATCTGTAAAATTCTAAGTTTAGCTTGAAAAAATTTATCAAATTTTCAACTGCAACTATAATAATCTGTCATATTTTTAACTCTGTTAAAGTGTTTAATGTAAGGGCTCAAATGTATTAAACTTTATATCAAAACTTTCAAATTCATCAAATTTTCAAATGTCTGCCCAAATCTGAAAATTTTTCAATTATAACTAAAGAAGTAAAATGAATTATGTACTGTCAAAATCTGTAAAATTCTAAGCTTGAGTTGTAAGAATCAGCCAAATTTTCAATTGTAACTGTAAAAATCTATCATATTTTCAACTTTAACTATCGTAATTCATGAGTGTGAAAATCTGTACATTTTCAACTAAATTTTTCTTTTGAACTGTTAACTATCGTACCCAACAAATTTTAATCATTCGTACTTTGACAATTGAAAATTTAAAATATTTCGGCTGTAGCTGTTGAAAATCTAGTCACTTGCATTAGAAAAATTAACATATTTTTACATTTTCACATTTAGACCTAAAAAATAACAGTTATTGACATATTCGGAGAGTTTCAGATAAAAATTTGCTACGTTAGGTTAGGCATGCAGTTCAAAACTTTTCAGTTTATTTCTATATTTGATAAAGTGCAATTCAAAATTTTATAGATTCAGTGTGAATTTGTTAGTTTTGAGTAGCTACAATAGAAAATTTGACACGTGCAGAAAGCTTTGACCAGATTTGAAATATTAGAATCTAAAATTTGACACGTGCAAAAAGCTTTGACCAGATTTGAAAAATTAGAATTCAAAATTTAACAGCACAAAAGAATATCAATTTTAATGCTTCAGTTTCAAAACTGGAATAAAAATATCACAGATTTCATATGTTGCATTATAAAATATGACAAATTTGGAAATATTCGTTAAAAAATATTTAAGACGTAGTGAAATATTTGACGTATTTGACAGTTGTAGCCAAAAATTTGAAGCATTTGTACTTTGGCAATTTGAAATTTGAAATATTTGGACAGTTGCAGATGAAAATCTAGTCACTTGCATGAGAAAAATGAACAATTTTTTCATTTTCACATTTAGGCCTAAAAAATAACAGTTATTGACACATTCGGAGAGTTTCGGATAAAAATTTGCTATAGGTTAGGCATGTAGTTTAAAACTTTTTAGTTTATTTCTATATTTGATAAAGTGCAGTTCAAAATTTTTCAGATTCAGTGTAAATTTGTTACTTTTGAGTAGCTACAATAAAAAAATTGACACGTGCAAAAAGCTTTGACCAGATTTGAAAAATTAGAATTTAAAATTTAACAGCACAAAAAAAATGTGACGTCTTTGGTTGTAATTATAAAAATTTCACATTTGGACAGGCATTTGAAAATGTAATGAATTTGAAAGTTTTGATATAAACTTTAATACATTTGAGCCCTTACTTTAAACACTTTAACAGAGTTAAAAATATGACAAATTATTACAGTTGGAGTTGAAAATTTGACAGATTTGGACAGACATTTGAAAATTTGATGAATTTGAAAGTTTTGATATAAACTTTGAGCCCTAACATTAAACACTTTAACAGAGTAAAAAATATGACGGATTATTACCGTTGCAGTTGAAAATTTGACAGATTTTTTCAAGCCAAGCTTAGAATTTTACAGATTTTGACAGTTACTTCTAAAAATTTTACAGGTTTTTGAAGTTGCAATTCAAAATTTACCAAATTTGAACAGCTGCAATTAGAAATACTTACGTAATACGTAATAATACTTAATCTAACCTAACTTAACCTAACCAAACCTAATCCCAAAAAGTTGCTATAGTTAAAACAATCTGGTTACTATGGCGTCATGGTAATTAAAATCCGAAACTAACAATTTTCACGAAATATTTGCTCTGATCACATTAGTCACACGTAATATAAGGTTTGAATGTATGTTTGGGAACGTACAAAAAAAAAGTTGTTTCTCTGTTTCAAAAGTTTTTGTTCTCATCATACTTCTTTAAATTGGAGCCCAGAATTGGAGTCCAGAACATTAAAAACAAATATAATTAAAGCTTCAAACATTACGTGACAAACATAGCTTTAATTTTCTGAAACGATAGTCACGTTTTGGACAGTTCCTAAATTATTTTCGTGTTACAGAACCGCCCTAAAAGTGCCATAAATCAGTACTAATAATTGTTGGTAAATTGTTAGTTATATCTGTTATTATACGAATACACCATAATTATGAAATATTAAACGTTGTAGCATTTACAGCAATCAATACTATATAAATGTGGAGCCAAATAAACTCTTCATACATCTTAATGCAACACGTTGACCAAAGTTGTTGCTAAAACATGATGGTTGATGATAATATTTGAGCCTCTTCTGTAATAAAGTGTATATAAATCATATATTTAATATGCTGTTTAAGGTATTTATTGCACTTTTACTAGTCCCAATGGGCACAGCAAATGTTTCTAAAACAGTTGAAATAACATCAATCTTCGAAAATGTGTATTGCCTACACGTATTATTAGATGGGAATTCTGATGGTTTTGAAATCATGTCTTTATTTAGAAGCAGTATTATGGGGTTGATATTAAAGCAACTGGGGAATCTTAAATTGAAGAAAGGTGAATGTAACCCCACAGGATATGTATTAATATCAAACAGCATCGATACTATAGTACACATTATCGATCATGAGCTGTTAGTACCTTATAATACAGTTCTTATTGTTCACGAAGGAGATATAAATATTAACCATTATAGTTTCAAAGCTGCTAGGAACTTGAAAGCTCTGGACGTAGTTTTTGCCAACTTTACTGTGGAGACGAAAAATATCAAGTTTAGAGTGAACAACAATTATAAAGTCGATTTTAAGCTAAGCCTTACAGGCGGTCTAAAGTTTTTCTTGAATTGGAAACCTTTATTTTCGGGCGAAAAATTTAGGGTTTCCGTGAGTCATTATCCTCCTTCGTCTTACTACAGTGACAAAATAGGTTTTTATGATGGTACAGATAAGTACATTATGGATACTGTGAGTAAAGGATGGCCCATTGAATTTAAAATGGATTGTAATAGCAGGCCTGATTGCTTGGATGGAATAGTAGCTAACAAATCAGATATGCTTATTGGAGGCTACTGGCCATTGCTTGCATATAAATATAACCTTACTATGTCATATGGCACCAAGCAAGTTTGCTTTACGTTTGCAGTACCAAGACCTAAGCTACTCTCGTACACTTTATTCGTGTTGCATCATTTTGAAGGCAAACTTTGGTTGGGTATCATTCTAATGATGGTGGGTACAGCATTGATTTTGTGGAAGGTACAAAAACTATACGCAAATCTGTATGGTTTACCATATGACGTACTATTTCTATATTACGTGTACGTAGTGTATCAATCATTAGGTTCTACTATACCAGCTTCTCTGCCGCAATTGAGAGTCATTAAAATGATAGTCGTTGTCTGTTGCTTTGCCTCTATATTATTCAGCACTGCATATTCTGCAGGTTTCACGAAGTCTTTGTCGTTTCCTCCATATACACCACCAATAAATAGAGTCGATGATATGGTATCGCAAGGCATAAAATGGAAAGGAGCGAACACGTCAATGCCTGCTATTTTGGGTTTTTCCAAAACACCGGCATACAAAAAGCTTATTGATTACATGCTTTTAGATAACGAAACATCCACAAATGCAGCATACACAACTCTAGTAATTGACAAGCATGTAAATTTGATGCGAACGGTTAACACTTCAGAACAAGTTCTTCTGATGCTGCTGCAAGAGTGTATCTCGACTTATACGTTCATCTTTCCGTTCAGAGAAAATTCTGCGTTTACTCGACTTTTTACTGCTGAAATCATCAAGTACGATGAGCACGGATTACTGGTGGCTTGGTTCGGGAAGGTTTGTATTAACGAATACCGCAAACTGAATGATATGGCTGCGTTCTTTCTCAACAACGATCATAGTGGATCAAGAGTTTTGGATATCAGCGACATGCAAGCTGCATTTTACATTCTCTTCATTGGATACTCAATTTGTGCGCTGATTCTTCTGTTTGAAATAGTATTCTCTAATAGGAGGCAGTTTCGATTTTAAATCAGATGAACATAAATTACTTACTTGATATATGCCCGTATCTATAGTCCGTACTTGCACGTGATTTCGACTCAAGTCGTATATTTGGTTGCGTTTTTTGTATAAATGTGTATGCATCAAACGCAACCAAATATACGCAAATTTATGACTTGAGTCGAACTCGTGCTCAAGTACGGACTATAGATACGGGCTATAATGATTGCGTTTCAGTTTGTTATATCATCTAAATCTATATGTATAAGCATCCAAGCATGTATAATGCAATGTTGATGATAACAATGTTAACTACTATGTCACTGTGTGTAATCTCAACTATGCCACGTGTATAATCATTAAAATAATAGTAGAAGTTCAGTATTGTATGTGACGGCTGCAAAGGCATACGATCGGCTTTTAGTGTTCCATTTATAACCCCTGCTTACATTCATTAACAAGAGCTGATTTCGTTAAATCTTAGTTCCTGCCAAGTGAAACAAATCGTTCCAGATTTCGTTTAAAATCTATTAATAATGTAGGTACAAATGTTTTGAACAAATTTATTTAAAATATTTTGTAACGTTTTTTTTCTCACGTACACACATGATCGTGCGGTGGCCTAGGTTAACGCCCTAACGGCGAATTGCTTGGTTCCCCCTCTTTTCTCGGCGTGAACTAGTATTAGTGTATGCGCAAGACCCGGAAATAGCCATTCCTGTACGAGGTCAAGCACCAGTCGGCCATCACGTTTGTCAAGAATAAAGATCCGAATAATGTTCGGGATAAAACTATCGCCATTTAAGGCATGATATTGTTAAAGAGTTGGCATGGTTCAGTGTTAGCCCCCCTAAGGCCCAGTTGTACGATCGTGGATCACCTTGACCATGGTTCAATTACCTAGGATACAATTGTTAATACAATGGTATCCTAGGCAACTGAACCATGGTCAAGGATAATCCACGATCATACAACTGGGCCTTAATATTAGCTGTAATGCTGTAATTAACTTACGACCTTGAATTATATTTACTAAGTGGCAGTTATCGTCCTCTAGGCCAAGTCATAACGGGCGCACGGTCCGTATCCACGTATATACAACCCTAGAATGTATCTATACCCTCTAGTGCATATTAGATGTTTATGGCTTTATAATTTAATTTTCATTGGGTAATACTACAGGTCAAAACGGCTATAATAAAAGTGACAATAATGTTCTTTATGATCAATTTTGATATGCCGAAAGATAATGCGTTTTACAAAATTTGTATTTTTTTAAACTAATACTTAAAAATTTGTCATATTTTCAAATGCAACATATGAAATCTGTCATATTGTTACTCCAGTTTTGAAATTAAAAGTTTAAAATGGATTTTTTTTGTGTTGTTAAATTTTGAATTCTAATTTTTCAAATCTGGTCAAAGCTTTTTGCACGTGTCAAATTTTAGATTCTAATATTTCAAATCTGGCTCGAATTTGAAATTATAATTTTTCAAATGTGGTCAAGTATTTCGCACGTGTCAAATTTTCCATTGTACCTTCTTAAAACTGCAAAATTTCCTCGGAATCTGCAAATTTTTAAACTGCACTTTATCAAATCTAGAAATAAACTGAACAGTTTTGAACTGAATACCTAACCTAACCTATCCTAACAAATTTTTAACTGAAAAATCTCTCAACTCTCCGAATTTGTCAATATCTGTAATTTTTTAGGTTTAAATGAGAACATGTAAAAATATGTTAATTGTGTTAATGCAAGTGACTAAATTTTCAACTGCAACTGTCCAAATATTTTAAATTTCCAATTGTCAAAGTGCGAATGCTTCAATATTTTTGGCTACAACTGTCAAATACGTCAAATATTTCACTACTTTTATATATTTTTTAACGAATATTTCCAAATTTGTCATATTTTATAATGCAACATATGAAATCAGTGATATTTTTATTCTAGTTTTGAAACTCAAACAGCAAAATTGATATTTTTTGTGCTGTTAAATTTTGAATTCTAATTTTTCAAATGTGGTCAAAGCTTTTTGCACGTGTCAAATTTTAAATTCTAATATTTCAAATCTGGTCTAAGCTTTTTGCACGTGTCAAATTTTAAATTCTAATATTTCAAATCTGGTCAAAGCTTTTTGCACGTGTCAAATTTTAGATTCTAATATTTCAAATCTGGTCAAAGCTTTTTGCAAGTGTAAAATTTTAAATTCTAATTTTTCAAATGTGGTGAAAGCATTTTGCACGTATCAAATTTTCTATTCTACCTACTCAAAACTGCCAAATTTTCTCGGAATCTGCAAATTTTTAAAGTGCACTTTATCAAATATAGAAATAAACTGAAAAGTTTTGAACTGCATGCCTAACCTAACGTAGCAAATTTTTATCTGAAACTTTTCAATCACAACTGAAGAAATAAAATTAATTATGTACTGTCGAAATCTGTAAAATTCTAAGTTTGGCTTGAAAAAATCTGTCAAATTTTCAACTGCAACTGTAATAATCTGTCATATTTTTAACTCTGTTAAAGTGTTTAATATAACGGCTCAAATGTATTAAAGTTTATATAAAAACTTTCAAATTCATCAAATTTTCAAATGTCTGCCCAAATCTGAAAAATTTTCAATTATAACTAAAGAAGTAAAATGAATTATGTACTGTCAAAATCTGTAAAATTCTAAGCTTGGCTTGAAAAAATCTGTCAAATTTTTAACTGCAACTATAATAATCTGTCATATTTTTAACTCTGTTAAAGTGTATAATATATCGGCTCAAATGTATTAAAGTTTATATCAAAACTTTCAAATTCATCAAATTTTCAAATGTCTGCCCAAATCTGAAAAATTTTCAATTATAACTAAAGAAGTAAAATGAATTATGTACTTTGAAATCTGTCAAATTCTAAGTTTGGCTTTAAAAACTCAGTCAAATTTTGAACTGCAATTGTAATAATATGTCATATTTTTAGCTCTGTTAAAGTGTTTAATGTAAAGGCTCAAATGTATTAAAGTTTATATCAAAACTTTCAAATTCATCAAATTTTCAAATGTCTGTCCAAATCTGAAAAATTTTCAATTACAACTAAAGAAGTAAAATGAATTATGTACTGTTGAAATCTGTCAAATTCTAAGTTTGGCTTGAAAAAATCTGTCAAATTTTCAATTGTAACTGTAAAAATCTGTCATATTTTCAACTTTAACTATCGTAATTCATGAGTTTTAGGCATCAGCTGTGACAATCTGTACATTTTGAACTATTTTTTTTGTTTTGAACTGTTAACTATCATACCCAACAAATTTTAGTCATTCGTCCTTTGACAATTGAAAATTTAAAATATTTCGGCAGTAGCTGTTGAAAATCTAGTCACTTGCATTAGAAAAATTAACATATTTTTACATTTTCACATTTAGACCTAAAAAATAACAGTTATTGACACATTCGGAGAGTTTCAGATGAAAATTTGCTACGTTAGATGAGGCATGCAGTTCAAAACTTTTCAGTTTATTTCTATATTTGATAAAGTGCAGTTCAAAATTTTACAGTTTCAGTGTGAGTTTGTTAGTTTTGAGTAGCTACATTAGAAAATTTGCCACATGCAAAAAGCTTTGACCAGATTTGAAATATTAGAATCTAAATTTGACACGTGCAAACAGATTTGACCAGATTTGAAATATTAGAGTTCAAAATATAACATAACAAAAAAAAATCAATTTTAATGTTTGAGTTTCAAAACTAGAATAAAAATATCACTGATTTCATATGTTGCATTATAAAAGATGACAAATTTGGAAATATTCGTTAAAAAATATATAAAACTTAGTGAAATATTTGACGTATTTGACAGTTGTAGCCAAAAATTTGAAGCATTCGCACTTTGAGAATTGAAAATTTAAAATATTTGGACTGTTGCAGTTGAAAATTTAGTCACTTGCATTAAAACAATTAACATATTTTTACATGTTCACATTTAAACCTAAAAAATTACAGATATTGACAAATTCGGAGAGTTGAGAGAGTTTTCAGTTAAAAATTTGTTAGGATAGGTTAGGTTAGGCATTCAGTTCAAAACTGTTCGGTTTATTTCTAGATTTGATAAAGTGCAGTTTAAAAATTTGCAGATTCCGAAGAAATTTGGCAGTTTTGAGTAGGTACAATAGAAAATTTGACACGTGCAAAATGCTTTGGCCCCATTTGAAAAATTAGAATTTAAAATTTGACACGTGCAAAAAGCTTTGACCAGATTTGAAATATTAGAATCCAAAATTTGACACGTGCAAAAAGCTTTGACCAGATTTGTGATATTAGAATTTAAAATTTGACACGTGCAAAAAGCATTGACCAGATTTGAAATATTAGAATCTAAAACTTGACACGTGCAAAAAAGTTTGACCAGATTTGAAAAATTAGAATTTAAAATTTAACAGCACAAAAAAAATATCAATTTTAATGTTTGAGTTCCAAAACTGGAATAAAAATATCACAGATTTCATATGTTGCATTATAAAATATGACAAATTTGGAAATATTCGTTAAAAAATATATAAAACTTAGTGAAATATTTGACGTATTTGACAGTTGTAGCCAAAAAAAATTGAAGCATTCGCACTTTGGCAATTGAAAATTTAAAATATTTGGACAGTTGCAGTTGAAAATTTAGTCACTTGCATTAAAACAATGAACATATTTTTACATGTTCACATTTAAACCTAAAAAAAAAACAGATATTGACAAATTCGGAGAGTTGAGAGAGTTTTCAGTTAAAAATTTGTTAGGATATGTTAGGTTAGGCATTCAGTTCAAAACTGTTCAGTTTATTTCTAGATTTTATAATGTGCAGTTTAAAAATTTGCAGATCCCAAGGAAATTTGGCAGTTTTGAGTAGATACAATAGAAAATTTGACACGTGTAAAATACTTTGACCACATTTGAAAAATTATAATTTCAAATTTGACCCGTGTAAAAAGCTTTTACATTTTCACATTTAGACCTAAAAAAATAATAGTTATTGACACATTCGGTGAGTTTCAGATAAAAATTTGCTACGTTAGGTTAGGGCAGCAGTTCAAAACTTTTCAGTTTATTTCTATATTTGATAAAGTGCAGTTCAAAATTTTACAGATTCAGTGTGAATTTGTTAGTTTTGAGTAGCTACAATAGAAAATTTGACACGAGCAAAAAGCTTTGACCAGATTTGAAATATTATAATCTAAAATTTGACACGTGCAAAAAGCTTTGACCAGATTTGAAAAATTAGAATTCAAAATTTAACAGCACAAAAATAATATCAATTTTAATGTTTGAGTTCCAAAACTGGAATAAAAATATCACAGATTTCATATGTTGCATTATAAAATATGACAGATTTGGAAATATTCGTTAAAAAATATATAAAACTTAGTGAAATATTTGACGTATTTGACAGTTGTAGCAAAAAAAAAATTGAAGCATGCGCACTTTGACAATTGAAAATTTAAAATATTTGGACAGTTGCAGTTGAAAATTTAGTCACTTGCATTAAAACAATTAACATATTTTTACATGTTCACCTTTAAACCTAAAAAATTACAGATATTGATAAATTCGGAGAGTTGAGAGAGTTTTCAGTTAAAAATTTGTTAGGATAGGTTAGGTTAGGCATTCAGTTCAAAACTGTTCAGTTTATTTCTAGATTTGATAAAGTGCAGTTTAAAAATTTGCAGATTCCGAGGAAATTTGGCAGTTTTGAGTAGGTACAATATAAAATTTGACACGTGCAAAATGCTTTGACCACATTTAAAAAATTAGAATTCAAAATTTGACACGTGCAAAAATCTTTGACCAGATTTGAAATATTAGAATCTAAAATTTGACACGTGCAAAAAGCTTTGACCAGATTTGAAAAATTAGAATTCAAAATATAACAGCACAAAAAAAATATCAATTTTAGGTACATTTGAAAATTTGACACGTGCAAAATACTTTGACCACATTTGAAAAATTAAAATTTAAAATTTAACAGCACAAAAAATATCAATTTTAATGTTTGAGTTTCAAAACTGGAATAAAAATATCACAGATTTCATATGTTGCATTATAAAATATGACAAATTTGGAAATATTCGTTAAAAAATATATAAGACGTAGTGAAATATTTGACGTATTTGACAGTTGTAGCCAAAAAAATGAAGCATTCGCACTTTGCGCAATTCATAAAAAATTTAAAATATCCAACAGCTAAATTTTCAGTAATTTCAGTGGGTGATAACTTATACTGGCCAACTTGGAAAGTTAATAACTCGATTTTGTCAGTTAATTGGCACATGCTCAAGGTCAAATTTTCAGAAGATTTATTTTCAGGCATACTGTATACAAATCTGGTATAAAACTTTCAACATATCCATCAAATAAATTTTCGAAAATTACAGTTATATTACGAATTACATGAAGATTCTGTCAAATTACATGAAGATTTCTACATGAAGTCTGAAAATTTATCTTCAGACATGCTGTATACATCATACTGTATCGTCTTCTTATCTCTTATTTTAGTATACATGGCTGTAGATAAACATTTCAACTGCAAAACCTATGAAACTAATAGCATATCCAATGAAAAGTACATAAAATGCACTCTGAAGATGGTAGATTTGCAAAACACGAGCAGCACTAAGCTCGGCGTAGGATTTAAAGAAACGTGCCATATAGCTCAATTTCCGATATTCTTTGATAAGTATTTTGGAGAACCATGCCTTCAATAATCCATGTTCATCGAATTTGGTGATCATATTGTTGAAAATACGAGTAAAAGCGGAATTTTTTCTCATAGGATATATGTAAGTGTATATTGAAGTGCATTCTTGCAACAGCTTTAAATGGTTGTTCATAGATAAATTTTCGAAAGTATTATATGGTAGATCAATGTGCTTATCAATAATTACTGTGGTGTATGCCATATTTTGTAGCAATTTTTCTTCAAGGCTCATATATTTGGTGAGCTGATTGTATTCTTGTATGTTGGATGCGTTTAATAAAACTATCATAGCTAAATGCATTTGCTTCCATTTAATACCAAATGATACCATATCATGGACGGTATTAATTGGTTTGGTATAAGGATGGAACGCTAAAGCTCGGGTAAAACCTGCAGAATACGTCGTGCTAAATAATATTGATGTAAAACACCAAACCATTGTTATTAGTTTGGTAACAACAATCTGTGGAAATGAAGGAGAAAAATTGTAAACCAAAGCACGATAAACTATAAACACATAATACAAAAATCGCCTCTTAGTTAAAAAATAATGCAGATTCATTTGTTGGGCCATCCATAAAGTCCATGAAGTAATTACTATCATTGCACAAATGCATGCCCAAAGAGTACTGCTGAAAGGTTCAAATACGTAAGCAAAGTACGAGGCTGGTACTGGTTTAGGTACTAAAAATGTAAAACAAGCTTCTTTGTAAAGAGTTGTCATGTCTAAACCATGTGAGTATGGAAGTCCTTTCCAATAACCACCAACACCCATATCTAATTTTTGGGCCACCAAATCTTCCAAACATGCTTCTCTTCCTTTGAACGGATACATAATTAACTCAATTGGCCATCCTTTGCAAACTATATCAACTACATATTTATCCACGCCATCGTAAAATCCTGTTTTGTTGCTTGAGTAGGCTAAAGGGGGGAAATGAATCACTGAGATGCGAAACTTTTCACCGGAAAATTTGGGCTTCCACTTCCTCAAAACATTCTTACCATTTAATACATCAACATTTCCAATATTAATTAAATCCGTAGGAACAACATCAAGAGAATTAATTGCAGATTTAAGGCTGTAATGGATTGGACCTAAAGTCGTATTAAATATAATATCGACACCATATCTGATATTCACTTTAAATTTATTTTCTTCTTTGTGTTCGCTGATATTCATAAACACTACGTCAAGAGCTTTTAAGTTCTTCGCAGCTTTAAAACAATATTGGTCGTAATTAAACTTGCCTTCATATACAATTAGCACTCTTCTATATGGAATTAACGTATCAGCATTAATAATTTTCGTTAATTGGTTTATATCATTAGATATAAGTATGTAACCACTCGGTTGGCACTCCTGAATTACCTGAATTACAACAGGATTGTAATTACTAATTACAATCATGTTCTTTGTGCTTTTAATGATTAATCCTAACATTCCAGCATGCATTGTTGATACAAATTGGAAGCTATTAGCATTTTCATCAACAATCACGTGTATACAGAATGGATTGGCAAACATTACATTTAATATGTTCGCATCAGTAGGTTTTGCTTCATATTTAAAAACAGCACTCAATCCTATTAGAAATTGAAATATATTAATCATTGAAGTACTTTCTAAGCTAAAATGCTTAATTGTCGCCCCACTTGAGTGTAAAGTAAGACTAATTTTGTCGTAACAAAAATATAATTTGATGTTTTGGCGATTTTATGGACTGAATTGATCGACTTTGTAATGGGGTGAATTAATAATAGGTATTACCAATTCAGCTTAGTGTATTATACAGTTTTCGTGCTAGTTTGGTTTATTGATTAGACGAAATGGATTACTTGGGCAAAATAATATTTATTTTATGAACAGGCACTTTACGGTTTATGATATACGTAATTAAACATGCGTATGCAATATTACTCTACTTAAAGATATTAAAAAAATTCATTTTTTATAAATTTTATATATTTTATTTTACATAAAAATCCTTCACGATCTATTCTCGCCAAAGTTTATTGGCATGTTTAGTCAAATATGCATTTTAAAACGCATGAATTTTAATAGACGTCAAAATCAGATACAGAAAAAAAATTATAACATTAGTAGTTATACTAGGACAGTTCCACTCCACCCCCCGCGAAGTTTTCGATTAATTTAATCCGCGGTTTAATCGAACTTTTGATTCGCGTAAGTAGAGCAATTTGGGAGTAATTAGAGCATTAAAGTGGCGGATTCGCGTTTAATGGGATAATCGCGGTAATTATCCGCGGTATTTACATACAATTGCTCTAATTACGCGAATCAAAAGTTCGATTAAACCGCGGATTAAATTAATCGAAAACTTCGCGGGGGGTGGAGTGGAACTGTCCCAGTATAACTACTAACATTTTTATGATATTCTCTATTCACGATGTTTTTGCGCCAGAGAAGTCTATGAATATCTAGTAATTGTGTTGGTAGTGTGTAGGAAATTACTGAATTCCCCAATGAAACTTGTCATTTTTTTTAGGTTAAGTTTTTAATTTGAGGTTATATATTTTAAATAACATTATTGCCAGATGTAAAGTCTAAATTATTAGAGATGAAATGGAATGGTAGGAAATTATAAATCTGACAATGTGGTAGGAAGCAAATGTCTAATAGACATCGACACAAAAAAATAATTAACTTCCTTTGCATCACTGAATCAGTTTGTTCGTGAATGTATAATAGTTACGTTTTTTTACCGTTTTTTAAAGCACTTTTTTGGGGGTATTTTATAAGCACGATTAGTACTGAATAATTTCTTTTCTTTTCACCTTTCTGGGAGATTGGAAATTCTGATTCAAAGTAGATATTCATTGCCAGACAAATTTCATTTTTATTGTCACTTTGTTCAGTAAACTGGACTCTACCAATTTTTTTGCAAAAATTAATATATATGCGAAACTATTAGATAATAAACATAACAATATATATATATATATATATATATATATATATATATATATATATATATATATATATATATATATATATATATATTCGCAAGACGTTTTCAACCTTAACAACAGTTATTTGTGACATTAATATCCAAAACTGGTATCCTTTTTCCAAGGCAAAAGTTTGTCTTACTTAAAAGTTCGCAATACAAGATCAAAGTCACTAACGTTGCTAGATTTGGTTACTATGTAAGCAAAACGTACCAACTTTTTGCACTACTAGTCAAAAAACACATCATTATGTCAGTAGTGCTGCAATGAGAGTTCGGGGTCAAAACTCCCATAAGAAATACATGGCCGTATTTCTCGCTACATAATATACATTCACGACCTTTTTGGAACCGAGTTGGCTGGGTTTTCTTTTTGTCATGTTGGACAAATTCCAGATCTTCATTAGAATTTTTTAATTCGTCTACTCTAACCAAATATTCATAAAAATCGCAGCTAGTTTTGTAATTTCACTCTTTCATTTCTTTTTCTATTAGTAGAGAGTCAATCTTTATTAGGCTTATTATTATTAGGGTTAGAACTTTATTAGAAATTTTGAATTCATCAACTCTAATAAAGTATTTAGAAAAATCGCTTCTAATTTTGAATTTTCACTTTTTCATTGCCTTTTACTATAAGCAGTATTTCTTTGGTTTTTGAGTTAACCAATTACTTTTTTAACCCCGTGTGGAGACGGGTTAGAAGTTAGAATATCTCCACCGCTTTTCCTGCGTGTCGTAAGAGGCGACTAATGGATGTCATTTTACTTTATCACAAGAGATATAGATTCTGTCTTTCTTGATCTAAATATACCCCTTCCTTAGTTTTTTAGGAATTTTCATGTAAAGTCAAATAATCAGATATATTAGTAATGAAAATCGAATAAGAAAATTATTTCCAAGTTTTCGTCGACTTACAAATTTAAAATTTTACCTATGTATCAAAACTGCGTCGTACTTGTGGAAAATGGCATAATCCAAGTATACCCCATCCTTAGTTTTTTCGGATGTTTCATGTAAAGTCAAATAATCAGATATATTAGTAAGGGAAATTGAACAAGAAAATTATATCCAAGTTTTCGTCGACTTAGAAATTTAAAATTTTAGCTATGTATCAAACATGCGTCGTACTAATGGAAAATGGCATAATCCAAGTATACCCCATCCTTAGTTTTTCCGGAATTTTCATGTAAGGTCATATAATCAGATATATTAGTAACGAAAATCGAACAAGAAAGTTATTTACAAGTTTTCGTCGACTTAGAAATTTAAAATTTTACCTATGTATCAAAAATGCGTCGTACTAATAGAAAATGGCATAATCAAAATATACCCGATCATTAGTTTTTCCGGAATTTTCATGTAAAGTCATATTATCAGATATATTAGTAACGAAAATCGAACAAGAAAATTATTTCCAAGTTTTCGTCGACTTGGAAATTTAAAATTTTACCTATATATCAAAAATGCATCGTACTAATGGAAAATGGCATAATCAAAATATACCCCATCATTAGTTTTTCCGGAATTTTCATGTAAAGTCAAATAATCAGATATATTAGTAACGAGAATCGAACAAGAAAATAATTTTCAAGTTTTCGTCGACTTGGAAATATAAAATTTTACCTATGTATAAAAAATGCAACGTACTAATGGAAATGGCATAATCAAAATATACCCCATCGTTAGTTTTTCCGGACTTTTCATGTAAAGTCAAATAATCAGATATATTAATAACGAAAATTATTTCCAAGTTTTCGTCGACTTAGAAATTTAAATTTTTATCTATGTACCAAAAATGCATCGTACTAATGGAAAATGGCATAATCAAAATATACCCCATCCTTAGTTTTTCCGGAAATTTGATGTAAAGTCAAATAATCAGATATATTAGTAACGAAAATCGAACATGAAAATTATTTCCAAGTTTTCGTCGACTTAGAAATTTAAAATTTTACCTATGTATCAAAAATGCGTCATACTAATGGAAAATGGCATAATCAAAATATACCCCTTGCTTAGTTTTTTCGAAATTTTCATGTAAAGTCAAATAATCAGATATATTAGAAACGAAAATCGAACAAGAAAATTATATCCAAGTTTTCGTCGATTTTGAAATTTAAAATTTTACTTATGTACCAAAAATGCATCGTACTAATGGAAAATGGCATAATCAAAATATACTCCATCCTTATTTTTTCCGGAATTTTTATGTAAAGTCAAATAATCAGATATATCAGTAACGAAAATCGAACAAGAAAATTATTTCCAAGTTTTCGTCGACTTAGAAATTTAAAATTTTACCTGTGTATCAAAAATGCATCGTACTAATGGAAAATGGCTTAATCAAAATATACCCCATCCTTATTTTTTCCGGAATTGTCATATAAAGTCAAATAATCAGATATATTAGTAACGAAATTCGAACAAGAAAATTATTTCCAAGTTTTCGTCTAATTAGAAATTTAAAATTTTATCTGTGTATCAAAAATTCATCGTACTAATGGAAAATGGCATAATCAAAATATACCCCTTCCTTAGTTTTTCCGGAAATTTCATGTAAAGTCAAATAATCAGATATATTAGTAACGAAAATTGAACAAGAATATTATTTCCAAGTTTTCGTCTACTTGGAAATTTAAAAATTTACCTATGTATAAAAAATGCGTCGTACTAATGGAAAATGGCATAATCAAAATAAACCCCATCCTTAGTTTTTCCGGAATTTTCATGTAAAGTCAAATAATCAGATACATTAGTAGCGAAAATCGAACAAGAAAATTATATCCAAGTTTTCGTCGATTTTGAAATTTAAAATTTTACCTATGTATCAAAAATGCATCGTACTAATGGAAAATGGCGTAATCAATAAATACCCCTTCCTAAGTTTTTCCGGAATTTTCATGTAAAGTCAAATAATCAGATATATTAGTAACGAAAATCGAACAAGAAAATTATTTCCAAGTTTTCGTCGACTTAGAAATTTAAAATTTTACCTATGTATTAAAAATGCATCGCACCAATGGAAAATGGCATAATCAAAATATACCCCTTTCTTACTTTTTCCGGAATTTTCATGTAAAGTCAAATAATCAGATATATTAATAACGAAAATCGAACAAGAAAATTATTTCCAAGTTTTCGTCGACTTAGAAATTTAAAATTTTACCTGTGTATTAAAAATGCTTCGTACTAATGGAAAATGGCATAATGCAAATATACCCCATCCTTAGTTTTTCCGGAATTTTCATGTACAGTCAAATAATCAGATATATTAGTAACGAAAATCGAACAAGAAAATTATTTCCAAGTTTTCGTCGACTTAGAAATTTAAAATTTTACCTATGTATCAAAAATGCATCGTACTAATGAAAAATGCCACAATCAAAATATACGTCATGCTTAGTTTTTCCGGAATTTTCTTGTAAAGTCAAATAATCGGATATATTAGTAACGAAAATCGAACAAGAAATTTATTTCCAAGTTTTCGTCGACTTAGAAATTTAAAATTTTACCTATCTACAAAAAATGCATTGTACTAATGGAAAATGGCATAATCAAAATATACCCCTTCCTTAGTTTTTTCGGAATTTTCATATGAAGTCAAATATTCAGATATATTAGTAACGAAACTCGAACAAGAAAATTATTATTTTCGTGGACTTAGAAATTTAAAATTTTACTAATGTATCAAAAATGCGTCGTACTAATGGAAAATGGCATAATCAAAATTTACCCCATCCTTAGTTTTTCCGGAATTTTCATGTAAAGTCAAATAATCAGATATATTAGTAACGAAAATCGAACAAGAAAATTATTTCCAAGTTTTCGTCGACTTAGAAATTTAAAATTTTACCTATGTATAAAAAATGCGTCGTACTAGTGGAAAATGGCATAATCAAAATATACCCCATCCTTAGTTTTTCCGGAATTTTCATGTAAAGTCAAATAACCAGATATATTAGTAACGAAAATCGAACAAGAAAATTATTTCCAAGTTTTCGTCGACTTAGAAATTTAAAATTTTACCTATGTATCAAAAATGCGTCGTACTAATGGAAAATGGCATAATCAAAATATACCTCATCCTTAGTTTTTCCGGAATTTTCATGTAAAGTCAAATAATCAGATCGATTAGTAACTAAAATCGATCAAGAAAATTATTTCCCAGTTTTCGTCGACTTAGAAATTTAAAATTCTACCTATGTATCAAAAATGCGTCGTACTGATGGAAAATGGCATAATCAAAATATACCCCTTCCTTTGTTTTTTCGGAATATTCATGTAAAGTCAAATAATCAGATATATTAGTAACGAAAATGGAACAACAAAATTATTTCCAAGTTTTCGTCGACTTAGAAATTTAAAATTTTACCTATGTATCAAAAATGCGTCGTACTAATGGAAAATGGCATAATCAAAATATACCCCTTCCTTAGTTTTTCCGGAATTTTCATGTAAAGTCAAGTAATCAGATATATTAGTAACGAAAATCGAACAAGAAAATTATATCCAAGTTTTCGTCGACTCAGAAATTTAAAATTTTACCTATGTACCAAAAATGCATCGTACTAATGAAAAATGGCATAATCAAAATATACCCCATCCTTAGTTTTTTCGGAATTTTCATGTAAAGTCAAATAATCAGATATATTAGTAACGAAAATCGAACAAGAAAATTATTTCCAAGTTTTCGTCAACTTTAAAATTTAAAATTTTACCTATGTATCAAAAATGCATCGCACTAATGGAAAATGGCATAATCAAAATATACCTCTTCCTTAGTTTTTCCGGAATTTTCATGTAAAGTCAAATAATCAGATATATTAGTAACGAAAGTCAAACAAGAAAATAATTTCCAAGTTTTCGTCGACTTAGAAATTTAAAATTTTACATGTGTATCAAAAATGCGTCGTACTAATGGAAAATGGCATAATCAAAATATACCCCATCCTTAGTTTTTCCGGAATTTTCATGTAAAGTCAAATAATCAGATCGATTAGTAACTAAAATCGATCAAGAAAATTATTTCCCAGTTTTCGTCGACTTAGAAATTTAAAATTCTACCTATGTATCAAAAATGCGTCGTACTGATGGAAAATGGCATAATCAAAATATACCCCTTCCTTTGTTTTTTCGGAATTTTCATGTAAACTCAAATAATCAGATATATTAGTAATGAAAATCGAACAAGATAATTATTTCCAAGTTTTTGTCTACTTAGAAATTTTAAATTTTACCTATGTATCAAAAATGCAACGTACTAATGGAAAATGGCATAATCAAAATATACCCCATCCTTAGTTTTAACGGAATTTTCATGTAAAGTAAATTAATCAGATATATTAGTAACGAAAATCGGACAATAAAATTATTTCCAAGTTTTGGTCGACTTAGAAATTTAAAATTTTACCTATGTATCAAAAATACATCGTACTAATGAAAAATGGCATAATCAAAATTTACCCCATCCTTAGTTTTTCCGGAATTATCATGTAAAGTCAAATAATCAGATATATTAGTAAAGAAAATCGAACATGAATTTTTTTTCCTAAGTTTTCGTCGACTTACAAGTTAAAAATTTTACCTATGTATCAAAATTGAGTCGTACTAGTGGAAAATGGCATAATCAAAATATACCCCATCCGTAGTTTTTCCGGAATTTTCATGTAAAGTCAAATAATCAGATATATTAGTAACTAAAATCGAACAAGAAAATTATTTCCAAGTTTTCGTCGACTTAGAAATTTAAAATTTTATCTATATATAAAAAATGCGTCGTACTTATGGAAAATGGCATAATCAAAATATACCCCATCCTTAGTTTTTCCGGAATTTTCATGTAAAGTCAAATAATCAGATATATTAGTAACGAAAATTGAACAAAAAAATTATTTCCAAGTTTTCATCGACTTAGAAATTTAAAATTTTAGCTATGTATCAAAAATGCATCGTACTAATGGAAAATGGCAAAATCAAAATATACCCCATCCTTAGTTTTTCCGGAATTTTCATGTAAAGTCAAATAATCAGTAATAATATAACAAGAGAGTGAGAATAAATTGAAAATAATTTGACAGATTGTCGAAAACTTGTTGCCAGGCAATAGTCACGAGAGCCCGAAGGGCTCGAGTGACTATTGCCAAATGGCAACAAGTTTGAGACATAATCTGTCAAATTATTTTCTAATTTATCGAACTCTCGAGTTATATTTGATTAGATTATTTTTTGACGTTTTTTGCTTTCTAGTATTTCTTTATCAATTTCAGTATGCGAAACGCAGCTAAATCGACTTTTATTCATTTTGTATGACACTTTAATATGATTGATAAATTAATAATTTGACAAATATTTTGATTGACAAGAGTGAACCTAGCTACCGAGATTATTCCCACTATAATAATCTCTAGAGAATATTCCCAGTATAATAATGACGGGATTGGTCCAGAAGTATCAATATGACAAAAATCGAAATATATCATTGGTTTTGAGAAACGTCAAAAAATAATCAGATATATTAGTAACGAAAATCGAACAAGAAAATTATTTCCAAGTTTGCGTCGACTTACAAATTTAAAATTTTACCTATGTATCAAAAATTCGTCGTACAAATGAAAAATGGCATAATCAAAATATACCCCTTCCTTAGTTTTTCCGGAATTTCCATGTAAAGTCAAATAATCAGGTATATTACTAACGAAAATCGAACAAGAAAATTATTTCCAAGTTTCTACTTTTTATATATGTATCTTATGGTGTTATCTGCATCTCTAATAATCTTCTATCTATATCTATATCTTCTAATATCTTCTGGGTGCAACGAACATCTGATGTGCTCCTGTCCAGCCTATTTCCATTTTAGCCAAACTATTCGTTGAAACAGATCTTCAACTTTTGATATATGCCCAATGATGTTATCTGCATCTCTGGATCAATATTCTAATATCTTCTTGGTGCAATAACCATCTGATGTTCTCGTGTTCAGCCTATTTCCATTTTAGCTAAACTATTCGTTGGATCATATCTTCAACTTTTGATATATGCCTAATGATGTTTATCTACATCTTTGGATCCCTATTCTAATAACTTCTTGGTGCAACGACCTTCTGAAGTTCTTGAGTCCAGCCTAGGTCAGTTTTTCATTGCTTTTTTCTATAAGCAGTATTTCTTTGGTTTTTGACCTAACCAAATACTTTTTTAACCCCGTGTGGAGACGGGTTAGAAGTTAGAATATCTCCACCGCTTTTCCTGCGTGTCGTAAGAGGCGAGTAATGGATGTCATTTTACTTTATCACAAGAGATATAGATTCTGGCGTAGTTACAATGTAGATAATGATTACCAAATTATAGAAATAGAAAAGCCTATTTCCATTTTAGCCGAACTATTCGTTGGATCACATCTTCAACTTTTGATATATGCCTAATGATCTTATCTACGTCTAAACCTAAGTCTAAAATATTAACACAGTTTTCTAAACATATTCCTGGAATTTTGAAATTCAAGTTAACTTTAAAGCCATACTTAAACCCTTTTACTTCTAGACCCCTCAATTATCAGATTACTTTCGTCTCTTGCAATATTTCAACATTTCCAGTAATTATTATCATCAATCACAAGACATAATAAATACGTAAATTATCCCAAACAATTTTACTAGGAAAAAATATTCAGTGACAAATAGACAATCATTTCTTAAAAATATAAGGAATTTTTATATTTGTACAAAACATCCGTTATGCAGTACACACATATAAAATCGTAATATAATTTCGTGAGAAACTATTCCCTCTTTGAATAATCTTCAGATGGCGTACTGTCAAAGGTAAACCCATCCGATGCAGTGTCGACGTGCGCTCAAAGCCAGAACCCAAACCAGGGTTTCTTAATACAAAGCGTGCAGTGCGGTCCTGTGGATGGTGAAGGCGCGCCTCTTCGACAGGACGTTGTTTAGCTGGGCCAGGTGATGGAGGAAACCTGGGTTTGGGAAGACCCTTCGCCTCCTGAAGACGAACTGCAGCGCCTCAGCAGCGTCCATACCTTTGATTATCATCAGGTAGGCTATTACAATGGTGGCGGATCTTGATATGCCTACCACACAGTGTATTAGTACCCGACCTAAAAATAGAAACAATAAACAATAAGTAACGTAAAATTGGGGAAAAACATATAATTCTCAAAGAAGGGTTAACACCAATTTTTATTATGACCAATTGTTGTGTGATGCTTAAGTAGATATGACAAGGCTTGAGACCAACTTTCCCCCATAAGAAATAACATGGGAACTTCCCCCTCCAGTTTCAAGTTTGTTTGGTTGCATACTCTAGTATATGCTTTAGTACATATGGCAGCGGTTGATACCAGGTTTCTCCCATAAGACATAACATGAAATCTTCCCCCTCCACTTTTAAGTATGTTTGGTTGCATACTCTAGTAGTTGCTAGAGTTGCCCTTCTGTCGAAAGTTTATAGTACATTTTTTGCCAAAATGAGGTAAACATGAACTATGCCCATGATTTCCTCATTAAAGATGGAGTCTTCCTAATACTGCCAAAAGTTTTCAGGCCATTTTTTTGCCAACATAAGGCAAGCATGAACTGTGCCCATGATTCCCTCATTAAATATGGAGTCTTCCTAATACACGTTCACTCAGCAATAGAACCATAATGCATTTCAATCATGATGCAATAACTATCATCATGACAAATAACCACATCCACTGATAACTTAATTATAACATACATTTAAAAATATATATATATATATATATATATAGTTGTTTTCCAAGAAACTCGTGCACCAATTAACCACACTTGAGATAAGATTAGATTCATTTAGGGATATACAAAGTCCACATACCTCCAGTTCTGATGGCGGTATCTATAAATCTGGAGGTTTCTTCGAAATACACGGAGATGTTCCAAGATGGCCGGTCATGGCCGGGCATGCCGAAATACTTGATTCTGGCCTCCCTGTAGTAGTTTTCGTTAGTATTAACCTGGTATTCGTCGCAGCCTTCTGCACAGTTCAGCACGTGCGTGATTCCGTTCTGCACCAGGAATCGTTTATCTTTAGCAGCGTATCTGAAACCAAAATACAATCTGGGTCATTGTTAATTTAAATACAATTGCACTCACTAATTGTTTAACTATGTATTGATCTATTAATAATATTCATTATTTTTTACTAATGAGTCAAGCAAATTGCACAGTTATGGTCATATATGTATAATAATTCCATTATAGTAATACACAATATATTTTCTTCCATCGTCCTACATGCCAACATGCACGCCAGAAAATTTTCTTAAATTTTCTTTAAAATTTTCAGAATTGTTCATACGGTTAATTGAGGGGTCTAGAAGTAAAAGGGTTTAAGTGCACGAGTTTAAGTGCACGAGTGAAGCACGAGTGCAGATTTTCACGGCAACAAGCTCGAATGCACCACTCTAGCGGGTATTATCTAAGCGCAAGGAACCATGCACGAAACATATTTTGCATTACTATTGCACGTGTCGTATTGGCATTGACAAATATTTAATAAATATTATATATAAGATGTGTTCCAACCGGTTTAGCATCAAATCTCTTACAAATGGGGGGGGGGGGGGGAAGATGGAAGAAAGGGATGTGGAGAAAATACTTGACTACAAAAACGAAGGAGATCATGAGGAATATAGGAAATAGAGAAGGACTGTCAACGAAGTAGCAAAATATAAAGCATATGAATACTAAAAAGTAATCCTAATCTTAAACTCCTCGAAAGTGATAAGTTTTCGACAGCAATTATCAGTTTAAATAAATTATCAATTATCAGTGTGAAGTTTCATATGTAAATGTGACACGTGCAATAGTCAGTACAATGGTACTTTCCCCATACAATGTGACGAAAAAATTAAACAAATAAAATTATTTAAGGATGTTATATTTAGTACTTACAGGTTAAAAAAATATGAAATATGTATACTGCTAAATACTACTACTTAAGTTATATTTAGTAGTTAATGGTAAAAACAATCTTTATACTCCAAAATACTACTACTATTAAGTACTAAATGTAAAAACCTTAAATATATAACAGGTAATTTATGGATAAAACCTTCACCTTAATTAAAATTACGTAATGTAAAGATCGTTGCAAGCAAAAATATAAAACATGTGGGGAAATGTCAAGTATAAAGTCAAATAAATCTAAATTGGGCCCCATCCAAGTACGCAAGAACGTCTTTGTGTCTAAAAATAAGCATGTCCCTAAATACATTACATCAAATACAAAATAAATTTCAATTTCACTACGTATCCGGTGAAGTGAGTTGTTATTACTTTTAAACAAATGTACAAGAAAAATTATTATCATTAATAATAATAATAACAGGTTTGTAAGCAACGCATCCCTGTATAATTTTATTATTTTGGCTATTAAAATTGATTTCTGTTAATCTGGTAATAAGTAATTCTATGGAAAAATAATTGAAAATGGTTGAAAATGGGGGGGGGGGGGGGAGGAGATGGAAGAAAGGGAGGTGAAGAAAATACTTGACTAAAAAAAAGAAGCAGATCATGAGGAATATAGGAAATAGAGAAGGACCGTCAAGGAAGTAGCAAAAAAAGTGAACCTCGGAAATTGGGAAGATTTTGACGAAAATGGAGGGAAACTAGAGAAAGTAGCAAAAAAAGTGAACCTCGGAAATTGGGAAGATTTTGACGAAAATGGAGGGAAACTAGAGAAAGTCAAAATCTGTTCCATAGAACATTAAAGACATCCAAGAAAGAACAATTGATAACATTCAAACAACTGAAGGTTAAAGCGGAGAGAAGAAGAGTGGGACAAATTGATATAATGCAAAGATTGCAAGAATACTTTGAGGACTTGCTATTAAGGAGTTGCACTAATAATAATAACAGATTTGTAAGCAATGCATCCCAGTATAATTTTATTATTTTGTTATTAAAATGTATATCTGGAATCTGGTAGTAAGTAATTCTATGGATAAATGGTTAAAAGTGAGAACTGACTTATTGAAAGGATGAACAAGTAAGGCAAGAAATACACAAGAAGAAAGGTATGTGGAGAAAGTATTTCAATACAAAAAATGAGATCATTACGAATATAGGAAACAAAGAAGTACGGGCAAAGATGTAGCAAAGAAAGGGAAGCTCGGGAATTGGGAAGATTTTGGGACGAAAATGGAGGAAGACTTTAGAGAATGTCAAAAACGTTTTATAGAACATTGATCATAAGAAATATAGGAAACAAAGAAGTACGAGCAAAGATATAGCAAAGAAAGCGAAGCTCCGGAATTGGGAAGATTTTGGGACGAAAATGGAGAAAAACTTTAGAGAATGTAAAAAAGTTTTATAGAACATTGATCATTACGAATATGGGAAACAAAGAAGTACTGGCAAAGATGTAGCAAAGAAAGCGAAGTTTGGGTATTGGGAAGATTTTGGGACGAAAATGAAGAAAAACTTTAGAGAATATCAAAAAGTTTTATAGAATATTGATCATTAAAGAAATCAAAGATCGGAAATTGGAAAGATTCTGGGACGAAAATGGAGGAAGACTTTAGAGAAAGTCAAAAACTGTTTTGTAGAACATTAAAACAATCCAATGAAGAACAACTGATACCACTGAAACAAGATTTGAAGCATCCAAGAAGGAACAACTGATAGTACTGAAACAACTGAAGGTCAAACCGAACAGAAGAATAATCTGACAGATGGAAATAATGCAAATATGGGAAGAACAGTTTCAAGAGTTGCTCGATGGAGGGGGTGGAGGGAGGAGATGGAAGAAAGGGATGTGGAGAAAGTACTTGAATACAAAAAGAAGGAGATTATTAGGAACATAGGAAACAAAGAAGTACAGGCAAAGATGTAGCGAAGTAAGTGAAACCTAGGAATTGGGTAGATTTTGGGACGAAAATGGAGAAAAAGTTTAGAGAATGTCAAAAACGTTTTATAGAACATTGATCATTAGGAATATGGGAAACAAAGAAGTACCGGCAAATATGTATCAAAGAAAGCGAAGTTCGGGAAGATTTTGGGACGAATATGGTGGAAAACAACTGAAGGTTAAAGGTTAAAGGTTTAGAACATTGATCATTAGGAATATGGGAAACAAAGAAGTATGGGCAAAGATGTAGCAGAGAAAGCGAAGCTTGGGAATTGGGAAGGTTTTGGGACGAAAATGGAGGAAGACTTTAGAGAAAGTCAAAAACTGTTTTGTAGAACATTAAAAGCATTAAAGAAAGAACAACTGATAACACTGAAACAAGATTTGAAGCATCAAAGAAGGAACAACTGATAACACTGAAACAGCTGAAGGTCAAACCGAAGAGAAGAATAGTGGGACAGATGGAAATAATGCAAAGATAGGAAGAACACTTTCAAGAGTTGCTCGATGGAGGGGGTTGAGGGAGGAGATGGAAGAAAGGGATGTGGAGAAAGTACTTGAATACAAAAAAGAAGGAGATCATTAGGAATATAGGAAACAAAGAAGTACGAGCAAAGATGTAGCAAAGGAAGCGAAGCTAGGGAATTGGGAAGATTTTGGGACGAAAGTAGAGGTAATCTTTAGAGAAAGTCAAAAACTGTTTTAAAGTACCTTACAAGCATCCAAGAAAAGACAACTGATAATACGGAAACAACTGAAGGTTAAACCGGATAGAATAATAATGGGACAGATGGAAATAATGCAAAGATGGAAAGAACACTTTGAAGACGTGCTTGATGGAAGAGGGATGGGCAGGAGATGGAAGAAAGGGATGTGGAGAAAGTACTTGAATAGAAAAAAGAACGAGACCATTAGCATTATAGGAAACAAAGAAGTACGGTCAAAGATGTAGCAAAGAAAGCGAAGCTCGGGAATTGGGAAAATTTTGGGACGAAAATGAAGAAAAACTAGAGAATGCCAAAAACTCTTCAATAGAACATTAAAAGCATCCAAGAAAGAACAACTGATAACACTGAAACAACTGAAAGTTAAACCAGAGAGAGGAATAATGGGACAGACGGAAATAAGGCAAAGATGGAAAGAACACTTTGAAGAGTTGCTAGATGGGGCGAGGATGGAGAAAAGGGATGTGAACATCAAATACTTTCTCCACATCCCTTTCCACCATCCTCCAAAAAACAAAAAAGAAGGAGATCATCAGTAATATAGGAAATAAAAAAGGGTCAAGGAAGTATAAAAAAAGTGAACCTCGGGAATTGGGAAGATTTTGGAACGAAAATTGAGGAAAACTAGAGGAAATCAAAATCTGGGTCAGGAAATCAGGAAAGGTTAAGATGGAGGTTAAAACGGAGAGAAGAACAGTGGGAGAAATTGATACAATGCAAATATTGAAAGAATACTTTGAGGAGTTCTTAGATGGACTACAAAGTGCTAGCAATGAAGTTCAAGAGGTTATGGGTGAAAGTGAAGAGAGCATATGAGAGAGAATTCGAAATAGAAATAACAATGGAACAACTGAGGGTTAAAAAGGAGAGAGGAATAGTGCGAGAAATGGAAATAATGCCGAGTCCATGGCTTGTACACTTGTGAGATTTTTTTTTAACTTCTCAAGATGATTCCAAAATTTTATCTGATTTCATCAAGTGTTTGTTAGAAACATCTTAATTCCAAAATTTCATTCGATTAAGGTTTTTGTAACAAACACTAGATTTGATCAAGTACTAATGACCAAGTCCATGACTTGTACACTTGTGAGATATTTTTTTTAACTGCTCAAGATAATTCAAAAATTTCATCAGATTTCATCAAGTGTTTGTTACAAACATCCTAGTTCCAAAATTTCATTGTATTAAGAGTTTTGTAACAAACACTAGATTTGATGAAGGATTGATAAAGATAAACAAGTCCATGACTTGTTCTCTAGTGAGATATTTTTTTAACTGCTCAAGATAATTTCATCAGATTTCATCAAGTGTTTGTTACAAACATCTTAATTCCAAAATATCATCGGATTTCATAAAGTGTTTGTTACAAACATCTTAATTCCAAAATTTCATTAGATTAAGATTTTTGTAACAAACACTAGATTTGATAAAGTATTGATGACCAAGTCCATGACTTGTACAGTTGTGAGATATTTTTTTTAACTGCTCAAGACATTTTCAAAATGTCATCAGATTTCATCAAGTGTTTGTTACAAACATCTTAATTCCCAAATTTCATCACATTAAGATATTTGTAACAAACACTAGATTTGATAAAGTATTGATAAAGATTAACAGAGTCCATGGCTTGTACACTTGATAGATTTCTTTTTACTGCTCAAGATAATTCCAAAATTTCATCAGATGTCATCAAGTGTTTGTTACAAACATATTAATTCCAAAATTTCATTCGATTAAGATTTTTGTAACAAACACTAGATTTGATAAAGTACTGATGACCAAGTCCATGACTTGTACAGTTGTGAGATATTTTTTTTAACTGCTCAAGGCATTTTCAAAATGTCATCAGATTTCATCAAGTGTTTGTTGCAAACATCTTAATTCCCAAATTTCATCACATTAAGATATTTGTAACAAACACTAGATTTGATAAAGTATTGATAAAGATTAACAGAGTCCATGGCTTGTACACTTGATAGATTTCTTTTTACTGCTCAAGATAATTCCAAAATTTCATCAGATGTCATCAAGTGTTTGTTACAAACATATTAATTCCAAAATTTCATTCGATTAAGATTTTTGTAACAAACACTAGATTTGATAAAGTACTGATGACCAAGTCCATGACTTGTACAGTTGTGAGATATTTTTTTTAACTGCTCAAGGCATTTTCAAAATGTCATCAGATTTCATCAAGTGTTTGTTGCAAACATCTTAATTCCCAAATTTCATCACATTAAGATATTTGTAACAAACCCTAGATTTGATAAAGTATTGATAAAGACTAACAGAGTACATGGCTTGTACACTTGTGAGATATTTTTTTTAACTGCTTAAGATATTTCCAAAATTTCATCAGATTTCATCAAGTGTTTGTTACAAACATTTTAATTCCAAAATTTCATCAGATTTCATCAAGTGTTTGTTACAAAAATCTTAATTCCCAAATTTCATCAGATTAAGATGTTTGTAAGAAACACTAGATTTGATAAAGGATTGATAAATACAAACCGAGTCCATGACTTGTACACTTATGAGATATATTTTTTAACTGCTCAAGATAATTCAAAAATTTCATCAGATTTCATCAAGTGTTTGTTACAAACATCTTAATTCCAAAATTTCATCAGATTAAGATTTTTGTAACAAAAATTAGGTTTGATGAAGGATTAATAAAGACAAACCGAATCCATGGCTTGTACACTTGTGAGATATTTTTTTTAACTGTACAAGATATTTCCAAAATTTCATCAGATTTCATCAAGTGTTCGTTAGAAACATCCTAATTCCAAAATTTCATCAGATAAAGATGTTTGTAAGAAACACTACATTTGATAAAGGATGGATAAAGACAAATCGAGTCCATGACTTGTACACTTGTTAGATTTTTTTTTAACTCCTTAAGATAATTCCAAAATTTCATCAGATTTCATCAAGTGTTTGTTACAAACATCTAAATTCCAAAATCTCATTAGATTTCATCAAGTGTTTGTTACAAACATCTTAATTCCAAAATCTCATCAGATTTCATCAAGTGTTTGTTACAAACATCTTAGTTCCCAAATTTCATCAGATAAAGATGTTCGTAACAAACACTAGATTTGATAAAGGATTGATAAAGATGGGTATTTACTATCATCAAATTTTTGTTTTTATAATAATTTTGAAAATATAACAGATATTTGAAGAATATTTTAATAAAAGTTGAAGATATCGAAAACTGCAAGTTTTTGCAGGAAACAAAGTTTCATAGCTCGCTTTATATTTTAATTATTAATAAGTAATTATAAGACAACAAACACGTGACTATGTTTATATCACACATTAACCAATTAATAAGTAATTGTGACATGAATATTTTACAAATAGTAGATGATACCAACATAACTTGAGCCTAATATTAATTTCAAAATAAACTGATGTTAATACGAATTTTTATTTTTTATATATTACTTAATAGTTAATATACAGGGTGTTCCTTAATGAAGTGCTAATATTTAAGAGTGTAATTCCTCAGGTCATTTTATGAAGAAAATTTCATATGAACATATATTCGCAACGGCTTATTTTTTTTACTACAGGGTGTTAAAATATTTTTTTAAATCGTTATTTTTTTAATATCTACAACTTACTTTATGTCAACAATTATTGTTTTGAATGATATTTGTAAAAAGTATTTGTTTCATAGTAACTAGATTTAGTGTTCAAAATTTATTCATCAATACCAATAGAGATATTAAAAAAAATAACGATTTAAAAAAATATTTCAACACCCTGTAGCAAAAAATTTAAGCCGTTGCGGATATATGTTTATATGAAATTTTCTTCATAAAATGACACGAGGAATCACGCCCTTAAATATTAGCACGTCATTAAGGAACACCCTGTATAGAGACTTTGTGCCGACCACATCAGATGTAAATCGCAAATAAATTTTCTTCTAGAATTGGCTAGTAAAAAAGTATGTGTGACTGCACAATACATTAATTAAATGTGGCTCGAAATGAAGAAACATCAAACTGGCATTTCAAATTTAAACTGAAATATTAATGTTAATTAAATTTAAGGTTTTATCGTCATATTAGTCCATATTAGAGGCACATTTTCAACATTTGTTGCACCGAAATGGGAAAAAAACGGAAGAAAAAAAATTCAGGCCCAGGAATTGAACCCAGGACCTTCCGGTCATGAGGCGGACGTGTTCACGCTCGCTCCACCGCAGCCGAAACAAATGAAGCAGTCGGATAGGTAGGAATCTATTATCGGCACAAACCAGTGCCTGCGCTAGTATCATAAAATGGCGGCGCTTCAAAGTCGTCCCCAAAAACTTGCAAAATTTTGCGGTAAAATGGGCCGTGCTTAGCCGTAATTAGTGAAAAACGTAATCTACGGCCGTTTTTGAGTGCGTACATCCATAATTTTGGGGTCGTCCGTATGAAGCAGTATGAATATCAGTGCAAGTGGATTTCACGGGACAACGACGTGCAGACGAAACTCTTTCGGAAACAATCGGCAAGGTTCGTGTCCTCATTATTACGGTGGCTATTAATTAAGCATTAACGAAACAAATCGTATCTTTCGTTGAACCAATTTCTTTTCATTTTCGTGTATAAAAATCAACCTGCCAATTTCTCATGCTAAATTAGTAAATTAATCTTATTACGGGAATAAAAATAAGCTTACTAATTTTCCATGCAAAAATATTAATTCGTGAATAAAATAAAATATAATGGTTTATTTAATGCTTACTGATATGCCCAGTTCATTTTCTTAGTTGTAATTCGATTTCATCAATTTAATAATGTAATGTCTTTAATGTGTTTGTTAATAATGTGATGATATTTTTTGTGCGTTTTCTTTGTTGCATTAATCCGCAGATCAATCTCGCTCAATCTAGTCTTTTCTTAGTTGTAATTCGATTTCATTTCATTTAATAGTGTAATTTTGGTGCGTTTTCGTTGTTGCATTAATCCGCAGATAAATCTCGCTCTTCTAATCTTGAATTTCTAAATTTTCTAATCAAAGTCTTCCAATTTTGAAATAAAAGCAGTGTTCAACTAATTCTGACAGAAAAAAAAATCTTATACTCATATGCAGGTGATATTTAAGGTGTCGTAGTTTGCACGTTGCAAAATCGTGACTGGCCTACTTATTTTGCTTTCGTGACTAACCTAATCTAAAATTGACCTAATAACCCCCCACCCCCAATTCATGGCCAACTATAAAATTAAACTTTTAAAATAGGCATTGATTTTAAACTTTAGAAACCAATTTACCAATAATAAGGGTAAAATAATGTAATCAATTAAACTATCACAAAGTATTAGATCAATATTAACACATGAACACATGATTTTAAACTTAAGAAACCAATCTCCCAAAAAATAAGGGTAAAATAAACAAAGTATTGGCTCGAGATGAACACATGAACACATGATTTTAAACTTAAGAAACCAATCTCCCAAAAATTAAGGGTAAAATAATGTAATCAGTTAAACTAACACAAAGTTTGTTGAAATTCAACGTATATTTTTGCAGAAATATGACGATATTTGATACACTTATTAGAGTTGCCCAATGAATGATAGCTTATCATCAGTTAGAAGTTTTCATAAATAGAATTTCGCCAAAATTAGCAGCACAAGATTTGTATCATTAATAGTATGATTAAAATGATATTTCAACGTAGTTTTATCATAAAAGCAAACGTGTTATGATATTTTATTTAGGATTTTTATCATATCTTTTACTTTTAGAAAACATTTTTCAAATAGCTTAAATATTTTTGAAATTATTTCTAAAAACAAAACATATTATAATAGGTTCCAATCGATGTTTCTTCTCTAAAACCAAATTTCAATGATAACTTAAATTTTAAATTATTTCCAACAAAATTTAACCATATTTAACAAAATTTCATTTAGTATTGGTAGAATTTCAGAATTATTTACTAAATATCAACGTAGCTTTGTTATGAAAGCAAAATAATGATGATATTTTATTTAGGATTTTTATCATATCTTTTACTTTTACAAAACATGTTTCAAATAGCTTAAATATTTTTGAAATTATTTCTAAAAACAAACATATTATAATAGGGTTCTAAACGATTTTTCTTCTCTAAAACAAAATTTCAATGATAACTCAAATTTTCAATTATTTCCAACAAAATTCAGTCATATTTAACAAAATGTCATTTATTACTGACAAAATTTCTTGCAATTACAACTCAAATTTTCAATTATTTGCTACTACTACAAAATTTAGTCATATTTAACAAAATTTCATTGATTACAGGCAACATTTCAGCAATATTTACAAGAATTTCAAATATACTGTCAGACGTTTAATAATTACTTTCAAAATTTCAATAATTACTGCAAAATTTGTGTTTATTTCTGTCAAAACTTCAATGCTAACAAAAATGTTGAAAAAATTTCAAATATTTCCAACAATATTTAGTCATATTTAACAAAATTTTATATATCACTGGCAAAATTTGAGTAATATTTACCAGAATTTAGATTATTTGGTCAACCATTTAATAATTACTAAACAATTTCGATTGATTTAAGTCAAAATTTTAAAGTTGCAGTTGAGAAAGTTGAAAGTATTTTACATAAATGAGGATACTCGAATGAAAAAATTCTAAAGCTAAAGGTTGACAACCATGTTAAAGACAAAAAAAGTGGAAGGCTTACTAGATATTCGAAAAAGCAATGATTCGAACCTTTCAGACAGTAAGCATATAATTTCAATATTGAAAATTTTAATAATTACTTTTAAATTAGCACTTCTGTCAAAATATCATAGAATTTCACCTATTTCCAACAAAAGTTAGTCATTTAACAAAAAAAATATTTATTACTGGCAAAATTATATTTACTAAAATTTCAATCAGTACATCAGCTGTTATCAAAATTTCAATCATAACTCGAATTTTCAATTATTTCCAACAAAATTTAACCATATTTAACAATATTTCATTCAGTATTGACAGAATTTCAGAAATATTTACTAAAATTTCAATCAGTACATCAGTTGTTGTCAAAATTTCAATTATAGCTCAAATTTTCAATTATTTACAACAAAATTTAGTCATATTTAACAAAATGTCATTTATAACTGGCAACATTTCAGCAATATTTACCAGAAGTTCAAATATATTGCAAAAAAATTAATAAATACTGTCAAAATTTCAATAATTACTGTAAAATTTGTATTTATTTCAGTCAAAATTTCAATGATAACAAAAATATTTGAAAAAAATTCATATATTTCAAATAATATTCGGTCATATTGAACAAAATTTTATTTATCACTGGCAAAATTTCAGTAGTATTGACCAGAATTTCGATTATTTGGTCAACCATCTAATAATTACTGAACAATTTCAATTCATTTACGTGAAAAGTTTAATGATAATAGTAATATTTTCAATAATTTTGTATGTAACAGAATTTTGAAAGCAGTTCTATTCTGTAAAATTTACCAGAATTTCAAATATACTGTCAAAATTTCAATAATTACAATAAAATTTGTATTAATTTCTGTCACAATATCAATGACTGATCATTTCCAACAAAATTCAGTAAGAAAATTGAAATAGTACAAGCAAAATGTAAGTAATATTTACGAAAATTTCAATTATTTTGTCATATATTTAAAAATTACTGTTAAAATTTCTAACATAACTTAGCCATTTAACAAAATTTTATTTATTACTGGCAAATTTCAGTAATGTTTGCTAACATTTCAATCAGTACAGCAGCTGTTATCAAAATTTCAATGATAACTCAAATTTTCAATTATTTACAACAAAATTTAGTCATATTTAACAAAATTTCATTTAGTATTGGTAGAATTTCAGAAATATTAAAAAAAAAATCATTCAGTACATTTGTTGTTGTTAAACTTTCAATTACAACTCATATTTTCAATTATTTTCAATAAAGTTTAGTCATATTTTACAAAATTTCATTTAGTATTGGCAGAATTTCAGTAATATTTACTAAAATTTCAATCAGTTGTTGTCAAAATTTCAATTATAACTCAAATTTTCAATTATTTACTACAAAATTTAGTCACATTTAACAAAATTTCATTGAATATTTACAACATTTCAGCAATATTTACCAGAATTCCAGAATATACTGTTAAAGATTCAATAGTTACTGTCAGAATTTCAATAATTACTGTAAAATTTGTATTTATTTCTGTCAAAATTTCAAGGATAACAAAAATATTTTAAAAAATTGCATATATTTCCAATAATATTCAGTTGAACAAAATTTTATTTAGCACTGGCAAAATTTCAGTAGTATTCACCAGAATTTCGATTATTTGGTAAACCATCTAATAATTACTGAACAATTTTAATTCATTTATGTCAAAAGTTTTATGATAATAGTAATATTTTCTATAATTTTGTATGTAACAGAATTTTGAAAGCAGTTTTATACTGTCAAATTTACCAGAATTTCAAATAGTCTCTAAATTTCAATAATTACCCTAAAATTTGTATTAATTTCTGCCACAATATCAATGACTGATTATTTCCAACAAAATTCAGTAAGAAAATTTAAATAGAACTGGCAAAATTTCAGTAATATTTACCAAAATTTCAATTATTCTGTCATATATATATAAAAATTACTGTTAAAATTTCTAACATAACTTAGTCATTTAACAAAATTTTATTTATAACTAACAAAATTTCAGTAATGTTTACTAAAATTTTAATCAGTACATCAGCTGTTGTCAAAATTTCAGTGATAAATCAAATTTGTAAATATTTCCAACAAAATTTAACCATAATTTATTTAACAATATTTCATACAATATTGTTAGAATTTCAGAAATATTTACTAAAATTTCAATCAGTACATCAGGTGTTATCAAAATTTCAATGATAACTCAAATTTTCAATTATTTACAACAAAATTTAGTCATAATTAACAAAATGTCATTTATTACTGGCAACATTTCAGCAATATTTACCAGAATTTCAAATATACTGTAAAAATTTCAATAATTACTGTAAAATTTGTATTTATTTTTGTCAAATATTCAATCATAACATAAATATTTGAAAAAAATCATACATTTCCAATAATATTCAGTCATAATGAACAATTTTTTTTATCACAGGCAAAATTTCTGTAGTATTCACCAGAATTTCGATTATTTGGTAAACCATATTTAACAAAATTCCATTTATTACTGGCAACATTTCAGCAATATTTGCCAGAATTTCAAATATACTGTCAAAGATTCAATAATTACTGTCAAAATTTCAATAATTACTGTAAAATTTGTATTTATTTCGGTCAGAATTTCAATGATAACACAAATATTTGAAAAAAATTCATGTATTTCTAATAATATTCAGTTGAACTAAATTTTATTTAGCACTGGCAAAATTTCAGTGGCATTCACCAGAAATATATTTGAAAAAAATTCAGATATTTCCAATAATATTCAGTTGAACAAAATTTTATTTATCACTGTCAAAATTTCAGTAGTATTCAGCAGAATTTCGATTATTTGGTAAACCATCTAATAATTACTGAAAAATTTCAATTCATTTATGTCAAAAGTTTAATGATAATAGTAATATTTTCAATAATTTCGTATGTAACAGAATTTTAAAAGCAGTTTTATTCTGTCAAATTTACCAGAATTTCAAATATACTGTCAAAATTTCAATAATTACAATAAAATTTGTATTAATTTCTGTCACAATATCAATGACTGATCATTTCCAACAAAATTCAGTAAGAAAATTTAACTAGTACTGGCAAAATTTCAGTAATATTTATCAGTAATATTTTAGTATTATTATATATAATATTCAGTTTAATATTTTTAAATTTCAATTATTCTATTAAAAGATAGAAAACTATTCTATCAGAATTTTAAATATACTGTAAAAGATTCAATAATTAATGTCAAAATTTCAATAATTACTGTAAAATTTATATTTATTTCTGTCAAAACTTCAATGACAACAAAAATACTTGAAAAAATTTCATATATTTCCATTAATATTCAGTCATATTGAACAAAAATTTTCATATCACAGGCAAAATTTCAGTAGTAAAATTCTCTTAAATTGAACAGCATTAAGAATATTTTCAATAGTATTGCGTTTTTATTCTTATCAATAACTCAATATTAATTCAATTACTTAAATAAGTTGTGTAAATACCTCACCTTACCTGTGTAAATATATGTTTTAGTTTTATAACCAATTTATTATATCTTATCTATTGGCATGAGTACACATTAACTGTGTACACATATATGAGCACATGTTTGAAGCATATTTCTTAATATAAACAAATATATATATATATATATATATATATATATATATATATATATATATATATATATATATAAATGACTACTGAAACTTCTTATTAGATGCATGCAGAAGGTTTTCGTAAAACCCCTTAAGGCATTTATATCTTTTCAATTGCAAATTAGGATTAATTAATTTCACATTGGGCCAAATTATTCTTAAATTAGTTATTATGAGAGAGATTAAGCATAATTAATTCAAAATTGAGAATAGTAATAATCAATTAATCAATTAATCAATTTCAATATGAGATTAATCAATTTCAAATTGAGATTGATCAATTTCAAAATAAGATTAATCAATTTAAAATTGAGATTCATCAATTTCAAAATGAGATTAATCAATTTCAAATTGAGATTAATCAATTTCAAATTAAGATTAATCAATTTCAAATTGAGATTAGTCAATTTCAAATTGAGATTAATCAATTTCAAATTTAGATTAATCAATTTCAAATTGAGATTAATCAATTTCAAATTGAGATTCATCAATTTCAAATTAATAATAATCAATACAGGAAGAATAAGACCTTCTGCAAAGTTTCATAAAAAATCAGGAAACACTTTTATTTCAGCACGACATATTTTAAAAATAACTTCTAGCTGGGTATATGACGATGACGAATGTATTAAATACCACGACAATGTCCACTCTGTCTTTCGTTTTCAACTTGGCAATGTGGCAGTGACCGCTTATGCGAAACAAAAATATTAAGTTATTCGTAGAAATCTACTTACTCATCTATTAATAAAACATGTTCGCGTGTTAAACGGCACCTCCACGATTTGTCTAGACTCTCTAGACTACTATCGAGCTTGATTACGTGTGTAGATTGCATTTATCGATTAATCACATTAAATTATGTGCATTTTAAATACACGAAACTAATAAAAGAAAACTGCATATAGTCCCATACATGTCAATGCAGAAAGTTATTTGCTAGATTTTCTCCCTTGTTTGATACTGAAACTTTGTTAAATTTTCAGGAGAATTAGTTTCAGGTGTAGTGTACGCGAATCTTATATCAAATTTGCACTATTAAATTTTCAGAAATTTCAGTAACAGCTAACTCTTACTTATCAATGCTGAAAGTTATATGATTGATTTTCTCCCTTATTTAGTGCTGAAATTTTTGTCAAAGTTTCAGGATAATTATGATCAGGTGTACTGTACACGAATCTAATATCAAATTTGGTAATAATAAATTTTCAGAAATTTCAGTAATAGCTAACCCATACTTGTCAATTAAGAAAGTTAACTGTTTGATTTTGTGCCTTATTTAATACTGAAACTTTGTCACATTTTCAGGAGAATTAGTTTCAGGTGTACTGAGCACGAATCTACTCTCAAATTTTCAAATTATAATTTTTCACAAATTTCAGTAATAGCTAACCCTTATTTGTCAATTGAGAAAGTTAACTGTTTGATTTTCTGCCTTATTTAATACTGAAACTTTGTCACATTTTCAGGAGAATTAGTTTCAGGTGTACTGAGCATGAATCTAATCTCAAATTTTCAAATTATAATTTTTCACAAATTTCAGTAATAGCTAACCCTTATTTGTCAATTGAGAAAGTTAACTGTTTGATTTTCTGCCTTATTTAATACTGAAACTTTGTCACATTTTCAGGAGAATTAGTTTCAGGTGTACTGAGCACGAATCTACTCTCAAATTTTCAAATTATAATTTTTCACAAATTTCAGTAATAGCTAACCCTTATTTGTCAATTGAGAAAGTTAACTGTTTGATTTTCTGCCTTATTTAATACTGAAACTTTGTCACATTTTCAGGAGAATTAGTTTCAGGTGTACTGAGCACGAATCTAATCTCAAATTATAATTTTTCACAAATTTCAGTAATAGCTAACCCTTATTTGTCAATTGAGAAAGTTAACTGTTTGATTTTCTGCCTTATTTAATACTGAAACTTTATCAAATTTACAGGAGAATTAGTTTCAGGTGTACTGTACACGAATCTAATATCAAATTTTCAAATAAGAAATTTTCAGAACTTTCAGTAATAGCTAACCTATACTTGTCAATTAAGAAAGTTAACTGTTTGATTTTGTGCCTTATTTAATACTGAAACTGTGTCACACTTTCAGGAGAATTAGTTTCAGGTGTACTGAGCATGAATCTAATCTCAAATTTTCAAATTATAATTTTTCACAAATTTCAGTAATAGCTAACCCTTATTTGTCAATTGAGAAAGTTAACTGTTTGATTTTCTGCCTTATTTAATACTGAAACTTTGTCAAATTTTCAGGAGAGTTAGTTTCAGGTGTACTGTACACGAATCTAATATCAAATTTGCATATAATAAACTTTCAGAAATTTCAGTAATAGCTAACCCATACTTGTCAATTCAGAAAGTTAACTGTTTGATTTTCTGCCTTATTTAATACTGAAACTTTGTCAAATTTTCAGGAGAATTAGTTTTACGAATCTAATATCAAATTTGAAAAAGGTAAATTTTAAGAAATTTCAGTAATAGTTATCCCATACTTGTCAATTCAGAAAGTTATTTGTTTGGTTTTCTGCCTTATTTAATACTGAAACTTTGTCAAATTTTCAGGCGAATTAGTTTCAGGTGTACTGTACACGAATCTAATATCAAATTTGCAAATAATAAATTTGCAGAAATTTCAGTAATAGCTATCCCATACTTGTCAATTCAGAAGGTTAACAGTTTGATTTTCTGCCTTATTTAATACTGAAACTTTGTCAAATTTTCAGGAGAATTAGTTTCAGGTGTACTGTACACGAATCTAATATTAAATTTGCAAATAATAAATTTTCAGAAATTTCAGTAATAGCTAACCCATACTTATCAATTCAGAAGGTTAACAGTTTGATTTTCTGCCTTATTTAATACTGAAACTTTGTCAAATTTTCAGGATAATTAGTTTCAGGTGTACTGTACACGAATCTAATATCAAATTTGCAAATAATAAATTTGCAGAAATTTCAGTAATAGCTATCCCATACTTGTCAATTCAGAAGGTTAACAGTTTGATTTTCTGCCTTATTTAATACTGAAACTTTGTCAAATTTTCAGGAGAATTAGTTTCAGGTGTACTGTACACGAATCTAATATCAAATTTGCAAATAATAAATTTGCAGAAATTTCAGTAATAGCTATCCCATACTTGTCAATTCAGAAGGTTAACAGTTTGATTTTCTGCCTTATTTAATACTGAAACTTTGTCAAATTTTCAGGATAATTAGTTTCAGGTGTACTGTACACGAATCTAATATCAAATTTGCAAATAATAAATTTGCAGAAATTTCAGTAATAGCTATCCCATACTTGTCAATTCAGAAGGTTAACAGTTTGATTTTCTGCCTTTTTTAATACTGAAACTTTGTCAAATTTTCAGGAGAATTAGTTTCAGGTGTACTGTACACGAATCTAATATCAAATTTGCAAATAATAAATTTTCAGAAATTTCAGTAATAGCTAACCCATACTTTTCAATTCAGAAGGTTAACAGTTTGATTTTCTGCCTTATTTAATACTGAAACTTTGTCAAATTTTCAGGAGAATTAGTTTCAGGTCTACTGTACATGAATCTAATATCAAATTTGCAAATAATAAATTTTCAGAAATTTCAGTAATAACTAACCCATACTTGTCAATTTAGAAAGTTATATGTTTTATTTTATCCCTTATTTGATACTGAAACTTTGTCAAATTTTCAGGAGAATTAGTTTCAGGTGTACTGTACACGAATCTAATATCAAATTTGCAAATAATAAATTTGCAGAAATTTCAGTAATAGCTATCCCATACTTGTCAATTCAGAAGGTTAACAGTTTGATTTTCTGCCTTATTTAATACTGAAACTTTGTCAAATTTTCAGGATAATTAGTTTCAGGTGTACTGTACACGAATCTAATATCAAATTTGCAAATAATAAATTTGCAGAAATTTCAGTAATAGCTATCCCATACTTGTCAATTCAGAAGGTTAACAGTTTGATTTTCTGCGCTCTTTAATACTGAAACTTTGTCAAATTTTCAGGAGAATTAGTTTCAGGTGTACTGTACACGAATCTAATATCAAATTTGCAAATAATAAATTTTCAGAAATTTTTAGTAATAGCTAACCCATACTTTTCAATTCAGAAGGTTAACAGTTTGATTTTCTGCCTTATTTAATACTGAAACTTTGTCAAATTTTCAGGAGAATTAGTTTCAGGTCTACTGTACATGAATCTAATATCAAATTTGCAAATAATAAATTTTCAGAAATTTCAGTAATAACTAACCCATACTTGTCAATTTAGAAAGTTATATGTTTTATTTTATCCCTTATTTGATACTGAAACTTTGTCAAATTTTCAGGAGAATTAGTTTCAGGTGTACTGTACACGAATCTAATATCAAATTTGCAAATAATACATTTTCAGAAATTTCAGTAATAGCTAACCCATACTTGTCATTTCAGAAAGTTATTTATTTGATTTTCTACCTTATTTAATACTGAAACTTTGTCAAATTTTCAGGCGAATTAGTTTCAGATGTACTGTACACGAATCTAATATCAGATTTCCAAATAATAAATTTTCAGAAATTTCAGTAATAGCTAACCCATACTTGTTAATTCAGAAAGTTAACTGTTTGATTTTCTGCCTTAATTAAAACTGAAACTTTGTCAAATTTTCAGGAGAATTAGTTTCAGGTGTACTGTACACGAATCTAATATCAATTTTGCAAATAATAAATTTTCAGAAATTTCTCTAATAGCTAACCCATACATGTCAATTCAGAAAGTTAACTGTTTGATTTTCTCCCTTATTTAATACTGAAACTTTGTCAAATTTTCAGGCGAATTAGTTTCAGGTGTACTGTACACGAATCTAATATCAAATTTGCAAATAATAAATTTTCAGAAATTTCAGTAATAGCTAATCCATACTTGTCAATTCAGAAAGTTAACTGTTTGATTTTCTGCCTTAATTAATACTGAAACTTTGTCAAATTTTCAGGAGAATTAGTTTTAGGTGTACTGTACACGAATTTAATATCAAATATGCTGATTATAAATTTTCAGAAATTTCAGTAATAGCTAACCCATACTTGTCAATTCAGAAAGTTAACTGTTTCATTTTCTGCCTTATTTAATACTGAAACTTTGTCAAATTTTCAGGGGATATAGTTTCAGGTGTACTGTACACGAATCTAATATCAAATTTGCAAATAATAAATTTTCTGAAATTTCAGTAATAGCTAACCCATACTTGTCAATTCAGAAAGTTAACTGTTTCATTTTCTGCCTTATTTAATACTGAAACTTTGTCAAATTTTCAGGAGAATTAGTTTCAGGTATACTGTACACGAATCTAATATCAAATTTGCAAATAATAAATTTTCAGAAATTTCAGTAATAACTATCCCATACTTGTCAATTCAGAAAGTTACCTGTTTTATTTTTTGCCTTATTTAATACTGAAACTTTGTCAAATTTTCAGGAGAATTAGTTTCAGGTGTACTGTACACGAATCTAATATCAAATTTGCAAATAATAAAAGTTCAGAAATTTCAGTAATAGCTAACCCATACTTGTCAATTCAGAAAGTTGACTGTTTGATTTTCTGCCTTGTTTAATACTAAAACTTTGTCAAATTTTCAGGAGAATTAGTTTCAGGTGTACTGTACACGAATCTAATATCAAATTTGCAAATAATAAATTTTCAGAAAATTCAGTAATCGCTATCCCATACTTGTCAATTCAGAAAGTTAACTATTTGATTTTCTGCCTTATCTAATACTGAAACTTTGTCAAATTTTCAGGAGAATTAGTTTAAGGTGTACTGTACATGAATCTAATATCAAATTTACAAATAAGAAATTTTCAGAAATTTCAGTAATAGCTAACCCCTACATTCCAATGCAGAAAGTTATATGTTTGATTTTCTGCCTTATTTAATACTGAAACTTTTTCAAATTTTCAGGAAAATTAGTTTCAGGTATACTGTACACGAATCTAAAATCAAATTTGCAAATAATAAATTTTCAGAAAATTCAGTAATCGCTATCCCATACTTGTCAATTCAGAAAGTGAACTATTTGATTTTCTGCCTTATCTAATACTGAAACTTTGTCAAATTTTCAGGAGAATTAGTTTCAGGTGTACTGTACACGTATCTAGTATCAAATTTGCAAATAATAAATTTTCATAAATTTCAGTAATAGCTAACCCATACTTGTCAATTCAGAAAGTTAACTGTTTGATTTTCTGCCTTATTTAATACTGAAACTTTATCAAATTTTCAGGAGAATTAGTTTCAGGTGTACTGTACACGAATATAATATCAAATTGGCAAATAATAAATTTTCAGAAATTTCAGTAATAGCTAACCCATACTTGTCAATTCAGTAAGTTAACTGTTTGATTTTCTCCCTTATTTAATACTGAAACTTTGTCAAATTTTCAGGAGAATTAGTTTCAAGTGTACTGTACACGAACGTAATATCAAAGTTGCAAATAATAAATTTTCAGAAATTTCAGTAATAGCTAACCCATACTTGTCAATTCAGAAAATTAACTGTATGATTTTCTGCCTTATTTAATATTGAAATTTTGTTAAATTTTCAGGAGGACTAGTTTCAGGTGTACTGTACACGAATCTAATATCAAATTTGCAAATATTAAATTTTCAGAAATTTCAGTAATAGCTAACCCATACTTGTCAATTCAGAAAGTTAACTGTTTGATTGTCTCCCTTATTTAAGACTAAAACATTGTCAAATTTTCAGGAAAATTAGTTTCAGGTGTACTGTACACGAATCTAATATCAAATTTGCAAATAATAAATTTTCAGAAATTTCAGTAATAGCTAACCCATACTTGTCAATTCAGAAAGTTATCTGTTTGATTTTCTGCCTTATTTAATACTGAAATTTTATCAAATTTTCAGGAGAATTGGTTTCAGGTGTACTGCACACGAATTTAATATTAAATTTGCAAATAATAAATTTTCAGAAATTTCAGTTATAGTTATCCCATACTTGTCAATGCAGAAAGTTATATGTTTTATTTTCTTCCTTATTTAATACTGAAACTTTGTCAAATTTTCAGGAGAATTAGTTTCAGGTGTACTATATACGAATCTAATATCAAATTTGCAAATACAAAATTTTCAGAAATTTCAGTAAAAGCTAACGCATACTTGTCAATTCAGAAAGTTATATGTTTGATTTACTGCCTTATTTAATACTGAAACTTTGTAAAAGTTTCAGGAAAATTAGGTTCAGGTGTACTGTATACGAATCTAATATCAAATATGCAAATAATAAATTTTCAGAAATTTCAGTAATAGCTAATCAATACATGTCAATGCAGAAAGTTCTATGTTTGATTTTCTTCCTTATTTAATATTGAAACTAATATTTGATTACGATTGGTGTAACTGTATCCACAAAAAAAGCAAATAAACTAATCAGTGATGATAAATATGAATTAAATGTCGCAATACCAAATATCTGGGCTAATGTGCTTAGTGCATTACTTTTTTCTTAACCTTGATATTCCCTTAATGAAATTGTGAATAAGTTTTATGCACGCTGTGCCAAGCTCCGTATAAATAGATGTTTGGAAATAGACTCGGATGGCATGTGGCGAATTGAAGCGCTGATATTCAATAGAATCGCTCACACAAACCTCCCACATCCCGAGGCCATCCATGCAAAACAATTCGGTGAATAGCGAGTCTGAACAATTCGCATTTTAACTTAACTTCCTGTCTGCTCATTTGCATGACCTAATTTGACAATGCAGGTTCGTGTAATTCTTCTATGCAAATGGAAATTACATAATTCCAATTTATTAATTCAATCCCAATACCAATTACAATTCCCAAATGGTCATGCTAATTGCTTATTGAAAATGTTTGTAAAATAAACAATTGATGCATCATATTTTGCTGTTATGGCTGATGATAGTACAACAGAAGATAAATTAAGAATGGTGTTAAATCATATTTATGGCATTAAGGCAGTTTAATTAACATATCCGACAATTTTAGAATATTTGAAAGAATATCTGATGCAACACCAAAATGGCTAGACGCGTTGCACATTAAAAAATGTACCATTTTGTGTATGTTCTTATATTTGAACAAATTCTTGAAGTCGTTTCAGGAGTTCATCAAATGCTTCAGAGTGAAAAGTTTGATTCATCTAAAGCTTCTCTTGGTATTAAAACTTCAATTGTAACCTTTGAAACTTTGGGGGAAAATGAACAACACTTTGATAAATTATATAAAAATAAATAAATTTTACTATTACACTCATACAATTGCAAGTGTAACGCAAACATATTTGTATCAGATCCAGATGCATTCTAAATGCATCTGTTAAGTGTTCCAATTCCCAAGGTTGCGGTTCTTTCAAATTACTTTCCTCTCTTAAAATACGTTACAGGTTACACGCCTAAGCAAGCCCTATTTATACAATATCGATTAGAGTTGTATGTGAAATAATGATGTATTTGCATAATGATTGCAGTGAGATATGAAGTTGCAAATGCGACGTTACATAAACAAATAAACAAATTTGGCAACCTGTTTATCTCGCGGATTCAGCGCTGAATAATGCGCCGTGTAAATTGTATACAGAGATAACATTCGGTGTGACTCACTGAGCCAAATTAGTCCATGCATGACTGCATGCTGATTAATTTAAGTGAGCCGTTTTTAATGTGTCTACCTACTGAGATTCTAAACTAATGACTATGCAAATCAGGGCAATAAATCTGAGCAATCACTGCGTAATGTGCGAGCATTGGACACACGTGTATTGCTTTAAATGCGGCTTGGTTTTATTGCTTGTCCTCTAAATGGCACTACAGAAGTAATTTTGAATGCATTTTTTTTAATCAGCAACAGCCTGAAAATGGAGCATGTGCTTGAGAAACATTTTGCGTGGAAAATTGTAGCAATATAAAAATGTTCAAACGAAATGGAATAAATAAACGGTATTAAATATACCGTTTTTAACATTTCGAAGAAACGTTAATTTACCTTATTTAAACAATTTTCTGTTTTTTTTTTGTAACATATTGTTTCAAAAAGGTTTAATCTATGACTCTGTAGCAGCGATTTTTTAAAACAAAATTTATTAAGCCAGCAATAGTCGCTGAAAAAAAAATCTATAATTGAGCGTCATATTACTAAACGAAAATTTTTTTTTTCAAAAATTTAATACCACACAATCATTCATCTAACTTTATGTGATGTGCACACTAAAATTCAACATTATAATTTTAAAACTGCTCGGGTAATAGCGATTCTGCCAAACCATGTTTTTGGCCTGTACTGGCTAGGTGTACAAAACCTCTTAAAACCTGCTTGAGAAATTTATTAAAAAAGTACTCAAAGCACTCAGCTTTTTACTTTATTATACTTTTTTTAATATTATACCTTTTTTAATACTTTTTTGAGTATTGCATTTACTAATGCAATACTTGATCGGTGTGGCATTTATTTGTTAAAAATTCATAATTAGAAATGTATGAAATAAAGTTATACTTTTTAATTTTCAAACTAAGCCAAAGTGTGGCGAAACATTTGTGCGAACAATAAAAACAGTTTAAAATTCATAATTAGAAATGTATGAAATAAAGTTACATTTTTAATTTTCAAACTAAGCCAAAGTGTGGCGAAACATTTGTGAGAACAATAAAAGTGTAACATTATTTCATACATTTCTAAGGCAATACTGTTTCAAAGCTCTGAGTCAGATTTTTATGTTTTGTTCAATATTATCAATGCAATATGCCAATATTACACGTCTGCGATAAATGATTTAATATTTCTATAAATCTAACAATTTGTAAGAACTTACTTCTGAACTACTTAAATCCTAGAAGCGTCTGGTTTATTTTAGAATCACTATATTCTGTCTGAAATGCATTTTCCTGTTACTTTGAACTATTTATAACCCATCTCGAATACGTGCTTGCATATACTTATGTTATCTTGCAACGTATCTTTTATGAATTAAATTTGAAGTATTTCATTATATTTGCTCAGGAAATTTTCAAAAACGAAGCAAATTTGTCCCTTCTCTATTATATATATATATATATATATATATATATATATATATATATATATATATATATATATATATATATATATATATATATATATATATATATATATATATATATATATAAACAATCTTTATTAGGCTATCGACCCCATGGGGTCTTTCCGCCTCCTTCTCTATTATTTTAGTATTTTATTACATTAGTAGGTTTAGTCCATACATTTATAATACTCATGAGTTAGCGCAAAATAAAACATGAAGGCCTTGCTTATGCACTGCCTTCAGTATTTCCCATATTTTTGAATCAGTTTTTGATAAAATGAAATATAAGTTTTTCTCCACTTAGTTAATTATAGTATAAATCCCTCTACAGGTTATATTTTTTATAATCTTAGAAATAAGATAATAACATAGTGTATTATGATGCAAGTGCATAAGATCACGCGGGTTTAATATCACAACGCGAAGGCCCTTATGCACATGTATTATAAGTTGTTTTTTATTATACCTGCACCACAATGTGGAAATAAAAAGAAAATAGGAAACATTTAGATTCATTTTACAAGGTTGGTACGCGTGGATGTCATTTTGAATAGTTAACATGAAAATTGTTAGCATTTGTTGCGTCAATATAGACGTCAACGTCATGAACGAAATTCTGAAGGTTGAACTTGTTAGTTTCCAAATAACCAATAATAAGTATGATAATAAGTATGATAATAGCAAATATGTTCTTAACACAATAGTTACATTAAAAAGTCGTTCACAGCTTCTTTACAGATTCTTTTGACAGCTCTCCGATTCGTTTGACAGTAGTCAGATTCGTTTGACAGCTATCAGATTCCTTTGACAGCTGTTAGATTCATTTGGCAACTGTCAGATTTATTTGATAGCTTTCAGATTCGTTTGACAGGTGTCAGATTCGTTTGACTGGTGTCAGATTCGTTTGACACCTGTCAGATTCGTTCACAGTTCTCAGATTCATTTGACAGCTTTCAGATTCGTTTGACAGTTGTCAGATTCGTTTGACAGTAGTCACATTCGTTTGACAGATGTAAACTTTAGTTATTTTTTTTCTTTCTAAATCTAATAATACAGACCCCAACAGCGACGTTTCGTACTATTTTTATTACTACTACGTACTATTACCATTTTTTTATATAATAAAAGTCGTAGCCTAAACTCGCCATGCCACACAGAGCTTTATTATCATTATTTACGCAATCTAATAAATCTATTATTAATCTTAATAATATATTAAATATATTATAAGTTTTTTTTTTATTATACCTGTACCACAGTGTAGAAGTAAATAGAAAATAGGAAACATTTAGATTCATTTTGCAAGGTTGGTACGCGTGGGTGTCATTTTTAATAGTTTACATGAAGATTGTTAGCATTTGTTGCGTCAATATAGACGTCAACATCATGAACGAAATTCTGAAGGTTGAAATTGTTAGTTTCCAAATAACCAATAATAAGTATGATACTAGCAAATATGTTCTTAACACAATAGTTACATTAAAAAGTCGTTCACATCTCGCAGATTCGTTTGACAGCTCTCCGATTCGTTTGACAGTAGTCAGATTCGCTTGACAGCTATCAGATTTGTTTGACAGCTGTCATATTCATTTGGCAACTGTCAGATTCATTTGACAGCTCTCAGATTAGTTTGACAGGTGTCAGATTCGTTTGACACCTATCAGATTCGTTCACAGCTCTCAGATTCATTTGACAGCTCTCAGATTCGTTCGACAGTTGTCACATTTGTTTGACAGGTGTCAGATTCGTTTGACACCTGTCAGATTCGTTCACAGTTCTCAGATTCATTTGACAGCTCTCAGATTCGTTCGACAGTTGTCAGATTCGTTTGACAGTAGTCAGATTCGTTTGACAGCTGTCAAATTATAAGTTTTACAGTCTTATTCATTAAACTTTAAGCCGCGGTTTAGCGGTGTTTTATCAAAGAGTTACAATGGTTACCAAGTGTTAAACAGCGGTTTAAATTTTTATTAATAAGACTGTAAAACTTATTTATTGGCAGCTGTCAAACGAAGCTGACAGCTGTCTAACGAATCTGACAGCTGCCACACAAATATGACGGTTTAGCGGTGTTTTATCAGAGAGTTATTATTGTTACCAAGTGTTAAACAGCGGTTTAAATTTTTATTAATAAGACTGTAAAACTTATTTATTGGCCGCTGTCAAACGAAGCTGACAGCTGTCTAACGAATCTGACAGCTGCCACACGAATCTGACAGCTGCCAAACGAATCTGACAGCTGCCAATCGAATCTGATAGGTGTCTAACGAAGCTGACAGCTGCCTAACGAATCTGACAGCTGCCACACAAATCTGACAGCTGTCAAACAAATCTGACAGCTTATCCTAGTTATATAGGTAAATATAATCAAAAATAATATAGTTTGAGAGCTGAAAAATTACAATGTTTGCTAATTACATAAATCTTGTGCTTCAGAATTATACATCAGAAAGTTTTTTCCGACTTATCGTTCTAAGTCATTTTAAATTTTTAATGGCGAATCTACAGATGCCATATTGCCACTAAATCAATAGCAATAGAAAACATAAATGAATCTCGTGAAATCATAACAATTGGACATTAAACTTTAGCTTTTTTTTTTTCTAAATCTAATAATAAAGACCCTAACAGCGACGTTTGGTACTATTTTGATTACTACTACGTAGTATTACTATTTTTTTACATAATAAAAGTCGTAGCCTAAACTCGCCTTGCCACGCAAAGCTTTATTATCATTATTTACGCAATCTAAGGGTAGGTACTTATATTTCCGTGGGGCAATGTTCGGTTAATACATTTGGAAAATATACAGCTTTACTTCCGAATTAATAATTCATAATTCCTGTGGCGTGTTAACTTGATGGGGGCAATGCCCGGAAAATGCGCCATTTGTCTAGACGGAAATTTGCAAGACATTTCTCTGATAACAATGTTGCAAGAAAATGTTATTTTTCTTTACATTGTGGTCTCAAACTTATGCTTTCAATGTGGAACTATTGTTCATTTTCTTATATTAATATAAATAGCAATGAGATTTTTCGAATTGCATTAACGCCAGTAAATAATCAAATTATCAAATAAAAATCTATAGATTAAAGGCAATTAAATTGTATTTCTGTTTTCAACCACTTCGTGATGCAAATAAAATAAAAATTGACAATAATCAACATTTAATATGCAACTCACTATTATGTGAAAACTATTAGTTGAGCTATTTGTTTAAATATTCCTGATCTAAAACGAAATTTGTAATCTGGTTATACAGTCATGCTCATATAAATCTAGTACAAGAAATTAGGTTACAATAGCAATTTTATATACCAATGTTAAATTTGGTTGTACTATACCTTTTCAAATTCAAATTGAGACCAATCAAGTTCAAATTGAGAACAATCAATTTCAAATTGAGGCCAATCAAGTTCAAATTGAGGCCAATCAAGTTCAAATTGATACCAATCAATTTCAAATTGAGACCAATCAATTTCAAATTGAGATTAAACAAAATCAAGTTGACACTAAACAATATCAAGTTGAGAGTAAACAAATAAAATTTATTATGACAACTCGATATTGTTTAGTGTCAACTTGATTTTCTTTAGTCTCAATTTGAAATTGATTGGTCTCAATTTGAAATTGATTGGTATCAATTTGAAATTGATTGGTCTCAATTTGAAATTGATTGGTATCAATTTGAACTTGATTGGCCTCAATTTGAAATTGATTGGTCTCAATTTGAACTTGATTGGTCTCAATTTGAACTTGAAAAGGTATTGATTTATGTGAGCATGACTGTACATAACATCACCAGTTCGAATTTTACGATCGCAATTTATACGTGATGAAATATCAATTTCATGAAGTAACCTACGTCATTTGATTTATAATAAACATATATTGTAATAATAATAATAATCTGAAACTTACTTGTCGCCCAAATACAATCCATTATCAATTCTATTTATGGAGTGGAGGCTGGATAAGCTTGTGGCAAAGTCGGTGCTTCTGCTATAAGTCAGCTGCTCTAGGAGTTTATCCAAAGTAGCAGCAGTGATCTCATCTGTAGGTTTTGGACGCAGCGTTCCCTAAACATCAATCACCATCATTTTCTTGCACTTTTCAACTCACGTAACAAAAAAACAAGCAACTAATTTTAACTTATGCTTAAGTTGGAATTACTCTTTTCATGGAATAAACTGATGTGTACAGTGCACAGATTTCTCAATATTAATTAGCATGGATCAGCAACAGAATAGCATGGCATTACAATTAATCGTCAAGGTAGCTCTCCTGATAGATTATACTTAAGAGTAGGTTAGTTTATAAGAGGTCAAGATAGCTTGGGTTAGGTTTGGTGATATTATGTTACACTGTTCGTTTGACAGCTCTTAGATTCGTTTGATACTTCTCATATTCGTTTGACAGCTCTCAGATTCGTTTGACAGCTGTCAGATTCGTTTGACAGCTCTCAGATTCGTTTGACAGTAGTCAGATGCGTTTGACTGTTGTCAGATTCATTTGACAGCTGTCAGATTCGTTTGACAGCTGTCTGATTCGTTTTACTGCTGTCTGATTCGTTTGACAGCTGTCAAATTAAAAGTTTTACAGTCTTATTCATTAAGAGGTTAACAGAGCTTTGGTGATATTATGTTACACAGAGAAAATATACAGTAAACTTTTTAACTGCATAAATTTATGCTTATGCGTGTTAGTTTTAGATACTGAATCTTTTAAAGGTCATAAGGATTTTTTTTTTTCTAATTTTTAGCAATATACAGGGGGTTCCATTTAAAAACATGTTTTTTCTTGAAATAATTCGAAAACCTTATATTCAATTGTTTTTCTGATTTAGTCATCTTAATCAGCGGAAAAATTGCTACTTGGTTGCTAATGTATTTCAATTGTTTTTCTGATTTCATCTTAATCCACGGAAAAATTGCTACTTGTTTGCTAATTTAACCAACTTTGTAACTTCAATAATAACAGAGTTCGCAATGGTGAACCCATAACTTGGGTCACCCTGTATACTTCATATTAGGTATTATGTCAGATTAGGTTATGTTACATTATTGTACTAGGTTTGTTTAGGTCAGGTGCTGTAAATTTCAAATTTGTCTAAGCTAGTAAATTTTCCCAGATATAATTGTTTGCCAATTCATGTTCTTCAATCAGGTAAAGTTAGAATAGATAAGTATAGAACATGTTACTTTAAGTTACATTACATTACTTTATATGGGGTTGTGTAAGTTTGTGCAAAATTAAGTTAATTGAATTAAATATGAAAATTGCTTTAACAATGAAATTTCAATTTTGTCGTCACTTATTTCAGTTAACTCAACATTACCAGTTTTTTTTTCTTTAGAAAAGTAACAAATATATACTCAAACTTTTGAATTGTAAAAGTGATATTAATGAGGTTATGTTGCTAACAATTGTAATGTCAATGTCACAAATAACTGTTGTTAATGTTGAAAATGTCTATGCATACGTTGTTTTATATCTTATCTGATAGTTTTGTACTTAAACTCTGTTCCATTTTTATTTTTTACTAAGTTAGTAAACTAAGTTTAGTTTTTTACTCGGTTAGGGTGACAGTATTGTTGGCAGTCACTAGACTTAAAAAAAGGTTATATTTAAAAACAAAGAGGTTTTATTTTATGATAGTGGGCAATGTTGCTATCAAATTGAGTATCTATTGAGTACAGATTTTATTTGCTATTTTTATTTTTCAAAAGCAAATCTGTAAAATCATAATTTGAAATATAGTTGATGATTTGTTTACTTAAAAAAACAGCACACTTGAATGATTGAAGCAATAATTTAATTATTTTAATATATGAATTAGGCAATGTTGTTAGAAATCTGACAATTAATAATGTTTTCACTGTCAGATCATTTTTTCATGTATAAAACTTTATAAAATGAAACCTTTATGAAATGAATTATTTTTATGTGCAAAACTATTGGATAAGATATAAAACAAAGTATTCATATGACATGTTCAACATTTAAATTTAAACTTTATGAAATAAATTATTTTCATATGCAAAACTTGTTTGAAACAAGTGCTGATCATTTTGCATATATACAGGGTGATTCAAAAATGACACATTTCCTCTGTAAGGATTGCTAGGGAACACTAGCTTAGTACAGCAAAAATCACAGATTTTTTTTAAATTTTAAAATAAATTTAAATGTCAAGTGACTTCAAAAGACTTTTAAAGATTTTCAAAAATGTAACTGACAAATCTAAAGCTAGTTGAAATGAAAGTTGAAAATAAATAGAGGTAAACTAGTCAGCTCACACATCGTTTGCCAGTCAATTTTAAAACTAGGCACCAAAGTTTGATGAAAATGTTTTTTTGAATTGGGATGTTTAATGCCAATAATAATATTCGATACAAACGTTGCATTACCAACATTTTTAAAAATGCTACGTTCGCATCGAATATTATTATTTCTAATAAACATCCCAATTCAAAAAACTGTCATTTTCATCAAACTTACCTAAATTATAATATAGCTTATAATAGCTTGTTTCAAAATGCATCTTCAGCTGTTCATATATTTCAGAGGAACGATTGTAAAGATTTGTTTTGTGATTTTTTCCGTACTCCACAACAACCCCTTCAGAGGAAATACGCCTTTTTGAATCACCCTGTATATAAAATATAGTCTCGTTTCATCGAGAGAAGATTATCGTATAGAAAATACAAACATCAAAGCCACGAAATGGTCCAAAAACATAATTCCTGTTAGAATGTTAAAAGGAGATTTCGTAACTTTCAGATAAGTGAGTTTATGTTATGTTATGTAGAAATACACCTAACACCTTAGGGTAGATAGGTTTTCGATTATATATATATATATGTAGAAATAGAGTGACACAATAAGATTTTGTTATGTAAAATTAGGTTAGTTTTCTGGAGGTTTCAGAAACCAAATGATCCATCTTAAATAGTGCAACTTTTTTGGCAAATTCTTTATCTGGTCAATATTTTTCTTAGGAACTCATTGAAGAACTCATTGAAAATAAGATTTATTGAGATGGATCATGTAATTTCTAAAACCTCTACAAAACTAGTGCAACTTTTTTTTTGGCAAATTCTTTACAGGCCAATATTTTGCTTAGGAACTCATTGAAGAACTCATTAAAAATAAGGTTTTGTTACGTTAGATTAGGGTAGTTTTTGAGAGGTTTTAGGAATCACATGATACATCTCAAATAGTGCAACTTTTTTGGCAAATTTTTTATCTGGTCAATATTTTGCTTAGAAACTCATTGAAGAACTCGTTAAAAATAAGAGTTTGTTATGTTAGATTAGATTAGTTTTGGAGAAGTTTTAGAAACCACATGATCCATCTCAAATAGTGCAATTTTTTTTGGCAAATTCTATATCTGGTCAATATTTTGCTTAGGAACTCATTGAGGAACTCATTGCAATTAAAATTTTGTTACGTTAGATTAGGTTAGTTTTGGAGAGGTTTTAGAAATCACATTTTCCATCTCAAAATAGTGCAACTTTTTTGGCAAATTCTTTATCTGGCCAATATTTTGCTTATGAATTCATTGAGGTACTCGTTGAAAATAAGATTTTGTTACTTTAGATTAGACGTAACAAAATCTTATTTTCAATGAGTTCCTCAATGAGTTCTTGACCAGATAAAGAATGTTTCTAAAAAATTGCACTTTTTCAGATGGATCATGTGATTTCTTAAACCTCTCCAAAACTTACCTCTACAAAAGTGAGGATTTTGTTGTGTTAGATTAGGTGAGTTTTTGAGAGGATTTAGAAATCACCTGAACCATCTCAAATAGTGATTTCACTATTCATGTGATTTTCAAAACCTCTCAAAAACTTACCTATGCAAGACTTCAGATTTTGTTATGTTAAATTAGGTAAGTTTTGGAGAGGTTTTAGAAACCACATGATTCATCTCAAATAGTGCAACTTTTCTGCCAAATTCTTTATCTAGTCACTATTTTGCTTAGGAACTCATTGAGAAACTCATTGAAAATAAGATTTTGTTACGTTAGATTAGATGTAACAAAATCTTATTTTGAATGAGTTTCATCAATGAATTACTAAGCAAAATATTGACAATATACAGAATTTGCCAAAAAGTTGCACTATTTAAGATAGATTATGTGATTTCTAAAACCTCTCCAAAACTTACCTATACAAAACTTAAGATTTTGTTGTGTTAGATTAGGTATGTTTTGGAGAGGTTTTAGAATTCTTATTTTCATCTTATCTTCAATGAGTTCCTCAATGACTTCCTAAGCAAAATATTGACCAGCTAATAAATTTACCAAAATAGATGCACTATTTGAGATGGATCATGTGATTTCCAAAACCTCTCCAAAACTTACCTCTACAAAACTGAAGATTTTGTTGTGTTAGATTAGGTGAGTTTTGGAGAGGTTTTAGAAATCACATGAACCATTTCAAATAGTGAAATCAGTATTTGAGATGGATCATGTGATTTCCAAAACCTCTCCCAAACTTACCTCCACAAAACTTAAGATTTTGTAGTGTTAGATTAGGTGAGTTTTGGAGAGGTTTTAGAAACCACATGTTCCATCTCAAATAGTGCAACTTTTTTGGCAAATTCTTTATCTGGCCAATATTTTGTTTAGGAACTCATTGAGAAACTCATTGAAAATAAGATTTTGTTACGTTAGATTAGATGTAAAACTTAAGATTTTGTTTTGTTAGATTAGGTAAGTTTTGGAGAGGTTTTAGAAACCACATGATCCATCTCAAATAGTGCAACTTTTTGCCAAATTCTTTATCTAGTCACTATTTTGCTTAGGATCTCATTGAGAAACTCATTGAAAATAAGATTTTGTTACGTTAGATTAGATGTAACAAAATCTTATTTTGAATGAGTTTCCTCAATGAGTTCCTAAGCAAAATATTGACAATATAAAGAATTTGCCAAAAAGTTGAACTATTTGAGATGGAACATGTGATTTCTAAAACCTCTCCAAAACTAACCTAATCTAACGTAACAAAATCTTATTTTCAATGAGTTCCTCAATGAGTTCCTAAGCAAAATATTGACCAGATAAAGCATGTGCCAAAAAAATGTGCACTATTTGATATTGATCATGTGATTTCTAAAACAACTTCAAATCTTACCTAATCTAACAAACCAAAATCTTAGGTTTTGTAGAGGTAAGTTTGGGAGAGGTTTTAAAAATCACATGATCCATCTCAAATAGTGCGAATTTGTTTTTCAAATTCTTTAGCTGGTCAATATTTTTCTTAGGAACTCATTGAGGAACTCACTGAAATTAAAATTTTGTTACGTTAGATTAGGTTAGTTTTGGAGAGGTTTTAGAAATCACATGATCCATCTGAAGTAGTGCAATTTTTTTGGCAAGTTCTTTAACTGGCCAATATTTTGCTTAAGAACTCATTGAAAATAAGATTTTGTTACGTTAGATTAGATGTAACAAAATCTTATTTTCAATGAGTTCCTCAATGAGTTCCTAAGTAAAATATTAACCATATAAATAATTTGCAAAAAGTTGCACTATTTGAAATGGATCATATGATTTCTAAAACGTCTACAAAACTCAAGTCTACAATACTTAGAATTTTGTACTATTAGATTAGGTGAGTTGTGGAGAGGTTTTAGAAACCACACGATCCATCTCAAATAGTGCAACTGTTTTGGCAAATTCTTTATCTGGTCAATATTTTGCTTAGGAACTCTTTGAGGAACTCATTGAAAAAAAGATTTTGTTACGTTAGATTAGGTTAGTTTTGGAGAGGTTTCAGAAATCACATGATCACATGATAGTTTTTCAAACAAAAACTAATCTGATCAAGTTTTTAAAACCTGAAAGTAGGAAATTATTAATATTTTTCAAAATATGATACATCAATTGATTTTTAATAAAGTTGCTCTCACGCTTTACTTAGAGTTTTGTTTTCATATAATATCTCAGAAAATATGTGAGCAATCATAAATGTAGAGTCATGTACTTTCTAAAACCTCTCCAAAACTCACCTAATCTAATACAACAAAATCTTAAGTTTTGTAGAAGTAAGTTTTGGAGAGGTTTCGAGAGGTTGATTGAGGAATTCATTGAAAATAAGATTTTGTTACGTTAGATTAGATTAGTTTTGGAAATATTTCAGAAATCACATGATCACATGATAGTTTTTCAAACGAAAACTAATCTGATCAAGTTTTTAAAACCTGAAAGTAGGATATTATTAATATTTTTCAAAATATGATAGATCAATTGTTTTCTAAGAAAGTTGCTCCTCACGCTTAATTTAGAATTTGGTTTTAGTATAAAATCTCAGAAAATATGTGAGCAATCATAAATGGGGAGTCATGTGCTTTCTAAAACCTCTCCAAAACTCACCTAATCTAATACAACAAAATTTTAAGTTTTGGAGAGGTTTCGAGAGGTTCATTGAAGAACTCATTGAAAATAAGATTTTGTTACGTTAGATTAGGTTAGTTTTGGAGAGGTTTTAGAAATCACTTAATCACATGATAGTTTTTCAAACAAAAACTTTTAAGTTTTGCAGGGGTAAGTTTTGGAGACGTTTCGAGAGGTTCATTGAGGAACTCATTGAAAATAAGATTTTGTTACGTCAGATTAGGTTAGTTTTGGAGAGGTTTCAGAAATCACATGATCACATGATAGATTTTCATACAAAACTAGTTCTGATAAAAAAATTGAAAACAGGAAGTAGGATATTTTTAATATTTTTCAAAATATTAATAATTCATGATACATGAATTGATTTCTAAGAAAGTTGCTCTCACGCTTTATTTAGAATTTGGTTTTCATATAAAATCTCAGAAAATATGTGAGCAATCATAAATTTGGTATCATGTGGTGCCCACATCAGATTTTTAGATGTTATGTTATGTTATGTTATGTAGAAATATAGTGACACAATAAGATTTTGTTATGTTAGATTAGGCTAGTTTTGGAGAGGTTTTGGAAATCACACGACCCTCAAATAATGCAACTGTTTTGGAAAATTCGTTATCTAAAAATTAGATCTGATAAAGTTTTTGAAAACAGGAAGTAGGATATTATTAATATTTTTCAAAATATGACAGATGAATTGATTTCTAAGAAAGTTGCTCTCACGCTTTATTTAGAATTTGGTTTGCATATGAACTCTCAGAAAATATTTGGGCAATCATATATGTGGAGTCATGTGGTGCCCACTTAAGATTTTGGAATTAGTCCATAATGTAAAACTTTTCTAATTAGTATTGAGAATTTCATGTGCTGTCTACGTCAGATTTATTTTTTTAAGACGCCGATTTTTTTAACTTTTTAAGTGGACGTTGATGAACTCGTGTGCAGCAAATTTCACATGTGGTTTACTTACACTGTAGACTTGTTCGCGCCACATTTTCAACTCGACGCCGCGCCTGACTCGCATGCACGGACAGAAGGAAGCGCGCGCGGCTTTAAGGACCTTCCGGAACGCGAAGGGGGCCAGCGGGGCCTTGCTGATACCAGATTTGGATTTGGGGCTGGATTTGGGGCTGGATTTGGGGCTGGAGGTTTGCTTTGTTAGTCTTCGGGAATTGGCGGATTGGCGGAGTTTCGCGCACGAAGAATACCGCGGATCGACTGGCGGGTTTCGATCGGGACACCGTTTAAAAATAGACGACGACGCTGGTGCCAGGGGGCCTTTGTAATGCGAACGTTAGCACCGCCGAGCGCCCCCTTCACCTGCCTTTGCCAGAGTGCTTGGTCTCTGTGAGTCAGTAATGAACTAATTTTTCGCTTATGCGGGGGTGGTATTTGACGTGCGCCACTGGTGCGCGGCTCGATTTGTAACGTTAGTAATATTTCAAGGCTTGACGAGGTTCGTTTTAGAATCTGGGAGCTCTTAAAGAATTTATTGCATTGTAATATTCTCATTGACACTTGAATTAATTTTTTTTTTTTAGTCTTTTGCACACTTTATGCACTTATTCAATATACCTTATTTTCAAATTAAAATACATAACTGAAGATAACTTCAATTCTTCGGTTCTTCGATAACTACCTAACACCTATTGTTATTGACAATTGAACCAGCAAGGAGGTGATAAATGATTTACCTAAACATTTATTATTACCTAAACCCAAAAAAATTACCTAAACATTTATTATTATTATCCATATTCAGCAGCATGTATAAAACAAAATAAGCTTCCAAAGTACATAAATGGTTTCAGGACTATTTTTGGATTTTGGATTTTGCCGCCCTGGGCTATAGCCCTCATAGCCCCCATCCCCCTAAATCCGCCACCAACTACACGAACAATCCATTAAGTGTATTAAATTAAATATTACAATCGAAAGTGTGAAATCAAAAAACAATACCAATAATAAATAATCTCACATATAATCTTTTTAACACAAATATATTGCAAGATAGGTTAAGATTATTAAATTATGTTTTAAGTATATATATATATCATATATCTCCGGAAGTAAACGGAAATTTCTGGTTTTCTCAAAAAAATATTACTGATCACTAAATTGCGCAACTTTTTTGCGCTTTAACCGCCTTTGTTACTTGTACGGTTTCCGAGATCCCCATGCTCTCTATCGTTATCTTGGACACCCTGTGTAAAATATTGGGATGCATATCTTCTACATGATACTTTTTCTTCGGTAAATCAATGACTCAAAACCAAAACTCAAACTTGCCAGCGCAATTCCGATCAGAAGTAAATAAAATGCTGCTTGAATTTTATATAAACTTAATGGCACGTATTTTGTGTCTACGTCCGATGTGAAGAAATTCGGCATGTGTTTATGGTCTTCACTAACCAATATATACTTTCGAGCCCATACTTGAAATAACCCTGCTTCAACTAACTTTTCAATTTGTTCATCAAACAGCCGTTTAAATGGAGAGTTTTTGTTCAGAGCCAGTGAAATTTGGTTGCTATGCACGAGTTCTCCAAGTACTCTTAAATGTGTTTTATCGTACTGCGTTAACTCAAAATCCGTAAAGATGTTTGCGTGAAATATCATTTCCACTAGAGTGCAAGAATCAGGAGGCACTTTAAAAACGTTTTCTACATTTATTATTTTTGCACCAATATTGGCTACGTATGTATTATCTGATGCTTGCATTCTATTTGCCATGTATTTGCTATTAGTATAACATTGCACGTTATTAATTAAAATATCTTGCATAAATATGTCAAATACTTTACAATTTTAATAGTCGTTATAATAATTTATGTTAATTGGAGTACGATTTAAATTTTACAAATCTAATTGTATTATTTTTATTTAATATTTGTTGCGACAAAATATGTAATTTAGTCAGCTACATAGTTCTATGTTTTGCAGGTATAGATCAGTTTATGTAGAAGGTAATAGAACAATTGCATACTAGGCTTCAAACGAAGTTAATATTTTGAATGGTCTACTTCGTGATACATTTTATTAATTATAAATAAAACACATTACTTTGTTAGTATCACATAAATCACGTATTTATGTGATACTAACAAAGTGAAGTTAACATTACTTTCCGTAGCAGCATTACACTTGTTATAAATATGTAGATTCATTATCATAATATGATTATGATTTCAATCATTTAAACAATTTCTGTTGTTTCATTTTTCGTTTGTATTGAATGCACAATTAATAGCCCTAATTTGCGATCTATAATACTTTTAGAATGTTATTTTACGTTATTTGATATAATATTACAAATAAAAATCAACAGAAATGAAATAATTAGGTAAATACGTATGAATAAAGCAATTTTATCCACTCGAAACCATTATCGCACTCGCCTCTTGTACTAAACATTTTTTTCGTGGATAAAATTCGACTTTATTCACTTATACCATAATCGCATGTCGTAGTTTTATTACTACTATTACCAATAACAATAACCAATAACAAGTACAATTACCAATAACCTTAATACTAATTATCAATTTTCATGAATGCTGATAACCGATATATTATTCTTTTAATAATCGATTATTACTGTCGACATTTCAATAATTTATGTAAAATTTTCATTTAGTACCGTCAAAATTGTAATTTTTATTGCCAAATTTTGGTTATTTCATCAACATTGTAATGAATGACTGCAGTTCAAATTTTAAAAATTGGTTTAAATTTTCATTAATATCTGCGTACATTTCTAATATTGAGCCAAAATTTCGTAATTTACTGTATTTTTTTACATTTCTGACAGATTTTCAATTATACTGCAAAAAAATCATTGCTCATTTTCAAAATTTCAGTGGTTATTCACTAAATAATCAAACCATCAAAATTGTTACTTTTGCTGCCAAATTTTGAGTTATTCTAACAATATTGCAATGGTTACTGTTCAAATTTTAAAAATTGCTTAAAATGTTCAATAACTTCTCTGAAAATTTCTATTAATGAGCCAAAATTTCAATTATTACTGCATTTTTTAATATTTCTGACAGATTTTCAATTATTCTGCCGAAATTTCATTGATCATTTTCAAAATTTCAATGATTATTCACTGAATAATTCACCATTCACCATCAAAATTGTTACTTTTGCTACCAAATTTTGCAATATTGATATGCAATGGTTACTGTTCAACTTGTAAAAATTGCTTAAAATGTTCAATAACTTCACTGAAAATTTCTATTAATGAGCCAAAATTTCAATTAATACTGTATTTTTTATTAATTCTGACAGATTTTTAATTATTCTGCAAAAATTTCCATGATTATTTTCAAAATTTCAGTGATTATTCACTGAATAATCAATCCATTCACCATCAAAATTGTTACTTTTGCTGCCAAATTTTGCAATATTGATATGCAATGGTTACTGTGCAAGTTTTAAAAATTGCTTAAGATTTTTAATCACTTTTCTAAAAAATTCTATTAATGAGCCAAAATTTCAATTATTACTATATTTTTTATTATTTCTGATAGATTTTGCTTAGAATTGCTTAAAATGTTCAATAACTTCTCTGAAAATTTCTATTAATGAGCCATAATTTCAATTAATATTGTATTTTTTATTATTTCTGACAGATTTTCAATTATTCTGCAAAAAATTCATTGATCGTTTTCAAAATTTCAGTAATTACTCACTGAATCATCAAACCATCAAAATTGTTACTTTTGCTGCCCAATTTTGAGTTATTCTATCAATATTGCAATGGTTACTGTTCAAGTTTTAAAAATTGCTTAAAATGTTCAATAACTTCTTTGAAAATTTCTATTAAGGAGCCAAAATTTTAATTAATACTGTATTTTTTATTATTTCTGACAGATTTTCAATTATTCTGTAAAAATTGCATTGATAATTTTCAAAATTTCCGTGATTATTCATTGAATAATCAAACAATCATTGCTGCCAAATTTTGAGTTATTCTATCAATATTGCAATGGTTACTGTTCAAGTTTTAAAAAATGCTTAAAATGTTTAATAACTACTCTGAAAATTTCTATTAATGAGCCAAAATTTCAATTATTACAGTATTTTTTATTAATTCTGACAGATTGATCATTTTCAAAATTTCAATGATTATTCACTGAATAATCAAACCATTCACCATCAAAATTGTTACTTTTGCGGCCAAATTTTGCAATATTGATATGCAATGGTTCCTGTTCAAGTTTTAAAAATTTCTTAAAATGTTCAATAACTTCTCTGAAAATTTCTATTAATATGCCAAAATTTCAATTAATACTGCATTTTTTATTATTTCTGACAAATTTTCAATTATTCTGCAAAAATTTCATTGATTATTTTCAAAATTTCAGTGGTTATTCACTGAATAATCAAACCATCAAAATTGTTACTTTTGCTACTAAATTTGGAGTTATTCTCTCAATATTGCAATGGTTACTGTTCAAGTTTTAAAAATTGCTAAAAATGTTCAGTAACTTTTCTGAAAAATTCTATTAATGGGCCAAAATTTCAATTATTACTATATTTTTTATTATTTCTGATAGATATTCAATTATTCTTTAAATATATCATTGATCATTTTCAAAATTTCAGTGATTATTGACTGATTAATCATTCACCATCGAAATTGTTACTTTTGCTACCAAATTTTGCAATATTGATATGCAATGGTTACTGTTCAACTTTTAAAAATTTCTTAAAATGTTCAATAACTTCTCTGTTTCAAAATTTCAATTAATATTGTATTTTTTATTGTTTCTGACAGATTTTCAATTATTCTGCAAAAATTTCATTGATCATTTTAAAAATTTCAATGATTATTCACTGATTAATTCACCATTCACCATCAAAATTGTTACTTTTGCTGCCAAATTTTGCAATATTGATATGCAATGGTTACTGTTCAAGTTTTAAAAATTGTTTAAAATGTTCAATAACTTCTTTGAAAATTTCTATTAATGAGCTGAAATTTCAATTTTTACTGTATTTTTTATTATTTCTGACAGATTTTCAATTATTCTTTAAAAATGTCATTGATCATTTTCAAAATTTCAGTGATTATTCACTGAATAATCAAACCATCAAAATTGTCACTTTTCCTGCCAAATTTTGAGTTATTCTATCAATATTGCAATGTTTACTGTACAAGTTTTAAAAATTGCTTAAAATGTTCAATAACTTCTCTGAAAATTTCTATTAAGGAGCCAAAATTTCAATTAATACTGTTTTTTTTATTATTTCTGAGAGAAAATTTCATTGATTATTTTCAAAATTTCAGTGATTGTTCACTGAATAATCAAACCATCAAAATTGTTACTTTTGCTGCCAAATTTTGAGTTATTCTATCAAAGTGCAATGGTTACTGTTCAAGTTTTAAAAATTGCTTAAAATGTTCAATAACTTGTCTGAAAATTTCTATTAATGAGCCAAAATTTTAATTATTACTGTATTTTTTATTATTTCTGACAGATTTTTAATTATTCTGCAAAAATTTCATTGATCATTTTCAAAATTTCAGTGATTATTGTCAAACATTTCTATCTAATTTTTTATTATTCTGTACTTCAGGGAATAGTAGCTGACAATTATAGTTCTTAGTGTAGTTAATAATAATAATAATAATAATAATAATAATAATAAAAATCTTTATTTATGTTACCAATAGGTTTATACAAATGAAGATAAAAGACGTCTTTTTTCATGACTTGTGTAAACCTATTGGTAACATAAATAAAGATTATTATTATTATTATTAAATTCAGTGTAATATATAAATAATTGACTGAAAATTTGAAAATTTCCATAATTACTGTATTTTTTAATATTTCTGGCAGATTTTCAATTATTCTGCAAAAATTTCATTTGTAATTTTTTTAATAATTATGTCAAATTTTAATTATCAATTTTCAATGAATGCTGATAACCGTTATATTATTCTTTAAATAATCGATCATTACTGTCGACATTTCAATAATTAATGTAAAACTTTCATTTAGTACCGTCAAAATTGTAATTTTTATTGGCAAATTTTGAATATTTTATCAACATTGTAATGACTGCAGTTCATGTTTTAAAAATTGGTTTGAATTTTAATTAATATCTGCGCACATTTCTACGATTGAGCCAAAATTTCCATAATTACTGTATTTTTTAATATTTCTGGCAGATTTTCAATTATTCTGCGAAAATTTCATTTGTCACTGTAATTTTTTTTAAATTATATCAAATTTAAAAACATTTCTACGTAATTTTGAATAAAACAATTAGTCTTCTGTATCTGTCTATAATAATATTTCTTCTTCATTTATTCAAAATTCCATTTGTTTGTTCAATTTATTTGAATTCCATCATAATGTTTTGCCATAACACTACTGAATACTGAAATATGCAAATTAATGATTATAGACATCTTTCTTCAATTTCTAAAATCGTTTAAATAAGAATAATATTCTTATAGAAGAATTTTTCTCTACATAAAATATAAGAATAATCTAAGAAATGCTTTTTCTCTTGTTTCATTGAATTCAATTATTTTCAAAATATATTGGGAGTCGTGAACATTTTGAAATTTTAGATTATCTCAAAATGTTCGCAAAATGGGGTAGCAACTGAAAAAAGGTTGGGAACCCTGCTACAAAAATAAACAAGAAGATAAAAACTGTATATAATATAATGGTTTATTGAATACACATAAATACAAATATACAAACATTGTAATATAATGAAAAATTATATAAATATATTAAATAATAATTTTTAATAATATATAAAAACAATAAAATTAATAATAATAATTATTATATAATAATTAATAACAGTAGTACTTTTTATTTACACAATTTTTAGGGCATCTACTGCTGCTGTTACTTGATTTTCGGCCAACACGTTTCATTCGGCGCGAGGAACACTCGCATGCAAGTGCTTTAAGCGGTTAAATTGCTTTTACAATTACGTACTAACGAAGCAAATTCGGAGTTGCTAATAAGATTTGGCAAACTGTATATCCCTTTCTAGTTCTATTAAATATTTTTCTATTTATCTAATTCTACTTGTAGATGTAAATTTATGTTAATCCACTAATTCTAAGTTTTTAATTCTATACATCCTAGCCAAGCTATACAATGTAAAGCATTCCATCCATCTTTACTAGTCGCTTGAATTTGAACTCCTTTGTCGATTATCAACTTTCCAAATTCCTACATACCCCCCTTTGGCTGTAATATGTAAGGCCTTATTTCCATTACTGCTGATTACCTGTATATCAACTCCTTCTCCGATTATTAACTTTCCAGATTCTACGCTTTCCTCTGGTTGCATTATCCAATGCACACCATCCAGTTGCAACACGATTAACTCCATTGTCAATTATTAACTTTCCGAATTCTGCGTGCCCGTTCAAGGCTGCAATCCGTAATGCATTGTCTGCAATCAGTAATGGATTGCAGACAATGCATACACCCATTGCGGCTGCAAATGGGCACATAGAATTCGGAGAGTTCTTAATGGACTACGATGGTGACAATCTCGCCGTACAAATGGATGCGATACGATGCATGATGCAGCATGGGAGTCTAGAATTTGGAAAATTAATAATCGAAAAAGGAGTTGATATACATGCTATCATCAGGAATGACGGAAATATTGCTTCATATATTTCGGCCTTATGGGCATAAGCAATTTGGAAGGTTGATAATCGACAATGGAGTTGATATTCATTCGAGTGATAAATATCGATGGATTGCCTTACATGGTGCAGTCCAACAAGGAAGTATAGAATTCAGAAAATTAACTAACGAAACAAGAGTCGACATGCACGCAATAAATCATGGAAAAAATGCGTTATATGTTGCAGCCTTCAATGGCCACACAGAAATTGGTGAGTTAATAGCCGATATTGGAGATTTTATGTTCGTGCGACGTATGCATTGTTGGTCACCACAGAAACTTTGTTTCAAAAATTAATAAACAATTAATTTTCCAGGTACAAAATTTTCGTGATGCGCAGAACAGCGCAATACGTCTTTATGCGCAAACCGAATACCGACTCCAGCGATTATTAACTCTCCAAGTTATGTGGGCCAGTTGAAGGTTGCAATATATAATGCATTATTACCATGATTGTTTAATTGCGTGTATGCCAACGCCCTTTTCGGTCATTAATTTTTCAAATCCTACACTTCCCTGTTGGGCTGCATTGTCGATTATGTTTCCAAATTGTGTATGCCCGTTTGAGGCAGCAATATCTAATAAATTACTTCGATTATTATTGATTGCATATAAGTCAACGCCTTTGTTCAATAAAATTTTCCAAATTTCTACATAATGTATCGTATTACATCCAAAATTATTGGCGCAACTGACGTATCGATCGATTGGAAGTGGCATAGATTTTTTTGTGGATCCTTCCGTTGCAAATATTTGAAAATTATTTTCTTCCATATTAATCACCAAAATATCATAAATTTCTATATTTATTTTAAAACGTAAAGTATATCATCGAAACTTTAAGCTTGTATCTATTTCACATTTACTTCGAAATGACCTAATAATTCTATTAGAAACTGCTTTGGAACTTTTGACTGGTAAAATAATCCCGCTGATATTCCATATAGTGTCTTCAACACTTTGATGATATCAGCTTACCTTGAGCGATTGGCGTAGAAGTTTATGATTGATGACAATCCTGTGAACTACAGTAATATTTGAATACCATAATGATTGAAAAAATATTACACTACTTACTTGTTACTTGTTAATGTGGCACAATTATGAAGTCTGCAATCGATAACCAAATTAGGGCAGTGATGTGTTGCAAAGTTCAAGCTCAGCTCTGTAAAAAATAAATATAATATACAGATATTTAACATATCAGCTATTACACAGTACTTACATAATCATATCTCAAAAGATGGCGAGTCAATACTAATGAAATTTATTACTGATTTTAAGTGATTTAGTTTGATTGAGTTAATATTCAATGTATAATTCTTGAGATATTCGTTATTGAGTGATATTTGAACTATTCTCAATTCATATCTCAAAAACTAGCGCATCAATATCAACGATTTCGATTACTGATATTAAGTAATATGTTGTCATGTATTTAATTCAATTGGGTTAATATCCAATGCATATTACTTGAGATTTTCGTTTTTTACTGTGACCGTGTGATTTTAGATGCTCACTGAAGTGTTCTCAAAAATTGCTCATACTTAAATAATCATATCTCAAAAACTAGCGTATCAATATCAACCATTTCGATTACCAATATTAAATGATGTGTTGTTATGTATTTAATTTAATTGGGTTAATATCCAATGCATAATTCTTGAGATATTTGTTTTTTACTGTGACCGTGTGATTTTAGATGCCAATTGAAGTGTTCTGAAAAGTTGTTCATACTTAAATAATCATATATCAAAAGTTAGCGTGTCAATACTAATGAAATTTATTACTCGTATTAGGTGATATGTTGTTATGTATTTAATTTAATTGCGTTAATATCCAATGCATAATTCTTGAGCTATTCGTTTTTTACTGTGACCGTGTGATTTTGGATGCCAATTGAAGTGTCTAAAAAGTCGCTCATACTTAAATCATCATATCTCAAAAGATAGCGTGTTAACGCTAATGAAATTTATTACTGACATTAAGTGATATGCTGTTATGTATTTAATTTAATTGGGTTAATATCCAATGCATAATTCTTGAGATATTTGTTTTTTACTGTGATCGTGTGATTTTGGATGTCAATTGAAGTGTTCTAAAAAGTTGCTCATACTTAAATAATCATATCTCAAAAGTTAGCGTGTCAATACTAATGAAATATAGTATTCATATTAACTGATATGCTGTCATTTGTTTAGTTCAATTAGGTTATTATCCAATGTATATTTCTTGAGATATTTTTTTTTAGTGTGACTTTGTGATTTTGGATGTCAATTGAAGTGTTCTAAAAAGTTGCTCATACTTAAATTATCATATCTCAAAAGTTAGCGTGTCAATATCAACCATTTAGATTACCAATATTAAATGATGTGTTGTTATGTATTTAATTTAATTGGGTTAATATCCAATGCATAATTCTTGAGATATTTGTTTTTTACTGTGACCGTGTGATTTTAGATGCCAATTGAAGTGTTCTGAAAAGTTGTTCATACTTAAATAATCATATATCAAAAGTTAGCGTGTCAATACTAATGAAATTTATTACTCGTATTAGGTAATATGTTGTTATGTATTTAATTTAATTGCGTTAATATCCAATGCATAATTCTTGAGCTATTCGTTTTTTACTGTGACCGTGTGATTTTGGATGCCAATTGAAGTGTCTAAAAAGTCGCTCATACTTAAATTATCATATCTCAAAAGATAGCGTGTTAATACTAATGAAATTTATTACTGATATTAAGTGATATGCTGTTATGTGTTTAATTGAATTGGGTTAATATCCAATGCATAATTTTTGAGATATTCGTTTTTTACTGTGACCATGTGATTTTGGATGCCAATTGAAGTGTTCTAAAAAGTTGTTCATACTTAAATAATCATATCTCAAAAGTTACCGTGTCAATACTAATGTAATTTATTACTGATATTAATTGATATACTGTCATTGATTTAGTTTGATTGAGTTAATATTCAATGTATAATTGAATTCTTGAGATATTCGTTATTTAGTGATATTTGAAGTATTATCAATTCATATCTCAAAAACTAGCGTATCAATATCAATGATTTTTATTTCTGATATTAAGTGATATGTTCTCATATGTTTAATTTAATTGGGTTAATATCCAACGCATAATTCTTGAGATATTCGGTTTTTACTGTGATCGAGTGATTTTAGATGCCAATTGAAGTGTTCTAAAAAGTTGTTCATACTTAAATTATCATATCTCAAAAGTTAGCGTGTCAATACTAATAAAATTTATTACTGATATTAATTGATATGCTGTCATTTATTTAGTTCAATTGAGTTAATATCCAATGCATAAGTCTTGAGATATTCTTATTTTAGTGATATTTGAAGTATTATCAATTCATATCTCAAATACTAGCTTATCAATATCAATGATTTTTATTAGTGATATTAAGTGATATGTTGTCATATGTTTAATTTAATTGGGTTAATATCTAATGCATAATTTATGAGATATTCGTTTAAAACCTAAACTTTATTATGGATAAAATAAGTCCCATTAAAACTAATTAAAGTGTTCCCAAATGTTGCTCATACTTAAATAATCATATATCAAAAGTTACCGTGTCAATACTAATGTAATTTATTACTGATATTAATTGATATGTTGTTATGTATTTACTTTAAATGGGTAAATATCCAATGCATAATTCTTGAAATATTCGTTTTTTACTGTGACCGTGTGATTTTAGATACCAGTTGAAGTGTTCTAAAAAGTTGTTCATACTTAAATAATCATATCTCAAAAGTTACCGTGTCAATATTAATGTAATTTATTACTGATATTAATTGATATACTGTCATTGATTTAGTTTGATTGAGTTAATATTCAATGTATAATTGAATTCTTGAGATATTCGTTATTTAGTGATATTTGAAGTATTATCAATTCATATCTCAAAAACTAGCGTATCAATATCAATGATTTTTATTTCTGATATTAAGTGATATGTTCTCATATGTTTAATTTAATTGGGTTAATATCCAACGCATAATTCTTGAGATATTCGTTTTTTACTGTGACCGTGTGATTTTAGATGCCAATTGAAGTGTTCTAAAAAGTTGTTCGTACTTAAATTATCATATCTCAAAAGTTAGCGTGTCAATACTAATGAAATTTATTACTGATATTAAGTGATATGCTGTCATTGATTTAGTTCAATTGAGTTAATATTCAATGTATAATTCGTGGGATATTCGTTATTGAGTGATATTTGAAGTATTATCAATTCATATCTCAAAAACTAGCGTATCAATATCAATGATTTTTATTGCTAATATTAAGTGATATGTTGTCATATGTCTAATTTAATTGGGTTAATATCCAATGCATAATTCTTGAGATATTCGTTTTTTACTGAGATCGTGTGATTTTACATGCTAACTGAAGTGTTCTAAAAAGTCGCTTATACTTACATTATCATATCTCAAAAAATAGCGTGTCAATACTAATGAAATTTATTACTGATATTAAGTGATATGCTGTCATTGATTTAGTTTGATTGAGTAAATATTCAATGTATAATTCTTGAGATATTCGTTATTGAGTGATATTTGAAGTATTATCAATTCATATCTCAAAAACTAGCGTATCAATATCAATGATATTTATTACTGGCATTAAGTGATATGTAGTCATGTATTTAATTTAATTGGGTTAATATCCAATGTATAATTCTTAAGATATTCGTTTTTTACTGTGACCGTGTGATTTTGGATGCTTACTGAAGTGATCCCAAAAGTTGCTCATACTTTAATAATCATACATCAAAAGTTAGCGTGTCAATACTAATGAAATTCATTAATGATATTTAGTGATATGTTGCCGTTTATTTAGTTCATAGTTACTTGAGTTCATATCTAATGTAAAATTCCTGATAAATTCGTTTTTAGTGATATTTGATGCATAATCAATTAATATCTCAAAAACTAGCGTATCAATATCAATGATTTTTATTACTGATATTAAGTGATATGTTGTCACGTATTTCATTTAATTGAGCTAATATCCAAATCCGTATATATAAGACACTAACTAGAATATACTTACGATTTTCTCAGCAGCAGTATGGAAATATTATGAAAGTTGCAGCAGCTGTGGATAATAATATAATATTATAGGAGTATTATGTAATAAAATAATTAGCGAAACTAGTTCAGGTTGCTGCTCTCTCAGCAAGCTGCTGACATACACTGATTCACTATTTTAGTTTCACTACTTAATCCACTCCTTCAACAAATACTGATAAACTGATAACGGATTATTTACACACTGATGCAATATACTTAACTATTACATCAAAGTTTGATATTAGATTCGAGTACATTACACCTGAAACTAATTCCCCTGAAAATTTAACAGAGTTTCAGTATTAATTAAGGGAGAAAATCAAGAATATAACTTTCTGCATTGACAAGTATGGGTGTTATTCCTGAAACTTCTGAAAATCTATTATTTGCAAATTTGATATTATATTCGTGTACAGTACACCTGAAACTAATTCTCCTGAAAATTTGAGAATGTTTTAGCATTAATTAAAGGAGACAATCATACATATAACTTTTTGCATTGACATGTATGGATTAGCTATTACTGAAAGTTTTGAAAATTTATTATTTGCAAATTTGATATTACATTCGTGTACAGTACACCTGAAACTAATTCTCCTGAAAATTTGACAAAGTTTCAGCAGTAAATAAAGGAGAAAATCAAACATATAACTTTCTGCATTGACAAGTATGCAATAGCTAATACTGAAATTTTTGAAAATTTATTATTTGCAAATTTGATATTAGACTCGTGTACAGTACACCTAAAACTAATTCTCCTGAAAATTTGACAAAGTTTCAGCAGTAAATAAAGGAGAAAATCAAACATATAACTGTCTGCATTGACAAGTATGCAATAGCTATTACTGAAATTTTTGAAAATTTATTATTTGTAAATTTGATATTAGTTTCGTATACAATACACCTGAAACTACTTCTCCTGACAATTTGACAAAGTTTCTGTATTAAATGAGGGAGATATAGAGTATTGATAGAGTATTAATTAAGGCAGACAATCAAACATATAACTTTCTGCATTTACAATTATGGGTTAGCTATTACTGAAATTTCTGAAAATTTATTGATAACTAACTCATTTAAATAATGGTTCTATATTTAAATAGTTTCACTTCATTTTATGGCAGTTATTTTTGTGTTTTGGGTTGCTTTTGCCATCTAAGATTGGCAGACGTGTTGGCTTCCCCGCTTGCAATGATGTAGTGTGTGTTGCCTGTCAATACATCAGTCCTAGATTCTTCTTCATTGGGAAATACAGAAATAAGTACAGAAAATATTCTATAACAGGAACAAATTTAGGTAAATTGAACATAATTCTAACTCTATTCTTCATGTTGATAGCAGTCATTTTCTTTGCCATCAACAGAATTGTTGATTCTCAACAGAAAGTGCTACCAACATTGGGATTTTCTTGTTCTATACAAAAAAACGAATGCTAAATTTCAAATTGGATCACTATTAAATATTAAAAGGAACAATGCATGTTAATAAAAATCACTCATTTAAAATGCCACTGCATATTAGCATATATTATAAACAATTTTCCCAGTGATTTTTCCATAATATACTCCAATTATGTAAAATCACCTAATTAAATAAATGACAACATTATAATTCTCAAAACGAATTTATCCACAGTACTAACTAATTACATACATATTACGTATCACGTAAAGGTATAAACAAACTATAAATCGTCCGATCTACCACGGTCTCACTTTCCCTTGAGTGGCGTGCGACAATATCCACGTGTTCTTCTCGTCCTTCACCATTTGCATCTGCTTGTGCCTCCGGTGCGTATTGCAGATCACATACAGTCTCTCCTCCCTCCGCACAAAATAGCAGTCCTTGCATCTGCGCCTCAGCTTGCCCTTCACCTTAAACCCCGCTGACTGCTGGACGGACACATCGGTTGGTACCAGAAGTTGAGGGCTCACTGCCGGTTTGATCAGTGAGTGGAAGTACTGGTGGGATAATTGTTGCAGCGTCCGAGCTGATGTTCTTGTGAGCAGATTTGTGAAAAAGGACATTTTGCAGGTTATAGAGCTGAAATTAATAATTGGGAATGTTGTAGATTGAGAAACACTTATATAAATACATGAGATTAGTTCTATGATAGTTGAGAGTGATGTTTATACGATTAAGTATTTATATTTATACCTGCTAATTACTAATATTTACTGCACGATATTGACAGGTGCAAATTATAACCTAAAATATAATAATGTAGGCCACCAATATTGCGTAGCGGCTACCTATAGTATCAAACCAAGGTGAAGTAGACGTTAAAGAAATTAATCAATAGAGGGCGCTCACTAGTGTGAAGTTAGGTACTTAATGTCAATATGTGATTCAGCGCGGCAACATGGTAGAGTAAATTTCGTGAAATGAATCCGGTGAATTAGGAGGATCCTTACATTTTATTCAATTACACACATATACAATGCAAACTAATTATTTTGGCATAAATTGTATTATTACGATCATATAAGTAGTGACCAAATTGCCTAGCATGAAGAGCATAGGAAAATTAATGTCGAAGAAACCAGCTGCAGAAATTGTAGGCTTAAATGTGCTAGCTTGTTGGAACAACAGCAAGCACTTGGAGCTCAAATGGTCATTGTCTGAGTATCGCAACATCAACGAATGGCAGCTCCTTTCAGTACGTTCACCTTCAGCCAAAACTCTTTCACAGTGGACAGTCAATACCACCAATTGGGCCTAAAATGATAATAAAATTAATGTTGCTGATTTTACGTAATTGCGAATTCCAGGTCATAGATTGTTTGAATTTGGCCACTTCTACTTGTAGCAAACCCAAAATCATCAGCCAACAATTAACCCTATCAGTGGTACTCCAGTTTTGCCCTTTGGGCATTGATGACCACTAATAAGTTTTTTTGTCAAAATTGTTAAGTATTAATCAAAACCTTCAGTATTTTCAGAATTTTCATAGAACTTTAAAATTGAGACAAATATCTGAAGATTTTTGGCAAAATTGTTAAATACAAACCAAAAGCTTCAATATTTTCTTAGATTTACAAGGAATTAATTAAAAATTTTGGGAGATTCTTTAAAAATTTTCAGTATTTTCAGAATTTTCATAGAACTTTTAAATTTAGATAAATGTCTGAAGATTTTTGTCAAAATTGTTAAGTATTAATCAAAACCTTCCGTATTTTCAGAATTTGCATACAAGTTTAAAATTGAGACAAATAACTGAAGATTTTTGGCAAAATTATTAAGTACATACAAAAACCTTCAATATTTTCGTAGATGTACAAGGAATTTAGTTAAAATTTTGGGAGATTCTTTAAAAATTTTCAGTTTTTTCAACATTTTTTAATCCGTTGTCCATTATAATTTATTTTGTTTTCGTAGAGTTTCAAAGAAATTTCATAAAATTTCCAAAGGCATTAATGTATTTCTAGAAAATGTTTCATTACCGATTACAATGTATCGGAAATTCGTTGTTCACCTATTTTGGTACATTGTTTTGTGGGTTTTTAAAGAATCTTTCGAGAACTTTAAAATTATGACAATTGTCTGTAGATTTTTGTGAAAATTGTTAAGTATTAATCAAAACCTTTAGTATTTTAAGAATTTTCATAAAACTTTAAAATTGAAACAAATATCTGAAGATTTTTGGCAAAATTGTTAAGTACAAACCAAAACCTTCAATATTTTCGTAGATTTACAAGGAATTTTGATAATATTTTGGGAGATTCTTTAAAAATTTTCAGTATTTTCAACATTTTTTAATCCGTTGTCCATTATAATTTATTTTGTTTTCGTAGAGTTTCAAAGAAATTTCATAAAATTTCCAAAGGCATTAATGTATTTCTAGAAAATGTTTCTTTACTGATTACAATGTATCGGAAATTCGTTGTTCACCTATTTTAGTACATTGTTTTGTGGGTTTTTAAAGAATCTTCCCAGAACTTTAAAATTATGACAATTCTCTGTAGATTTTTATGAAAATTGTTAAGTATTAATCAAAACCTTTAGTATTTTAAAAATTTCCATAAAACTTTAAAATTAAGTCAAATATCTGAAGATTTTTGGCAAATTTGTTAAGTACAAACGAAAACCTTCAATATTTTCGTAGATTTACAAGGAATTTTGATAATATTTTGGGAGATTCTTTAAAAATTTTCAGTATTTTCAACATTTTTTAATCCGTTGTCCATTATAATTTATTTTGTTTTCGTAGAGTTAAAAAAAAATTTAATAAAATTTCCAGAGGCATTCATATATTTCTAGAAAATGTTTCATTACTGATTACAATGTTTCGGAAATTCGTTGTTCACCTATTTTGGTACATTGTTTTGTGGGTTTTTTAAAGAATCTTCCCAGAACTTTCAAATTATGACAATTGTCTGTAGATTTTTGTGAAAATTGTTAAGTATTAATCAAAACCTTTAGTATTTTAAGAATTTTCATAAAACTTTAAAACTGAGACAAATATCTGAAGATTTTTGGCAAAATTGTTAAGTACAAACCAAAACCTTCAATATTTTCGTAGATTTACAAGGAATTTTGATAATATTTTGGGAGATTCTTTAAAAATTTTCAGTATTTTCAACATTTTTTAATCCGTTGTCCATTATAATTTATTTTGTTTTCGTAGAGTTTCAAAGAAATTTAATCATATTTCCAGAGGCATTAATATATTTCTAGAATATGTTTCATTACTGATTACAATATTTCGGAAATTCGTTGTTCACCTATTTTGGTACATTGTTTTGTGGGTTTTTTAAAGAATTTTCCCAGAACTTTAAAATTATGACAATTGTCTGTAGATTTTTGTGAAAATTGTTAAGTATTAATCAAAATCTTTAGTATTTTAAGAATTTTCATAAAACTTTAAAATTGAAACAAATATCTGAAGATTTTTGGCAAAATTGTTAAGTACAAACCAAAACCTTCAATATTTTCGTAGATTTACAAGGAATTTTGATAATATTTTGGGAGATTCTTTTCAGTATTTTCAACATTTTTTAATCCGTTGTCCATTATAATTTATTTTGTTTTCGTAGAGTTTCAAAGAAATTTCATAAAATTTCCAAAGGCATTAATGTATTTCTAGAAAATGTTTCATTACTGATTACAATGTTTCGGAAATTCGTTGTCCAAATATTTTAGTGCATTGTTTTATGGGTTTTCAAATGATTATTGCAAAAAATAAAAGACAAGTTGTTTGTGTTCCTCATTTGTACACAATTTAATGTCAGTAATTTTACCACACAATAATTTCAGAAACATTTTTTAATCCGTTGTCCATTATAATTTATTTCGTTTTCGTTGAGTTTCAAAGATATTTCATAAAATTTCCAGAGGCATTAATATATTTCTAGAAAACGTTTCATTACTGATTACAATGTTTCTGAAATTCGTTGTCCACCTATTTTAGTACATTGTTTTGTAGGTTTCCAAAGAATTTTCTCAGAACTTTCAAATTGTGACAAATGTCTGAAGATTTTTGTCAATATTGTTAAGTATTAATCAAAACCTTCAGTATTTTCAGAATTTGCATACAAGTTTAAAATTGAGACAAATATTTGAAGTTTTTTGGCAAAATTGTTAAGTACAAACCAAAACCTTCGTTATTTTCGAAGATTTACAGAGAATTTTATTAAAATTTTAGGGGATTCAATCTACTTATTCTATCTACTAATGATTAATGATAACTACTTACTATTAACAAAAGCATTGAAATAGCAATGGCCGAGGAGTTGGCATTGTTCATCATAAGATTTAGTGCGTAATGGATGCTCTTCAATAACCAAATCAATGAGTAGAACGTTAGAACCAATAAACGCCAGCTAAATAAGTCATTGAGTATATCCATGCAATCACATATCTTGCGGTGTATAAGTATTAAGTTTTTCATTTTACCAATCACACATTGCTGCTTGCCATTAATCGCTAGAGAATAGAGTTGGACAGTTTCATTGAATAACGTAAACCGTTTTCTGATACACTTCAGAAGTGAGATTACCAAAATTAGATCAGCCAAAATGTAGATGCGTCCCACAGAGTCGGGAATAAGAAAATTTGTGTTCAGTTTCAATTGCACGTGATAATACCAGAAATCGTACGCAATTACCCCACAAACCACCAAATGTGCAGCAATAAGTTGCAATACTGTACAACTTATGCCTGTTTTCTTGCGTATTTTAAGAGGAAAATAGACATCAATAACACCAAGCGTATCAAATAGCCTTTGATACATTTCGATTCTTAATGTTGCAGAGCCATAAACAACCATTACTGTTGATAACGTCCAGATGCACATTTGCAGAATGTTAACGATGGTAACAAAGCCTCTACGCTGAGTGTTGTACCACACTGTGAAACCACAGATACTTCCCCAAATAAGGATTAATAGAACAGATATTGGTATGAATCTTGCAAACCGTTTGGTGGTTGCATTGTAAAATGGGCAGAGCCCCAAAACGGCAGCAAACAGTAGAACGAATTTCAATTCTTTGTTCGTTTGCATTTTTAATCCTCACTAATTACTTACTCACAGTTAACTGCTAACAGTAAACAGGGATTCGTGTTTATGGGTGGTAATTAAATTATATTGTCGGCAATAACTCCTGCATTTTAAATGACCTTTCCTATATAATTTATAGAGATGTCAAGTGATATGGATTCACATTTAAATCTATTTACTCGATAATGCGCATAGTTCATATAGCAGACTTGTGCAGAAGTATCATATTGTTTGTTAAATGTAAAAATTAAACTTTTGGAATTGTGTTTTGTTTCCATTATAATCAAATATATGAATTAAATATATGAATATTGTGGATTATAATTCAATTATAATCCAATATATTCTGTGGCGTGTTAAAAATATTACAATTTTGTTGTATTTGTTTGTACCTCCTAAACATTAATGGCAAATTTCTGAAATTTCTGAAAATTTATTATTTGCAAATTTGATATTAGACTCGTGTACAGTACCCCTGAAACTACGTCTCCTGAAAATTTGGCAAAGTTTCAGTATTAAATAAGCCAGAAAATCAAACACTTAACTTTCTGCATTGACAAGTATGGGTTAGCTATTACTGAAATTTCTGAAAATTTATTACTTGCAAATTTGATATTAGATTCGTATACAGTACACCTGAAAGTAATTCTCCCGAAAATTTGACAAAGTTTCAGTATTAAATAAGGCAGAAAATCAAACACTTAACTTTCTGCATTGACAAGTATGAGTTAGCTATTACTGAAATTTCTGAAAATTTATTATTTGTAAGTTTTATATTAGATTCGTGTAGAGTACACCTGAAACTACTTCTCCTGAAAATTTGACAAAGTTTCAGTACTAAATAAAGGAGAAAATCAAACACATAACTTACTGCATTGACAAGTATGGGTTAGCTATTACTGAAATTTCTGAAAATTCAATATTTGGAAATTTTGTATTAGATTCGTATACAGTACACCTGATACTAATTCTCCTGAAAATTTGATAACGTTTCAGTGTAAAATAAAGGAGAAAATCAAAAATATAACTTTCTGCATTTACAAGTATGGGTTAGCTATTACTGTAATTTCTGAAAATTTATTATTTACAAATTTGATATTATATTTGCATACAGTTCACCTGAAACTAATTCTCATGAGAATTAGCTTCAGGAATACTGAACAGATATCTGTTAATTAATATGCAATAAATAAATTTTCAGAAATTTCAGTATTGACTAATTCATACTTGTCATTGCATAAAGTTATAGTGTTGATTTTCTCACTTATTTAATACTGAAACTTTCTCAAATTTTCATGAGAATTAGCTTCAGGAATACTGAACAGATATCTGTTAATTAATATGCAATAAATAAATTTTCAGAAATTTCAGTATTGACTAATTCATACTTGTCATTGCATAAAGTTACAGTGTCAATTTTCTCACTTATTTAATACTGAAACTTTGTCAAATTTTCATGAAAGTTAGCTTCAGGAATACTGAACAGATATCTGTTAATTAATACGCAATAAATAAATTTTCAGAAATTTCAGTATTGACTAATTCATACTTGTCATTGCATAAAGTTATAGTGTCAATTTTCTCACTTATTTAATACTGAAACTTTGTCAAATTTTCATGAGAATTAGCTTCAGGAATACTGAATAGATATCTGTTAATTACTATGCAATAAATAAATTTTCAGAAATTTCAGTATTGACTAATTCATACTTGTCATTGCATAAAGGTATAGTGTTGATATTCTCACTTATTTAATACTGAAACTTTCTCATATTTTCATGAGAATTAGCTTCAGGAATACTGAACAGATATCTGTTAATTAATACGCAATAAATAAATTTTCAGAAATTTCAGTATTGACTAATTCATACTTGTCATTGCATAAAGTTATAGTGTCAATTTTCTCACTTATTTAATACTGAAACTTTGTCAAATTTTCATGAGAATTAGCTTCAGGAATACTGAACAGATATCTGTTAATTAATATGCAATGAATAAATTTTCAGAAATTTCAGTATTGACTAATTCATACTTGTCATTGCATAAAGTTATAGTATCAATTTTCTCACTTACTTAATACTGAAACTTTGTCAAATTTTCATGAGAATTAGCTTCAGGAATACTGAACAGATATCTGTTAATTAATATGCAATAAATAAATTTTCAGAAATTTCAGTATTGACTAATTCATACTTGTCATTGCATAAAGTTATAGTGTCAATTTTCTCACTTATTTAATACTGAAACTTTGTCAAATTTTCATGAGAATTAGCTTCAGGAATACTGAACAGATATCTGTTAATTAATATGCAATAAATAAATTTTCAGAAATTTCAGTATTGACTAATTCATACTTGTCATTGCATAAAGTTATAGTGTTGATTTTCTCACTTATTTAATACTGAAACTTTCTGAAATTTTCATGAGAATTAGCTTCAGGAATACTAAACAGATATCTGTTAATTAATATGCAATAAATAAATTTTCATAAATTTCAGTATTGACTAATTCATACTTGCCATTGCATAAAGTTATAGTGTTGATTTTCTCACTTATTTAATACTGAAACTTTGTCAAATTTTCATGAGAATTAGCTTCAGGAATACTGAACAGATATCTGTTAATTAATATGCAATAAATAAATTTTCAGAAATTTCAGTATTGACTAATTCATACTTGTCATTGCATAAAGTTATAGTGTTGATTTTCTCACTTATTTAATACTGAAACTTTGTCAAATTTTCATGAGAATTAGCTTCAGGAATACTGAACAGATATCTGTTAATTAATATGCAATAAATAAATTTTCAGAAATTTCAGTATTGACTAATTCATACTTGTCATTGCATAAAGTTATAGTGTCAATTTTCTCACTTATTTAATACTGAAACTTTCTCAAATTTTCATGAGAATTAGCTTCAGGAATACTAAACAGATATCTGTTAATTAATATGCAATAAATATATTTTCAGAAATTTCAGTATTGACTAATTCATACTTGTCATTGCATAAAGTTATAGTGTCAATTTTCTCACTTATTTAATACTGAAACTTTGTCAAATTTTCATGAGAATTAGCTTCAGGAATACTAACCAGATATCTGTTAATTAATATGCAATAAATAAATTTTCAGAAATTTCAGTATTGACTAATTCATACTTGTCATTGCATAAAGTTATAGTGTCAATTTTCTCACGTATTTAATACTGAAACTTTGTCAAATTTTCATGAGAATTAGCTTCAGGAATACTGAACATATATCTGTTAATTAATATGCAATAAATAAATTTTCTGAAATTTCAGTATTGACTAATTCATACTTGTCATTGCATAAAGTTATAGTGTCAATTTTCTCACTTATTTAATACTGAAACTTGTCAAATTTTCATGAGAATTAGCTTCAGGAATACTGAACAGATATCTGTTAATTAATATGCAATAAATAAATTTTCAGACATTTCAGTATTGACTAATTCATACTTGTCATTGCATAAAGTTATAGTGTCAATTTTCTCACTTATTTAATACTGAAACTTTGTCAAATTTTCATGAAAGTTAGCTTCAGGAATACTGAACAGATATCTGTTAATTAATATGCAATAAATATATATCAGAAATTTCAGTATTGACTAATTCATACTTGTCATTGCATAAAGTTATAGTGTTGATTTTCTCACTTATTTAATACTGAAACTTTCTCAAATTTTCATGAGAATTAGCTTCAGGAATACTGAACAGATATCTGTTAATTAATACGCAATAAATAAATTTTCAGAAATTTCAGTATTGACTAATTCATACTTGTCATTGCATAAAGTTATAGTGTCAATTTTCTCACTTATTTAATACTGAAACTTTGTCAAATTTTCATGAGAATTAGCTTCAGGAATACTGAACAGATATCTGTTAATTAATATGCAATAAATAAATTTTCAGAAATTTCAGTATTGACTAATTCATACTTGTGATTGCCTAAAGTTATAGTGTCAATTTTCTCACTTATTTAATACTGAAACTTTGTCAAATTTTCATGAGAATTAGCTTCAGGAATACTGAACAGATATCTGTTAATTAATATGCAATAAATACATTTTCAGAAATTTCAGTATTGACTAATTCATACTTGTCATTGCAAAAAGTTATGTGTCAATTTTCTCACTTATTTAATACTGAAACTTGGTCAAATTTTCATGAAAGTTAGCTTCAGGAATACTGAACAGATATCTGTTAATTAATATGCAATAAATAAATTTTCAGAAATTTCAGTATTGACTAATTCATACTTGTCATTGCATAAAGTTATAGTGTCAATTTTCTCACTTATTTAATACTGAAACTTGGTCAAATTTTCATGAAAGTTAGCTTCAGGAATACTGAACAGATATCTGTTAATTAATATGCAATAAATACATTTTCAGAAATTTCAGTATTGACTAATTCATACTTGTCATTGCATAAAGTTATAGTGTTGATTTTCTCACTTATTTAATACTGAAACATTGTCAAATTTCCATGAAAATTAGCTTCAGGAATACTGAACAGATATCTGTTAATTAATATGCAATAAATACATTTTCAGAAATTTCAGTACTGACTAATTCATACTTGTCATTGCATAAAGTTAGTGTCAATTTTCTCACTTATTTAATACTGAAACTTTCTCAAATTTTCATGAGAATTAGCTTCAGGAATACTGAACAGATATCTGTTAATTAATACGCAATAAATAAATTTTCAGAAATTTCAGTATTGACTAATTCATACTTGTCATTGCATAAAGTTATAGTCAATTTTCTCACTTATTTAATACTGAAACTTTCTCAAACTTTCATGAGAATTAGCTTTAGGAATACTGAACAGATATCTGTTAATTAATATGCAATAAATAAATTTTCAGAAATTTCAGTATTGACTAATTCATACTTGTCATTGCATAAAGTTATAGTGTTGATTTTCTCACTTATTTAATACTGAAACTTTCTCAAATTTTCATGAGAATTAGCTTCAGGAATACTGAACAGATATCTGTTAATTAATATGCAATAAATAAATTTTCAGAAATTTCAGTATTGACTAATTCATACTTGTCATTGCATAAAGTTATAGTGTCAATTTTCTCACTTATTTAATACTGAAACTTTGTCAAATTTTCATGAGAATTTGCTTCAGGAATACTGAACAGATATCTGTTAATTAATATGCAATAAATACATTTTCAGAAATTTCAGTATGGACTAATTCATACTTGTCATTGCATAAAGTTATAGTGTCAATTTTCTCACTTATTTAATACTGAAACTTTCTCAAATTTTCATGAGAATTAGCTTCAGGAATACTAAACAGATATCTGTTAATTAATATTCAATAAATACATTTTCAGAAATTTCAGTATTGACTAATTCATACTTGTCATTGCATAAAGTTATAGTGTTGATTTACTCACTTATTTAATACTGAAACTTGGTCAAATTTTCATGAAAGTAAGTTTCAGGAATACTGAACAGATATCTGTTAATTAATATGCAATAAATAAATTTTCAGAAATTTCAGTATTGACTAATTCATACTTGTCATTGCATAAAGTTATGTGTCAATTTTCTCACTTATGAAAATTTGACAAAGTTTTGGTATTCATTAAAGGAGAAAATCAAACATATAACTTTCTACGTTGATAAGTATGGGATAGCTATTACTGAAATTTCTGAAAATGTATTACGTGCAAATTTGATACTAGGTTCGTGTACAGTACACCTAAAAGTAATTCTCCTGAAAATTTCACAAAGTTTCAGTAATTAATAAGGGAGAAAATCTAACATATAACTTTCTGCATTGATAAGTATGGGTTAGCTATTACTGAAATTTCTTAAAATTTCTTATTTGCAAATTTGTTATTAGATTCGTGTACAGTACAACTGAAACTAATTTTCTTTAATATGTGTCATTTATCTCAATATCTATTTAATATAGATACTATACAGAGTGAGCAACAATGATTGTGGAAGTAAAATTTGCCACCGAATAATCTAGGTGGTTTCTTCACTCCAAGTTTATCCAAGTTGAACAATAACTTGGTTTGACAGTAGAGGCGTCGTGCTTAGTATGTTTGATACGTCAAAGAAGCAATCTAAAGAATTTTCTTTTCATACTTTTAGTTATACGAAGATGCATATTTGGTTGTCTACCTAGGAAACCACAATCATTGTTGATCGCTCGTTATATCGTAGAAATTTTCAGCGCTACAACTGCCGCCAACTTAATAAAAATAAAGTTACTACAAATGTCAACCACCGAATAGTAGATGTCGCTGTGTATTTGACATATTTGACGGATTGTTCTACATGGTAATTAAAATCAATTATCCTCATTTAATAGATCATGATTGGGTAATTACTTTGCGTGCTTGGCTAATGAATGCAATTATGTAGGAGCCTCCCAATTATAAATTTGACACCTTTGACATTGGTCGAGTGGGGGGCAATGACAATCAGCTGATCTCTGTGGCCTCCCCCGTGCTTACCAATGTCACTGCGTGGGTGTTAGGATGTTATCGATTTTCAGAGATCCCATCAGCACGTAGGCCTTATCACAGATTCGTGATTGATAGGGGCGATATGGATGCGAGGCAGCAGTACGTCGCTCCCCCAGTAAACGCAAGAGGTTAAGTGCTGTGAGTGTTAGCCAGTGGAGGCTGTGCACAAAGATAGTCATCTATGCCACTTTCCAGATTGCAGCTGTTTTTACCATCTGTGCGAGCCACAAGAGGCAGCTACCACGATGAACGACACGGCGGAGGAGATTGTCGGTGATGTCAGCGATGTGAACTTCGACGACTTGTATCCGGCCCTTGTAACTTGCTTCACCATCATTCTAACCGGGTATGCAAGAAAATGATAAATTGTGATCTCTTTCTTATTGAATTTGTGACAGCCTCGATGAATTCAGACAGCTTTATTCATAAAACTTAAACCGTGGTTTAGCAGTGTTTTTTTTTTCAAAGGGTTGCCAAGGTTACGACGACAAAACCACCATTAAACCGTGGTTTAAATTTTTATGAATAACACTGTCAATTGTTTGTTAAAATAACAACGGCTATTCCTGTTATTTATTTGTTTAATTAACGACAAATATGTTTATGTAGTTAGTCATTTGTTATTTGTTTAATTAACAATTCACTATTAATTTATTCACAGCAAATTGTGTCACTACAGTCTTTACAACTTTAAAATTTTAATTTTTTTTTTTATCAATATTGCCAAATTTTAGCCATACTTGTACAATTTCATAGAGATGCCAGAGAAAAAACATAATCGTAGGGAATTTGAATTATTTGAATATTGTAGCAAAAATTAAATCCACAGTTATGGAAACAATCTGAGCATAAATCTTAAGCGACAATTATTGTGTTCAAATTAACATTAACATTTCGTGAAAAGAGTCAAAGCCTGAGTTCACTAAGACTTTGTTTGTTGAAAACAACATTATTATTATAACAGGCGAACAAGAAGCTTTTATTTAAAAATTATCACAGGCACTAAATCAAAACTTATGTCCTTTAATTTGTTGAGGAATTTTATTATGAATATTGTAATTAAGAACATTTTTTTCTAATTCTTATACGCATGTAAGAATATTGATTTTATCAAATTTAAACAACTGGCGAGGTGATAATGAAGGTGAAGGTCATTGTAAGTCAACACACAACGAGCAGCAATTATGACTTGCTCAATTTACTAATATGTTTGTACTTAATTCCAAACACGACTTGCTAAATCGAGCCCAAATTGGCACCAATTCAAGATTGTGTATTAGAAATGCAAACATGTTTTCAAATATTAATAATCTGTAGCACACAAGCAGCAGACAATTACATTCAGGCCAATTGAGCTGTTTACGACGATTTTATTCCACCTCAATTTATTTCCATTAGCTGTGACTCACATTGCATGTTAATGTGATAAATTAGTGCTTTAGCAGCAATTTCTATACCATCAAATTGCATGCAATGATTCATAATTTGTGATGCGCCTGTTCCAAGAATTCTTCAATGGTTGCAATTTTAATCTATATTAATCATTGCTAGGAAGCTTATAATTTAAAATTAAATATCGAGAGATATACCTGTGATGGGTGGGAAAAACAGTATAAGTCGAAAATTTGGGAAAATGAGGCAAATTATATTTCAGAAAGTGATGCTGTACATTGTGTTTGAAATAGTATATGTCACATTATGCAGTTAAGGCTTTTAAATAGGTTGGCAGTTTTAGTAGAACTTTAAATGCTACGATTATTGGAGGGAAAAAAGGTATAAGTCGACGCTTCCTTGAAATGCTAATTCTTGACTTATACTGTTTTTCCTACCCATCACAGATATATGATATAAATAAATAAAAAAAGTATATATTTTTATCTGGTTCCAGTTGTAGTTATGGCTTTATTGTCAACTTAACTTATCAATTACGTTTCATTTTCATGTAAATTATATGTAAATCAGATGCCAAATTGGATATAAAAATCAAAATAAGCAAATTTTCCATTCTTCCCGATACTGTTTTATGTACTAATAATTTTATACTGATTGTTTTAGGTACGTTTCAGGTCGAGTGAATCTAATATCCCAAACGGAAGTGAATGGCATCCATACGTTCATAACATACTTCTCTTTGCCATCACTAATCTTCGTCAGCATGATAAATCTGGACATGTCCTCGGTGAACTTCCGCTTTATACTGGCCATATTGCTAGCTAAGTGCATTGTTTTCTTCGTGGTGATGTTAATATTACTGGTGGTGAGACCCTTGAAACGGGGCAAAGCTGGCTTGCTTGCCGTATTCACAACGCAGAGCAATGATTTTGCCATCGGATATCCTATAGGTAATAATGTTAATAAAATTATTAGTTGATACTATAAAGAAGGAAGGATTAGTACAAAACCTAAATATGGGCCTTAATGTAGACTTGACTTGAGATTGCCAACGCCAACTTCGTCGTAGATTTTTGTTGAACGCTCGATATACTATGCCCCGTATCTATAGTCCGTACTTGAGCTTGAGTTCGACTCAAGTTGTATATTTGGTTGCGTTTGCTGCATAAACGGTTATAGAAAATACGCAACCAAATATACGACTTGAGTCGAACTCGGGCTCAAGTACCGACTATAGATACGGGCCTATAAGTATTTAAGTATTATACTTGTGACAATACAACTTAAATATGAGGACAAAAGAACATATTATATTATATACGTCCTTTTGTTTTTAGTTTCTGCTCTGTACAACAAAACTCACCCGACGTTCGCCAGTTACATGTACCTGCTTGCTCCAGTGAACCTAGCTATATTGAACCCGATCGCTTTTATCCTGATGGAGCTGGACAAATTAAAGAACTCCGAGGAGCAGGTGACTGTGGTTGGTCGGAGTGAGAGAAGGACCAAGTGCATCGCCACCTTAAGGATTATCAGAAACATCATCAGAAACCCGATCATCTTAAGCACCATCCTGGGTGTGGTCTGCAACTTTATTTTCAGCCACAAGCTTCCGATTTTCTTAAAGAATTTTCTAGAGGTAGGGAAAATTATAAGTACGTTATTAACTACTCCAATAAACTTTATTGCATTATGTTGTCAAAACATAAAATTTGGTGAATTTTATTTCGTTTGATTGGCTTCAATGCACCAGTCAATGCCAATGTCATGCGAACTTAAACTCGTGTTTACAGAGACATATAGATTGCGTTGGTACTCATACTCTAGTTTGGCTTGTTGGATATTTTCTATTACGGCTTCCTTACTAAACCGTGTTTTTCTTTTAGGTGTTGGGATCGGCTTTCTCGGCATGTGCTCTATTTTCGCTTGGTATGAAGATGGTTGGGAAGGTCCACACATTACAAGGCATCAGACTGATCGTTCCAGGATTATTAATTTTAGCTAAACTGTAAGTTCCTGAGTGTGATAAACTGATATGCAAAATCTGTAACTTCAAAATCAAGTTTGTATCATTTTGTAGATATTAGTAGAGAAATAGCAGATGATACTCATCAATTTCCAATTTTTGAAATTCAGCGAACAATTATGTTAAATGTATTATTATTGGGTACTTACTTGGTAGAATTTTAGCTAAACTGTAAGTTCATGAGTGTGATAAACAGATATGCAAAATCTGTAACTTCAAAATCAAGTTTGTATCATTTTGTAAATATTAGTACAGAAATAGGAGATGATACTCATCAATTTCCAATTTTCGAAATTCAGCGAACAATTATGTTAGATGTATTATTGTTCGATACTTACTGATAGAGTTATTTTAATTTTATTTTATTATTTATTTATTTTATTTTGCCTGACTAGTTTCAGTTTCTAACAAACCATCATCAAAGGCATGATATGTGTATTTTACTATGTATATATCTTGATCTTATTTTTACCATAAATATTTGTAATTAATTTGAATTTTGAAAGATATCTGAAACAGATAAGATAACATAATATGATCAAGATATATACATAGAAAAATACACATATCATGCCTCTGATGATAGTTTGTTAGAAACTGAAACTAGTCAGGCAAAATAAAATAAAAATAACTCTACCATTAAGTACCCAATAATAATACCTTAATTAATTAACTGGTAACTTATGGATAAAACCTTAAACTTAATTATATCAAACAATCGTTTTTGTTACTACCATTTATTTACAATTTCACAATTCAAAGTTAAAAAATTTCCAAGTTAGCATGCTAAATGATTATTGTGTGATTATGTCTAGCGGAAATCGCATAATTTTGAAACTTGGCCTGACCATTTATATTACAATATTTTAATTTATAGGTTATTGCTGCCCGTTCTCATTAGGGAGATTGTTAGTTTGTTAAATGTTGGCGGAAACGAGAAGGATACTTCGGATTGGAGCACGTTTGGTTTCTTGTACGGCACTTTGCCGACTGCTCCAACTGTATTTGTCTTCTCCGTTCAGTATGGAATTGAAACTGATTTGGTAACTATCTTTTTCTTTTCTAACTGTAGCAATCCATTTAAATGAATCTGTTACTTATAAAGTTATTGTTGTAAGACATAAATTATCTCAAAACAACCATGCTAATAGTGTGTCATAAATTATCTCAAAACAATCATGCTAATAGTGTGTCATAAATTATCTCAAAACAATCATGCTAATAGTGTGTCATAAATTATCTCAAAACAATCATGCTAATAGTGTGTCATAAATTATATTCAAAACAACCATGCTAATAGTGTGTCTATCAAAATCGGAGCGATAAATTAAGTTCTATTTCAATCTTACGCTTTCTTCTATTTAGGTTGCCACGAGTATGGTGGCCTGTACTTTCGTCAGTGCCCCGCTGATGTTCATCTCTGCGAAAATGATCACCCTAACGAAAACCGCTCCCTCGCAGTACATCCACCAGATGACAACTTTCATGGAAGACATAAGCATAATAAGCCTCATTGCGAGTGCCTGGGTCTTGATAATATTCGTCTTAACGAAGAAGATTTGCAAAATACCGCACAAATTCACGGCTTGCCTGGTCGTCTCACAGGTACTTTGCGAATAGTCGGTCCTCTGTGCTCTACAGTTACCGGTTGCAGGTGTTCAGCTGCGTCGGCTCAATTTTGTTCAAGTACGTCGACCACAAGGACGACATTCCCAGTTACATCCAGTTCGGGTTCTTTAACGTTGGCGTGTACAGCTGCCGGTTGTGGACGGCTATTATCGCCATGGCATTGCTTTTTATGGAGAGCAGGAGTTTGTGTTTCATACTGTTCAAGTTGCAGCCATTCTTCATGTTGTTTGGCTGGGGGTAAGTTTATATTGGACCCAACTACGGTCCGTTTCCCGCTAATTATATTTTTGAACCGCCCAATGTTGGCCCAAGCTCAAAAACACCCTGCAGAAATTCAATCAATGTGGCTGTTGTCGTCTGATTGGAGATTCCATTAATTCTTACTTATTCAATAGGTTACCAATTGTATTAACTGTGCTGCTGTTGTTGTTCGATAAAGAATCGATACCTTATGACCAAAGAAACCCGAATTTCGTTTATGGTGATTTCCAGGCGATCATTGTAGTTTCTCTCCTAGTCCTTTGCTTCATAGGTAAGCCCTAAATATAATAATTTATCGTTACACAAAGACTCATCGGTAATTATTTAATGGTTGACAATTACGCCTATAAGTACAGATCATCCAATTAGCATGCCTCCGACAGCTCGTTAATATTTGATTAAAAAAATATTTGTAGACTATACAATCATAAATCTGAACACTTTTTGATTGCGATACTTTCACAAAATATCTCTGTAAATTTTCATTTGATGAGCCTTAGTGGGCATAACATTGATAATAATTATTGATTTGGAATCATTTTCAGTTACCGCGGGATGTTTGATCCTGCATGAGATGTACAGGAGACGCCACGAGCGCTACTCGCATCTCTCCACCGAGATAAACCGTGCAATCGCCGACCACAATAGCGACACAAATGTACCCACAGTACCTTCTACTAGCGCCGCTGTTTATGATGAAACATCGAGAAGGAACTGTGTTGTTTCGAATTGTTGCAGTGCCAATCAGTGCTCTGGTTTACCGACGATCACGGAAAGCGGAGAAAATACACCTAGTAATGGAGTTACCGATATAGAAGATTTGTTCTCCGAGACGTCAGAAGCTACAGGGTAATATATGGTCTTCCTCCATTATGGTCAAACACTTTCACGAAGACATTTTTGTTGGCACACATGAAAAATATCAAGACGAAGATATTAGATATTTTTAATTTTTGACTTATTAGAAGAGTTATTATTCTGCTAGCGAATAAAATAGAAGCTAGAAGCTAGAAATATCAGCTTAATTAGTAATTTTTAGCTAGGCCACCAAATGTCAATGTGTGGGAATTCTGAGCCAATTATTTTCTTTTCACGGCGTAGTTCTCTGCGCCATTTCATTAACATCGAATTTTAGGAATGGTATTAATCAGAACGGCAATGCAGCAAGCAATATGCTAAGTGTACCAGAAGTACCTGTGTACTGCCACGGGATAATCCAGCAGTATCAGGAGACGATCGATGATGACTTAGAGCTCATTGAAGAAGAGCTTAGCAGTCATGACCCACAAGTTCTAAGACATATCGTGTTATTAATTTTTCTACTGTGCTCCATGTTTGTGGTAAGTAAATTATAAACATTGTGAACCCAATAGTTACTCAGTCAAATTCATATTTTTCTTCTTATCGGGACTAATCTGTTTTTGCTCCAAGCAATATTTGTAAACTGCTTGTTGCTCTCTAGCAGACAGAAGATATCGTTTTGTATCCATTGTTATTCAAAAGTATGGGAAGCGCTAGTGACCATAGATGCGATGCATGAAAAGTCACAAATTAACAATGGAACAAAAGTTGTAAAATCCAAATTAAATCGTTACCAATATCAAATGTTACTATCAGCTTATTAGCGATTTTTGGCTTAGTCAACCAAATATCATTTTAACATGTCTGCAGTGAATACACTATATTTTCGATTGTTACGAATTAATCTGATTGAATGCTTTAGGGATTGGCTGTTTCTATTTGGACTCTCATCATGGAGAAGTTATCCGGTATTTACATTGAGCTCGCGTTTCTGGACGTCAGCTTGAACTTTGGGCAGAGCATCATAGTCTTTGCCGTGTTCGGCACGGACACCAAAGACGTGCTGTTGCCTCTGCTGAAGCGTTGGCGCAAACTCTGCTGGAGAACTAACAAGCTCATCCTGCCGATGCACGGCGAACTCAGCGCGGAGACACTCCACATATGCGAGCAATTCAAAACGCATCATCTTGATAAGTGCGAAAATGACATAGCTGCAAATAGACGGTAAGGATAATAATAAGGCTGTATACAGGTAGCCGTTACTTTGTGAAACATTGTAAATGAATTATATAAAACAACTTTACTTTGTTACTTCCACTAACACATTTATTTTACAAAAATAATTCACTTAGTTTGACAATGACTATCGAGTAGTCGAAACTGCAGTCACTAAATTACTTTTCAAAAAATTAAAATTAACACATTAATTTTTTGAAAAATAATTTAGTGACTGCAGTTTCGACTACTCGATAGTCATTGTCAAACTAAGTGAATTATTTTTGTAAAATAATTGTGTTAGTGGAAGTAACAAAGTAAATTTGTTTTATTTAATTCATAATAATAAGAATTTTAAATTGGTGTAAAATATAATTAGTTTCTGTATGATGTAAAATCTTTAAATCAGTTCTTTTATTAGTGTTTAATTTTCAGGTGGAGGTTAAAGACATACGAGCAAGTATTTTCAGGTAGAAAACTAGTCGATTGGCTAATCGATGTTGGTTTGGCTAGAGATCGAATTGATGCGATAAACTATGCTCGTCATTTGCTCGAGGGGCGTGTAATAAGGCACATCAACGATGTGTTCCATTTCTACGACAAAAACCTGTTGTACACTTTCGAATGACCCAAGCCCCGAAGCAAGTCTTGCAGCATAAGCAAGACATTGACGAAGGTCTGGCGTAATCTCACGAACAGGTAATTTTTACGTAATTTATTTCGTATTGACTTTATTTGTTATACAAGCCTTTATGGGCGTATCGATGGATTGATTTTACAAGCCTAAAATGATCTTTTGTACAAGTGTTTTATCTACTTTGAGACTACAGGGCTGTGCTAAGTTTGTGGTGCTTTTTTAAGCGTTTTTAATGATACGGTGATTATTGCCATTTAAGGACAAGAAAGTCGTTTTATTGATTGCCAAATGTGAGGAAGGTCTTAACGGTGTAATGAAATAAAAATTGTGCTTTCTGCAATGTGATTTTTTCAGAACCTATATTTTTTATATATACCACACTTGTGTACATATGTTTATTAGAATTAATTTATTTGAATCTCGGGATTATTATTTAGGGCAACCCATAAGCACAAATTTCTCGCAAATATGAGTTCTCAGGTCGCTGTTTTGCTTATAGCACATGAACACAAAAGACATCCTGTCGTTATCGTACAGTAAAATATAAGTTGTATTTCTCCACGTGATTTGAAAGTAACATTTATAGTCAGATATGTATGCGGGCAGCCATACCGTGTGCGTATAGATGAAGTCTGATTCTTAGACAATATCTAGTGCAACCGTTAAGTATGTTTAAATCTGTAGTGTACTATATGTATATTGTGTACAATAAATGTTAAGTAAAATAAGTTATTTGATTCGTTGTTGCAGTTGTCTCTTGAACAATATAACATTCATAATATCCCAAAAGTTCAGAGAATTAAAGATTGCAGTCTTATCAAAATTTAAACCTGTTTAACGGAGTTCATACTTCGTCAACGTAATTGTGAATTTTTCACTTTTTCACCATCGGTAGTTTAATGAAATGGTGCATCTATCATCAGCAACTTCAAAGCACAGTGATGTAACCTGACAAAATGTCCCTAGCTAGACTAACCAGAGCGATTAAGTGTCAAGCTCCTATTAAAAACGTGACACTTAATGACTCTGGTTGTGCTAGAAACAAGGATGCAACATAATTCTGGTGCAATAAATATCCCTAAGTAAGCACTGTTATTAGGCTTATTACGGTACTTACAGTTATAAAATAATGTTAATTTACACGTACAATGATTAGTTCTATGAGCCCTATCGTTACTCATCGGAATTGATGGGTTTTAAGGAACTTGAGAGACCACTGCTTCAACGAAATGGTTCTACTAAGTTTGTGCGCAATTTGCCCAGCATAAGTTTGTATAATTATATAACTAAATATTCATTTTTCAGACTTAGTATATCTATTCTTTTACAAAATCCTATGTGAGAATGTACATTATCATGACATATAGCTTTGTATAGTATTTTTTCAAGTTGCAGTCTATAAACGACGATGAAAATATATATTCAGTTGGCAACAGTTGGTGTATCTCTGCAGTTGCTCTGTTTGGCGATTTATTTCAAATTTTCATTTTAAGTTTCAAGCAAATTTAAAATATATCTCAATGTATGTAATTCCGGTGTAATTGCAATGTGAGTTGCTGTGATAACGTAAGTTGCATCTAGACATGATTACAAAGTGTTTAATTAATGCATGTAACTCATAACCTGCATTTTACATTTTCTTACAACTGCTATGTAACCCACAACAAATTCAATTGCAATGAGTGCTGATATGTACCATGTATTCAAAAGTATGTAGTCGTATTTATTTTGCATGTTGTTATTGCAAACCGTTTAAATTTCATAACAACATGGCCTGGTCAAGCCATGAATTGCTGTGAACGATAACGATTTATTTCTTATAACTGTTGTGAGTTGTAGATGTCCGTTTGGAGGATAACATTTCGGACGCATCCGGATCCGCCTCGCATGTCTCTGCACGTTTACGGGACTGCAGGGTCAGTGTTCACAGTCGACCTGCATCATGATCCAGGTCCAGGAGCAAATGACGCTTGAGATCGTGATCGCGGTCCAGATCTCGGTCGTTCCGGGTAAGTGAATAGTGACGTTTTAAAATACTATAAGCAGTGTGCCCTCAATTTACATAACTTTTAGTAGTTAATTTGTTTAGATCCATGTTATTTTGATGATGCGGATTTGGGTCACACATTTTGATCAAATGTTTTCATCAGAGGCTAAAGATGGTGACGGCTCAGATCGCCAGACCAGAGTCTAGCGCCCTGAATTTAGATAGATACAAAATTTAAATCAATGTTCAATCCTCGAAACGAATCGCATTTCCTATATATTTCGCTTTCAATACTCTCATGATATAGACGAGCAGGCTCTATAAATTTGTCTATACGTGGGCCAATCAACAGAAGATCGTTTTTAACAAGTAGAGAAAAATTATTATTATCACAGGTGATGATTATTAAACGTAAACGACGCATTTAATATTCATTTTGTAATTCGTTACTACAGCTAATGTTGCTTTTAATTTTAGGACGTTAATGGTTAGTCATGAAGAAACTGGATATTCTATGCTCTGGGATGATTATGGATAACAAATGCATTGCTGCTTCAAGAAAAATGCACCATTGAAGAAGATGTTATTGTTTATACCAATACAATGGAAATGTTTATCCTGCTTGCGTGCCACCCGTTGCTTAAGCAATAGACAAGGTTGCTAGCAAAGAGGCAACAATTTGCATAACATGCAATTAATAATAAGAATTAGTTTTGCCAGTGTGACGCTTTAATTGCAAATTATTGCAATTAAACTGTTTAGGTAATTTACTTATTTTTTTGTTGCTTAGCCATTAATATTAGCGCTGCTTTCTTGTATACACATACATGTAATTTAATAATTAATTTGTGGCTTAGCCGTTAATGTCATCACTGCTTTCTTTCTATACATGTGAAACAAATGAATGCTAGTTTTTGGAAATGCAAATCATTTCTTGATTGCTCTTATAGTTTTTGAACCTCAGCTATTTTAAATTTCTGTTTTTGAGCAATATCTTGTAATTTAAAAACTGATTTGTTGCTTAACTGTTAATCTCAATGCTGCATTCTTTGTATAAATGTAGAGCAGATGAATGCTACTTATTGGAAATGCAAATCAATTGTTGATTGCTGCTATAGTTTTCGAACCACAGCTGTTTCAAAATTAGGACTTTTAGTAATTTCAAGTAATTTAAAAATTGATTTGTTGCTTAACTGTAATCTCAATGCTGCATTCTTATATACATGTAGAGCAGATGAATGCTAGTTATTGGAAATGCAAATCAATTGTTGATTGCTCCTACAGTTTTCATACCACAGCTGTTTCAAAATTAGGAGTTTTAGTAATTTCATGTAATTTAAAAATTGAATTGTTGCTTAACTGTTAATCTCAATGCTGCATTCTTTGTATACATGTAGAGCAGATGAATGCTAGTTATTGGAAATGCAAATCAATTGTTGATTGGTGCTATAGTTTTCGAACCACAGCTGTTTGAAAATTAGGAGTTTTAGTAATTTCATGTAATTTAAAAATTGATTTGTTGCTTAACTGTTAATCTCAATGCTGCATTATTTTTATACATGTAGAGCAGATGAATGCTAATTATTGGAAATGCAAATCAATTGTTGATTGATGCTATACTTTTCGAACCACAGCTGTTTGAAAATTAGGAGTTTTAGTAATTTCATGTAATTTAAAAATTGATTTGTTGCTTAACTGTTAATCTCAATGCTGCATTATTTGTATACATGTAGAGCAGATGAATGCTAATTATTGGAAATGCAAATCAATTGTTGATTGATGCTATACTTTTCGAACCACAGCTGTTTCAAAATTAGGAGTTTTAGTAATTTCATGTAATTTAAAAATTGATTTGTTGCTTAACTGTTAATCTCAATGCTGCATTATTTTTATACATGTAGAGCAGATGAATGCTAATTATTGGAAATGCAAATCAATTGTTGATTGATGCTATACTTTTCGAACCACAGCTGTTTGAAAATTAGGAGTTTTAGTAATTTCATGTAATTTAAAAATTGATTTGTTGCTTAACTGTTAATCTCAATGCTGCATTATTTGTATACATGTAGAGCAGATGAATGCTAATTATTGGAAATGCAAATCAATTGTTGATTGATGCTATACTTTTCGAACCACAGCTGTTTCAAAATTAGGAGTTTTAGTAATTTCATGTAATTTAAAAATTGATTTGTTGCTTAACTGTTAATCTCAATGCTGCATTATTTTTATACATGTAGAGCAGATGAATGCTAATTATTGGAAATGCAAATCAATTGTTGATTGATGCTATAGTTTTCGAACCACAGCTGTTTCAAAATTAGGAGTTTTAGTAATTTCATGTAATTTAAAAATTGATTTGTTGCTTAACTGTTAATCTCAATGCTGCATTATTTTTATACATGTAGAGCAGATGAATGCTAATTATTGGAAATGCAAATCAATTGTTGATTGATGCTATAGTTTTCGAACCACAGCTGTTTCAAAATTAGGAGTTTTAGTAATTTCATGTAATTTAAAAATTGATTTGTTGCTTAACTGTTAATTTCAATGCTGCATTATTTTTATACATGTAGAGCAGATGAATGCTAATTATTGGAAATGCAAATCAATTGTTGATTGATGCTATAGTTTTCGAACCACAGCTGTTTCAAAATTAGGAGTTTTAGTAATTTCATGTAATTTAAAAATTGATTTGTTGCTTAACTGTTAATCTCAATGCTGCATTATTTTTATACATGTAGAGCAGATGAATGCTAATTATTGGAAATGCAAATCAATTGTTGATTGATGCTATAGTTCTCGAACCACAGCTGTTTCAAAATTAGGAGTTTTAGTAATTTCATGTAATTTAAAAATTGATTTGTTGCTTAACTGTTAATCTCAATGCTGCATTATTTTTATACATGTAGAGCAGATGAATGCTAATTATTGGAAATGCAAATCAATTGTTGATTGATGCTATAGTTTTCGAACCACAGCTGTTTCAAAATTAGGAGTTTTAGTAATTTCATGTAATTTAAAAATTGATTTGTTGCTTAACTGTTAATCTCAATGCTGCATTATTTTTATACATGTAGAGCAGATGAATGCTAATTATTGGAAATGCAAATCAATTGTTGATTGATGCTATAGTTTTCGAACCACAGCTGTTTCAAAATTAGGAGTTTTAGTAATTTCATGTAATTTAAAAATTGATTTGTTGCTTAACTGTTAATCTCAATGCTGCATTATTTTTATACATGTAGAGCAGATGAATGCTAATTATTGGAAATGCAAATCAATTGTTGATTGATGCTATAGTTTTCGAACCACAGCTGTTTCAAAATTAGGAGTTTTAGTAATTTCATGTAATTTAAAAATTGATTTGTTGCTTAACTGTTAATTTCAATGCTGCATTATTTTTATACATGTAGAGCAGATGAATGCTAATTATTGGAAATGCAAATCAATTGTTGATTGATGCTATAGTTTTCGAACCACAGCTGTTTCAAAATTAGGAGTTTTAGTAATTTCATGTAATTTAAAAATTGATTTGTTGCTTAACTGTTAATCTCAATGCTGCATTATTTTTATACATGTAGAGCAGATGAATGCTAATTATTGGAAATGCAAATCAATTGTTGATTGATGCTATAGTTCTCGAACCACAGCTGTTTCAAAATTAGGAGTTTTAGTAATTTCATGTAATTTAAAAATTGATTTGTTGCTTAACTGTTAATCTCAATGCTGCATTATTTTTATACATGTAGAGCAGATGAATGCTAATTATTGGAAATGCAAATCAATTGTTGATTGATGCTATAGTTTTCGAACCACAGCTGTTTCAAAATTAGGAGTTTTAGTAATTTCATGTAATTTAAAAATTGATTTGTTGCTTAACTGTTAATCTCAATGCTGCATTATTTTTATACATGTAGAGCAGATGAATGCTAATTATTGGAAATGCAAATCAATTGTTGATTGATGCTATACTTTTCGAACCACAGTTGTTTCAAAATTAGGAGTTTTAGTAATTTCATGTAATTTAAAAATTGATTTGTTGCTTAACTGTTAATCTCAACACTGCATTATTTGTATACATGTAGAGTAGATGAATGCAAGTTATTGGAAATGCAAATCAATTGTTGATTGCTGCTATAGTTTTCTAACCACAGCTTTTTCAAAATTAGGAGTTTTAGTAATTTCATGTAATTTAAAAATTGATTTGTTGCTTAACTGTTAATCTCAATGCTGCATTATTTTTATACATGTAGAGCAGATGAATGCTAGTTATTGGAAATGCAAATCAATTGTTGATTGCTGCTATAGTTTTCGTACCACAGTTGTTTCAAAATTAGGAGTTTTAGTAATTTCATGTAATTTAAAAATTGATTTGTTGCTTAACTGTTAATCTCAATGCTGTATTCTTTGTATACATGTAGAGCAGATAAATGCTGGTTATTGGAAATGCAAATCAATTGATGATTGCTCCTATAATTTTCGAACCACAGGTGTTTCAAAATTAGGAGTTTTAGTAATTTCATGTAATTTAAAAATTGATTTGTTGCTTAACTGTTAATCTCAATGCTGCATTATTTGTATACATGTAGAGCAGATGAATGCTAATTATTGGAAATGCAAATCAATTGTTGATTGATGCTATACTTTTCGTACCACAGCTGTTTGAAAATTAGGAGTTTTAGTAATTTCATGTAATTTAAAAATTGATTTGTTGCTTAACTGTTAATCTCAATGCTGCATTCTTGTATACATGTAGAGCAGATGAATGCTAGTTATTGGAAATGCAAATCAATTGTTGATTGATGCTATAGTTTTCAAACCACAGCTGTTTCAAAATTAGGAGTTTTAGTAATTTCATGTAATTTAAAAATTGATTTGTTGCTTAACTGTTAATCTCAATGCTGCATTATTTGTATACATGTAGAGCAGATGAATGCTAATTATTGGAAATGCAAATCAATTGTTGATTGATGCTATACTTTTCGTACCACAGCTGTTTGAAAATTAGGAGTTTTAGTAATTTCATGTAATTTAAAATTTGATTTGTTGCTTAACTGTTAATCTCAATGCTGCATTATTTGTATACATGTAGAGCAGATGAATGCTAGTTATTGGAAATGCAAATCAATTGTTAATTGATGCTATAGTTTTCAAACCACAGCTGTTTCAAAATTAGGAGTTTTAGTAATTTCATGTAATTTAAAAATTGATTTGTTGCTTAACTGTTAATCTCAATGCTGCATTATTTGTATACATGTAGAGCAGATGAATGCTAGTTATTGGAAATGCAAATCAATTGTTAATTGATGCTATAGTTTTCAAACCACAGCTGTTTCAAAATTAGGAGTTTTAGTAATTTCATGTAATTTAAAAATTGATTTGTTGCTTAACTGTTAATCTCAATGCTGCATTATTTGTATACATGTAGAGCAGATGAATGCTAGTTATTGGAAATGCAAATCAATTGTTGATTGCTGCTATAGTTTTCGAACCACAGCTGTTTCAAAATTAGGATTTTTAGAACTAAATAGAACAAATAAGCATCGTTCAGTGTGCTAGTTTAAATTAATAGTGGGATTTATTGTTATAGTTATGAAGAGGACATCAATCATTTTAATAAGCCCCAGGTGCCGCAAAATCTTTTAGTACGCCACTGATCGTCACGTCCAGATATTATTTGTGCACGCGTTTTTTTCGGAATTTCCGAATGCATTGAAACTGCTCTTGGCATTGAAATTGCGGTCAAGGTTAATATCATTAGTGCACAATGTGCGTCCCAAATGCAACAATGCTCAGCAAAAAAATGCGTGTACGTGAGTGACTGCTTGACCTCGACAGCGCTTGAGCGTGTGAAGCCCGCCCAAGGCTCGCCAGCAACTCGTAAATCTCCCCGCAAAAGGTGTCCTAGGGACATGAGTGGGACAGTTCCATTACCAAAGGGGCCACACTTCGCCACCACCAAGAAGAACTTCGAAATTCGCTCCGGAACTGCTCAACTTCGAAAAATTCCGCCCATGCATCCAGAGACACTAAACTACTGAGGGGAGGCTTCAAACGACGAGGGATGTTTTTAAAAGGTAGGATTTTATCAAATTTCCATGAAAATGCCCGTTTCTGCTCTACAAATAAACGCTCGATACCATTAATTATTAATTGACGGAATCTTCCAATTATAGGTTATATAAAATTAACTTGGGTACGACCCATCGCACTTATGTATTAGTGTACATTCACACTGTTCTCTTTGCGATGTGATGCTGTAAAAATAAACACACGGGGACAAATATGAGCGTTCACATTGCGCACTAGTAGCGCACAATGTGAACGCTCATATTCGTCTCCGTGTGTTTGATTTTACAGCATCGCATAGCGAACAGCAAACAAGCGAACAGTATGAACGTACACTTGATGTGACCAAATATTTTGTAAGGCTTAGCGTTATTCGTTACATATGTACAAATTACATTACATATCAATTTGCAAATTAACAGTGGTACCAAATATTTTGCCTCATCGATACTAACAAATAACTGCAATGGTCGTGTCCAAACGAACATGCAAACTGCAAATTTATTAAATTGCGTACCTACAAAATTGCTTTAAACAATTCTTATCCAACATAATTTCTAACACCTTGTACCGACTTTGAAACCTTATGTTACTAATAAATTCATTTAAAATTAGTAGATTCATGTAAATACCATCAACATTACTTGCAAAATACTTACCACATTTTAGCAAAATAGCATTTATTAATTTTGTGTTACAAACGAAGTAACATTAAAACTTGATCATACATATTTGTAATGTCACCCTATTTTTTTTAGGAAAAACTAATTGCTTCGATGAATTGGTAAATGGAATACCATGCGTCCCGACAGTATTGCGACCTCCTCAGACTTCTGGCGCTGGTGATAACTTCATCGGACCCAATTTTGCAGCAACGATCTGCAAGACTGCCATCGGATTGTAAAGGTAGGAATTTTAATTTCTATTAACCACTACTAGTTATGAATAGCGCCGTGCAATATCTTGTCTCCAATTTCTAATTTCTAACACTTTGTACTTTCAGTAATCGATAAATTCATGCTAGTCTAATCAGAAAGTTGTATATTCCATTTTCTCACTTATTTAAATCAGAATCTTCCTCAAATTTGCAGAAGAATTGTATGTAAGTGTACTGTATACAAATCTGGCATGAAATATACAAAACATGAATTAATTAAATTTGCAGATATTTCAGTAATTGATAAATTGATGCTGGTCAAATCAGAAACTTATATATTCGATTTTCTTACCTATTTAAAGTAGAATCTTTCGCAAATCTGCAGAAGAATTTTATGCAGGTATACTGTATACAAATCAGGCTTGAAATATACAAAACATAAATTAGATAAATTTTCAGAAATTGATAATTTATGCTGGTCAAATCACAAAGTTATATATTCGATTTTCTCACCTATTTAAAGTAGAATCTTTCTCAAATTTGCAGAAGAATTGTATGAAAGTATACTGTATACAAATCTGGCTTGAAATATACAAAACATAAATTAGATAACTTTTCAGAAATTGATATTTCATGCTGGTCAAATCAGAAAGTTGTATATTCGATTTTCTCACATATTTAAAGTAGAATCTTCCTCAAATTTGCAGAAGAATTGTATGCAGGTATACTGTATACAAATCTGGCTTGAAATATACAAAACATAAATTAGATAAATTTTCAGAAATTGATAATTCATGTTGGTCAAATCAGAAACTTATATATTCGATTGAATCACATATTTAAACCACAATCTTCCTCAAATTTGCAGAAGAATTGTATGCAGGTATACTGCAAACAATTCCGGCATGAAATATACAAAAAATAAATTTAATAAATTTGCAGATATTTCAGTAATTGATAAATTCATGCTGGTCAAATCAGAAACTTAACTATCCGATTTTCTCACTTATTTAAAGCAGAATCTTCCTCAAATGTGCAGAAGAATTGTATGCATGTGTACTGTATACAAATCTGGCATGAAATATACAAAACAAGAATTAATTAAAATTGCAAAAATTTCAGAAATTGATAAATTCATGCTAGTCTAATCAGAAAATTGTATATTCGATTTTCTCACTTGTTTAAAGCAGAATCTTCCTCAAATTTGCAGAAGAATTGTATGCAAGTATACTGTCCACAAATCTGGCATGAAATATACAAAACATGAATTAATTAACATTGCAGATATTTCAGTAATTGATAAATTCATGCTGGTCAAATCAGAAAGTTATATTTTCGATTTTTTCACATATTTAAAGTAGAATCTTTCTCAAATTTGCAGATGAATTGAATGCAGGTATACTGTATACAAATCTGGCTTGAAATATACAAAACATCAATTGGATAAGTTTTCAGAAATTGATAATTTATGCTGGTCAAATCAGAAAGTTATATACTCGATTTTCTCACCTATTTAAAGTAGAATCTTCCTGAAATTTGCAGATGAATTGTATGCAGGTATACTGTATACAAATCTTGCTTCAAATATACAAAACCTAAATTAGATAAATTTTCAGAAATTGAGAATTCATTCTGGTCAAATCAGAAAGTTATATATTCGATTTTCTCACTTATTTAAAGTAGAATCTTCCTCAAATTTGCAGAAGAATTGTATGCAAGTATACTGTATAGAAATCTGGCATTCAATATACAAAACATGAATTAATTAAATTTGCAGATATTTCAGTAATTGATAAATTCATGCTGGTCAAATCAGAAAGTTATATTTTCGATTTTTTCACATATTTAAAGTAGAATCTTTCTCAAATTTGCAGATGAATTGAATGCAGGTATACTGTATACAAATCTGGCTTGAAATATACAAAACATCAATTGGATAAGTTTTCAGAAATTGATAATTCATGCTGGTCAAATCAGAAAGTTATATATTCGATTTTCTCACTTATTTAAAGCGGAATATTGGTAAAATTTTCAGAAGAATTGTATGTAACTATACTGTATACACATCTGGCATGAAATATACAAAACATGAATTAATTAAAATTGCAGAAATTTCAGTAATCGATAAATTCATGCTAGTCTAATCAGAAAGTTGTATATTCGATTTTCTCACTTATTTAAAGCAGAATCTTCCTCAAATTTGCAGAAGAATTGTATGCAAGTATACTGTATACAAATCTGGCATGAAATATACAAAACATGAATTTATTAAATTTGCAGTAATTGATAAATTCATGCTGGTCAAATCAGAAAGTTATATATTCGATTTTCTCACTTATTTAAAGCGGAATATTGGTAAAATTTTCAGAAGAATTGTATGTAACTATACTGTATACACATCTGGCATGAAATATACAAAACATGAATTAATTAAAATTGCAGAAATTTCAGTAATCGATAAATTCATGCTAGTCTAATCAGAAAGTTGTATATTCGATTTTCTCACTTATTTAAAGCAGAATCTTCCTCAAATTTGCAGAAGAATTGTATGCAAGTATACTGTATACAAATCTGGCATTCAATATACAAAACATGAATTAATTAAATTTGCAGATATTTCAGTAATTGATAAATTCATGCTGGTCAAATCAGAAAGTTATATATTCGATTTTATCACTTATTTAAAGCAGAATCTTCCTCAAATTTGCAGAAGAATTGTATGCAAGTATACTGTATACAAATCTGGCATGAAATATACAAAACATGAATTTATTAAATTTGCAGTAATTGATAAATTCATGCTGGTCAAATCAGAAAGTTATATATTCGATTTTCTCACTTATTTAAAGCGGAATATTGGTAAAATTTTCAGAAGAATTGTATGTAACTATACTGTATACACATCTGGCATGAAATATACAAAACATGAATTAATTAAAATTGCAGAAATTTCAGTAATCGATAAATTCATGCTAGTCTAATCAGAAAGTTGTATATTCGATTTTCTCACTTATTTAAAGCAGAATCTTTCTCAAATTTGCAGAAGAATTGTATGCAGATATACTATATACAAATCTGGCATGAAATATACAAACAAGAATTAGATAAATTTTCAGAAATTTCAGTAATTGATAATTCATGCTGGTCAAATCAGAAAGTTATATATTCGATTTTCTCACCTATTTAAAGTAGAATCTTCCTCAAATTTGCAGAAGAATTGTATGCAAATATTCTGTATAGAAATCTGACTTGCAATATACAAAACATAAATTAATTAAATTTGCAGATATTTTAGTAATTGATAAATTCATGCTGGTCTAATCAGAAAGTTGTATATTCGATTTTCTCACTTATTTAAAGCGGAATATTGGTAAAATTTTCAGAAGAATTGTATGTAACTATACTGTATACACATCTGGCATGAAATATACAAAACATGAATTAATTAAAATTGCAGAATTTTCAGTAATCGATAAATTCATGCTAGCCTAATCAGAAAGTTGTATATTCGATTTTCTCATTTATTTAAAGCACAATCTTCCTCAAATTTGCAGAAGAATTGTATGCAAGTATACTGTATACAAATCTGGCTTGAAATATACAAAACATGAATTAATTAAAATTGCAGAAATTTCAGTAATTGATAAAATCATGCTGGTCAAATCAGAAACTTAACTATTCGATTTTCTCACCTATTTAAAGTAGCATCTTTCGCAAATTTGCAGAAGAATTGTATGCATGTATACTGTATATAAATCAGTCTTGAAATATAGAAAACATAAATTAGATAAATTTTCACAAATTGAAAATTCATGCTAGTCTAATCAGAAAGTTATATATTCGATTTTCTCACTTATTTAAAGCAGAATCTTCCTCTAATTTGCAGAAGAATTGTATGCAAGTATACTGTATACAAATCTGGCTTGAAATATACAAAACATGAATTAATTAAAATTGCAGAAATTTCAGTAATTGATAAATTCATGCTGGTCAAATCATAAACTTAACTATTCGATTTTCTCACCTATTTAAAGTAGAATCTTTCTCAAATTTGCAGATGAATTGTATGCAGATATACTGTATACAAATCTGGCTTGAAATATACAAAACATAAATTAGATAAATTTTCAGAAATTTATCATTCATTCTGGTCAAATCACAAAGTTATATATTCGATTTTCTCACTTATTTAAAGCAGAATCTTCCTCAAATCTGCAGAAGAACTGTATGCAAGTATACTGTATACAAATCTGACATGAAATATACATATAATGAATTTAAATTTGCACAAATTTCAGTAATTGATAAATTAATGCTGGTATAATCAGAAAGTTGTATATTCGATTTTCTCACCTATTTAAAGTAGAATCTTTCTTAAATATGCAGATGTATATTTAGTTATACTAAGCTATAACCTTAGTTATACCAGTATACCTATTGTATACAGGTATACTGTATACAAATCTGGCTTGAAATATACAAAACATAAATTAGATAAATTTTCAGAAATTGTTAATTCATTTTGGTCAAATCAGAAAGTTATATATTCGTTTTTCTTATTTATTTAAAGCAGAATCTTCCTCAAATTTGAAGAATAATTGTATGCAAGTATACTGTATACATATCTGGCATGAAATATACAAAACATGAATTAATTAATTTTGCAGATATTTCAGTAATTGATAAATTCATGCTGGTCAAATCAGAAAGTTATATATTCGATTTTCTCACCTATTTAAAGTAGAATCTTTCTCAAATTTGCAGAAGAATTGTAAGCAGGTATACTGTATACAAAACTGGCTTGAAATATACAAAACATAAATTAGATAAATTTTCAGAAATTGATAATTCACTCTGGTTAAATCAGAAAGTTATATATTCGATTTTATGACTTATTTAAAGCAGAATCTTCCTCAAATTTGCAGAAGAATTGTATGCTGGTATACTGTTTACACATCTGACATGAAATATACAAAACATGAATTAATTAAAATTGCACACATTTCAGTAATTGATAAATCCATGCTAGTCTAATCAGAAAGTTGTATATTCGATTTTCTCACTTATGTAGAGCAAAATCTTGCTCAAATTTGCAGAAGAATTGTGTGCAGGTATACTGTATACAAATCTGGCTTGAAATATACAAAACATAAATTAGATAAATTTTCAGAAATTGATTATTCATGCTTGTCAAATCAGAAAGTTAAATATTCAATTTTCTCACTTATTTAAAGCAGAATCTTCCTCAAATTTGCAGAAGAATTGTATGCAAGTATACTGTATACAAATCCGGCATGAAATATACAAAACATGAATTTATTAAATTTGCAGTAATTGATAAATTCATGCTGGTCAAATCAGAAACTTAACTATTCGATTTTCTCACCTATTTAAAGTAGAATCTTTCGCAAATTTGCAGAAGAATTGTATGCAGGTATACTGTATACAAATCTGGCTTGAAATATACAAAACATAAATTAGATAAATTTTCAGGAATTGTCATCATGCTGGTCAAATCAGAAAGTTATATATTCGATTTTCTCACTTATTTAAAACAGAATCTTCCTCAAATTTGCAGAAGAATTGTATGCAGGTATACTGTATACAAATCTGGCATGAAATATACAAATCATGAATTAATTAAATTTGCAGATATTTCAGTAATTGATAAATTCATGCTGGTCAAATCAGAAACTTAACTATTCGATTTTCTCACCTATTTAAAGTAGAATCTTTCGCAAATTTGCAGAAGAATTGTATGCAGGTATACTGTATACAAATCTGGCTTGAAATATACAAAACATAAATTAGATAAATTTTCTGGAATTGTCATCATGCTTGTCAAATCAGAAAGTTAAATATTCAATTTTCTCACTTATTTAAAGCAGAATCTTCCTCAAATTTGCAGATGAATTGTATGCAGGTATACTGTATACAAATCTGGCTTGAAATATACAAAACATAAATTAGATAAATTTTCAGAATTTGATAATTCATGTTGGTCAAATCAGAAAGTTATATATTCGATTTTCTCACTTATTTAAAACAGAATCTTCCTCAAATTTGCAGAAGAATTGTATGCAGGTATACTGTATACAAATCTGGCATGAAATATACAAAACATGTATTAATTAAAATTGCAGAAATTTCAGTAATTGATAAATTCATGCTGGTCTAATCAGAAAGTTGTATATTCGATTTTCTCACTTATTTAAAGTAGAATCTTTCTCAAATTTGCAGATGAATTGTATGCAGGTATACTGTATACAAATCTGGCTTGAAATATACAAAACATTAATTAGATACATTTTCAGATATTAATTATTCATGCTGGTGAAATCTGAAAGTTATATATTCGATTTTCTCACTTATTTAAAGCAGAATCTTTCTCAAATTTGCAGAAGAATTGTATGCAGGTATACTGTATACATATCTGACATGAAATATACAAAACATAAGTTACAGAAATTTTCAGAAATTTCAGTAGTTGATAAATTCATGCTAGTCAAATCAGAAAGTTATATATTCGATTTTCTCACCTATTTAAAGCAGAATCTTTCTCAAATTTGCAGCTGAATTGTATGCAGGCATACTGTATACAAATCTGGCTTGAAATATACAGAACATAAATTAGATTAAATTTTCAGAAATTGATAATTCATTCTGGTCATATCAGAAAGTTATATATTCGTTTTTCTCACTTATTTAAAACAGAATCTTCCTCAAATTTGCAGAAGAATTGTATGCAAGTATACTGTATACAAATTTGGCATGACATATACAAAGCATGTATTCATTAAAATTGCAGACATTTCAGTAATTGATAAATTCATGCTAGTCTAATTAGAAAGTTGTATATTCGATTTTCTCACTTATTTAAAGCAGATCTTCCTCAAATTTGCAGAAGAATTGTATGCAAGTATACTGTATACAAATGTGGCTTGAAATATACCAAACTTAAATTAGATAAATTTTCAGAAATTGATAATTCATTCTGGTTAAATCGGAAAGTTACATATTCGATTTTATCATTTATTTAAAGCAGAATCTTCCTCAAATTTGCAGAAGAATTGTATGCAAGTATACTGTACACAAATCCGGCATGAAATATACAAAACATGAATTAATTAAAGTTGCAGAAATTTCAGTAATTGATAAATTCATGCTTGTCTAATTAGAAAGGTTTATATTCGATTTTCTCACTTATTTAAAGCAGAATCTGCCTCAAATTTGCAGAAGAATTGTATGCAACTATACTGTATACAAATCTGGAATGAAATATACCAAACATGAATTAATTAAAATTGCAGAAATTTCAGTAATTGATAAATTCATGCTGGTCAAATCAGAAACTTATATATTCGATTTTCTCACCTATTTATAGTATAATCTTTCGCATATTTGCAAAAGAATTGTATGCAGGTATACTGTATACAAATCTGGCTTGAAATATACAAAGCTTAAATTAGATAAATTTTCAGAAATTGATAATTCATGCTGGTCAAATCAGAAAGTTAAATATTGAATTTTCTTACTTATTTAAAGCAGAATCTTCTTCAAATTTGCAGAAGAATTGTATGCAAGTATACTGTATCCAAATCTGGCATTAAATATACAAAACATGAATTAATTAAAATTGCAGAAATTTCAGTAATTGATACATTCATGCTAGTCTAATCAGAAAGTTGTATATTCGATTTTCTCACTTATTTAAATCAGAATCTTCCTAAAATTTGCAGAAGAATTGTATGTAAGTACACTGTATACAAATCTGGCATGAAATATACAAAACATGAATTAATTAAAATTGCAGAAATTTTAGTGATTGATACATTCATGCTAGTCTAATCAGAAAGTTATATATTCGATTTTCTCACTTATTTAAAGCAGAATCTTCCTCATATTTGCTGAAGAATTGTATGCAAGTATACTGTATACAAATCAGGCATGAAATATACTAAACATAAATTAGATAAATTTTCAGAAATTGTTAATTCATGCTAGTCTAATCAATCAGAAAGTTGTATATTCGATTTTCTCACTAATTTAAAGCAGAATCTTCCTCAAATCTGCAGAAGTATTGTATGCAAGTATACTGTCCACAAATCTGGCATGAAATATACAAAACATGAATTAATTAAATTTGCAGATATTTCAGTAATTAATAAATTCATGCTGGTCAAATCAGAAAGTTATATATTCGATTTTCTCACTTATTTAAAGCAGAATCTTCCTCAAATTTGCAGAAGAATTGTATGCAGGTATACTGTATACAAATCTGGAATGAAATATACAAATCATGAATTAATTAAATTTGCACAAATTTCAGTAATTGATAAATTAATGCTTGTCTAATCAGAAAGTTGTATATTCGATTTTCTCACTTATTTAAAGCAGAATCTTCCTCAAATTTGCAGAAGAATTGTATTCAATTATACTGTATACAAATCTGGCTTGAAATATACAAAACATTAATTAGATCAGTTTTCAGATTTTAATTATTCATACTGGTGAAATCTGAAAGTTATATATTCGATTTTCTCACTTATTTCAAGCAGAATCTTCCTCAAATTTGTAGACCAATTGTATGCAAGTATGCTGTATACAAATCTGGCATGAAATATACAAAACATGAATTAATTAAAATTGCAGAAATTTCAGTAATTGATAAATTCATGTTGGTCAAATCAGAAAGTTATATATTCGATTTTCTTACCTATTTAAAGAAGAATCTTTCTAAAATTTGCAGAAGAATTGTATGCAGGTATACTGTATACAAATCAGGCATGAAATATACAAATCATGAATTAATAAAATTTGCAGATATTTCAGTAATTGATAAATTCTTGCTGGTCATATCAGAAACTTATATATTCGATTTTCTCACCTATTTATAGTAGAATCTACCTTAAATTTGGAGAAGAATTGTATGCAAGTATACTGTATACAAATAAGGCATGAAATATGCAAAACATGAATTAATTAAAATTGCAGAAATTTCAGTAATTGACAAATTCATGCTAGTCTAATGAGAAAGTTGTATATTCGATTTTCTCACTTATTTAAAGCAAAATCTTCCTCAAATTTTCAGAAGAATTGTATGCAGGTATACTGTATACAAATCTGGCTTGAAGTATACAAAACATATATTAGATAAATTTTCAGAAATTGATAATTCATGCTGGTCAAATCAGAATGTTATATATTCGATTTTGTCACTTATTATAGCAGAATCTTCCTCAAATTTGCAGAAGAATTGTATGCAAGTATACTGTATACAAATTTGGCATGAAATATACAAAACATGAATTAATTAAAATTGCAAAAAATTCATTAATTGATAAATTAATGCTAGTCTAATCAGAAACTTGTATATTCGATATTCTCACTTATTTAAAGCAGAATCTTCCTCAAATTTGCAGAAGAATTGTATGCAAGTATACTGTATACAAATCTGGCATGAAATATACAAAACATGAATTTATTAAATTTGCAACGGGCAAGCAATGCACAAACGAGCAATTACTAATTAATTAATTATTTTTTTATTAACAATATGCCGCTAATATAAGATTCCAATTTGCGCCCGTCGTATTAATTATTAATTCCCGCAGTATATATGAACGTTTTTTCTACACGTGTTAATTTTGCGTCGCCTTAGAACCTGGCATTCACTTTCGACATGAGATTATCGATAAGCGCACACAAAGCATTGTTAAAGAATTTTTGCAGCAAAAACATGCCTGCATGCGCTCGGCCACAGGCCAGGTCTGGACACGCTCGAGACCTTGAGTCGTCAGTGAATTGTTCTGCAGCTAACACACCACTGTGCGTTCCAGAAACATCCCCCGAATCCCGCAAAGGGCGCACCCCTGGACTTCAAGGGATGATCATTCGTCATCTGAGGGGGGGCCTGTGGTGACCACCAACAAGAACGAGTTCGAAATTCGCACTAGGGCCTCGTGGATCCCATCAACGCAACTGAAGCCGCCCACGCAAAGGTTCAATTGTCTTCAAAGGGCGATGATTAATCTCCAAAGGTAGAAATTTATTGATTTATCGGAAATCGCACGTTTCTACGCATCGGAAATTTCGAAGCGCAAAAAACGTACGATTTGGGTTTTCTTTAGGTGTCCCAAATTTCATGTGCAATATTCATCAAATTAGTTTTATATTAATTAATCATTATTGCATGAAATTCGGAACTACGCATTTAGCGATTTAATACCTGCACTTTCCATAGAAAATGTTTTGCGCTTCTCTGTATCCTCGATTTTATTTGTGTCTGTTCTATTTACAGCCCAAATTGAGCTGCATTTTATAAAATTATAACTTCAACACTTACAATGATTACATTTTACATACATTTTAACTTGTCAATAACTACAAACTTATTTCGAACGCTAATTATCAAACATAATTAACTCAAAATATAATACATACAGCTTAACACATTCGTAATACTTATATGAAAATACTTTTGTTATTTCAAACAAAACACTTGCAAATATTTTATGTATACCTAACTGAATTCAGACGATACTAATTTAATTTTCACTTCTGAAGTTCAACAAAATTAACGTTTCAATCAAAATTATTTCCATTTGTATCTATTTTTAATATTTGTATTCATTTCCATTATTACTAATTTTAGAAAAACAAGAGCAAACACCTTTCCCAGAGCGATAAATGAATCAACTGTTACGGCTATGTGAATTTGTCTACATGCTGTGTAACACCCCCCCAGGATTGTGCCTGGTGGTGGCTTTACCGAAGGAACCTACGCTTCTCAGTTTTGCAAATCGCCAAAGGAATTTCAAGGTAGGAATTTTTATACTTTATCTAGTTACGAATAATGTTGATATTTCAGAAATTTTTTGTGTTACAAATAATTTGTTTTATATTGACCAACATTATTCAAAACTATGAATTCGTTTGTTGATATTTTCAATCTGCTTGTAAACTTTATTTATATACAAATGAAACTAAATTGAACACGATAATCAGGTAAAATATGTTGGCAGTAACGTATACGTTACTTGACAGAATCACATTCGAATATCAGATGCATCTATATCATCAAAACATCTGACATTCAAATGTGATGCCGTCAATTAACTTACACGTTACTGCTAACGTAGTTTGATATGCAATATACCGGATCAACGCTTGATACTTTTTATTGTGCACATAATGAACAAATGTTCCAATATTTCAGAAAAACAACAAACACCATCGTTGATTTCATGGATCGACTGTTACAACTCAGATCCGGCATGAATTTGTGCACCTGGCGGACAACAGCAACTCCGATGGCTTCCCTGGACCAATCCCTTCACAGTTTTGCAAATCATCGGAAGAATTATAAGGTAGGAATTTTTATATTTCTAACATCTAGTTATGAATAATGTTAATATTTCACAAGTTTTCTGTATTGCAAATAGTTTGCTTTCTATTGACCAACATTATTCAAAACTAATATTTAGTGTGTTGATATTTTCAATCTTATGTTCTTAATATGAATAACATTATTGGTGCTAAAGTTTTTCTTGATTAAAAATAACTTTGTACTATAATTACTAAAATTATTCAAAATTGGTAAATTTCAGTAACTGATAATTTATTTATACTCGTCACACCGGGAAGTTATAGATTCAATTTTCTCACCTATTTAAAACTGAATCTTCAATCTTGAAACTGAAGTCAATTTTGCCGATGAATTGTATGCAGGTATACTGTATACAAGTCTGGCATAAAATATACAAAACATGAATTAGATAAATTTTCAGAAACTTCAGTAATTCATAATTCATAGTGCTCAAATCAGAAAGTGTCTGTTTCGATTTTCTCACTTATTTTACGGAATCTTTGTCATATTTGACAAAAAAACAAACACAAATAAATAAATTTTAGAAATATACTTATTTGTGTATTTTTAATATTATACCAACAAAATTAGTGGCTTAACCATAATTATTTTGATTTGTGTCCATTATAACCACTAAAATATTAATATATTTCAGGAAAACAACAAACGCCTTCGTTGATTTGTCACACCGACTGCACTCGCAACGCAGAATTGGCATGAATTTGTGCACCAGACGGAGAAGAGCGACTCCGATGGCTTCACTGATCGAATCACTTCACAGAATTGCAAATCGTCGGATGAATTATAAGGTAGGAATTTTTATAATTATCACTTTTAGTTATGAATAATGTTAATATTTCACAAGTTTTCTGTATTGCAAATTATTTGTTTTCTATTAACCAACATTATTCAAAACTGAAAATTAGTGCGCCTATATTTTCAATCTTCTTATGTTCTTAGCACAAATAACGTTATTAGTATTGTTATTTGAGTTGAGGGTGTATTTGTCGATATATATATTTGATTTTCTCTCTTATTTAAAGCAGAATTTTCCTCAAATTTGCAGAGGAATTGTATGCAAGTATGCTGTATACAAATATGTCATGAAATATACAAAACATAAATTAAATAAATTACCAGAAACTTCAGTAATTCATAATTCATGCTGGTCATATTTGAAAGTTATATATTCGATTTTTTCACTTATTAAATCACAATTTTTTTGAAATTTACAGAAGAACTGTCTGCAGGTTTACTGTATACAAATGTGGCATATAATTTTCAAAATATCCATTAGATAAATATTCAGAAATTTCAGTGACTGATAACTTACACTGGTTAACTTAGAAAGTTAATAACTCAATTTTCTCACTTATTTAAGACATACTCGTGGTCAAATTTTGAGAGGTTTTGTATTCAGACATACTGTACACAGATCTGGCATAAATTTTTCAAAATATCCTTTAGATAAATTTTCAATAATTTCAGTGACTGATATCTGTTAATTAATATGCAATAAATACATTTTCAGAAATTTCAGTATTGACTAATTCATACTTGTCATTGCATAAAGTTATAGTGTCAATTTTCTCACTTATTTAATACTGAAACTTTCTCAAATTTTCATGAGAATTAGCTTCAGGAATACTGAACAGATATCTGTTAATTAATATGCAATAAATAAATTTTCAGAAATTTCAGTATTGACTAAGTCATACTTGTCATTGCATAAAGATATAGTGTCAATTTTCTCACTTATTTAATACTGAAACTTTCTCAAATTTTCATGAGAATTAGCTTCAGGAATACTGAACAGATATCTGTTAATTAATATGCAATAAATACATTTTCAGAAATTTCAGTATTGACTAATTCATACTTGTCATTGCATAAAGTATAGTGTCAATTTTCTCACTTATTTAATACTGAAACTTTGTCAAATTTTCATGAGAATTAGCTTCAGGAATACTGAACAGATATCTGTTAATTAATATGCAATAAATACATTTTCAGAAATTTCAGTATTGACTAATTCATACTTGTCATTGCATAAAGTTATAGTGTCAATTTTCTCACTTATTTAATACTGAAACTTTCTCAAATTTTCATGAGAATTAGCTTCAGGAATACTGAACAGATATCTGTTAATTAATATGCAATAAATACATTTTCAGAAATTTCAGTATTGACTAATTCATACTTGTCATTGCATAAAGTTATAGTGTCACTTTTCTCACTTATTTAATACTGAAACTTTGTCAAATTTTCATGAAAGTTAGCTTCAGGAATACTGAACAGATATCTGTTAATTAATATGCAATAAATAAATTTTCAGAAATTTCAGTATAGACTAATTCATACTTGTCATTGCATAAAGTTATAGTGTCAATTTTCTCACTTATTTAATACTGAAACTTTGTCAAATTTTCATGAGAATTAGCTTCAGGAATACTGAACAGATATCTGTTAATTAATATGCAATAAATAAATTTTCAGAAATTTCAGTATAGACTAATTCATACTTGTCATTGCATAAAGTTATAGTGTCAATTTTCTCACTTATTTAATACTGAAACTTTGTCAAATTTTCATGAGAATTAGCTTCAGGAATACTGAACAGATATCTGTTAATTAATATGCAATAAATACATTTTCAGAAATTTCAGTATTGACTAATTCATACTTGTCATTGCATAAAGTTATAGTGTCAATTTTCTCACTTATTTAATACTGAAACTTTCTCAATTTTTTATGAGAATTAGCTTCAGGAATACTGAACAGATATCTGTTAATTAATATGCAATAAATAAATTTTCAGAAATTTCAGTATTGACTTATTCATACTTGTCATTGCATAAAGTTATAGTGTCAATTTTCTCACTTATTTAATACTGAAACTTTGTCAAATTTTCATGAGAATTAGCTTCAGGAATACTGAACAGATATCTGTTAATTAATATGCATTAAATAAATTTTCAGAAATTTCAGTATTAACTAATTGCATAAAGTTATAGTGTTGATTTTCTCACTTATTTAATACTGAAACTTTGCCAAATTTTCATGAGAATTAGCTTCAGGAATACTGAAAAGATATCTGTTAATTAATATGCAATAAATAAATTTTCAGAAATTTCAGTATTGACTTATTCATACTTGTCATTGCATAAAGTTATAGTGTCAATTTTCTCACTTATTTAATACTGAAACTTTCTCAAATTTTTATGAGAATTAGCTTCAGGAATACTGAACAGATATCTGTTAATTAATATGCAATACATAAATTTTCAGAAATTTCAGTATTGACTAATTCATACTTGTGATTGCCTAAAGTTATAGTGTCAATTTTCTCACTTATTTAATACTGAAACTTTCTTAAATTTTCATGAGAATTAGCTTCAGGAATACTGAACAGATATCTGTTAATTAATATGCAATAAATACATTTTCAGAAATTTCAGTATTGACTAATTCATACTTGTCATTGCATAAAGTATAGTGTCAATTTTCTCACTTATTTAATACTGAAACTTTGTCAAATTTTCATGAGAATTAGCTTCAGGAATACTGAACAGATATCTGTTAATTAATATGCAATAAATACATTTTCAGAAATTTCAGTATAGACTAATTCATACTTGTCATTGCATAAAGTTATAGTGTCAATTTTCTCACTTATTTAATACTGAAACTTTGTCAAATTTTCATGAGAATTAGCTTCAGGAATACTGAACAGATATCTGTTAATTAATATGCAATAAATAAATTTTCAGAAATTTCAGTATTGACTAATTCATACTTGTCATTGCATAAAGTTATAGTGTCAATTTTCTCACTTATTTAATACTGAAACTTTGTGAAATTTTCATGAGAATTAGCTTCAGGAATACTGAACAGATATCTGTTAATTAATATGCAATAAATAAATTTTCAGAAATTTCAGTATAGACTAATTCATACTTGTCATTGCATAAAGTTATAGTGTCAATTGTCTCACTTATTTAATACTGAAACTTTGTCAAATTTTCATGAGAATTAGCTTCAGGAATACTGAACAGATATCTGTTAATTAATATGCAATAAATAAATTTTCAGAAATTTCAGTATAGACTAATTCATACTTGTCATTGCATAAAGTTATAGTGTCAATTTTCTCACTTATTTAATACTGAAACTTTGTCAAATTTTCATGAGAATTAGCGTCAGGAATACTGAACAGATATCTGTTAATTAATATGCAATAAATAAATTTTCAGAAATTTCAGTATTGACTAATTCATACTTGTCATTGCATAAAGTTATAGTGTCAATTTTCTCACTTATTTAATACTGAAACTTTCTCAAATTTTCATGAGAATTAGCTTCAGGAATACTGAACAGATATCTGTTAATTAATATGCAATAAATAAATTTTCAGAAATTTCAGTATTGACTAATTCATACTTGTCATTGCATAAAGTTATAGTGTCAATTTTCTCACTAATTTAATACTGAAACTTTCTCAAATTTTCATGAGATTTAGCTTCAGGAATACTGAACAGATATCTGTTAATTAATATGCAATAAATAAATTTTCAGAAATTTCAGTATAGATTAATTCATACTTGTCATTGCATAAAGTTATAGTGTCAATTTTCTCACTTATTTAATACTGAAACTTTGTCAAATTTTCATGAGAATTAGCTTCAGGAATACTGAACAGATATCTGTTAATTAATATGCAATAAATAAATTTTCAGAAATTTCAGTATTGATTAATTCATAGTTGTCATTGCATAAAGTTATAGTGTCAATTTTCTCACTTATTTAATACTGAAACTTTGTCAAATTTTCATGAGAATTGGCTTCAGGAATACTGAACAGATATCTGTTAATTAATATGCAATAAATAAATTTTCAGAAATTTCAGTATTGACTAATTCATACTTGTCATTGCATAAAGTTATAGTGTCAATTGTCTCACTTATTTAATACTGAAACTTTGTCAAATTTTCATGAGAATTAGCTTCAGGAATACTTAACAGATATCTGTTAATTAATATGCAATAAATAAATTTTCAGAAACTTCAGTATTGACTAATTCATACTTGTCATTGCATAAAGTTATAGTGTCAATTTTCTCACTTATTTAATACTGAAACTTGGTCAAATTTTCATGAAAGTTTGCTTCAGGAATACTGAACAGATATCTGTTAATTAATATGCAATAAATACATTTTCAGAAGTTTCAGTATTGACTAATTCATACTTGTCATTGCATAAAGTTATAGTGTCAATTTTCTCACTTATTTAATACTGAAACTTGGTCAAATTTTCATGAAAGTTAGCTTCAGGAATACTGAACAGATATCTGTTAATTAATATGCAATAAATACATTTTCAGAAATTTCAGTATTGACTAATTCATACTTGTACTTGCATAAAGTTATAGTGTCAATTTTCTCACTTATTTAATACTGAAACTTTCTCAAATTTTCATTTTCATTTCAGAATTAGCTTCAGGAATACTGAACAGATATCTGTTAATTAATATGCAATAAATAAATTTTCAGAAATTTCAGTATTGACTAATTCATACTGGTCATTGCATAAAGTTATAGTGTCAATTTTCTCACTTATTTAATACTGAAACTTTGTCAAATTTTCATGAGAATTGGCTTCAGGAATACTGAACAGATATCTGTTAATTAATATGCAATAAATATATTTTCAGAAATTTCAGTATTGACTAATTCATACTTTTCATTGCATAAAGTTATAGTGTCAATTGTCTCACTTATTTAATACTGAAACTTTGTCAAATTTTCATGAGAATTAGCTTCAGGAATACTTAACAGATATCTGTTAATTAATATGCAATAAATAAATTTTCAGAAATTTCAGTATTGACTAATTCATACTTGTCATTGCATAAAGTTATAGTGTCAATTTTCTCACTTATTTAATACTTGAAACTTTCTCAAATTTTCATGAGAATTAGCTTCAGGAATACTGAACAGATATCTGTTAATTAATATGCAATAAATAAATTTTCAGAAATTTCAGTATAGACTAATTCATACTTGTCATTGCATAAAGTTATAGTGTCAATTTTCTCACTTATTTAATACTGAAACTTTGTCAAATTTTCATGAGAATTAGCTTCAGGAATACTGAACAGATATCTGTTAATTAATATGCAATAAATACATTTTCAGAAATTTCAGTATTGACTAATTCATACTTGTCATTGCATAAAGTTATAGTGTCAATTTTCTCACTTATTTAATACTGAAACTTGGTCAAATTTTCATGAAAGTTAGCTTCAGGAATACTGAACAGATATCTGTTAATTAATATGCAATAAATACATTTTCAGAAATTTCAGTATTGACTAATTCATACTTGTCATTGCATAAAGTTATAGTGTCAATTTTCTCACTTATTTAATACTGAAACTTTCTCAAATTTTCATGAGAATTAGCTTCAGGAATACTGAACAGATATCTGTTAATTAATATGCAATAAATAAATTTTCAGAAATTTCAGTATTGACTAAGTCATACTTGTCATTGCATAAAGATATAGTGTCAATTTTCTCACTTATTTAATACTGAAACTTTCTCAAATTTTCATGAGAATTAGCTTCAGGAATACTGAACAGATATCTGTTAATTAATATGCAATAAATACATTTTCAGAAATTTCAGTATTGACTAATTCATACTTGTCATTGCATAAAGTATAGTGTCAATTTTCTCACTTATTTAATACTGAAACTTTGTCAAATTTTCATGAGAATTAGCTTCAGGAATACTGAACAGATATCTGTTAATTAATATGCAATAAATACATTTTCAGAAATTTCAGTATTGACTAATTCATACTTGTCATTGCATAAAGTTATAGTGTCAATTTTCTCACTTATTTAATACTGAAACTTTCTCAAATTTTCATGAGAATTAGCTTCAGGAATACTGAACAGATATCTGTTAATTAATATGCAATAAATAAATTTTCAGAAATTTCAGTATTGACTAAGTCATACTTGTCATTGCATAAAGTTATAGTGTCAATTTTCTCACTTATTTAATACTGAAACTTTCTCAAAATTTCATGAGAATTAGCTTCAGGAATACTGAACAGATATCTGTTAATTAATATGCAATAAATACATTTTCAGAAATTTCAGTATTGACTAATTCATACTTGTCATTGCATAAAGTTATAGTGTCAATTTTCTCACTTATTTAATACTGAAACTTTCTCAAATTTTCATGAGAATTAGCTTCAGGAATACTGAACAGATATCTGTTAATTAATATGCAATAAATACATTTTCAGAAATTTCAGTATTGACTAATTCATACTTGTCATTGCATAAAGTTATAGTGTCAATTTTCTCACTTATTTAATACTGAAACTTGGTCAAATTTTCATGAGAATTAGCTTCAGGAATACTGAACAGATATCTGTTAATTAATATGCAATAAATACATTTTCAGAAATTTCAGTATTGACTAATTCATACTTGTCATTGCATAAAGTTATAGTGTCAATTTTCTCACTTATTTAATACTGAAACTTGGTCAAATTTTCATGAAAGTTAGCTTCAGGAATACTGAACAGATATCTGTTAATTAATATGCAATAAATACATTTTCAGAAATTTCAGTATTGACTAATTCATACTTGTCATTGCATAAAGTTATAGTGTCAATTTTCTCACTTATTTAATACTGAAACTTTCTCAAATTTTCATGAGAATTAGCTTCAGGAATACTGAACAGATATCTGTTAATTAATATGCAATAAATAAATTTTCAGAAATTTCAGTATAGACTAATTCATACTTGTCATTGCATAAAGTTATAGTGTCAATTTTCTCACTTATTTAATACTGAAACTTTGTCAAATTTTCATGAGAATTAGCTTCAGGAATACTGAACAGATATCTGTTAATTAATATGCAATAAATACATTTTCAGAAATTTCAGTATTGACTAATTCATACTTGTCATTGCATAAAGTTATAGTGTCAATTTTCTCACTTATTTAATACTGAAACTTGGTCAAATTTTCATGAGAATTAGCTTCAGGAATACTGAACAGATATCTGTTAATTAATATGCAATAAATACATTTTCAGAAATTTCAGTATTGACTAATTCATACTTGTCATTGCATAAAGTTATAGTGTCAATTTTCTCACTTATTTAATACTGAAACTTGGTCAAATTTTCATGAGAATTAGCTTCAGGAATACTGAACAGATATCTGTTAATTAATATGCAATAAATACATTTTCAGAAATTTCAGTATTGACTAATTCATACTTGTCATTGCATAAAGTTATAGTGTCAATTTTCTCACTTATTTAATACTGAAACTTGGTCAAATTTTCATGAGAATTAGCTTCAGGAATACTGAACAGATATCTGTTAATTAATATGCAATAAATACATTTTCAGAAATTTCAGTATTGACTAATTCATACTTGTCATTGCATAAAGTTATAGTGTCAATTTTCTCACTTATTTAATACTGAAACTTGGTCAAATTTTCATGAAAGTTAGCTTCAGGAATACTGAACAGATATCTGTTAATTAATATGCAATAAATACATTTTCAGAAATTTCAGTATTGACTAATTCATACTTGTCATTGCATAAAGTTATAGTGTCAATTTTCTCACTTATTTAATACTGAAACTTTCTCAAATTTTCATGAGAATTAGCTTCAGGAATACTGAACAGATATCTGTTAATTAATATGCAATAAATAAATTTTCAGAAATTTCAGTATAGACTAATTCATACTTGTCATTGCATAAAGTTATAGTGTCAATTTTCTCACTTATTTAATACTGAAACTTTGTCAAATTTTCATGAGAATTAGCTTCAGGAATACTGAACAGATATCTGTTAATTAATATGCAATAAATACATTTTCAGAAATTTCAGTATTGACTAATTCATACTTGTCATTGCATAAAGTTATAGTGTCAATTTTCTCACTTATTTAATACTGAAACTTGGTCAAATTTTCATGAAAGTTAGCTTCAGGAATACTGAACAGATATCTGTTAATTAATATGCAATAAATACATTTTCAGAAATTTCAGTATTGACTAATTCATACTTGTCATTGCATAAAGTTATAGTGTCAATTTTCTCACTTATTTAATACTGAAACTTTCTCAAATTTTCATGAGAATTAGCTTCAGGAATACTGAACAGATATCTGTTAATTAATATGCAATAAATAAATTTTCAGAAATTTCAGTATTGACTAAGTCATACTTGTCATTGCATAAAGATATAGTGTCAATTTTCTCACTTATTTAATACTGAAACTTTCTCAAATTTTCATGAGAATTAGCTTCAGGAATACTGAACAGATATCTGTTAATTAATATGCAATAAATAAATTTTCAGAAATTTCAGTATTGACTAAGTCATACTTGTCATTGCATAAAGTTATAGTGTCAATTTTCTCACTTATTTAATACTGAAACTTTCTCAAAATTTCATGAGAATTAGCTTCAGGAATACTGAACAGATATCTGTTAATTAATATGCAATAAATACATTTTCAGAAATTTCAGTATTGACTAATTCATACTTGTCATTGCATAAAGTTATAGTGTCAATTTTCTCACTTATTTAATACTGAAACTTTCTCAAATTTTCATGAGAATTAGCTTCAGGAATACTGAACAGATATCTGTTAATTAATATGCAATAAATACATTTTCAGAAATTTCAGTATTGACTAATTCATACTTGTCATTGCATAAAGTTATAGTGTCAATTTTCTCACTTATTTAATACTGAAACTTTGTCAAATTTTCATGAGAATTAGCTTCAGGAATACTGAACAGATATCTGTTAATTAATATGCAATAAATAAATTTTCAGAAATTTCAGTATAGACTAATTCATACTTGTCATTGCATAAAGTTATAGTGTCAATTTTCTCACTTATTTAATACTGAAACTTTGTCAAATTTTCATGAGAATTAGCTTCAGGAATACTGAACAGATATCTGTTAATTAATATGCAATAAATACATTTTCAGAAATTTCAGTATTGACTAATTCATACTTGTCATTGCATAAAGTTATAGTGTCAATTTTCTCACTTATTTAATACTGAAACTTTCTCAATTTTTTATGAGAATTAGCTTCAGGAATACTGAACAGATATCTGTTAATTAATATGCAATAAATAAATTTTCAGAAATTTCAGTATTGACTTATTCATACTTGTCATTGCATAAAGTTATAGTGTCAATTTTCTCACTTATTTAATACTGAAACTTTGTCAAATTTTCATGAGAATTAGCTTCAGGAATACTGAACAGATATCTGTTAATTAATATGCATTAAATAAATTTTCAGAAATTTCAGTATTAACTAATTGCATAAAGTTATAGTGTTGATTTTCTCACTTATTTAATACTGAAACTTTGCCAAATTTTCATGAGAATTAGCTTCAGGAATACTGAAAAGATATCTGTTAATTAATATGCAATAAATAAATTTTCAGAAATTTCAGTATTGACTTATTCATACTTGTCATTGCATAAAGTTATAGTGTCAATTTTCTCACTTATTTAATACTGAAACTTTCTCAAATTTTTATGAGAATTAGCTTCAGGAATACTGAACAGATATCTGTTAATTAATATGCAATAAATAAATTTTCAGAAATTTCAGTATTGACTAATTCATACTTGTGATTGCCTAAAGTTATAGTGTCAATTTTCTCACTTATTTAATACTGAAACTTTCTTAAATTTTCATGAGAATTAGCTTCAGGAATACTGAACAGATATCTGTTAATTAATATGCAATAAATACATTTTCAGAAATTTCAGTATTGACTAATTCATACTTGTCATTGCATAAAGTATAGTGTCAATTTTCTCACTTATTTAATACTGAAACTTTGTCAAATTTTCATGAGAATTAGCTTCAGGAATACTGAACAGATATCTGTTAATTAATATGCAATAAATAAATTTTCAGAAATTTCAGTATTGATTAATTCATAGTTGTCATTGCATAAAGTTATAGTGTCAATTTTCTCACTTATTTAATACTGAAACTTTGTCAAATTTTCATGAGAATTAGCTTCAGGAATACTGAACAGATATCTGTTAATTAATATGCAATAAATAAATTTTCAGAAATTTCAGTATAGACTAATTCATACTTGTCATTGCATAAAGTTATAGTGTCATTTGTCTCACTTATTTAATACTGAAACTTTGTCAAATTTTCATGAGAATTAGCTTCAGGAATACTGAACAGATATCTGTTAATTAATATGCAATAAATAAATTTTCAGAAATTTCAGTATAGACTAATTCATACTTGTCATTGCATAAAGTTATAGTGTCAATTTTCTCACTTATTTAATACTGAAACTTTGTCAAATTTTCATGAGAATTAGCTTCAGGAATACTGAACAGATATCTGTTAATTAATATGCAATAAATAAATTTTCAGAAATTTCAGTATTGACTAATTCATACTTGTCATTGCATAAAGTTATAGTGTCAATTTTCTCACTTATTTAATACTGAAACTTTGTCAAATTTTCATGAGAATTAGCTTCAGGAATACTGAACAGATATCTGTTAATTAATATGCAATAAATAAATTTTCAGAAATTTCAGTATTGACTAATTCATACTTGTCATTGCATAAAGTTATAGTGTCAATTTTCTCACTTATTTAATACTGAAACTTTGTCAAATTTTCATGAGAATTAGCTTCAGGAATACTGAACAGATATCTGTTAATTAATATGCAATAAATAAATTTTCAGAAATTTCAGTATAGACTAATTCATACTTGTCATTGCATAAAGTTATAGTGTCAATTGTCTCACTTATTTAATACTGAAACTTTGTCAAATTTTCATGAGAATTAGCTTCAGGAATACTGAACAGATATCTGTTAATTAATATGCAATAAATAAATTTTCAGAAATTTAAGTATAGACTAATTCATACTTGTCATTGCATAAAGTTATAGTGTCAATTTTCTCACTTATTTAATACTGAAACTTTGTCAAATTTTCATGAGAATTAGCTTCAGGAACACTGAACAGATATCTGTTAATTAATATGCAATAAATAAATTTTCAGAAATTTCAGTATTGACTAATTCATACTTGTCATTGCATAAAGTTATAGTGTCAATTTTCTCACTTATTTAATACTGAAACTTTGTCAAATTTTCATGAGAATTAGCTTCAGGAATACTGAACAGATATCTGTTAATTAATATGCAATAAATAAATTTTCAGAAATTTCAGTATTGACTAATTCATACTTGTCATTGCATAAAGTTATAGTGTCAATTTTCTCACTAATTTAATACTGAAACTTTCTCAAATTTTCATGAGATTTAGCTTCAGGAATACTGAACAGATATCTGTTAATTAATATGCAATAAATAAATTTTCAGAAATTTCAGTATAGATTAATTCATACTTGTCATTGCATAAAGTTATAGTGTCAATTTTCTCACTTATTTAATACTGAAACTTTGTCAAATTTTCATGAGAATTAGCTTCAGGAATACTGCACAGATATCTGTTAATTAATATGCAATAAATAAATTTTCAGAAATTTCAGTATTGATTAATTCATAGTTGTCATTGCATAAAGTTATAGTGTCAATTTTCTCACTTATTTAATACTGAAACTTTGTCAAATTTTCATGAGAATTGGCTTCAGGAATACTGAACAGATATCTGTTAATTAATATGCAATAAATAAATTTTCAGAAATTTCAGTATTGACTAATTCATACTTGTCATTGCATAAAGTTATAGTGTCAATTGTCTCACTTATTTAATACTGAAACTTTGTCAAATTTTCATGAGAATTAGCTTCAGGAATACTTAACAGATATCTGTTAATTAATATGCAATAAATAAATTTTCAGAAACTTCAGTATTGACTAATTCATACTTGTCATTGCATAAAGTTATAGTGTCAATTTTCTCACTTATTTAATACTGAAACTTGGTCAAATTTTCATGAAAGTTAGCTTCAGGAATACTGAACAGATATCTGTTAATTAATATGCAATAAATACATTTTCAGAAATTTCAGTATTGACTAATTCATACTTGTCATTGCATAAAGTTATAGTGTCAATTTTCTCACTTATTTAATACTGAAACTTGGTCAAATTTTCATGAAAGTTAGCTTCAGGAATACTGAACAGATATCTGTTAATTAATATGCAATAAATAAATTTTCAGAAATTTCAGTATAGACTAATTCATACTTGTCATTACATAAAGTTATAGTGTCATTTTTCTCACTTATTTAATACTGAAACTTTGTCAAATTTTCATGAGAATTAGCTACAGGAATACTGAACAGATATCTGTTAATTAATATGCAATAAATAAATTTTCAGAAATTTCAGTATTGACTAATTCATACTTGTCGTTGCATAAAGTTATAGTGTCAATTTTCTCACTTATTTAATACTGAAACTTTCTCAAATTTTCATGAGAATTAGCTTCAGGAATACTGAACAGATATCTGTTAATTAATATGCAATAAATAAATTTTCAGAAATTTCAGTATTGACTAATTCATACTTGTCATTGCATAAAGTTATAGTGTCAATTTTCTCACTTATTTAATACTGAAACTTTCTCAAATTTTCTTGAGAATTAGCTTCAGGAATACTGAACAGATATCTGTTAATTAATATGCAATAAATAAATTTTCAGAAATTTCAGTATTGACTAATTCATACTTGTCATTGCATAAAGTTATAGTGTCAATTTTCTCACTTATTTAATACTGAAACTTGGTCAAATTTTCATGAAAGTTAGCTTCAGGAATACTGAACAGATATCTGTTAATTAATATGCAATAAATACATTTTCAGAAATTTCAGTATTGACTAATTCATACTTGTCATTGCATAAAGTTATAGTGTCAATTTTCTCACTTATTTAATACTGAAACTTTCTCAAATTTTCATGAGAATTAGCTTCAGGAATACTGAACAGATATCTGTTAATTAATATGCAATAAATAAATTTTCAGAAATTTCAGTATTGTCTAATTCATACTTGTCATTGCATAAAGTTATAGTGTCAATTTTCTCACTTATTTAATACTGAAACTTTGTCAAATTTTCATGAGAATTGGCTTCAGGAATACTGAACAGATATCTGTTAATTAATATGCAATAAATAAATTTTCAGAAATTTCAGTATTGACTAATTCATACTTGTCATTGTATAAAGTTATAGTGTCAATTGTCTCACTTATTTAATACTGAAACTTTCTCAAATTTTCATGAGAATTAGCTTCAGGAATACTGAACAGATATCTGTTAATTAATATGCAATAAATAAATTTTCAGAAATTTCAGTATTGACTAATTCATACTTGTCATTGCATAAAGTTATAGTGTCAATTTTCTCACTTATTTAATACTGAAACTTGGTCAAATTTTCATGAAAGTTAGCTTCAGGAATACTGAACAGATATCTGTTAATTAATATGCAATAAATACATTTTCAGAAATTTCAGTATTGACTAATTCATACTTGTCATTGCATAAAGTTATAGTGTCAATTTTCTCACTTATTTAATACTGAAACTTTCTCAAATTTTCATGAGAATTAGCTTCAGGAATACTGAACAGATATCTGTTAATTAATATGCAATAAATAAATTTTCAGAAATTTCAGTATTGTCTAATTCATACTTGTCATTGCATAAAGTTATAGTGTCAATTTTCTCACTTATTTAATACTGAAACTTTGTCAAATTTTCATGAGAATTGGCTTCAGGAATACTGAACAGATATCTGTTAATTAATATGCAATAAATAAATTTTCAGAAATTTCAGTATTGACTAATTCATACTTGTCATTGTATAAAGTTATAGTGTCAATTGTCTCACTTATTTAATACTGAAACTTTGTCAAATTTTCATGAGAATTAGCTTCAGGAATACTTAACAGATATCTGTTAATTAATATGCAATAAATAAATTTTCAGAAATTTCAGTATTGACTAATTCATACTTGTCATTGTATAAAGTTATAGTGTCAATTTTCTCACTTATTTAATACTGAAACTTGGTCAAATTTTCATGAAAGTTAGCTTCAGGAATACTGAACAGATATCTGTTAATTAATATGCAATAAATACATTTTCAGAAATTTCAGTATTGACTAATTCATACTTGTCATTGCATAAAGTTATAGTGTCAATTTTCTCACTTATTTAATACTGAAACTTGGTCAAATTTTCATGAAAGTTAGCTTCAGGAATACTGAACAGATATCTGTTAATTAATATGCAATAAATACATTTTCAGAAATTTCAGTATTGACTAATTCATACTTGTCATTGCATAAAGTTATAGTGTCAATTTTCTCACTTATTTAATACTGAAACTTGGTCAAATTTTCATGAAAGTTAGCTTCAGGAATACTGAACAGATATCTGTTAATTAATATGCAATAAATACATTTTCAGAAATTTCAGTATTGACTAATTCATACTTGTCATTGCATAAAGTTATAGTGTCAATTTTCTCACTTATTTAATACTGAAACTTTCTCAAATTTTCATGAGAATTAGCTTCAGGAATACTGAACAGATATCTGTTAATTAATATGCAATAAATAAATTTTCAGAAATTTCAGTATTGTCTAATTCATACTTGTCATTGCATAAAGTTATAGTGTCAATTTTCTCACTTATTTAATACTGAAACTTTGTCAAATTTTCATGAGAATTGGCTTCAGGAATACTGAACAGATATCTGTTAATTAATATGCAATAAATAAATTTTCAGAAATTTCAGTATTGACTAATTCATACTTGTCATTGTATAAAGTTATAGTGTCAATTGTCTCACTTATTTAATACTGAAACTTTGTCAAATTTTCATGAGAATTAGCTTCAGGAATACTTAACAGATATCTGTTAATTAATATGCAATAAATAAATTTTCAGAAATTTCAGTATTGACTAATTCATACTTGTCATTGTATAAAGTTATAGTGTCAATTTTCTCACTTATTTAATACTGAAACTTGGTCAAATTTTCATGAAAGTTAGCTTCAGGAATACTGAACAGATATCTGTTAATTAATATGCAATAAATACATTTTCAGAAATTTCAGTATTGACTAATTCATACTTGTCATTGCATAAAGTTATAGTGTCAATTTTCTCACTTATTTAATACTGAAACTTGGTCAAATTTTCATGAAAGTTAGCTTCAGGAATACTGAACAGATATCTGTTAATTAATATGCAATAAATACATTTTCAGAAATTTCAGTATTGACTAATTCATACTTGTCATTGCATAAAGTTATAGTGTCAATTTTCTCACTTATTTAATACTGAAACTTGGTCAAATTTTCATGAAAGTTAGCTTCAGGAATACTGAACAGATATCTGTTAATTAATATGCAATAAATACATTTTCAGAAATTTCAGTATTGACTAATTCATACTTGTCATTGCATAAAGTTATAGTGTCAATTTTCTCACTTATTTAATACTGAAACTTGGTCAAATTTTCATGAAAGTTAGCTTCAGGAATACTGAACAGATATCTGTTAATTAATATGCAATAAATACATTTTCAGAAATTTCAGTATTGACTAATTCATACTTGTCATTGCATAAAGTTATAGTGTCAATTTTCTCACTTATTTAATACTGAAACTTGGTCAAATTTTCATGAAAGTTAGCTTCAGGAATACTGAACAGATATCTGTTAATTAATATGCAATAAATAAATTTTCAGAAATTTCAGTATTGACTAATTCATACTTGTCATTGCATAAAGTTATAGTGTCAATTTTCTCACTTATTTAATACTGAAACTTGGTCAAATTTTCATGAAAGTTAGCTTCAGGAATACTGAACAGATATCTGTTAATTAATATGCAATAAATAAATTTTCAGAAATTTCAGTATAGACTAATTCATACTTGTCATTACATAAAGTTATAGTGTCATTTTTCTCACTTATTTAATACTGAAACTTTGTCAAATTTTCATGAGAATTAGCTTCAGGAATACTGAACAGATATCTGTTAATTAATATGCAATAAATACATTTTCAGAAATTTCAGTATTGACTAATTCATACTTGTCATTACATAAAGTTATAGTGTCATTTTTCTCACTTATTTAATACTGAAACTTTGTCAAATTTTCATGAGAATTAGCTTCAGGAATACTGAACAGATATCTGTTAATTAATATGCAATAAATAAATTTTCAGAAATTTCAGTATTGACTAATTCATACTTGTCATTGCATAAAGTTATAGTGTCAATTTTCTCACTTATTTAATACTGAAACTTTCTCAAATTTTCATGAGAATTAGCTTCAGGAATACTGAACAGATATCTGTTAATTAATATGCAATAAATAAATTTTCAGAAATTTCAGTATAGACTAATTCATACTTGTCATTACATAAAGTTATAGTGTCAATTTTCTCACTTATTTAATACTGAAACTTTCTCAAATTTTCATGAGAATTAGCTTCAGGAATACTGAACAGATATCTGTTAATTAATATGCAATAAATAAATTTTCAGAAATTTCAGTATTGACTAATTCATACTTGTCATTGCATAAAGTTATAGTGTCAATTTTCTCACTTATTTAATACTGAAACTTGGTCAAATTTTCATGAAAGTTAGCTTCAGGAATACTGAACAGATATCTGTTAATTAATATGCAATAAATAAATTTTCAGAAATTTCAGTATAGACTAATTCATACTTGTCATTACATAAAGTTATAGTGTCATTTTTCTCACTTATTTAATACTGAAACTTTGTCAAATTTTCATGAGAATTAGCTACAGGAATACTGAACAGATATCTGTTAATTAATATGCAATAAATAAATTTTCAGAAATTTCAGTATTGACTAATTCATACTTGTCATTGCATAAAGTTATAGTGTCAATTTTCTCACTTATTTAATACTGAAACTTGGTCAAATTTTCATGAAAGTTAGCTTCAGGAATACTGAACAGATATCTGTTAATTAATATGCAATAAATACATTTTCAGAAATTTCAGTATTGACTAATTCATACTTGTCATTGCATAAAGTTATAGTGTCAATTGTCTCACTTATTTAATACTGAAACTTTGTCAAATTTTCATGAGAATTAGCTTCAGGAATACTTAACAGATATCTGTTAATTAATATGCAATAAATAAATTTTCAGAAATTTCAGTATTGACTAATTCATACTTGTCATTGTATAAAGTTATAGTGTCAATTTTCTCACTTATTTAATACTGAAACTTGGTCAAATTTTCATGAAAGTTAGCTTCAGGAATACTGAACAGATATCTGTTAATTAATATGCAATAAATACATTTTCAGAAATTTCAGTATTGACTAATTCATACTTGTCATTGCATAAAGTTATAGTGTCAATTTTCTCACTTATTTAATACTGAAACTTGGTCAAATTTTCATGAAAGTTAGCTTCAGGAATACTGAACAGATATCTGTTAATTAATATGCAATAAATACATTTTCAGAAATTTCAGTATTGACTAATTCATACTTGTCATTGCATAAAGTTATAGTGTCAATTTTCTCACTTATTTAATACTGAAACTTGGTCAAATTTTCATGAAAGTTAGCTTCAGGAATACTGAACAGATATCTGTTAATTAATATGCAATAAATACATTTTCAGAAATTTCAGTATTGACTAATTCATACTTGTCATTGCATAAAGTTATAGTGTCAATTTTCTCACTTATTTAATACTGAAACTTGGTCAAATTTTCATGAAAGTTAGCTTCAGGAATACTGAACAGATATCTGTTAATTAATATGCAATAAATACATTTTCAGAAATTTCAGTATTGACTAATTCATACTTGTCATTGCATAAAGTTATAGTGTCAATTTTCTCACTTATTTAATACTGAAACTTGGTCAAATTTTCATGAAAGTTAGCTTCAGGAATACTGAACAGATATCTGTTAATTAATATGCAATAAATAAATTTTCAGAAATTTCAGTATTGACTAATTCATACTTGTCATTGCATAAAGTTATAGTGTCAATTTTCTCACTTATTTAATACTGAAACTTGGTCAAATTTTCATGAAAGTTAGCTTCAGGAATACTGAACAGATATCTGTTAATTAATATGCAATAAATAAATTTTCAGAAATTTCAGTATAGACTAATTCATACTTGTCATTACATAAAGTTATAGTGTCATTTTTCTCACTTATTTAATACTGAAACTTTGTCAAATTTTCATGAGAATTAGCTTCAGGAATACTGAACAGATATCTGTTAATTAATATGCAATAAATACATTTTCAGAAATTTCAGTATTGACTAATTCATACTTGTCATTACATAAAGTTATAGTGTCATTTTTCTCACTTATTTAATACTGAAACTTTGTCAAATTTTCATGAGAATTAGCTTCAGGAATACTGAACAGATATCTGTTAATTAATATGCAATAAATAAATTTTCAGAAATTTCAGTATTGACTAATTCATACTTGTCATTGCATAAAGTTATAGTGTCAATTTTCTCACTTATTTAATACTGAAACTTTCTCAAATTTTCATGAGAATTAGCTTCAGGAATACTGAACAGATATCTGTTAATTAATATGCAATAAATAAATTTTCAGAAATTTCAGTATAGACTAATTCATACTTGTCATTACATAAAGTTATAGTGTCAATTTTCTCACTTATTTAATACTGAAACTTTCTCAAATTTTCATGAGAATTAGCTTCAGGAATACTGAACAGATATCTGTTAATTAATATGCAATAAATAAATTTTCAGAAATTTCAGTATTGACTAATTCATACTTGTCATTGCATAAAGTTATAGTGTCAATTTTCTCACTTATTTAATACTGAAACTTGGTCAAATTTTCATGAAAGTTAGCTTCAGGAATACTGAACAGATATCTGTTAATTAATATGCAATAAATAAATTTTCAGAAATTTCAGTATAGACTAATTCATACTTGTCATTACATAAAGTTATAGTGTCATTTTTCTCACTTATTTAATACTGAAACTTTGTCAAATTTTCATGAGAATTAGCTACAGGAATACTGAACAGATATCTGTTAATTAATATGCAATAAATAAATTTTCAGAAATTTCAGTATTGACTAATTCATACTTGTCATTGCATAAAGTTATAGTGTCAATTTTCTCACTTATTTAATACTGAAACTTTCTCAAATTTTCATGAGAATTAGCTTCAGGAATACTGAACAGATATCTGTTAATTAATATGCAATAAATAAATTTTCAGAAATTTCAGTATTGACTAATTCATACTTGTCATTGCATAAAGTTATAGTGTCAATTTTCTCACTTATTTAATACTGAAACTTTCTCAAATTTTCATGAGAATTAGCTTCAGGAATACTGAACAGATATCTGTTAATTAATATGCAATAAATAAATTTTCAGAAATTTCAGTATTGACTAATTCATACTTGTCATTGCATAAAGTTATAGTGTCAATTTTCTCACTTATTTAATACTGAAACTTGGTCAAATTTTCATGAAAGTTAGCTTCAGGAATACTGAACAGATATCTGTTAATTAATATGCAATAAATACATTTTCAGAAATTTCAGTATTGACTAATTCATACTTGTCATTGCATAAAGTTATAGTGTCAATTTTCTCACTTATTTAATACTGAAACTTTCTCAAATTTTCATGAGAATTAGCTTCAGGAATACTGAACAGATATCTGTTAATTAATATGCAATAAATAAATTTTCAGAAATTTCAGTATTGTCTAATTCATACTTGTCATTGCATAAAGTTATAGTGTCAATTTTCTCACTTATTTAATACTGAAACTTTGTCAAATTTTCATGAGAATTGGCTTCAGGAATACTGAACAGATATCTGTTAATTAATATGCAATAAATAAATTTTCAGAAATTTCAGTATTGACTAATTCATACTTGTCATTGTATAAAGTTATAGTGTCAATTGTCTCACTTATTTAATACTGAAACTTTCTCAAATTTTCATGAGAATTAGCTTCAGGAATACTGAACAGATATCTGTTAATTAATATGCAATAAATAAATTTTCAGAAATTTCAGTATTGACTAATTCATACTTGTCATTGCATAAAGTTATAGTGTCAATTTTCTCACTTATTTAATACTGAAACTTGGTCAAATTTTCATGAAAGTTAGCTTCAGGAATACTGAACAGATATCTGTTAATTAATATGCAATAAATACATTTTCAGAAATTTCAGTATTGACTAATTCATACTTGTCATTGCATAAAGTTATAGTGTCAATTTTCTCACTTATTTAATACTGAAACTTTCTCAAATTTTCATGAGAATTAGCTTCAGGAATACTGAACAGATATCTGTTAATTAATATGCAATAAATAAATTTTCAGAAATTTCAGTATTGTCTAATTCATACTTGTCATTGCATAAAGTTATAGTGTCAATTTTCTCACTTATTTAATACTGAAACTTTGTCAAATTTTCATGAGAATTGGCTTCAGGAATACTGAACAGATATCTGTTAATTAATATGCAATAAATAAATTTTCAGAAATTTCAGTATTGACTAATTCATACTTGTCATTGTATAAAGTTATAGTGTCAATTGTCTCACTTATTTAATACTGAAACTTTGTCAAATTTTCATGAGAATTAGCTTCAGGAATACTTAACAGATATCTGTTAATTAATATGCAATAAATAAATTTTCAGAAATTTCAGTATTGACTAATTCATACTTGTCATTGTATAAAGTTATAGTGTCAATTTTCTCACTTATTTAATACTGAAACTTGGTCAAATTTTCATGAAAGTTAGCTTCAGGAATACTGAACAGATATCTGTTAATTAATATGCAATAAATACATTTTCAGAAATTTCAGTATTGACTAATTCATACTTGTCATTGCATAAAGTTATAGTGTCAATTTTCTCACTTATTTAATACTGAAACTTGGTCAAATTTTCATGAAAGTTAGCTTCAGGAATACTGAACAGATATCTGTTAATTAATATGCAATAAATACATTTTCAGAAATTTCAGTATTGACTAATTCATACTTGTCATTGCATAAAGTTATAGTGTCAATTTTCTCACTTATTTAATACTGAAACTTGGTCAAATTTTCATGAAAGTTAGCTTCAGGAATACTGAACAGATATCTGTTAATTAATATGCAATAAATACATTTTCAGAAATTTCAGTATTGACTAATTCATACTTGTCATTGCATAAAGTTATAGTGTCAATTTTCTCACTTATTTAATACTGAAACTTGGTCAAATTTTCATGAAAGTTAGCTTCAGGAATACTGAACAGATATCTGTTAATTAATATGCAATAAATACATTTTCAGAAATTTCAGTATTGACTAATTCATACTTGTCATTGCATAAAGTTATAGTGTCAATTTTCTCACTTATTTAATACTGAAACTTGGTCAAATTTTCATGAAAGTTAGCTTCAGGAATACTGAACAGATATCTGTTAATTAATATGCAATAAATACATTTTCAGAAATTTCAGTATTGACTAATTCATACTTGTCATTGCATAAAGTTATAGTGTCAATTTTCTCACTTATTTAATACTGAAACTTGGTCAAATTTTCATGAAAGTTAGCTTCAGGAATACTGAACAGATATCTGTTAATTAATATGCAATAAATACATTTTCAGAAATTTCAGTATTGACTAATTCATACTTGTCATTGCATAAAGTTATAGTGTCAATTTTCTCACTTATTTAATACTGAAACTTTCTCAAATTTTCATGAGAATTAGCTTCAGGAATACTGAACAGATATCTGTTAATTAATATGCAATAAATAAATTTTCAGAAATTTCAGTATTGTCTAATTCATACTTGTCATTGCATAAAGTTATAGTGTCAATTTTCTCACTTATTTAATACTGAAACTTTGTCAAATTTTCATGAGAATTGGCTTCAGGAATACTGAACAGATATCTGTTAATTAATATGCAATAAATAAATTTTCAGAAATTTCAGTATTGACTAATTCATACTTGTCATTGTATAAAGTTATAGTGTCAATTGTCTCACTTATTTAATACTGAAACTTTGTCAAATTTTCATGAGAATTAGCTTCAGGAATACTTAACAGATATCTGTTAATTAATATGCAATAAATAAATTTTCAGAAATTTCAGTATTGACTAATTCATACTTGTCATTGTATAAAGTTATAGTGTCAATTTTCTCACTTATTTAATACTGAAACTTGGTCAAATTTTCATGAAAGTTAGCTTCAGGAATACTGAACAGATATCTGTTAATTAATATGCAATAAATACATTTTCAGAAATTTCAGTATTGACTAATTCATACTTGTCATTGCATAAAGTTATAGTGTCAATTTTCTCACTTATTTAATACTGAAACTTGGTCAAATTTTCATGAAAGTTAGCTTCAGGAATACTGAACAGATATCTGTTAATTAATATGCAATAAATACATTTTCAGAAATTTCAGTATTGACTAATTCATACTTGTCATTGCATAAAGTTATAGTGTCAATTTTCTCACTTATTTAATACTGAAACTTTCTCAAATTTTCATGAGAATTAGCTTCAGGAATACTGAACAGATATCTGTTAATTAATATGCAATAAATACATTTTCAGAAATTTCAGTATTGACTAATTCATACTTGTCATTGCATAAAGTTATAGTGTCAATTTTCTCACTTATTTAATACTGAAACTTGGTCAAATTTTCATGAAAGTTAGCTTCAGGAATACTGAACAGATATCTGTTAATTAATATGCAATAAATACATTTTCAGAAATTTCAGTATTGACTAATTCATACTTGTCATTGCATAAAGTTATAGTGTCAATTTTCTCACTTATTTAATACTGAAACTTTCTCAAATTTTCATGAGAATTAGCTTCAGGAATACTGAACAGATATCTGTTAATTAATATGCAATAAATACATTTTCAGAAATTTCAGTATTGACTAATTCATACTTGTCATTGCATAAAGTTATAGTGTCAATTTTCTCACTTATTTAATACTGAAACTTGGTCAAATTTTCATGAAAGTTAGCTTCAGGAATACTGAACAGATATCTGTTAATTAATATGCAATAAATACATTTTCAGAAATTTCAGTATTGACTAATTCATACTTGTCATTGCATAAAGTTATAGTGTCAATTTTCTCACTTATTTAATACTGAAACTTGGTCAAATTTTCATGAAAGTTAGCTTCAGGAATACTGAACAGATATCTGTTAATTAATATGCAATAAATAAATTTTCAGAAATTTCAGTATAGACTAATTCATACTTGTCATTACATAAAGTTATAGTGTCATTTTTCTCACTTATTTAATACTGAAACTTTGTCAAATTTTCATGAGAATTAGCTTCAGGAATACTGAACAGATATCTGTTAATTAATATGCAATAAATACATTTTCAGAAATTTCAGTATTGACTAATTCATACTTGTCATTGCATAAAGTTATAGTGTCAATTTTCTCACTTATTTAATACTGAAACTTTCTCAAATTTTCATGAGAATTAGCTTCAGGAATACTGAACAGATATCTGTTAATTAATATGCAATAAATAAATTTTCAGAAATTTCAGTATTGACTAATTCATACTTGTCATTGCATAAAGTTATAGTGTCAATTTTCTCACTTATTTAATACTGAAACTTGGTCAAATTTTCATGAAAGTTAGCTTCAGGAATACTGAACAGATATCTGTTAATTAATATGCAATAAATAAATTTTCAGAAATTTCAGTATAGACTAATTCATACTTGTCATTACATAAAGTTATAGTGTCATTTTTCTCACTTATTTAATACTGAAACTTTGTCAAATTTTCATGAGAATTAGCTTCAGGAATACTGAACAGATATCTGTTAATTAATATGCAATAAATACATTTTCAGAAATTTCAGTATTGACTAATTCATACTTGTCATTGCATAAAGTTATAGTGTCAATTTTCTCACTTATTTAATACTGAAACTTTCTCAAATTTTCATGAGAATTAGCTTCAGGAATACTGAACAGATATCTGTTAATTAATATGCAATAAATAAATTTTCAGAAATTTCAGTATTGACTAATTCATACTTGTCATTGCATAAAGTTATAGTGTCAATTTTCTCACTTATTTAATACTGAAACTTGGTCAAATTTTCATGAAAGTTAGCTTCAGGAATACTGAACAGATATCTGTTAATTAATATGCAATAAATACATTTTCAGAAATTTCAGTATTGACTAATTCATACTTGTCATTGCATAAAGTTATAGTGTCAATTTTCTCACTTATTTAATACTGAAACTTGGTCAAATTTTCATGAAAGTTAGCTTCAGGAATACTGAACAGATATCTGTTAATTAATATGCAATAAATACATTTTCAGAAATTTCAGTATTGACTAATTCATACTTGTCATTGCATAAAGTTATAGTGTCAATTTTCTCACTTATTTAATACTGAAACTTGGTCAAATTTTCATGAAAGTTAGCTTCAGGAATACTGAACAGATATCTGTTAATTAATATGCAATAAATACATTTTCAGAAATTTCAGTATTGACTAATTCATACTTGTCATTGCATAAAGTTATAGTGTCAATTTTCTCACTTATTTAATACTGAAACTTGGTCAAATTTTCATGAAAGTTAGCTTCAGGAATACTGAACAGATATCTGTTAATTAATATGCAATAAATACATTTTCAGAAATTTCAGTATTGACTAATTCATACTTGTCATTGCATAAAGTTATAGTGTCAATTTTCTCACTTATTTAATACTGAAACTTTCTCAAATTTTCATGAGAATTAGCTTCAGGAATACTGAACAGATATCTGTTAATTAATATGCAATAAATACATTTTCAGAAATTTCAGTATTGACTAATTCATACTTGTCATTGCATAAAGTTATAGTGTCAATTTTCTCACTTATTTAATACTGAAACTTGGTCAAATTTTCATGAAAGTTAGCTTCAGGAATACTGAACAGATATCTGTTAATTAATATGCAATAAATACATTTTCAGAAATTTCAGTATTGACTAATTCATACTTGTCATTGCATAAAGTTATAGTGTCAATTTTCTCACTTATTTAATACTGAAACTTGGTCAAATTTTCATGAAAGTTAGCTTCAGGAATACTGAACAGATATCTGTTAATTAATATGCAATAAATAAATTTTCAGAAATTTCAGTATAGACTAATTCATACTTGTCATTACATAAAGTTATAGTGTCATTTTTCTCACTTATTTAATACTGAAACTTTGTCAAATTTTCATGAGAATTAGCTTCAGGAATACTGAACAGATATCTGTTAATTAATATGCAATAAATACATTTTCAGAAATTTCAGTATTGACTAATTCATACTTGTCATTGCATAAAGTTATAGTGTCAATTTTCTCACTTATTTAATACTGAAACTTTCTCAAATTTTCATGAGAATTAGCTTCAGGAATACTGAACAGATATCTGTTAATTAATATGCAATAAATAAATTTTCAGAAATTTCAGTATTGACTAATTCATACTTGTCATTGCATAAAGTTATAGTGTCAATTTTCTCACTTATTTAATACTGAAACTTGGTCAAATTTTCATGAAAGTTAGCTTCAGGAATACTGAACAGATATCTGTTAATTAATATGCAATAAATAAATTTTCAGAAATTTCAGTATAGACTAATTCATACTTGTCATTACATAAAGTTATAGTGTCATTTTTCTCACTTATTTAATACTGAAACTTTGTCAAATTTTCATGAGAATTAGCTACAGGAATACTGAACAGATATCTGTTAATTAATATGCAATAAATAAATTTTCAGAAATTTCAGTATTGACTAATTCATACTTGTCATTGCATAAAGTTATAGTGTCAATTTTCTCACTTATTTAATACTGAAACTTGGTCAAATTTTCATGAAAGTTAGCTTCAGGAATACTGAACAGATATCTGTTAATTAATATGCAATAAATACATTTTCAGAAATTTCAGTATTGACTAATTCATACTTGTCATTGCATAAAGTTATAGTGTCAATTTTCTCACTTATTTAATACTGAAACTTTCTCAAATTTTCATGAGAATTAGCTTCAGGAATACTGAACAGATATCTGTTAATTAATATGCAATAAATAAATTTTCAGAAATTTCAGTATTGTCTAATTCATACTTGTCATTGCATAAAGTTATAGTGTCAATTTTCTCACTTATTTAATACTGAAACTTTGTCAAATTTTCATGAGAATTGGCTTCAGGAATACTGAACAGATATCTGTTAATTAATATGCAATAAATAAATTTTCAGAAATTTCAGTATTGACTAATTCATACTTGTCATTGTATAAAGTTATAGTGTCAATTGTCTCACTTATTTAATACTGAAACTTTGTCAAATTTTCATGAGAATTAGCTTCAGGAATACTTAACAGATATCTGTTAATTAATATGCAATAAATAAAGTTTCAGAAATTTCAGTATTGACTAATTCATACTTGTCATTGTATAAAGTTATAGTGTCAATTTTCTCACTTATTTAATACTGAAACTTGGTCAAATTTTCATGAAAGTTAGCTTCAGGAATACTGAACAGATATCTGTTAATTAATATGCAATAAATACATTTTCAGAAATTTCAGTATTGACTAATTCATACTTGTCATTACATAAAGTTATAGTGTCATTTTTCTCACTTATTTAATACTGAAACTTTGTCAAATTTTCATGAGAATTGGCTTCAGGAATACTGAACAGATATCTGTTAATTAATATGCAATAAATAAATTTTCAGAAATTTCAGTATTGACTAATTCATACTTGTCATTGTATAAAGTTATAGTGTCAATTGTCTCACTTATTTAATACTGAAACTTTGTCAAATTTTCATGAGAATTAGCTTCAGGAATACTTAACAGATATCTGTTAATTAATATGCAATAAATAAATTTTCAGAAATTTCAGTATAGACTAATTCATACTTGTCATTACATAAAGTTATAGTGTCATTTTTCTCACTTATTTAATACTGAAACTTTGTCAAATTTTCATGAGAATTAGCTTCAGGAATACTGAACAGATATCTGTTAATTAATATGCAATAAATACATTTTCAGAAATTTCAGTATTGACTAATTCATACTTGTCATTACATAAAGTTATAGTGTCATTTTTCTCACTTATTTAATACTGAAACTTTGTCAAATTTTCATGAGAATTAGCTTCAGGAATACTGAACAGATATCTGTTAATTAATATGCAATAAATAAATTTTCAGAAATTTCAGTATTGACTAATTCATACTTGTCATTGCATAAAGTTATAGTGTCAATTTTCTCACTTATTTAATACTGAAACTTTCTCAAATTTTCATGAGAATTAGCTTCAGGAATACTGAACAGATATCTGTTAATTAATATGCAATAAATAAATTTTCAGAAATTTCAGTATAGACTAATTCATACTTGTCATTACATAAAGTTATAGTGTCAATTTTCTCACTTATTTAATACTGAAACTTTCTCAAATTTTCATGAGAATTAGCTTCAGGAATACTGAACAGATATCTGTTAATTAATATGCAATAAATAAATTTTCAGAAATTTCAGTATTGACTAATTCATACTTGTCATTGCATAAAGTTATAGTGTCAATTTTCTCACTTATTTAATACTGAAACTTGGTCAAATTTTCATGAAAGTTAGCTTCAGGAATACTGAACAGATATCTGTTAATTAATATGCAATAAATAAATTTTCAGAAATTTCAGTATAGACTAATTCATACTTGTCATTACATAAAGTTATAGTGTCATTTTTCTCACTTATTTAATACTGAAACTTTGTCAAATTTTCATGAGAATTAGCTACAGGAATACTGAACAGATATCTGTTAATTAATATGCAATAAATAAATTTTCAGAAATTTCAGTATTGACTAATTCATACTTGTCATTGCATAAAGTTATAGTGTCAATTTTCTCACTTATTTAATACTGAAACTTTCTCAAATTTTCATGAGAATTAGCTTCAGGAATACTGAACAGATATCTGTTAATTAATATGCAATAAATAAATTTTCAGAAATTTCAGTATTGACTAATTCATACTTGTCATTGCATAAAGTTATAGTGTCAATTTTCTCACTTATTTAATACTGAAACTTTCTCAAATTTTCATGAGAATTAGCTTCAGGAATACTGAACAGATATCTGTTAATTAATATGCAATAAATAAATTTTCAGAAATTTCAGTATTGACTAATTCATACTTGTCATTGCATAAAGTTATAGTGTCAATTTTCTCACTTATTTAATACTGAAACTTGGTCAAATTTTCATGAAAGTTAGCTTCAGGAATACTGAACAGATATCTGTTAATTAATATGCAATAAATACATTTTCAGAAATTTCAGTATTGACTAATTCATACTTGTCATTGCATAAAGTTATAGTGTCAATTTTCTCACTTATTTAATACTGAAACTTTCTCAAATTTTCATGAGAATTAGCTTCAGGAATACTGAACAGATATCTGTTAATTAATATGCAATAAATAAATTTTCAGAAATTTCAGTATTGTCTAATTCATACTTGTCATTGCATAAAGTTATAGTGTCAATTTTCTCACTTATTTAATACTGAAACTTTGTCAAATTTTCATGAGAATTGGCTTCAGGAATACTGAACAGATATCTGTTAATTAATATGCAATAAATAAATTTTCAGAAATTTCAGTATTGACTAATTCATACTTGTCATTGTATAAAGTTATAGTGTCAATTGTCTCACTTATTTAATACTGAAACTTTCTCAAATTTTCATGAGAATTAGCTTCAGGAATACTGAACAGATATCTGTTAATTAATATGCAATAAATAAATTTTCAGAAATTTCAGTATTGACTAATTCATACTTGTCATTGCATAAAGTTATAGTGTCAATTTTCTCACTTATTTAATACTGAAACTTGGTCAAATTTTCATGAAAGTTAGCTTCAGGAATACTGAACAGATATCTGTTAATTAATATGCAATAAATACATTTTCAGAAATTTCAGTATTGACTAATTCATACTTGTCATTGCATAAAGTTATAGTGTCAATTTTCTCACTTATTTAATACTGAAACTTTCTCAAATTTTCATGAGAATTAGCTTCAGGAATACTGAACAGATATCTGTTAATTAATATGCAATAAATAAATTTTCAGAAATTTCAGTATTGTCTAATTCATACTTGTCATTGCATAAAGTTATAGTGTCAATTTTCTCACTTATTTAATACTGAAACTTTGTCAAATTTTCATGAGAATTGGCTTCAGGAATACTGAACAGATATCTGTTAATTAATATGCAATAAATAAATTTTCAGAAATTTCAGTATTGACTAATTCATACTTGTCATTGTATAAAGTTATAGTGTCAATTGTCTCACTTATTTAATACTGAAACTTTGTCAAATTTTCATGAGAATTAGCTTCAGGAATACTTAACAGATATCTGTTAATTAATATGCAATAAATAAATTTTCAGAAATTTCAGTATTGACTAATTCATACTTGTCATTGTATAAAGTTATAGTGTCAATTTTCTCACTTATTTAATACTGAAACTTGGTCAAATTTTCATGAAAGTTAGCTTCAGGAATACTGAACAGATATCTGTTAATTAATATGCAATAAATACATTTTCAGAAATTTCAGTATTGACTAATTCATACTTGTCATTGCATAAAGTTATAGTGTCAATTTTCTCACTTATTTAATACTGAAACTTGGTCAAATTTTCATGAAAGTTAGCTTCAGGAATACTGAACAGATATCTGTTAATTAATATGCAATAAATACATTTTCAGAAATTTCAGTATTGACTAATTCATACTTGTCATTGCATAAAGTTATAGTGTCAATTTTCTCACTTATTTAATACTGAAACTTGGTCAAATTTTCATGAAAGTTAGCTTCAGGAATACTGAACAGATATCTGTTAATTAATATGCAATAAATACATTTTCAGAAATTTCAGTATTGACTAATTCATACTTGTCATTGCATAAAGTTATAGTGTCAATTTTCTCACTTATTTAATACTGAAACTTTCTCAAATTTTCATGAGAATTAGCTTCAGGAATACTGAACAGATATCTGTTAATTAATATGCAATAAATAAATTTTCAGAAATTTCAGTATTGTCTAATTCATACTTGTCATTGCATAAAGTTATAGTGTCAATTTTCTCACTTATTTAATACTGAAACTTTGTCAAATTTTCATGAGAATTGGCTTCAGGAATACTGAACAGATATCTGTTAATTAATATGCAATAAATAAATTTTCAGAAATTTCAGTATTGACTAATTCATACTTGTCATTGTATAAAGTTATAGTGTCAATTGTCTCACTTATTTAATACTGAAACTTTGTCAAATTTTCATGAGAATTAGCTTCAGGAATACTTAACAGATATCTGTTAATTAATATGCAATAAATAAATTTTCAGAAATTTCAGTATTGACTAATTCATACTTGTCATTGTATAAAGTTATAGTGTCAATTTTCTCACTTATTTAATACTGAAACTTGGTCAAATTTTCATGAAAGTTAGCTTCAGGAATACTGAACAGATATCTGTTAATTAATATGCAATAAATACATTTTCAGAAATTTCAGTATTGACTAATTCATACTTGTCATTGCATAAAGTTATAGTGTCAATTTTCTCACTTATTTAATACTGAAACTTGGTCAAATTTTCATGAAAGTTAGCTTCAGGAATACTGAACAGATATCTGTTAATTAATATGCAATAAATACATTTTCAGAAATTTCAGTATTGACTAATTCATACTTGTCATTGCATAAAGTTATAGTGTCAATTTTCTCACTTATTTAATACTGAAACTTTCTCAAATTTTCATGAGAATTAGCTTCAGGAATACTGAACAGATATCTGTTAATTAATATGCAATAAATACATTTTCAGAAATTTCAGTATTGACTAATTCATACTTGTCATTGCATAAAGTTATAGTGTCAATTTTCTCACTTATTTAATACTGAAACTTGGTCAAATTTTCATGAAAGTTAGCTTCAGGAATACTGAACAGATATCTGTTAATTAATATGCAATAAATACATTTTCAGAAATTTCAGTATTGACTAATTCATACTTGTCATTGCATAAAGTTATAGTGTCAATTTTCTCACTTATTTAATACTGAAACTTTCTCAAATTTTCATGAGAATTAGCTTCAGGAATACTGAACAGATATCTGTTAATTAATATGCAATAAATACATTTTCAGAAATTTCAGTATTGACTAATTCATACTTGTCATTGCATAAAGTTATAGTGTCAATTTTCTCACTTATTTAATACTGAAACTTGGTCAAATTTTCATGAAAGTTAGCTTCAGGAATACTGAACAGATATCTGTTAATTAATATGCAATAAATACATTTTCAGAAATTTCAGTATTGACTAATTCATACTTGTCATTGCATAAAGTTATAGTGTCAATTTTCTCACTTATTTAATACTGAAACTTGGTCAAATTTTCATGAAAGTTAGCTTCAGGAATACTGAACAGATATCTGTTAATTAATATGCAATAAATAAATTTTCAGAAATTTCAGTATAGACTAATTCATACTTGTCATTACATAAAGTTATAGTGTCATTTTTCTCACTTATTTAATACTGAAACTTTGTCAAATTTTCATGAGAATTAGCTTCAGGAATACTGAACAGATATCTGTTAATTAATATGCAATAAATACATTTTCAGAAATTTCAGTATTGACTAATTCATACTTGTCATTGCATAAAGTTATAGTGTCAATTTTCTCACTTATTTAATACTGAAACTTTCTCAAATTTTCATGAGAATTAGCTTCAGGAATACTGAACAGATATCTGTTAATTAATATGCAATAAATAAATTTTTAGAAATTTCAGTATTGACTAATTCATACTTGTCATTGCATAAAGTTATAGTGTCAATTTTCTCACTTATTTAATACTGAAACTTGGTCAAATTTTCATGAAAGTTAGCTTCAGGAATACTGAACAGATATCTGTTAATTAATATGCAATAAATAAATTTTCAGAAATTTCAGTATAGACTAATTCATACTTGTCATTACATAAAGTTATAGTGTCATTTTTCTCACTTATTTAATACTGAAACTTTGTCAAATTTTCATGAGAATTAGCTTCAGGAATACTGAACAGATATCTGTTAATTAATATGCAATAAATACATTTTCAGAAATTTCAGTATTGACTAATTCATACTTGTCATTGCATAAAGTTATAGTGTCAATTTTCTCACTTATTTAATACTGAAACTTTCTCAAATTTTCATGAGAATTAGCTTCAGGAATACTGAACAGATATCTGTTAATTAATATGCAATAAATAAATTTTCAGAAATTTCAGTATTGACTAATTCATACTTGTCATTGCATAAAGTTATAGTGTCAATTTTCTCACTTATTTAATACTGAAACTTGGTCAAATTTTCATGAAAGTTAGCTTCAGGAATACTGAACAGATATCTGTTAATTAATATGCAATAAATACATTTTCAGAAATTTCAGTATTGACTAATTCATACTTGTCATTGCATAAAGTTATAGTGTCAATTTTCTCACTTATTTAATACTGAAACTTGGTCAAATTTTCATGAAAGTTAGCTTCAGGAATACTGAACAGATATCTGTTAATTAATATGCAATAAATACATTTTCAGAAATTTCAGTATTGACTAATTCATACTTGTCATTGTATAAAGTTATAGTGTCAATTGTCTCACTTATTTAATACTGAAACTTTGTCAAATTTTCATGAGAATTAGCTTCAGGAATACTTAACAGATATCTGTTAATTAATATGCAATAAATAAATTTTCAGAAATTTCAGTATAGACTAATTCATACTTGTCATTACATAAAGTTATAGTGTCATTTTTCTCACTTATTTAATACTGAAACTTTGTCAAATTTTCATGAGAATTAGCTTCAGGAATACTGAACAGATATCTGTTAATTAATATGCAATAAATACATTTTCAGAAATTTCAGTATTGACTAATTCATACTTGTCATTGCATAAAGTTATAGTGTCAATTTTCTCACTTATTTAATACTGAAACTTTCTCAAATTTTCATGAGAATTAGCTTCAGGAATACTGAACAGATATCTGTTAATTAATATGCAATAAATAAATTTTCAGAAATTTCAGTATTGACTAATTCATACTTGTCATTGCATAAAGTTATAGTGTCAATTTTCTCACTTATTTAATACTGAAACTTGGTCAAATTTTCATGAAAGTTAGCTTCAGGAATACTGAACAGATATCTGTTAATTAATATGCAATAAATAAATTTTCAGAAATTTCAGTATAGACTAATTCATACTTGTCATTACATAAAGTTATAGTGTCATTTTTCTCACTTATTTAATACTGAAACTTTGTCAAATTTTCATGAGAATTAGCTACAGGAATACTGAACAGATATCTGTTAATTAATATGCAATAAATAAATTTTCAGAAATTTCAGTATTGACTAATTCATACTTGTCATTGCATAAAGTTATAGTGTCAATTTTCTCACTTATTTAATACTGAAACTTGGTCAAATTTTCATGAAAGTTAGCTTCAGGAATACTGAACAGATATCTGTTAATTAATATGCAATAAATACATTTTCAGAAATTTCAGTATTGACTAATTCATACTTGTCATTGCATAAAGTTATAGTGTCAATTTTCTCACTTATTTAATACTGAAACTTTCTCAAATTTTCATGAGAATTAGCTTCAGGAATACTGAACAGATATCTGTTAATTAATATGCAATAAATAAATTTTCAGAAATTTCAGTATTGTCTAATTCATACTTGTCATTGCATAAAGTTATAGTGTCAATTTTCTCACTTATTTAATACTGAAACTTTGTCAAATTTTCATGAGAATTGGCTTCAGGAATACTGAACAGATATCTGTTAATTAATATGCAATAAATAAATTTTCAGAAATTTCAGTATTGACTAATTCATACTTGTCATTGCATAAAGTTATAGTGTCAATTTTCTCACTTATTTAATACTGAAACTTGGTCAAATTTTCATGAAAGTTAGCTTCAGGAATACTGAACAGACATCTGTTAATTAATATGCAATAAATACATTTTCAGAAATTTCAGTATTGACTAATTCATACTTGTCATTGCATAAAGTTATAGTGTCAATTTTCTCACTTATTTAATACTGAAACTTTCTCAAATTTTCATGAGAATTAGCTTCAGGAATACTGAACAGATATCTGTTAATTAATATGCAATAAATAAATTTTCAGAAATTTCAGTATTGTCTAATTCATACTTGTCATTGCATAAAGTTATAGTGTCAATTTTCTCACTTATTTAATACTGAAACTTTGTCAAATTTTCATGAGAATTGGCTTCAGGAATACTGAACAGATATCTGTTAATTAATATGCAATAAATAAATTTTCAGAAATTTCAGTATTGACTAATTCATACTTGTCATTGCATAAAGTTATAGTGTCAATTTTCTCACTTATTTAATACTGAAACTTGGTCAAATTTTCATGAAAGTTAGCTTCAGGAATACTGAACAGACATCTGTTAATTAATATGCAATAAATACATTTTCAGAAATTTCAGTATAGACTAATTCATACTTGTCATTGTATAAAGTTATAGTGTCAATTTTCTCACTTATTTAATACTGAAACTTGGTCAAATTTTCATGAAAGTTAGCTTCAGGAATACTGAACAGATATCTGTTAATTAATATGCAATAAATACATTTTCAGAAATTTCAGTATTGACTAATTCATGCTTGTCATTGCATAAAGTTATAGTGTCAATTTTCTCACTTATTTAATACTGAAACTTGGTCAAATTTTCATGAAAGTTAGCTTCAGGAATACTGAACAGACATCTGTTAATTAATATGCAATAAATACATTTTCAGAAATTTCAGTATTGACTAATTCATACTTGTCATTGCATAAAGTTATAGTGTCAATTTTCTCACTTATTTAATACTGAAACTTGGTCAAATTTTCATGAAAGTTAGCTTCAGGAATACTGAACAGATATCTGTTAATTAATATGCAATAAATACATTTTCAGAAATTTCAGTATTGACTAATTCATACTTGTCATTGGATAAAGTTATAGTGTCAATTTTCTCACTTATTTAATACTGAAACTTGGTCAAATTTTCATGAAAGTTAGCTTCAGGAATACTGAACAGATATCTGTTAATTAATATGCAATAAATAAATTTTCAGAAATTTCAGTATAGACTAATTCATACTTGTCATTGCATAAAGTTATAGTGTCAATTTTCTCACTTATTTAATACTGAAACTTTGTCAAATTTTCATGAGAATTAGCTTCAGGAATACTGAACACATATCTGTTAATTAATATGCAATAAATAAATTTTCTGAAATTTCAGTATTGACTAATTCATACTTGTCATTGCATAAAGTTATAGTGTTGATTTTCTCCCTTATTTAATACTGAAACTTTGTAAAATTTTCAGGAGAATTAGTTTCAGGTGTACAGTACACGAATCTAATATCAAATTTGCATAATTAAATTTTCAGAAATTTCAGTAATAGCTAATCTATACTTGTCAATTGAGAATGTTAAGTGTTTGATTTTCTCCCTTATTTAATCTTGAAACTTTGTAAAGTTTTCAGGTGAATTAGTTTCAGGTGTACAGTACACGAATCTAATATCAAATTGGCATAAATAAATTTTCAGAAATTTCAGTAATAGCTAATCTATACTTGTCTATTCAGAAAGTTAAATGTTTGATTTTCTCCCTTATTTAATCCTGAAACTTTGTAAAGTTTTCAGGTGAATTAGTTTCAGGTGTACAGTACACGAATCTAATATCAAATTTGCATAATTAAATTTTCAGAAATTTCAGTAATAGCTAATCTATACTTGTCAATTCAGAAAGTTAAGTGTTTGATTTTCTCCCTTATTTAATCTTGAAACTTTGTAAAGTTTTCAGGTGAATTAGTTTCAGGTGTACAGTACACGAATCTAATATCAAATTTGCATAATTAAATTTTCAGAAATTTCAGTAATAGCTAATCTATACTTGTCAATTGAGAATGTTAAGTGTTTGATTTTCTCCCTTATTTAATCCTGAAACTTTGTAAAGTTTTCAGGTGAATTCGTTTCAGGTGTACAGTACACGAATCTAATATCAAATTTGCATAATTAAATTTTCAGAAATTTCAGTAATAGCTAATCTATACTTGTCAATTGAGAAAGTTAAGTGTTTGATTTTCTCCCTTATTTAATCCTGAAACTTTGTAAAGTTTTCAGGTGAATTAGTTTCAGGTGTACAGTACACGAATCTAATATCAAATTTGCATAATTAAATTTTCAGAAATTTCAGTAATAGCTAATCTATACTTGTCAATTCAGAAAGTTAAGTGTTTGATTTTCTCCCTTATTTAATCTTGAAACTTTGTAAAGTTTTCAGGTGAATTAGTTTCAGGTGTACAGTACACGAATCTAATATCAAATTTGCATAATTAAATTTTCAGAAATTTCAGTAATAGCTAATCTATACTTGTCAATTGAGAATGTTAAGTGTTTGATTTTCTCCCTTATTTAATCCTGAAACTTTGTAAAGTTTTCAGGTGAATTCGTTTCAGGTGTACAGTACACGAATCTAATATCAAATTTGCATAATTAAATTTTCAGAAATTTCAGTAATAGCTAATCTATACTTGTCAATTGAGAAAGTTAAGTGTTTGATTTTCTCCCTTATTTAATCCTGAAACTTTGTAAAGTTTTCAGGTGAATTAGTTTCAGGTGTACAGTACACGAATCTAATATCAAATTTGCATAATTAAATTTTCAGAAATTTCAGTAGCAGCTAATCTATACTTGTCAATTGAGAATGTTAAGTGTTTGATTTTCTCCCTTATTTAATCTTGAAACTTTGTAAAGTTTTCAGGTGAATTAGTTTCAGGTGTACAGTACACGAATCTAATATCAAATTTACATAATTAAATTTTCAGAAATTTCAGTAATAGCTAATCTATACTTGTCAATTGAGAAAGTTAAGTGTTTGTTTTTCTCCCTTATTTAATCCTGAAACTAATTGATAATTCATATTGGTCAAATCTGAAAGTTATATATTCGAGTTTCTCACTTATTTAAACCATAATCATTCTCAAATTTGCCGAAGAATTGTATGCATGTATACTGTATACAAATACAAACTCTATGGAATATACAAAACATGAATTAATTAAATTATAGAAAATCAAGGTAAGAATGTAAGTTGCTGAGGTAAAGGCAATTGTCCATATTGCCAGCATGGCCATATTCGCGTTAGAATTGTAAAATATCAACAATAATACTGATGGGCACTAGTTTGAATATTTTGCTGTATTAGTGCTACAAAATCTTAAATGTAGGTGAATCTTCCAAATGATTTGCTTAAAAATATATACAAATATAACACAATTTTGAGTCTGTTCGACGTTTATTATTTTATACGTGTTACATTTTTTACCACATTCAATTTTACGGGTTCTTGCAGGCAGCTGGCCAGCATTGTGCTCTCGCCCGGCCAAGGCTCTTTCCAAAAAACTGACCTTAGTCGGGCAGCGGAAAGCGAGCGGGGCGATGAGGGAACAGAGCAGTCGCCTGTGAATCTTCAACGCTTTAACACCTCGCACTTGCTAGGTGAATTATTCACAACGAAATCAATTAACGAAGTTACTAATTAATCATTTATTGTTTCAGAACGATTGCTGCGATGTGTTTCAACATTCCGACTTGCGAAATCCACTGGAAACTGGAAGTCGCCCCCCCAATCGCCGCCCACGCACCCAATTGAGCCCCCAAATTTTCACAGAAGACACGAATTCATCTGGAAGATGTTTAGGTAATTGCAATTAATTTTTTTGCGAAATTTGCGTGGTTTTCTGCACTTTTTTGGTGCATAAAATCACTCCACATTTCCAATTATCATAATTTCACACATCCTTCATGAAAACCTTTTCTAATTACCCCAAAATTGGCTTAAAATCTAATTAAATGAACGCGGAATATTCTAGAAATCGCTATTTTTCCTGTGCAAGGCGAATCCATTGTACCGCTACACAATGGACTCGTTTAGCTAGACAAAAAAGTGATACGTCTCATTACAATTGCCTTTGAAAACCTTTCCTCAAATCATTGTTAAACTCCTTAAAATAAATCTAATAAATAAAGCCTCCCAATGGCGCAACATTACAAATGCAATAAAATGTATTTAATATTAAATTACATTTGTATTGTTTATAAAAATTGCACTCAAAATCACAAGAATATTAATTTGATTAATACTTATCCAACATAATTTCTTATGTTTCATACAGATTTTTAAAACTTTCATTGTTAAAAATACATTTAAAATTAGTAGATAATCTCATTACTTGCAAAAATTTTCACAGTTAAAATAATTTTTAACATTTCAGACCAGCGAATACCTCCGTTGAAATTTGGTAAATGTGAGTCCGTTTATACCTGCGAGGAACAGAAATCGTCTCGGATGGTAACTTCACCGAACCGAAATCTTCGAAGGAACTATAAGGTAGGAATTTTTATATAAGTATCACATTTCGTTATGAATAATGTTTTTGTATTACAAATAGCTTGTTCTTTATTAATCAACAAACATTATTCAAAACTATTAATTACTGTGTTGATATTTGCTGCACATGCACTGAATGCGTTTCCGAATATTGAATGCTGTATCGCACAGTACACCATTCAACATTCGGAAACGCATGAAAATTTATTTAACTGCCCGTTATTTAAATATAACAATAATAATAATTTGCTACATTTTAATAACAAATTAATTTTTACCATCAATTTTGCTGTTGTCTTGAAACGTTACATTAATTACGATCTGATATTCAAACGAAAACATAAAAACCTGATTTGTTGAAGTGAATTTTGCATTATTGGTGTTAAAATAATTCTAGTGGTGTGTACTCTGACCGCAACGGTATATAATTCATTAATTCAATTAAAATCCGATTCCTAAATTGAGCCGGGCTTGCACCAGTTATCATGTGGGCGATGACTAAGATCGCATACAAACGGTAATTGTTGGATTCTTCCAATTATAGGTGAGACCAGATTAACTTGGTAGAACCCATCGCAGTTATGTATCTGAATTGATACGACCAAATATTTTTTCAGGCTTGGCGTTACGGACGTACAAATTATGTTACATATAAATTTGCAAGTATCGATGGTACAAAATATTTTCAGCCATCGATACTAACAAATAACTGCACGGTCGCATCCGTAACGTCCAAATAAACATGTATATTGCTGCTTATTTATTAATTTGCATACCTACAAAATTGCTTTGAACAATAATTATCTAACATAATTTCTAACACTGTGCAGACTTTTAAAATTTGCATTGCTAATAAATTTATTTAAAATTTTTCAATTTGCTTCCAAAAAACAACCATACATGTCTCGCTGTTAAAATAATATTTCATATTTCAGAACAACAAATACCTTCGTTGCATTGATAAATGGACTGTCTGTTAATGCAACGCAGTACAGACGTGAAATTGTTTACCTGGCGAGAAACAGCGATCGTCTCCGATGGCGACTTCACCGAAAAACTGTGGCTTCACAGTTTTGCAAATCCTCGAAGGAATTATAAGGTAGGAATTTTTATACTTCACATCTAGTTATGAATAATGTTAAATTTCACAAGTTTTCTGTATTAAAAATAATTTGTTTTCAATTAATTGACATTATTCAAAACTATTAATTAGTGCGTCGATATTTTTGAATTTTCGGTCATAAACTTATTTATATCCAAATGAAATTTAATCGGAGGCAATATTTAAACAGTTGTTAATTTTAATTCTGCATGCATAAATGTTGCCATTTTAATGCTTAAATTTTATTTGTATTCTATTAAGATTGATCAAAAGATTGATTGATAAAGAATAGCATTTATTAATTTTTTGTCATAAACGAGTAACATTAAAACTTTAGCATACACATTGAATCGCATATTTCAGAAACAACTCAAGTCACACATCTAGTTTTGAAATAATTAAGTAAATATTAATTAGTCACAAACTAAGATTAACTCTGCTCTCAGTTGGTATTGTCAGAGGGTCCAATACACCTTTTAAATAATAGAATAAGGTCGATTTTGCGCTTAATCGAAAGAAGTACAACTTTTATGACCCATTCTATGTATAATTCAGATACGTATAACCAAAAGTGGACTTTGCCGTTTCTGACATCAGCGATTCTTGTAATATTTCACTATTTTAATAGGTGTACATGTTTTAGGAAAGAATAATTGCTTCGTTGAATTGGTAAATGGAACATCATTGAGAGACAAAAGTATATGCAGCCTTCTAGTACTGCCGACACCGTAGAAATCGTCATCGGAGCCAATTTCTCATCAACGATCTTCAAGACTGCCATCGGATTCTAAAGGTAGGCATTTTCATTTCTAATAACCGCAACTAGTTATGAATAATGCTGTGTAATATTTTGTCTCCGAGAAAACTGATTGTATCCAACTTTAGTTTCAAACATTCATCCATCAGTCAAGAAATTGGCCTGAAATTACTAATTATTGGTAAATATTTATACCAATACAATAATTTTTGTTCTGCAATTTACAAGCATTATTCATAACTAGAAACATTTGGAGCGTCAATATTTTAATTGTTGGTTCAAAAATCTACCAGTGTCCAAATCAAATTCAATGGACAATAATTGCTTTTATAGTCATATTAGTAAGCGCGCTTTTAAATGAAACAATATACACATATCAGACTTCTGATCAGTTTTGTTTTAAATTATTTGCGTAGGTACTTTAAGTAAATATTCCTCTGAGCTCTGAGCTTCATTTTTTCTGCACCAATAATCACCCAATTTCTTAATTTATCTAATCTAACGGTACAGAGACGGACCACGATTAGAAATAATTATTAATTTAATTGGGTCGCATATCATATATTTTACTTGGAACACTTACTGTTTTGCTTCACTCAGAGCCTTGGTGGATAGCCTATAATGTTTAAGATAGTTTGCGTAGGTACTTTAAGTAAATGTTCCTCTCTGTGTGTCCGAGTAATATGCTTGTGCAGTTTGTACAAACTACCCAATTGTTATCTTCAGTTATCTAATCTAACAGTACAGAAACGTACCAAGATAGAAATAATTGTTTAAAATGATCGGGTACCGTGCCGTGCTTCAGATCATTCATCTCTCCACTAGTTCATTTCAACCGCACTAACGTAACCAATACTTGGGCCCAGCTGGGGCTTGTCCAGCTATCTAACCGGACTGGTGTCTCAAGGGATATCGATTCGGCTGTTTTTACTGATGAAGAGATGATGATTTGCCAGTCCTTCTGAAGCGATCGCAAAGAGGTGCCGTTGTTCACAGGGAAGGCAGATATTCTCGTTACGGATTCAACATTTAAAAAAGTGCAAAAGGCGCTAAAGTTGCAAAAGTTGCAAAAGTTACTGCTTTGCTTTACTCGGACACTCACAGGACAGCCTCCTTTCACACAATTTTTGTAGGTCACTATGAAACAATTGATCAACTTTTGAACAAAGTCGTAACCTCATAAAATTTTCATAATTTAAACTTTATTGATCAATTACGAGTATATATTGAAATTTTGAGAAGGCATTCAATTAATTTCTCGGCTATGAAGATGGTAGAATACTAGATTTGTTATCTAGAGATAGCTGGTGCGAATCCAGTTTGGGGAATTAATTTTCTGCGTACGTATTATTTCATTCAATTTTGCGCATTGCTTTCAATTAATATCAATACTCAATACTCTTTGAGTAAACAGTAGAGTTGTGAGAGCTGTCGATGCAGAAATTTATTGATTATTAAAGTTAATTCTGCAATCATGAAGATGGATAAAGCTGGATTAAATTCCAGGCGTTGCTGGTTGAAACCCAGCTTGTAGAAATAATGATCTACGATTTAATGAATTTAACTTTCATTTAAAGCGCAAATGATTGCGCTGACAACATGTAAAAATTTACTCCTTTTAATGCCAGAACTCGGCGCTCAGTTTCACTTTATTTTTTTTATTAATCTGTGCTTATTTGTTTGTTTATTTTGTACACTTCAATTAAATAATTTCACATAAAGATTATTATTGGCGTTAACGACATAATTGCACATTTTGTATTCGCACTAATGTGTTTTAGTTAACAGTTCATTTTTATTTGCTTCAAACTTGCTTGACTGTTGACATTCATACATTTTGTTCTATTGTGAACCTTAATCACAAGTTATTAATCATTTAGTTGTTATTAAAATTCGTTTGTAAGTTTATTTCCTTTTAATTATTATAACAAAGAACCACATTATACAATTCTTGCATTTATTAATATCACTCACATTAAATATATGACGCCTCTGTCATATATCTTATTATTTTATATATACATATGCTACTCTCTGTTTCCGAGTAATATGCTTGTGCAGTTTGTACTACCCAATTGTTATCTTCAGTTATCTAATCTAAAGGTACAGAGACAGACCAAGATAGAAATAATTGTTTAAAATGATTGGGTACCGTGCCGTGCTTCAGATCATTCATCTCTGAACTAGTTCATTTCACCGATATCGATTCGGCTGTTTTTACTGATGAAGAGATGATGATTTGCCAGTCCTTCTGAAGCGATCGCAAAGAGGTGCCGTTGTTCACAGGGAAGGCAGATATTCTCGTTACGGATTCAACATTTCAAAAAGTGCAAAAGTTGCAAAAGTTACTGCTTTGCTTCACTCGGAACCTCACAGCCTTGCATAATAATTTGCCCAAATTAATGTTTTATTGTCAAGTTTTTGGGTTTATTGGTTATTAGTCGGTTCATATTAAAAAACATCCATTTAGAGTAGAGTGGATTTTAGATTGGAAGTAGATTTAACTTGCCACGTTAAACTACCCCTCAAAAATTATCTAGTTTTTAGACATATTTTCAAATGCAACTTATACAATGCAATTATTTTAAATAATCATATTCTTGCCACATGACTAGGTGTCATAAATACAATGAGAAATGCGATTATACATTCGTGATACATGTCGAATAGACTTTAGGTATTGTGTGAGTGTTGATGTTGAGACTGATTGTTAATTAGGAAAAAGGCGGCCGCCGACTTTAGCGTTGTTTAACACTATAGCAATTTACTTGCTTAATTTGTCTTTCAGAAGACTCCTTGGTGTGTATGCTTGTTGTTATGTATATATGATAGAACCAGTTGCTGGTTTGTAGGTTATGATATCTTAATGATATCATAGGTGTAGGTACAATTTCGTCTGAAATTGAACCAGTTGCTGGTTTTTAGGTTCTGATATCTTAATGATATCATAGGTGTAGGTACAATTTCGTCTGAAATTGGTTGATGGGGTGGGATTTTCTTAGACGCATGTCTTTGATATTATATTTGATATTAGCTTACTCCTGCGCTTATATTCGACCCGTCTAGGAAACAAGTTCATCTTGTTTATGTAACATGTATGTAAACGCATTTCTTATTGATAAAATATTTTCCACAGTGGGAATAAAAGTTGTTTATTAATTTGTATGAACCAATTCATTGCCAATAATCTATTCAAATTTCAATTAATATGTGCAAGAATTTATAAATCGCAGTCATTACGCGTTATATTTTTATAATTTTTTTACTTTTTTAAATTGTTTAGTTTATATAACAAAACTTGTCTTACTGCAATATTTCAAAGCAGTAATGTGTCACAGTTAATCATATTAGGAACTCGTAATTCGAAATGTTGTAATTGTATTAATAGTACAAATGAATTTTACGAATAATTAATAGACTAATAAATATTCAATAACCAAAAATTCATTTAAATTGAATTGTCATTGACGCTTTTAATTATCTACCAAATCAATGTAAGTAACACATTATTGATTAGACCTAGCTTGCATGTGTTACTTTATCAATAAACATTATAAACAATTAACAAAGCACAGAAATATAATGCATTCATTATTATGCATTCAAAGTTTCAATTTTTCAATTAGTTTTCATGGAGTGTTAATTTTTCCATGTTTTTTGTTTTAATAATATATCTTTCACCCTAGCCAAGTGTTGGAATGTATTATTAAATTTTTTGTCAAAAAAAAAACTGTGTTGGTTCAATTTAACACGGAATTAAATCGTGGAAAGCAATTTTTAAATTGCTGTGCCGATGGTTCTCAAAATTCTAAATTGCATTCATTTATTCAATTTAATGATTGAATGAGTTAATAATTATACAGAAAGAGAAGCTGGACAACTAATTCAATATAAACTAGATGTTTTGTTATTATATGAGCCAGTATAATAATGAGATTGATTGTTCTTGTAAGTTTAAATTTAATTTGTCGCTTAATAGACTAGCCACCTGTTAAGCATAGATTCACGCGCTTATCAATTGTTAATGCAGTGAACTTACAGTTTAGATGGGGGGTGCAGTATTCAATATACTAGATTAGGTTATAGGATGTATTCATTTTAGTCAACTTGGGGGTAAAGCGCACTTCAAATGTTTTTTTGTTTTATATGTATTTAGCTATAAGTTAGTTAACCACAAATTCTTGTATGTCTTAAGTTTTTTACTGCTTCTCAGTAGTTTTTACCCAATTGTTATCTTCAGTTATCTAATCTAAAGGTACAGAGACGGACCAAGATAGAAATAATTGTTTAAAATGATCGGGTACCGCGCCGTGCTTCAGATCATTCATCTCTCCACTAGTTCATTTCAACCGCACTAACGTAACCAATACTTGGGCCCAGCTGGGGCTTGTCCAGCTATCTAACCGGACTGGTGTCTCAAGGGATATCGATTCGGCTGTTTTTACTGATGAAGAGATGATGATTTGCCACTCCTTCTGAAGCGATCGCAAAGAGGTGCCGTTGTTCACAGGGAAGGCAGATATTCTCGTTACGGATTCAATATTTGAAAAAGTGCAAAAGGCGCAAAAGTGCAAAAGTTGCAAAAGTAACTTTGCTAACGTAATTAGTAAATTACAGACATACCAGTACTTGTGGTCACGCATAAATGAAATTGGACAGAAATCTGAAGTTGTGTATGTTGATTAGTTAGTTGTTTTGGTAGTTCTTAATAATCCTCGTACATACGGTTCACTTTTTGTACACCTCTTTTCTGTTTTCATGATCCATGCAATTGCGAGATGACGGTGAAGAACTTCTGATTGCCACCAACTTTGGAGGAACAAGACACAGGACTGGCTGGTAGCTGCAATGCAGACAGGACTCCACCCTTTCGTGCCGAAGTTGAAGTACATCAATGAACCCGCATCTTGGCAGATGAAGAATTGCAGTCGGATCCTCGAAAGACCTGCAGATATAAAGGGTAAGTTATTTTCCTCAAATGTGCAAGCACATAGGAGCTGTCAACCGACTTGGTTCAATTAATGTGTTTATGCATATTGGTCACAATAAGTCTAATAATGACGATATTACAAATATATTTTTTTAATCATTTGTGATTTTGGACGTCAAGTTATATAGGAAAAATAATTTTATTTTACGTTATTATTTCATGATAGCTAAAATCTTCGTCAAGTATGCACAACACTACATAACTTGTTGTTAGTATTAATGCAATATATACAGGGTCCGTCATTTCACCTCCCGTTTTCTATAGCTCAGTTACTAATTGAGTTAGGATTTTGATATTTTGCAGGTCTTACACCTAAACCAATTTGAAAAGACAAGAATTTTAATATGTTTGTTTTATTTTAGGGCTCTTCATATGGAATTGCAACAAACTTACGAAGAACTAGACACCGAACTGGTAATTGCAGTGTAGACGGGACTCGACCCTTTCTTCCCGAAGTTGAAGTACATCAATGTTAACCAACAGCTTACCAGATGGAAAGTTGCAGTTCTATCCAGAAAGAGCTTCGGATATAAAAGGTAAATTATTTGTATTTTCCTCAAATTTGCAATCACACAGGAGCTGTCAACGACTTGGTTGAAAAAATGTTTAAGCAGATCGGTCACAAGAAGGCTAATAATGAGGATGTTACAAATATATTTTTTAATTACTTATAATTTTGGACGGCAAGTTACAGAGCATTCAAGAAAGCGGTGTCAACTCTTCCAACAACAAAGTTATGACAAGAAATCACATTTTAAAAATTCTGGTTATATTATTTGCTTGTATCCTAGAAAACATTTCTGCAACGCTGCAAAACATATTCGATTTGCAGCTTGAACAGTGTCATTTAATAGTATCCAGCATTAAAGTTGACATCACTTTCTTTAACAGTCTGTATCTACGAAAAATTATTATGTCATGACATCTTAAATTTACTTAAAGTTTCACAATATAAAATAACTTGTAGTTAGTATTAATCATTTATGCTATTTTTGCTAATTAAACCATTAATTAATCAATTAATGCAATATGTTTACGGCATTTAGAATTAATTGTAATATATTTATTCACATAAAATTTACTTAAAGTAACACAGCATTAATTTTGTTTAAGAATTCCGGTTTAAACTTGTCCATTATGAATAACATTTTCATTCAGTGATATATTGCATTAAACGAAACAAAATTTATAAATCCTTTTACTATTTGAATGATATTTATTCATTTCGTAGCAGCATGAATTGTATTGTATTTACTCTAGACAGACCGTAACTCTGTATAAATAGTTTAGGCCAGTGGTTTCGAAACTTTTTCTGCTCACAGCGCCCTTTTTGAACTAAGGTTTTTCCAAACCTTCTCTAAGTTATATCATGACTAACTGTAATGGATCTTTTAAATATGTTATTTACTATTATTGAAAGCCAACTCATTGTAAATGATGTCAGTCTGCAAAATACCCGGGTTAATTTTTCTATTAGTTTATTCAACTTAATTATAAACCTTTTGCAATATTCTGCGGCACCCCTGGAAAAACGGCTCTCCAGGGTGCCCCGACGCACACTTTGGGAACCACTGGTTTAGGCAATACCTTGGTATGGTTTATTAATATTTGTTTGATACTAGCAGTGAAAGGATTTATATTCTTAACATTTTCGCAATCTAAAATTTATTGTATTTTTAGCTAATGGGCTTTTGCTGGAACCAGAATATCTGCAGGTGGATGACTACGATGACACTACTTCAACTTCTGATTACGATCCACTTGGATCTTGAACAGCGTGGGAACCTAGATGACTTTGGATGGAAGACATCGGATCAAGAACATCGCTGAGGAGACTTTAGAAAATAGTTTAGCTGTAACTAAGTGATAAACTATTTTAGTATTACATTCATACATTGCATTAAGTGTTCTTGAAATTTCCATGCAATACTAATTAATTAGTTATAGATAAATAGACAATTCTGTGTTTATTACTTGGTTGTAGCTCGAAACTTATCCACAGAAACTAATTATATATAGATATAATTCATAATATAGAGATAATAAGAGATAATTCATAATACAGAGATACTTGATTACATGAATTAGATTTTGTGGATAAGTAATTTATTAATAGATTTAAATAATTTTAAGTGTAGGTATCCCCAAACTTGCGTAACCAACGAATTTTGTAATTTGCACTTGCGTATTAAGGGTGGAAATTGCCAGAAAATTGCATTTCTCTTCATAACCATACACCTCAAACACGGCCTTTGTTTTTATATTTGTTCATAATATATATATTTTTTTTTTTTATATAAAGTTGTACTTATGCAATTTACAAATTTGACTAACTTAAAATTCAAGTTATTTAAAAGTTTACAGAACTCTATAGTTACGTAACTTGGGGGCATGCCTGTATGTAGTAATGTTTTGATGACGCAATAATATTTAAAAAATTGATTCCTATCCCGTCCCAAATATAATTTTTATTTATTCAAATGTCAATAACCCTGATGTGATTTTAAGATTCCAAATTTGCTTATCCGATTTTGATTAATGGTTGTCCAACCATATCACTTTTCATGCTTCAGACAATTTCAAAATTGTCTAGTCTTGAATCTTATTAAATTCCACATTTAGTCAATCGTTTGACCTTACTTTTTAATACGAATTCAATTGTATTTTGCAAGGGTTATTGAGGTTTGAATATTTGATTCGTAATGTGACTTGGTACATTTAAATATTTTTTAAGATTCTCCAAGCGCTATTTGCTCCGATTTTAAAATTATTTGCGTAGGTACTTTAAGTAAATGTTCCTCGTGTGTTTCCGAGTAATATGCTTGTGCAGTTTGTACAAACTGCCCAATTGTTATCTTCAGTTATCTAATCTAAAGGTACAGAGACTGACCACGATAGAAATAATTGTTTAAAATAATTGGGTACCGCGCCGTGCTTCAGATCATTCATATCTCCACCAGTTCATTTCACCGCACTAACGTAACCAATACTTGGCCCCAGCTGGGGCTTGTCCAGCTATCTAACCGGACTGGTGTGTCAAGGGATATCGATTCGGCTGTTTTTACTGGTGAAGAGATAATGATTTGCCACTCCTTCTGAAGCGATCGCAAAGACGTGCCGTTGTTCACAGGGAAGGCAGATATTCTCGTTACGGATTCAACATTTCAAAAAGTTGCAAAAGTTACTGCTTTGCTTTACTCGGGACACTCACAGGACAGCCTCCTTTCACACAATTTGCTATCACAATAACAGATATTCTCGTTACGTATCGCGGAATTAAAACCATGCTTTGCTTCACTCGGAGCCTCCGAGGATAGATTTCAAGCGCTATAGGCTCCGATTTTGAATTTAGTCGAAATATTTTTCATTTCATTCCAGATTGTGATTATACATCTAGTATATATACATAGATATATAATTATTATTAATGAATTGGCAAAAATACCGCTTTGAGAATCGTGATTTAAGGATTTAGAGTTTTAGATTCGGTCCTAATGTTTAGAATTCCTCAGTGTTTTTTTTTTTTTTTAATCATTTTTTTTTTACCTTAGTCAATCTTTTGCCCGATTTTTTTTTAAGCCAAGTCAATTTTTTTATCAAATTTAATTTTTAATCAATTTTTTCTTAAACCCAAGCAAATTTTTTATCCATTTTTTTTTTTTGAATCTATTTTTTAAATAAATTGTGTAATTTATGAATTATCCGTGGAGTAGTTATTGGTAAGTGCGATTCACTTGTGTTTAAGAGAACAGTGCAGAGAGCTTGAACAGCATTTTAAGATTTGTTTCAATATATTGCATTACTATTTAACTACTCCACTGGCTATAGCATTTAACCATTAGTATAGTATAGGTTTAAAGGTAGTAACGGTTTCAAAATGATAACATTCTTAATCTACTGATTGATTTTCATTTCAATTAAATGATCATTCAGGTCATTATAGCAATAGTAGAAAGTGCCAAAACCTTAACGTTGCATCATTTTGCCTAAATAGTCAGATAGGGATAAAAAGGCGGCCGCCGCTTTTAGCTCTTTTTTAGTTTGGTGTGTGTGCATTGATTTCTATGATTTGTCTCTGTGTGCTGGTGTTTCGTACGCTTGTGATTCGTATGCTTGTGATATCGTGTGTGATCTGGTGGGAAGGGTTGGGCGTCGTATTTCAATTACGGCATCGGATGCAACGTTAAACTGAAAGCACTTTTTATTATATTTTTATAGAATTAATTAGCATATCATTAAAAGTTTTATAACTTATATTGCAATTAAATTGCGATGATTCAGATTAAATTTTAAATTGCAAGATTAAGAATGAGAATGTTTTTTGAAATCTTAGTACAGTATTCATATGATAGTATTTGTATCGGTATCTAAAGGATTATGTGGCAATCCAGCTTATGATGATATCCTGGCAATGCTGATTTGAGCTTGCGTTAATCCTGGCAATGATGACAACATTCGCCAGCCTTAACTGATGCTGCTTGCGCTAATCCTGGCGATTCTGATTAATCCTGCCATACTGAATACTGACGCTGCTTGCGCTTGCGTACGTACAAAAACAAACTTTTTGGTTTATTGCAGTATCGTTATCAATTCGGTCAACTACACAAACTTTAATAGGTCATATGTTGGCGGGCAAACGTCCTGCCCACATACGACCCTGTGAAGTTTGTGCAGTAGACCATATTGATCACGAACGTGCAATAAAGCAAAAGCGAAGTTTTTGGGTGTACAGCCACGGACTCTCAGAATGATGCGTCCGTCCGTCCGAGCAATCTTCTATCCTTGTCTACCTCGTGCCCCTACTGTACGGGACCAGACAAGTATAGCAAACTGCTCGGATGGACAAGCGCGTCATTTTTATCGTCCGTGGCTGTACAACCTACTGAGTTACCGCGACGATTTGCATTAAATAAAATGCGGAAAGACTCCATGTGGGGTCCTAGCTCAATAAATATCGTTGCTTTAAAATGATCGTAGCGCAATAAAGTTCGTACCCGAATATAGACGTACCGCTATAAATATCGTACCCGAATAAAAATTGTAGCCCAATTAAATCGTAGTCCAATAAACATCATACCCAAATAAAGATAGTAGCGCAATAAAGGTTGTAACCGAATAAATATAAAATCGTACCCCATAAATATTCTAGCCAAATAAAGATCGTTTAGGTTAGGTTTTCGCACCCGAATATAAATCGTAGTTTTGTTAAGGCAGATTCATAGATTCCTTACGTGGCAATGCTACGCTGTGACAATGCTATCGCTGTAGGCATTTTCAATGTGCATTAAACGCTGTTGAAAATGCCCGTAGCGATAGCATTGTTGCGTCTTGTATAAATCAATGATTCGGCTTTTAAGATTATCCAATAGACATCGTATCTGAATAAAGGTTGTCACCGAGTAAAGGTTATACTTTTAAACGATCTTTATTTAACGACAATATTTATATGTATTTAAGTTTATGTTGTACTGAACTGAATAAAATTCATTTTCACAAGTATATTAGGAGGGCATGTAAGGCCTAGAGTACGATACAAGCAGTAAGCGGCGCAGGTGACTGTCAAAACAAGCGTTTTGCTCCTAGCCCTTTCATATTCGCGCCCTCTTACCGCTTGCACCGTAGCCGAGGCCATCGATAGATCGTCACGCCATAAATATCTTGCCTAAATAAAGATTGTAACCTAATTAAATCTTAATCCAATAAACATTATACCCTTTAATCGCACCCTTATAAATATTGTAGCTAAATAAAGATCGTTTATATGTATTTAAGGCTAGGTTGTACCGAACTGAATAAAATTCATTTCCACAGGTATTTTAGGACGGTATGTAAGGCCTTGGGTACAATTCAAGCATTACACTTGTTGCTCACTGCTGCTCCTAGCCCTTTCATATTCGCGGCCTCTCATCGCTTGCATCGTACCCGAGGCCATCGATGGATATAGTACATCGATAGATCGTCGTGCCATAAATATCTTGCCTAAATAAAGATTGTAACCTAATTAAATCTTAATCCAATAAACATTATTCCCTTTAATCGCACCCTTATAAATATTGTAGCTAAATAAAGATCGTTTATATGTATTTAAGGCTAGGTTGTACCGAACTGAATAAAATTCATTTCCACAGGTATTTTAGGACGGTATGTAGGGCCTTGGGTACAATTCAAGCTTTACACTTGTCGCTCATCGCTGCTCCTAGCCCTTTAATATTCGCGGCCTCTCACCGCTTGCATCGTACCCGAGGCCAAAGGCATCAGAGTGCCTGTAATTCCGTAAGAGTGAGCAGTCCACTGTCCTTGTACGTATGTCTTGTCCTGCACTGTAGAGACAAGGATAGCGGACTGTTCGGTCTTACGAACCGCGACATTCTCATGGCTGTACATCATCGATTAGATAATACTTAAGGTAATAAAGTATATGATTAGGTGTATTGCGGATCAAACAACGTACAACAGTAACGTGTACGTTAGTTGCAGTCAAACGTCTGCCGCAATTTTATCGTAATTCCATCGGACATTTGACTGTGATGCTGTCGGCTAACGTACACTTTACTGCTACCGTTGTTTGATTCGCGCTACACCAAATTATACACTTTATTACCTTAAGCATAATCTAATCGATGTTAACGTTCTTTGATACGCAATACACCTGAAAAATTATATGTAATAAACAAAGTGAAACTTGTGTAAATAAATGAGTTTATAAAATAAATAGTGTATAACTTAATATGTGTGCGTTTTCTTTCTACCCGGTGCCTCTACCAGGTGCCTTCACTAAAGTTAGATAGGGATTCTAGACAGGGAGATATGAATAACAGGGCATTAACATTTTCGGGCATTTCTCGGTGGTAAATTTTTAAAAGTCCCTTTACCCGGCGCCTCCACTAGATTCCACATTTTCGGGCAGTTCTCGGTGGTAAATTTTTACAAGTCCCTTTACCCGGCGCCTCCACTACATATTTGACTTGTAAAAATTTTGATTGAATAAAAAATTGTAAAAGATTGCCTGTTTTTCGTATATCTTCCTTCCCCCCTCCCTCGCTGCCGAATCTCATCCCCACTAATTTTTCCAATTTTCCGCCCCCGCATCGCTGCTACCCCCCGCTTCCGCCACTCCCGCTGCTTCCCCACCACCGGCGTTTCCGGCGCTCCCGCCGGATCGCTGCCCTGCCCCCCCGCTCCGGGCCGCTGCTGCCCGTCCTGCATCCCCCGCCGGCCCCTCCGGCTGCTCCCCGGCGCTGCCACCATCGCAGCCACGGCGCTGCCACCATCGCAGCCCCGGCGGCACCCGCCACCGAATCCCTGCCGCACCCCCCGCTCCAGCATCGCTTCCTCCCGCCGCTCCCCCCGGCGCTGCCACCATCGCAGCCCCGGCGGCACCCCTGCCGGTCCGCAACCCGCCGCAATTTTTATTCGGCCGGCTGGATTTGAACCCACGGTTCGCTGCAGCGATCGGGGGCCACCCCATCGCTGCAGCGAGCTACGCTATCGAGCCATGGAAATCCAGCGACCAAAATCTTCATCTCTTCTTACAGATTCGCGATAAGCGCCCGTGAGTGCGACAAGGTAAGTAGACCCGGCCAATGGGTGCGAGTGAGACGGGACGATTTGCCTCGCGATTACTATAATATTGTATACTATAGTATACAATAGAATATCGGTGGGGGTATCTAGGGGTATAGATGTGGGGGGTGGGCAATATGCACCTGCTAGGTACCACGTACCTAGCAGGTGCCCACCCCCCGCCCAGGTGAGAAGCCTAAAAAACGCGCGTCAGGCGTCAGGCGGGCGGGCGTCGCGACGCCCGTGTGTGCGCCCACACACACACGCGCACACGTCATGTGACGCGCGTTTAAGCTTCTTTCCTGGAGCTCGACCGGTAGAAATTTTTCTATAAATCCAGTAGGGGTCCGTAGGACCCCTACTGGATTTATAGCAATATAGATATACTATATGTTTATATTACATTATATATACGCGCGCGCGCGCGCGAGGCTAAATTTTGCGGGTATTCGAGCTGTGGGCACCCTGTATATATCGATTTTCGTGGGTTACAAAATTCATCACTTTTTGGATCACCCTGTATATATCGATTTTTGCGAGAAGCAAATCGATATATACAGGGTGATCCAAAAATATTTCAACGTTTATCGAACACCCTGTATATTGATTTTTGCGAGGAGCAAATCGAAATATACAGGGTGAGTCGAAAATATTTAAAAAGTTTTTGGATCACCCTGTATATTGATGTTTGCGAGGAGCAAATTGAGATTATGTATGCGAATATTTTCGATTTACATTGAGTGGGCACTATGAATAAAAGATCTCTTTGAGCTCCTGTGATCCTGGTACGAAATCCGAAAATTATAAAATTGTAGACGAATATTTTCTATTTGCATTGAGTGGGCAGTATATGAATAAAAGATCTCATGCACCTTCTGTGATCCTGGTACAAAATCTGAAAATTATAAATTATGTAGACGAATATTTTCGATTTACATTGAGTGGGCACTATGCATAAAAGATCTCTTTGACCTCCTGTGATCCTGGTACGAAATCCGAAAATTATAAAATTGTAGACGAATATTTTCTATTTGCATTGAGTGGGCAGTATATGAATAAAAGATCTCATGCACCTTCTGTGATCCTGGTACAAAATCTGAAAATTATAAATTATGTAGACGAATATTTTCGATTTACATTGAGTGGGCACTATGCATAAAAGATCTCGTTGACCTCCTGTGATCCTGGTACGAAATCCGAAAATTATAAAATTGTAGACGAATATTTTCTATTTGCATTGAGTGGGCAGTATATGAATAAAAGATCTCATGCACCTTCTGTGATCCTGGTACGAAATCCGAAAATTATAAATTATGTAGACGAAAATTTTCTATTTGCATTGAGTGGTCAGTATATGAATAAAAGATCTCTTGCACCTTCTGTGATCCTGGTACGAAATCCGAAAATTATAAAATATGTAGACTTCTCTATCATACTGCCCACTCAGTTTGAATCGAAAATTTTCATACGGCTAGTGCTCACCTGAATTGCAGTTGAAGCTCTTTAACTTGGGAAGAATCTGGAAGGACGTAAGCTGTTTCGTCCTTATAGGACTCATCAGCGCAGCTTTATCATAAGATATTCATATCGAATGTCAAATGATCATCTACGGACAGCTCTTACACTTACCTTAACCAAAGGAAAATTTGTGGAAATGAAAAATTATTCATCCCACAGTATTACCTAATTGAAGTAGAAACCATCCTAAAATATCTGCGGAATTGAAGAATTATTTATCCCGCAGTATAACCTAATCGCTGTATAAACCGTCCTAAAATATCTGCGGAAATGAAGAATTATTCATCCCGCAGTATAACATAATCGCTGTATAAACCGTCCTAAAATATCTGCGGAAATGAAAATTTTTTCATCCCGCAGTATAACCTAATCGACGTATAATCCTTCCTAAAATATGTGCAGAAATGAAGAATTATCCATCCCACAGTATAATATAATCGACGTATAAACCGTCCTAAAATATCTGCGGATATGAAGAATTATTCGTCCTGCAGTATAATACAATCGACGTATAAACTGTCGTAAAATATCTGCAGAAATGAAGAATTGTTCATCCCGCAGTATAACCTAATCGACATATAATCTGTCCTTAAATATCTGCAGAAATGAAGAATTATTGATCCCGCAGTATAACCTAATCAATGTGTAAACAGTCCTAAAATATCTGCAGAAATGGAGAATTATTCATGGCACAGTTTAACATAATCGACGTACAAACGGTCCTAAAATATCTGCGGAAATGAACAATTATTGATCCTGCAGTATAACCTAATCGGTGTGTAAACCGTCCTAAAATATCTGCAGAAATAAAGAATTATTCATCCCACAGTATAATATAATCGACGTATAAACTATCCTAAAATATCTGCGAAAATGAACAAGTATCCATCCCGCAGTATAACCAAATCGATGTGTAAACAGTCCTAAAATATCTGCAGCAATGAAGAATTATTCATCCCACAGTATAACATAATCAATGTACAAACTGTCCTAAAATATCTGCGGAAATGAACAATTATTGATCCTGCAGTATAACTTAATCGATGTGTAAACAGTCCTAAAATATCTGCAGAAATGAAGAATTATTCATCCCACAGTATAATATAATCGACGTAAAAACCGTCCTAAAATATCTGCGAAAATGAACAATTATCCATCCCGCAGTATAACCAAATCGATGTGTAAACAGTCCTAAAATATCTGCAGAAATGAAGAATTATTCATCCCACAGTATAACATAATCAATGTACAAACTGTCCTAAAATATCTGCGGAAATCAACAATTATTGATCCTGCAGTATAACCTAATCGATGTGTAAACAGTCCTAAAATATCTGCAGAAATGAAGAATTATTCATCCCACAGTATAACATAATCAATGTACAAACTGTCCTAAAATATCTGCAGAAATGAACAATTATTGATCCTGCAGTATAACCTAATCGGTGTGTAAACAGTCCTAAAATATCTGCAGAAATAAAGAATTATTCATCCCACAGTATAATATAATCGACGTAAAAACCGTCCTAAAATATCTGCGAAAATGAACAATTATCCATCCCGCAGTATAACCAAATCGATGTGTAAACAGTCCTAAAATATCTGCAGAAATGAAGAATTATTCATCCCACAGTATAACATAATCAATGTACAAACTGTCCTAAAATATCTGCGGAAATGAACAATTATTGATCCTGCAATATAACCTAATCGATGTGTAAACCGTCCTAAAATATCTGCAGAAATAAAGAATTATTCATCCCACAGTATAATATAATCGACGTATAAACCGTCCTAAAATATCTGCGAAAATGAACAAGTATCCATCCCGCAGTATAACCAAATCGGTGTGTAAACAGTCCTAAAATATCTGCAGAAATAACGAATTATTCATCCCACAGTATAACATAATCAATGTACAAACTGTCCTAAAATATCTGCGGAAATGAACAATTATTGATCCTGCAGTATAACCTAATCGGTGTGTAAACCGTCCTAAAATATCTGCAGAAATAAAGAATTATTCATCCCACAGTATAACATAATCAATGTACAAACTGTCCTAAAATATCTGCAGAAATGAACAATTATTGATCCCGCAGTATAACCTAATCGATGTGTAAACAGTCCTAAAATATCTGCAGAAATGGAGAATTATTCATGGCACAGTTTAACATAATCGACGTACAAACTGTCCTAAAATATCTGCGGAAATGAACAATTATCCATCCCGCAGTATAACCAAATCGATGTGTAAACAGTCCTAAAATATCTGCAGAAATGAAGAATTATTCATTCCACAGTATAACATAATCAATGTACAAACTGTCCTAAAATATCTGCGGAAATGAACAATTATTGATCCTGCAGTATAACCTAATCGGTGTGTAAACCGTCCTAAAATATCTGCAGAAATAAAGAATTATTCATCCCACAGTATAATATAATCGACGTATAAACTATCCTAAAATATCTGCGAAAATGAACAAGTATCCATCCCGCAGTATAACCAAATCGATGTGTAAACAGTCCTAAAATATCTGCAGCAATGAAGAATTATTCATCCCACAGTATAACATAATCAATGTACAAACTGTCCTAAAATATCTGCGGAAATGAACAATTATTGATCCTGCAGTATAACTTAATCGATGTGTAAACAGTCCTAAAATATCTGCAGAAATGAAGAATTATTCATCCCACAGTATAATATAATCGACGTAAAAACCGTCCTAAAATATCTGCGAAAATGAACAATTATCCATCCCGCAGTATAACCAAATCGATGTGTAAACGGTCCTAAAATATCTGCAGAAATGAAGAATTATTCATCCCACAGTATAACATAATCAATGTACAAACTGTCCTAAAATATCTGCGGAAATCAACAATTATTGATCCTGCAGTATAACCTAATCGATGTGTAAACAGTCCTAAAATATCTGCAGAAATGAAGAATTATTCATCCCACAGTATAACATAATCAATGTACAAACTGTCCTAAAATATCTGCAGAAATGAACAATTATTGATCCTGCAGTATAACCTAATCGGTGTGTAAACAGTCCTAAAATATCTGCAGAAATAAAGAATTATTCATCCCAAAGTATAATATAATCGACGTAAAAACCGTCCTAAAATATCTGCGAAAATGAACAATTATCCATCCCGCAGTATAACCAAATCGATGTGTAAACAGTCCTAAAATATCTGCAGAAATGAAGAATTATTCATCCCACAGTATAACATAATCAATGTACAAACTGTCCTAAAATATCTGCGGAAATCAACAATTATTGATCCTGCAGTATAACCTAATCGATGTGTAAACAGTCCTAAAATATCTGCAGAAATGAAGAATTATTCATCCCACAGTATAACATAATCAATGTACAAACTGTCCTAAAATATCTGCGGAAATGAACAATTATTGATCCTGCAATATAACCTAATCGATGTGTAAACCGTCCTAAAATATCTGCAGAAATAAAGAATTATTCATCCCACAGTATAATATAATCGACGTATAAACCGTCCTAAAATATCTGCGAAAATGAACAAGTATCCATCCCGCAGTATAACCAAATTGGTGTGTAAACAGTCCTAAAATATCTGCAGAAATAACGAATTATTCATCCCACAGTATAACATAATCGATGTACAAACTGTCCTAAAATATCTGCAGAAATGAACAATTATTGATCCCGCAGTATAACCTAATCGATGTGTAAACAGTCCTAAAATATCTGCAGAAATGGAGAATTATTCATGGCACAGTTTAACATAATCGACGTACAAACTGTCCTAAAATATCTGCGGAAATGAACAATTATCCATCCCGCAGTATAACCAAATCGATGTGTAAACAGTCCTAAAATATCTGCAGAAATGAAGAATTATTCATCCCACAGTATAACATAATCGACGTAGAAACTGTCCTAAAATATCTGCTATTAATTTTAGATTCATCCCACAGTATAACCTAATCAACGTAGAAACCGTCCTGAAATATCGTAGTGTTCCTCGATGCCTGCAATCTCCTTAACAGTAATGCGCCACACACATCAATACGCACGTTTTAAAAAGGAAGCACATCCATAAGAGCGCAATGAAAACTATAACTTGATTAGTTAGTTACAAGAAAAACATCCCAAGTGTTGTTTAGAAACAATTTTCATGTGCATTTGTTTGCTGCATTGAGATTGCGATCAACGCGACGTCTGGCGACAAAAAATATGTACTAAAAAGCGCCCCAGAGACATCTGTTGACGCACGAATGAACAAAGAAACATTACAGGTTTCTAATTTTTGTAGGTTAAAAAGATTTCTGGAATTCCAGATATCTTTTTTACCGGCACTCCAGTGAGCAGTTAGATAAATATGTGATAGATGTCGCCAAAAAATTAAAAACTGTCGCTTTTTGAACTTGAAAATGCTCCCAGTGACAGTAAAAAAAAAACTTTAATTTAGCATTTCAACTACAAAGAACCTAATAACGAGATGCAAAGTACCCCGGCAATACTCATGTTTGAATACTGACTCATGTATCAAATGAAGAAGGACGCCCAAATAAATTCTCCCCACGATTATTAGGTTAACTTCCAGCCAGTTCAAAACCAGCTCTGTATTAAAAAGGGCATGGATAATTAGATCCTAACAGGTTTTGAAATATAAAGTCCAACATGTAGAAGAATGGGGGAAGCAGAAGTAATTGTTATGTGTGAGCACCAAATTAATAGTCATGTCGGTTCCGAAGGATTTCGATTATATCGTAAAAGTCACCGTTGGGATTTCTAAGAGCAAGTGATAACGAGCCTTAAGTAGCCCGGAGGTGGTCAATAATATCAATTATATTGACGGTTTCGATTGAAATACGACTCATTGATCAATCACAAGCGATCAATCACTTTGTACACGATGAGTATGATTGACAATATTATTGAAAGTCTCCAGGGCTCTTTAAACGGAGATACAAGGAACTCGGACACGTTAAACCTCAAAGGGAGTCACTCCGGGATGAGCGTGTCCAAAGTCTCCAAGTACAGAAGTGCAATGACGATCATACTGCTTAAAGCATAAGTACTGGCATCGTTGAGTTTCAATTATCAATTGTCATGACTGAATATGCATGTACAATGTGTAGTAAATAAATTTATTAAATGACAAGACAATGAATCTACCTTTCTATAGGTTAAGACTGCGCTGAACCGTACTGCTCCTCGATGACTACAAGCATCTTTCATGCATAAAGTGTAATAAATATATCAATTTATTGTTAAAACAATGCATAAATAAACCCAGTGAAAAAGCGTCATGTTGCAAATGAAATGAAGTAATAGTAAAATCCTACCTTTGTTCCGGTCGAGAGTGGTCACAGTATAACATAACTGATGTTTAAACTGTCCTAAATTATCTGCAGTAAAGAAGTATTATTCATCCCACAGTATAACCCAGTCAACGTGAAAACGGTATTAAAATATCTGCGGAAAGCAAAATTATTCATCCCACAGCATAACAAAATAGACGTAGAAACGTAGAATAAAGAATTACTCATACCGCAGTATAACCTAATCGACATAGAAATCGTCCTAAAATATCTGCAGAAATGAACAATTATTCATCCCGCAGTATAACCTAATATACATAGAAATCGCCCTAAAATATCTGCGGAAATGAAGAATTATTCATCAAGCAGTATAACATAATCAATGTATAAACTGCCCTAAAATATCTGCGGAAATGAAGAATTATTCATCCCGCAGTATAACCTGATTGACCTGTAAACAGTCCTAAAATATGTGTGGAAATGAATAATTATTCATCCCGCAGTATAACCTAATCAACGTGTATAACCTAATTGACGTATAAACCGCCCTAAAATATCTGCGGAACTAAAGAAATATCCATCCCGCAGTATAAATCTAATAATCGTAGAAACCGTCCTAAAATATCTACAGAAATGAAGAATTATTTATTCCACAGTATAACATAATCGACGTAGAAACCGTCCTAAAATATCTGCGGAAATGAAAAATTATTCATCTCACAGTATAACATATTCGACGTAGAAACCGTTCTAAAATATCTGAGAAAATAAAAAGTTATTCATCCCGCAGTATAACCTCATCAACGTTCAAACCGTCCTAAAATATCTACGGAACTGAAGAATCATTTATTCCACAGTATAGATATTCAACGTAGAAACCGTTCTAAAATATATACGTGCACACCGCCCTAAAATATCTGGGAAATAATGTATTATTCATCTGCCCCTCATAACCTAATCGACATACAAACCATCATAAAATATCTGGGAAATGAAGAATTATTCATGTCCTTGCATACCTTAATCAAAGTACAAACCATCCTAAAATATCAGGGAGGTAAAGAATTATTCATCTTCCAGTATAACCAAATTTATGTTAAACCAGTCTTGAATCGGCAAATTACTACTCAAATATCTGTGGAAATGAAGAAATATAATCTCGCTGTATAACAGTAAAGTTAACGTAAAACATGTCCTAAAGTGGAAAATTATAGTATAAATATTTGCATAAAATTAATGATACTATATATATATGCAAAATAAAGTAAATATATCAATGGCTTATTTGCAATTGTTGTGGGGTTACGTCCTATAGCAAATGGTATAGGTACGGTTTATATTTCAGGAACGTCACGAAAAAAAAACTGAATTAAAGTGCTAAAGTTTACTAAAAGACACGCATGAATAATATAAGGGCACTCTAGGACTCACTTCACACTTTCACAGCAACCGTCCACAATGTCAAATTATTGGCTTATTTACAAGGGCAGAGGCACAAGCTTTTAGTCTATTGAAGGTTTATTGCTGCTATGGACGGTTGCCGTGAAAGTGAGAAGCGAGTCTAAAGGGTGCAGTGCTGAGGCACTACGTACCTGTATGTCAGTGCTGAGGGACATACAGGTACATATCCAGGGTTGATGGAACTAGCGGCAGAAATTCAGCAGCAGGTTACGTGTAGTTCTTGCAGATTGAGGTTTCTCCATTCATTGCCGGTTGGTTTGATACAAGATTGCCTCCACCTGAAGAAAATAGTTCTCTGTTGTTATTTGAAATAAAACGTTACGAGATTAAATTAATGATAGTCGGGAAGGCATGGAAGGAGTTGAACGACTTAAGCCACAACTGTGTGCTCAGGAAGATTATTGTTAGTGCCGCACTCTGGTTAAATCACAAGGGAATGAGTTCGTTATTCAGAATGCGCTCGCTATGTTACAAAGTTCAGACTTCTGGGTCAATATCGTGGGGCACGGAATTGTGAATTGCTCAATGAGGTACACCACTATCAAAATGTAGTTACTTTCTCCAAATTCGTGTGAAAACTAGAATTGAAATTTGAGATTAGGGTTAGAATTAATGGATTAGCAAACAAACGATAGTTACAGTTGCAATTAACTTACGTTGTGGAGGCCTGGCGATGTGATAGTAAGTAATCCCATCATTTCTTGTTGAATAACGATAGTAAATTGGGAAATACTGAACTCACGGGCACTGCACTTTCTATCACAAATGACATTGAACAACGTTGAATATCATGCATATGCGCCTCGCACTCCTTATTTGCGGAACAACTTAATCGCTTTTAAAATGAAACGATACGTTTATAAAACATTTGTAGGATATCTACAACAGCATGAATCGTTAAATGGCTTTAATTTCAAGCCTCAATGTTCCATTGAGCACTGAATTAAACAAACTTTAGTGCAACCATTTCGTTGAAGCAGTGATCTCTAAAATGCCTTAAAACCCTTTCGTTACCATGACTAACGAAGGAGATAGATAGAACTAATCGCTATACGTGTAAATTATCCATATTTTATAACAATAAGTGAGGTAATAAGCTTAAAACTGGTTAGTCTATATAGGGACATTTTGTTAGGTTACGTGACTGCGCACTGAAGTGGTGCTGGTACATAGTCGCACCATTTTATTAAACGAGAGTAGGATTTCTAAACATACTCAAAACTACCTTGAATACCTTATTAAATAAGATACTAAACATAATAGATCACATTAAACACGTGATCAGCTGATACACACAAACACCGCCTTTGTCCTTCTCTTAGGGCTTGATAGAAGTCCTACTGCGTTTGCCAGCCGTGCCTCCTCCTAGAGCCCTGCTGCCCTCTTCTACATCTGGCGTCGACTACAAACACACCTCACATAGCTGATTCCCCATTGTGTTCACTTTTACGTGTGCTTTTAGATTTTTGTAGTCGAGCCTTTGTGTGATGATAAACTCGGCTCAAAAAACACTACACTACTGCTAGAACAGAAACATCTTAAAACCACTCAATATCAAAGTGAGCCTATAGCAGCCAATATTTAAAATCGTTTAAAAGATGTATTTTAAAAGTCAATCTTATTCTGCGCCCTGCCATGTAAAGCACCTAGGGAATACATGAAATGACGTCGTTCTTATTATACACATTGCCGTTTACAGATAAGCCAATTAATTTACATTAAAGGACAGAAATTATGACGAGTAACAAAACTTATCAAATTTAATCGGACTAATGAAAACGTTGCATTAATAAATCCATAATTTATTGAGACGTCAAATTAATCATATCAATAAAATATGGTTAAATATTAATCTGGAACTAAACTAGAACTTCATTCGGTGTGGGTACTGTGATGACCTCAAGCCCCACATGGTGGCCAGGTAGGAGAACAGCAGCTTGCGTTCCGGATGCTTCCTGATCACGTCGATGATGGCCTTGTCAGCGACCTTCTGGTCAGCTTTCCTTTGGTCACTCACTTTGTACGTCTGAAAGCAAATGTAGAAAATTACGTCGTATACATTGAAAATTTAGTACTCTTATGGTAGGAGATATTGCTAAACTTACATAAAAATCGTGCAGAACAGGGCGTGCAATACCGGCGAAGTAGTGCCGTTTGACACGAAAGGCTCGACTTAAGCAAAACGGCAGAGTGCATTTAAATCATACAGAAGTGATAACGCTGAGGAGTAGACCCGCAAGGTTTAAATAATTGAGCCATCAATATCAAACATGAGGTGAAGTATTGGAATCTCCAATTAGATCAGAGATTTGACACAATATTTTGCCGATCTTTCTTGAAATTGATTATATTATTAATTTCCTTAAGACCCTATGGGTAGACTAAGGATCTGATTATAATAATAATATTATTAATCTTCCTTTAATAATTACACTATAAAATCAAAAAGTACCATGGCAGCATTTTGCAAACACAGTTAACGACGAGATTGCCTGTGCGTATTTTAAGCCTGTAAGACACAATCACGTTTATTGTTTGGTGACCATTAATTATTGTACGGTGTCAAAATGAAAATCTTCCCATTAAAAATTCTTGTAAAATAAATTGGGACAGCTCATTGCACAATAAATGCGAACACTTAAACAGACATTTCTAGAAAACTTGTGGCTTTTACACACTTTAAGTTAAAAAAGTTGTTATATCATACTGTAGTATGACGACTTATTTAATTGTTTGCATCGTATCCGAGGCCTTATTATCAGATATATAATATAAATAAACACCTCTTACACATTTTTGACACGCAAAGTTGCCAATTGCTGCAGGTTACCAATACAAACTATAGCTTCACCATAAATAAATCACTCGGTACCTCGTGTCAAGGTGCAATTATGTACTGCCTTTCCTGCATCAGTTAAAATGAATCCGAGCCACATAAAAATATAAGTAACAAAAATAGGACATCACCTCTTTCTTCGTCGAAAAAATGTCGCCCTCCTCCTTCTTGGCGCGCTTCTTCTTCTCCCTGCGGAAATAGTCGTCGTTGATGTTGTCGGGCAGCTTGACACCGGAGATGTCGAGCTTGGTCTCCGTGCCGATAACGTAGCGCTGCGAGATGCGGCGCATGGGGCAGGCGTTGATCTTGAACGGTCCGGTGACCAGCAGCAGACCGGAGAGGAGCTGTTTGAGGAGGATCACGCGCTTGCCCTTGTGGGGGCCGGCGAGCACGATGCAGACAGTACCTGGCGTCAACGTATTCCTCAGGCTGCGCTTGTGCTGCTTGAACAGTTTCTTTGCTGGCCTGGGCTTAATCCTGAAAATAAGCACCGAAAATTCTGAAGTGATTTTTATATATACGGTCACAACTTTTTAAATACAGAGCGCGTTCAAGAAAGTGGTCTCAACTTTTCCAATTAGTTCCAACGAAATAATAACTTTAGATTTAACAACTGTAATTCTAAAGTGATTATTTGAAATACGTTCACAAGTTTTTAACTACAGAGCGTTCAAGATCTCAACTTTCTGGAACTTTTGAATCAATGAATCTTTTTAATATTTTATTTAGTATGATTGAAAGCAGTCTCATTGGTAATGATAAAGTGAGTCCGCAAAATAGACAGGATATGTTTTCCAGTCGAGTTTATTCGACTTAATTATAAAGCTTTTGCAGTGTTCCGCACTTTGGGAACCACAGGTGTAGGCAGTAAAAAAAGGGGGTTAATTGCATTTACTTTGGGGTTTTAATGAATCTATGGTGGATTGCATGTCGGCAGCTATGTTTGCCTCACAGGCATCGTAGCATGATGGCAAAGGGCAGCTACACTATTTTAGCATTTTCGGACTAGAGGTTTGAAGGGGCCTTCGATTGCAACCATAAATTATAAAATATAACCAAGCTTGGCCGTTAATGAAAAATGTAAATATCGGCCACAATTAACACAACCGATTCAGTCATACTCACTTGTCTTGTGTGGGGAAAAAGTTCTTGCGCTTGTGCACGTTCACGATGCGCGTCTTGCCGTTCTTCTCGCCGTTGATCTGCTTCTCGACGGTCACGGGCTTCACCACCTTCTTGACCTGCACGACCTTCTTGCTCTTGAACTTCCAGATGGCCTTCTTGTGGTAGCTCTTGGACCTGGAGAAGCGGTAGACGCCGTTGCCTAGGTCGTAGTTCCTCGGCCTGCTGTTCTTCTTCTTGCCCTTCTTGGCAGCGGGCTTGCCCGCCTTGGCGACCTTCGCTGGGTCGGCCTTCTTGGCCGGCTTCGCGGTCTTTTCAACCGTTGGAGCCATCTGGAGGAGGCAAGGGGGCCATTAGTAAACAACGGACGGTGAGGTGAGGTTATGGCAAAATTATTAAGTGTGAGGCTTATGAACACTGTAGGGCTGTTTGATTGCAAATGATTATTAGAAAGCACTGGCATGCTCCGATAAACGCACTGTGACTGTACAGAACCTAACCTATTAACACAACAAAACATGCCAACTGTAAACATTAATATATGTCGTTTTAGGTAAAAGTACTGGAATAAATATGTACACTGCTGTGTGGAGCGGCTTACGGTTTCAATTATCAGCCTTTTCGGATGGTTTTTGAGTTATTTTTGACTAGGATTATCACGGATTACATAAAATATTCTCGAGATGCACTTACTTCGTTTACTTCACTATGGCGAAAGAGTGGTGCGCATGCGTGTACAACGCACGATTCTGTCGTCTGTCAAAAACATGCTCACATGGTAATTCTTTTAGCGCGAAATTTGAAAATTAGTACATTTAATAAGTATTTTACAAGGACAAGTAAAGGTTTAACAGAGAAACGAGCAGATTTAGTAGAAGCTGGAGTATCTGAAAATATCTGTTATAAAAATAAAATTGAATATGCCTATAGAATTATATGTAGATATAGAATAAAATTGTAAATTATTAGTTATGATAATTGGGTTGCCTATGTAGCAAAAAATATGATTCCGGCATTATACAGGGTGTTCATGAAGTATGGAATAAATTAAATATTTCGGAAACAAAAAATATTTTTGAAAAATCTTCGCACAAGTGGATTTCAAAGTTCAGTTTTGTATTTAAAATTTTGACATGTGGGTATAAAAACATTATAAATCCATTCTCAGTCAGATTAGGTTCTAGTATATTGTTTAACAAGTGTTGAAAGTAGGGCTTTGCAAAACACGAGCATGCAAAGGCACTTTCAACATGTGTGTAACACTATACCTTTTCTACGGCCTCTTTTGTGAGGGGTCTTTAGTAAAAGGTTTTAAAAAGGGCACTTTGGCATACGATTCTTGTCATACAATGATGTCCTCATACTGCTTTTTTGAAGCTGCTGGAAATAAATTTTCAATGGCTTCGTTTACAGCAATTTTGATCGATGGTGGAGTACAATCCAACTCTGAATCTTCCATAGCGTATTTCCTCAAAACTTACTTCACGTTATTAACATAATAATCAGTCACTAAAAAAAAAGAATCATTCAGTCATTCAGTCAGTCATATAATCAGACATTAATTTTTGTAAAACATTAGTATAGTAACAAGTATTGTATTGAATTTTGTATTTCTGTTTTGTAACGTCATATGCATCAGATTAGGTATATAATTTCTTTGTTTAGATAAAATATAACATAAATTCTATGAATATTAAATACATATTTACAACATTTACTTCTAATTAAATATACATATATAATTCGCAAAGTAACAGCTATCTTCACTTAGTTCCATAGCAATTTAGTAAAAGTTATAATTTGTAGTACATCGAACCTACGGGACCGTATATTCGACCTTCTATCTAATAATAATTAAACAATACATGGTTGGATGGTGAATGCACGTGCATTGCAGGCAATCGTCCAAGCGTCGCAAATTAACGAACCATGACAGGTCATAATGAATAGTGCTAAAAGTTTGGCAAGCAATAATGCTGCAAACCGTTTGGTTTTCATATCGTGTTATAATTAAATTAAGATATAAAAACCTGTCAAGCTTGTGTCATCATTTGGCTTGGCATGAAAGCCCTGAATTATTCGTCTTATCTACTTATAATCTCTGAGAAATAATTCTGGAATCCAGGTACAGGTACAATGTACATTTTTCTTACTATGAACCAAAATTATCTACCCTGTTTGATTCGAAATATATTCTATAAAAAAATAATTATTCTCACTGTATCTTCTCCGATTTCAGAGCATTATTGCAATTTGGTCCTACGTTATGATATACAATTCTTATCTACGGTAGTTTAATGAGTATGGTCTGTTTTTTTTTATAGATCCACCACCAGTTGCTTTATGTTGGTCAAAACAAAAATCACTACATATCGATCTGTAACTTCGTTTTCGAAAGACACTAATGACTAACCGTGTTGCCAGTAATACTTTCAAGAGAAATTCCTTATATAAAAAAAACAGACTATAACTCCTCTAATGTTGAGGATTCAAAGAAAAATATGATTTGTTCAATGAATCTACAAAATTATCAAGCATTGGCCGTACTATTTACAAGAATAGTTCTTTCTAAACATTTCAGGAAACTTACAAAAAAATGTTTTTGTACCATATGCTGCACTCTTTCAAATTTCTTGTCATAGTTAAGAGAAACTGTAGGCCTGCTTGAATCCATTTTGCTAAAAACACTACATATGATCCATTCCCACCAAAGCTGTGTGACTTTTTGTTGTTAGATTATGTTATTTTCAATTTGTGGTTCTAATTATTGACAGCCGGCAATGTTGAAAGTAAAATGTCTATATTTGTGTACATGTAATACAAAATTCTTTTCATTGTCCGTATCTGAAAACATTTGTGTTCCGTGCTTGCATGATTTCCCGTGTTCCTTCGCCTCACACGAAAATTTGTCCACGTAAAAATCCTTATTTCCAGACTCTTAATGAAATATACTATTTGACAACTGCCATAAAATTGTTACAAATTATTCCAAGACACATTTTATAGACACATTCATGAATGCATTTTGACACATAAATACCACAGACAACTTCGATGAGAATAAATCGTGAACGGAGATTTTTGTGTCGTATAAAAATACAACACGGGCACCAATTGTCATTGGTTGCACTATTGACTACAGCACTTTCCACGGTTGGTTCACTACCATTTGTCTAAAACTCATCATTGCTGTTAGATTTCTTTCAACGAGATCAAACCTTTGCTAATTCAAGCAACAAATTATGGCTACATATATTTAGAAATTATTGTAGCTTTATTGTTATTCAATCATTGCTAATTTGGATGGACCAAATCTAGACGAACTAAGTCTATAAGTGTTAACATTTCTAGTACCTGAGACTATTAGTATTTTTAAATTAAAGCATTCATGAGTACGATAAATATTGCGGCTTACCATTAGCCTCTAAATACATGTATAATAAATAAATTTAGTTAAAATATATGCTTACATATAAGATTAAAGCTATGTCTTTGCAAAATAAGTTAATCTATGGTGAAATAAAGAAAAATCTGGTAATAAATAAGAGTAAAAATGAGATGAACACCCCATCAATCACAACTCTGGAATGCCTAGTACACGGCGGCACCCACCCTTGCTTACGCGGTGGCAGTAGTGTCATCTTCAATCAGCCTCGCGTCAACCATACTCTCGCCAACTTCAGTGAGATCGATCCCCTGGTCGAGCAAGTCGGCCTCTACCAGCCACTTCTCGATCTCCGTGACGTACATCCTCCTCTGCAGCACATCCCGGTTCCTCGGCCGCCTGCCCACGAAGAACGTCACGCCGCCGACGGCGAAGTTCCCCTGCAGCCCCTCCAGATACCTGGGGTCCTGCAGCTGCGCCTGCAGCGAGCCCCACTCGACGCGCACCTCCTCGTGCAGCATCTGCTCCTCGTCGCGCTTCGACGTCTGCCGCTTGTACTGGATGCGGAAACGGAACGCCTCGAGCACCGACGCGACGACGATCGTCAGCACCACCATCGTGAAGAGGTAGAAGAGCATGAAGTAGAGGCGCGAGTACTGGTTCGTGACCGAGGCGAACGCGTCCATCACGATGAACCAGTTGTTGACGACGGTCAGCTCGAAGAGGGTCACACCGGAGGCGAGGAGGTCGTTGAAGTTGTTCAGGTAGTAGTAGCCGATGGCCGTCGTGCCGTTTGCGCTGTACTTGAAGAAGTCCTCGACGGTTGTGTTCACGCAGCAGTTTCGAAGGTCGTATTGTGAGAAGAGCTCCATGCCGATGATTGCGAAGAAGTAGTACATCACCATCATTACGATTGCTGTAGACCACATAAGCGGCGACAGGATTACCAACGTGCCGAAGATGTCGCGGTAACGCTTCTTCAGCTTAAATACTCTTAAAAGCCTGAAATTATAGACAATTTTAGTTTGTTTTATTCAAGATTTGTAAATCTGATTGTTTGATTCTGAACTAATTCTTGGAGGCAAATTGCTTCAACACTTAAGCTGAATTAGGGTTTTGTATTTTTCCAAGTATTTTCTCAAGCACTAGAGACTACAATTTTAACTTTAATTCATCCAAGCAATTCATTGCTGCCAATAATAATTTGACGTAAAAACTTTTAAGAACATCAGGCTTGAAACTCCACTTGCGAGAAGTTCAGTCAAAGAATCAGCATAACGAACCGTGCTTTGGGAGGCTGTCACGGAGCATATTGAAAAAAGAAATCCTTCTCTGCCGTCACTGCCATTTGTATTTGTAACTACTATACATAAATCATACCTTAGAGGCCTCAGTATGACAACAACTGTAAAAGTTGGTTTGAGAAGCAACATCAAAGATCCAATCAAAGCTGCCAAAGTTACTCCTAGATCAAATAGGTTCCATCCAGATGCAATGTACTGCGTCCATCCCATGCCAATGACCCGTAGCAGAGCCTCAAAGAGGAATACTAAAAGAAATTATATTTTAAATAAACTTACAATACTTTAGAGTATTTGCATTTCACAAGTGGTTAGACATAAATAATTCATTTATTCCGTTCACATATCAAAGATCTATGCAGTAATGGTGGACCTCGATTCGACCTAATGTCAAAACCATAACGAACACAACAAAGTGCCAGAGAAAACTGAGAGTTTAATACTCTCAGTGAAGATTTTTTTTTTAATATCATAATCTAAAATTATTGTAGTTTTTATATTATTTAATTATTATATATATTAATGTTATTATTAATTATTATTTAAATTTATTGATAGGTACTGCTCATGCGTCAATTGACAATTAAATTGTTTTAGTTGTACCAACTTGAATCGTCTTCAGTTACTATTGATTGAAATCGAGAGATATTTATTGTTTTGCCAACATATATCGACAGGTGGTGGATCTTTGAAATGAGAACAGAGTATTCAAAAGTTTTTTAACCCACTTGACAAGAACAAATATGTATCCCAGGAACCGCTGAAGTTGACCGCACTCTCCTCTAAGCTGTCCGCTGCTTGCGCCACTCTAATGAACATGGCAATCCCGTTTCCGATGATTAATACATCTAAAATGACACGGTACCAATGTAAAGTCCCAAGCGCGTGAATAATACTTACATACGATATACTCAAAATACTGCCACATTACTAGGCTCCGAGCGGCCCTGCAGAAGACTCTGAGCGGCGGCCAAGCGGCACTGAACCACGGATCTGGGGGATCTTTCAGGTGCCACTTCAAACTAACAGCGTCGTACACGCCAAAGAACTCCTCGCCAGTTAGTGAACCGGAACCGGAAGCATTTAGCTGCCGGAACATCAAAACAATGTCCCTGGCGGATTTCCTGGGCGCATAGTACCTCATCAAACCCTCGAACTGCTTGAACTTGATTTCATCGGGACTCTGCTTGCTTACCAAAAGCCTAAAGGATAATTTACACGCCTTCCGCTTGTGCAGCAACAGCTTTCTGAACTTATCCTTCTCAATGCCCGTGAACGTCTCATACACAACAGCCAACATGAGATTCATAAGCACGTAGAGTACAGTGGAGATGTAGCATATAAAGAATATAGCATTCCATTTAGAGATGGCGTAAGACGGCATCATCACGTCGGGGAAGTTCGCCGTCGTCAGCAGCACGAACATGCTGACGAAGCTGTCGGGCAGCGTGCGGAAGTACAGGTTGTGGTGGTGGTCGCTGAAGAGGTAGTAACCCAGCAACGCGTAGCTGCACACGAAGAACAGCAGCAGCCCGAGCATGTCCAGGATCGGGGGCAGCGACTGCAGTATCTGCCGGATGAACCGCCGCATGTTCCCGCACGCCCTCGTGTCCACGAGGAATATTGGCCTCAGGGCCCTCGTCACCCTGAAGTGGCTCTCCTGCCGGATCAGCACCACGACCGCCTCCAGGGCCATTATCACAAGTGCGATGCCTTTGACCGTTGTCCGCTTGTGCTTGAGCACGGTGCTGTAGCCTGTCCATTGCAGCTTCAGGAAGAGCTCGATGGTTATTATCCCGAGAGCTACCAGCTCGAGAGTTCCGTGGACGCCCACCGGGAGGGTGAAGTTTGACACCGAGGGCTCCTCTGCCAGCGCCAGCGCCAGGAGGATCAATGAGGCCGCCAAGTCGAGACCGTAGTACCAGTTGTTGTGGACCAGGAGGTAGGCGGGCAAGGCCGATGGGTGACGGGGGTGCGAGTCGAACTTCTCATTATTTTCACCCTCCTGAATATTCAACAAACAATATTTTATGATTAAGGTTTTATCCATAAATTACCAGTTATGTATTTAAGGTTGTTATATTATTATTTGGTACTTCTGGTAAAAAAATATTTTAATTTAATTTTATTATTTATTTTATTTAACTTTATTTATATTAAAAATATTTTTTTACCAGTAAGTACCAAATAATAATATTACAACATTAAAAAAATATTTTCATTGAATAAGAATAATTGATAAAATAATAATAAGTTACAATTAAAGCGTAGAACGATTGTGATATAATTAATACATTTTTATACTTTGATAAACAAGTTAAGTTATTCTCCTCCGTTTTGTGCTTCTACAATAAGTAATATGATAAAGTTAGGTGTCACTTCAATTGTTTTTGTTTAATAAAATTTACGTGAACATGCAAAATTTATTGACCCTAAACATTTGTAGCCGACAAGAGTATCAAATTTTACCTCCAGAAAAATAGCGGCTTCATGGTAATTCATCTCCCAGTGATCCCCGCCTTCTAGGTCCCTGCTGAGACTGGAACGACTTCCCATTTCCTCCAAGGTATCTAAAATATAAACAAATTGTCACACTGATAATCAAAAACATCTCACCATACTTCCGTATCCAGTAAGAATGGAAGCTCTAAATGGGTTAGATAACTATTTATGAATACAAATAACTATGCGAATATTTATCGAGTGACTGACATCACCATCGATTAGTATTAAAACAGCAATTTCGGATACCATGCATTTATTGAATGCTTAATTGGATGGCATGTCTCGTTTCAAAATGCATTCACTTGATTTATTTTTAATTGCTAAATTTAGGACGTTAATTGCTGTAGCCATTGGCAATGCCCCAATTAATTAGAAGTAGTCTTAAAAATTTGCTGGTGTTTCCACATGGATAAACAACACAACACAGTGCTGACTCCTACTTTTTTTACTGTACTGATTATTTTCGACTTGAAATACTGAAAACTGAAATGGAATAATGTAAAGATACAGTAATGGTCTGTAGTATTAACATTTCAAATTTTTTACATAATTAAATGGACAAGTATATGCGATCCAACAAGGTTGCTCGGAGTTCGTTAACCAGTATTACTGCACATGCGCAGGAAAATCTGTTCCGCATAAAACACTCCTGCAGTATTTGGTGACACCGTCCATATCTATTTTCGTCAAAGTTAGCTATCATACTTTTTGTCAAGTTGCAATCATGAATGTCAAAAAGATATTTGATAAAAGTGTGACAATTTTATGACAGTTGCAGACACTGTTCCCGAATTAATTTTGTAGCCAATTCAAAGTTATACCTACATTGCAGTCATACATATGTGCTGGTAATATAGCCGGCTATCAATAATTATAACCACAAATTGAAAATAACATAACCTGTTTCTGTTTCTAAGATAATTATTTTTTAGGCTTTCCAACAAAAATGTCTAACATGATTAATCTGATGAGTATGTATTGAGTTAGGGCTACATTAGTCTAGAAATATGTTTCATTTTACACCTTATATTATGTAAATTATTACCTTCTAGTAAATACATAGCATAACATCTATTTGTACACTTAGTTATGGCCGTTCAGGGACTAATCATGTAAATATATGATCACATCCTGTTTACGAATTGACAGATAAGAACTAATGAATCTTTCAGCAATAATGAAAGTCATTTTTAATTCAGTCATTCTCAAACATAATTATCTATTATCTTTTATCTTATTTCATCAGTTTCTCTGATAAAAGAACGAATATAGTTCATTCAAGATTGCATGTGCATTGTAAAAATTGATTGCGCCTTAAAACGGATGAGATTATAGTGTTATCACTGACACACACTTTAAATCGCCTGTTTTGTTTCAGAAGGTAACATATCAGTAGTTTCCTATCATTATGTCTTAAAAGGGGAAAGTAGTTGTGACATTGGTTGACACATTTGTGACACTGGTTTTCGTCTTTTAAAACTTCTGGGTAATGCAAAAACTGTTCAGGCACAAATTTGAAAAGCTTTTTATTTTCCACAGCAAAACATACGTAGAAGCAAAGTTTAAGAACCTCTGGCTATGGGCAATCTAAAAATGTAGTTGATAGCAAGGTAAATGTTAATATTTTGTTCGTTTTGTATAGATAGATAGATAGATTTATTACTGTTAGTATGTACATACATTCAAGATGCTTACATAAGTCAAATACAATATATTTGATACAAAATACATTTTATAACAACTCTAGTGGTCATAAAATATTTTACAAGTACATTTTACAAGTAAAATGTTACAAATGTGAAAGACTAGTTGACTCCAAAACCAGAGGTTTATTAATTGTGAAGAATGCCCTTTTTTGTAAGAATTCTTTAATAAAATGTTTAAAATCCATCTGTTTCACATGATTTGGCGGCAGAAATGAATTTAATAATACAGATAGTAATACAGAATAAAATTTCAGTCCCCAATATTTGGCCCCAGTTTGGGATTTTTTAAGCCTCATAGGATTTATATAGTGCATGTGACGAAAATAACATTTAAAACGGAAATCGAAAGTGATTCGGATGGTTAACAATTCATTCCAGCGAATAAAGTGAAAGCTGCAAAAGTTTGCTCAATAAATTTACTTAACAACAATTCCAGATGAAAGTAAGAAATTGTCTATAAATGATTTATGGATTAGAGAAAGGAGAATTAAATAATTTCACTGTTCGAACATATGATGGCATATTTTCTAGTAATATCATGTAACTTTAAACCAAGAACATGAACATGAACAAGCTATGGATGATTATTAACATAGATTTAGAAAAATAGGCTAAATGAAAAGAATGTTTCACTTTCTGCAAAAGTTTGCTCAATAAATTTACTTAACAATTCTAGAGGAAAGTAAGAAATTGCCTATGAATGCTTTATGGATTAGCAAAAGGAGGATTTTAGGAGAATATACAGGGTTTTCTAATCAATTTTAATTTGAATTTTAAATGAATAACTTATTTAAAAAAAAAATCATTTGATTTAAATCATGAAATCACACCAACCCTGATGCAGGACTACCAAAATCATTCAAATTTTGATACCAGGTTTGGCGTTTTGAAATATTGAGAGTATTTTAAAAGCAAAATGATACTTGTTTATCATTGTAAAGATAATTTGATGTAAAATTTGATTCTGTAAAAATATACAGAGTTTTCTAATCAATTTTGAATTAAATCAATGACTTATTTAAAAAAAAAAACATTAAATTATGATTTAAATCACAAGAACCCTGATGCAGGAGTACCAAAATCATACAAATTTTGTTACCACTATCATTGCTGCAAACAGAGTCTGCTATTGTTTATCACACTGCAGTTGTTGCAAAGACAAATTTAATTGTATTACTGAAACGACATCTGAAATTTTTAGTTGAATTTGAAGCTTCAGTCTCACTATACAGGGTTTCTATACAATTTTGATTTAAATCCATACTTATTTAAAAGAATCATTTGATTTAAATTATGATTTAAATCACACCAACTCTGATGCAGGAGTACCAAAATCATACAAATTTTGTTACCACTATCATTGCTGCAAACAGAGTCTGCTATTGTTTATCACACTGCAGTTGATGCAAAGACAAATTCAATTGTTTTACTGAAATGACTACTGAAATTTTTACTGAATTTTTTATTTGGATTTGAAAAATTGTAATTATTTTTACGGCTAGTGGTTACGTTTAGCTTTTTTTTTAAATTATTTGTTATTGATATTTCAACATAAATTCATTAATACCCCTTTTACAATGCAAAAGTTGCCCTTACTTGAAAGTTTGTAGCACAAGATAAAAATTACCAATTACAATGTTACTATGTTTAGTTATTTTAAAAAAGGTGCTAAAGCATTTCTTTAATATAATTCATAAAAACCCTTTAGACATAAAAACACAAATTTACTCTATTAATCTAGTTTAAGGTTGTCTAGAAATTACCTTTTGAAGCGATTGTCGCCACTGAACATAAATTATTGTGGAGAGAAACGCTGAGACACTAACTATGTAGGATTTTTACAGTTAACTGAAGAACCATTTATGAATTGTAGAGTTAATCAGATGTAAGAAAGGCAGCAACAGGGGTCACTGGACAGATACACAAGGTTTATTTTTAGCCCGTTTGGCATCTAATATCTCGTGGTACGTTCACATTTAACATTGAGGGAAAAGCTATGCTAGGACAAGAGGCATGAAGATTCGTAACACCAAAATTACACTACATACTACTTCTTATAAAGTGCTATAAATAGATAACATAACATATGGAAGGAAGGTATATGCTGGGAACATCAAAGTAGCAAAGCTAGTGGATTAGTTGATACGTATTCCTTTGCATGGAGGGAAAGTTACTTACAAATCGCAGAGATATTGGATAAGAACCAGAGATAATTCACGAGATCACGAAACGTGTGTGCTTGGTGGAGATAAGCAGCTGTTCTACACGCATATTTAATCCTGAGTGGGATGAGAGAGCAGTGAAATGCGCCTCGGCCCGCATGACTTCCAAAAAAAAACACAAAAAGGGCTCAAACTCGGGCGATCGAAGGTGCGGTGTAAACAGGCACAAACTTGCGTTCGATTCGGTTTTCGCTTGTTTCTGGCGTGCCAAAACCTGTGACGTAAGGATCGATCTCGTTTGAGGTGACCTTCACTTGTTTCGAACGTCAATTGTTTTATCGCGAAATGCAAATGCTGTCGAGATAAAAGTTTATATAAATAGGAGCCTTACTTGCGTCGTTCGAACCATACGTGATGTGCGTCTCGTCGGAGAACTTCTTGTAGCCATCGTCGTCCGGCGAGCTGCATCTGCTGGACGCCATTTCGCCGACCGCAGCACGTTCAACTGTCAAACATTCGTTATTTAACTCGCATTTATATTAAATGGATGGTTTTGTGGAAAGCCTGACGACCCATGAGAAGATACACGTTATCAACGAGATTCCACGGCTTTAAGTCCATCTTTTACCCCCCGACTTAACGACGTAAACATGTCTCTGCAACGCACGTGCGTCACGACGACCATATGATCATCATATGATTCATTAAATGCTCTTACCTCCGAAGGTGGGGGTCTAACTCTGCAAAATGACTCACCAATTGACTAGAAAGTTACGGATGTTGGGTGTTTGCAAGAAGGAAGTAGGTCTGCTGCTGCGTTACGAATTTTGCAACCAACGTATAAATATTTACGCGCCAAAATTGCAGCATAATTACTTTGCCCCCAATTAATTGAGTCAACTCGTCTTCGCTAATGAGAGCGGGAGGTGATTGTAATTAATCTTTATCGGATGCAAATATTCCTTCTGGTTTCTATATCAGAAGTCAACACATGCGCCTGCCCTCAATTTGTTCCAGATATTCCCCAAATATACTGGATTTGCCCAGTTTTTGGTTGACACGCACAAAACCTCTATCATCATCATTAAAGTTTGATTGGATAATACATGGTTCTCATTGCACCGATATTAATATTTCATCAAGCAATTAAAAAGGCGCATTAAAATAGTACATTACTAAAATACAAATAATTGTAACCATTTCCCTTTCTTCTTTAATTCTTTGTCTTTAATACCTTAATACCTTTAATACCTTTTAATATATATTATATATTTATCATTACACCTTCTACCAATTAGTGTAGGTGTAATACCTTTTAATACCTTGTCTAATTACCTACATGTAATAAAAAGAAGAAAAATAAATAGTCCTGTGTAGACTAAAATAAAGATATTTCTCTATCTTCTCTGTTAAACGTTTTTATGAAGCGCGTATTTTTGTTTTACGTCTAATTGGCTAAAAGTTTCAAGCAGTAAGGACCTAATAGGCTTATTTTATAGCCTTGTGTTAGTGCTATTTACTGCCATTAATCCGAACATCATCGGACATCTGTATCAAAAATTACAGCGTTTTCAACATTTCCCGCCAATTTTACACGCGGCGGATTTTTTTCTTGTCTTTAGAATATTCTAAAATATTTTTGCACAAAATTTAACACATCATTAGTGGCATTTACTGCCTTCAAGAAATAATCATACAAATATCAATAGTAACAATTGAAACTAAACATTGCATATTTATTCAATGAAGAACAATAAATGCCACCATACCACTCAAGCATCAGATCACTCATCAGCAATATATTTCATAAGTATTGATACGTTAGTTTGGAAATATCATGATTTCATTATTAGCATAAACAATTGAATATACACACAATGAAATGTTGACAGTAATATTTAAAATTTGATATTAATAATTCAAATATTGATAGAAACAATTGAAAATTTGACAGTAATCATTAACATGTGAAAGTTATAATTGAAATTTTGATAATATTCATTGAAATATCGACAGAAACAACACAAAACTTCACAGAAATAAATAAAATTTATGCAGTGAAAATAAGATTTTGTTAAAGTCGTATATTTGGTTGCGTTCGTGCATAAACATTTATATAAAATACGCAACCAAATATACGACTTGAGTCGAACGCAAGCTCAAGTGAAATTAACATGAGAAAGTTATAATTGAAATTTTGATAATATTCATTGAAATATCGACAGAAACAACTGAAAACTTCACGAAAAGCAATAAAATGTATGCAGTGAAAATAAAATTTTGTTAGTTGTTAATTTTGGCAGTAATATTTAAAAAATTGTATTAATTATTAAAATATTGGTAGAAACAATTGAAAATTTGACAGTAATCATTAAAATGTGATAGTTATAATTGAAATAATGATAATATTCGTTGATATATCGACAGAAACAACTGAAAACTTCACAGAAATAAATGAAATTTATGCAGTGAAAATAAAATTTTGTTAGTCGTTACTTTGACAGTAATATTTATAAATTTGACATTAATAATTCAAATATTGATAGAAACAATTGAAAATTTGGCAGTACTCATTAACATGTGAAAGTTATACTTGAAATTTTGATAATATTCATTGAAGTATCGACAGAAACAACTGAAAACTTATATTAAAGAAATAAATGAAATTTATGCAGTGAAAATAAAATTTTGTTAGTCGTTACTTTGATAGTAATATTTAAAAATTTGGTATTAATAATTAAAATATTGATAGAAACAATTGAAAATTTGACAGTAATCATTAACATTTGAAAGTTGTAATTGAAATTTTGATAATATTCATTGAAATATCGACAGAAACCACTGAAAACTTCACAGAAATTAATGAAGTTTATGCAGTGAAAATAAAATTTTGTTAGTCGTTACTTTGACAGTAATATTTAAAAATTTGAGATTAATAATTCAAATATTGATAGAAACAATTGAAAATTTTACAGTAATCATTTACATGTGAAAGTTATAATTGAAATGTTGATAATATTCATTGAAATATAAACAGAAACAACTAAAAACTTCACAGAACTAAATAAAATTTATGCAGTGAAAATAAAATTTTGTGAAAGTCATATATTTGGTTGCGTTCGAGGATAAACATTTATATAAAATACGCAACCAAATATACGACTTGAGTCGAACGCAAGCTCAAATGCAATTAACATGTGAAACTTATAATTGAAATTTTGATAATATTCATTGAAATATCGACAGAAACAACTGAAAACTTCACAGAAATAAATGAAATTTATGCAGTGAAAATAAAATTTTGTTAGTTGTTAATGTTGACAGGAATATTTAAAAATTTGATATTAATAATTCAAATATTGATAGAAACAAATGAAAATTTGACAGTGATCATTAACATCTGAAAGTTATAATTGAAATTTTGATAATATTCATTGAAATATCGACAGAAACAACTGAAAACTTCACTGAAATAAATGACCGTACTAGAGTAAATTTGGTTGCGTTTGATGCATAAACGTTTATTCACCAAACGCAACCAAATATACGACTTGAGTCCAACACGTAATCAAGTAAGGACTATAGAATAGGTACAGTGATGCTCACATAAATCTAGTACAAGAAATTAGGTTCCAATAGCAATTTATATAGCAAAGTCAAATTGTATGTACTAGATTTATGTGAGCATTACTGTACATACAGCCCAAAGGCTGACTCCAACACATTATATTCTTATCTTTGTTCCAAGTTTTGTCAAATATTTTTCATATCAGTATAACCAATCGTTAAAACCTCCTGAATTATTTTTTTTCATGTTGTTAAATACATAAAAAAGTTCAATCATAAAAATAAATTATATGTTAGTTTTACAGAACCCTACCAAAGTTTCCTGTATTATTACAGATATCTGTAATTGCAAGGAAACGATCCATATTTACAGGTTTACCATTTTGCATGATATAGGAAACTACATTTTATCAGCAATAGTTGATCGTAGATATCCAAGTAGCGAACCCTGTAACAACGATGGAAACCCATAAAATAGTTGTTACAGATTTCTATTTTTATACAGTGAGAGGCAAAAGTAAGGAATAAATTCCGTATATCCGAAATGAAAAATTTTGGCAAATATCATCCTTCAGGCCGATTTTTTGTGCTTTCCTTTCACACAGAATCTCAGCTCATTTTGAGATTTATCCCCTCCCTTTTTTATGTTTGCGAAGTAATGGTTTCAAGAGATATGCAGTTAAAACTTCGTAGGTAAAACATGTAAACAAAGAGTATGCAGCCCAATTTACAATGCTGCAGCCCAATTTACATCACAACAGCTACATCTAGTCTCGTAATAAATAACTTCAGCAGACGCAGCAGTTAACAACTTCATAGGTAGATGCCGCATGCATGTATCTTATGGACATTAGTGAGAAAACATGTAAATGGGGTAACATAATAGGATTCCATGTATACATGTATGCAGTATAAATTATTTGCAATAGCAAATAAATAATAATAATAATAAATGTATTAAATACTGCATACTGGTAGCCGTTATTTTGTGGAACATTGTAAATGAATTAAAAAAACAACATTACTTTGTTAGTTCCACTTGAGTAGTCGAAAGCAGTGACTAAATTATTTTGTAAAATATATATGTTAGTGGAAGTAACAAAGTAAATTTGTTTATTTTATTCATTAATAAATGTTTATCTAATATATTAATATGACTTGAAACATATACAGTGTTATTCATAAAAATATAAGCCGTGGTTTAATGGTGGTTTAATCTTAGTAACCTTGCTAACACTTTGTAAAACACAGCTAAACCGTGGTTGACATTTTTGTGAATAACACTGATAGTACCTAACATAGAAATATACGACGTATGCAAGGGTAATCAAATAGTAATACTATATTATTTAATAAGTGTATAATTTAGGCCATATTACACGAGTTTTGTAATTATTCGAGTGTATGTGACCCATTATGCACGAATCAAATACTATACTTTATCTACGACTGCATTATTTAAATACAGATTTTTTTGGGTGTTTATTACTTTTCATCTAAAACGCATTACTTCAAATTGTCGTTATTGTCAAGGAAACAGATTAATTATGATCATAAATAAATAAAAAAACGTGAAGTGTTTTGTGCGCGAAAGCTAATTAAAACCACTTAAATGCTTAAAAGCTAATTGGTCAATGTTGGAGGCATCTATTTCGTGATACATGATGAAATTAAATAAAACAAACATTTTTCTTTGTTTATAACACACTGTTTGTTTACAATTAGTAACTATAGTTTTTGATCATCATTTTGATCATGTTTTTGATCACTGTTTGTTTAAAATTAGTAACTATAGTTTTTGATCATGTAAAGTCACTATAAATTTGATAATGATCAGAACGTGATCGAAACTATAGTCACAAATTATAATAAACTGTGTGATATGAACAAAGAAAAGTGTTTGTTTTAATTAATTGTTTAAAAGCTAATTTAAACCATTAAAACTTCGTGATACATGTTGAAATTAAATAAAAGAAACATTTTCCTTTGGTTATATCACACTGTTTATTAAAATTAGTGACTATAGTTTTTGATCACTTAAAGTCACTCTAAGTGTGATAATGACCAGAACGTGATCGAAACTTTAGCACTAATTATAATAAGCAGTGTGATATAAACAAAGAATAGTGTTTGTTTTATTTAATTACTGAAAAGCTAATTTAAACCATTAAAACTATTTTTAAAATTAATTTTAAAAATAGGTTATTGTAACTATAGTTAATTGTCAATAAATTAAATAAATTAAAATAAAATAAAATTCTAAGCATCTTACATTAATTATACGATTGGCTAAATGTGTGATTGAAATATTTTCAGATATAATTTCCTTCTTTATTCCATTATACTGCTACGGAACAGTAATCAACTATGAATTACCAATTCAAAGAGGATTATTTTCCATTTTCCTCCCATTATTATTATTGCTGGTGATGGAGATTTATCTGCCACATATTTGCAACACACTTTCATCCGCGGAAATTAGTAAATGCACATAATAAATCTATAACAAATTAATTCCGCTGTTTAATAATACGTTACATTAATGAGGGAATTAATGCATACTGCAATTTGTTATTAAACTGCCTCATACTTTATGCATACGAGAGATTTGTAAATCGCGCAATTTAAATTGATTACCAGTCACGTGATTAATTAGTACATATGTTTACTGATTACATATGTACTGTGCATATTATACATGTATGCTAATTCAGGTATCGATGGAGAGTATCGTAGGATATGTGTATCGACGTTAAGAGTGTTAGGTTTTCTACATGCCTATTAATAATTACGTTTTAATTAATTATCGTGCATGAATCTTATGAATCATACTTATTGATGACTGAAAATATAATACATCTGTAGAAGAATTGCATACGAACTAAAAGTATAATTTTATGTACAAATGAATGTGAATTAAATTGGTTTAATCCAAACCCAAAAAACTAAGCCAAACTAAACCCAAAGTACGAATAATGAATAAATCCAATAATTGATCATGAATTACGAGATTACGTTAAGATTGTTACGTTTTGTACATACTAATTATGTTTTAATCAATTATCGTGCATGAATCTTATGAATCATACTTATTGATGACTGAAAATATAATGCATCTGTAGAAGAATTATATACGAACTAAAAGTACAATTTTGTGTTCAAATGAAATTGAATAAAATTGATTTCATCCCAACCCAAAAAATAAAGTACAAATAATGAATAAATCCAATAATTGATTATGAATTAAGAGATTACGTTAAGAGTGTTGGGTTTGGTACATGCCTATTAATAATTATGTTTTAATTAATTATCGTCCTTGAATCTTATGAATCATACTTATTGATGACTGAAAATATAATACATCTGTAGAAGAATTATATACGAACTAAAATTATAATTTTGTGTTCAAATGAATTTGAATGAAATTGATTTCATCCCAACCCAAAAAATAAAGTACGAATATTCAATAAATCCAATAATTAATTATGAATTATAAAACATAATTATGTTTTAATTAATTATCATGCTTTATAAGCCTTATGAATTATACTTATAGATCATTGAAAATATAATGCATCTATAGAAGAATTACATACGAACTAAAAGTATAACTTTGTGTTCAAATGAAATTGAATGAAATTGATTTCATACCAAATAAAAAATAAAGATAACGAATATTCAATAAATCCAATAATTGATTATTAATTAGGAGTACAATTTTATAATAATTATAGGAAAAGTACAATCTTTCCTAGTAATAACTAAAACAATGATATGCATATAAAGTAAAAAAAAAATGTACTCTATTGAAATTATAAAATGTTCGAGGAATGTCCATGTAGGTTCCATTGAAGTTTCTAACGTAATTTTTCCTACAATTGACACACAAAGTAGGTATTTCTTCTTGCTAAGGCGTGCGAAAACTTGACGTTTTCCGAGGAGCGTAACTTTGTCGCGCGTTGCTATTGACAACAAGCGCAAAGTTCGCGTAAACACTTTGTCGCTTGCGAAGAATACAAACAGATACGAACGATGGAGATGAACCTACCGTGTTGTGGCGTTTGTAAATGAACGATGTAATTTTTTTTTTCTGCGAAATTTTCCAGCCCATTTGTTGACGGGCGTTAAGATTCCTTTTGATTTGATTCATTGAACGATCTTATCTCAAGTTAGATTTGCCAAGCTGTAGGCTGTTCGCGTAAACACGTTGTCGCGCGTTGCTATTGACACCAAGCGCAAAGTTCGCGTAAACACTTTGTCGCACGTTACTATTGACAACAAGCGCAAAGTTCGCGTAAACACTTTGTCGCTTGGGAATAATACAAACAGATACGAACGATGGAGACGAAACCCTCGTGCTGTGGCATTCGTAAACGAACGGTGTAATATTTTTTCTGCGAAATTTTTCTGTCCAAGTTTTGTACAGGTGTTAAGATTCCTCCTGATTAGATTCATTGAACGATCTTATCTCATGTCAGATTTGCCAAGCTGTAGGCTGTTCGCGTAAACACTTTGTCGCGCGTTGCTATTGACAACAAGCGCAAAGTTCGCATAAACACTTTGTCGCTTGGGAATAATACAAACAGATACGAACGATGGAGACGAAACCCTCGTATTGTGGCATTCGTAAACGAACGGTGTAATATTTTTTCTGCGAAATTTTTCAGTCCAAGTTTTGAACATGCGTTAAGATTCCTTCTGATTTGATTCATTAAGGGATCTTATCTCATGTTAGATTTGCCAAACTGTAGGCTGTTCGCGTAAACACTTTGTCGCGCGTTGCTATTGACAACAAGCGCAAAGTTCGCGTAAACACTTTGTCGCTTGGGAATAATACAAACAGATACTAACGATGGAGACGGAACCCTCGTGTTGTGGCATTCGTAAACGAACGGTGTAATATTTTTTCTGCGAAATTTTTTAGTCCAAGTTTTGTTCAGGCGTTAATATTCCTCCTGATTTGATTCATTGCAGGATCTTATCTCAAGGTAGATTTAGATTTGCCAAGCTGTAGACGTGATGGTAAATAGTCCACAGAATGCATACACCGCAGTGAAGGGCGCCACACTATTAACCCACAAAACGCCAGATTGGCAACTTGCCAAAATTTGCACTATCTGCAGGAAAACTGCAGGAAAGGGTTACGACTGTCCCCGGCGGAGAGGTGGCGACATGGGGGTCGAAACGTCGCCCTCGAGGACGGGCAGAGACGGGCGACGCTTTATCCGCCCGCGTCCGATAAAAGATTTTACTGCACACCATAAAAGCGACGTAAAAACTAATATTTTAATAATACTCGCTGCGCTGGAACTATTTACAGATTCGCGTAGGGAAATTTATGCTGATTTGCGGACGGATTTATGCGGGGCCCGTCCCGAATGCCGCATGCGAGGGCGGAAAAAAGAGGAAATAAAAGGGGAGAATTTATTACATGCAAAAGTGCTCGCCTCGGGGCTCGGCTGTTAAGGTGTTTTCCACCTATTCATTCCGGTTTTTATTTAATTTTTTATTACACCAGGCTTTGGTAAAAACGAACGCCATAAACTGGGCGATTCACAAAATTTCAAGCAAAACAGTAATGGTGTCAATAAAGTTAATAACAATGATTAAAAGCATCATTGTAGTTGTTATAAGTTCGAATCCCATTGGGTTATTTACCGAGTGATCATGTAAATTTCACTGGATGCCTCGTGGTATCCAGTTGACTCCCGTATTGAGTGCCTCACCTTGATCTGGTACTGGAGCTCGTGCGACAACATCTGATATAAAAATTATCCGTAGAAAACCATAACAATTAATGATGATATACTTGATATATTTGCCATCAATTGATCAATAGATAGTTATAACATATGATCACCTCCAGTCATAAGTGTTCCGGTGTAGATGTAGAACGGTATTCTTCCGAGAACCTCGGCTTGCAGTTTCCGATCCATCCGAGGCGATCCATTATCTCTCCACATAACCAGCAGTCAGGTGCCCATCCTCGACCCAAGGCGCGGACCATGTAATTTGTACACCCCTATTGTTGGTTTTGGTAATTGCTCTGTCAGCGCGCTGGAAAATAATATTGATCGACGAAAGGCGAGGTGTAATCTTCTCCTAATGGCCGGTTCGGGACTCGAAACGGGCGCCAGCAGCTGTTTTTCTTTTTATTAACACACGTCATGTGTGCGTTGTTTGATGACCAGTTCTCTGCCAAAATCAAATTAAAAAAAAAAAAAAACGAAACTAAAACAATTCGATGATTTGATTGATCCGGTGATCGGTGGTTTGCTGTTGATGGGGTATGAAATAGTGGCGGTGATCGTCGCCCGGTCACGAAGATTGGCGGATCAAGACCATCGTCGGGTCAACTATTAAGATCGCGGACCCACCGCGCAGTGCGGGGTCATAGGTGACCCAAGGCCCCCATCATTGATGGGGTTAATGTGTAATATGTATGCAAAAGAATATGAGGCTGAGGGGCCGCTTCTCGTCGCGATGATCGCTCGTCGAACGGCCGTTCCTGGGGAATTAATCGAGCGCCATGGTCCAATTAAGGCGGCAGTTATTAATTCATCAGCTCGTAATTCGCACAAATGAGCTAATCTATATTTTTACGCTGTCGTCGCCAAGAGGACAAACTGCTCGATAGGAAAGCGTATGATGCAAATGTGGATAAGTTCTTTTGTTATGTAATGCCTACACAATTTAATATTTGCAAATTTGATATTAGATTCGTGTACAGTACACCTGAAAGTAACTCTCCTGAAAATTTTACAAAGTTTCAGTAGTAAATAAGGGAGAGAATCAAACACTTAACTTTCTGCATTGACAAGTATGGGTTAGCTATTACTGAAATTTCTGAAAATTTATAATTTGCAAATTTGATACTAGCTTCGTGTACACTATACCTGAAACTAATTATCCTGTAAATTTTACAAAGTTTTAGTATTGAATAAAGGAGAAAATCAATCATATAACGTTCTGCGTTGACAAATATGGCTTAGCTATTACTGAAATTTCTGAAAATTTATAATTTGCAAATTTGATATTAGATTCGTATACAGTACACCGGAAACTAATTCTTCTAAAAATTTGACAAAGTTTCAATATTAAATAAGGCAGAAAATCAAACACTTAACTTTCTGCATTGACAAGTATGGGTTAGCTATTACTGAATTTGCTGAAAATTTATTACTTGAAAATTTGATATAAGATTCGTATACAGTACACCTAAAAGTAATTCTGCTGAAAATTTGACAAAGTTTCAGTATTAAATAAGAGAGAAAATCAAACATATAACTTTCAGCATTGGCCATTATGGGATAGCTATTACTGAAATTTCTGAAAATTTATTATTTGCAAATTTGTTATTAGATTCGTGTACAGTACACCTAAAAGTAATTCACCTGAAAATTTGACATAGTTTCAGTATTAAATAAGGGAGAAAATCAAACTGATAACTTTCTGCATTGCCAAGTATGGGTTAGCTATTACTGAAAATTCTGAAAATTTATTATTTGCAAATTTGATACTAAATTCGTTAACAGCATACCTGAAACTAATTCGCCTGAAAATTTAACAAAGTTTCAGCATTGAATAAAGGAGAAAATCAAACATATAACTTTCTGCATTGCCAAGTAAGGGTTAGCTATTACTGAAATTTCTGAAAATTTATAAGCTGCAAATTTGATAATAGATTCGTATACAGTACCCCTGAAACTAATTCTCCTGAAAATTTGACAAAGTTTCAGTAATAAATAAGGCAGAAAATCAAACACTTAACTTTCTGCATTGACCAGTATGGGTTAGCCATTACTGAAATTCCTGAAAATTTATTATATGCAAATTTGATATTAGATTCGTATACAGTATACCTGAAACTAATTCTCCTGAAAATTTGACAAAGTTTCAGTATTAAATAAGGCAGAAAATCAAACACTTAACTTTCTGCATTGACAAGTATGGGTTAGCTATTACTGAAATTCCTGAAAATTTATTATATGCAAATTTGATTTTAGATTCGTATACAGTATACCTGAAACTAATTCTCCTGAAAATTTGACAAAGTTTCAGTATTAAATAAGGCAGAAAATCAAACACTTAACTTTCTGCATTGACAAGTATGGGTTAGCCATTACTGAAATTCCTGAAAATTTATTATATGCAAATTTGATATTAGATTCGTATACAGTATACCTGAAACTAATTCTCCTGAAACTTTGACAAAGTTTCAGTATTAAATAAGGCAGAAAATCAAACACTTAACTTTCTGCATTGACAAGTATGGGTTAGCTATTACTGAAATTCCTGAAAATTTATTATATGCAAATTTGATTTTAGATTCGTATACAGTACACCTGAATCTAACTCTTCTGAAAATTTCACAAAATTTCAGTATTAAATAAGGCAGAAAATCAAACACTTAACTTTCTGCATTGACCAGTATGGGTTAGCCATTACTGAAATTTCTGAAAATTTATTATTTGCAAATTTGATATTAGATTCATGTACAATACACCAGAAACTATTTCTCCTGAAAATTTAACAAAGTTTCAGTATTAAATAAGGCAGAAAATCAAACACTTAACTTTCTGCATTGACCAGTATGGGTTAGCCATTACTGAAATTCCTGAAAATTTATGATATGCAAATTTGATATTAGATTCGTATACAGTATCCCTGAAACTAATTCTTCTGAAAATTTGACAAAGTTTCAGAATTAAATAAGGAAGAAAATCACACTCTTAACTTTCTGCATTGCCAAGTATGGGTTAGCTATTACTGAAATTTCAGCAAATTTATAAGCTGCAAATTTGATATAAGATTCGTATACAGTACCCCTAAAACTAAGTCTTCTGAAAATTTAACAAAGCTTCAGAATTAAATAAGGAAGAAAATCAAACACTTAACTTTCTGCATTGCCAAGTATGGGTTAGCTATTACTGAAATTCCTGAAAATTTGATACTAAATTCGTATACAGTACACCTGCAACTAATTATACTGAAAATTTTACAAAGTTTCAGTACTAAATAAGGCAGAAAATCAAACACTTAATTTTCTGCATTGACCAGTATGGGATAGCTATTACTGAAATTTCTGGAAACTTATTACTTGCAAATTTGATATAAGATTCGTGTACAGTATACCTAAAACTGATTTTCCTGAAAATTTGACAAAGTTTTAGTATTAAATTAAGCAGAAAATCAAACACTTAACTTTCTGCATTGATCAGTATGGGTTAGCTATTACTGAAATTTCTGAAAATTTATCACTTGCAAATTTGATATTAGATTCGTGTACAGTACACCTAAAACTAATTTTCCTGAAACTTTGACAAAGTTTCAGTATTAAATAAAGGAGAAAATCAATCATATAACGTTCTTCGTTGACAAGTAAGGCTTAGCTATTACTGAAATTTCTGAAAATTTATTATTTGCAAATTTGATACTAGATTCGTATACAGTACACCTAAAAGTAATTCTCCTGAAAATTAGACATAGTTTCAGTATTAAATAAGGGAGAAAATCAAACAAATAACTTACTGCATTGACAAGTATGGGATAGCTATTACTGAAATTTCTGGAAACTTATTACTTGCCAATTTGATATAAGATTCGTGTACAGTATACCTGAAACTAATTCTCCTTAAAATTTGACAAAGTTTCAGTATTAAATAAGGGAGAAAATCAAACATATAACTTACTGCAGTGACAAGTATGGGTAAGCTATTACTGAAATTTCAGAAAATTAATTAGCTGCAAATTTGATATTAGATTCGTATACAGTACACCAGAAAGCAATTCTCCTGAAAATTTGACAAAGTTTCAGTATTAAATAACGGAGAAAATCAAACATATAACTTCCTGCATTGACACGTATGGCTTAGCTATTACTGAAATTTCTTAAAATTTCTTTTTTGCAAATTCGATATTGGATTCGTATACAGTATACTTATAACTAATTCTCCTAAAAATTTGACATAGTTTCAATATTAAATAAGGAAGAAAATCAAACACTTAACTTTCTGCATTGACCAGTATGGGTTAGCTATTACTGAAATTCCTGAAAATTTATTATTTGCAAATTTGATTTTAGATTCGTATACAGTACACCTGAAACTAATTCTCCTGAAAATTTGACAAAGTTTCAGTATGAAATAAGGGAGAAAATCAAACATTCTGCATTGACAAGTATGGGTTAGCTATTACTGAAATTTCTGAAAATTTATTATTTGCAAACTTATTATTGTATTCGTGTACAGTACACCTGAAACTAATTCTCCTGAAAATTTGACGAAGTTTCAATATTAAACGAAAGAAAATCAAACATAACTTTCTACATGGGCCATTATGGGTTCGCTATTACTGAAATTTCTGAAAATTTATTATTTGCAAATTTGATACTAGATCCGTGTGCAGTATACCTAAAACTAATTCTCCTGAAAATTTGACAAAGATTCAGTATTCAATGAAGGAGAAAATCAATCATATAACGTTCTGCATTGACAAGTATGCGTTAGCTATTACTGAAATTTCAGAAAATTTATAAGCTGCAAATTTGATATTAGATTCGTATACGGTATACCTGAAACTAATTCTCCTGAAAATTTGACAAAGTTTCAGTATTAAATAAGGCAGAAAATCAAACACTTAACTTTCTGCATTGACAAGTATGGGTTAGCTATTACTGAAATTCCTGAAAATTTATTATATGCAAATTTAATTTTAGACTCGTATACAGTATACCTGAAACTAATTCTCCTGAAAATTTGACAAAGTTTCAGTATTAAATAAGGCAGAAAATCAAACACTTAACTTTCTGCATTGACAAGTATGGGTTAGCTATTACTGAAATTCCTGAAAATTTATTATATGCAAATTTGATTTTAGATTCGTATACAGTACACCTGAATCTAACTCTTCTGAAAATTTCACAAAGTTTCAGTATTAAATAAGGCAGAAAATCAAACACTTAACTTTCTGCATTGACAAGTATGCGTTAGCTATTACTGAAATTTCAGAAAATTTATAAGCTGCAAATTTGATATTAGATTCGTATACGGTATACCTGAAACTAATTCTCCTGAAAATTTGACAAAGTTTCAGTATTAAATAAGGCAGAAAATCAAACACTTAACTTTCTGCATTGACAAGTATGGGTTAGCTATTACTGAAATTCCTGAAAATTTATTATATGCAAATTTAATTTTAGACTCGTATACAGTATACCTGAAACTAATTCTCCTGAAAATTTGACAAAGTTTCAGTATTAAATAAGGCAGAAAATCAAACACTTAACTTTCTGCATTGACAAGTATGGGTTAGCTATTACTGAAATTCCTGAAAATTTATTATATGCAAATTTGATTTTAGATTCGTATACAGTACACCTGAATCTAACTCTTCTGAAAATTTCACAAAGTTTCAGTATTAAATAAGGCAGAAAATCAAACACTTAACTTTCTGCATTGACAAGTATGCGTTAGCTATTGCTGAAATTCCTGAAAATTTATTATTTGCAAATTTTATTTTAGATTTGTGTACAGTACACATGAAACTAATTCGCCTGAAAATTCCATCAAGTTTCAGAAATAAATAACGGAGAAAATCAAACATATAACTTTCTGCATTGAGAAGTATGGGTTAGCTATTACTGAAATTTCAGAAAATTTATTAGCTGCAAATTTGATATTAGATTTGTATACAGTACTGCTGAAAATAATTCTCCTGAAAATTTGACAAAGTTTCAGTATTAAATAAGGGAGACAATCAAACATATAACTTTCTGAAATGACAAGTATGGGTGAGCTATTACTGAAATTTCTGAAAAGTTATTATTTACAAATTTGATATTAGATTCGTATACAGTACACCTGAAACTAAGTCTTCTGAAAATTTCACAAAGTCTCAGTATTAAATAAGGCAGAAAATCAAACACTTAATTTTTTGCATTGGCCAGTATGGGATAGCTATTACTGAAATTTCTGGAAACTTATTACTTGCAAATTTGATACTAGATTCGTATACAGTACACCTGAAACTGATTCTCCTGAAAATTTTAGAAAGTTTTAGTATTAAATAAGGGAGAATATCAAACACTTAACTTACTGCATTGACAAATATGAGTAAACTATTACTGAAATTTCAGAAAATTTATTAGCAGCAAATTTGATATTAGATTCGTATACAGTACACCTAAAACTAATTCTCCTGAAAATTTGATAAAGTTTCAATACTAAATAAGGGAGAAAATCAAACATATAACTTTTTGCATTGAAAAGTAAGGGTAATCTATTACTGGAAAATCTGAAAATTTATTATTTGCAAATTTGATAGTAGAATCGTATATAGTACACCTGAAAGTAATTCTCCTGAAAATTTTACAAAGTTTTAGTATTAAATTAGGCAGAAAATCAAACACTTAACTTTCTGCATTGACCAGTATGGCTTAGCTATTACTGAAATTTCTGAAAATTTATTACTTGCAAATTTGATATAAGATTTGTGTACAGTATACCTGAAACTAATTCTTCTGAAAATTTGACAAAGTTTCAGTATTAAATAAGGCAGAAAACAAACACTAAATTTTCTGCATTGACAAGTATGGGATAGCTATTACTGAAATTTCTGAAAATTTATTACTTGCAAATTTGATATAAGATTTGTGTACAGTATACCTGAAACTAATTCACCTGAAAATTTGACAAAGTTTCAGTATTAAATAAGGCAGAAAATCAAACACTTAACTTACTGCATTGACAAATATGTGTAAACTATTACTGAAATTTCAGAAAATTTATTAGCAGCAAATTTGACATTAGATTCGTATACAGTACACCTGAAACTAATTCTCCTGAAAATTTGATAAAGTTTCAGTATTAAATAAGGGAGAAAATCATTCAAATAACTTTCTGCATTGACAAGTATGGGTTAGCTATTACTGAAATTCCTGAAAATTTATTATATGCAAATTTGATTTTAGATTCGTATACAGTATACCTGAAACTAATTCTCCTGAAAATTTGACAAAGTTTCAGTATTAAATAAGGCAGAAAATCAAACACTTAACTTTCTGCATTGACAAGTATGGGTTAGCCATTACTGAAATTCCTGAAAATTTATTATATGCAAATTTGATATTAGATCCATGTACAGTACACCTGAAACTATTTCTCCTGAAAATTTAACAAAGGTTCATTATTAAATAAGGGAGAAAATCAAACATATAACTTTCTGCATTGCCAAGTATAGGTTAGCTATTACTGAAATTTCAAAAAAATTATAAGCTGCAAATTTGATATTAGATTCGTATACAGTATACCTGAAACTAATTCTTCTGAAAATTTGACAAAGTTTCAGTAATTAATAAGGCATAAAATCAAACACTTAACTTTCTGCATTGACAAGTATGGGTCAGCTATTACTGAAATTCCTGAAAATTTATTAGCTGCAAATTTGATATTAGATTCGTATACAGTACACCTGAAACTAATTGTCCTGAAAATTTCACAAAGTTTCAGTATTAAATAAGGCAGAAAATCAAACACTAAACTTTCTGCATTGACAAGTGTGTGTTAGCAATTACTGAAAATTCTGAAAATTTATTATTTGCAAGTTTGATATAATATTCGTGTACAGTATACCTAAAACTAATTCTCCTGAAAATTTGACAAAGTTTCAGTAATAAATAAGGCAGAAAATCAAACACTTAACTTTCTGCATTGACCAGTATGAGTTAGCCAATACTGAAATTCCTGAAAATTTATTATATGCAAATTTGATTTTAGATTCGTATACAGTACACCTGAAACTAACTCTTCTGAAAATTTCACAAAGTTTACTACACTGATTTACTCATGGTGTTATGGTTTCATGGTTTCAACTTGGTGTTGGGCGATAATGGAAATTGCCAATTCTGCCCAATTTTTACCTTTAGATGCACACCAACCTCAGTCAAAATCTCCTTCAATTGCAATTCTTCCATTGTAGTAAATACATTGGCTATTTGCATGATTACCTAAGCCTGTTACTTCACTGATTTGCTCATGGTGTCATGGTTTTATTGTTTCAACTTGGTGTTGGGCGATATTGGAAATTGCCAATTCTGCCCAATTTTTACCTTTAGATGCACACCAACCTCAGTCAAAATTTCCTTCAGTTGCAATTCTTCAATTGTGGTAAATACAATGGCTACATGCATGATTACCTAAGCCTGTTACTCCACTGATTAGGTCATGGTGTCATGGTTTCATGGTTTCAACTTGGTGTTGGGCGATATTAGAAATTGCCAATTCTGCCCAATTTTTACCTTCAGATGCACACCAGGCTTGGTCAAAATCTCCTCATTACATCACTGCGCTCTTCGGTCTGGACACTATCTCCTGTCGGGATCCACCGCGCGTTCGCGGGGCAGGTGATTCGGATCCTTCGGCCTGAATTTGGCCCCGTCTCGTTTGCTCTCGTCGATCGCCCCAAGTTCCGTCTCTCTTCTCCGCTCAGGTGGAATTCTAAACATCTGTAGCCTGGCGCCAGAGACAAAACTGCTCGAGCTTTGTTTCATAATTTATAATTTAGATGCGAGAAGGCCAGGTAATTAGCCGCGCGCTCTTACCTTCCCCTGGAGGCGCCCGAAGGACCTACAAGGCGAAATTAATTCCTCCGAGATAAAGAGGTCCTCGCAGGAATGCGAGGAGTCGAATTTTAATTGATTACGGGGTAGAAAGTTAACAGGTGGATGTGGCCAATAGATATCTGTGGTAATTGTTTTCGTGTATCCTATCGTGAATTCTTCAATAAATTAGTTACACACTCTGATGATCGAGGGCTCAGATATCAAGAAAACAGTCTGTTGATTACAATGTTTCTTGCCAATTCTTTGCCAACATAATGAAAGTTTTATGCAACAAATCTTCCTGTAAATTTCAACTAGAATACCATTTATTCTGTACATATATTAACAGCGAGGTTAGCTACATTTTGACTGTTGCTAGGTAAAATTTTAATTCCATTGGGGAAAAAAGTGATTTTAACAGGGGCGTTAGTGTTAAGCTGTTAAAATATATACAGAATTGGGCCAATTATCTCCTATCAGTTTCTCCTGTTAATAAAATGCAAAAATTGACTGCAATCATGCAGTTGTTCAATTAGTTATTATCGAATAGTTATTTCTAAACATTCCCAAAAAAGATATGCGTTTTGCACTGTTATTTTACCAGAATAAATTGAACCTGCTTCAAAAAAGTTAAACGACCAAATAATTACCGGGTGCTTAATTAACATCCCCTTAAACGGTGAATATCGGTCACAGAGCGGCTGTAATTAACAAATTCCATACTTTCGGTGTCTTCCTGTGCCGTGTCCCAATTAAAACTCGTGATAATCGCATCGCCTAATTATCCGTGAATATGTTAATTGAACGGCGGTCCTTTTTAACAATCCCCATCGGGATTAGTTGTAGCTGTCGTGTCGTCGTTGCTTACAACTTGTATCGAACGATTTCATCACCGATGGGCCCCATTTTCCCTGCACAGGACGCATTCTATTAAGTCTCCGGCCATTAGTTATTCGCCATCGGCGCACAGGGACGTACCCTGGGTATTTTTAGGTGTATTTTGTCATGACAATATTTGCCATTTATATGTGTGAATTTTGTTAGTCCACTAACATAATTATGATAAAAGTAAAGTAAGTTTACAATATGCTCATCAGAAACTACACGAGTAAAAGTTCACATGAGTACTCCAGTTTTAACATTCATGTAAGGACTCTTCTCCTTCACATGAGTACCGTAATTATAAAGGACACAAGGGCACACCTCTCAATAATGCAATTACTGTAGTTATAAAGGACACGAGGACATACCTCTCCTTAATGCAATTACTGTAGATGTAAAGGACACAAGGACATACCTCTCCTAAATGCAATTGCTGTAGTTATAAGGGACACAAGGACATACCTCCCCTTAATGCAATAATGCAATTACTAGGACATACCTCTCCTTAAGGCAATTACTGTTGTTATAAAGGACACAATGACATACCTGTCCTTAATGCAATTACTGTAGTTATAAACAACACAAGGACATACCTGTCATTAATGCAATTACTGTAGTTATAAAGGACACAATGACATACCTTTCCTTAATGCAATTACCGTAGTAATTTCACTATCTCACTATCTCACGTATGTATTTGAAATAAACCCTCTATATATGCAGATATTTAATTGCGCTTTCCAGAAAACGAAAAAAATGGAAAATGTATAGAAAATTGAATAAAAACAGTTAAAACATTTCCGCGTCTATGCAATTTTGGTTTGTGACAATTTTTTACTTTTAAAATTTCTCTATTTTCTATTGAAATTGTCCAAATCTGTAAAATTTTCCGATGGAACTGATCAATTATATTGTATTTCCTTATGTAACATCCATATCTGAATATTGTGTCACTCTTTAACAGGATATTTGGCAAGTTATTTCGAAATCGGTCAAATTTTTAACTGGCCAATCCATCAATGTGTGTGATTTTCAAACAAAAAATCTGGATCAAATCCATCAAATTTTTGGCTAAAACCGTCAAAACTAGTCATATATGTTAAATACTAAGCTCAACGGAGAAAATTGGATCAGTGTTCAAATGCAATTTTCAAAATAGTCATATTTATAACTGTAAAGATCTGTGATGTCTCAATGGATGGAAGAATATAAAGAATTGACACATGAATTCATAATTTAACAAAAGTTAATGACAATTTCGTTCATTATATTAAAAAAAATACAGACTTTATTACCACCTAACACAAATTTTGATAAACGTTTTGATGAACGAATTTTTATCAAGTATCAGTAATCAACTTAGTTTTAAATTTTGATATTTATTTATACAATTAATTGATTTTTGACAAAACCATTGAGATTTTTATAGTTATTATTGACATTTTTATAGAAATAATTGCAATCTTGGTAAAGATAATTGAAAATAACGAAGATTGAAAAAGTATGACACTATTTATTGGTATTTTGGCAAAATCCATTGGATCAGTTTTCAACTGCAATTATCAAAATCGCCATATATCCAAATGATAAGGTTTGTCAAGTTTTTAGCACCAGTTGTGAAAATCTGTAAAAATTTCAACAGCAACTGTCGAAATCTGGCAAATTTACTAACTTGACTCTCCAAATTTGCCAAACACTGTTAAAATTTGTCAAAGTTTCAACTGCAACTTTCAAAATCTGCAAAATTTCAAACTTCATCTGCCGAATTTTGAGATATTTTGCAAATTTATATTTGGTTTATTGACTGTGTACAAATTTGCCGAAATTTCAGGCAAGAACAGTTCAAATTTGTTAAAAACCGTTGAAATTTATCAAATTTTTGAATGCAACTATACAAATGTGTCAAATTTTAAACACACCTCTCCTTAATACAATTACTAGAACTACCTCCCGTTAATGTAATTACTGTAGTATAAAGGACATAAGGACATACCTCTCCTTAATAGAATCACTATAGATATAAGAAGAATATAAAGAATTGACACAATGAATTAATTATTTAACAAAAGTTAATGACATTTTCGTTTATTATATTAAAGAAAAAATACAGACTTTATCACCATCTAACACAAATTTTGATAAACATTTGATAAACGTTTTGATGAACGAATTTTGATCAAGTATCAGTAATGAACTTAGTTTTAAATTTTGATATTTATTTATACAATTAATTGATTTTTGACAAAACCATTGAGCTTTTATTGTTATTACTGACATTTTTATAGAAATAATTGCAATCTCGGTAAAGATAATTGAAAATCACGAAGATTGAAAAAGTATGACACTATTTATTGGTATTTTTGGCAAAATCCATTGGATCAGTTTTCAACTGCAATTATCAAAATCGCCATATATCCAAATGATAAGGTCTGTCAAGTTTTTAGCACCAGTTGTGAAAATCTGCAAAAATTTCAACAGCAACTGTCGATATCTGGCAAATTTACTAACTTGACTCTCCAAATTAGCCAAACACTGTTAAAATTTGTCAAAGTTTCAACTGCAACTTTCAAAATCTGTAAAATTTCAAACTTCATCTGCCGAATTTTGAGATATTTTGCAAATATATATATATGGTTTATTGAATGTGTACAAATTTGCTAAAATTTCAGGCAAGAACAGTTCAAATTTGTTAAAAACCGTTGAAATTTATCAAATTTTTGAATGCAACTATACAAATGTGCCAAATTTTAAACGCACCTCTCCTTAATATAATTACTAGAACATACCTCCCTGTAATGTAATTACTGTAGGTATAAAGGACATAAGGACATACCTCTCCTTAATAGAATCACTATAGAATAAGAAGAATATAAAGAATTGACACAATGAATTCATAATTTAACAAAAGTTAATAACATTTTCGTTCATTATATTAAAAAAAATACAGACTTTATTACCACCTAACACAAATTTTGATAAACATTTGATAAACGTTTTGATGAACGAATTTTGATCAAGTATCAGTAATGAACTTAGTTTTAAATTTTGATATTTATTTATACAATTAATTGATTTTTGACAAAACCATTGAGCTTTTATTGTTATTACTGACATTTTTATAGAAATAATTGCAATCTCGGTAAAGATAATTGAAAATCACGAAGATTGAAAAAGTATGACACTATTTATTGGTATTTTGGCAAAATCCATTGGATTAGTTTTAAACTGCAATTATCAAAATCGCCATATATCCAAATGATGAGGTCTGTCAAGTTTTTAGCACCAGTTGTGAAAATCTGTAAAAATTTCAACAGCAACTGTCGATATCAGGCAAATTTACTAACTTGACTCTCCAAATTTGCCAAACACTGTTAAAATTTGTCAAAGTTTCAACTGCAACTTTCAAAGTTTGTAAAATTTCAAACTTCATCTGCCGAATTTTGAGATATTTTGCAAATTTATATTTGGTTTATTGATTGTGTACAAATTTGCAAAAATTTCAGGCAAGAACAGTCCATATTTGTTAAAAACCGTTGAAATTTATCAAATTTTTGAATGCAACTATACAAATGTGTCAAATTTTAAACACACCTCTCCTTAATACAATTACTAGAGCATACCTCCCCTTAATGTAATTACTGTAGCTATAAAGGACATAAGGACATACCTCTTCTTGATAGAATCACTATAGATATAAGAAGAATATAAAGAATTGACACAATGAATTCATAATTTAACAAAAGTTAATGACATTTTGGTTCATTATATTAAAAAAAAAATACAAACTTTATTACCACCTAACACAAATTTTGATAAACATTTGATAAACGTTTTGATGAACGAATTTTCATCAAGTATCAGTAATCCACTTAGTTTTAAATTTTGATATTTAATTATATATAATTAATTAATTTTTGACAAAACCATTGAGATTTCTATAGTTATTATTGACATTTTTATAGAAATAATTGCAATCTTGATGTAGATAATTGAAAATAACGAAGATTGAAAAAGTGTGACACTATTTATTAGTATTTTGGCAAAATCCATTGGATCAGTTTTCAACTGCAATTATCAAAATCGCCATATATCCAAATGATAAGGTCTGTCAAGTTTTTAGCACCAGTTGTGAAAATCTGTAAAAATTTCAACAGCAACTGTCGAAATCTGGCAAATTTACTAATTTGACTCTCCAAATTTGCCAAACACTGTTAAAATTTGTCAAAGTTTCAACTGCAACTTTCAAAATCTGCAAAATTTCAAACTTCATCTGCCGAATTTTGAGATATTTTGCAAATTTATATTTGGTTTATTGAATGTGTACAAATTTGCCAAAATTTGAGGCAAGAACAGTCCAAATTTGTTAAAAATCGTTGAAATATATCAAATTTTTGAATGCAACTATACAAATGTGTCAAATTTTAAACACACCTCTCCTTCACATGAGTACCCCAGTTCTCACTTTCATGTCAGGACTCTTCTACTTCGCATGAGTACTCCTGTTCTCACTGTCATGTAAGGACTCTTCTTCTTGAAATGTGTACTCCAGTTCTCACATTCATGTAAGGACTCTTCTTCTTCGCATGAGTACTCCTGTTTTCACTATCATGTAAGGACTCCTCTCCTTCACATGTATACTCCAGTTCTCACATTCATGTAAGGACTTGATGAGTACCGTAATTATAAAGTACATAAGGACACACCTCTCCTTAATGTAATTACTGTAGTTATAAAGAACACAAAGACATACCTCTCCTAAATGCAATTGCTGTAGTTATAAGGGACACAAGGACATACCTCTCCCTAATGCAATAATGCAATTGCTAGGACATACCTCTCCTTAATGCAATTACCATAGTTATAAAGGACACAATGACATACCTGTCCTTAATGCAATTACTGTAGTTATGAAGGACACAAGGACATACCTCTCCTTAATACAACCACTAGGACATACCTCTCCTTAATACCAAAATGATAGTCTGAGACATTTTGCAAGGTGCATTTCCTCAATATCGTATAATGTCACGTTCTGTATCTGTAAATGGAAAATGAAGAACGTAATTACTTGTAAATTTCTGGACCACCCTGTATTGATTCCTGCTAATGGCATATTGTGTACTACCGATGATATCTTCGTGTAACCGACGAGCATTCATTACACGCAGATTTTCACCACGATCCATCTCCTACACGTCGACGTCCTCCTCACCTCCTATGCACTCATCATCGGTCAATTAAGCCTCATCATCGGAATATCGAAGCAAATCGACGCCCGATTACTTTGCAAAAAAATCGAACAAGGCGCAAATTCCGCGACGGCGTCGCTCTTCTTTATATAATATATATGTGTGTGTGTTGTGTTTATGCATGTGTGTGCGTTTGTGTGTATGCCTGTGTATATGTGTGTGTGTATGAAGAATTCAGGGTGCATGAAGAGGTCGGTGCCGGCCAGTCGGATTCGTGGTGAGTCCATTTGTTAGCGGTCTCACTCCGTGGGTGGTATTGGCGCTGCCTTTTGTTTCAGACCAGCTACCATCGCCATATTACATCTATGAACCGCACTCCATCAAATCGTTCTTCCCTTGCGACACCACACATGAACCGAACCAACGTCTACATGCACGCAGAATCGGGATTCGCAGAAATCCTGCACGAGGTTTAGTCTAGCACGATTTTTTGAAGAAATCTTAGATGTATGCACACATCAGACGTTAAATCTCATGAGATTTTTTACAGTCAAATGCCAGCTATGAAAAACTAAATTAGGGACGAAGGCTAAAATAATAAACTGCAAATGATAATTTTTCAGAAATTTCAGTAATACCACCCATACCTTCAGAAAGTTATATGTTTGATTTTCTCCCTTATTTAATACCGAAACAGTGTCAAATTTTTAGGAGAATTAGTTACAGGTGTAGTGTATATGAATCTAATATTAAATTTGCAAATAATTAATTTTCAGAAATTTCAGTAATAGCTAACCCATACTTGTCAATTCAGAAAGTTACATGTTTGATTTTCTTCCTTACTTAATACTGAAGCTTTGTCAAATTTTCAGGAAAATTTGTTTCAGGTGTATTGTATACGCATCTTATATAAAATTTGCAAATAATGAATTCTCAGAAATTTCAGTAATAGCTAATTCATACCTATCAATTCAGAAAGTTATGTGTTTGATTTTCTTCATGGGAATCCAAAAGTGTGCTGTACGGTGTAATAAAACATCACAATGTATACGTGTATTCAATGAAAAACACCCTAACAAATGAGATATCAGAAGAGGTACTTTGCTCAAAAAATTCAAATAGCAAAGTAAGAGGTACTTTGCTATTTGAATTTTTTGAGCAAAGTACCTCTTCTGATATCTCATTTGATATCTCATTTGCTATTTGAATTTTTGAAATAGGCGATGCTAGCGCTTAGGGATTGAAGGGTGGGAGGTTGAAAATTACATCTCTAAATGAAAATGAAAATAAAAAATTTCACGTCCGAGTGTTTTTTTATATAGAATTGACGACTTTTTCGTTTTTTTAATAATTTTCTCAACGATTTTATAGATTTTATCTGATACTATTATACTGAACACATTATAAATAAAAATAAAATTCCTTCATTAATCATTGAGCTGCTGTTGCTGGATAAAGATATAATGCAAACAACATTAATGAATATTTATGAAGTAATATTATTATAAGTGAGACTATTGTTTACTCAGTGCTTTAATGCGTATCATTGAATGAAAATTATCAATATTTTATTTATGTTCACGTAGCTTAGTTCTGAATTTTCGATCAAATCCGTCATTTGGTAATAATGCTTGAATCTATCGACTTGTTACATATAAATTGCATGATCGTCTTTTCTATAGTACCGAAGAAGGATAGTTTATTTGAATGGGTCAAATGTATTCTCTGTATTTTGCTCTTTACCATAAATATATGGCTGGGAATTTTTAGCATATACTCTCATATTGGTAAGTTCCACATTTTATAACTAAATTAGTGTTAATCTTATCAAAATGTTTCACCAAGAATTAACCACTATCTCATACAATTTAATTAAACATTTAACATGTTTTACAAATATTATTAATAGTGGCTTTTTTGTACTTATCGATAAGGATCTTCCTAGTAAGAATATACTTATTTGTTCCGAACTCTAAAATGATTTCAGCTTGTTTTTTGGAGGAAGATTTTAAGTTAATTCGTTTTGTGAGTACTTTGGCAAATAGTTTGTAAATATGGGTAAGAAAGCTACTTATAAATTTCGGATCTTTGTAAATGTGCATGGAACTAAGGTAGTACAAATAATATGTTTGTTCTTCTTCATTTTAGAGACGCATGAATTCAATTATGTTGAAATTGCACCAGCAAGCTTTGTGATACAAGCAGTTATATTGCAGTTGATCGTAATTGGAAATCTTGTCTACGAAAGATTAAACATAATTAGATTAATTCGTGACTTGGGATATTTCAACTATACTTATGAAATACCACGTAACTTAAAAAAAATCAACAACCAATTAAACAAGATTTCGATTATATTCTTGTTCAGCACAATTACATCCTTTGCGGTATTCGAACTGCATTTTTTACTTCAGGATTGTGATGAGAATAAAGAATTTAAATGTGGAACACTTTTACAATTAGTAACTATGTTTGCTACATTTGTTAGTACTACAGTTCAATTAATATTTTTTTAGAATCTACCTTTCAATACTTATTACAGCTGTGTAAAACATATTATTACGTTAATTCAAGTTTCGTTGTTCGTTGCATCTTCCATCGGTGCTTTTTTTTGTATCTTTGGTGTAAGTTGCTTATTTGATCTAGTTACGAATAGAATAATACACTTGAAATATTTGATAAAACAAATATCTATGCTACAAGGTCTACAGAGAAAGAGACATTTCGAAAAATGTGTGGAATATCACTGGAATATATTGAGGTAAAGTTGGTTTGCTATATAATATTTGAAACTTTTTACATATTTTAAATAACTTGATATTATAATATATGTGAATCCATCCTAAGATATGAGGTAATAGAAACATGGAAAATGTGAATGTACATGGAAATATGTTTATATATATGCATATATATATATATATATATATATATATATATATATATATATATATATATATATGTATATATATACACACACATGTATGTATATATATATATATATATATGCATACATATATATATATATATATATATATATATATATATATATATGCATATATATAAACATATTTCCATTAACTTGATAATAATAAATCGACAGCATATTTCAGATAATTACATTTTAATTTAAAATACCATAACTTAATTTGTATTCAGAATTTCAGAACGCGTAAAAAGCCTTATAAGGTATACATCAATACCAACAGTGGTTTGTTGCACTGCACTTCTTGGCTCATTAGCCTATAAATTAATGTTGGTATGTATTATAAAGTAAATATTATCTTCACTTTCTAATTGATTTTAAATATCCCAAGGAATTCGATATTGTTACATTTATTTTTGGCTGTTATGCAATTGCATTACTTATGATACTTGCATCAGCAGGTGACCATCTAACAGATCATGTAAGTAATACTTATTACCCCTGCTTTTGCATTTTGCATATTTAAGTAATACTTATTACCCATGCTTTTGCATTTTGTTTTATGTTTGTAACGTCTTATTCTACATTTAATGTGGCTGCAAAACTTGTACGGTCTTTTTTAGTACGTTTTCAAAAGTCTATTTACTTTTAAGAGTACTGGACTATCCACTACAATATTCCACTCAATTTCTTGGGATGGGGATTTGGAGTTTCAATGGGATATGCTGCTAATGATGAGACGTGAGACTCCTCTAACTATATCAATAGGGGAATTCGCTCCACTTTGCAGAGCCACATGTTTGTCTGTAAGGTTACTGTGGCATTTGTACAGTTCAAGTCTGATGGAGATTTTTTTGCAGTTTTTATCAATGGCATATTCAATTATGACTACACTCCAGAGCTCAAAATAATGATCATAGCGTACAGAATATAGCTGCACGTGTGATACCACTCATTAATAAAAGTCCAAATATTTGATAGACAGAATATAGCTGCACGTGTGATACCACTGATTAATAAAAGACCTAATATTTGATGGTTCTAAAGATACTTATGTCGTATTAGTTTAATTGTTATTTCACCTCTAAAAGGCTTGCACAAGGCTTTAGAGTCTCTGTTAAAGTCGCCAGGATATCACCTCATTATTTCTTATAATGATGGGGGTGGCACTCATACCACCCCCTATCTGTCGGCCAAGTCGTTACGGGCACACGACCCGTATCTACGTACCTACAACCCTGGACCACCCCTTGGAAGTTGAGGAATTGGGTCTTTGTAGTCAAAAAGCGACCGCGAGGTGTTACTGGGAAGGCTGGGAAGTGAATATTGACTCACCCTGTATAATGTAGTGAATTTATAGTACACGTATGTTGCAGAATCTGTCTGTCTAAACCAACTTATAGCAAAAATTTAAAAATATAACTTAAAATATTGGACTTTCATATATGACTTGTTCTTGTTTTTAGATTTTTTTGTGTTGCGCCCCAAACTCAGCTAGTAAGCACTAGCATTTCATCTATTCATTTTCTAGTTTTCAAAATTGTCATTTAGAATTTTGGCGCAGTTGTACATACTCGGATTATTTTTGATTTGTATTTTTGATTTTTGATTTGATTTTGTTTTATTTATGTTTTCAGAGATTCTGTGGATAGTATTGTGTCAACAAGTGCAACCTAGTTAAATGTGTGCTAATTAAAAACTTTAATGGTACATAAGATAAGCTATTCTTCTGTGTATTTGCTAAACGAGTAAAAGCTTATTGATTCAATGCCATCAGCCATTGCCATCAATTGTTCATTAATTTTTAATAAATTTTTGCTTGATGGAGATATAATGCAAACAAAATTGTTGAATATTTGTAAAGCAATATTATTTTTAGTGGCTCTTTGATCTACTCAGAATCTTTAATGCGTATCATTAAACGTTAACCAGGTATTCAAGCTGGACTCGATATTTAATTTTACATTTCAGTTTGGTTCCATCCCTCGATAACAATGCCCGAATATATCGACTTGTTACATGTAGATACAACGATAGTCTATACAATTGTACCGAAGGTGGATAGCCTATTTAATTGGGCGAAATGTATTCTCTCTGTTTTGTTCTTTACCTTAAACATATGGATGGGTATTAGTAGCATGTACTATCACATTGGTAAGTTCAAGATTTTAGATTACAAAACGTTCATATTTGTTTTTTTGCCAACGGCCCGTTTTCTGCTGCGTTCGTACTTATTTTTTTTACCCAAATATCTGACGAAATAGTGTTTATTTCGGTACATAGGCGATGAACAGAAATAACTCTAATTACAAAACGTTCATACTTATTTTTTTGCAAACAGCCCGTTTTCTGCTGCGTTCGTACTTATTTTTTTCCCCGAATATCTTACGAAATAGTGTTTATTTCAATACATGGGCAATGAACAGAAATAACTCCGATTAGAAATATATACTTAGTATATATGATTCGAATTATTCGAGTATAGTATTTGAATCCAGATTGTTTTGTTTGAGATTAACAATTCAATCGTTTTGTGTGCATTTTCTTAAATAGTTTGCACAAATGGCGTTGTAATCAGTCTATAAATTGTACGGTTCTCTGCAAACGTACATGTAATTAAGCTGGCACAAATAACTTATTTAATGTTCTTTTTTGTTAGATACGCATGGATTCAGTTATGTTGAAATTGCACCAGCAAGTTTTCTGATTCAAGCACTTTTTATAGAGTTAATAGTAATTGTAGATGTTATCTACGAAAGACTAACCATAATTAGATTAATTCGAGACTTGGGATGCTTCAACAGTACTTACGAAATACCACGTAACTTAAAAAAATTAAACAACCAATTTAACAAGATTACTATTATAAGTTTCTACAGCACAATGATAAGTTTTGGTATATTCGAACTTTACTTCTTATTTCAAGACTGCGATGGAAATAAAGACTTTAAATGTGGAACACTTTTACAATTAGTAAGTATTTTCTATTCGTTACATTTTAGCCCTACAATTTATATATTTTAGAATCTACCTTTTAATACTTATAACAATTATGTGAAACGAATGATTACGTTTGTACAAGTTGTATCGTTCACTGCATGTTCCATGACTGCATTATTTTGCATCTTTGGAGTAAGTTGCTTATTTGATCTAGTAACGAACAGAATAATTCACTTGAAATACTTGGTAAAACAAATATCAACCCTACAAAAGCGAAAAAGAAAGAGTCGTTTCGAGAAGTGTTTGAAATATTACTGGAATATATTGAGGTAAAGTTGGAATTCGAACTTATCAAATCTTTTAATTAAGCTGCTCTAAATGAACCATCCGCATATTTTAGGTAATTACATTTTAACTTATGCATTCAGATTTACAGAACGTGTAAAAAACCTTATAAAATATACATTAATAGCGCTAATGGTATGTTGGATTGCACTTATTGGTTCAGTGGCCTATAAATTATGGTTGGTATGTAATATGAAATATATATCATCTACACTTTTTAACTGCTTCTGAATATCCTAAGGAGTTCGACATTGTTACATTTATTTTTTGCTGTTATGCAATTGGATCAGTTATAATGCTTGCATCAGCAGGTGATCATCTGGAACATCATGTAAGTAATACTTATGACCCATAGTTACATATTTCTAGATTTTGAGTGTCATGAGTAGTGAGGCTAGGAGAGTTCTAGAACAATATCACCATAAGCATACATGGGCCGAATTTTAGCTACTTACGTCCGGTCGAGCTAGCTGTTGCGTGTAACACGCTGATATAAACAGGCGGATAAAAACAGGTTGATATAAACAGACTGATACAATGAGGCTGATATAAACAGGCTGATATAAACAGGTTCATATAAACAGGTTGATATAAACAGGCTAATATAAAGAGGCTGATATAAACAGGCTGATATAAACAGGTTGATATAAACAGGCTGGTATAAAGAGGCTGATATCAACAGGCTGATATAAATAGGTTGATATGAACAGGTTGATATAAACAGGCTGTTTATAAGTAAGTAGCAAAAAAACGGCCCATGTAATCCTTATGGAGAAATTGTTCCAGAACTCTCCTAGCCCCACTACTGCCATGCCATTTCAGAACAAGTAATATTTCAATGATGCTATAAACTTTGTACGGATATTGTAGAATGTTTTCTGAAGGTTATCTACTTTTAAGAGCTCTGAACTATCCACTGCCATATTCCACGCGGTTCCTTGGGATGGGGAATTGGAGCTTCAATGGAATATGCTGTTAATGATGAGGAGTAGTCATGTTCCACTAACCATACAAATTGGAGAATTCGCACCACTTTGCAGAGCCACATGTCTATCTGTAAAGTTGCTGCAGCATTTGTGCTGTTCAAGTCTGAATGTGAATTTTGTTTCAGTGCTTATCAATGGCATTTTCAATTATGACTACACTACAAGGTTCACAATAATAGTCTAGTGTTACATTTTTATTTACATAGGCGATGTTTTATACCATTGATTTATATGACCCCAAAAATGTAGTGGCACTAAAGTTATTTGTTGTATTCACTTATATCGGGTTTCTAGTACCAGGTACTCGAGCAATATATCGCATATCTCATATGCGATATATTGCTCGAGTACCTGGTTTATATAACGTAGGGTAAATATTTAATTATTTTCAAGCTACAAATTACAAAAGTCCAAATGACTTTTCAGTAGTGAATAATGATATTATTCACTGCTGGCACATTCAAATGTCAGATGCATTTATGATGCATCACTCTATGGCACGAATAATACTCCAGAGCACCAATTGCCAACTTACTTATATCGGGTGTCTGGTACCAGGTACCAGGTACTCGAGCAATATATCGGATATCGCATATGATGATATGCGATATATTGCTCGAGTACCTGGTTTAAATAACGTAGGGCAAAATTTTAATTGTTTTCAAGCTACAAATTACAAAAATCCAAATGACATTTCGGTAGTGAATAATGATATTAATCACTGCTGGCACATTCAAATGTCAGATGCATTTACGATTCATCACTCTATGGCACGAATAACACTTTAGAGCACCAATTGCCAACTTACTTATATCGGGTGTCTGGTACCTGGCACCAGGTACTCGAGCAATATATCGCATATGATGATATGCGATATATTGCTCGTGTACCTGGTTTAAATAACGTAGGGCAAAATTATAATTACTTTCAAGCTACAAATTACAAAGTCAAAATGACATTGCAGTAGTGAATAATGATATTAATCATTGCTGGCACATTCAAATGTCAGATGCATTTACGATTCATCACTCTATGGCACGAATAACACTCTAGAGCACCAATTGCCAACTTACTTATATCGGGTGTCTGGTACCTTGTACCAGGTACTCGAGCAATATATCGCATATAGCATATGATGATATGCGATACATTGCTCGAGTACCTGGTTTAAATAACGTAAGGAATTTTTTTAATTATTTTCAAGCTACATATGATGATATGCAATATGTTGCTCGAGTACCTGGTTTAAATAACGTAGGCCAAAATTTTAATTATTTTCAAGCTACAAATTACAAAAGTCCAAATGACATTTCAGTAGTGAATAATGATTTTAATCATTGCTGGCACATTCAAATGACAGATGAATTTACGATTCATCACTCTATGGCACCAATAACACTTTATGGCACCAATTGCCAACCATCAATATTACTTAATCTGTCGTGTGGCTCGTTTGTAACGTTTATAGTATATAAGATGAGGTAATGCTCTTGTATATTTAAAAAATGGGTTGGCAATTATTACATGCTTATTGATTAGATGCCAGAGGAAGCACATTAGTAAATATCATAAATATTATTTAAGATATACACGTATAATTAATAATCAAATTCATGTAATAATTCGTAATTTCAGTTTGCTTAATGGAGATTTAATGTAAACGACATTAATAAATAATTATCCAGTTAAAGTATTACTACATACCGTGCGAGAAAAAAATTATTATCAACGTTTGCTTTACATCACCAGCTTAGTGATAGAACTAACAGTACTATACTTACACTACAGTACTATAATAGTATATTTAATGCGTGCCATTAAATGTAAAACGGCAATCAAGTTGGACTAAAAGTTTAATTTTTTATATTTTAGTTTAATTCGATTACAATGTCTCAATCTGTCGACGTGTTACAAATAAATTACAGGATTGTCTATACTGTAGTACCAAAGATGGGGAGTTTATTTGAATGGGTGAAATGTGTTCTCTTTATTTTGTTCTTCACCATGAACCTATGGGTGGGAATTATTAGCGTGTACTCTCATGTTGGTAAGTTCAAGATTTAAAAACTAAATTTGAATTCATTTGACGAAAATGTGTTAAGTTTTTGTGGCCAAATTGGGATGTTTGAAAATATTGTGCATGGCATTCATTGTGACTAGAATATCTTCTTGATTTCTACCACTCCAATTACAAAACATTTATACTTTTTTTTTGCAAACGCCCGTTTTCTGCTGCGTTTGTACTTATTTTTTTTTTCAAATATCTGACGAAATAGTATTTATTTCGATACATAAGCGATAAAGAAAAATAACTCTACTTACAAAACGTTTATACTTATTTTTTTGCAAACGTCCTGCTTTCTGCTGCGTTCGTACTTTTTTTTCCCCGAATATCTGACGAAATAGTGTTTATTTCGATACATGGGCGATGAACAGAAATAACTCCGATTACAAAACGTTCATACTTATTTTTTTGCAAACGGCCCGTTTTCTGCTGCGTTCGTACTTATTTTTTTCCCCAAATATCTGACGAAATAGTGTTTATTTCGGTACATAGGCAATGAACAGAAATAACTCCGATTACGAAACGTTCATACTTATTTTTTGCAAACGTTCAGTTTTCTGCTGCGTTCGTACTTATTTTTTTCCCGAATATTTGACGAAATAGTGTTCATTTCGATATATGGGCGTTGAACAAAAATATCTCCGATTACAAATATATACTTAGTATATATGATTCGAATAATTCGAGTATAGTATTCGTATCCAGATTGTTTTGTTTGAGAGGAAGAATTCAAATTTATTCGTTTTGTGGGCATTTTCTGAAATAGTTTGCACAAAAGGCATTTTAATCAGTCTATAAATTGTACGGTTCTCTGCAAACGTACATGTAATTAAGTTGGCACAAATTACATGTTTAATGTTCTTTTTTGTTAGAAACGCATGGATTCAAATATGTTGAAATTGCACCAGCAAGCCTTGTGATACAAGCCATTATTATGCATTTGTTGATAATTAACGTAGTTATTTTTGAAAGAATAAATATTAGTGGATTATATCATGACTTGGGATATTTTAATTCCACTCTTGAATTACCACGTAACCTAAAAAGACTCAACAGCCAATTAAACAAGCTTGCGATTATATTTTTCTGCAGCATACTTATAGCCTTTGCTATATTCGAACTCTACTTCTTACTTCAGGATTGTGATGAAATTAAGGACTTTAAATGTAGAACATTTTTACAATTGGCAAGTATTTTCAATTCGCTACATTTCTTAGACCTACAATTGAACGAATATTTTTCAGAATCTGCCCTGCAGTACTTGTACCAGATCTGTAAAACAAATAATTACTTTTATTCAAATTTTGTCATTTGCTACATGTTCCATGGCTTCATTTTTTTGTAACTTTGGCGTAAGTTGCTTGCTTGACTTAGTTACGAACAGAATAATTCACTTGAAATATTTAATGAAACGAATATCTGCGCTACAAAACCTAAAGAGAAAGAGTCATTTCCAAAAATGTTTGGAATATCACTGGAAAATATTGAGGTAAAGTTGATTTCAATTGTAAATAATATAATCTCTTAACTCTTAACTCTCTTACTCTCTCTTAACTCTTAATTCTCTTAACTCTTAACTCTCTTAACTCTTAACTCTCTTAACTCTTAACTTGTGACGTACCTGAAGGGCAATCAGCGCGTTAGGCCGTGGAGCGAGTGGAGGGTCCCTTCGAAGCAGTGACGAGGGCCAGGCTCTCGGTGTCAGAGAGTGGGGGGGGGGGGGGGGGTTAAAAAGGCTCCACGTAATTTTAACCTCGTCCCTACTTCGTCGCAAAGGGAGGCTCCACCCTACCTGCGAGGGTGGACGGCAGACAGTCAGCAAAGTTCAGAAATCACGAACTGTCGCAACGGCTGACCATATGGCGCCAACACCACCAGATTTATATCTCGCAGTGAGAATAAGAACTGAAAACTGAAAAAATGCCCGATCGAGAAAACGTGGGGGGAACAAAAAATAACAGGTGTGAATTTTGTGGTGTAAAATATCGGCGTTTATTCACACAAACGACTGGACACCGTGCCTACGCTTCCTGAAATAAATACCTCCGTCCGCAACCCTATCACGCAGGGTTCACCATATTCGGCCGAATATCGCAAACTTCTTATCGCGCGATTCAAAGGGCCGTCGGAGCGACCTTTTTTTTACACAAGCGCAAAACACGTACGGAATGAAACACGTAACGCAAATTTTACACAAAAGAAATAAACGATATATCAAATGGAATTAAATTCAAATGAGAACAAAAAAATTAATATCAAGATCTGGCCTGTGTTCCTCGTCTGCGACTTTGCTGGCGGGCTGAGCTCGGCTCCTGGGCGGGCGGCGGCCGATTAGCGTCGGGGACGCCGATCACTCGATTCCAGACCTCAGAGCAGGATGGTCGCTGCCTCTAGCCAAGAACTGGCTGGCTGAGCTACTTAGCCCTTACACCGTAAAAAAAACGCCTGCAAAGCACAAGGCCTTAGTAACAATGGCCGGACGCGTGGCTTCACGAAAAGGAAAAAAAAAGTCAGGTTTAAGTACTTACTCGGATGTTGTGAGCGTATGGATAGTACCTTGCCTTGTGCTCGGTGCCTCAATCCCCTCAAGGGTGGTTAAATGAGTCCCCGTTTATTATCCCGGAAACCGGATGGTGGTATACCAATTAAAACGGTTCCTCTGGCACTTCTGCACTACACGGAAGGCAACTAGTTTCTGTCTTTATGGTGGCGTCTCGCCGGCGATTTTAAAAATCACACACCTATAGGAAACACGTCACCACAACAAAAAAAAGTGTGAGTACGGTCGCCTACAGTGGAGGTCTGTGCGCCAAATTAATTATTAAAAGACAGTTTCTGTCGAAGGCGTTTCCGGACCGTTACAAACTCTCTTAACTCTTAACTCTCGTAACTCTTAACTCTCTTAACTCTTAACTCTCTTACTCTCTCTCTTACTCTCTCCCTTAACTTTTAAATCTTTTAACTCTCTTACTCTACATTAATCATTACACTGCATTCAGATTTTCAGTACGCGTAAGAAACCTTATAAAAAATACATTAATAACGATAGTCGTGTTTTGGACTGCACTTATTGGTTCAGTAGCCTATAAATTGTGGTTGGTATGTATTATGAAGTATATATTATCTACACTATCTAATTGTTTCTGAATATTCTAAGGAATTGGATATTGTTACAGTTATTTTTGGCTGTTATGCAATTGGATCGTTTTTAATGCTTGCCTCAGCAGGTGATCATCTAGCACATCATGTAAGTAGTATAACTGATCTAATAATCAAGTTCTTCTAAATGTTGAGTGCATCAATTTCAGAATATGTAATACTTTTTTAATATTTGATGACAGAAATAACTCGGATTACAAAACGTTCATACTTATTTTCTTGCAAACGGCCCATTTTCTGCTGCGTTCGTACTTATTTTTTTCCCGAATATTTGACGAAATAGTGTTTATTTCGATACATAGGCTTTGGACAGAAATAACTCCGATTACAAAATGTTCATACATATCTTTTGCAAACGGCCCGTTTTCTGCTGAGTTCGTACTTATTTTTTTTCCGGAATATCTGACGAAATAGTGTCTATTTCGATACATGGGCGATACACATGAATAACTCTTATTACAAAACGTTCATACTTATTTTTTTGCAAACAAAATTTGTACGTATTGGAGGATGTTTTAATAAAGTTTGTCTACTTTTAAGAGTACTGAACTATCCACTGCCATATTCCATGCTGTTCCTTGGGATGGTGATTTGGAGCTTCAATGGAATATGCTGCTAATGATGACAAGTTGTGAGACTCCATTAACTTTACAAATAGGAGAATTCGCACCATTATCCAGAGCCACATGTTTAACTGTAAAGTTTCCATAGCATTTGTGCTGTTCAAGTCTGAATGTTAATTTTCTTTCAGTTTTTATCAATGGCATTTTCAATTATGACTACACTACAAAGTTCAAAATAATGAGTCTAGTGTTACATTTTTATTTACATTGGCGATGTTTTATACCACTGATTTATATGTATGACCCCAAAAATGTAGTGGCACTAAAGTTATTTGTTGTATATCACTTATATCTGGTACCAGGTACCAGGTACTCGAGCATTATATCGCATATCGCATGTGGCGATCCGCGATATATTGCTCGAGTACCTGGTTTAAATAACGTAGGGCAAAATTTTTATTATTTTCAAGCTACAAATTACAAAAGTCCAAATGACATTTCAGTAGTGAATAATGATATTAATCATTGCTGGCACATTCAATTGTCAGATGCATTTATGATTCATCACTCTATGGCACGAATAACACTCTAGAGCACCAATTGCCAACTTACTTATATCGGGTGTCGGGTACCTGGTACCAGGTACTCGAGCAATATATCGCAAATGATGATATGCGATATATTGCTCGAGTACTTGGTTTAAATAACGTAGGACAAAATTTTTATTATTTTCAAGCTACAAATTACAAGAGTCCAAATGACATTTCAGTAGCGAATAATGATATTAATCATTGCAGGCACATTCAAATGTCAGATGCATGTATGATGCATCACTCTATGGCACGAATAACACACTAGAGCACCAATTGCCAACTTACTTATATCGGGTGTCTGGTACCTGGTGCCAGGTACTCGAGCAATATATCGCATTTGATGATATGCGATATATTGCTCGAGTACTTGGTGTAAATAACATAGGGCAAAATTTTAATTATTTCAAGCTACAAATTACAAAAGTTTAAATTACATTTCGGTAGTGAATAATGATATTAATCATTGCTGCCACATTCAAATGTTAGATGCATTTATGATGCATCACTCTATGGCACCAATAACACTTTATGGCACCAATTGCCAACCATCAATATTACTTAATCTGTCGTGTGGCTCGTTTGTAACGTTTATAGTACATAAGATGAGGTAATGCTCTTGTATATTTACTAAATGGGTTGGCAATTATTACATGCTTATTGATTAGATGCCATAGGAGGCACATTAGTAAATATCATAAATATTATTTAAGATATACACGTATAATTAATAATCAAATTCATGTAATAATTCGTAATTTCAGTTTGCTTAATGGAGATTTAATGTAAACGACATTAATAAATAATTATCCACTTAAAGTATTACTACATACCGTGCGAGAAAAAATTATTATCAACGTTTGCTTTACATCACCAGCTTAGTGATAGAACTAACAGTACTATACTACCACTACAGTGCTATAATAGTCTATTTAATGCGTGTCATTAAATGTACAACAGCAATCAAGCTGGACTAAAAATTTAATTTTTTATATTATAGTTTAATTCGATAACAATGTCTCAATCTGTCGACGTGTTACAAATAAATTACAGGATCGTCTATACTGTAGTACCAAAGATGGGGAGTTTATTTGAATGGGTGAAATGTGTTCTCTTTATTTTGTTCTTTACCATGAACATATGGGTGGGAATTATTAGCGTGTACTCTCATGTTGGTAAGTTCAAGATTTAAAAACTAAATTAGATTTCATTTGACGAAAACAGGGTAACTTTTTGTGGCCAAATTGGGATGTTTGAAAATATTGTTCATGGCATTCATCGTCCCTAGAATATCTTCTTGATTTGTGTTGAAATTAAAGTCACTGAATCTCATTCAAACGCACTGAAACTTTTTAAAAACTGTTTACACTCACTGAATTCATTGTATAGAAATCTACTAATCTATTTCTATTAGTTTTATTGATCTATTCTATTTGTTCACATCCAGCCGAGTTCTACCTGTCCATTTCAGGTGTAAAATAATCTTCAAATGTTCCCTTGTACTCACGTTTTGTGTCTAATAGTTTTCTGCTGCGTTCGTACTTATTTTTTGCTCGAATATTTGACGAAATAGTGTTTATTTCGGTACATAGACGATGAACAGAAATAACTCCGATTACGAAACGATCATACTTATTTTTTTGCAAACGGCCCGTTTTGTGCTGCGTTCGTACTTTTTTTTTTATTCGAATATCTGACGAAATAGTGTTTATTTTGATACATGGGCGATGAACAGATATAACTCCGATTACGAAACGTTCATACTTATTTTTTTGCAACGGCCCGTTTTCTGCTGCGTTCGTACTTTTTTTTTCCCGAATATCTGACGAAATAGTGTTCATTTCGATACATAGGCGATGAACAGAAATAACTCTAATTACAAAACGTTCATACTTATTTTTTTGCAAACGTCCCGTTTTCGGCTGCGTTCGTACTTATTTTCTTCCCGAATATCTGACGAAATAGTGTTTATTTCGGTAGATTGGCGATGAACAGAAATAACTCTAATTACAAAACGTTCATACTTAGTTTTTTGCAAACGGCCCGTTATCTGCTGCGTTCGTATTTATTTTTTTTCCCGAATATCTAACGAAATAGTGTTTAGTTCGGTACATAGACGATGAACAGAAATAACTCCGATTAGAAATATATATGATTCGAATTATTCGAGTATAATATTCGAATCCAGATTGTTCTGTTTGAGAGGAAGAATTCAAATTTATTCGTTTTGTGGGCATTTTCTGAAATAGTTTGCACAAAAGGCGTTCTAATCAGTCTATAAATTGTACGGTTCTCTGCAAACGTACATGTAATTAAGTAGGCACAAATAACATGTTTAATGTTCTTTTTTGTTAGAAACGCATGGATTCAAATATGTTGAAATTGCACCAGCAAGCCTTGTGATACAAGCAATTATTATGCATTTGTTGATAATTAACGTAGTTATTTTTGAAAGAATAAAAATTAGTGGATTATATCGTGACTTGGGATATTTTAATTCTACTCTTGAATTACCACGTAACCTAAAAAGACTCAACAGCCAATTAAACAAGCTTGCGATTATATTTTTCTGCAGCATACTTATAGCCTTTGCTATATTCGAACTCTACTTCTTACTTCAGGATTGTGATGAAAATAAGGAATTTAAATGTAGAACATTTTTACAATTGGTAAGTATTTTCAATTCGCTACATTTCTAAGACCTACAATTAAATGAATATTTTTCAGAATCTACCCTGCAGTACTTGTACCAGATTTGTAAAACAAATAATTACTTTTATTCAAATTTTGTCATTTGCTACATGTTCCATGGCTTCATTTTTTTGTAACTTTGGCGTAAGTTGCTTGCTTGACTTAGTTACGAACAGAATAATTCACTTGAAATATTTAATCAAACGAATATCTGCGCTACAAAACCTAAAGAGAAAGAGTCATTTCCAAAAATGTTTGGAATATCACTGGAAAATATTGAGGTAAAGTTGATTTCAATTGTAAATAATATAATCTCTTAACTCTTAACTCTCTTACTCTCTCTTAACTCTTAATTCTCTTAACTCTTAACTCTCTTAACTCTTAACTCTCTTAACTCTTAACTTGTGACGTACCTGAAGGGCAATCAGCGCGTTAGGCCGTGGAGCGAGTGGAGGGTCCCTTCGAAGCAGTGACGAGGGCCAGGCTCTCGGTGTCAGAGAGTGGGGGGGTTAAAAAGGCTCCACGTAATTTTAACCTCGTCCCTACTTCGTCGCAAAGGGAGGCTCCACCCTACCTGCGAGGGTGGACGGCAGACAGTCAGCAAAGTTCAGAAATCACGAACTGTCGCAACGGCTGACCATATGGCGCCAACACCACCAGATTTATATCTCGCAGTGAGAATAAGAACTGAAAACTGAAAAGAATGCCCGATCGAGAAAACGTGGGGGGAACAAAAAATAACAGGTGTGAATTTTGTGGTGTAAAATATCGGCGTTTATTCACACAAACGACAGGACACCGTGCCTACGCTTCCTGACATAAATACCTCCGTCCGCAACCCTATCACGCAGGGTTCACCATATTCGGCCGAATATCGCAAACTTCTTATCGCGCGATTCAAAGGGCCGTCGGGGCGACCTTTTTCTTACACAAGCGCAAAACACGTACGGCACGAAACACGTAACGCAAATTTTACACAAAAGAAATAAACGATATATCAAATGGAATTAAATTCAAATGAGAACAAAAAAAATAAATATCAAGATCTGGCCTGTGTTCCTCGTCTGCGACTTTGCTGGCGGGCTGAGCTCGGCTCCTGGGCGGGCGGCGGCCGATAAGCGTCGGGGACACCGATCACTCGATTCCAGACCTCAGAGCAGGATGGTCGCTGCCTCTAGTCAAGAACTGGCTGGCTGAGCTACTTAGCCCTTACCCCGTAAAAAAAATGCCTGCAAAGCACATGGCCTTAGTAACAATGGTCGGACACGTGGCTTCACGAAAAGGAAAAAAAAATGTCGGGTTTAAGTACTTACTCGGATGTTGTGAGCGTATGGATAGTACCTTGCCTTGTGCTCGGTGCCTCAATCCCCTCAAGGGTGGTTAAATGAGTCCCCGTTTATTATCCCGGAAACCGGATGGTGGTATACCAATTAAAACGGTTCCTCTGGCACTTCTGCACTACACGGAAGGCAACTAGTTTCTGTCTTCATGGTGGCATTTCGCCGGCGATTTTAAAAATCACACACATATAGGAAACACGTCACCACAACAAAAAAAAGTGTGAGTACGGTCGCCTACAGTGGAGGTCTGTGCGCCAAATTAATTATTAAAAGGCAGTTTCTGTCGAAGGCGTTTCCGGACCGTTACAAGTTCTTCTAAATGTTGAGTGCATCAATTTCAGAATATGTAATACTTTTTTAATAGGTGATGAACAGAAATAACTCCGATTACAAAACGTTGATACTTATTTTTTTTTCAAAAGGGCCCGTTTTCTGCTGCGTTCGTACTTATTTTTTCATAAGTTTCATCAGTTTTTCATTTTGAATTAGTTTCCAGAATATCTGACGAAATAGTGTTTATTTTGATACATGGGCGATGAACAGAAATAACTCCGATTAAGAAACGTTCATACTTATTTTTTTGCAAACGGCTCGTTTTCTGCTGCGTTCGTACTTTTTCTTTTCCGGAATATCTGACGAAATAGTGTTTATTTCGATACATAGGCGATAAACATGAATAACTCTAATTACAAAACGTTCATACTTATTTTTTTGCAAACAAAATTTGTACGTATTGGAGGATGTTTTAATAAAGTTTGTCTACTTTTAAGAGTACTGAACTATCCACTGCCATATTCCATGCTGTTCTTTGGGATGGTGATTTGGAGCTTCAATGGAATATGCTGCTAATGATGACAAGTTGTGAGACTCCACTAACTCTACAAATAGGAGAATTCGCGCCATTATCCAGAGCCACATGTTTAACTGTAAAGTTTCCGTAGAATTTGTGCTGTTCAAGTCTGAATGTTAATTTTCTTTCAGTTTTTATCAATGGCGTTTTCAATTATGACCACACTGCAGAGTTCAAAATAATGGTGTACGAAAGATAGCTGTGCTTACATGTTTGCTGTACTTACATTACTAAGCTGTACTTACATTACTAAGCTGTACTTACATTACTAAGCTGTACTTACATTGCTAAGCTGTACTTACATTACTTTTAAATTATTGATGTTTATTGCGATAGATTTATGTAATTAAATTTAGTGGCACTAAAGTTACTTATATGTTACTCACGTATTTGTGATTTCGCTACTAAAAGCCCTCTCAAGAAATAAATTATTTTCATTTAGGAATATCCAGGGCTGGAATTCCCGCATGGCAGCATTGACAATACACGAGTTAATAAGAGAAGCACAAATAGAGAGAGAAACTGTATGCAACTCGCGCAATTACACACGCAAAACGAAAGATTTCGTGACATCCTTGAAGATACAATCCAAGAAAACGTGTAAATCAATAAGAACTCTGACAAATCTGTGAGATATGACAACTGTAAGCTAAGACATACATTTCATATCTATCAATTTTTTTAAGGCAAGTTTGATGAAAGTTTTTTTTGAATCACCCAATATCAGTATAATCAGTATCTGTATCAGAATCAGTATAAAGTTATATACTGACTACGCAAGACTAATTGATCTAGGGCAAAGTTTTGTGAAAAGAGCTAAAAGAGTTTTGTGTTTTCAGTTCCAGAAAATAATGCTTTAAGAGGCTAATGGATCATTTACACTGTTGTAACGTTATATTTTTTTGCTATAATGAATATTGTGTTACATTTTTATTTACATTAGTGATGTTTTATGCCATTGATTTATATGCCCCCAAAAACCATAGATAAGCCCAAAATCTGCGCTGAATATTTTGGACCACGTGGCATTATTAAGTTGTGTAATTTATGTTATAGTTAGTAACTAAATACATCACACGCGAGTGAATTTTTCTCGTTTTTCAGTCGTAATTACATGAAATGGCGTGCAGCGCCGTTTCGAGTGAATAATTGCTGCGTAATGCGTGTAATTTGGCTGGTAACTGCGCTGTATTTAATAACGACAACATTTGTACGAACGAATTGATTAGCGACGCGTTTGCAATGTTTTATGTGTATATGTGACGTGAATGTTTCACATGTGTTTGATTTTCTCCTTTATTTAATACTGAAACTTTTTCAAATTTTCAGGAGAATTAATTTCAGGTGTACTGTACATGAATCTTATATCAAATTGCATATTATAAATTTTCAGAATATTCAGTAATAGCTAACTTGTGTCACAGTCACTATAATGATGGTTACGTTTTGTAGTACATATAATGGAATGTGTTTTAGTCAGGACATCCGAAGATTACCTGACTGCCAGTTAGTGTTAGTTCATTTAGCGTTATCCAGGGTGCACCACGAGGAGGCGAACTAACTTTACACCCCAACGATGAATTCAGGGCAGAAAATTTTCTTAAATCTATAAATGTCAAATTTTTAGGAGAATTAGTTTAAGGTGCACTGAATACGAATCTAATATCAAATTTGCAAATACTACATTTTCAGAAATTTCAGTAATTGCTAACCCATACCAGGCAATGCAGGAAATTATATGTTTAATTTTCTCCCTGAAACATTGTCAAATTTTCAGGAAGATTAGTTTCAGGTATACTGTACACGAATGTAATATCAAATTTGCAAATAACAAATTTTCAGAAATTTCAGTAATAGCTAACCCATACTTGTCAATGCAAAAAGTTATATGTATAATTTTCTCCCTTATTTAGCACTGAAACTTTCTCAAATTTTTAGGAAAATTAGTTTATGATGCACTGTACACGAATATAATATCAAATTTGCAAATAATATATTTTCTTATTACCCCTATTATATTTAGTATAGTACAGATCTGATTTATATGGAACAAGGTTTCATATAATTTAAGTTATATCTACTTTTCATCAATCAAAACGTGCAACAACTATACATATAGAGTTTTATTCGAAATTTCCAAAGTACGTAATGATCTTTACCTCTGAAAATCCAATCCACAAATTCTCAAAGCACATAAATCAGACCAGTTTCGCAAGCATTAATTATATATGTTGGCATGTAAATTAATAATCGAGACGACACTATAATTTTAGGTTCGAGGAATTGTCATGTTTTTATTTTGTTAGCAACTATGTGTTAATAAATTTTTAAATTATCATAAACGACACATTGGGCTGAGTTAATATCAATTTGAGGTATAAATCAGTTTGTTTTTATAGCTTTCTAGAATTGTGTGCCTTTCCAATTGTAATTTGAGCGACTGTAAATTATAATGTATTCATAGGATGCGACTTTGCATTTCTTTGGTAAATAACACGATAGGGGTCTGGTCGGAGTAACGAAGCTAATCTCTTTGGGGTCGCAAATTATTCTTCCCGAGCAGCCACCGTTGTTCATCGTCCCTACCCAGGCGCATAAATCCTCAATTAATTCCGCAGCGACGCGAAGACATCCGTTGCTTCTCTCCTTTCCTCCCGAAATTGACCCATCTACCTGAAGCAGGAATCTCGAAAAAACAAAGGAAGAAAAAGGGGGGCGCGCGAGTCCACGGGGTGCAGATTGAACACGGGTCGCCATTGACAGCTCATTACGCCCCTCACGAATAATTCAGGCAGGGAAGGATGGAAACCGCCCGCGCTCCTATGCGATATTTGTGTTAAACCGGGGAAAACATAATGGGCTCTTCGTTTTTTTTTGTGGGGCTCCGCTGTCTGGGGGCTTCGAAAAACAAATAAATTTTAATTTACGGCGGCGCGGAAACGGCGACAGTTGTGCGGCCCCCTCTGGTGGGACTGAGGTGTCGACGATGCACACACGAGTTTACGATTGGCAATAAAAAACGGAAATTGGGCAATATTTGGGGAAATACCTAATTTTATGATCTCGTTAAAAGTCGCCACACTAACTGAAAACAAAGGGTAAACGGTGGAACTATGCGAGCAGGTGTTTTTGTAGGTTAAACTTTGTACACTTACAAGCAGCTTTGCTACATCTAGACATGTATTAACCTCATGTAGTTTTTTAGTTTTTACATCATAATTGTGCGATCACAGGATCAGCAGATCCATCGTCATGTCTCAAACACAAAACTACGAATTAAAATCTTACTTGAACAGTAACACTTATGCAGGTATAGTATTTGACTCGAAATTAAAATTCTACCTACGAATAGGGTTCTTTCCCTAATTGCTTATCTGTCAAAGCTTCTCTGTTGTGAACTGACTGAATTTTGAAGACTTTAAGATGTTGAAATATCATCAAGAACGCACGATTAAAAATTATATCTCGCGATCTTCCCGAATCACATGGTTGTGTTTGTGTCTACACAAATGCCATTATAGGAATTCCATTGTCTACGTTGATTGATCAATTAGTAATTCTACTTATGATAAAAGCAAGTGCTCATGTCAAAGTAGCCATATACCGTCAATCGTGTTACAAGTTGTGTCAAATAACATTTCTCGCAATCTTCCCGAATCACATGGTTGTGTTTGTGTCTACACAAATGCCATTATAGGAATTCCATTGTCTACGTTGATTGAGGTCAATTTATAGTTCTACTTATGACCAAAGCTAGTGCTCATGTCACAAGTAGCCATATACCGTCAATCGTGTTACAAGTTGTGTCAAATAACAGTTGCTGCTACCTCAATCGGAATTGTTTATGTAATGTTAGAATTTATTATTGGGAAGAATTAGAGCAAGTTAATATCGATATTTACTAGTAATTCATGCCTCATTTTCTCTGCGACCATTCATGAGGGACCATATAAGGTGTTAATAATTCCACGTGGGATTTGTATACTACCTTTGACATTATATTATACAGGGTGAGTTTTTTTAATGTTTAGTATGGGGATCTCGGAAACTAGCGGAGATAGAGGGACGATTAAATGGGGAAAGAATTGCAGTTTAACGAGTTCAATTTCATTTTTTCCAAAAAACAAAAAGCTCATGAAATTGAACTCGTAAAACTGCAATTCTTTCCCCATTTAATCGTTCCTCTATCTCCGCTAGTTTCCGAGATCCCTATACTAAACATTCGAAAAAACTCACCCTGTATATATATATATATGGATGAAATAGCGAGAGAAAGAAGAATCAGTGCGAGGAAAACACCAGTGGGCTACTTAAATCTCGGCAATATCGACATTACGGAATGCCTCTTTGCTCATGACATGGCAATATTGGGAAGCACAGAGGAAAAGCTACAGGAGAATATAAATACTCCAATATACAGGGAACTCGTTCCAATATACATGGAACGACAAACTAGTAAAAATGAACATGAGCATAAACATAGAAAAATCAAAAGTGATGGCGGTTTCTAAAGAAGGTAAAAGCATCAATATAAAGTTAAACAATAACAAAATTGAGCAAGTGGCAGCTTCAAATATCTTGGAAGCGTAATCGATAGCAAAGGAGGCTACAAAGAGGACACAAATAACAGAATAAAAGCAACATCTAGGAGTTACCACCTTTTAAGGAAGGCACTTTTCAACAACAGGAACATATCAAGAAGAATGAAGCTATCAATATACAGGACAATAGTAATACCAATACTATTATATGGCAGCTTCAAATATCTTGGAAGCGTAATCGATAGCAAAGGAGGCTACAAAGAGGACACAAATAACAGAATAAAAGCAACATCTAGGAGTTACCACCTCTTAAGGAAGGCACTTTTCAACAACAGGAACATATCAAGAAGAATGAAGCTATCAATATACAGGACAATAGTAATACCAATACTATTATATGGCAGCTTCAAATATCTTGGAAGCGTAATCGATAGCAAAGGAGGCTACAAAGAGGACACAAATAACAGAATAAAAGCAACATCTAGGAGTTACCACTCCTTAAGGAAGGCTCTTTTGAACCACAGGAACATATCAAGAAGAACGAAGCTATCAATATGCAGGACAATACTACTACCAATACTATTATATGGCAGCGAAATTTGGGCAGTGAACCAAAAACAAAGTAGTAAACTCCAAGCCATGGACTAGCTCATACGAGGCTGACGTTCAGGAAGCTATTCCACAATTACATTTATTTTGGGGTCGCGCTATATCTAATGTGTCAACTACATTTGTAATTGCTTCGTCTAATTATTCGAACACGAAGGCGACACCCCGTCGGCCTTTGTTCCCTAATTGAAGATAGGTGAATGGTTGATTATTTGGTGATAATTTGTGGTTTATTGAACGCACTACTTTCTGTCAATTTGAAGCAGTGCAGGAGGCGATTCCACAATTACATTTGTTTTGGGGTTGCGCTATATCTAATGCGTCAACTACATTTGTAATTGATTCGTTTACATTGCTACATTTGTAATAATTGCCAATTATTCGGACACGAAGGCGACACCCCGTCGGCCTTTGTTCCCTGATAGGAGATAGGTGAATGTTTGATAATTTGGTAATAGCTTGCTTTCTTTGCATTTGTTTCACAATGCATAATTTTTTGAACTTTGTGGTGGCTGAATATTGAAATATTGTCCCCGAAACATAAATTAAGGTGCTTGGATACAATTATATCCTCTAATTCATGATAAATTGGATCATTAAATAGAAAGTACGTCTGCAGGTACATGTATATTTCACTTCCGCTGATCTTTAGGGCAGTAAAAGTTAATGAGAGGATGGCTCGAATATGTGGTCAATAAATTTATTCGTAATTCATGGAAGAATTTTCGTCAATTATCGCGTGGCCGTCTTCTGGGAGGGCAGGCCAGGTAATTTTCGTTGGAAGCGCGGCCAATGCCATCCACCTGGGGGCACCAGGACCAAGGCAGGCGCCTCTAATGGTCTTCCTCGGCGTTTAACGTGTCCTGCGACACGAAAAAATAACCCAACCTAACCCAACCAGGGCTCGCACATGCACGAGGTTTTCGGAGCGCGCGCTTATCGCTCGTGCATCGTGAAATTAACGTACGTAATTGATTACGCCTAGAACGCTGCGAAAGAGAAGCGCGGAGAAGAGAGATGGCGCATTTTCGGAGGAACGCCGTGTATGTGTGTGTGCCTCGTTCTTCAGAGCCTCGGCCTTAGGGCCAGCGATGATTTCGCTAACAAGGTGCTCACGGAGGGGGCCGGACCGTCATAATGATGGGTTACGCGTTCCGCTCTCTCTCCGTCTATCTGGGGGGTCCACGGATTCAAATATTGATATATACCTGCCTACCTACCCATGGGATTAAGATATATATTAAGGGACGTGAGCTGGTAAATTGGTGTCTCGTGGTTCATGAAGATTTATAGTTGTTTTTTCGCTCTTCTTCGAGTTTCTCATTCTTCTCTCATTCAAGCAGATGTGTAGTTTTCCTGCCAAATTTTCGGAACCAATCATATATCAAATCAAATTTTCAGGAGAATTAGTTTCAGGTGTACCGTGCCCGAATCTAATATCAAATTTGCAAATAATAAATTTTCAGAAATTTTAGTAACAGCTAACCCATACTTGGCAATGCAGAAAGGTATATGTTTGATTTTCTCCCTTATTTAATACTGAAACTTTGCCAAATTTTCAGAAAAAATATTTTCAGATTTACTGTACACGAATCTAATATCAAATTTGCAACCAATACAAACAGCAACTAGAATTGACTGTGTGCAGAGTAAGTGATTATTACTTGCACATGTACACTTGACCCAGAAAAAATGTAGGACACACTGTTTTACACCACTAGATTTTAGTAAAAAGTCGATCTAAGAGTTGTCCTACTTTTTTTCTGCGTCAACTGTACCCTAAGATTAATAGATATAAATAATTCTATCTGCATATACCTTTGATACCTCTTACAAAATATGCAAATAAAATCCTAATGTGTCTGGTAAAGCATTATTTAATTGAGGTGTAAGTTAAGCAGGGCATAAATTAGGACTGTGACTTCTAAAAATTGCAAGGCAGGTGTAAATCCTCCAGGCCCACCCAAAGATTTCCCCATACGCCCGATCATCAACGTTAATCACGAACATTCACTCGATCGCGCCATTTTCTCTTACCTCACTTCCGCCGACTACACCCCACCCCACTCTACCACCAACATCGCTAGACGTGGCGCACGATGTTAAAAAAAACGCGCTGCTATAATGATAATGTGCGTAAATAACACGTTCGCCCTAACCATTAAACAGGCAGCTGAACGTATAATAACCAAAACAAACACAGGACGATAAGATGATGCCGTGGCCCATCATTATTTCGGGAATAGGTGAAGATGATTGGCGTCGTGCAGGTCTATCTTGAGCGATGAGCGGCGGATAAGGCGGTTTTCGTGGGCCGGGGGGCTTTTCGCGCTGAGAGCGTCTCGAGTTCCGGACGCGAATCGATCAAGAAAGTCGGATGTAATTGTAAGAAAAAACGAGCTAAGCTGAGTTTAATAAGTGTTTGTTTTTTTGTGGCATTGAAATTGGTTCTCGGTGTAATTGCAGACGAGCAACCAATAAACATGGGCACAATTAAACCGCTGCAGTGTGGGTTGAAAAAGAGCTGTAAGTGATTTTGGGGCAATGGTTTAATTTCAGGTTCAGGTGATTATCCAAGTTTTTCAAGACAGCAATGAACTTACAGCCAATGAATGTAACTGTCGGCAGGTATGCCAGTGTATTTAAATGTAATTAATATGTACCTGTACTTGTTCAGTATAAGATTTCTATTCTAACTTTAATCTAATTATAAATTCAGATGTGGTTACATAAGTATGCCATATTGTGAAAATTGTAAAATTAGTTTACGAGGATGGGATTATAAGTGTCTTGCATTTCAAATATGTGTCAGTTTCAGGTGTATTGTATACGAATCTAATATCAAATTTGCAAATAATTAATTTTCAGGAATTTCAGTAATAGCTAACCCATACGTGTCAATGCAGAAAGTTAAGTGTTTGATTTTCTTCCATATTTAAGACTCAAACTTTGTCAAAGTTTCAGGATAATTAGTTTCAGCTGTATTGTATAGGAACCTAATATCAAATTTGCAAATAATAAATTTTCAGAGTTATCAGTAATAGCTAACCCATACGTGACAACGTAGAAAGTTATATGTTTGATATTCTCCCTTATTTAACACTGAAACTTTGTAAAATTTTCAGAAAAATTAGTTTTAGATATACTCTAAACGAATCTAATATTAAATTTGCAAATAATAAATTTTCAGGAATTTCAGTAATAGCTAACCCATACTTGTGAATGCAGAAAGTTAAGTGTTTGATTTTCTGCCTTATTTAATACTGAAACTTGGTCAAATTTTCAGGAGAATTAGTTTCATGTGTACTGTACACGAATCTAATATCAAATTTGCAAATACTAAATTTTCAGGAATTTCAGTAATAGCTAACCCATACTTATCAATGCAGAAAGTTAAATGTTTGATTTTCTACCTTATTTAATTTTGACACTTTGTCAAATTTTCAGGAGAATTAGTTTCAGGTGTCCTGAACTCAAACTATGGATCGTGCCTCACTGGTGGGATGGATTTTATCAACCACAAATGGTGATATTGGTTGATATTGGTTGATGATGGTAGTCCATTAGAAGTAGCCATGAAGCAAAAGGAACAAAATGACAAAATAAGAATCTGCACTAGTTTCGCAAAAAATAAATATGTAGTAACAGAAACGTTACATCAGTACCAGCAGTAGATGAACTCAAACTGTAGGTCGTGTCCCACTGGTGGGACGGATTTTATTAACCAGAAATGGTGATAATTGTTGATAATAGTTGATGATGGTACTCCATACTAATGGAGTACCATCATTAACTATTATCAACCATTATCACCATTTCTGGTTGATAAAATCCGTAGCCATGTAGGAAAAGCAACAAAATGGCAAGTTAAGATTCTGCACTGGTCTCGCAGAAATGAAATATGTAGTAACGGAATGGTTACATCAGAGCCATACGAATGGAGTACCATCATCAACTATTATCAACCATTATCACCATTTCTGGTTGATAAAATCCGTAGCCATGTAGGAAAAGCAACAAAATGGCAAGTTAAGATTCTGCACTGGTCTCGCAGAAATGAAATATGTAGTAACGGAATGGTTACATCAGAGCCATACGAATGGAGTACCATCATCAACTATTATCAACCATTATCACCATTTCTGGTTGATAAAATCCGTAGCCATGTAGGAAAAGCAACAAAATGGCAAGTTAAGATTCTGCACTGGTCTCGCAGAAATGAAATATGTAGTAACGGAATGGTTACATCAGAACCATACTAATGGAGTACCATTATCAACTATTATCAACCATTATCACTATTTCTGGTTGATAAAATCCGTAGCCATGTAGGAAAAGCAACAAAATGGCAAGTTAAGATTCTGCACTGGTCTCGCAGAAATGAAATATGTAGTAACAGAATGGTTACATCAGAACCATATGAATGGAGTACCATCATCAACTATTATCAACCATTATCACTATTTCTGGTTGATAAAATCCGTAGCCATGTAGGAAAAGCAACAAAATGGCAAGTTAAGAATCTGCACTCGTTTCACAGAAATGAAATATGTAGTAACAGAATGGTTACATCAGAACCATACTAATGGAGTACCATCATCAACTATTATCAACCATTATCACTATTTCTGGTTGATAAAATCCGTAGCCATGTAGGAAAAGCAACAAAATGGCAAGTTAAGATTCTGCACTCGTTTCACAGAAATGAAATATGTAGTAACGGAATGGTTACATCAGAACCATACTAATGGAGTACCATCATCAACTATTATCAACCATTATCACCATTTCTGGTTGATAAAATCCGTAGCCATGTAGGAAAAGCAACAAAATGGCAAGTTAAGATTCTGCACTGGTCTCGCAGAAATGAAATATGTAGTAACGGAATGGTTACATCAGAACCATACTAATGGAGTACCATCATCAACTATTATCAACCATTATCACTATTTCTGGTTGATAAAATCCGTAGCCATGTAGGAAAAGCAACAAAATGGCAAGTTAAGATTCTGCACTGGTCTCGCAGAAATGAAATATGTAGTAACGGAATGGTTACATCAGAACCATACTAATGGAGTACCATCATCAACTATTATCAACCATTATCACTATTTCTGGTTGATAAAATCCGTAGCCATGTAGGAAAAGCAACAAAATGGCAAGTTAAGATTCTGCACTCGTTTCACAGAAATGAAATATGTAGTAACGGAATGGTTACATCAGAACCATACTAATGGAGTACCATCATCAACTATTATCAACCATTATCACCATTTCTGGTTGATAAAATCCGTAGCCATGTAGGAAACGCAACAAAATGGCAAGTTAAGATTCTGCACTGGTCTCGCAGAAATGAAATATTTAGTAACGGAATGGTTACATCAGAACCATACTAATGGAGTACCATCATCAACTATTATCAACCATTATCACCATTTCTGGTTGATAAAATCCGTAGCCATGTAGGAAAAGCAACAAAATGGCAAGTTAAGATTCTGCACTGGTCTCGCAGAAATGAAATATGTAGTAACGGAATGGTTACATCAGAACCATACGAATGGAGTACCATCATCAACTATTATCAACCATTATCACTATTTCTGGTTGATAAAATCCGTAGCCATGTAGGAAAAGCAACAAAATGGCAAGTTAAGATTCTGCACTGGTCTCGCAGAAATGAAATATGTAGTAACGGAATGGTTACATCAGAACCATACTAATGGAGTACCATCATCAACTATTATCAACCATTATCACCATTTCTGGTTGATAAAATCCGTAGCCATGTAGGAAAAGCAACAAAATGGCAAGTTAAGATTCTGCACTCGTTTCACAGAAATGAAATATGTAGTAACGGAATGGTTACATCAGAACCATACTAATGGAGTACCATCATCAACTATTATCAACCATTATCACCATGTCTGGTTGATAAAATCCGTAGCCATGTAGGAAAAGCAACAAAATGGCAAGTTAAGATTCTGCACTGGTCTCGCAGAAATGAAATATGTACTAACGGAATGGTTACATCAGAACTATACTAATGGAGTACCATTATCAACTATTATCAACCATTATCACCATTTCTGGTTGATAAAAGCCGTAGCCATGGAGGAAAAGCAACAAAATGGCAAGTTAAGATTCTGCACTGGTCTCGCCGAAATGAAATATGTAGTAACGGAATGGTTACATCAGAACCATACTAATGGAGTACCATCATCAACTATTATCAACCATTATCACCATTTCTGGTTGATAAAATCCGTAGCCATGTAGTAAAAGCTACAAAATGGCAAGTTAAGATTCTGCACTGGTCTCGCAGAAATGAAATATATAGTAATGGAATGGTTACATCAGAACCATGCTAATGGAGTACCATCATCAACTATTATCAACCATTATCACCATTTCTGGTTGATAAAATCCGTAGCCATGTAGGAAAAGCAACAAAATGGCAAGTTAAGATTCTGCACTCGTTTCACAGAAATGAAATATGTAGTAACGGAATGGTTACATCAGAACCATACTAATGGAGTACCATCATCAACTATTATCAACCATTATCACCATTTCTGGTTGATAAAATCCGTAGCCATGTAGGAAACGCAACAAAATGGCAAGTTAAGATTCTGCACTGGTCTCGCAGAAATGAAATATTTAGTAACGGAATGGTTACATCAGAACCATACTAATGGAGTACCATCATCAACTATTATCAACCATTATCACCATTTCTGGTTGATAAAATCCGTAGCCATGTAGGAAAAGCAACAAAATGGCAAGTTAAGATTCTGCACTGGTCTCGCAGAAATGAAATATGTAGTAACGGAATGGTTACATCAGAACCATACGAATGGAGTACCATCATCAACTATTATCAACCATTATCACTATTTCTGGTTGATAAAATCCGTAGCCATGTAGGAAAAGCAACAAAATGGCAAGTTAAGATTCTGCACTGGTCTCGCAGAAATGAAATATGTAGTAACGGAATGGTTACATCAGAACCATACTAATGGAGTACCATCATCAACTATTATCAACCATTATCACCATTTCTGGTTGATAAAATCCGTAGCCATGTAGGAAACGCAACAAAATGGCAAGTTAAGATTCTGCACTGGTCTGGCAGAAATGAAATATGTAGTAACGGAATGGTTACAACAGAACCATACTAATGGAGTACCATCATCAACTATTATCAACCATTATCACCATTTCTGGTTGATAAAATCTGTAGCCATGTAGGAAAAGCAACAAAATGGCAAGTTTAGATTCTGCACTGGTCTCGCAGAAATGAAATATGTAGTAACGGAATGGTTACATCAGAACCATACTAATGGAGTACTATCATCAACTGTTATCAACCATTATCACCATTTCTGGTTGATAAAATCCATAGCCATGTAGGAAAAGCAACAAAATGGCAAGTTAAGATTCTGCACTGGTCTCGCAGAAATGAAATATGTAGTAACGGAATGGTTACATCAGAACCATACTAATGGAGTACCATCAACAACTATTATCAACCATTATCACCATTTCTTGTTGATAAAATCCGTAGCCATGGAGGAAAAGCAACAAAATGGCAAGTTAAGATTCTGCACTGGTCTCGCAGAAATGAAATATGTAGTAACGGAATGGTTACATCAGAACCATACTAATGGAGTACCATCATCAACTATTATCAACCATTATCACCATTTCTGGTTGATAAAATCCGTAGCCATGTAGGAAAAGCAACAAAATGGCAAGTTAAGATTCTGAACTGGTCTCGCAGAAATGAAATATGTAGTAACGGAATGGTTATATCAGAATCATACTAATGGAGTACCATCATCAACTATTATCAACCATTATCACCATTTATGGTTGATAAAATCCGTAGCCATGTAGGAAAAGCAACAAAATGGCAAGTTAAGATTCTGCACTGGTCTCGCAGAAATGAAATATGTAGTAACAAAATGGTTACATCAGTATCATCAGTAGATGAACTCATACTGTGGATCGTGCCCCACTGGTGGGACGGATTTTATCAACCAGAAATGAGCTCTGAATGAGGAAACTACACATCTTATATGACGCCCTTTGGAAGCTTTGAATTCAAAAAAATTACCGCATAGATCGACAACTTCATCAGAGGTCTGCCAGAGTCATGCCATATGAAGAGAGATTTTTTCATAATTTCCAAGATATCCCAACAATATTCGAGATTTCTACAGATATCTTAATCATTCTTATAATTTTGAAAGACAATTTCGAAATTATAAAAATTAAAAAAAACAATATAAAATTGTCAAATTTCGAAATCATTACCCTGATTTCTCAACTATTGCTGAAATATACAGAGATTTCTCAATAACGATCAATTTTCAGGTAATTTTTGAATAAATCCAAAGATTATCAAATAAAAAATTGTTATTAAAAACTCCACTTATTAAAGGAAATTATAAGCACTTTTAAGACATTATTTTCTAGATAATTAATAACTCACCCTGTATTTATTGTACATATACAATTCGTACCTGCAGATATTTACTCATACTTGTCATTGCAGACGTTAAATTTTTGATTTTCTCCCTTATTTAATACTGAAACTTTGTCAAATTTTCAGGCAAATTAGTTTCAGGTGTACTGTATACGAATATAATATCAAATTTGCAAATAATAAATTTTCAGAAATTTCAGTAATAGCTAACCCATACTTGTCAATGCAGAAAGTTAAGTGTTTGATTTTCTACCTTATTTAATACTGAAATTTTGTCAAATTTTCAGGAGAATTAGATTCAGGGGTACTGTACACGAATGTAATATCAAATTTGCAATTAGTAAATTTTCAGAAATTTCATTAATAGTTAACTCCAACTCAATGCAGAAAGTTAAGTGTTTGATTTTCTGCCTTATTTAATACTGAAACTTTGTCAAATTTTCAGGAGAATTAGTTTCAGGTGTACTGTGCACGAGTCTAATATAAAATTTGCAAATAATAAAGTTTCAGAAGTTTCAGTAATATCTAGCCCATACTTGTAAGTTCAGAAAGTTATTTGGTCCAGTGGTAATGTGTCATAGTCACTATAATGATGGTTACGTTTTGTAGTAAATATAAAGGAATGTGTTTTAGTCAGGACATCCGAAGATTACCTGACCACCAGTTAGTGTTAGTTCATTTAGCGTTATCCAGGGTGCACCACGAGGAGGTGAACTAACTTTACACCCCAGCGATGAATTAATAGCGATGAATTGAGGGCAGAAAATTTTCTTAAATCTATAAATGTCAAATTTTCAGGAAAATTAGCTTCAGATGTACTGTATACGAATCTAATATCAAATTTGCAAATTCTAGATTTTCAGAAATTTCAGTAACAGCTAACACATACTTGTCAATGCAGGAAATTATATGTTAAATATTCTCCCTTATTTAATACTGAAACATTGCCAAATTTTCAGGAGGATTAGTTTCAGGTGTACTGTACACGAATCTAATATCAAATTTGGAAATATTAAATTTTCAGAAATTTCAGTAATAGCTAACCCATACTTTTCAATGCAGAACGATATATGTTCGATTTTCTCGCTTATTTAAACTTGAAGTTTCACATTGCCCTGGAATTTTTGTGGGTGTACGAATTTTGAAGCGCGCTCACAAAAAACAATGAAGCAGCGGCACAAAAAAAAGTACGCGCGCTTAGCCGAGCGGATCCCACGGCCTGGGCCAGGCTCAGGCTCCACCATCGGTTATGGGAAATGTCAAGGGGGACCTCGGACACTCTCGGCTCCAAGAGTAGTTATGATAATGGGTATAGAGGGCGGGCCACTGGTTAGAACAAATACCAGACGGCGCCACCATCCCCTGCCAAGATAAATGATCATCTCCTGCTACATATTCGAACCACTGACCTCGCGCATGGCCAACCGACTCATCTCACGACCGCCACGAATAATGATGATAAGCGGCTGTGAAAAACCTGCGGGCCTGATCATTTCACGTGCTGTCCGGTGATCATCAATCACAGGACACCAGGAGGAAATCGCGGGCAATTTCAATTGCACTAATCATCATGATTGATGACGGATTGCGGGCGCCAATTAGAGATCGGTGATGTCGGAGGTCCGTGGTGCGCTACATATTTTCACCTTTTTATTTATTGCAAGGACGGGCCGTAATATTTTAGGTATTTTGTCTGGGTTTTCGGTATTCATGTCGAACATCGTGTTTGACTCTTTTCGTCTCGTCGGAATCCCGGGAAGCATCCGGACAATTTATTCCTAATTAATTATTAGAGATTCGAGGGAAATTACCGCTCATCGAAACGTTCGCTGCATTAATAATTATATAGGAATCAGTGTAATTAAATGCACCCCGCACCGGCGGGGGCAATATTAAATTGCGACGTTATCGATTGATTTGCCCACGCAACTGTCAGTGTTATCCTTTGAAACCTATCTTGTGTTCTTCATCCTTTGTAAGTGTCCCCACCAACTGAGTCGTCTTCTTTCGATGAAGCTGGTTACGTCTTCTATGTGTAGTTCTTCCCTTAATTTGGTGTTTCTAATTTTATCTAGAATCGTTACTCCTATTGTTCTTCTAAGGTATTTCATTGCGGTCGCTTGCACCCTACTTTTATCTGCTTTTGTTAAGACCAGGATTCGCAGCCATATGTCATGATGGGTCTGTATATAGTTTTGTATACCTTGATTTTTATATTCCTCGATATTTCCTGCTTGTTGATGCTTGTTGAAAAGTTTAATTGTTTTTGCTATTCTCGTGTCGATCTCTTTTTGCATGCTTACGTCGCTTTGTATTTCTACTCCTAAATGATGTTACTTGTTCGATTCTTGAATTTTTCCATGCTCCTATTTTCTATATCCCCTGATTTCTTTTCGCAATTTTTCTATTTTCATTTATTTTGCCTCTAATCTTGTCCAATTCTGTTGCCATGTTATCCTTTTCTTTTTCTTTCTCATCTTTTCTCTTCTCTGTTATCAGTTTTTTTTGGTAATTCCTTTTTTCCTCACTTCAAAATAAGATATTGTTAATGATTCATCCCCTTATACCACTTTTTGCCCATTAGCCATATCTGCCAGTTCGCGTGACTGCAGGCATTCGACACGCCGAATCTGATGGCTATCGCCCCCCAAAACCGATTACCGGTGGTTTTACGGCGATCGGGCAGACGATCCTCGCGTTGGGACTTGGATTTCGGGTGCAGCAGCCGACACCCTGTGCAGCCCCAGCACTTAATGAAGACTAATAAGCGGGGGCCCCCGTCTCGCCCTTCCCACACGCCTAAGACAAACAAACGGAGTTACAGGTGGGCAGGTACCTCGCGGATGATTACTGTGATTAGCCCCGGCCCCCGGATCCACGGGACCTCTCGCGGGGGGCACCTGCCCCTCGGGGGCCGGATGGGGCTCATCTGTAATGCGAGCTTGTTATGGGCGCCGCTCGTAACGCATGAGGCCTGCTCGCTTAACTTGATAGGTGTTTGATTGGCGTAATCGCCTAATGGTCGGTCTCGGAGTTTTTATTGTGAGCCTGAACCACTGATTTCTGCACAGCACATGTCTGCCCCATTAAGCGGTGCGTCCGAATTACCATAATTTGCACGTAATTGCGGGCTTCGGGAGCTTTAATTTTTTTGTGTATGTGCTCAATAATTGATAACTAATTGCGAATGATATTAAAACTTAATGAACCGACTTGATCGCATTGTAAATCATCCTTTTTGCATATTTCATTTTCAACACTTAACTTTCTGCATTGACAAGTATGGGTTAGCTATTACTGAAATTCCTGAAAATTTATTATTTGCAAATTTGATATAAGTTTCATATACAGTACATCTGAAACTAATTCTCCTAAAAATGTGACAGAGTGTCAGTACTAAATAAGGGAGAAAATCAAACACTTAAACTTTCTGCATTGACAAGTATGGGCTAGCTATTACTGAAATTCCTGAAAATTTATTATTTGAAAATTTGATATTAGATTCGTATACAGTACACCCAAAACTAATTCTCCTGAAAATTTGACAAGGTTTCAGTATTAAATAAGGCAGAAAATCAAACACTTAACTTTCTGCATTGACAAGTATGGGTTATCTATTACTGAAATTTCTGAAAATTTATTATTTGCAAATTTGATATCAGATTCGTATACAGTACACCTGAAACTAATTCTCCTGAAAATTTGACAAAGTTTCGGTATTATATAAGGCAGACAATCAAACACATAACTTTCTGCATTGACAAGTATGGGTTAGCTATTACTGAAATTCCTGAAAAAATATTATTTGCAAATTTGATATTAGTTTCATATACAGTACACCTGAAACTAATTCTCCTAAAAATTTGACACAGTTTCAGTATTAAATAATGCAGAAAATCCAACACTTAACTATCTGCATTGACAAGTATGGGTTAGCAATTACTGAAATTCCTGAAAAAATATTATTTGCAAATTTGATAATAGATTCGTATACAGTACACCTTAAGCTAATTCTCCTAAAAATTTAACAAAGTTTCAGTATTAAATAAGGCAGAAAATTAAACTCTTAACTTTCTGCATTCACAAGTATGGGTGAGCTATAACTGAAATTCCTGAAAAGTTATTATTTGAAAATTTAATATTATATCCGTATACAGTACACCTGACACTGATTATCCTGAAAATTTAACAAAGTTTCAGTATTAAATAAGGCAGACAATCAAACACTTAACTTTCTGCATTGACAAGTATGGGTTAGCTATTACTGAAATTCCTGAAAAAATATTATTTGCAAATTTGATATTAGATTCGTATACAGTACACCTGAAACTAATTCTCCTGAAAATTTGACAAAGTTTCAGTATTAAATAAGGCAGAAAATCAAACACTTAACTTTCTGCATTGACAAGTATGGGTTAGCTATTACTGAAATTTCTGAAAATTAATTATTTGAAAATTTGATATTAGATTCGTTTACAGTACACCTGAAACTAATTCTCCTAAAAATGGGACAAAGTTTCAGTATTAAATAAGGCACAAAATCAAACACTTAACTTTCAGCATTGACAAGCATGGGTTAGCTATTACAGAAATTTCTGAAAATTTATTATTTGCAAATGTGATATTAGATTCGTTTACGGTACACCTGAAACTAATTCTCCTGAAAATTTGACATAGTTTCAGTATTAAATAAGGCAGAAAATCAAACACATAACTTTCTGCATTGACAAGTATGGGTTAGCTATTACTGAAATTCCTGAAAAATTATTATTTGCAAATTTGATATTAGATTCGTATACAGTACACCTGAAACTAATTCTCCTGCAAATTTGACAAAGTCTCAGTATTAAATAAGGCAGAAAATCAAACACTCAACTTTCTGCATTGACAAGTATGGGTTAGCTATTACTGAAATTCCTGAAAATTTATTATTTGAAAATTTGATACTAAATTCCTGCACAGTACACCTAAAACTAATTCTACTGAAAATTTGATAAAGTTTCAGTATTAAATAAGGCAGAAAATCAAACACTTAACTTTCTATATTGACAAGTATGGGTTAGCTATTACTGAAATTTCTGAAAATTTATTATTTGCAAATTTTATATTAGGTTCGTATACAGTACACCTGAAACTAATTCTCCTGAAAATTTGACAAAGTTTCAGTATTAGATAAGGCAGAAAATAAAACACTTAACTTTCTGCATTGACACGTATGGGTTAGCTATTACTGAAAATCCTGAAAATTTATTATTTGTAAATTTGATATTAGATTCGTGTACAGTACACCTAAAACTAATTCTCCTGAAACTCTGACGAAGTTTGAGTGTTAAATAAGAGAGAAATCAAACACTTAACTTTCTGCATTGACAAGTATGGGTTAGCTATTACTGAAATTCCTGAAAATTTAATATTTGCAAATTTGATATTAGATTCGTGTACAGTACTCCCGAAACTAATTCTCCTAAAAAATTGGCAAAGTTTCAATATAAAATAAGGCAGAAAATCAAACACTTAACTTTCTGCATTGGCAAGTATGGGTTATCTATTACTGAAACTGCTGAAAATTTATTATTTGCAAATTTGATATTAGATTCGTATACAGTACACCTGAAACTAATTCTCCTGAAAATTTGACAAAGTTTCAGGATTAAATAAGGCAGAAAATCAAGCACTTAACTTTCTGCATTGACAAGTATGGGTTAGTTATTACTGAAATTCCTGAAAATTCATTATTTGCAAATTAGATATTAGATTCGTGTACAGTACACCTGAAACTATTTCTTCTGACAATTTGACAAAGTTTCAGTATTAAATAAGGCAGAAAATCAAACACTTAACTTTCTGCATTGACAACTATGGGTTAGCCATTACTGAAATTCCTGAAAATTTATTATTTGTAAATTTGATATAAGATTCGTATACAATACACCTGAAACTAATTCTCCTGAAAATTTGATAAAGTTTCAGTATTAAATAAGGCAAAAAATCAAACACTCAACTTTCTGCATTGACAAGTATCGGTTAGCTATTACTGAAATTTCTGAAAATTTATTATTTGCATATTTGATATTAGATTGGTATACAGTACACCTGAAACTAATTTTCCTGAAATTTTTACAAAGTTTCAGTATTAAATAACGCAGAAAATCAAACACTTAACTTTCTGCATTGACAAGTATGGGTTAGCTATTACTGAAATTTCAGAAAATTTATTATTTGCAAATTTGATATTAGATTCGTACACAGTACACCTGAAACTAATTCTCCTGAAAATTTGACAAAGTTTCAGAATTAAATAAGGGAGAAAATCAAACACTTAACTTTCTGCATTGACAAGTATGGGTTAGCTATTACTGAAATTTCTGAAAATTTATTATTTGCAAATTTGATATTAGATTCGTGTACAATACACCTGAAACCAATTCTCCTGAAAATTTAACAAAGTTTTAGTATTAAATAAGGCAGAAAATGAAACACTTAACTCTCTGCGTTGACAAGTATGGGTTAGCTATTACTGAAATTTCTGAAAATTTATTATTTGCAAATTTGATATTAGATTCGTATACAGAACAGCTGAAACTAATTCTCCTGACAATTTAGCAAAGTTTCAGTATTAAATAAGGCAGAAAATCAAACACTTAACTTTCTACATTGACAAGTATGGGTTAGCTATTACTGAAATTTCTGAAAAATTATTATTTGCAAATTTGATATTAGATTCGTGTACAATACACCTGAAACCAATTCTCATGAAAATTTAACTAAGTTTTAGGATTAAATAAGGCAGAAAATGAAACACTTAACTCTCTGCGTTGACAAGTATGGGTTAGCTACTACTGAAATTTCTGAAAATTTATTATTTGCAAATTTGATATTAGATTCGTATACAGAACAGCTGAAACTAATTCTCCTGACAATTTGACAAAGTTTCAGTATTAAATAAGGCAGAAAATCAAACACTTAACTTTCTGCATTGACAAGTATGGGTTAGCTACTACTGAAATTCCTGAAAATTTATTATTTGCAAATTTGATATTAGATTCGTATACAGAACAGCTGAAACTAATTCACCTGACAATTTGACAATGTTTCAGTATTAAATAAGGCAGAAAATCAAACACTTAACTTTCTACATTGACAAGTATGGGTTAGCTATTACTGAAATTTCTGAAAATTTATTATTTGCAAATTTGATATTAGATTCGTGTACAATACACCTGAAACCAATTCTCCTGAAAATTTAACAAAGTTTTAGTATTAAATAAGGCAGAAAATGAAACACTTAACTCTCTGCGTTGACAAGTATGGGTTAGCTATTACTGAAATTTCTGAAAATTTATTATTTGCAAATTTGATATTAGATTTGTATACAGAACAGCTGAAACTAATTCTCCTGACAATTTAGCAAAGTTTCAGTATTAAATAAGGCAGAAAATCAAACACTTAACTTTCTACATTGACAAGTATGGGTTAGCTATTACTGAAATTTCTGAAAATTTATTATTTGCAAATTTGATATTAGATTCGTATACAGAACAGCTGAAACTAATTCTCCTGACAATTTGACAAAGTTTCAGTATTAAATAAGGCAGAAAATCAAACACTTAACTTTCTACATTGACAAGTATGGGTTAGCTATTACTGAAATTTCTGAAAATTTATTATTTGCAAATTTGATATTAGATTCGTATACAGAACAGCTGAAACTAATTCTCCTGACAATTTGACAAAGTTTCAGTATTAAATAAGGCAGAAAATCAAACACTTAACTTTCTACATTGACAAGTATGGGTTAGCTACTACTGAAATTCCTGAAAATTTATTATTTGCAAATTTGATATTAGATTCGTATACAGAACAGCTGAAACTAATTCTCCTGACAATTTAGCAAAGTTTCAGTATTAAATAAGGCAGAAAATCAAACACTTAACTTTCTACATTGACAAGTATGGGTTAGCTATTACTGAAATTTCTGAAAATTTATTATTTGCAAATTTGATATTAGATTCGTATACAGAACAGCTGAAACTAATTCTCCTGACAATTTAGCAAAGTTTCAGTATTAAATAAGGCAGAAAATCAAACACTTAACTTTCTACATTGACAAGTATGGGTTAGCTACTACTGAAATTCCTGAAAATTTATTATTTGCAAATTTGATATTAGATTCGTATACAGAACAGCTGAAACTAATTCTCCTGACAATTTAGCAAAGTTTCAGTATTAAATAAGGCAGAAAATCAAACACTTAACTTTCTACATTGACAAGTATGGGTTAGCTATTACTGAAATTTCTGAAAATTTATTATTTGCAAATTTGATATTAGATTCGTGTACAATACACCTGAAACTAATTCTCCTGAAAATTTAACAAAGTTTTAGTATTAAATAAGGCAGAAAATCAAACACTTAACTTTCTACATTGACAAGTATGGGTTAGCCATTACTGAAATTGCTGAAAATTTATTATTTGCATATATCATATTAGATTCGTATACAATACACCTGAAACTAATTCTCCTGAAAATTTGACAAAGTTTCTGTTTTAAATAAGGCAGAAAATCAAACACTTAACTTTCTGCATTGACAAGTATGGGTTAGATATTACTGATATTCCTGAAAATTTATTATTTGCAAATTTGATATTAGATACGTGTACAGTACACCATAAACTAATTCTCCTGAAAATTTGATAAAGTTGCAGTATTAAATAAGGCAGAAAATCAAACACTTAACTTTCTGCATTGACAAGTATGGGTGGGTTAGCTATTACTGAAATTCCTGAAAATTTATTATTTGCAAATTTGATATTAGATTCGTATACAGTACACCTGAAACTAATTCTCCTGAAAATTTGACAAAGTTTAATTGTTAAATAAGGGAGAAAATCAAACACTCAACTTTCTGCAATGACAAGTATGGGTTAGCTGTTACTGAATTTCCTGAAAATTTATTATTTGCAAATTTGATATTAGATTCGTATACAGTACACCTGACACTAATTCTACTGAAAATCTGACAAAGTTTTAGTATTACATAGGGCAGAAAATCAAACACTTAACTTTCTGCATTGACAAGTATGGGTTAGCTATTACTGAAATTCCTGAAAATTTATTATTTGCAAATTTGATATTAGATTCGTATACAGTACACCTCAAACTAATTCTCCTGAAAATTTGACAGTGTTTCGGTCTTAAATAAGGCAGAAAATCAAACACTTAACTTTCTGCATTGACAAGTATGTGTTAGCTATTACTGAAATTCCTGAAAATTTATTATTTGCAAATTTGATATTAGATTCGTGTGTAGTACACCTGGAAGTAATTCTCCTGAAAATTTGACAAAGTTTGAGTGTTAAATAAGAGAGAAAATCATACACTTAACTCTCTGGATTGACAAGTATGGGTTAGCTATTACTGAAATTCCTGAAAATGTATTATTTGCAAATTTGATATTAGATTCGTGTACAGTACACCTGAAACTAATTCTGCTGAAACTTTGACACAATTTTAGTATTAAAGAAGGCAGAAAATCAAACATTTTACTTTCTGCATTGACAAGTATGGGTTAGCTATTACGGAAATTTCTGAAAATTTATTATCTGCAAATTTGATAGCTGGATCGCCCTGTATATAAGCAGGCATCAAAAATAAAATTGCACTATTAATTATAAACGAGTACATGTTATTTTATGCATTCATCTTTAATAAGGAAGTAATTTGTTTAACAACGTTCGCATACATTTCCTCATTTTTCTTGGTTCCCTTGGCATTAGCAAGTGCGATAAATTAAATATAACATCTTCAAACAATGAGGCAATGAATTATCGGGCGTCGAGTTGGGCATGCATAATAAATGTTGGGAGGTAATTGCGGGCAATTACGCTGCGGATGCTAATTGAAACATTCGCGACGTTATTTGTAAAACTGCGGAGCAATTAACTAATTACACGTTTAATGCACGTACATAAATTGCCTCGTTCGATGTTAATTCTTTTCCAACGGTAGCCATATGTCATCCTCGTTGGAGTTCTTCGGCGAGGAGTGTGGTTAACCGCTAACCATTGTGGTTAGACTCGGGACAGTACCTTTTGTCCACAGGTGGATTTTGATCTAGCATGCTGCCGAAAATTTTAGAGGCGTTAGATGGTCCTTCCGTTGGTTTCGTGAGCGAAGCACGAATTTTGTTGGTGGTTATTATATAATCACACACAATTCACACCGCATAATAAAACCATCTGTTAATGTTAACAATATGTGAAGATCATTGAAGCACGCAATTTTACAGGAAACATACCAGAAATTAATCAAAACCATTATGCGAAGGTAGGTAAACCTTGATCAACTAAATCTTGACCAATTGATTTTAAAGTTACATTTTTATAACAAAAAAGATGAAAAATTGCAATTGGCCCATTTGAAAGCCCCGATTTGCCCTATATCATAATTTGGAATAGAATTGTTTGCAGTGATATCTGAGGCCATTTATATTTTTAACATTATTTCTAATCAATCGTTGTATAGGTCATATCTGTATAGTTTTAATTTAAATATTCAAAACTCGTGGGATATACAGGAAATACCAACTTATTAAATAATATTCAAATAATTCAAATGTCACGGACGGCAGGAATTCAAAATTGGCGCGCTGCCAAAACGGCACCTAGGCAACCCATTACACGTCCACAAGCTAGACATCCCAATATACACTTGGGCCATAGGCAACCCGTTGTACAAATATCGCTCCCCCAACTCTACGACTTCAAAAAACAAGATGGCGAAAAAGTAAATTTAGACCCCTATGTAAATCCTTATGGGAAAATGCCGCCGTTATCTTGTAGCTTATCTACTTCCTTTACAATTGTTTCAGTTATACAAAGTGTTGTATTAATATTGTAGGACAATATATTACAAATCACAAAACTTAATCACGTATTTTTATTTATATTAAAATAATATTGGTAATTAATTATTGTACAAAACTTAATCACCTATTTTTACTTATATTAAAATAATATTGGTAATTAATTTATTGACATTACTTTATCGCTGCATAATAATTCTATTTCATTTAAGTGCAAATTATCCCAAAAAAGGCGATAGTAATTTACTCCTGAAAATGTAGCAAATTATTGTTAATGCGAATATTTGTAAATTAATTTTGCTTTGACAATATCTAGTTGTAATCTGCTTTGTGTGATTGTATCAGTATGTGCAGTCATTAATCACGTTGCAATGTTGGTCTATTGCACTATACAATTACAGTGTGACAGTCTACAAGGTAAGTGCCATCTGATAATATGTTAAAGTAACGAATAAATAAACGAAAGCATGAAATGTAGCATTAAACAGAAATTGCGGCCTTTCCGCACATAAATTACTGCCATTATGATCAATCTGAAATGAAGACATGAAGTAAAACAAAGAATGTAAAATCCTGCATTACTACGAGGAATCTCAAATTAATGCAACAATTATTCCTCATATCTATAATAATAAGCAATTACATGGCTAGTTAGATTACGAATATGTCCCTTATATTTTCCAGTGGACATTAAAATTATATAAACAGCACTCCATACTACATTATTAGCATACACTAAAAATAAATAGAATTTTTCTACTCCCACATTAATAAGTTGTCAATTACACATGGACTTCATGGCTAGTAAAGCAGTTGTAACGTAACAGTGTTATGTAATGAAAATAGCTATAATAATAAGCAATTACATGGCTAGTTAGGTTACGAATATGTACCTTATTTATATTTTCCAGTGGACATTAAAATAAAATAAACAGCACTCCATACTACATTATTAGCATACACTAAAAATAAATAGATTTTTTCTACTCCCACATTAGTAAGTTGCCAATTACACATCTACTTCATGGCTAGTAAATCAGTTGTAACGTAACAGTGTTATGTAATGAAAGTCGCTATGTCGTTATGTAATATACTATAATAAGATTCTCTAACACCAAAGTGTTGTTCCTTAGAAGAGAAACTGAAATTAAAATTCCCGTATAATGTTTAATTGTGCGCTCACGTTAGAGAACCAGATATACATGAAGCAAAATCCAGATAGGCAAAGTATCCAAGTATAGTGGATCTCTATATCTGGATAAAAATATGATATAAACTCATGATTTCGTGTATAATTTCAAGAAATATCTGTGATAGTTCCAGTTTTGTTTACTCTTCTTTTATTGTTCTTCTTAGTTCTTTAGATAGCGATCTGTAATAGGTCCAGTTTTGTTTATAAGTTCAATGCATGATTTTCCGTTTCCAACATATTTTCTTCTTAGTTCTTTGGATAGCGTTTTCAGTTTTTCATACATAAAATATTAACCGTCTGTTTTCTTAATACAATCATATAATTATATTGTACTTTAGCATAACAAATATTTTAGAAAAATATGAAATACATTATAAAACCAAACATGTTCATTTAGTTACTTGATAATTTAGAAATGGAATTGGTAGAATTCCTAAATTCGATAAAAATATTTCGAGAGATGCTTTAATAATTTCCATGATTTACCAAACATATTCATTTAGTTACGACTTGATAATTTTGAAATGCAATTGGTAGAATTCCAAAATTCGGTAAAAAGATTTCGAGAGATTTTTCAATAATTTCCATGATTTGTCAATATTTTTCATACTAAGATTTCTAGAAATTTCCCAATTATTTCCAAAATGTTTCAATATTGTTGGAACTCAATATTGATTGATATAAACTCATGATTTCGTGTATAATTTCAAGAAATATCGGTAATAGGTCCAGTTTTGTTTATTCTTCTTTTATTGTTCTTCATAGTTCTTTAGATAGCGATCTGTAATAGGTCCAGTTTTGTTTATAAGTTCAATGCACGATTTTCCGTTTCCAACATATTTTCTTCTTAGTTCTTTAGATAGCGATTTCAGTTTTTATTGATAAAATTTGTCACATCATAGAAAAAATAATAACCGTCTGTTTTCTTAATACAATCATATAATTATATCGTACTTTAGCATAACAAACATTTTAGGAAAAAAAATGGAATACATTATTAAAAGAAACATGTTCATTTAGTTACGACTTGATAATTTAGAAATGGAATTGGTAGAATTCCAAAATTCGATAAAAAGATTTCGAGAGATTTTTTTAATAATTTCCATGATTTGCCAATTTTTTTTCATACTAAGATTTCTAGAAATTTCTCAATTATTTCCAAAATGTTTCAATATTGTTCGAAATTTTTGCAGATTTCTCATAATTATCAAGATTTCTAGAGATTTTTCAATAATATCCAAGATTTCTTAATACTTTTCGAGATTTATACAGATGTCTCAATAATCTTCTAGATTTTGAGAGATTTATTAATAAAAATAAATATAATTTCTTTCATTCCACAAATTTGTCTATGATTCATTCTTAATATATCTAAACATTTCCAAATATTATCAAGATTTCAAGAGATATTCTAATAATTTCCACGATTTCTCGAGATATTTTTGAGATTTCTACAGATATTCCAATAATTATCATGGCTCATGAAGTATGACAAGATTTGAAGATTTGTCAATATGTTTCATACTAAGACTTCGAGAAAATACTGAAATATTTTCAAAATTTTTCAATATTGTTCGAGATTTCTACAGATTTCTCAAGAATTATCAAGATTTCTAGAGATTTTTCAATAATACTTAAATTCTTAATAATTTTCGAGATTTATACCGATCTCTCATTAGTTCTCAAGATTTTGAGAGATTTATTAATCATTTCCATATAATTTTTTTCATTCTACAAATTTTTCTATGATTCATTCATAAAATATTTAAACATTTTTAAATTCTATCAAGATTTCAAGAGATTTTCCAATAATTTCCACGATTTCTCAAGATATTTTTTTAAGATTTCTACAGATATTCCAATAATTATCATGGCTCATGAAGTATGCCAAAATTTGAAGATTTGTCAATATTTTGTATACTAAGACTTCCAGAAAATACTTAAATATTGCCAAAATTTTTCAATATTGTTCAAGATTTCTGCAGATTTCTCAATAATTATCAAGAGTTCTAGAGACATTTCAATAATATCCAAGATTTCTTAATAATTTTCGAGGTTTATACAGATCTCGCATTAATCTTCAAGATTTTGAGAGATATATTAATAATTTCCATATAATATTTTTCATTCTACAAATTTTTCTATGATTCATTTTTAAAATATCTAAACAATTCTAAATTTTATCAAGATTTCAAGAGATTTTCCAATCATTTGCACGATTTCTCGAGATGTTTTGTGAGATTTCTACAGATTTTGCAATAATTATCATGGCTCATAAAGTATGCCAAGATTTGAAGATTTGTCAATATTTTTCATACTAAGACTTCTAGAAAATACTTAAATATTTCCAAAATGTTTCAATATTGTTCGAGATTTCTACAAATTTTTCAATACTTATCAAGATTTCTAGAGATATTTCAATAATAAACAAGATGTTTTTAATAATTTCCATGATTTGTTAATATTTTTGTCTAAGCTTTCAAGAGGTTTCTCAAAATGATTCAATATTGTTCGAGATTTCTGCTGATTTCTCAATAATTATCAAGATTTTTAGAGATTTTTCTATAACACTTAATTTCTTAATAATTTTCGAGATTTATACAGATCTCTCATTAATCCTCAAAAATTTGAGAGATTTATTAATAATTTCTATATATTTTTTTTTCATTCCACAATTTTTTCTATGATTCATTGTTAAAATATTTAAACATTTCTAAATTTTATCAAGATTTCCACAAATTTTCCAATAATTTCCACGATTTCTCGAGATATTTTTGAGATTTCTACAGATATTCCAATAATTATCATGGCTCATGAAGCATGCCAAGATTTGAAGATATGTCAATATTTTTTATACTAAGACTACTAGAAAATACTTAAATATTGCCAAAATTTTTCAATATTGTTCAAGATTTCTGCAGATTTCTCAATAGTTATCAAGATTTCTAGAGATTTTCCAATAATATCCAAGATTTCTTAATAATTTTCGAGATTTATACAGATGTCTCATTAATTTTCAAGATTTTGAGAGATTTATAAATAATTGCAATATATTTTTTTTCATTCAACAAATTTTTCTATGATTCATTCTTAAAATATCTAAATATTTCTACATTTTATCAAGATTTTAACAGATTTTTCAATAATTTCTACGATTTTTCGAGATATTTATGGAGATTTCTACAGATTTTTAAATAATTATCATGGCTCATGAAATATGCAGTAAAAGTTAAATAGGCAAGTGGAAGGGAAGAATTAGAATTCTAATCCTAAATATTCCCGAGAATATAAAAGATTTTTTTACATTCTTGAAAATGTAATAATTGTGTATCTCCTTTAAATTTCTAGCAATGCCTAATTTTTGTCTGACGGTTTTTCACTAATAATTGTGTTTCATTAGCTTAGTATTTACAGCTTTACTATATAATAATATAATATATATATATATATATATATATATATATATATATATATATATATATATATATATATATAATATAATAATATATAATAATAATAATAACTAATAAGTTATTATCAATGATTGTAAGTAGTAAATATAAGTTATTATGGATAACAATGTCAAGTAAAATACTGTAATACCCATTACGGTTTTATTGTATCCAACAAAATCAGTATTGAGAAAAATGTTAAACCTCAACAGCTCAGTTATATAATTGAGCCGTTGAAAATCAGAGTGTTGTAAGTCCATTTCTTTTTTAAATTGAGAAGTCCGGAAATATACAAAAGGCATGTCCCTAGATACATTTCTGGACTTCTGAATTTAAAAACGAAATAGGTCCAGAAATGTATCCAGGGACATTTCTGTACTTATTCTAAACAGGGACATTTCCGTTGTACATTTCTGGACTTCTGAATTTAAAAATAAATAAGTCCAGAAATGTATCCAGGGACATTTCTGTACTTCTTGTAAACAGGGACAATTCTCTTGTACATTTCTGGACTTTTGAATTTAAAAAGAAATAAGTCCAAACATGTATCTAGGGACATTTCTGTACTTCTTGTAAGCAGGGACATTTCCGTTGTACTTTTCTGTCCCTAGATACATTTTTGGACTTATTTCTTTTTTAAATTCAAAAGTCCAGAAATGTACAAGAGAATTGTCCCTGTTTACAAGAAGTACAGAAATGTCCCTGGATACATTTCTGGACTTATTTCGTTTTTAAAACTACTGAATTTAAAAACGAAATAGGTCCAGAAATGTATCCAGGGACATTTCTGTACTTATTCTAAACAGGGACATTTCCGTTGTACATTTCTGGACTTCTGAATTTAAAAATAAATAAGTCCAGAAATGTATCCAGGGACATTTCTGTACTTCTTGTAAACAGGGACAATTCTCTTGTACATTTCTGGACTTTTGAATTTAAAAAGAAATAAGTCCAAACATGTATCTAGGGACATTTCTGTACTTCTTGTAAGCAGGGACATTTCCGTTGTACTTTTCTGTCCCTAGATACATTTTTGGACTTATTTCTTTTTTAAATTCAAAAGTCCAGAAATGTACAAGAGAATTGTCCCTGTTTACAAGAAGTACAGAAATGTCCCTGGATACATTTCTGGACTTATTTCGTTTTTAAAACTACTGCATTTAAAAACGAAATAAGTCCAGGAATGTATCCAGGGACATTTCTGTACTTCTTGTAAACAGGGACAATTCTCTTGTACTTTTTTGGACTTTTGAATTTAAAAAAGAAATAAGTCCAAAAATGTATCTAGGGACATTTCTGTACTTCTTGTAAGCAGGGACATTTCCGTTGTACTTTTCTGGACTTCTTTTAGAAAAAAAAATGGACCTCAACCGCTTTGGTTTCCAACGGTTCAAATGGAATTCGAGCATATTAATGTCTGGAAGTTGACTTTCTATTGCATACATACATAATTTTGCATTGCGATCAAAACGTTGCTCGATGTTTATAACATTTATTATTTATTGTATCGGCTAAATGGTCTAGGGGTATGATTCTCGCTTTGGGTGCGAGAGGTCCCGGGTTCAAATCCCGGTTGAGCCCATATTTTATGACAATAAGACATGTAATGGCAGACTATTACATACATTTACAATTTGAAGAATAACAATGATTAGAAAATGATAACAAATTTCGATAACAATGTTGCTCAGATATATGTTGTTGAGCACGTAAAGGAAATTGTTACCGAAAATAATAATTGTGGTACCTTCTTTTCACAATATTTGTTGGCAACTAAATGTACATTTCGGTCATAACGTGACCATAATCATTAGTATACTGATTTAAAATGACTTAACATTTCCTTATGTAATGAAATAATAATGCTATATATAACATTGGGGAAAGAATCACATACAGTGCGGTACAGTTGCATGGAAGTAAAATTCTTCGTATATACCATTAAGTAGAGGATTAAAGATTACAGGGAGATGTTATTGGAAAAACATTATTAAGTCCGCATCCTGTTTACAGTTTTAGACACTGACCATTTGGTTTATCCACCGTGGGGATGGGATCTAGTAAAGTGTTGTTTAATGGCCCCAGGTCGTAACAGTAACATAACATAACAGTAGGTATGTAAAATAGCGATATCGTAGTCACTGGTGTTGCACTTTTCACATGCGACGCCATCCCCGACGGGCCGTTAAACCTGCCACGTCCATAATTCTCGCGAGCATATACGTGACCGTCCTGGAGCAAAGTGGACACTTTGTCCTGTGGATGCCGTCCCATTGTTATGGGACACGCACCGTTGACCTTTCCTCGTCCGGGAGTGCTCTCTGCGTGTGTGTGTGTAGGTGTACGTGCATGTGTGTGTGTGTACGATTCGTATGCACGGCGAAATTGCATCGCGTACATCAAATGGACATTTACATACGCAGGGGCCGCTTATTAGTCCGGGAAAGAGGACGATACGTATCTGTCCTCCTGGTCTACGGGACACCGGCCAGAATCACGTGCGTAATGGCTTGTGTACGCCGCCGTCGTGATGGCAAGAACGTGGGGGACGTGCAGATTCGGATTCTGTACGTTGACTTAAAGTACAGAAAACCTCTGCATTACGGACAGCGACGGTGCGAAAGAAATGAGGTGTCTGCTTTAGGGAGGTTTCAGTTCAATCATCCCACATAGTGGCCCCCCTCCGGGGGGCCACTATGTGGGACTATGGCTCATAGTCTATGGCTCATAGTACTTGTATTTGGGCCCTCTATGACCTCTCCAAATTTCGTCCAAATCAGTTGAGGCGTTCTCGACATGGAATTTCATCGAGATGGCAAAAAACGCGACAATTTCGAAAATTTCGAAAATTAAAACGTCTTCCAAAGTATATCAAGTGTGGTCTGGTATGAACCGTATGACGCCTCTGAATCGAATGAGACTATCGGCATCGAGATTGGACCGTTCGTTTAGAAGTTTAATTTTAATAGCCCTTTTTTGCTATTTTTTTAAATTTCCCAACTTTGAGGGCGGATATCTCGAGAACCGCTGGGGCTAGGAGGCTGAATGTGTGCTCATTGTAATCAGGAGGTTCCAATTAGTCTAGGCATGAGCCTCTAAGGTCATTTGGAGCAACTCGAAAATCGCGATTTTTCGGATTTTTCTTTTAGTCGATTTGATCGGAAAATCATCGATTTTACGTTTTGTCAACGGGGTGCTCTACCAAGCGGCACATTTTCAAATCTTATTATGGGGAGTTAGCCCCATATGGGGCGCATATTTTGAGCGCTCGTCCATTCTCGTACTCCCACAACTCCCCGAGTTATCTCGCTTTTCGTGAAGAAAGTACATTTTTTTAAAGAATATTTCTCTGTTCTTAAGGCCACCCTGTACAAACGCGATCGTCTAAGGGGGCCCACTATGGCTCATAGTGCTTGTATTTGGGCCCTCTATGACCCCTCCAAATTTCGTCCAAATCAGTTGAGGCGTTCTCGAAATGGAATTTCATCGAGATGGCAAAAAACGCGACATTTTCGAAAATTTCGAAAATTAAAACGTCTTCCAAAGTATATCAAGTGTGGTCTGGTATGAACCGTATGACGCCTCTGAATCGAATGAGACTATCGGCATCGAGATTGGACCGCTCGTTTAGAAGTTTAATTTTAATAGCCCTTTTTTGCTATTTTTTTAAATTTCCCAACTTTGAGGGCGGATATCTCGAGAACCGCTGGGGCTAGGAGGCTGAATGTGTGCTCATTGGAATCAGCAGGGTCCAATTAGTCTAGGCATGTGCCTCTAAGGTCATTTGGAGCAACTCGAAAAATCGTGATTTTTCGGATTTTTTTCTTAGTCGATTTGATCGGAAAATCATCGATTTTACGTTTTGTCAACTGGGTGCTCTACCAAGCGGCACATTTTCAAATCTTTTTATGGGGACTTAGCCCCATATGTGGCGCATATTTTGAGCACTCGTCCATTCTCGTACTCCTACAACTCCCCGAGTTATTTCGCTTTTCGTGAAAAAAGTACGTATTATTTTAAAATATTTCTATCTTCTTAAGGCCACCCTGTACAAACGCTATCGCCTAAAGGGGCCCACTATGGCTCATAGTGCTTGTATTTGGGCCCTCTATGACCTCTCCAAATTTCGCCCAAATCAGTTGAGGCGTTCTCGATATGGAACTTCATCGAGATGGCAAAAAACGCGACATTTTCGAAAATTTCGAAAATTAAAACGTCTTCCAAAGTATATCAAGTGTGGTCTGGTATGAACCGTATGACGCCTGTGAATCGAATGAGACTATCGGCATCGAGATTGGACCGTTCGTTTAGAAGTTTAATTTTAATAGCCCTTTCTTGCTATTTTTTAAACTTCCCAACTTTGAGAGCGGATATCTCGAGAACCGCTGGGTCTAGGAGGCTGAATGTGTGCTCATTGGAATCAGGAGGGTCCAATTAGTGTAGGCATGTGCCTCTAAGGTCATTTGGAGCATCTCGAAAAATCGCGATTTTTCGTTTTTTTTTTTTTAGTCGATTTGATCAGAAAATCATCGATATTACGTTTTGTCAACTGGGTGCTCTACCAAGCGGCACATTTTCAAATCTTTTTATGGGGACTTAGCCCCGTATGTTACGCATATTTTGAGCACTCGTCCATTCTCGTACTCCTACAACTCCTCGAGTTATTTCGCTTTTCGTGAAAAATGTACGTTTTTTAAAAAAAGATTTCTCTCTTCTTAAGGCCCTCTAGGTATTTGGGCCCTCTATGACCTCGATTTGTCAACTGGGTGTTCTACCAAGCGGCACATTTTCAAATCTTTTTATGGGGACTTAGCCCCATATGTGGCACATATTTTGAGCGCTCGTCCATTCTCGTAATCCTACAACTCCCCGAGTTATTTCGCTTTTCGTGAAAAAAGTACGTTTCTTTTTAAAATATTTCTCTCTTCTTAAGGCCACCCTGTACAAACGCGATCGCCTAAGGGGGCCCACTATGGCCCATAGTGCTTGTATTTGGGCCCTCTATGACCTCTCCAAATTTCGTCCAAATCAGTTGAGGCGTTCTCGAAATGGAATTTCATCGAGATGGCAAAAAACGCGACATTTTCGAAAATTTCGAAAATTAAAACGTCTTCCAAAGTATATCAAGTGTGGTCTGGTATGAAACGTATGACGCCTCTGAATCGAATGAGACTATCGGCATCGAGATTGGACCGTTCGTTTAGAAGTTTAATTTTAATAGCCCTTTCTTGCTATTTTTTTAAATTTCCCAACTTTGAGGGCGGATATCTCGAGAACCGTTGGGGCTAGGAGGCTGAATGTGTGCTCATAGGAATCAGGAGGGTCCAGTTAGTCTAGGCATGAGCCTCTAAGGTCATTTGGAGCAACTCGAAAAATCGCGATTTTTCGGATTTTTTATTTAGTCGATTTGATCGGAAAATCATCGATTTTACGTTTTGTCAACAGGGTGCTCTACCAAGCGGCACATTTTCAAATCTTTTTATGGGGACTTAGCCCCATATGTGGCGCATATTTTGAGCGCTCGTCCAGTCTCGTACTCCAACAACTCCCCGAGTTATTTCGCTTTTCGTGAAAAAAGTACGTTATTTTTTTAAATATTTCTCTCTTCTTAAGGCCACCCAGTACAAACGCGATCGCCTAAGGGGGCCCACTATGGCTCATAGTGCTTGTATTAGGGCCGTCTATGACCTCTCCAAATTTCGTCCAAATCAGTTGAGGCGTTCTCGAAATGGAATTTCATCGAGATGGCAAAAAACGCGACATTTTCGAAAATTTCGAAAATTAAAACGTCTTCCAAAGTATATCAAGTGTGGTCTGGTATGAACCGTATGACGCCTCTGAATCGAATGAGACTATCGGCATCGAGATTGGACCGTTCGTTTAGAAGTTTAATTTTAATAGCCCTTTCTTGCTATTTTTTTAAATTTCCCAACTTTGAGGGCGGATATCTCGAGAACCGCTGGGGCTAGGAGGCTGAATGTGTGCTCATTGGAATCAGGAGGGTCTAATTAGTGCGGAAATGAGCTTCTAAGATCATTAGGAGCAACTCGAAAAATCGCGATTTTTCGGATTTTTTTTTTAGTCGATTTGATCGGAAAATCATCGATTTTACGTTTTGTCAACTGGGTGCTCTACCAAGCAGCACATTTTCAAATCTTTTTTGGGGGACTTAGCCCCATATGTGGCGCATATTTTGAGCACTCGTCCATTATCGTACTCCTACAACTCCCCGAGTTATTTCGCTTTTCGTGAAAAAAGTACGTTTCTTTTTAAAATATTTCTCTCTTCTTAAGGCCACCCTGTACAAACGCGATCGCCGAAGGGGGCCCACTATGGCCCATAGTGCTTGTATTTGGGCCCTCTATGACCTCTCCAAATTTCGTCCAAATCAGTTGAGGCGTTCTCGAAATGAAATTTCATCGAGATGGCAAAAAACGTGACATTTTCGAAAATTTCGAAAATTAAAACGTCTTCCAAAGTATATCAAGTGTGGTCTGGTATGAACCGTATGACTGCCCTGAATCGAATGAGACTATCGGCATCGAGATTGGACCGTTGGTTTAGAAGTTTAATTTTAATAGCCCTATTTTGCTATTTTTTTAGATTTCCCAACTTTGGGGGCGGATATCTCGAGAACCGCTGGTGCTAGGAAGCTGAATGTGTGCTCATTGGAATCGGGAGGGTCCAATTAGTCTAGATATGAGCCTCTAAGGTCATTTGGAGCAACTCGAAAAATCGCGATTTTTCGGATTTTTTTTTTAGTCGATTTGATCGGAAAATCATCGATATTACGTTTTGTCAACTGGGTGCTCTACCAAGCGGCACATTTTCAAATCTTTTTATGGGGACTTAGCCCCATATGTGGCTCATATTTTGAGCATTCGTCTATTCTCGTACTCCTACAACTCCCCGAGTTATTTCGCTTTTCGTGAAAAAAGTACGTTTCTTTTTAAAATATTTCTCTCTTCTTAAGGCCACCCTGTACAAACGCGATCGCCTAAGGGGGCCCACTATGGCTCATAGTGCTTGTATTAGGGCCGTCTATGACCTCTCCAAATTTCGTCCAAATCAGTTGAGGCGTTCTCGAAATGGAATTTCATCAAGATGGCAAAAAACGCGACATTTTCAAAAATTTCGAAAATTAAAACGTGTTCCAAAGTATATCAAGTGTGGTCTGGTATGAACCGTATGACGCCTCTGAATCGAATGAGACTATCGGCATCGAGATTGGACCGTTCGTTTAGAAGTTTAATTCTAATAGCCCTTTCTTGCTACTTTTTTAAATTTCCCAACTTTGAGGGCGGATATCTCGAGAACCGCTGGGGCTAGGAGGCTGAATGTGTGCTCATTGGAATCAGGAGGGTCTAATTAGTGTGGAAATGAGCTTCTAAGGTCATTAGGAGCAACTCGAAAAATCGCGATTTTTCGGATTTTTTTTTTAGTCGATTTGATCGGAAAATCATCGATATTACGTTTTGTCAACTGAGTGCTCTACCAAGCGGCACATTTTCAAATATTTTTATGGGGACTTAGCCCCATATGTGGCGCATATTTTGAGCACTCGTCCATTCTCGTACTCTTACAACTCCCCGAGTTATTTCGCTTTTCGTGAAAAAAGTACGTTTCTTTTTTAAATATTTCTCTCTTCTTAAGGCCACCCTGTACAAACGCGATCGCCTAAGGGGGCCCACTATGGCTCATTGTGCTTGTATTTGGGCCCTCTATGACCTCTCCAAATTTCGTCCAAATCAGTTGAGGCGTTCTCGAAATGGAATTTCATCGAGATGGCAAAAAACGCGACATTTTCGAAAATTTCGAAAATTAAAACGTCTTCCAAAGTATATCAAGTGTGGTCTGGTATGAACCGTATGACGCCTCTGAATCGAATGAGACTATCGGCATCGAGATTGGACCGTTCGTTTAGAAGTTTAATTTTAATAGCCCTTTTTTGCTATTTTTTTAAATTTCCCAACTTTGAGGGCGGATATCTCGAGAACCGCTGGTGCTAGGAAGCTGAATGTGTGCTCATTGGAATCGGGAGGGTCCAATTAGTCTAGATATGAGCCTCTAAGGTCATTTGGAGCAACTCGAAAAATCGCGATTTTTCGGATTTTTTTTTTAGTCGATTTGATCGGAAAATCATCGATTTTACGTTTTGTCAACTGGGTGCTCTACAAAACGGCACATTTTCAATTCTTTTTATGGGGACTTAGCCCCATATGTGGCGCATATTTTGAGCACTCGACCATTCTCGTACTCCTACAACTCCCCGAGTTATTTCGCTTTTCGTGGAAAAAGTACGTTTTTTTTAAAAATATTTCTTTCTTCTTAAGGCCACCCTGTACAAACGCGATCGCCTAAGGGGGCCCACTATGGCTTATAGTGCTTGTATTTGGGCCCTCTATGACGTCTCCAAATTTCGTCCAAATCAGTTGAGGCGTTCTCGAAATGGAATTTCATCGAGATGGCAAAAAACGCGACATTTTCGAAAATTTCGAAAATTAAAACGTCTTCCAAAGTATATCAAGTGTGGTCTGGTATGAACCGTATGACGCCTCTGAATCGAATGAGACTATCGGCATCGAGATTGGACCGTTCGTTTAGAAGTTTAATTTTAATAGCCCTATTTTGCTATTTTTTTAAATTTCCCAACTTTGAGGGCGGATATCTCGAGAACCGTTGGTGCTAGGAGGCTGAATGTGTGCTCATTGGAATCAGAAGGGCCCAATTAGTCTAGGCATGTGCCTCTAAGGTCATTTAGAGCAACTCGAAAAATCGCGATTTTTCGGATTTTTTTTTTAGTCTATTTGATCGGAAAATCATCGATTTTACGTTTTGTCAACTGGGTGCTCTACCAAGCGGCACATTTTCAAATATTTTTATGGGGACTTAGCCCCATATGTGGCGCATATTTTGAGCACTCGTCCATTCTCGTACTCCTACAACTGCCCGAGTTATTTCGCTTTTCGTGAAAAAAGTACGTTTCTTTTTAAAATATTTCTCTCTTCTTAAGGCCACCCTGTACAAACGCGATCGCCTAAGGGGGCCCACTATGGCCCATAGTGCTTGTATTTGGGCCCTCTATGACCTCTCCAAATTTCGTGCAAATCAGTTGAGGCGTTCTCGAAATAAAATTTCATCGAGATGGCAAAAAACGTGACATTTTCGAAAATTTCGAAAATTAAAACGTCTTCCAAAGTATATCAAGTGTGGTCTGGTATGAACCGTATGACTGCCCTGAATCGAATGAGACTATCGGCATCGAGATTGGACCGTTGGTTTAGAAGTTTAATTTTAATAGCCCTATTTTGCTATTTTTTTAGATTTTCCAACTTTGGGGGCGGATATCTCGAGAACCGCTGGGGCTAGAAGGCTGAATGTGCGCTCATTGGAATCAGAAGGGTCCAATTAGTCTACGAATGTGCCTCTAAGGTCATTTAGAGCAACTCGAAAAATCGCGATTTTTCGGATTTTTTTTTTAGTCTATTTGATCGGAAAATCATCGATTTTACGTTTTGTCAACTGGGTGCTCTACCAAGCGGCACATTTTCAAATCTTTTTATGGGCACTTAGCCCCATATGTGGCTCATATTTTGAGCATTCGTCTATTCTCGTACTCCTACAACTCCCCGAGTTATTTCGCTTTTCGTGAAAAAAGTACGTTTCTTTTTAAAATATTTCTCTCTTCTTAAGGCCACCCTGTACAAACGCGATCGCCGAAGGGGGCCCACTATGGCCCATAGTGCTTGTATTTGGGCCCTCTATGACCTCTCCAAATTTCGTCCAAATCAGTTGAGGCGTTCTCGAAATGAAATTTCATCGAGATGGCAAAAAACGTGACATTTTCGAAAATTTCGAAAATTAAAACGTGTTCCAAAGTATATCAAGTGTGGTCTGGTATGAACCGTATGACGCCTCTGAATCGAATGAGACTATCGGCATCGAGATTGGACCGTTCGTTTAGAAGTTTAATTTTAATAGCCCTATTTTGCTATTTTTTTAAATTTCCCAACTTTGAGGGCGGATATCTCGAGAACCGTTGGGGCTAGGAGGCTGAATGTGTGCTCATAGGAATCAGGAGGGTCCAGTTAGTCTAGGCATGAGCCTCTAAGGTCATTTGGAGCAACTCGAAAAATCGCGATTTTTCGGATTTTTTTTTTAGTCGATTTGATCGGAAAATCATCGATATTACGTTTTGTCAACTGGGTGCTCTACCAAGCGGCACATTTTCAAATCTTTTTATGGGGACTTAGCCCCATATGTGGCGCATATTTTGAGCACTCGTCCATTCTCGTACTCCTACAACTCCCCGAGTTATTTCGCTTTTCGTGAAAAAAGTACGTTTCTTTTTAAAATATTTCTCTTTTCTTAAGGCCACCCTGTACAAACGCGATCGCCTAAGGGGGCCCACTATGGCCCATAGTGCTTGTATTTGGGCCCTCTATGACCTCTCCAAATTTCGTCCAAATCAGTTGAGGCGTTCTCGAAATGAAATTTCATCGAGATGGCAAAAAACGTGACATTTTCGAAAATTTCGAAAATTAAAACGTGTTCCAAAGTATATCAAGTGTGGTCTGGTATGAACCGTATGACGCCTCTGAATCGAATGAGACTATCGGCATCGAGATTGGACCGTTCGTTTAGAAGTTTAATTTTAATAGCCCTTTCTTGCTACTTTTTTAAATTTCCCAACTTTGAGGGCGGATATCTCGAGAACCGCTGGGGCTAGGAGGCTGAATGTGTGCTCATTGGAATCAGGAGGGTCTAATTAGTGTGGAAATGAGCTTCTAAGGTCATTAGGAGCAACTCGAAAAATCGCGATTTTTCGGAAATTTTTTTTAGTCGATTTGATCGGAAAATCATCGATATTACGTTTTGTCAACTGAGTGCTCTACCAAGCGGCACATTTTCAAATATTTTTATGGGGACTTAGCCCCATATGTGGCGCATATTTTGAGCACTCGTCCATTCTCGTACTCTTACAACTCCCCGAGTTATTTCGCTTTTCGTGAAAAAAGTACGTTTCTTTTTTAAATATTTCTCTCTTCTTAAGGCCACCCTGTACAAACGCGATCGCCTAAGGGGGCCCACTATGGCTCATTGTGCTTGTATTTGGGCCCTCTATGACCTCTCCAAATTTCGTCCAAATCAGTTGAGGCGTTCTCGAAATGGAATTTCATCGAGATGGCAAAAAACGCGACATTTTCGAAAATTTCGAAAATTAAAACGTCTTCCAAAGTATATCAAGTGTGGTCTGGTATGAACCGTATGACTGCCCTGAATCGAATGAGACTATCGGCATCGAGATTGGACCGTTGGTTTAGAAGTTTAATTTTAATAGCCCTATTTTGCTATTTTTTTAGATTTTCCAACTTTGGGGGCGGATATCTCGAGAACCTCTGGGGCTAGAAGGCTGAATGTGCGCTCATTGGAATCAGAAGGGTCCAATTAGTCTACGAATGTGCCTCTAAGGTCATTTAGAGCAACTCGAAAAATCGCGATTTTTCGGATTTTTTTTTTAGTCTATTTGATCGGAAAATCATCGATTTTACGTTTTGTCAACTGGGTGCTCTACCAAGCGGCACATTTTCAAATCTTTTTATGGGCACTTAGCCCCATATGTGGCTCATATTTTGAGCATTCGTCTATTCTCGTACTCCTACAACTCCCCGAGTTATTTCGCTTTTCGTGAAAAAAGTACGTTTCTTTTTTAAATATTTCTCTCTTCTTAAGGCCACCCTGTACAAACGCGATCGCCTAAGGGGGCCCACTATGGCTCATTGTGCTTGTATTTGGGCCCTCTATGACCTCTCCAAATTTCGTCCAAATCAGTTGAGGCGTTCTCGAAATGGAATTTCATCGAGATGGCAAAAAACGCGACATTTTCGAAAATTTCGAAAATTAAAACGTCTTCCAAAGTATATCAAGTGTGGTCTGGTATGAACCGTATGACGCCTCTGAATCGAATGAGACTATCGGCATCGAGATTGGACCGTTCGTTTAGAAGTTTAATTTTAATAGCCCTTTTTTGCTATTTTTTTAAATTTCCCAACTTTGAGGGCGGATATCTCGAGAACCGCTGGTGCTAGGAAGCTGAATGTGTGCTCATTGGAATCGGGAGGGTCCAATTAGTCTAGATATGAGCCTCTAAGGTCATTTGGAGCAACTCGAAAAATCGCGATTTTTCGGATTTTTTTTTTAGTCGATTTGATCGGAAAATCATCGATTTTACGTTTTGTCAACTGGGTGCTCTACAAAACGGCACATTTTCAATTCTTTTTATGGGGACTTAGCCCCATATGTGGCGCATATTTTGAGCACTCGACCATTCTCGTACTCCTACAACTCCCCGAGTTATTTCGCTTTTCGTGGAAAAAGTACGTTTTTTTTTAAAATATTTCTTTCTTCTTAAGGCCACCCTGTACAAACGCGATCGCCTAAGGGGGCCCACTATGGCTTATAGTGCTTGTATTTGGGCCCTCTATGACGTCTCCAAATTTCGTCCAAATCAGTTGAGGCGTTCTCGAAATGGAATTTCATCGAGATGGCAAAAAACGCGACATTTTCGAAAATTTCGAAAATTAAAACGTCTTCCAAAGTATATCAAGTGTGGTCTGGTATGAACCGTATGACTGCCCTGAATCGAATGAGACTATCGGCATCGAGATTGGACCGTTGGTTTAGAAGTTTAATTTTAATAGCCCTATTTTGCTATTTTTTTAGATTTTCCAACTTTGGGGGCGGATATCTCGAGAACCGCTGGGGCTAGAAGGCTGAATGTGCGCTCATTGGAATCAGAAGGGTCCAATTAGTCTACGAATGTGCCTCTAAGGTCATTTAGAGCAACTCGAAAAATCGCGATTTTTCGGATTTTTTTTTTAGTCTATTTGATCGGAAAATCATCGATTTTACGTTTTGTCAACTGGGTGCTCTACCAAGCGGCACATTTTCAAATCTTTTTATGGGCACTTAGCCCCATATGTGGCTCATATTTTGAGCATTCGTCTATTCTCGTACTCCTACAACTCCCCGAGTTATTTCGCTTTTCGTGAAAAAAGTACGTTTCTTTTTAAAATATTTCTCTCTTCTTAAGGCCACCCTGTACAAACGCGATCGCCTAAGGGGGCCCACTATGGCTCATAGTGCTTGTATTAGGGCCGTCTATGACCTCTCCAAATTTCGTCCAAATCAGTTGAGGCGTTCTCGAAATGGAATTTCATCGAGATGGCAAAAAACGCGACATTTTCGAAAATTTCGAAAATTAAAACGTGTTCTAAAGTATATCAAGTGTGGTCTGGTATGAACCGTATGACGCCTCTGAATCGAATGAGACTATCGGCATCGAGATTGGACCGTTCGTTTAGAAGTTTAATTTTAATAGCCCTTTCTTGCTACTTTTTTAAATTTCCCAACTTTGAGGGCGGATATCTCGAGAACCGTTGGGTCTAGGAGGCTGAATGTGTGCTCATAGGAATCAGGAGGGTCCAGTTAGTCTAGGCATGAGCCTCTAAGGTCATTTGGAGCAACTCGAAAAATCGCGATTTTTCGGATTTTTTTTTTAGTCGATTTGATCGGAAAATCATCGATATTAAGTTTTGTCAACTGGGTGCTCTACCAAGCGGCACATTTTCAAATCTTTTTATGAGGACTTAGCCCCATATGTGGCGCATATTTTGAGCACTCGTCCATTATCGTACTCCTACAACTCCCCGAGTTATTTCGCTTTTCGTGAAAAAAGTACGTTTCTTTTTAAAATATTTCTCTCTTCTTAAGGCCACCCTGTACAAACGCGATCGCCGAAGGGGGCCCACTATGGCCCATAGTGCTTGTATTTGGGCCCTCTATGACCTCTCCAAATTTCGTCCAAATCAGTTGAGGCGTTCTCGAAATGGAATTTCATCGAGATGGCAAAAAACGCGACATTTTCGAAAATTTCGAAAATTAAAACGTGTTCCAAAGTATATCAAGTGTGGTCTGGTATGAACCGTATGACGCCTCTGAATCGAATGAGACTATCGGCATCGAGATTGGACCGTTGGTTTAGAAGTTTAATTTTAATAGCCCTATTTTGCTATTTTTTTAGATTTCCCAACTTTGGGGGCGGATATCTCGAGAACCGCTGGGGCTAGAAGGCTGAATGTGCGCTCATTGGAATCAGAAGGGTCCAATTAGTCTAGGCATGTGCCTCTAAGGTCATTTAGAGCAACTCGAAAAATCGCGATTTTTCGGATTTTTTTTTTAGTCTATTTGATCGGAAAATCATCGATTTTACGTTTTGTCAACTGGGTGATCTACCAAGCGGCACATTTTCAAATCTTTTTATGGGGACTAAGCCCCATATGTGGCTCATATTTTGAGCATTCGTCTATTCTCGTACTCCTACAACTCCCCGAGTTATTTCGCTTTTCGTGAAAAAAGTACGTTTCTTTTTAAAATATTTCTCTCTTCTTAAGGCCACCCTGTACAAACGCGATCGCCTAAGGGGGCCCACTATGGCTCATAGTGCTTGTATTAGGGCCGTCTATGACCTCTCCAAATTTCGTCCAAATCAGTTGAGGCGTTCTCGAAATGGAATTTCATCGAGATGGCAAAAAACGCGACATTTTCGAAAATTTCGAAAATTAAAACGTGTTCCAAAGTATATCAAGTGTGGTCTGGTATGAACCGTATGACGCCTCTGAATCGAATGAGACTATCGGCATCGAGATTGGTCCGTTCGTTTAGAAGTTTAATTTTAATAGCCCTTTCTTGCTACTTTTTTAAATTTCCCAACTTTGAGGGCGGATATCTCGAGAACCGCTGGGGCTAGGAGGCTGAATGTGTGCTCATTGGAATCAGGAGGGTCTAATTAGTGTGGAAATGAGCTTCTAAGGTCATTAGGAGCAACTCGAAAAATCGCGATTTTTCGGAATTTTTTTTTAGTCGATTTGATCGGAAAATCATCGATATTACGTTTTGTCAACTGAGTGCTCTACCAAGCGGCACATTTTCAAATATTTTTATGGGGACTTAGCCCCATATGTGGCGCATATTTTGAGCACTCGTCCATTCTCGTACTCCTACAACTCCCAGAGTTATTTCGCTTTTCGTGAAAAAAGTACGTTTCTTTTTAAAATAGTTCTCTCTTCTTAAGGCCACCCTGTACAAACGCGATCGCCTAAGGGGGTCCACTATGGCTCATAGTGCTTGTATTTGGGCCCTCTATGACGTCTCCAAATTTCGTCCAAATCAGTTGAGGCGTTCTCGAAATGGAATTTCATCGAGAAGGCAAAAAACGCGACATTTTCGAAAATTTCGAAAATTAAAACGTCTTCCAAAGTATATCAAGTGTGGTCTGGTATGAACCGTATGACTGCCCTGAATCGAATGAGACTATCGGCATCGAGATTGGACCGTTGGTTTAGAAGTTTAATTTTAATAGCCCTTTATTGCTATTTTTTTAAATTTCCCAACTTTGAGGGCAGTTATCTCGAGAACCGATGGGGCTAGGAGGCTGAATGTGTGCTTATTGGAATCGGGAGGGTCCAATTAGTCTGGGCATGTGCCTCTAAGGTTATTTGGAGCAACTCGAAAAATCGTGATTTTTCGCATTTTTTTTTTAGTCAATTTGATCGGAAAATCATCGATTTTACGTTTTGTCAACTGGGTGCTCTACCAAGCGGCACATTTTCAAATATTTTTATGGGGACTTAGCCCCATATGTGGGGCATATTTTGAGCGCTCGTCCATTCTCGTACTCCCACAACTCCCCGAGTTATCTCGCTTTTCGTGAAAAAAGTACGTTTTTTTAAAGAATATTTCTCTGTTCTGAAGGCCACCCTGTACAAACGCGATCGCCTAAGGGGGCCCACCATGGCTCATAGTACTTGTATTTGGGCCCTCTATGACCTCTCCAAATTTCGTCCAAATCAGTTGAGGCGTTCTCAAAATGGAATTTCATCGAGATGGCAAAAAACGCGACATTTTCGAAAATTTCGAAAATTAAAACGTCTTCCAAAGTATATCAAGTGTGGTCTGGTATGAACCGTATGACGCCTCTGAATCGAATGAGACTATCGGCATCGAGATTGGACCGTTCGTTTAGAAGTTTAATTTTTATAGCCTTTTATTGCAATTTTTTTAAATTTCCCAACTTTGAGGGCGGATATCTCGAGAACCGATGGGGCTAGGAGGCTGAATGTGTGCTTATTGGAATCAGGAGGGTCCAATTAGTCTAGGCATGTGCCTCTAAGGTCATTTGGAGCAACTCGAAAAATCGTGATTTTTCGGATTTTTTTTTTAGTCAATTTGATCGGAAAATCATCGATTTTACGTTTTGTCAACTGGGTGCTCTACCAAGCGGCACATTTTCAAATATTTTTATGGGGACTTAGCCCCATATGTGGCGCATATTTTGAGCACTTGTCCATTCTCGTACTCCTACAACTTTTCGAGTTATTTCGCTTTTCGTGAAAAAAGTACGTTTTTTTTAAAAATATTTCTCTCTTCTTAAGGCCACCCTGTACAAACGCGATCGCCTAAGGGGGCCCACTATGGCTCATAGTGCTTGTATTTGGGCCCTCTATGACCTCTCCAAATTTCGTCCAAATCAGTTGAGGCGTTCTCGAAATGGAATTTCATCGAGATGGCAAAAAACGCGACATTTTCGAAAATTTCGAAAATTGAAACGTCTTCTAAAGTATATCAAGTGTGGTCTGGTATGAACCGTACGACGCCTCTGAATTGAATGAGACTATCGACATCGAGATTGGACCGTTCGTTTAGAAGTTTAATTTTAATAGCCCTTTCTTGCTATTTTTTTAAATTTCCCAACTTTGAGGGCGGATATCTCGAGAACCGCTGGGGCTAGGAGGCTGAATGTGTGCTCATTGGAATCAGGAGGGTCCAGTTAGTCTAGGCAAGAGCTTGTAAGGTCATTTGGAGCAACTCGAAAAATCGCGATTTTTCGGATTTTTTTTTTAGCCGATTTGATCGGATAATCATCGATTTTACGTTTTGTCAACTGGGTGCTCTACCAAGCGGCACATTTTCAAATCTTTTTATGGGGACTTAGCCCCATATGTGGCGCATATTTTGAGCGCTCGTCCATTCTCGTACTCCCACAACTCCCCGAGTTATCTCGCTTTTCGTGAAAAAAGTACGGTTTTTTGAAAAATATTTCCTATGAATTATAGACTAATTTCATAATATACTATTATAGGTAGCAGGGTTTATTAAAAATCATAAATCGATGGCACACTGCACTCTTCATCAAAGTTATTACTCTCTGGGATTTCTTTGTGTGACGAGAATTAATATGCGACGCTCTTATCCGACTGCAGGGGAGTACGTAGGCGGATTGGAGCGATATTTTTCTTTCTTCGAAGAGGAGAGATGAAGTTTCACGATGCGAAGCGTCGCGGTCCACATTTAAATTTAACCCCCTAATCTGCTCTATGCATCTATATGGCACGGACCGTTTGTATAAATAAGAGAGGTTCCCTATCTGCCCCTCTATCTCCTAACCTCATCGCATCTTGGCGCCGTTTTGGACCACACAACGCATAAGAGGCTCTATTATACGCGCCGAAATACACCCCACGGGAATCTGGATTCTGGAATCTAAGTTCGCATGAGTGGACATTTTAAATATTGCCCGATGCAAATCGTATCGCATCGCATTTTAGTTAACATATATCTGTCATTTTTTTCGTTGCGGTATATTAATAACAATATTATAATAATCATAGTTGTATCACCAATAAATAATATATATTGTAATGTTATTTGTTAGCTTGTTAGCGTAGATTTTATAATTTATATAGGAATTAATGAGGAATTTATGAATCGTTAAATATTATTATTAGAATAGGATTAGATATAATTAGGCAGTCACATAGTTTAATAATCAATTAGATAGCGTTTTTAGCTAATATTATAAATTAAGTAGGGCACAGTTAATAATAATAAATGGAAATGTAATGAAGTGTGCAAATTTAATTCAAAATTCAAACTCAACGGAGAAGGACGTTCGACATTTCCACAGAAGCGGAAAATTACGAGGATGGCGAATCTCGAATGTGATTGGATATTCAGTTTCACCGGAAAATGGGAAAATAGATTACAATAATAAAGTGTTGTTTCGTAGCCATAGTAACAGTGCGAAATCCGGGGGTAGTAACAGGTGCATTTCAAGTTTTGACGAACGATGCCTGCATAAATCAACAACAATAAGTGCCAATCAGGTGTGAAGTTATAAAAACGCAGAACTCCTGGCGCCAGATTTCGATTTGATCCCGTCGAATTTGCGTCGATCGCAAGACAAAAGAAGACAGTATTGTTGTCAAGCCGATATTTATTTACGAAGTCATAAATACATAAATAAGTCACGAACTCGTAAACTTACGCGACTGTAAAAAGTTTTGATAATGAATGCCCTCTTGTAAACTCAATCCGGGGATTTACTAGTAGTACATTATTAGTATTTTGAAAATATATTACGTACTAAGAAAGTGCCATCTCGTTTGATATTCGCTATAAAAGGTCGTTTCAGTTTCACACGATTTCGATTCGGATCGTTGAAGCGTTGCGCTGTGAACGGCATGAGATCTCTCGGTGTGATAGTCTCACGTTATCTGGCACTTCCAATTCGCGCATGGAATCTGCACGAGGACATAAAATTTGCATAAACAAGTGGGATGACAAATGTTATTATGTTATATGAGATTGCAGAGGTGCGCACACGTGGGAGGAGCCGCGGTGGAAACCAGTTCCACGTGTCACGATGCTTAATAATTGTCGACTGCAATTAATTTAATGCGTCGCGCGCGGCCCTAATTAATGACCATAATGTGTCTCCTCACATCAGCGCTCACTTCCACGGTGCAATTATGAAACTGACTCACGCCATTCTGTATAAAAATTAACAACCAATATAACGTTTCGATAAATCACTATGAGGGCCATCAAAATTTAATAATACAAATAATATTTACATATGTTCATTTGTTTACATATGCAACCAATTATACCATACCTGTCAAAACATCAACATAACCTCTGTTGGCAGTTTGAGTGACAGTACTCTAAAACTACCAATAACAATCAAGTGGCACATACAAATTTACATACAACCAAATTTCACAGGTGCCTTGATGTAACTCTTTTTCAGTCATCTCAAGTCACTGATTATCAGTTTCGCGATCTTGGCAATTAACAAAAGAGCGCGGTCAAAAATATTACATTAATAATTCATCTCGTGATCGGATATGACTCCGGCACATTAATATTTCATGCGATTTAACGTGCGTATGTCGGCTTGGATGGCACCTGGTTTTTGTGTGAATATTTAGCCACCTTCGGGAGTGTTTGATGTCGGGACGTGCCCATGGAATGCGCATAAATTCCCATAAACATGAATTGAAATTATGATCGTGTGTGCTATATTAAATGTGTTTACTGCCGGCTCTACCAGCGGTGACTACCGATTAATATGACCAGGGTCATTTACATCACGTAGAAGCCAAATTGCCCAAAATAAATGTCACTTTAAAAGAAGATATGTAATACATGATGTGTAATTATCATTAATGGTTTATACAAATGCTGGTGCAATAATTTTACATGAGTATGATTATTATTATTATGTCATTAAATCTATATATTTGTCGTTTTTATTGCATCTTATAAATATATGATATATGAAATATATTGAAGATTCATATATTGATGATTATATATATATATATATATATATATATATATATATATATATATATATATATATATATATATATTAACAGTGAAACTTTGTCAAATTTTCAGGAAAATTAGTTCAGGTGTACTGTACACAAGTGTAATACCAAATTTGCAAATAATAAGTTTTCAGAAAATTCAGTAATAGCTAACTTATCAATGCAGAACGTTTTTTGTTTCATTTTCTCCCTTATTTAATATTGAAACTTTGTCAAATTTTCAGAAAAATTACTTGCAGGTGTACTGTACACGAATCTAATATCAAATTTGCAAATAATAAATTTTCAGAAATTTCAGTAGTAGGTAACCCATACTTGTCAATGCAGAAACTTATGTGTTTTATTGTCGCACTTATTTAATACTGAAACTTTGTCAAACTTTCAGGAGTATTAGTTTCAAGTGTACTGTACACGAACCTAATATCAAATTTGCAAATAATAAATATTCAGAAATTTCAGTAACAGCTAACTCATACTTCTCAATGCAGAAAGTTATATGTTTGTTTTTCTCCCTTATTTAATGCTGAAACTTTGTCAAATTTTCAGGAGAATTAATTTTAGGTGTACTGTACACGAATCTATTATAAAATTTGCAAATAATAAACTTTCAGAAATTTCAGTAATAGGTAACCCATAGTTATCAATGCAAACAATTATAAGTTTGATTTTCTCTCTTATTTAATACTGAAACTTCGTAAAATTTTCAGGAGTATTAGTTTCAAGTGTACTGTACACGAATCTAATATCAAATTTGCAAATTATAAATTTTCAGAAATTTCAGTGCTAGCTTAACCCATACGTGTCAATGCAGACAGTTAAACGTTTGATTTTCTCCTTTATTTACTACTGAAACTTATTTAAACTTTCAGGAAAATTAGTTTTAGGTGTACTGTACACAAATCTAATATCAAATTTGCAAATAATTTTATTTCAGAAATTTCAGCAATAGCTAACCCATACTTGTCAATACATAAAATTATATGTTTGATTTTCTCCCTTACCTAACACTGAAACTTTGTCAAATTTTCAGGAGAATTACTTTTAGGTGCATTGTATACGAATCTTGTATCAAATTTGCAAATCATAAATTTTCAGAAATTTCAGTACTAGCTAACCCATACGTGTCAATGCAGACAGATAAACGTTTGATTTTCTCCCTTATTTACTACTGAAACTTTGTCAAATTTTCAGGAGAATTAGTTTCAGATGCATTGTACACAAATGTAGTATCATATTTGCAAATAATAATTTTTCAGATAATTCAGTAATAGCTAACCCATAGTTATCAATGCAACCACTTGTATGTTTGATTTTATTTCTTATTTAATGCTGAAACTTTGTCAAATTTTCAGGAAATTTACTTTCAAGTGTGCTGTACATGAAGCTAATATCAAATTTGCAAATAATTAATTTTCAGAAATTTCAGTACTAGCTGACACATACCTGTCAATGCAGAAAGTTATGTGTTTGATTGTCTCCTTTATTTAATACTGAAACTTTGTCAAATTTTTAGGAGAATTAGTTTAAGGTGTACTACACACGAATCTGATTACAAACTTGCAAATAATAAATTTTCAGAAATTTCAGTAATAGCTAACCCATACTTGTCAATGCAGAAAGTTATGTGTTTCATTTTCTCCCTTATTTAGTACTGAAACTTTGTAAAATTTTCAGGAGAATTAGTTTTAGGTGTGCTGTATACGAATCTAATATCAAATTTGCAAATAATATTTTTCAGAAATTTCAGTAATAGCAAACCCATACGTGTCAATGCAGACAGTTAAACGTTTGATTATCTCCCTTATTTACTACTGAAACTTTGTGAAATTTTCAGGAGAATTAGTTTTAGGTGTACTGTATACGAATCTAATAGCAAATTTGCAAATAATAAATTTTCAGAAATTTCAGTAATAGCTAACCCGTACTTGGCAATTCAGAAAGTTAAGTGTTTGATTTGATCTATTATTTAATACTGAAACTTTGTCAAATTTTCAGGAGAATTAGTTTCAGGTGTACTGTATATGAATCTAATATCAAATTTGCAAATAATAAATTTTCAAAAATTTCAGCTATAGCTAACCCATACGTGTCAATGCAGAAAGTTAAGTGTTTGATTTTTTCCCTTATTTAATACTGAAACTTTGTTAAATTTTCAGGAGAATTAGTTTTAGGGGTACTGTACACGAATCTAGTATCAAATATGCAAATAATAAATTTTCAGAAATTTCAGTAATAGCTAACCCATATGTGTCAATGCAGATAGTTAAACGTTTGATTTTCTTCCTTATTTACTACTGAAACTTTGTCAAATTTTCAGGAAAATTAGTTTCAGGTGCACTGTACACAAATCTAATATCAAATTTGCAAATAATAAATTTTCCGAAATTTCAGTAATAGCTAAGCCACACGTGTCAATGCAGATAAATAAACCTTTGATTTTCTCCCTTATTTAATACTGAAACTTTGTCAAATTTTCAGGAGAATTAGTTTCAGGTGTACTGTACACGAATCTAACATCATATTTGCAAATCATAAATTTTCAGAAATTTTAGTACTAGCTAACCCATACTTATGAAGGCAGAAAGTTATGTGTTTGATTGTCTCCCTAATTTAGAACTGAAACTTTGTCAGTGTTTCAGGAGAATTAGTTTCAGGTGTACTGTACACGAATTTGATATAAAATTTGTAACTAATAAATTTTCAGAAATTTCAGTAATAGCTAACCCATACTTGTCAATGCAGAAAGATATGTGTTTGATTGTCTCTCTTATGTACCACTGAAACGTTGTCAAATTTACAGGAGAATTAGCTTTAGGTGTACTGTATACAAATTTAATATCAAAATTGCAAAGAATAAAGTTTCAGAAATTTCAGCAATAGCTAACCCATACTTGTCAATGCAGATAAATAAACGTTTGATTTTCTACTTTATTTAATACTGAAACTTTGTCAAATTTTTAGGAGTATTAATTTCAGGGGTATTGTACACGAATTTAATATCAAATTTGCAAATATTAAATTTTCAGAAATTTCAGTAATAGCTAACCCATACGTGTCAATGCAGACAGTTAAACATTTTATTTTCTCCCTTATTTACTACTGAAACTTTGTCAAATTTTCAGAAAAATTAGTTTCAGGTATATTGTACACGAATATAATATCAAATTTGCAAATAATAAATTTTCAGAAATTTCAGTACTGGCTAACACATACTTATCAATGCAGAACGTTATGTGTTTGATTTTCTCGCTTATTTAATACTGAAACTTTGTCAAATTTTCAGGAAAATTATTTTCAGAGGTACTGTACATGAAACTAATATCAAATTTGCAAATACTAAATTTTTCAGAAATTTCAGTAAAAGCTAACCCATACTTGTCAATGCAGAACGGTATGTGTTTAAATTTCTCCCTTATTTAATACTGAAACTTTGTCAAAATTTCAGGAAAGTTACTCTCAGGTGTGCCGTATATGAAACTTATATCAAATTTGCAAATAATAAATTTTCAGAAATTTCAGTAAAAGCTAATCCATACTTATCAATGCAGAACGTTATGTGTTTGATTTTCTCCTTTATCTAATACTGAAACTTTGTCAAATTTTCAGGAGAATTAGTTTTAGGTGTACTGTACACGAACCTGATATCAAATTTGCAAATAATAAATTTTCAGAAATTTCAGTACTGGCTAACACATACTTATCAATGCAGAACGTTATGTGTTTGATTTTCTCGCTTATTTAATACTGAAACTTTGTCAAATTTTCAGGAAAATTATTTTCAGAGGTACTGTACATGAAACAAATATCAAATTTGCAAATACTAAATTTTTCAGAAATTTCAGTAAAAGCTAACCCATACTTGTCAATGCAGAACGGTATGTGTTTAAATTTCTCCCTTATTTAATACTGAAACTTTGTCAAAATTTCAGGAAAATTACTCTCAGGTGTGCCGTATATGAAACTTATATCAAATTTGCAAATAATAAATTTTCAGAAATTTCAGTAAAAGCTAATCCATACTTATCAATGCAGAATGTTATGTGTTTGATTTTCTCCTTTATCTAATACTGAAACTTTGTCAAATTTTCAGGAGAATTAGTTTTAGGTGTACTGTACACGAACCTGATATCAAATTTGCAAATAATAAATTTTCAGAAATTTCAGTAAAAGCTAATCCATACTTATCAATGCAGAACGTTATGTGTTTGATTTTCTCGCTTCTTTAATACTGAAACTTTATCAAATTTTCAGGAAAATTACATTCAGGTGTACTGTACACGAATCTAATATCAAATTTGCAAATAATGAATTTGCAGAAATTTCAGTAATAGCTAACCCATACGTGTCAATGCAGAAAGTTATGTGTTTGATTGTCTCCCTTATTCAATACTGAAACTTTGTCAAATTTTCAGGAAAATTAGTTTCAGGTGTATTGTACACGAATCTAATATCACATTTGCAAATTAAAAAAAACAGAAATTTCAGTAATGGCTAACACATACGTGTCAATGCAGAAAGTTATGTGTTTGATTGTCTGTCTTATTTAATACTGAAACTTGGTCAAATTTTCAGGAGAATTACTTTCAGGTGTACTGTACACGAATATAATATCAAATTTCCAACTAATAAATTTTCAGAAATTTCAGTAATAGCTAACCCGTACTTGCCAATGCAAAAAGTTATGTGTTTGATTGTCTCCCTTATGTACTACTGAAACTTTGTAAAATTTTCAGGAGTATTAGTTTCAAGTGTACTGTACACGAATCTAATATGAAATTTGCAAATAATAAATATTCAGAAATTTCAGTAATAGCTAAGCCATACGTGTCAATGCAGAAAGTTATGTGTTTGATTATCTCCCTTATTTAATACTGAAACTTTGTCAAATTTTCAGGAAAATTACTTTCAGGTGTGCGTACACGAATGTAATGTGAAATTTGCAAATAATATATTTTCAGAAATTTCAGTAATAGCTAACACATACGTGTCAATGCAAAGAGTTAAACGTTTGATTTTCTCCCCTATTTACTACTGAAACTTTGTCAAATTTTCAGGAGAATTAGTTTCAGGTGTGCTATACACAAATGTAATATCAAATTTGAAAATAATAAATATTCAGAAATTTCAGTAATAGCTAACCCATACGTATCAATGCAGACAGTTAAACGTTTGATTTTCTCCCTTATTTACCACTGAAACTTTGACAAATTTTCAGGAAAATGAGTTTCATGTGTACTGAACATAAATGTAATATCAAATTTGCAAATAATAAATTTTCAGAAATTTCAGTAATAGCTAACCCATACTTATCAATGCAGAACGTTATGTGTTTAATTTTCTCCCTTATTTAATACTGAAACTTTATTAAATTTTCAGGAGAATTAGTTTTAGGTATACTATACACGAATCTAATATCAAATTTGCCAATCATAAATTTTCAGAAATTTCAGTAATAGCTAACCAATACTTGTCAATGCAGAAAGTTATGTGTTTGATTGTCTCCCTTATTTAGTACTGAAACAATGTCAAATTTTCAGGAATATTTCTTTCAGGTGTACTGTGCACGAATCTGATATCAAATTTGCAAATAATAAATTTTCAGAAATTTCAGTAATAGCTAACCCATACTAGTCAATGCAGAAAGTTATGTGTTTTGTTGTCGCCCTTATTTAATACTAAAACTTTGTCAAATTTTCAGGAGTATTATTTTCAGGTGTACTGTGTACGAATCTGATATCAAATATGCAAATTATATTTTTTACGAAATATCAGTACTAGCTAACCCATACTTATCAATGCAGAAAGTTATATGTTTGGTTGTCTCCCTTATTTACTACTGAAACTTTGTAAAATTTTCAGGAGTATTAGTACCAGGTGTACTGTACACGAATCTAATATCAAATTTGCAAATAACAAATTTTCAGAAATTTTGTGTTGACCAGTGTAATTAATTAGTATGAAGTGCTGAATAATTGAGTCCTTAAACAACTTTCCTTTTTTTGAACCGGCGGTTCTCATGGTTATAAAAGTTATGATGGTAAAAGTACCGCGAGCCGCTTCATTCACTCGACGGCCATTCATGTCTCGTACCATAAACAAAAAAAAAGAATGTGAGCGCACATTACGAAACGGCACACCGTACATTTCTCGTCATTACCCGTAGGACAGATGGGGAGATAGGGAAACCCAATACCCCACACGGTGCCCCCCTCGCCTTAACTGTACAGTGACACCTATGGGCCCCATGGGCCCCGCAGGAGACGAATCCTGCGCGGCTAATTCGGACGTTCCGTATGCGCTCGTACCGACCATGAATAGTAACGAGGCGAGCGCATAAAACATAACGAGCACTGATATACATATAAAGTGCGCCTCTCCCACGAATATTATTTTTTATTCCTGGTGCCCCCGCGCTCGAAGACTCGCTTCGCTCGCTTCGGGCGTAGCGAGAGATGCGCATCTAGTCGCCCGCGCGACACCGCGGAAACGTGGAGATCACCTATCTTCAGCTGGACAGACGAAGATGGACCTTATGGACGGCTGACGTAAGCCTAGCTTCAGAGCGCGAAAGTGTCCCATTCATAAAAATAATTTGATACGTGCCGTGGCATGCCGTAAATAAGCCTGACTTTAATATGAGAACAAAACGAAGATCTCGCAATGAAGAGTGAAGATTTTCCATCCTTAAAATGTGAAGAAATTGGTACTTTTTTGTCTATCAATTTTATGCTAAGATATGTTATCTAGATTTAACGTATAAAGTAATAAGCTACAATACTCTGAGATCGATCCATCAACCGTATCAGTATACAATGCATAAGAATAAAATTTCAAAATTATGAATATTGAGCACTAATGAAAGCGAAAGCAACTAAGTATGATGAAACGAACAGAAAAAAAAACAAAAAAAAAATAAAATGAAAAAAAAAGATGCATACTTTAATGAGTAACTGATTAGCATTAGCAACAAAATAAAGCGCACATAAAATTTTCCTCAGTAAAATATGCATTAGACAGATTTTCCTGCACCACCCCAAATTGCAGCACGTCCAGAATATTCCGAAAAGTGCTGCACCTTTGAGGTACTGTCTGTGAACGGAAAGCCTGATTTACAATACAACTGAATTGATGAACATTAAAATACCTCTTGGTATTCGTCTAAAGTTGGACTGTTGGTGTAAATAAAGCTGCCCAATTCACTGGTGCCGTTATCTTTTTATTTTATACATGAGAGATCTCGCTTTCAGCCCTATTTTACTCATGCAACCTGAAAGAAAACATTCTTTTGTTTAAATTAAAAGTTGTGCCAAACATATTAAATTAAGCAACATAAGACTCTTCGTGTAAGTGTCATAGATTTTTCTTTTAGTTTGATACATAACAATTGTTTTAGTCGTTACAACATTTTCAAGAGTTAAAAGAATACTCAGAGTATTCTTTTAACTCTTGACAATGGTGTAACAACCGAAACAATTGTGGAGTATCAATAATTAAAAAACTGTGAAACTTATACCAAGTGTCTTATTTTCCTTTATTTAATATTATTGTTGTTATTATTGTTGTATGCTATTGTTGTATTATAATTTAAGAGAACCTGTTTACAGGAACCCAATATAGGCGCAGTTTATATTGTATCTGAAAGAGAAAATGCTATTCTCGTACTTGAAACTAACAAGTACCATGTACATAGTACCCAAGTACTTGCAACAAGCAAGTACTGGGTACCTAATAATTTAAGAGAACCTGCTTAGAGGAACCCTAGTAAGGCGCAGTTTTACATGCATATACTTCAAATATAGCTAATAGATTGTACCTGAAAAGGAAAACCCTGTTCAATGCATGGGCGCAACATCGCGGTACTAATTATATGCACATCGAATAAGTACGTCTTACAGAACGAGATGCGCCGACAACAAGGAAATACAAGTAGCTAAGATAAAATGCGATAGTTGGTACTTGGAATAAACAAGTACTGTATACATGCACTTGCAACACACAAGCACTGTATACAAAGTACTTGCAACAAACATGTAATGTATACATATGTACTTGAACCACACAAATACTGTATACGTATGTACTTGCAACAAGCAAGTACTGTATACGTAATACTTGCAACAAACAAGCACTGTATACATACAACAAGTACAAAAGTGGGCGGAAATATGAGTGGCGCAGCGCTAAAATAAAATGCGATTGTTGGTACTTGATATAAACAAATACTGTATACATGCACTTGCAACACACAAGCACTGTATACAAAGTACTTGCAACAAACATGTAATGTATACATATGTACTTGAACCACACAAGGACTGTATACGTATGTACTTGCAACAAACAAGTACTGTATACCTAATACTTGCAACAAACAAGCACTGTACACATACAACAAGTACAAAAGTGGGCGGAAATATGAGTGGCGCAGCGCTAAAATAAAATGCGATTGTTGGTACTTTCTAAGCAAGTACTGTATACATGCACTTGCAACACACAAGCACTGTATACAAAGTACTTGCAATAAACATGTAATGTATACATATGTACTTGAACCACACAAGGACTGTATACGTATGTACTTGCAACAAACAAGTACTGTATACGTAATACTTGCAACAAACAAGCACTGTATACATACAACAAGTACAAGAGTGGGCGGAAATATGAGTGGCGCAGCGCTAAGATAAAATGCGATTGCGTGTACTTGCAAAATACAAGCACTGCATACATAGTACTTGCAACAAGCAAGCACTGCATATATAGTACTTGCAACAAACAAGTATTGTATACAGATACTTGAAACAAACGAGTACTGTATACAAAGCCCTACTCGTTACTGTCTCGACGTACGGGCGCAAAGATGTGGGCGCACCTGTAAGGAGAAAAACCCTAAACGTACATATGCGCAGCGCAAGAAATATAAGTACGTCGCCCAGAGCGAGAATATACGCCGACAATACACAAATACAAATGTCGCACCTGTAAGAAAAACCCTGCTCACTCAGGCGGCGTACTGTGTGACGCAATAATGCAGTTATTCTTAACCCTTTTTAACCTACGGAATCCACAGATTTGAAGGGAACAACTTGATTGAGGTCAACAGTGTAGCAAGGAACCTACCATCACGATTTACAATGCCGCACCAGAACAACAAGGGTTATTACAGTGTTACAGATAAATCTCAATGTGGCTTAACTTACTTCACGAGAACTCAATCCGGACACCAGGTTAAGAACTTCCTGCTTAAAACTAATACGCATTATCGGTAGCAAAGCAAGAAAATAAAAGCTGGGGCGCATCTGTGAACAAAAACCTGAATCGAGACTCTACTTGATGAAATGTAAGAAAAACTGTACTCACTTTGATACGTCTTGGAGCTCATCTCAAAAAAAGACCTACCTTGAAATTGACTTTTAAAGTTGTTTGGCGAAGATCCAGTACCCTGCAACTCCGAACTCCGAAAACAAATCGGAGTTCGAAATTTGACGGTGTGGCGCGGGCGAGGAAAGCACGAAACAAACGCAACATTCCTCAGGCTCAACCATACCCGAACTTTCGACACTACTACGCACTGGCTCTAAACGGGCAAACTTTTAACGTCAGAAGGTAATCTGAACTGCTCAAAATACTTTCACTAATTTTTTTGTTAAAGACATGAACACGGACAAACACTAAAAAGTATACGTTTGACTTGGGAAGGTAATCCCATAATGTTAATCGCGAATTTAACACTTGCTGGAAGAAATTGCACGTTAGTAAATACAATGCACGCACGCATATTTATGTATACAGAGTATACATAGTAGTATACAGAGTATACATAGTTACATACAGAGTGGGCAAAATAATTGTACAAGCTCTGTTGCAGAGCCTTTATTAATGTCAATAATTAATGTTGATGATAAAAAACAAATTTCAAAAATGCAATATCATTTTTACAATCTACAAAGTGTAAATATGAAAAACAAAATTAAATGATTGATTTAATGCGTTAATTAAAAATATGAATATTTCCAATTTGTACGGTTTTTATGGCCCACTCTGTATATTCAATAACTTTGGGTGCAACACAGATCTATGAATTGAGCTGAACATGGAACTACTAATTAGACTCATCAAGAAACTCTCAATGACGATGTAAAATGTTGCACCAGAAGTTAATATACCTACACAATAACCTTAGGTGCAACAGTGGACTATGATTTAGGGGCTCAACAATGAACTCCTAATCACAATCTACAGCATTGCACCAAAGGCCAATGTGTTATCATACACATTCATACACACCACACTTCAACCAAACCCAGGTTGGCCCAGAAGTGATCGAAACACAGATATAAGATCATCTCACATGATTCACCTTGGGGAGTTCTAGGTGCCCTGAAATGTTGAGGAGAAAATTTAAATCCGCTGCACGTAAAATTGTCCCCAAAAAGTGGACTTAATAAAGTCAGTAATTGCACAATCATTGCGCAAATGTATACCCATTTGATCACATTGATAAGGTACTGTTAATTAATGAGATAATTAATAAGATTAGGGGTGGTATGTAGTACGCAAATCTGTGCAATAATTTGATTTATTTTGAAAAATCATCCCCATGTCTTATTCAACTTGAAGCAATTTCAACAGTAAATGCAAATTTCCGGTGTTTCAAAATATGTAGCCATTTATTCCGTATTGATACGATTTAAAAATCATAAATCAAAGAATTTAAAAAAAAAAACAATTGATATAAATCATGATTGAACTGTTTTTTTTAATTATTCGTTCATTTAAATCAACGTTTTTTTTTTATAAATCATTGATTTAAATAAAAATAGATTTTTTTTAAATTAATGATTATTTTTGCACTGTTTGTGCATTCCAATAAGTGAACAATTAAAATTATAGTGTAACTACAGAGTTAGCATGCTTTAAAATAGATAATTGTTAAAGTAGATACATTGTATATATTTATGTAGAAATATGTACTTATGTTAATAAACACTTCCGAAAATTAAAAAAATAATTGTAAGCAAAATATTTTTTTAAATTATTATTATTGGGTACTTACTGGTCGAGATATTTTTATTTTATTTTATTATTTATTTATTTTATTTTGCTTGACTTGTTGCTTGACTAGTTTAATCTTTTCAAAATTCAAATTAATTACAAGCATTTATGGTAAAAATAAGATTCAGACACATGCATAGCAAAATACACATATCATGCCTCTGATGATGGTTTGTTAGAAACTGAAACTAGTCAGGCAAAATAAAACAAATAAACAATAAAATAAAACAAAAATAACTCTGCCAGTAAATACGCAATAATAATACCTTAAATAAATAACTGGTAACTTATGGATAATACTTTAAACTTGATTAAAAAAAAAACTTACATTTTTTTCACATGATATAGATACACAAAAAAATATTTGATTTATAATTTCTTGTTCAAAATCAAAATTTATTAAAAAAATTCATATGTTTAAGTCATGATGTAAATCAATTGATAGAAATTTGTTTTAATTATCATTTCTTGCTCAAAATCAAAATTTATAAAAAAAACATCATATGATTAAGTCGTGATGTAAATCAATTGATATAAATCACATCTGTCCTGGCAAAAACTGATCAGAAACATTAAAAAAATGAAATAAACCAAGATTTTTATGATTTAAAAAAAACATTGATTTATGATTTTGTTTTAAAAACCATGTTTTTTTCTAAGCCTGCTGTTATGTAATGAGGGCATCAATACGATTGGGGTGAGATATAGTACGTTGATTTGTGCAATGATGTGATTTGTTTCGAAAAATCATGACTTATTCAACTTTTATATTTGGTCGCACCAAATGAACCGGTTTTAACAGTAATCGGAAATTTGCAGTACTTCAAAATTGGTAGTCAATTATTTAATATATTATTGAAATTACACTTACCTTATGTTTATGTGCAATCCAGCCAATGAAGTCGTCTCAGATTCGCATCAAACTTGATTTTGATAATGAATCCATTAATGGCTCGAAGAGAATGTTTTTAGACTCCAGGAGTGAAGGTCTGCAAACATAACAGGTACCTCCATTCCTAAAACCACATGAAATCATTAAATGTTTGCCTATGGCTAGTAAAATTCTAAATAATTTTGAAAATTTGGTTTATTAGTGATATTTTTTAACTCTTTTGTTATGTAGTGATGTTTAGTTATAGATGATGCAAGTTTCATTAGATGTATGTAATATTGCAGATATTTTTGTATATAGTCCATATTTAATACAACTTTTTTTTAAAATTTGTAATATAAAAATATGCAGCGTGTCTGTTAATATTCAAATAATTCATAAACCTTTAAGAACTAATATAACAAACAATAATAGAAACTGCAATAACAAAAAAAAAGAGTACAAAAATTTTACAAATTCAATAAAAAAAAAAACGAAAAAGCTTCTGTCAAGAATTAAAATATTTGGTATAAATTATGCACAGATCAGAATTATGCATCAAGAATAGTAGTTTAATGAACTAGTTTATTAATAAGGCGATTAATAATTGAGATATGGTTGATAAACAAAGTAATACACAAACATATAAATACACGAATATACAATCATGCATACGTAGCACAAACGTGCTACCGTATATACAAATATACAAACATACAAACACGTATACAAACACACAATCAAATATATAACCATACAAATATGCATACATACATACACACATGCAAATATAGAATCATACAAACATGTATACAAACACACAATCAAATATATAAACATACAAATATGCATACATATATACACACATACAAATATACACACATGCAAATACAGAAACATACAAACATGCATACAAACATACACACATGCAAATATACACACATGCAAATATAGAAACATACAATCGGTGCATCAGTCGTTCATTAACAAGTCCATAAGGTTTACATTAATGAACGATTTTGTGCGGCAAGTCAACGGAAAAGTATTTTATTTCTTACAACATAATGATCGTGCATACGCACATACATACAAACACACAATCAAATGTATAAACATACAAATATGCATACAGACATACACACATACAAATATACACACGCAAACATAGAAACATACAAACATGCATACACACATACAAACGTACAAACATACAAACAATCATACAAACAAATATAAAAACATACAAAAATGCATACAAATATACAAATATACAAACATACAAAAATGCATACAAATATACAAACATACAAACATATACACATGCACACATGCTCACACCCACTCAACACGCGTACATACACATACACACACACACATGTTTTTGATTGTTCAGTGCATCAATTGTTCATTAATGAGTCCATAAGGTTTACATTAATGAACGATTTTGTGCGCCAAGTCGACGGAAAAGTATTTTATTTCTAACAACGTAATGAACGTGCATACAAACATACACACATACATATAAATACACAATAAAATATATAAACATTCAAATATGCATACAAACATACACACATACAAATATACACACATGCAAACAAGATACATTCAAACATGCATACACACATACATACAAACGTAGAAATATACATAGAAACATTCAAGCATACATACGAACAAATATACAAATATACAAACATACAGACATATATTGAAAGATGCAAACAAATTTATTTTAATTTATGTGCAATAAGTCGATGTAAAAAAGATATGTCTTTGTGTGAATGCATGTGAGCAGATATGATTGAAATTTGCGCAAGACCAGAGAGAATGAGGCATGCGCCTTAACCACTAACCTGGAATTCCACAATGTCGGCCAAAACTCAGCCCATCTCCCGAAAATCCAAATGAATTCTCCCTTGGCTTCTGCGGCGTCCCGTGAACTGGATTCACCGCCAATCTGGAGAAATCCTGAACTGGATTCACTCCCGATGGCCAAAGACCGGGACCTAGAAATATATTATCTATGAATACCCAGAAAGTCCGAGTTGACCTCTACGTTGTGTCGCCATTCGATGGAACCGAAGAATTGAAAATTTCCCGCAAAATTCGGCTGCGATCGCCGCGATGCTCACCCTAAACGCGGGCGTCCGGCCCAGGAACACTATCCCGGAGTCCCGTCTAGATCCACGAAGAATTTCCTGGAAGAGGGGCCAAAAATTCCGGGAGCAGCAAGGAATGTGTGTCTTCCCTATGGCGGTCCACCCGACCTTAGGCTCCCGAGGAGCTTGAGGGGTAAGGTGAAGCTGCGCGCGCCACAGACTAGTTGAGACCTGCATAGAATTGCAACAATGAAAAATCAATACATTCCTCAAAATCATTTTTACATTGGAAATTAGAAAATCGAAATTTTGTAAACTAAAACTCTGATTGCGAGATTATTAATTGCCAGAATGGAACCATAATTAACATATATGTGCAGAATTTCATAGGGAATAATAATATGAGGTCCGCTTTTGAGTAGCTACCCCCTGATTTCCGTAACAACCCTTAACGCGTTTTATTTAATATTGGGGTTGTTTTCGGACTTAATGGCTCCAATTTGCGCACACCTACAAAACAGTACGCGGAAAATATTATAGTTATTTTACAATTTTCGTATCATCCCTTAAAACGTCCCGATCCCTGTTCGAACGTCTGCACACATAATATTTAATATAGGGGTTGTTTTTGAACTTGCAGCCTTCAAATTGCGCACACCTATGAAGAAATACCAAGCAAATATTATGGTTATTTTATAATTTCGGTAAACATCCCTTAAAAAGTCCTGTACCTTTGCTAGCGTCCACAAACATAATACGAGTGTCCCACGCAAGCCATTGGCTAAAAGTTTATGGGGTTCCTGTAAAAATAAAAATTTGAAAAAAATCATACATACATGGTTCATTGCGATCTCCCAAAATAAAATACGGCCATGTTTCTATCGCTTCCGGTTCTACCGGAAGTGGCCATGAACTTTGTTATTTTAAATGGAACACCCTGTATATTTTTACATATTCTGATTTCACATTCAATTCTGAACATATTTTATTAAACGTATAAAGCACTTATCTTTAGTAGTTTTTGAGGAAAAAAATAATGTTTGCTTCAAATAAACGATTTAAAAAATATTCATATTTTTTCTTACAAATGAAATAGAAACTTAAACTTTTTTACATATTATTATATATTGTATTATTTGGGAATCAATCAAGACTACTAAAATTCTTTAAAAGTTCAACGTCCAAGAAGCACTTTGACAGTGTGAGCAAAGAAAAATACTTGTAAAGATGTAAGCTCATCTCATTTACAATGATTGACCCTCCAAGGACTGTATCTATCCTTTACCAGCCGGTAATGTAAAGTATGCTGGTAATCTTAGCGGTTGATAGCTTGTGCAGAATTATTAAGCCGAATAACGTAACAGCACCAATTTACATCCAATACCATTACATCAACTTTTAAAGATTACTTTTCAATTTCCATCACGCACAGCTTTGCTCCGGACGGTTAGCCCTGAACCACCCTAACCCTGAGGAAAGTAGTCCCGATTGATCGCGGATCGAGATCCGGTTACCCATTAGAAATACATTAGCCATTACTATTAACGACGAGGCCTGTGTACTGGGATCCCTAACCTAAACTAACGATTGTCGTTAGCAAAAGGAAGATTGTTAACGATGCGTGACCCATGTTGGTAAACAAAGCCCCGGCATACGTATAATCAAATGTTGGGACATAATGCTGTTCTATTACTGTTCAAACGGGCTATTTATGATAACCATTGACATATAAAAGTAGAACGGCACGCAGGTGATTGGGGTGTTTACTTCGCAGTTTCAGTATTAAATAAAGGAGAAAATCAAAAATATAACGTTCTGCATTGACATTACTGAAAATTCTGAAAAATTATTATTTGCAAATTTGATATTAGATTAGTCTTCAGTACACCTGAAACTAATTTTCCTGAAAATTTGACGAAGTTTCAGTATTAAATAAAGGAGAAAATCAAACACTTAACTTTCTGCATTGACAAGTATGTGTCAGCTATTACCGAAATTTCTGAAAACTTACTATTTGCAAATTTGATACTAGATTTCTGTACAGTACATCTGAAACCAATTCTCCTATAAGTTTGACAAACTTTCAGTATTAAATAAGAGAGAAATTCAAACGTATAACTTTCTGCTTTGACAAGTATGGGGTAGCTATTACTAAAATTTCTGAAAATTTATTATTTACAAATTTGATACTAGATTCGTGTACACTACTCCAGAAACGAAATCTTCTGAAAATTTGACAATGTTTCAGTAATAAATTGGGGAGAAAATCGAACATTTAACTTTCTGCATTGACAAGTATGTGTCAGCTATTACCGAAACTTCTGAAAACTTACTATTTGCAAATTTGATACTAGATTTCTGTACAGTACATCTGAAACTAATTCTCCTGAAATTTTGACAAACTTTCAGTATTAAATAAAGGAGAAAATCAAAAATATAATTTTCTGCATTGACAAGTATGGGTTAGCTATTACTGAATCTTTTGAAAAGTTATTATTTGCAAATTTGATATTAGATTCGTGTACAGTACAATGTAAAAGTATTTTAACATCTAGAGATGAAAATAATCATGTAAAATTATATGGAAGCATGCATTCATTTCTATGGAGAAAAATATGTATCAAGTAAACAAATTTCGACAGTTATTCATAAAAATGTAAGCCTCAGTTTAACAGTGGTTTAATATTAGTAACCTTGGCAACCTTTTGTAAAATACCACTAAGCTAAGCTACGGTTAAAATATTTATAAATAACACTTAGATTTTAAATTATTATATGTCTAGACAGCTTCAATTTATAATTTAAAAAATTTAGAGAGTTTATTTGAAATAATTGGCAGATTTATAAAATGGAATTTTATGAGTGATTTTCGAAGTCGGTGCTATTTGCTATTGGATACTTATATTTGAAAATATATCGATTTTGACAGTTTGACTGCCAAATTTTCAACCATAACGGCCTGAATCATTTGTAGTTCTTAAAGTTCCACATACGAGGGCTGTTTGACGGAAGAGTGACTTTTGAATGAAAACGTTATTTTTCTGTTCAAAATATATTTTATTTGTCAACATAACACCCTTTCAAGTGTACACACTTGAAGTGTACAAGTGTAGGCGGATGGGTTGAGTAGCCCGAAAAAGCCAATCATAAAAAAAAAAAAAAAAAAAAAAAAAAAGTGTACACACTTTGCCCGGCGAGTTTACAATTTTTTTAAACCTTCCAAAAAGTAATCTTTCGGAAAGTCTTCAAAATATGCATTTGTGTCGGTTATCTCCTCTTCATTTGCCTGAAATCTTTTACCACACAGCCATTTTTTTAAATTTGGAAATAAGAAGAAATCACTGGGAGCCAGATCTGGCAAATATGGCCGATAAAGCAGTAATTCGTAATGCAATTCAGTCAATTTAGTTGTAGCAATTGCAGACGAATGAGAGGGCGCATTATCGTGATGGAACAACACTTTTTTTCTTCATCAAATGCGGTCGTTGTTTTTCAAGTTCGGCATCAATACATGTCTGCATAATCAGCATAATACTGGCCAGTTATGGTGTTTCCTTTTTGTAAACAATTAATAAAGATTACACCTTTAGAATCCCAAAAAACTGTGGCTATGACCTTATTGGTCGAAAAAAGTGTGTTTGCCTTTTTGGGAGCATATTCGCATGGAGAAATCCAGTATTTAGACTGTATTCTTGTTTCTGGAGTATAATGATGTATCCAAGTTTCATCTACTGCGACATATCGATGAAAAAAATCCTTTGAGTTACGTTGAAAACGGCAAAACATTCTTCTGAATTCCTAATGCGAGCGCGCATTTGATCACCATTAAGCAAATGCGGCAACCATCTCGCGGATAGCTTTTTCTTATTGAAATGTTCATGCAAAATATTGTATACCCGTTCGGTTGAGATGTTTACTTCATTAGCTATCTCACAAACTTTTATTCGACGATTGCCAATTACAAGGCCATAGAGTTTATTAACCATTTCTGGAGTAGTCACAGTAAATGATGGTTTCGGACGATCTGCATCAACCGTGCTCATATGGCCACTTTTAAAAGCAGAAACCACTTACAAATCATTCCATGGGACGGAGCAGATTCTGGATAATATTTACGTAACTTTTCCTCGGTTTCTTTAATTGTTTTTTCACGTAGAAAATAATGTTTAATCAACACTCGAATTTTTTTTTTTTTACATATTTACAAAACAACGAAAACAGTTTCCTTCAAATAAGTATAAAACATAATCTATCTGTCAGATTGGTGCCAAATTTTGACAGTAGACCTCCGAAAGACCTCAGGAGCTAGCAACATAATCATTATAACGAAAGTGTTACCTACCTTTGAAAAGTCACTCTTCCGTCAAACAGCCCTCGTAAATGCCAAAATTTGCATCAAATTATCTTCTCTACTACTAAGCCTTAGACATGATTCAAAATAACATTTAATTCAATAAAAATTGCAATCATTTTCCAATATTTTCAACTGCACGATAATATCAAACAGAGCTAGATTTGTTTTAGTTTTTTCAATATAATTTTATACATATTTGTGATGATTGTTGAAATTATATAATACTTAAGGTTCCACACAAATGCCAAAATTTGCATCAAACTATCTTGTATACTATTAAGAATTAGACATGATTGATTATCACATAAAATTCAATGAAAATTGCAATCAATTTCAAATATTTTTCACTGTACGAAAATATTAAAGGAAGCAGGATTTTATTTAGTTTTCTTAATATACAGTTTTTCAACAATGTATAATTTTACACATAATTGTGATGATTGTTGAAATTATATGTTTTTTTTAATAAAATTTTAGAATTAGTTGTAATTTATATAGAACTTTCTATTTTTTTTAAATTTATGGAAATTATGTGGAATTTTAAAAGATTTTATTTCCAAAATTATCATAAATATGTGCGTTAAGATAAGACATTGACATTTCAATTTGAAAAGTGTACAGATATAACTTTCTGCATTGACAAGTATGGGGTAGCTATTACTAAAGTTTTTGAAAATTTATTGTTTACAAATTTGATACTAGGTTCGTGTACACTACACCAGAAGCTAACTCTCCTGAAAATTTGACTAAGTTTCAGTAATAAATTAGGGAGAAAATCAAACATTTAACGTTCTGCATTGACAAGTAAGGGTAAGCTATTACTGAAATTTCTGAAAATTTATTATTTGCAGATTTGATACTAGATTCGTACACAGTTCACCTGAAACTAATTATCCTGAAAATTTGACAAGGTTTCAGTACTAAATAAGAGAGAAACCGACACATATAACTTTCTGCATTGACAAGTATGGGTTAGCTATTACTGAAATTTCTGAAAAATTATTATTTGCAAATTTAATATTAGATTCGTGTACAGTATACCTGAAAGTAATTATCCTGTAAATTTGACAAAGTTTCAGAATTAAATAAATCAGGAAATCAAACACTTAACTTTTTGCATTGACAAGTAAGGGTTAGCTATAACTGAATTTCATGAAAATTTATTATTTGCAAATTTGATATTAGATTCGTGTAAAGTACACCTAAAACTAATCCTCCTGAAAATCTGACAAAGTTTCAGTGTTAAATAAGGGAGAAAATCAAACACTTAACTTTCTGCATTGACAAGTATGAGTTAGCTATTACTGAAATTCCTGAAAATTTATTATTTGCAAATTTGATATTAGATTCGTATACAGTACACCTGAAACCAATTCTCCTGAAAATTTGACAAAGTTTCAGTATTAAATTAGGCAGAAAATCAAACACTTAACTTTCTGCATTGACAAGTAAGGGTTAGCTATAACTGAATTTCATGAAAATTTATTATTTGCAAATTTGATATTACATTCGTGTAAAGTACACCTAAAACTAATTCTCCTGAAAATCTGATAAAGTTTCAGTGTTAAATAAGGGAGAAAATCAAGCACTTAACTTTATGCATTGACAAGTATGAGTTAGCTATTACTGAAGTTCCTGAAAATTTGTTATTTGCAAATTTGATATTAGATTCGTGTACAGTACACCTGAAACTGATTCTCCTGTAAATTTGTCAAAGTTTCAGTATTAAATATGGCAGAAAATGAAACACTTAACTTTCTGCATTGACCAGTAAGGGTTAACTATAACTGAATTTCATGAAAATTTATTATTTGCAAATTTGATATTAGATTCGTGTAAAGTACGTGTAAAGTACGTATTAGTACGTGAGCAATAATTTTAAATAAATTTGCTTTCACTTTACTAAGTATCGTGTATTTTGTGTGGTCTACATTGCGGTATAATGTTTCCATATAAAACACTCAATTCTATACAGAGGAATATATTCCAAAAGAATCGGTAATAAGTGTAATAAGTGTGTAACAATCACTGTAATAAGCGTCTCAAGAATACTCAAGAGCAGGTAATCATGAATCTCAAAAGTATTTATATGCTTCAATTCAAATGCATGGGGCAAAAATAGCATATGTTTAACATTTTTAGTACAAAATTTAAATAGTTGTGTACTTGGGAGCCATCCCTGCGTATAACTAGAGACCGGTTTCGACCTAGTAGGTCTCAGCTATTATGAAAAATTATTAGAAAAATTGTGGCGAATTTTATTTAAAAACTTTTGTATTTTTATGTTTAATCCGTAAATCATATACTTTTGTTAAATATTTACAAAAATGAAAAAAACTAAAGACTCGAAATTCCGAGAACACCTTATTTCGAAAATTTTCATGAGTACAATACTTTCGATTACTATTTAGATTACTTATTTATATAGAAGTATAATATAAATAATAAAATATTAATTTCTTATACTTTTTTAAACATATACATAAACGAAAAAAACCTAAAGACTCGAAATTCGGAGAACACCTTATTTCGAAAATCGTCCTGAGTACATTACTTTCGATTACTATTAAGATTACATATTTAGATAGAAGTATAACATATATAATAAAATATTTATTTAACATGGTTATGTAAGAGGTTTTGTGAGACTTACAGAAATTCAATAGCACACAATTTATTCATGTGTAGTTTCATATGCTTCGCAATGTAGTGATTTCATTAATTCTATTATTTGCATTGGCGATCTACGTACGTTCTGTCCTCAATAGTTAGTCAGCTAACACGGTTAAACGTGCATTGTGTGTAACAGTGGACAATGGTCAAACATACAGGAGCACTTAGACCTTTGTTTTGGTTGCATAAGAGCCGGGTCATATGGGACATTGTGGGGTGGCCGCACAATAATAGGTTTAATTGTTGCAGACGGTCCGGATGCTGCAGAATGATTTCGTGCCGTTTCGCATGCGATGGTGAAAGTTTCTGCTTCAGTGTTTGGAGAAATTTGAAACACAATTTTGGTTGGCTCATGTGGTTTGCATGTAACTGACTACTGTAATACAATTATTCGACCATCGATCTGTACGAGGCAATAAATTAATATAACTGACCTTATAAGTTATGCCACGTTTTAATATAGGAAGTTAATATAGAAATAGATATAATTCAGAATTTTCAGTAATAGCTAACCCATACTTGTCAATGCAGAAAGTTAAGTGTTTGATTTTCTCCCTTATTTAACACTCAAACTTTGTCAAAGTTTCAGGAGTATTAGTTTCAGGTATACTGTACACGAATCTAGAATCAAATTTGCAAATAATAAATTTTCAGAAATTTCAGTAATAGCTAACCCATACTTGTCAATGCAGAAAGTTAAGTGTTTGATTTTCTGTCTTGTTTAATACTGAAACTTTGTCAAATTTTCACGAGAATTAGTTTCAGGTGTACTGTATACGAATCTAATAGCAAATTTGCAAATAATAAATTTTCAGAAATTTCAGTAATAGCTAACCCATACATGTCAATGCAGAAAGTTAAGTGTTTGATTTTCTCCCTTATTTAACACTCAAACTTTGTCAAAGTTTCAGAAGTATTAGTTTCAGGTATACTGTACACGAATCTAGAATCAAATTTGCAAATAATAAATTTTCAGAAATTTCAGTAATAGCTAACCCATACTTGTCAACGCAGAAAGTTAAGTGTTTGATTTTATCCCTTATTTATTACTGAAACTTTGTCAAATTTTCAGAAGAATAAGTTTTAGGTGTACTGTATACGAATCTGATAGCAAATTTGCAAATAATAAATTTTCAGAAATTTCAGTAATAGCTAATCCATACATGTCAATGCAGAAAGTTAAGTGTTTGATTTTATCCCTTAGTTAATACTGAAACATTGTCAAATTTTCAGGAGAATTAGTTTCAGGTGTACTGTATACGATTCTAATATCAAATTTGCAAAATAATAAGTGTTCATAAATTTCAGTAATGGCTAACCCATACCTGTCAATGCAGAGAGTTAAGTGTTTGATTTTCTGCCTTATTTAATCCTGAAACTTTGTCAAATTTTCAGTAGAATTAGTTTCAGGTGTACTGTATACGAATCTAATATCAAATTTGCAAATAATAAATTTTCAGGAATTTCAGTAATAGCTAACCCATACTTGTCAATGCAGAAAGTTAAGTGTTTGATTTACTCTCTTATTTAACACTCAAACTTTGTCAAATTTTCAGGAGAATTAGTTTAACGTGTACTGTACACGACTCTAATATCAAATTTGCAAATAACAAATTTTCAGGAACTTCAGTAATAGCTAACTCATACTTGTCAATGCAGAAAGTTAAGTGTTTGATTTTCTCCCTTATTTAACACTGAAACCTTATCAGATTTTCAGGAGAATTAGTTTTAGGTGTACTTTACACGAATCTAATATCAAATTTGAAAATAATAAATTTTCATGAAATTCAGTTATAGCTAACCCTTACTGGTCAATGCAGAAAGTTAAGTGTTTCATTTTCTGCCATATTTAATACTGAAACTTTGACAAATTTACAGGAGAATCACTTTCAGGTGTACTGTACACGAATCTAATATCAAATTTGCAAATAACAAATTTTCAGGAACTTCAGTAATAGCTAACTCATACTTGTCAATGCAGAAAGTTAAGTGTTTGATTTTCTCCTTTAATTAATACTGAATCTCTGTCAAATTTTCAGGAGAATTAGTTTCAGGTGTACTGTATACGAATCTAATATCAAATTTGCAAATAATAAATTTTCAGGAATTTCAGTAATGGCTAACCCATACTTGTCAATGCAGAAAGTTAAGTGTTTGATTTTCTCCCTTATTTAATACTGAAACTTTGTCAAATATTCAGCAGAATTAGTTTTAGGTGTACTTTACACGAATCTAATATCAAATTTGCAAATAATAAATTTTCATGAAATTCAGTTATAGTTAACCCTTACTGGTCAATGCAGAAAGTTAAGTGTTTCATTTTCTGCCATATTTAATACTGAAACTTTGACAAATTTACAGGAGAATCAGTTTCAGGTGTACTGTACACGAATCTAATATCAAATTTGCAAATAACAAATTTTCAGGAACTTCAGTAATAGCTAACTCATACTTGTCAATGCATAAAGTTAAGTGCTTGATTTTCTCCCTTATTTAACACTGAAACTTTATCAGATTTTCAGGAGAATTAGTTTTAGGTGTACTTTACACGAATGTAATATCAAATTTGCAAATAATAAATTTTCATGAAATTCAGTTATAGCTAACCCTTACTTGTCAATGCAGAAAGTTAAGTGTTTGAGTTTCTGCCTTATTTAATACAGAAACTTTGTCAAATTTTCAGGAGAATTAATTTCAGGTGTACTGTACACCAATCTAATATCAAATTTGTAAATAATAAGTTTTCAAGACTTTCAGTAATAGCTGACCCATACTTGTCAATGCAGAAAGTTAATGCAGAAAGTGTTTGATTTTAACCCTTATTTAATACCAAAACTTTGTCAAATTTTCAGAAGAATTAGTTTCAGGTGTACTGTACACAAATCTACTAGCAAATTTTCAAATAATAAATTTTCAGAAATTTCAGTAATAGCTAACTCATACTTGTTAATGCAGAAAGTTAAGTGTTTGATTTTATCCCTTATTTAATACTGAAACTTTGTCAAATTTTCAGAAGAATTAGTTTTAGGTGTACTGTATACGAATCTAATAGCAAATTTGCAAATAATAAAATTTTCAGAAATTTCAGTAATAGCTAACCCATACTTGTCAATGCAGAAAGTTAAGTGTTTGATATTAGCCTTATTTAGTACTAAAACTTTGTCATATTTTCAGGAGAATTAGTTTCAGGTATATTGTATAAGAATGTAATATCAAATCTGCAAATAATAAATTTTCAGAAATTTCAGTAATAGCTAACCCATACTTGTTAATGCAGAAAGTTATGTGTTTGATTTGCTCCCTTATTTAATATTGAAACTTTATCAAATTTTCAGGAGAATTAGTTTCAGGTGTACTGTACACCAATCTAATCTTAAATTTCTAAATTAAAAAAAATCAGAAATTTCAGGAATTGCCAACCCATATTTGTCAATGCAGAAAGTTAAGTGCTTGATTTTTTCCCGTATTTAATACGGAAACTTTGTCAATTTTTCAGGAGAATTAGTTTCTGGTGTACTGTATACAAATCTAATATCAAATTTGCAAATAATAAATTTTCAGAAATTTCAGAATAGTTAACTCATACATGTCAATGCAGAAAGTTAAGTATTTGATTTTATCCCTTATTTAATACTGAAACCTTGTCAAATTGTTAGGAGAATTAGTTTCAGGTGTACTGTATACGAATCTAATAGCAAATTTGGAAATAATAAATTTTCAGAAATTTCAGTAATAGCTAACCCATACTTGTTAATGCAGAAAGTTATATGTTTAATTTTCGTCCTTATTTAATACTGAAACTTTGTCAAATTTTCAGGAGAATTAGTTTCAGGTGTACTGCATACGAATCTAATAGCAAATTTGCAAATAATAAATTTTCAGAAATTTCAGTAATAGCTAACCCATACTTGTCAATGCTGAAAGTTAAGTGTTTGATTTTCTCCTTTATTTAATATTGAAACTTTCTCAAATTTTCAGGAGAATTAGTTTCAGGTGTATTGTACATGCAAATAATAAATATTCAGAAATTACGGTAATAGCATACTTGTCAATGCAGAAAGTTTGATGGTCCAGTGGTCACTATAATGATGGTTATGTTTTTTAGTATAAATTATGGAATGTGTGTTAGTCAGGATATCCAAAGATTACCTGACCACCAGTTAGTGTTAGTTCATTTAGCGTTATCCAGGGTGCACCACGAGGAGGCGAACTAACTTTACACCCCAGCGATGAATTCATGGCGATGAATTAATCGCGATGAATTGAGAGCAGAGAGTTGATGGCGGTGAATTTTCTTAAATCCATAAATGTCATCAATGTGTCAATTATGTCTGCTATGTGTCTCTATTCTTGCATCTGTATTCAGAAATGATTTTGTGACAAGAGCCCAGTTTATTGTAGAAATCAATGAAAACAGTAGGTTAGGTTAGGTTAAGTTAGGTTAGGTTAAAGGTTAGCTTAGGTTAAAGGTTAGGTTAGGTTAAAGGTGAATCAATAAATCCATAAATGTCATCAATGTGTCAAGTACGTCTGTTATGTGTCGTCAATATGAGATATATTTTTCTACAAATAAAAATTGCATATAAGTCTTACAAGAGGAAGCCTTATAATATTGTAAGTACTCTCTTTGATTATTATGTTTTGTTCCACCGTGTATATCTGATTAAGCTTGTTAATTATTTTTTTAGTTTATAACTTTTAACTTTCCAACTTATTTTTTAATTTTCTGTATTTGTACAGTAGTACTTAGTAAGTAGTACTACTAGTAATTAGTACTTACTAGTAAGTAGTACTACTAGTAATTAGTACTTACCAGTAAGTAGTACTACTAGTAAGTAGTACGTACCAGTAAGTAGTACGTACTAGTAGTACGTACTAGTAAGTAGTACTTTTGAACAATCATTTGTCATGTTTTCGTTATTGCAGTTCTCACGGTTATTCTTCTTTAGTAATCTTTGCGGATTCTTCTTATTTACAATATAGATGGCTCAAATCTTATTAAGTATTGACCATGGATAACTGATTATGCAACGTAGCTCTAATTTAACCAATTGATCAAATAGGCAAGATTCAAACGATTGTTGGATAATGACCCCACATTTGTACAACTTTTATATCCAATATTTATTTCTAATAGCCGGTATTTGATCGATCACATTTAATTTATATAAAGTGATGGCGTTGTGTAATTTTGTCGAAAGCTAATATCGATATTGTGTAACTTGCCTTCTGGTGTTTATAAGACTAAGTACATTGGGGAATAAATATTTATGATTACACCCAATGGCGTGCTCATCAGCTGCACAATTATAGATTTAGTTACGTGGTCGATTATTGAAAGGGGGCAAGATATTTACTGGAATACATTGAGTTTGGAAATTTACTTTACTTACCGATATATAGCAAGATATATAGCATATATAGCATATAGTAAGATATATGCTGAGTACAAAATATTCCTGACTCTACGTTTAATTTCGACCATACATAATATGTATAGTCATGCTCACATAAATCTAGTACAAGAAATTAGGTTACAATAGCAATTTTGCATAGCAATGTCAAATTGTTTGTACTAGATTTATGTGAGCATGACTACATAAAATATGGAAAAAAATATTATCATTCATTATCATTATCATTATTTCGGATTTTTTTTTTGGGGGAAAATCCTCTGACACGATATTAGTTTTCAAAAATACACATTTTGTATATAAATCTTTATACATAATTATATTATATATTGAGATGTTATTACTACCTTTTTGTTTATATTTGATTTGGAGTAATTAATAATTAAAGTGCCAAAATGAGTGAAGGATCAAAAGATCTAAATAAGTTTATTATCATTTTCAATTAAATTTATTACTTTTTTTTTAAGTTAAAAAAATTTAGTTTTAAGTTATGATAAAGTTTTATATTTGCCTCACGTTCGGGATGTCAAAATGTATTGTAATTATTAACTTAACCTCACTTACTTTTATGTTGGGTTCGCTCTCTGATCTCAGGGTCTCAAGTGGATTTCGATAAATTCGACAGAAAATAAAGTATGTTGAAGTTTAACAAATTGATCCAGAACCGGTGTTGCCCCACTACTTATATATTTATAAATAATAAATTTTTATACATTTTTATCACAATTTGTTTTTGAGTAATGACGTCATTGCCTTTTTTGTAATGGTCATTATACGTATAAATGAAGTTCATAAATACTTCATAATAATTTTATAATAAAAATAGCAATTATTTTGATTCCCCAATGCAATACGAGCAAATATCTGATTTCCTAGTTACCTATTTTTTTTCAAGTCTTGATTTTGCTGCAGATACATTAATTTCGAAATTGTTGATCAATTGATGACTTATCGTGTTTTACAAAAATGCCATTTATTTCAGTCTGCATGGCTGAATAGCTCAAATAAAATCCAGACGAAGGAAATTATCCTTATGTAAGTACATGCACTATATGAGAAAGGTGATAAAGTGAAGAGTGCCCTTGCTTTTAAGGTTACACCATTATTTGTGCCGCAACGAACGTTAACAACGCGTAAGTCCTAGTGCCGATAAAAGCTGCACTTTACAGGACTGCTGATGTCTTACAGTCCTACTAATCTTTTATCGCTTCTCTTCGCGAAATTAATGTAACTTGTAAATTAAATCGCGACTTATAACTAAATTACATTAAAAAAATACTGCATGAATACCCCATCTGCATAAATCATGTCCAAATTTTAAAATAAGATGACATATGTACAGCCATTGGAAATAATAATCAGTGCATTCCTCCCAATGGCAAAACAATTACCCCGTAAATTATTTATAATTTGCGTTACCAAAATCACGTTCCTTCTCAATATATTGTTGGCATCAAAGCTAAAAGCGTGGCCGTAAGAGTATATGCAGTTCTTAGAGAGCTTTATTAATTTCTGGTATACGCCTTATAAGCGGTGCCGTGGAGGTTAATAAAGTAATCTTTCCGGTTTCATTCTCGTTCAGACAGGAGAATGCTACCATCTCCAAGTGTGTTCACTTTAGTAGACATGATTAAAGAATCACTTCAAAAATTACCAAAAACAAATACCCCGTAAATTATTTATAATTTGCGTTACCAAAATCATGTTCTTTCTCAATATATTGTTGGCATCAAAGCTAAAAGCGTGGCCGTAAGAGTATATGCAGTTCTTAGAGAGCTTTATTAATTTCAGGTATACGCCTTATAAGCGGTGCCGTGGAGGCTAATAAAGTATTCTTTCCGGTTTCATTCTCGTTCAGACAGGAGAATGCTACCATCTCCAAGTGTGTTTACCTTAGTAGACACGATTAAAAAAATCACTTCAAAAATTACCAAAAACAAATACCCCGTAAATTATTTATAATTTGCGTTACCAAAATCACGTTCCTTCTCAATATATTGTGGCATCAAAGCTAAAAGCGTGGCCGTAAGAGTATATGCAGTTCTTAGAGAGCTTTATTAATTTCTGGTATACGCCTTTTAAGCGGTGCCGTGGAGGTTAATAAAGTAATCTTTCCGGTTTTATTCTCGTTCAGACAGGATAATCCTACCATCTCAAAATGTGTTTACTTTAGTAGACATGATTGAAGAATCACAGCATAATAGTGACAAAAGAATCGTTTCTAATCTTTGAAGTTGAAGTCATTTCGTCATTGCGTCGAAGTTAAGAAAATATAAATGTAGTAGGTAATATTTCTTTTGATATAAGTTGATTAATAAAACGAGACACAGTTTATTATTTTTTCTCGTCCGTTGAAAATAATACGGGGGTGGAAGCGATTTGATCCGGGGCAGAAATAATTACACCCGCAGCCGGAGAATGTCCTTAATGGGGTTTCACTCTCCCGGTTTTTCGCCTCGTGTGTACACAGAGCTCTCGGGGAATGAGCAACGCGCGCGCCCCCTGGCGGCTGCCGGGGTAGGGGGCGGCGTGGGGGCGGCTGGTGTGGAGCAGCCCGGCGTCGGGGGTGGCGCTGGGAGGGGGAGGGGGCAGCGCCGCGACGTTAGTAGTTTTTGCGGGTGGGGGAGGGGGGGCTGCGCGCTTTGCAGCGGCGTCATGAGTTGACGCGACGCTAGGCGCCTGGTAGTGACGCCCCCCACCCACTATCTCGGCGCCGCTCCATCTCGCCCGTATATCTCCACCAGGACGCTAGATCGTCTAAGCCGAAACGACGGCTACGCCATCTCGGGGGAATTGAATTAGCGAGATTACTTGTCCCCAACGTTAAGATTTGTTGGTGCATAATTTGGTTAAGAGTCCATCGCATGTAACATGCACTTAGATTTTAAACGGCACGAGCAGTAAATTGCAAACTTCACCCTTAACTTTCAGAAACTAAGTTTACAGAACGTTAATACTCATACATAAAATAATAATAAATTAATATACATTAATCATTAGACTTTATGGAAGTAGATTTGGCGGATATTTATTTAAACTCCATTATTATGACTGGGTAAATAGTGCGTTACTCAAAACTCAAAACGTGCGTTATTTACCCAGTCATTAGATTTTATCTTTGAAGGGACGGATATAGGGAGGTGGAGGCTATGAAGGCTATAGCCCAGGGCGGTGATGTGAACCAACGTTGATGTGATAACTGACAGATATTATTTATATTTTATTAGTTAAGTATAAGTAGTTACACTAGGAGAGTTCTGGACCACCCCCAGCAGAGATTTCGATTAATTTATTTGACGCTTTTAATTCGCGGATTTAATCCGTAACAATAGGTTGATTGCGGAAATTGATTAAATCCGCGAATTAAAAGCGTCAATTAAATTAATCGAAATCTCTACTGGGGGTGGTCCAGAACTCTCCTAGTATAACTACTAGTATATTTGAATATTTATTTGCAAATTATGTAATTACGTAGTATCTTAGAGCTTCGTAAATGTTCGTAAAAATAAGAAAAAAAATTACAAAACACATTTATTCAATGTAAATGTGCATTTCAATCGCTAGGCGATCATCTTCAGTATAAACATGACTGGTAATGTAGTAATGTTTCTACTGAAGATGATCGCCTGGCGATTGAAATGTACATTTAGATTAAATAAACATGTTTTGCATAAATAATAAACAATCTGTTATCAAAATTAACTGTTCATTAAGAAGATATAGGCGCCGTGGCTTAGTTGGTTAAAGCGCCTGTCTAGTAAACAGGAGATCGGGAGTTCGAATCTCCCCGGAGCCTAGCCCTAAGTGAGGCTACATTTTTAGGTATACCTATAGAATGATACAAATTTTGAAACACAACACATATCTGGAATAAGAATCATATTGCGAGAAAAAAAAAGTTCTGAAGGTAAAAGAATTTCAATTTCAAAAGCTTGTTCAATGAAATTGTTCAAATTTAAAACATCCAAATTATACCAAAAAGAATAGTACAAAATAGTATCTTGGAACTTGTGAAAGGTTCGTAGAAATTAGAAAAACAAAATACCTTTGTTCACAAAACACATTTGAATAGTATTTATACATCAAGGTTGTGAAATATACTACTACAGCCGAGGTTTGTTATATCCTGCGAGGTGAGTAGCGCCGAGCGATGGACCCACGGCAAAAATAGTATTCACATCCGTGGTGTCTATACTATTTTTTCCTCTTGTAGAACAATTGCATCATTTGAGAATTAAGAAAAACAAAACACCTTTTTCACAAAATACATTTATTCAATCTAAATGTACATTTCAATCGCTAGGCGATCATCTTCAGTAGAAACAATTACATCATTTGAGAAATAAGAAAAACAAAATCATTTTTTCCAAAACACTACAAAACATTACAGCAATGTTGTAATTGTTCTAAAAGAGGTAAAATATGTATAGACACCACGGATGTGAATAGTATTATTGGCGTGGTTCCATCGCTCGGCGCTACTCACCTCGCAGGATATAACAAACCTCGGCTGTAGTAGTATACTTCACAACCTTGAAGTATAAATACTATTCAAATTACACACTTAAGGTACGTTTTTATAAAGATCCACAAGATCTTAAAAATAAATGGGCTTTGTTTTTATATTCTTTAGCTTTCGTCACATGACTTTATTTTGACTGACGATAATTTATTGTAAACTAATATAGATGATTATACGAAAAATTAATTGTTATAAAAAATTTAATTCAATCATTTATGAAAATAAAAAAATGATAAAAATGGTACGTCCTTAATTTTGATAAATTTCTTTATTTTATATGAGCATTAACACGACCTGTTTCGATCCCTATATAGGTTCATCTTCACGTGCTAAAATTCAATAAACAGCTAAAAGAGCATTACAACTAAGATTTAAATAATCTTAGTTGGAATCCTCTTTTGTGGACCATATAATAATGGATTACTTTAGTGCCGATTTGGACTTAGTTTACTGCCGAATTATCTTACTTTACTGATTTCAGAAAAAATAAAATAAAATAAAAACTTATCGATAAGTAAGATATAAATCTTAAATTTTAAATTATCTTACTTTCCTGGTGTCAGAAAATTGTTTTTTTTAATATAGAAAAACTTATCGATTCCAACAGCACAATAATTTAAATTATAGTCTTTTTTATGCGCTATAGATCAACGATGATCACAATATTTAGGTAGGCAAATATTTATTTTCGTTAAAAATGTCAAATGTCAAAACATATATTGAGCTTTAACGTGTAGTCGCCGAAATATCTTATTTTCCTAATGTCAGAAAATTGTTTTTTTTTCAAATAGAAAAACGTATCGATTTAAACAGCGCAATAATTTAAATTAAAGTCTTTATTCTGCGCTATAGATCAATGATGTTCAGAATATTTAGGTAGGCAAAACATATATCTAACTTAACATGTTTTGTAGTTTTTGTTATTAGTGTTATTTACTTTAGCAGAGATGAGCAGAAAATCTGCTAATGTATATGTTTTTTTTTCTGATCATGATTTATCAGTTATTAAATAATAATAATTTGTATAACAAGGCACTAAAATTGATTATGTTATCATAAATGTAGATAATGCTTCGGCAAATTGCTACATGAATGATAAATAACTTTAGTGCCAAGTTGCTCAATGAGAATGTCTGTGAAAGCATGCAAATGAATAATTAAAATTAAAACATTAAATAATCTAAATTAAACCATTATTAAAACATTAAAACATTTTTTAAATCATTTTTAGATTATTTATATTTAATCAGTAGATTTAATTAACAGTCTGTGAAATCATGCAAGTGAATAATTAAAATTTAAACATTAATTAAACTTAAGTAAAACATTATTTGAAACATTAAAACATTTTTTACATCATTTTCAGATTATTTATATTTAATCAGTAGATTTTATTAACAGTTAAATAACATACTAGTAGTTCTGATTACTCATTATCAATTAATAGTATATTATGTGGTCAGTACAGGAAGTCATATATTCCCGGCCGATGCTGCAATTGATGCCCAAGGCATCGGACGAGGGCAGCAAGCCGAAGAGGCCGTGAAGACACTTTATGTATAGCCACGGACTCTGGGAATAACGCCTAGACCGGGAATCAATTATTCTTGGAGGTCTACAGCACATAATTTCTTCTTAGATCTTCCATATTCTTACGAAACTGGCAAAAATATCCAGGGAGAAAAAATAGTATGTGCGGTTCGTATAGCCACGGACTCTGGGAATGACGCGCTCCAAAGGACCGGGCAGTCAGCTATCTTTGTCTGGTCCCGCACGGTAGTGGTACGGTAGAGAAGGATAGCAGGCTTCTCCGTCTTACTGAGCGCGTCATTCCAAGAGCCCATGGCTATACGAACCGCACAGACTATTTTTTGTCGCAGAATATTTTTGCAAAAATTGTAAAAATATACAGAGTCACATAGGCGGAAAGACCCCATATGGGGTCGATAGCCCAATAAAGATCGAATATATATATATATATATATATATATATATATATATATATATATATATATATATATATATATATATATATATATATATATACAGAGTCCATTGGTATATGAACCGCACAGACTATTTTTTCTCCCAGAATATTTTTGCGAGTTTCGTAAAAATATGGAAGATCTAAGAAGAAATTATGTGCTGTAGATCTCCAGGAATAATTCATTCCCGGTCTAGGCCGGGAATGTAATTTTCCAGTACTGTCATTTCTTCGTTACATAGCAACCGTCAGCACCAATGGAATCAATCTATTGCTGGTCATCATTCTATGTTGTTGCAAAAAGCCATTACTAACGTAGGTATTTCATTGTTTTTGATAATAAATTTTATTACAACAGTAATTAATATACGTTCAATTGGAATATAATTTTTTTACAACAGTAATTAATATACGTTCAATTGGAATATCATTTGATCGAATACCTTTATTAACTTTAAACGAATTATGTTTCTTGTAAATGCAAGATTCTATTACATTTATTTTCGTTAACAATGTTTAACATATTATATTATTATTATTGCCACTCTAGGAAATGACTGATTGTGTTACGATAGGCGAAAAAAGGAAATATTTACCATTTCACCACTAATGGAATCATAAATTTTCTGGTGTGCTTGTAGGCTGGGAAACGACTGATTTTAGGACGATAGGAGCAAAAAACAGTAAATATTTACCATTTCAGTAACAAGTGTAATGATATTTGCACCACACTGTAAAACAAAGGTAATAATAATACAGTATATGGATTCTGTACCTGTATTCTGTATGCAACCCAATTTACGATTGACATTGAATTGCCCTTAAACCTGAACCGTGGTACAAGTATCTAATTGGATATGGATCAGAATGCTCAGAATGGATCAGAATTACGCCATAGGTGGAAGAGTAGTAGGGATTATTGTTATTATTATTGATAGATGTATTAAGAAAATGTGTGCAGATTTAATATGTTTACTGTACAAGAAATCGATCTGTACTTATAATGGGATTATTATTATAATTAATAATGTCGTTTTCAGAGAGCTGAAAACTACATTAATAATAATAATAATAATAATCCCATTATAAGTACAGATCGATTTTTTGTACTTACAGTAAACATTTTAAATCTGAAGACATTTTCATAATAAATCTAATGTAATGTACTAAATAGTGAAGAGCAAGTTTTGAATATTTCGCTGCTAATGTCTGCAGATTTAAGATGTTTACTGTACATGAAATTGATCTGTACTTATAATGGGATTTAAAACTTCATATGATTATTATTATTAATGTGAAGTTTTGAATTTGAAATATTCAAAACTTGCTCTTGGCAATTTAGTACATTACATTAGATTTATTAAGAAAATGTCTGCAGATTTCAAGTTTTTACTGTACAAGAAATCGATCTGTACCTATAATGGGAGTCAGCCTATATTAATATTGATTGATTTTGAAATATTTTTTTATAATTCTGTGTAATGAATTATGTATAATTCAGTCTTTATAAAAACCGGCTAATTTGCAAGAATTGTGAGATAGTCCTCGAATAACTTGAAATATCAAATTAGAAACCGTGAACGTTATAATCCAATAGGAGATTACTGGTCCTGAGCGTAGCTCGCATTTTGGGCGAAACTGTCGCAAAAACGACCGTCACCGAAATGATTCTCTCCCTTATTTGTTCAAGAGCTGTATGGGACATTTTGATATATATCACACTAACTTATATAAGAGAGAATACAGGGAGAGAATAAGCTAAAGGAATATATCTTACACGCTTCCAAAGTATTCCGGCCGACGTTTGGCGCGTTTTTGTGGCCCCCCCTTTCGCCTTTCAATGGCATAAATCCACCATTTTACGTTTTGTGTATACACACACAACATGTATATGTATACATGGATTGTGTGTATATATGTATTATGTGAGAGTCTAACTTGGTGGTGGTGGCGATCTGCGTCTACAAATAAAAAAAAATACCCCATTACAAATAAAACCGTAATTTAAATCGTGACAGACGATTTAGTTTAAAACGTGCGTGGATTTGCCGAGATCTTGTTTTTTCCGCTTTGACGATAAGTCGACGCTTTATTTTCCGTACTTTTGAGTTTACAATCCCTGCACTTGATAATGTGGATGAAAAATTTAATGCGTCAAGTTTAATGCCTTGACGAACCGCACAGATTTCAGGCATATAATGGGTTTAATCATTTTGATAAGGATAAATATGCGAAGCCGCTTGAAAAAAAGCGCCTTATTTACGTTTCAAATTTTTCCGTATCAATCAAAAGTCGCTTGAGTATACTTGAGTTGTGCGCTTCCTACTGTTTTAGAGCGTAAATGGAATATACATAAGTAACGCAATATGTAATAAGAAGAAGAATAGATAATTTCTTCATGGCTTCCTTCTATTTAGTCAAATAATCAACTTTACCTAAATAATGAAAATTGAATACTGACACTTTGTAAATTTTGAAAAGAATTAGTTTCAGGACTACTGTACACGAATCTAATATCAAAATTGCAAATAATAAATTTTCAGAAATTTCAGTAATAGCTAACCCATACTTGTCAATGCAGAAAGTTATATGTTTGATTTTCTCCCTTATTAAGAATGAGTATGTATGTACGATAATATTGCAATTCATTGTTATTGTAATTGAAAATCGCCGTAATTAACATTGTTTTTTTGTCCGGAGATTTGTTCGTCGATTTGTGTCGATAAGCTCAAGTGTCATGTGGAAACAATTGAAACATCGCAATTAATGTCCGTGATCTGGGGTCATTAGCGTCGAATGCGGTCAGGCAGCGTTGATCGGGCCCCCCCGGTCCAGATCGCACTTATTTATAGTCGAACGTATTTTTATAAATAGTCGTCCGTTTGTCGGATAAAAAGGCCGACACCGCCAAGTAGGAGGTCCGATGGCGCCGTCTCTTATAAATCAGGCTACTTGCTTCGTGGCCCCGATGACCAGTCCAAAGGCGCACGCCTGAGACTAAAAAATAAACAGGATTTTCATTCATACTCATACATACTACAGTCTACATAAGTAATTTACGAATGAAACATGGATTGTGAAACTTACATGGGATAATTAACAATTGGCTTAAATGTGATAACTACAACGATTATTATGTGTTTCATTTCAGAAATATTTGGTCTATAGCATATTTTAAGGAATTAATCAAAATTGATTAGGATAGAGCCTCTTTACAGCAATTCACAGCTCAATCAAAAAAGTACAAAAGAAATGACGCCGTTAACGCTGTAAGAAACCGGCCTAAAGATAGGGGGTGGTATAAACACAAATAGACAAGGCTAATGCTTACCTAAGATCTAGAGCGGCCGATATGAGTCGTAATCTAGGCCTTTTAATAGAGTCCTAGACTAACAGTACTGTAATAGGACCACTCAAAACGACAAAAGCGCCACTCAAACTACAAATCACGCTTTAATGGCGGTCACACTTCCGGTATTTCACTGACTTATATCCTGGACATATGTTTGGTTGCTCCGTGTACAATCTAGTAACGATTAAATCAATTTAATTCTCGCTAAAATATAAACTGACAGAATGAGAGGAGATGATAATCGCGCCAGGGTGCTATCGTAGGCAACCACGCAACTCCACTGTACGCCCCAAATCTAACGTTACACATAATCTGTGCAGTAAAATCTGTGAAACTGACGGTATTAGGGGAGTGGAATTAATTATCGCGCCACTGTGCTATTATAGGCAACCACACAACTCCACTGTACGCCCCAAATCTAACGTTACAGATTATGTATCTGTGCATAAATTGTAGTTTTCGTTTAGTACTCATATGCTCTGGAATCGTGAAACTAACGATCTTAACTTCTGGTCCAGAAATATTCTGTTTACCTCCTTCGGTCTGTTTTCTTTCCAGATTTTCACAATACATTTTTAAATAGCATTTAAGAGCATTTTTTTAAATGTGAAAAAGTCAATAGTTCAATTCCAGCTTGAAAACCTTCAGAACGATCATTCGAAGTTTTTATCACACATTTAAATATGCTCGCTAACATGACAACTGACAGTATTAGAGGAATGGAATTTATTATCGCGCCACGGTGGTATTATAGGCAATCACATAACTCCACTGTACGCCCCAAATATAACGTTACACATAATCTGTGCAGTAAAATCTGTGAAACTGACGGTATTAGGGGAGTGGAATTAATTATCGCGCCACGGTGCTATTATAGGCAACCACACAACTCCACTGTACGCCCCAAATCAAACGTTACAGATTATACATCTATGCATAAATTATAGTTATTGTTTAGTACTCATATGCTCGAGAATTCATGAAACTAACGATATCAACTTCTGCTCCTGAAATATTCTGTTTACCTCCTTCGGTCTGTTTTCTTTCCAGATTTTCACAATACATTTATAAATAGCATTCAAGAGCATTTTCTTAAATGAGAAAAGGTCAATAGTTCAATTCCAGCTTGAAAACCTTCAGAACGATCATTCGAAGTTTTTATCACACATTTAAATATGCTCGCTAACATGACAACTGACAGTATTAGGGGAATGGAATTTATTGTCGCGCCACGGTGGTATTATAGGCAACCACACAACTCCACTGTACGCCCCAAATCTAACGTTAGACATAATCTGTACAGTAAAATTTGTGAAACTGACGGTATTAGGGGAGTGGAATTAATTATCGCGTCACGCTGCTATTATAGGCAACCACACAACTCCACTGTACGCCCCAAATCTAACGTTACAGATTATGTATCTGTGCATAAATTGTAGTTATCGTTTAGTACTCATATGCTCTGGAATTCGTGAAACTAACGATCTTAATTTCTGGTCCAGAAATATTTTGTTTACCTCCTTCGGTCTGTTTTCTTTCCTGATTTTCACAATACATTTTTAAATAGCATTTAGGAACGTTTTCTTAAATGTGCAAAAGTCGATAGTTCAATTCCAGCTTGAAAACCTTCAGAACGATCATTCGAAGTTTTTATCACACATTTAAATATGCTCGCTAACATGACAACTGACAGTATTAGGGGAATGGAATTTATTATCGCGCCACGGTGGTATTATAGGCAATCACACAACTCCACTGTACGCCCCAAATCTAACGTTACACATAATCTGTACAGTAAAATCTGTGAAACTGACAGTATTAGGGGAGTTGAATTAATTATCGCGCCACGGTGCTATTATAGGCAACCACATAACTCCACTGTACGCCCCAAATAAAACGTTACAGATTATGTATCTGTGCATTAATTGTAGTTATCGTTTAGTACTCATATGCTCGAGAATTCATGACACTAACGATCTTAACTTCTGGTCCAGAAATATTCTGTTTACCTCCTTCGGTCTGTTTTCTTTCCAGATTTTCACAATACATTTCTAAATAGCATTTAAGAGCATTTTCTTAAATGTGAAAAAGTTAATAGTTCAATTCCAGCTTGAAAACCTTCAGAACGATCATTCGAAGTTTTTATCACACATTTAAATATGCTCGCTAACATGACAACTGACAGTATTAGGGGAACGGAATTTATTATCGCGCCACGGTGGTATTATAGGCAACCACACAACTTCACTGTACGCCCCAAATCTAACGTTACACATAATCTGTACAGTAAAATCTGTGAAACTGACGGTATTAGGAGAGTGGAATTAATTATCGCGCCACGGTGCTATTATAGGCAACCACACAACTCCACTGTACGCCCCAAATCAAACGTTACAGATTATTATCTATGCACAAATTGTAGTTATCGTTTAGTACTCATATGCTCGAGAATTCATGAAACTAACGATCTTAACTTCTGGTACAGAAATATTCTGTTTACCTCCTTCGATCTGTTTTCTTTCCTGATTTTCACAATACATTTTTAAATAGCATTTAAGAGCATTTTTTTAAATGTGAAAAAGTCAATAGTTCAATTCCAGCTTGAAAGCCTTCAAACGATCATTCGAAGTTTTTATCACACATTTAAATATGCTCGCTAACATGACAACTGGCAGTATTAGGGGAATGGAATTTATTATCGCGCCACGGTGGTATTATAGGCAACAACACAACTCCACTGTACGCCCCAAATCTAACGTTACACATAATCTGTTCAGTAAAATCTGTGAAAGTGACAGTATTAGGGGAGTGGAATTAATTATCGCGCCACGGTGCTATTATAGGCAACCACACACCTCCACTGTACGCCCCAAATCTAACGTTACAGATTATACATCTATGCATAAATTGTAGTTATCGTTTAGTACTCATATGCTCGAGAATTCATGAAAATAACGATCTTAACTTCTGGTCCAGAAATATTCTGATTACCTACTTCGGTCTGTTTTTTTTTTCCAGATTTTCACTATACATTTTTAAATAGCATTTAAGAGCATTTTCTTAAATGTGAAAAAGTCAATAGTTCAATTCCAGCTTGAAAACCTTCGGAACGATCATTCGAAGTTTTTATCACACATTTAAATATGCTCGCTAACATGACAACTGACAGTATTAGAGGAATGGAAGTTATTATCGCCCCACGGTGGTATTATAGGCAACCACACAACTCCACTGTACGCCCCAAATCTAACGTTACACATAATCTGTGCAGTAAAATCTGTGAAACTGACAGTATTAGGGGAGTGGAATTAATTATCACGCCACGGTGCTATTATAGGCAACCACACAACTCCACTGTACGCCCCAAATCTAACGTTACAGATTATGTATCTGTGCATAAATTGTAGTTATCGTTTAGTACTCATATGCTCTGGAATTCGTGAAACTAACGATCTTAACTTCTGGTCCAGGAATATTCTGTTTACCTCCTTCGGTCTGTTTTCTTTCCAGATTTTCACAATACATTTTTAAATAGCATTTAAGAGCATTATCTTAAATGTGAAAACGTGAATAGTTCAATTCCAGCTTGAAAACCTTCAGAACGATCATTCGAAGTTTTTATCACACATTTAAATATGCTCGCTAACATGACAACTGACAGTATTAGAGGAATGGAATATATTATCGCGCCACGGTGGTATTATAGGCAACCACACAACTCCACTGTACGCCCTAAATCTAACGTTACACATAATCTGTACAGTAAAATCTGTGAAACTGACGGTATTAGGGGAGTGGAACTAATTATTGCGCCACGCTGCTATTATAGGCAACCACACAACTCCACTGTACGCCCCAAATATAACGTTACAGATTATATATTTATGCATAAATTGTAGTTATCGTTTAGTACTCATATGCTCGAGAATTCATGAAACTAACGATCTCAACTTCTACTCCTGAAATATTATGTTTACCTCATAAGAAAATTTTCCTCAAACAACTTTTTATCAATTTTGATTGAATGCTGAAATATATTTTCACATAATATTTCCTGGTGCATTTAATTTATGTATAAATATTCCCCTATCTAATTACATGGCAAGTTGTACTAAAATTTAATGTATATAGATTATCGCATTTTGTTATATTATACGTGCAGCTGAGTGTACGGTTAATTAATTCCGGGCATATGAAAAATGCGTGCGCGAATTTAAAAGAAAGCGTGACTTTCACAATCGCGAACGCGAACGAGGCATTAGCATGGAGGAAATTTGCAAGTTTGCAACTGTAAAGGAGTTGAAATACATATTTTAAATATCGGTAATGGAAGAGGGCTATTTTTCATGTCTGCAGCGGATGCAAAGTGGGAAGCTTTAAAAGTTCGTATTCAAAACTTGGGCCGATTTTAATGAAAATGGGTGCAGCGATAAGAATATGATTATCATGGAAGCAAGTACTCATACGATGACGAATTTTTTTTAATAATTTTTTACCACTTTTATGATTGTGCATGTAAGACATATATTTTAAACAAAGATAAGATACGTTAACTTGGAAACAATCTTAGTGCCACTAATAAATGAGAAAATTGCTATCAAATACATTTTTCATATTCTACCTAGTCAGGCGACCCTACATTGATTTTTACAGTAATTATTAAAAAATAATGGTTTTATGAATATTACACCAAGATAAGATAACTTAACTTAGAAACAAATCTCGGTGCCACTAATATATGAGAAAATTGTCATCAAAATACATTTTTTATACTCTCGTCAGGCGACCCTACAATGGTTTTATGAAATGTGGTACTCCATTCTGCCACACCCTGTATTATTACTTATACTTAACTTAAATTTACAACTTAATACAGTCAATTTCACACAATACGCTATATGAAATTCATATTCGTAGGAAAGTTTAATTTCGTTGGACAAAAACACAATTCATAAGTGTATATTAAAAACCACAGCCCTAACTTACTAACGCCTTATTATATTTTAGAACCAAGCAGATATTGTATTCGAGTCTTCAAAATGATATAACATTAATGAATGAAGTACGAATTATGTAATGTGGCATATTAATACTTTATATAATTTTTAAGTTGTTATGAATTTCTTTCAGTTTTCTTATTGATAAACATATTGATAACAGATATTGTCTTTGAATTGCTTCAATTCGCGATACGCTCGTTATATATTTTTTGCACATTTCGTTCAACGTGCTGACCGAGGGTCAATCGACCGGTCCTCATAATTACATCCGATTCCTGCTTATAAGTACCTTAAAAAAATTAAGGATGCGTCTGCGAATGTCCACTCAGATGAAGGGGCAATTAAAATTGGGACGAGTTCAGTAGTGAATTCCACAATTAACGGAAATCCGCGGATGAGATAATTCGGGACTTTTTAAACAACCGAACTCGCTCAAGCGCACTGAGTATGACGAGTTTGCGGGCAAAAACGTAAATGGAGACATTCTATGGCTAATCGAGCAAAGATCCTAAATATCCGAATAATATACATTTTAATCGAGGTTATTTTGAAATATTTTCACCCAGATTCTCCAAGCAGAGCTACTTTTCGATAGTAATCATTTTAACTGTTATAAAATTGTTAAAATTATAAATAAAATATTGGGCAAAAATACAACTCATAAGATACAGAAAAATGTAAGAACCACCTGCAAACGAATTACGGAAGCAACTGAATGGAAGTCATTAAGACTGCTCACCAAACTAAGACACAAGGATAATCATGTTTTGCCTATCCCCTTTTTTAAATTTTCAAGTTCTGAAGAACGACAAATGCAAAATCAACAATGAAAAAGTGACTATCTGAACAGAAGTTATAAATACGCCCAGAGACGGACATCGCAGAGGGACTACTGAAGACATCTTCGTGGAAGAGAAGTTGGAGGAACTCATCGACGCAGGAAGTCGTATATGAAGTGTATATTAAAAATCACAGCGCTAACTAACAAAGGCCTTATTATATTTTAGAACCAAACAGATATTGCCTTCGAGTCTTCAAAATGTTATAACCTTAATAAATGAAATACGAATTATGTAATGTGGCATATTGGTTCTTTATATAATTTTTAAGTTGTTCTGCATTTGTTTCAGTTTTCTTCTTATTGGTGTATAATGCAATATTCCTAATGTGAAGTATTAAAAGGGTGCTCACGTGGTGAAATCGAATATTTATGAGTTGTTCGCAATTATCGCTCGCCGCTGACCAGCCATTAAATAAACATTGCCGCCGACGATTTCCCAAATAAACCCCCGTGGAAAAATCGTCGGTTGTGAACTTTGGGACGTTAATAAATGATCAGTTTTCGATAATTTCAGGGGGTTGACCACTGCTCGCCTCTATACTCAACTTAATTACACGATCTTTCGCCGTTATTACCTTAAATTATTCAACACGTACAATCGATGGCGTAATTTCTCCTGATTAGGCATAGTAAATGTCGTCAAGTACGTAAGTCGTGAGACTTATAATGAATGATATAACATATGAGCAAAATATTTTAGGATAAAGTAGTCTGTGCAAGAATAATACATTTCTGATTATATCATACACGTTAGACAAACATAAAATTTTCGACGCACTTATTTATTAGTATGTTATGCTACAAATGCATAGAGTTTTTTAAGCTGCTCGCTGGGCTTAAGAGCACGACGCGAAGCAAAGTGCTTTTAAAGGCGCACAGCTTGAAAAACCCGTATGACATGTACCATGCTTTGTTTTTAATTAAATTTTAATTATTATTGCTCAAAATTGGTCAGTAAATGTGTTGTTACTAGGCAACTTTAAAACACGCCTTGCTCGAAAAACTTTTTTAATCACGCTTATTAGTTCGATAACCAAATATTATGATGCAGGTATGATAAGAAATAATAAATTGAAACGTATTATCTTATCTGCTTAAAATATAAATTGTGTATGATCTCCATATCTATCTTATCTATATAGAGTAATGTTCATGATTCCACCATTTAATGAATATTTGTTGTAGTCGACACTGTTAAGGGCAGGCAAGCTGACGTAGTAATTCTGCTGGTCAAGTGGGTGCAAAAACCGGCCGCAGCTTTTGTTTGGGTCAAAAAATTATAACATAACAAGTGCAGTTCATCGTTGACTTTTGCGCGACTACGAGCCAATTCCTGGAGATACGCAAACGACGTAATAAAGAAAAGAGGGAAGTCGAGACAACCACAAATATTGGTCCTTCGAGCCGGATATCAAGAAGCAAAGGAAAAAGTGATGCCGAAAGAAAGCAAGGAGAAGGATCAGAGCGATCCAGAGCGCATTAAGCTCAACGCTTTGAAAAAGGAGCAGGCGAAATTGAAGGCGAAGGTGAAATCGAACGAAAAGGTGATGAAGAAGATGAAGGCGAAGGCGATGGCGAAGAAGAAGGCGGGGACGAAATCGATCGTCAAAGCTAAGGCGAAAGCGAACGCGAAGGCGAAGGAGCTGGAGAAGGCGAAGGCGAAGGCGAAGGCGATGGAAAAGGAAAAGGCGAAACTGATGGCCAAGGCTAAGGCGCAAGTCGATGCGATGGCAAAGGCGGCTCAGAAGGCGAAGGCCAAATCGATCGAGATGGTAAACGCGAAGGCGAAGGAGAAGGCAGAAGCGAAATTAATGGCCAAGTCTAAGGCGATAGTCAACGCGAAGGCGAAGCCGATGGAGAAGGTAAAGGCGCAATCGATCGCGAAGGTAAACGCGAAGACGAATGCGAAGATGAAGGCGGAGGCGAAATTGACTGCGAAGGTGCATAAGAAGGCGAATAAGAAGGCGAAGAAGAAGGCGAAGAAGGAGGCAAAGTCGATCGCGAAGGCGAACGCGATGGTTGAAGGCGAAGGCGAAGACGAAGGCATAGACGAAGGCGAAGACGAAAGCGAAGAAGAAGGCGGATGCGAAAGCGATCACGAAGGCGTGGGCGAAAGAGAGCGCGAGAGCGAAGGCGAAAGCGAAGGCGAAGGCGAAGGCGAAGGCGAAGGCGAAGGCGAAGGCGAAGGCGAAGAAGAAGATGAAGGCGAAGAGCAATGCGAAGACGAAGAAGAAGGCGAAGGAGAAAGCGAAGACGAAGATTCAGACGTTTCTCTTACATAACCGTATCCTTATTAGCGCCTTAAGTATTCAAAATACCAGAGGAAAGAGTCATAAAGAGATTAAATAAATATGAAATTGTAATCAACTAGAAAATAAAGAATCAACGCAAATTTGTCGTAATTGTAGAATATGACCATTGAATTACTTTAAAAACGTAGTAACGTGTTTAATTTCTATATCATCAAATTGTAATCTAACCTAACCTAACCTAACCTAACCTGAAACATCTAAATTGCAAAAAAATATAAAATTGTAATCAACTAGAAAATAAAGAATCAACTCAAATTTGTTGTAATTGTAGAATATGACCATGGAATTACTTTAAAAACGTAGTAACGTGTTTAATTTATGCATCATCAAATTGTTATCTAACCCAACCTAAACCTAACCTAACCTAACCTAACCTGAAACAGCTAAATTGCAAAAATTAAAATATCAAGAATCGATCGTTGGATAAATTAATTTTCTTATCTGCTTATAGGGTGCGCCACATAAACGGGCGATTATGAATTGCGTGTAATTTTTGAACAGATAATGATAAGAGTCACTTTTAAAATCTTGTCAATTAATTACCATTTTGTAAAAATTTAGCGGAACACCGGAAATTTGATGTCTTACCATTTCATAAAAATCACAATAGTTATGTATCAACCAGTCGATACCTAACTTAACCTAACCTAACCTCCGAAATCACTTGTACAGAAATCAATATTTTTCTGTGTTCGAAATTGGAACATTTTCTGGTGTTCCAACCGATTTTTCTTTTCAGAACTTTCTTCTGAGAGCATAACACGATTCTTAAATGTTCCACACCCATATTTTGTGGACTATTTGCGTGGTCTGAAGGTACTGCACCACGCAAATAGTGGGTAAAAAAACTGTGTTCGAAATTGGAACATTTTCTGGTGTTCCAACCGATTTTTCGTTTCAGAACTTTGTTCTGAGATCAGAACATGTTTCTTGTAAGTTTTTTACCCGTATTTTGGACTGTTTGCGTGGTGTAGTACCTTTGTTCGTAGTACCTTTGTTTGTAGAACTTTGTTCTGAGATCAGAACATGTTTTTTGTAATTTTTAACTATTTTCGTGGTGCAGTACCGTCAGACCACGCAAATAGTCCACAAAATATAGGTAAGGAACTTTTAAGAATCGTGTTCAGCTCTCAGAACAGAGTTCTAAAACGAAAAATTCAATTGGAACATTTTCCGGTGATACAAATGTTTTCTCTTCAGAACTTTGTTCTGAGATAAGAACGTGTTTCTTGTAAGTTTTTTACTGACTATTTGTGTAGTGCAGTACCTTCAGACCAAGCAGATAGTCCACAAAATATGGGTAAGGAAGACTTAATAATCGTGTTCTGCTCTCAGAACAAAGTTCTGAAGATACTGCACCACGCAAATAGTCCAAAATATGGGTAAAAAGCTTACAAGAAACATGTTCTGCTCTCAGGGGGCGCAGATAGACGCAAATAGTGGGTACAAAAACTTACAAGAAACATGTTCTGATCTCAGAACAAAGTTCTGAAGAGAAACTTGGTTGGAACACCGGAAAATGTTCTAATTGAATTTTTCTTTTTAGAACTTTGTTCTGAGAGCAGAACATGTTTCTTGTAAGTGTTTTACCCACTATTTGCGTAGTGCAGTACCTTCAGACCACCCAAATAGTCCACAAAATATGGGTAAGGAACACTTAAAAATCGTGTTCTGCTCTCAGAACAAAGTTCTGAAAAGAAAAATCGGTGGGAACATTTTCTGGTGTTCCGACCGATTTTTCTTTTCAGAACTTTGTTCTGAGATCAGAACATGTTTCTTGTAAGTTTTTTACCTACTATTTGCGTGGTGCAGTACCTTCAGACCAAGCAGATAGTCCACAAAATATGGGTAAGGAACTGTTAAGAATCGTGTTGTGCTCTCAGAACGAAGTTCTGAAAAGAAAAATCGGCTGGAACATTTTCCGGACTTCCAAGCGATTTTTCTTTTCAGAACTTTGTTCTGAGAGCAGAACATGTTTCTTGTAAGTTTTTTTTTCACTATTTGCGTGGTGCAGTACCTTCAGACCACCCAAAAAGTCCACAAAATATGGGAAAGGGACTTTTAAGAATCGTGTTCTGCTCTCAGAATAAATATATAAAATTCATATAACTTCCAACTTCTGTAATTTTTTTCTCTCTTACAATAATATTGCATTGTAAGTTTATGAAATAAATTAATGATTACTAACTATTATAATCATCACAATAATGTCGTAAGTATTATGTGATATAATTAATTAATATATTTACAAATACTGTTCACATCATACAGGCCTGTGCTGTAAATACACACTGTCTATCTGATTATTTTGTTTATCATTACAAGTTGATGATATGCAAATTATGTTATAGATAACTGATTAATGACCTTCTCATATAATTTTAGTGTTAAAAATGTAGCCTCACTTAAGGCTAGGCTCCGGGGAGATTCGAACTCCCGATCTCCTGTTTACTAGACAGGCGCTTTAACCAACTAAGCCACGGCGCCTATACACTTCTTAGTCTCTTCATTTGTTTAAACATATAATCACCTATTCGATAATAATTTATACATAAATTTAATCAATATATTCATGAGGATCTGGTGATTTTAAATAAACGATTCACATAGATATCAAGTTAATTAATAGTGGAATAAATTATATTTATGAAATTACCTAAATTATACTTTCACGTAAATAATACTTATATTTACTTTTATAATATAGTTGTAATATACAATAATTGTAATGTTAATATAAAATAAAATAAAACTGATTAAAACAGTTATTTATGATACAAGTGCGTAAAGTAGTGCTTTATTGTACGGGCGTGAATTTGGTTGGACTAGGCGCTGCAGAGTTCAAATTTTGGGAGATATTTTTTAATTAGTGAGTGAATGAATCGAGTGTAAAACTAATTTTGCATACAGTTGATGTTTTTAAGAAAGGGTGATTTTTTTACGCACTTGTGCTAATAAGTATCACTTTATGCACTTGTGTTAAAGAGTATCACTTTGCGAACTGTGTACGTAAAATCTTAGTTTACGTACTGCGTTGAGAGAAAAATTATATCAGTAACTATAACCTTTAAAAAAATATCACTTTACGCACTTGTGCTAAAAAGTATCACTTTAGGCACTTGGTCTAAAAAGTATCACTTTACGCACTTGTGCTAAAAAGTATCACTTTACGCACTTGTGCTAAAAAGTATCACTTTACGTAGTTGTGCTAAAAAGTATCACTTTACGTACTTGTGCTAAAAAGTATCACTTTACGCACTGCGTACGTAAAATCTCAGTTTACGTACTATCGTGAGAGGAAAGTTATATTAGTAACTATAACCTTTTAATTGCGGGGTTGTTTGAGTAACCGTTGGTGCAATTAAAAAATGTACGCGCAGTCGGTAGGATTCGAACCTACGCTCCCAGAGGGAATCTGATTTCTAGTCAGACGCCTTAACCGCTCGGCCACGACTGCTGTACTTCTTCTGGTTTCAACTACTTTCACTGAAACTGTAACTTGTGCTGTAATATTTTCTAATTCGCATAAAATGCCGAACGTGCAATGTATGTGGCAATGATAATTAATTCGTCTGAGACCTTTCACATGGTCTCGCTGGCATGGTAAGGTGCCCACGATGCTATGGTAAACAAATGTAAGTCATCTTTAATCACGCACCTTTCCCAGTGACTCCCTAGAGCTAGTTTTTTCTCCATTAGTTCTAGAGCATGCCACTTAACGCGGACAGATGGTCTTTGGCCTAACGGCAAAAACACTTGGAAATTATAGGTTGGGCAAACGTGAGCCTTAATAGTTGTCGTTTAATTAGGAGGAATGTGTTATTACCTGCTTCTTCCTACAATTCATTTAACAGTTGGGGAGTTGAGCACTTTTTAAGTTTACTTTTGTTAACAAATCACCCAACTTTTTCCTACCCCATTTGCTTGATCAGATCTTCGCCCATAATATTCCCACAAATTTACCATGTTTTACAACAACCCTCGACGTTTGCAGTAATTTATTGTTATAAAAGGTAATACTTAATAGGACATAGGTAATGATTTATATTGAACTCTTATAATTGTTATAATGTGTACTTTCTTGGCACACCAATACAGGGGAAAATAAGGTTTCATGAATTTTAGTAAAGATTGATATTCAATTCTTATAATTATTACAATAACCATTTCCACTTTCTTGTTACACTTTGGGAAAACTAGTTTTTGTCAATTTTGAATATCAACTGATAAGCCCATTTCGATGTTTTTGGTAAGAATCTGGACACCATTATTGGACGGCGTTTATTACTTGATTATAAATAACGAAATTTACCATTTTTTTCATATTTTTATCGATTTAATCAGTAGATACCAAATCAAACTAATCTATTTCGCTCAAAAAGTCTCACACTTATAATTTGTTATTTATATACTATTCAATTTCTAGTACAAGTCCTATGAGTATATTTAAGAGTTTGATTTAAATTTATACTGATTATAGCAATAATAATATTAATCAGTCATGCATTTTTTTAATGTTTTTAAATACAATTATTCGGTGTAAAAAAGCATAGTACTAATATTACTTTACATTTTACAGTTTCATATTTTAAAAGGCAAGTTAACCATCGCAGCCGGTAGGATTCGAACCTACGCTCCCAGAGGGAATCTGATTTCGAGTCAGACGCCTTAACCACTCGGCCACGACTGCTGGTGATCTATTGGTAATTGGTGCTCATCGCGAGTCATTGACCTATTGGTTATTGGTTACCATTTCTAATATATTTAATCAAAAGCTCTCAAATTTTCAGATTTATTGAAAATTTTAATTATATCTGTGGCTTGGTGCAAGAATCAATGCCACAATTTCTCACTTTTGAGAATTTGAGATTGATGTACTACCTAAATATCGATTCAATATTTCTTACAGTTGGACATATTGTTTTGCCAACGAGCGGCTTTTTATCTCCAATATTGCCTACTTCAGGCCATTACTGGCTGATTCATCAGTCGCTTAGCAGTCATTTTAGGTGGAAACGCCATTTCCTAATTAAATTGACAATAGTTAAGTATTTACAAATACAAATATACAAATATACATATTAATACAAATATACACAATACACAGAGCAAAGTTTTTTATGCCTAAATACTATTTGTAAATAAAAATGAACCTACTGAGTGAGTTGATTTAATTACTGGATTTATACACTTCTCAGGTGGGTTTGTGCGATTTAAATTTTCACTAAACGTGAACTAAAAATCGCCCAATTTTAATGTGCATTTGGGAATTATTTCCTGTGGCAGCTGGAGACTAGTTTCGGCCTTATTTGATCTCATCAGATTTGTAATTATTTATTAACAATAAATTTAACAATTTAACATCTGTTACAACATAATGGGACATTACTTACAAACTATTGACGATTTTTACATATTATCACGTAAACAACATGGATACCCGTTAATTGTAAATGTAATGAGTGATGGGATTACTTAACAGGTCAACAATATGTAGTTTCAAGCTGCTGACATTTTAAGCCAATTAAGATTTTTCTACAAGAGAAGGTTTCCTAATCCAGTTTACTGATTAAAAATCTTCTCCTGTGTAATCCTCAATGTGTTCGGTAAATTGCACCTTATACATATATTTTACCTAATTAAAGAGCATACGTCCTTTACCAGTCAATTAAAAATTTATTATTTCCAAATTTGATATTATATTCGTATACACTACATTTGAAACTAATTCTCCTGAAAATTTAATAAAGTTTCAGTTTTATATAAAGGAGAATATATCAGACATATAACTTTCTGCATTGACAAATATTTATTTGCTAATACTGAAATTTCTGAAAATTTATTATTTGCGAATACGATTTTAGATTCGTATACTGTACACCTGAATCTAATTCTGCTAAAAAATTGACACGGTATCAGTCTTAATTAAGGGAGAAAATCAATCATATAACTTTCAGCAATGACAAGTATGGGTTAGCTATTACTGATATTTCTGAAAATTTATTAATTGCAAATTTGATATTAGATTTGTATACAGTACACCTAAAACTAACTTTGCTAAAAATTTAACAAAGTTTCAGTATTATATAAAGGAGAAAATCAAACATATAACTTTCTGGATTGACAAGTATTGGTTAGCTATTACTTAAATTGCTGAAAACTCATTATTTGCAAGTTTGATATTAGATTCGTATATAGTACACCTGAATCTAATTCTCCTGAAAATTTGACAATGTTTCAGTATTGAATAAGGAAGAAAATTAAATATTTAACTTTCTGCATTGACACGTATGGGTTAGCTATTACTGAAATTTCTGAAAATTTATGATTTGCAACTTTGATATAAGATTAGTGTACAGTACATCTTAAACTAACTTTACTGAAAATTTGACAAAGTTTCAGTGGTAAATAAGGGAAAAATCAAACATATAACTTTCTGCAGTGACAAGTATGGGGTAGCTATTACTGAAATTTCTGAAAATTTAAGATTTGCAAATTTGATATAAGATTAGTGTACAGTACATCTTAAAACTAACTTTACTGAAAATTTGACAAAGTTTCAGTGGTAAATAAGGGAAAAATCAAACATATAACTTTCAGCATTGACAAGTATGGGGTAGCTATTACTGAAATTTCTGAAAACTTATTATTTGCAAATTTGATATTAGATTCGTATACAGTACACCAGAAACTATTACTCCTGAAAATTTGACAGAGTTTCAGTATTATATAAAGGAGAAAATAAAACACTTAACTTTCTGGATTGACAAGTATTGGTTAGGTATTACTGAAATTGCTGAAAACTTATTATTTGCAAGTTTGATATTAGATTCGTATACAGTACACCTGAAACTAATTCTCCTGAAAATTTGACAATGTTTCAGTATTGAATAAGGAAGAAAATTAAATATTTAGCTTTCTGCATTGACATGTATGGGTTAGCTATTACTGAAATTTCTGAATATTTCTGAATTGCAACTTTGGTATAAGATTAGTGTACAGTACATCTTAAACTAACTTTACTGAAAATTTGACAAAGTTTCAGTGGTAAATAAGGGAAAAATCAAACATACAACTTTCTGCATTGACAAGTATGGGGTAGCTATTACTGAAATTTCTGAAAATTTATTATTTGCAAATTTGATATTAGATTTGCGTACAGCACACCTGAAACTAATTCTCCTGAAAATTTGACAATGTTTCAGTATTGAATAAGGAAGAAAATTAAATATTTAACTTTCTGCAATGAGACGTATGGGTTAGCTATTACTGAAATTTCTGAATATTTCTGAATTGCAACTTTGGTATAAGATTAGTGTACAGTACATCTTAAACTAACTTTACTGAAAATTTGACAAAGTTTCAGTGGTAAATAAGGGAAAAATCAAACATATAACTTTCTGCATTGACAAGTATGGGGTAGCTATTACTGAAATTTCTGAAAATTTATTATTTGCAAATTTGATATTAGATACGTATACAGTACACCTGAAACTATTTCTCCTGAAAATTTGACAAAGTTTCAGAATTAAATAAGGGAGAAAATCAAACAGATAACTTTATGCATTGACACGTATGGGTTAGCTATTACTGAAATTTCTGAAAATTTATTATATACAAATTTGGTATTAGTTTCGTGTAATGTACACCTTAAACTAATTCTCCTGAAAAATTGTTAAAGTTTCAGTATTAAATAAGGGAGAAAATCAAACATATAACTTTATGCATTGACAAGTATGGGTTTGCTATTACTGAAATTTCTGAAACTTAATTATTTGCAAACTTGATATTAGATTTGTGTACAGCACACCTGAAATTAATTCTCCTGAAAATTTGACAAAGTTTCATCATTAAATAAGAGAGAAAATCAAACATATAACTTTCTGCATTGACAAGTATGGGTTAGAAATTACTGAAATTTCTGAATAATTATTATTTGCGAATTTGATATTAGATTCGTGTACAATCGTCCTGAAACTAATTCTTCTGAAAATTTGATAAAGTTTCAGTATTATATAAAGGAGGAAATCAAACATATAACTTTCTGCATTGCTAAGTATGGGTTAGCTATTACTGAAATTGCTGAAACTTCATTATTTGCAAATTTGATATTAGATTCGTATACAGTACACCTGAAACTAATTCTCCTGAAAATTTGACAAAGTTTTAGTCTTAAATAAGGGAGCAAATTAAACATATAACTTTTTGCATTGACAAGTATTGGTTAGCCATTACTGAAATTTATGAAAATTTATTATTTGCAAATTTGATAATAGTTTCGTATTCAGTACACCTGAAACTAATTCTCTAAAAAGTTGATAAAGTTTCAGTTTTAAATAACGTAGAAAATTAAACATATAACTTTCTGCATTGCCAAGTTAGCTTATACTGAAATTTCTGAAAATTTATTATTTGCAAATTTGATATTAGATACGTGTCCAGTACGTCTGAAGCTAATTATCTTGAAAATTTGTCCTCCTTTTCAAGTTTTGCTTTGCACGATGTCCCAAAGGCAATGATTTCCACTTAATTCAGTCTTGCCCAACATTTGTTTCTGTGAAGCACATTAGAATTCTTTTGAACGTCCCACGCCCAAAAGCTTCTGGAGGCCACGAAACCAGCGGAATCCCCGTGGGTGCTGACCAGTCCTGGCTCTCCTCTTCGTCGGACTGAAAGCGGGCGCGGCGGCATCCACCGTCTCCACTGTCCTGGACTTGGACAAGGGCAATACATCAAACCGCGGAGAGTCCGAGATGTGGAAGTGGTGAACGGGTGCAAATCTAAAGGTGTACATCAGTCGGCGCCTTTGTCGGCCTCTCTAAGGCCAATTAGAATATATGATGGATGATGTTGCCGACGACACGCAATACCGACCTCCAATACATTCCTGCCGTTTAATTGAATCGGCCGTAGATTAGCCTCTCTTGGGAACAACGTGCAGACAAAAAAGCAAAGGATTATTATTTATGGACGGCCCGACCAGAGGCTGTTTTGACAGTGCGGGCGGCCGCCTCAGCTCACCAATTAATCGAGGTTAATTAATACACTTCGGATTGCACGATTCCCGCCGCTCATGATGACTAATTGCGATCGCACAGGGCGTCATAATTCGCATAACATTTACACTAATAACTATATAGTACAAGGTATACCTAAATGATTGTTGTTATGTAATCACTTCAATTCAATTGTCTGTATTCAACTGTCACTGTCAACCATACCTGTCAACTGTCAGACAACATAATAACAGTAGATTGTTAATATGTACAGAAGAACACGTTTATTGTTGATGCTTACTTCCGTAATGGACGATTTAAAAATGGAGAATGGATTTATTCAATTCCATAGTGCGTTCGGGAATTTCAACAAAAGTTCCCTGACCACCAATTCGAATACTCGCTCTTGTCAATACATATTTCACGAATAGTGCACCGTTTTAGGGAAACTGGTAGTGTTCTGAAAAGGAAATCCTCAGGCAGATCCTCGGTATCAGGAGAGGTTGTTGCAGATATTCGTGAACGACTCGAAGTAAGCCCTCTAAAGTCAATTTGTAAATTGGATATGCAAGCTGGAATTCCCTCGAGCACCTGCCATAGAATTGAGAGGTTGAATTTACACCCTTATAGGATGTCAGTGGTACAAGAATTGTTGCCATTGGATCCTCAACACAGATTGAGTTATTGCCGATGGTGTATGAAAAATTAAAATGACGATCGATTGCTCGATTTGACATTTTTCAGTAATGAGGCTTGGTTCCACCTATCTGAATATGTTAATTCACAAAACAATAAGTGCTGGATGCTGAAAACCCTCATCTTCTTGTGGAAGCACCACTACATCCTCAGAAGGTTGGAATTTGGTTGGATGTGTCTCGACATAGAATAATTGGGCCTATATTATTTCATGACAGACATGTCTTTTTCTCACATTTCTTTCTCTCACACCTTTCTCTCACATTCGGTGAGTGATATCGGCAACAAATTGTCCAGCCTTTCATAGACCAATTAGATGGATCACCTTGATATTGATGTCGTTGAGAAATTCGAATATTTATGCTGATACGTTTACAAATTATGATGTTTTTACAAAATTTTACGTTTAATTTATGCTTTTTAGTGCCAATCGGGCAATAAAGTACCCCGCAGGCAATAAACAGACGTTTATGTCTGTTTGTATATTGTATATTTTATTAAAGTGAACATTAAAATATCGCAATTCGGATCGATGAAAACTTCCAGTGAAAGTGGTTGAAAAAGTAAAGCATATAGCAGTCGTGGCCGAGCGGTTAAGGCGTCTGACTAGAAATCAGATTCCCTCTGGGAGCGTAGGTTCGAATCCTACCGACTGCGAAACGTTTTTTAATTACCTAAATAACATCTCGTTCTAGCAGATGGTAATTAAATAAATTTTCACTAATTGTTAAAAAAAACTAAGCTAATTGTATGTAATTAACGTAAACTGCAGTGTTGTAGCAGATACTTTTTTTTTGTATCTGGATACAAATACAGAAAAATGTATGTAGATACTTGATATGTACCTAGATACTGTATCCAGATACATGTATACCGGGTGAGTATACCAACAACAATAAGCAGACGATAAAAAATAAATTTAGTTTTGCACATTTCATTAAATATTTATGAGAATTTTCTTTTGCATGTAAAATGCGTATGTAAAAGGAAAAAAAATGTTATGTATATATGTATCTAGCTAGATACATTTTCAAATTTGTATCTGGATAATTTGGATCAAGATACATTTCTTCTAGAGTATCTGTGTCTGTAGCTAGATATATTTTCAAATTTGTATCTAAATATGTATCTAGATACATTTTTTCTAAAGTATCTTTATCTGTATCTAGATACCACAAAAAAAATGTATCTGTTACATTTTTTTCTTAAGGATCTGTATCTGTAGCTAAATATATTTTCAAATTTGTATCTAGATAATTTGGATCAAGATACATTTTTTTCTAGAGTATCTGTATCTGTAGCTAAATATATTTTCAAATTTGTATCTAAATGTGTATCTAGATACATTTTTTCCAAATTATCTTTATCTGTATCTAGATACAAAAAAAAATGTAAATGTATTTGTTACATATTTTTCTAGAATATCTGTATCTGTAGCTAGATATATTTTCAAATTTGTATCTAAATATGTATCTAGATACATTTTTTTCTGAAGTATCTTTATCTGTATCTAGATTTAAAAAAAATGTATCTGTTACATTTTTTTCTTGTGTATCTGTAGCTAGATATATTTTTATATTTGTATCTAAATATGTATCTAGATACAATTTTTCTAAAGTATCTTTATCTGTATCTAGGTACAAAAAAAAATGTATCTGTTACAACACTGTTTAAAACATGATCAAATATTACGCAAGTAATCTTTCTTCATAAATATATGCAACAAAAGAATAATCATGTATAAAATATTTCCTTTCACTTATTTCACACAACTGATATTTTTAATTCGTGAATAATTAATAAGGATTTAGTTATTAATGATGTTGTTAAATTGTTAGTTATTATTATACAGCCTGAAAATAGTTTGCACGTTCATATCTATCAATGCATAATCGCATCGAATATCGCATTTATGAGAATTACGTAATTTTGAAATGTTAATTAATACGTATTATGTATTAATATGTATTCATATTAATATTAAAATTATGTATTATGTATATTATGTATTCTTCTTCTTTATATGGCATCTCCTTTCAGGAGGTTTGCAATCATCATTGCTATCTTCACCCTGGAGGCGGCAGCTCATTAGGTATTAATTTGTATTATTATATATATATATTATATATAAATACATTATGTAGATACACGAAAAATGCAACAAATACAAATATAAATTCATTATATTTATACCTACACACATACATGTATCAACAAGTGTGAATCTGAAGATAAAAATGTATGTAGGCGCCGTGGCTTAGTTGGTTAAAGCGCCTGTCTAGTAAACAGGAGATCGGGAGTTCGAATCTCCCCGGAGCCTGGCCATATAACAGTATGTGGCAACGTTTTTAATTCGCGAAATCAATAGCAATATGAATGAATACAATTAATTCAAGTTAATTATAGCGATTTAATTATCCTTAAGTGTAATTAATGGTTCCACTTAATTTATAGGAGACGTGTTTCTTAATATAGGGGTTATAATATCATAGTAATGTATAGTATATTTCTGTTTAAAACATCATCACATATTATTCAAGTAATATTTCTTTATAAATATATGCGACAAAAGAATAATCGTGTGCAATAAATGTGCAATGTGCATAAATTCATGTATGTGTAATACTTGTGCATAGATTGATGTATGTGCAATACATGTGCATACATTCATGTATGTGCAATACATGTGCATACATTCATATATGTGCAATACACGTTCAATGTCCATACATTCATGTATGTGCTATACATGTGCATACATTCATGTATGCGCAATACATGTGCATACATTCATGTATGTGCAATACGTGTGCATACATTCATGTATGTGCAATACGTGTGCAATGTGCATAAATTCATGTATGTGCATTTATGTACATACATTCATGTATGTGCAAAAAGAAAACTATCTAGCTCATATGCTGATGCAACTTAAGGCTTCGATCGATTAATAATCATAATTTATGTGAGGAAGACCTTCTGTGGACCACATCGAAATTCATCCACTCTTACTGAATTGGAGTGTAGTAGATAAGTTTTGTTGAAGACATCGAATAACGTTTCGAAACAACTCAAGGTATACCTATCGATACATATATGATTATCACATTTTGAAATATTTTTGTCAAAATCTGAGTTTGTGATTTTTAAGATTTCAATTATTTTTGTCATATGTTCGATTGAGACATAATAATAATTATTATTTTATTTATATTTGTAACTATTATCATTGTTACTTGCATAAAACATAATTAAAATTATGTTTCAAAATTCCACATACAAATTTTGTATATACTCATCGGCGCCGTGGCTTAGTTGGTTAAAGCGCCTGTCTAGTAAACAGGAGATCGGGAGTTCGAATCTCCCCGGAGCCTAGCCCTAAGTGAGGCTACATTTTTAACACTAAAATTATAAGAGATCGTCATTAATCAGATTCCAAATGATGTGGAAACTTTTAAGTAGTATCAGTAATGTTTCTACTGAAGATGATTCCTAGATTCCTAGATACGGATACAGATTCCAAATAATGTGGAAACTTTTAAGTAGTACCAGTAATGCTTCAACTGAAGATGATTCCTAGATTCCTTGATACGGATACAGATTCAAAATGATGTGGAAACTTTTAAGTAGTATCAGTAATGTTTCTATAGAAGATGATTCCTAGAGATGGATGCAGATTCCAAATGATGTGGAAACTTTTAAGTACATAGTATCAGTAATGTTTCTACTGAAGATGATTCCTAGTTTCCTAGATACGGACACAGATTCCAAATGATGTGGAAACTTTTAAGTAGTATCAGTAATATTTCTATAGAAGATGATTCCTAGAGACGGATGCAGATTCGAAATGATGTGGAAACTTTTAAGTACATAGTATCAGTAATCTTTCTACTGAAGATGATTCCTAGTTTCCTAGATACGGACACAGATTCCAAATGATGTGGAAACTTTTAAGTAGTATCAGTAATGTTTCTATAGAAGATGATTCCTAGAGACGGATGCAAATTCCAAATGATGTGGAAACTTTTTAGTACATAATATTAGTAATGTTTCTACTGAAGATGATTCCTAGATTCCTAGATACGGATACAGATTCCAAATGATGTAAAAACTTTTAAGTAGTATCAATAATGTTTCTACTGAAGACGATTCCTAGATACGGATACAGATTTCAAATGATGTGGAAACTTTTAAGTAGTATCAGTAATATTTCAACTGAAGATGATTCCTAGATTCCTAGATACGGATACAGATTCCAAATGATGTGGAAACTTTTAAGTAGTATCAGTAATATTTCTACTGAAGATGATTCCTAGATTCCTAAATACGGACACAGAATCCAAATGATGTGGAGACTTTTAAGTAGTATCAGTAATGTTTCTACCGAAGATGATTCCTAGATTCCTAGATACGGATACAGATTCCAAATGATGTGGAAACTTTTAAGTAATATCAGTAATGTTTGCACTGAAGATGATTCCTAGATTCCTAGATACGGATACAGATTCCAACTGATGTGGAAACTTTTAAGTAGTATCAGTAATATTTCTACTGAATCCATTTATATGAAATAATTCCAACCATGTCGATTAAATAACGATATATCATTTTATATATCATATTAAATATAGATATAGGATTTAATTAATAAATGTTTTTTTGTGAAAAAGGGTTAATGTGTGTCATTCAATTATGTTCAATTTACCAAATATAATGACATACTTGGAGAAACTTATCTTATCAGTGATTTAAATCAGTATATGATGTGTACAGCAGTCGTGGCCGAGCGGTTAAGGCGTCTGACTAGAAATCAGATTCCCTCTGGGAGCGTAGGTTCGAATCCTACCGACTGCGAAAGCCAATTTTTGGAAATATCTTTGGAAAAAGAAATTTCCACTCTCAGATTACAAGGAGATATGCGTGATGTTAATAGAGAGAACTCTTCATTGAGAACTAATTAGAGCCACATTAATTTTCAGATATACTGTTCTATGAATAGGAAAACTAACTGTCTAAGATGAGACTGACCCTACCACTAATCAAACATGAAGTGCAAGTTCAATGATGATAAACTATTGTTTGATAAGCAGTATTTACTGGGCTTGAATGATTGTAAATGTTATTAAACAAATGTTATTAAACAACTATAGCACTTTTTTCGTCTAGTCTTTTTTTCTTTCTGATTCTCCCTATTTCGTCGTTCCTCTTTCGCCATTCCTCTCTTATCTACTACTGTAGAGTTTTCTTAATACTTATCTCCCCTCTTTTAGCTTGCTTCGCAATCTAATTCTGGTGCTTACTAGTTCTTCGCCACTTTTTCAGTCTGGTCTTCGTTACTTTCTGATTCTCCCTATTCTGTCTTTCCACTTTCGCCATACCACTCTCATCTACGTCTGCCTCTATCTTCTTTTCTGTATTCCTTATTTTACACACTTTCTTTATTAACGGGTTGGCTATTCCTGAAATTTATGAAAACTTATTGTCGTTGCACTTGCTTTCACCTGCATTTAGTATTGGAAATCTTTGAACCATTCGACCCCAAATTCTACTGAAGCTTCAATAATCAATCAATTTTATTTTATTGCGACTGCAGACAAATATCACGGTAACAGAGCTTCCGCTAACTGCATTAACTGGTTATCGCAAAAATCGCGAGCACACAATCAATGAGCCAATTATTCCTCCACTCCACTCCCCCTGTATATCGCTCCCTTGCTCACTTCCGGTGTGTGCTCCCGTTCTGTGTTTTCTTTTTTTCTTCGCTTTCGCCGCTTCCACTCCGTATTAATGCGGCGCTGCTCAGCGGCATCCCCCTAAGCCAAAGCCAATAACTTAATTTTCCCCATCGCAATCAGGACTTGCAAACATATAAATTACTAATTCTTTAAGCGCATCGGCAAACAGACACTGCGTTCTGCTCACTATGCGCGTCTGTGCAAACCTGCGAACGTTTTCGAACCCCTGGCCAGTATCAATTAATTCAACGAATTTTAGCCAAAGTGGATTATCTGCCACGTTCGTCCACTGCTACATACATCTCTAACAATATGAATAACTGTATCATCTGAATATAATTGTACCCCAACTTGTACCACTTCATATGGATTCTTTCAACTATTAACAAAAATGCCACAAAAATTAGCAGTACACCTGAAACTAATTCTCCTGAAAATTTGACAAAGTTTCAGTATTAAATAAGGGATGAAATCAAACATGTAACTTTCTGAATTGACAAGTATGAGTTAGCAATTACTAAAATTTCTGTAAATTTAGCATTTGCAAATTTGTTATTAGATTTATATACAGTATATATGAAACTAATTCTCATGAAAATTTTCAGCATTAAATAATGGAGAAAATCATTATTATATCTTTTGTGCTGATAGTTTTTTCCTTGCAGCTAACATATTAAATATGTGCACGTACGCATTACCGAAACGCATACATTATAGTAATTGCAGAACGGTAATTACTGAACATGCTGCAATTGTAATTTCGCGGAAGCGGCGATAAATTATCGTTTTGTAATTTTAATAAGCGCGACCTGATAAGCGATTAAAATACCTCCGCGCAATTTGCGCTGCCAACAGCGGACAAATTGATTATTATAACCGACACTCCTTGCGCCTCATTTCTTTTTATTAATCTCTCGGGCTATAAACTCTGTCCGCATGAAATTTTTAATTGCCAGGAACTGAAATTGTTCTCCGAAAATTGGCAAGAATTTTATGTTGGTTTGTTGTTTTTATACATTTGTCTGGCGGTAATTACATTTTTCAAATATTTATATTATACGCGTAAGTTTAAACGTTTGAGAATGTTAGTTTCTTCTGAAGTTAACGTTGGCAAATTTATTATTTATGAGAAAATTAAATTCTATTTAATTACTATATTTTTATTATGGTTTTAACTCAAACTGTTCACACCGAAAATGTCATACATAAATGTCTTCAAAAATTTCTTACGCTATGCAACGCTAGGCTGTGACAATGCTTTCGATATGGGCATTTTCAACAGCTTTTATTGCGTATTGAAAATGTCCATAGCCATATCGTCGTCATAGCGTAGCATTGCGTGGCGTAATAAATCTATGAATCAGCCTTTAGATTGGTAGGTATGTAGACAAATACGTATTCCTATGTTTATTTTCGTATAGCAACTTATTAAAGCTCTTATCACCAGTTTATGATAACGAAGTGATAACAGTTAAATATCGGCGCCGTGGCTTAGTTGGTTAAAGCGCCTGTCTAGTAAACAGGAGATCGGGAGTTCGAATCTCCCCGGAGCCTAGCCTTAAGTGAGGCTACATTTTTAACACTAAAATTAAAAAACTAAAAAGAAGGTCATTAATCAGTAATCTGCTACATAATTTGCATATCAGCAACTGATTAACAAAACAATCAGAGAGACATAGTGTATTTACAGCTAAGGCCAGTATGATGTGCCCAGTATTAGTAAATATAATAATTAATGATATCACACAATACCTAGGACATTATTGTAATGATTATAATAGTTAGTAATATTTTTTTCATTTCTTAAACTTACAGCGCAATATTTTTGTAAGAAACGAAAAAAATACCCAAATTATCCTTTATGAATTCAAAATATCCATCGACTTTTTTAATATTTATGTGCGTATGTATGACCGATAGAGAAAAAGTGAAAAAGAGCTAGCGATAATAATAATAATTCATGCTATTACAAAATAAGTGTGCATAAGTCAGTGAAGAGTAATATAAAAGTAACATAAGATGGCATACACAAATGTGGTACCCATTTTAGATGTGGGCGATTGCCAGATGAAAATATAAACAACATTGTGCATTCCTTGGTAAGAATTGCCTCCAATGAAGTAATTATAAAATTGTTGCAAAAGAAATTTACAGAGCTGTTCGATTTTCTGAATTTAGTTTTGATCAAGTCAAATTCTTGAGGAAGCCGATCTCACCATATTAAGATAACGCCTAAAGTTTTCAATACAGATGTGATTAGTCAAAGTACATAAAATCAAAAATACAGAAAGCACGACAAAAGCTGGAAACCTATCCAAACATTTCCAAGAGACTGATTCCAGCCAACATTTATTGGACCTCCCTATGGAACCTATGGACCTTTGCACCTATGGAATTCAATTCCATTAGTAAAGCTTTCTGACCTATCGAGAGATCCCTCTAATAGAGGGACTTGAATTGAATAAAAAATACTCTACAGTGGACATTTCCGCAAAAATTTTGACTCCGAAAATTTGTATGATACTTTTATGTATATGTATAGTAACAATATATCTCATGGGAGGCTGTAGAGACAAATCAATGTATAAAACGTAGAGAAATAAAAAGCAATCATTAACACATTATTGTTAGTATTTTATCCATTTCTTCCAGATATTTTAGATTTTTATTTATGTTAAAATAAAAAAAATAAAAACTTGAAACTGACACGACACAAAAAGTCAAATATAATTTAATTTACAAAAACCCCTGATGATGGCTGAATACTAAGCCGAAACTAGCAGGGAAACATAAATAATTACTAGAAAATACTAGAAGGTACTTTAACAAATAACAAATAATAATTAAAACAATAGTTATTGCTACAATTATGATATACTTTTGATCATATTTTTGAGGCGAAAAATAATATGCCATTTATAAAAATCAAGCTATGTAGACCACGGATCATAAAGAATTAATTGAATGGAAATGGACGTAATTACTTTCCAATGCATGCTACCAAAAGTAAGATAATAATCATGCTTCTTAACAACTGATAAATGAACATATTTTTAAATTAGCTTCGTTTGAGCTTGTGAAACATATTTTGATTAAATAATAAATAATCTGTTATCAAAATTAAGTGTTAATTAAGAAGTGTATAGGCGCCGTGGCTTAGTTGGTTAAAGCGCCTGTCTAGTAAACAGGAGATCGGGAGTTCGAATCTCCCCGGAGCCTAGCCACAATTGTGTGGCAATATTTTTAGGTATACCTATAGAATGATACAAATATTAAAACACAATACATATTTGGAATAAGAATCATATGCGAGAAAAACATTTCAAATGGCAAACAAATTTGAATTACGAAAGGTTGTTCAATGAAATGGTTCAAATTTAAAACTTCCAAATTATACCTAAAAAAATAGTACAAAGGTTAATGAAAATGGACGAAAAAGGGTTCATAGTGTGCATAGGTATCTACATTTTTTTGTGTGCAAATATCGAATTTTTGAACATGCTTTTTCAATTTTTCATTCATAAATGAAGGAATCTCAAAAACTAGCTTATCAATATAAATCGAATTCATTTTTTATATAAACCGGTACACTAAGGTTCGATACTTGCAATTTAATAAATATCGAATGAGAGATACTTGAGATATATCAATTTTTGTTTAAAAATATCATATATTAGCACTATTTTAAGCGTCCCTGCAATGAGGCTCATTTTTAAATAACTTAATTAGTTATTAAAATAAAACGTTCTAACAAAAATAAAAATATCTTATGAATAACTCATTGGATATAAATTTTGTTATAGAAATTTAGTAATGGTATATCACACAATATCAGTGATAAATTCTATTAATTTTGATACGATGATTTATGAGATATTGTAAATCAAAAATTAGCCCATTTGGAGATACAATAAAAACAGCCAAAAAACGCAGCATTACAAAACTCTTACAATATCTTAGGAGTTACTCATTGGATATAAAGTAAATTACAGGCAGTAGAGACCAGTATATGTCTAAATATCACCTACAAATTTCATTGATATTGATACGCTGCTTCTTGAGATATCGTTATTTAAATATGAGCCTAATTGAAGAAATACTTAAAATAGTTCTAGTATTCGATACTTTCAGACAAAAATTGATTTATCTTAAAAATCCATCATTGGATCTAAATTGAAGTATACCCACTATATATCAGTATATCACTCTAAAGCAGCAATAAATTACATTAAAATTCATACGGTGGTTTTTGAGATATGGTAAATTTAAAATGAGCCCCATTGGAGGGACACATAAAATAGTGCTAATATTTGATATTTTCAAATAAAAATTGATATATCTGATGTATCTCTCATTTGATAGTTTTTAAATTTCAGATATCGAATACTAGTATATCAGTTTATATTAACAATAAATTCGATTTATATTGATACGCCAGTTTTTAAGATTTCTTCATTTATGTATGAAAAATTGAAAAAGCAGGTTCGAATATTCGATATTTTCAAACAAAAAAAATTGTGTATCTAAAATCCCTCATTGGATTTAATTTTAATTACATACATTCAATAACAATATATCACGCTATAGCAGCAATAAATTACATTGATATTGATACGGCGAATTTTGAGATATCGTTAATTAAATATGAGCCTAATTGGAGAAACACTTAAAATAGTTCTAATATTCGATATTTTCAAGCAAAAATTGATGTATCTCTAAAATCCATCATTGGATCTAAATTGAAGTATACCCACTATATATCAGTATATCACTCTAAAGCAGCAATAAATTACATTAAAATTTATACGGTGGTTTTTGAGATATCGTAAATTTAAAATGAGCCCCATTGGAGGGACACATAAAATAGTTCTAATATTTGATATTTTCAAATAAAAATTGATATATCTGAAGTATTTCTCTTTTGATAGTTTTTAAATTTCAGATATCGAATACTAGTATATCAGTTTATATTAACAATACATTCGATTTATATTGATACGCCAGTTTTTGAGATTTCTTCATTTATGTATGAAAAATTGAAAAAGTAGAATATTCGATATTAAAAAAAAATGTGTTTCTAAAATCCCTCATTGGATTTAATTTTTATTACACTCATTCAATAACAGTATATCACGCTATAGCAGCAATAAATTACATTGATATTGATACGGCGAATTTTGAGATATCGTTATTTAAATATGAGCCTAATTGGAGAAACACTTAAAATAGTTCTAATATTCGATATTTTCAAACAAAAATTGATGAATCTCAAAAATCCATTATTGGATGTAAATTTAATTATGCTCACTAAATATCAATATATCTCTCAATAGTAGCAATAAATTACATAAATATTCATACGGTGGTTTTTGAGATTTCGTTATTTAAATATGAGACTCATTGGAGGAATAGTTCTAATATTTGATATTTTCAAACAAAAAATGATATATATATATATATATATATATATATATATATATATATATATATATATATATATATATATATATCAAGTATCTCTGCTTGGATTTTTGATTAAATTACATATATCGTTTGTCTCTCTTATTGTCATTTCTATTGTTCTTTCTGTATTCTGTTTATCTTTTGTTTTGTCATTTCTTAACAGTAAACTTTCTAAGAATTGTTTCCATCTTTCACCTATTTCTTCTTTCTTTGTTAGTATGTTTCCCTACTCATCCTTTATTTGATGTAGTTTTATCGTCTTGTCTTTCTTGTTTCTTCTGATAATGTTGTAGAATAGCTCATGATGTTCCTTTTGATTGTTTTATTATCTTTTTGACTCTATTTCTTTGTTCATTGTATCTGCCATAGTCTTCTGCTGTTCTCTTTTCTAGGTATTTTTGCCATAGTTGCTTCTTGGTTCTAACTTCTTTTTGTATCTCCTATATGTCCACCAGCTTGTCCAGCGAGTTTCTATTGGTTTTTGTTATTTCACAGGTTTCTATTGTTGTTTTGTAATTTTTGATATCATGTTTTTGACAAATAATTTGATCCCCATATTAATAGCGTACGATTTCGGTGGACATCGCTCACCGCCAGGTTCGATACTGGGTCCCCATATAATTGATGCTTGTCACGGAACAATGGCCCCCTCATATCTGCCACTAATAATCTGGTCCGGATGACACTTCCACGATCCGACGTCGTCCGTCCGCGCCTCGGTATTCCAACTATTCGGTAGGCATATCATCGCCATGAGAAAACGCCGTGACACTTCCATATTGATGTGGGTTTTCGGTAATTATTATCATTCCTTCCCGAAATCCGCCTCCTCCACCGACCACCAAGCCGTGGAACATCCGAACACATCTCCAAGAAGGATTTATCTGATGCAGACGCTGATGTGCGGTGTGTTACGCAACGTTTAACATGAACGACGGCGCTGAGGATCGAAGATGTATACCTGCTACAGATACGGCGAATTAGTAACGTAAACAAACAGGAGATGAGGTGAAGATAATGCGGACGGTTGATGAATTGGCGATGGACACCGTTTGTACTGGAACATAATGATGAGGGCATTGGTATAGCATCCAACATCCAAGTATTTGGTATGCAACATCGAAAATTGTGAAGATTCTAGGAAGTTTACCTCTCGTAAATATACTACTTAAATAATTATGACTCATGGTTTTAAATTGCACACTTCGAAAAATTCGAATTGTATACTTTGTACACCTACTAAGAATTTATCATCAAAAAATCCCAGAAATCAGCAAGTAATATACCGCCATGGCTACAACTCATTTTTTTTCAAACGGAACACCCTGTATATTCTGAGTACACATCTAATGCTCTATTCAATGGTAGCATATGGACTATAATCTAGTAATAGTTTTTGATATATAAATAATGATCAATTCTCAATAAGTTTTAGCCATTTGAAACTAGCAAAATTCGATCGTTATTTCAGAACACCCTGTGTATTCTCCGCGACTCCAAATATTGTGTATATTTTTCTATATTGCTTGGGTACTTGTATACCCAGATTCTTTCATTGATCTCTTGTAATAAGGTTTTGTTGAATTTTTTTCATAATCTATGATTGTCAAATCATCTAATAATCTATGAAATCAGTCTATGATTTTTCGTTAAATTTGATTAAACACATGTCAACGTTGCACCTGATCCCTGCAAATGAAAATCATTTGTGAAGCCCATATGTAGCAGATTCTAAAAATAAAAGAATATACAGAATGATCCATTTAAAAAAGAGATAAAATGTTATGTCCAGGATTTATGGAACACTCTGTACAGTCAAAAATAATTTTAAAATTCATGTGTCCGATAACTTCCAATCAGATTTTATCCTGAATTTTCCACAATTGCTATACTATAGGTTTGCCATCGCTAGTCTAGTACTTCCTTCTCCATTCTTTCTAGTAGTATTCTTGTGAGTACCTTACTTGCTCTACTATAGGTTTGCCATCGTTGGTCTAGTACTTCCTTCTTTCCAGTAATATTCTTGTGATTACCTTACTTGCTGTACTATAGGTTTGCCATCGCTGGTCTAGTACTTCCTTCTTACCAGTAATATACTTGTGAGTACCTTACTTGCTGTACTATAGGTTTGTCATTGCTCGTCTAGTACTTCGTTCTTTCCAGTAATATTATTGTGAATACCTTACTTGCTGTACTATAGGTTTACCATCGCTGGTCTAGTACTTCGTTCTTAATTCTTTCTAGTAATATTATTGTGAATACCTTACTTGCTGTACTATAGGTTTATCGTCGCTGGTCTAGTACTTCCTTCTTTCCAGTAATATTCTTGTGAGTACCTTACTTGCTGTACTATAGGTTTGCCATCGCTGGTCTAGTATTTCCTTCTTCACTCTTTCCAGTAATATTCCTGTGAGTACCTTACTTGCTGTAGTATAGGTTTGCCATCGCTGGTTTAGTACTTCCTTCTTCATTCTTTTAAGTAATATTCTTGTGATTGCCTTACTTGCTGTACTATAGGTTTACCATCGCTGGTCTAGTACTTCCTTCTTCATTCTTTCCAGTAATATTCGTGTGAATGTCTTACTTGCTGTACTATAGGTCATCGCTGGTGTTGTATTTCCTTCTTTCCAGTAATATTCTTGTGAGTACCCTACTTGCTGTACTATAGGTTTGCCACCGCTGGCTTAGTACTTCCTTCTTCATTGTTTCCAGTAATATTCTTGTGAGTACCTTACTTGCTGTACCAGAGGTTTGTCATCGCTAGTATAGTACTTCCTTCTTTCCAGTAATATTATTGTGAGTACCTTACTTGCTATACTATAGATTTGCCATCGCTGGTTTAGTACTCCCTTCTTCATTCTTTCCAGTAATATTCTAGTCAGTACCTTACTTGCTCTACTATAGGTTTGCCATCGATGGTTTAGTACTTCCTTGTTCATTATTTCTAGTAATATTCTTGTGATTACCTTACTTGCTGTACTATAGGTTTACCATCGCTGGTCTAGTACTTCCTTCTTCACTCTTTGAAGTAATATTATTGTGAGCATCTTACTTGCTGTACTATAGGTTTGCCATCGCTGGTCTAGTACTTCCTTCTTTCCAGAAATATTCTTGTCAGTATCTTACTTGTTGTACTATAGGTTTGCCATCGCTGGTTTAGTACTTCCTTCTTCATTCCTTCCAGTAATATTCTTGTAAGTAACTTGCTTGCTGTACTATAGGTTTATCATCGCTGGTCTAGTACTTCCTTCTTTCCAGTGATATACTTGTGAGTACCTTACTTGCTGTACTATAGGTTTGTCATCGCTCGTCTAGTACTTCCTTCTTTCCAGTAAATTTTTGTGAGTACCTTACTTGCTGTACTACAGGTTTGCTATCGCTGGTTTAGTACTTCCTTCTTCATTCTTTCCAGTAATATTCTTGTGAGTATCTTACTTGGTGTACTATAGGTTTGTCATCGCTGGTCTAGTACTTCCTTCTTTCCAGTAATATACTTGTGAGTACCTTACTTGCTGTACTATAGGTTTGTCATCGCTCGTCTAGTACTTCCTTCTTTCCAGTAAATTTTTGTGAGTACCTTACTTGCTGTACTACAGGTTTGCCATCGCTGGTTTAGTACTTCGTTCTTCATTCTTTCCAGTAATATTCTTGTGATTATCTTACTTGCTGTACTATAGGTTTATCATCGCTGGTCTAGTACTTCCTTCTTTCCAGTAATATACTTGTGAGTACCTTACTTGCTGTACTATAGGTTTGTCATTGCTCGTCTAGTACTTCCTTCTTTCCAGTAATATTATTGTGAATACCTTACTTGCGTACTATAGGTTTACCATCGCTGGTCTAGTACTTCGTTCTTAATTCTTTCTAGTAATATTATTGTGAATACCTTACTTGCTGTACTATAGGTTTATCGTCGCTGGTCTAGTACTTCCTTCTTTCCAGTAATATTCTTGTGAGTACCTTACTTGCTGTACTATAGGTTTGTCATCGCTCGTATAGTACTTCCTTCTTTCCAGTAATATTATAGTGAATACCTTACTTGTTGTACTATAGATTTGCCATCGCAAGTTAAGCACTCACTTCTTCATTCTTTCCAGTAATATTCTGGTGAGTATCTTACTTGCTGTACTATAGGTTTGTCATCGCTGGTCTAGTACTTCCTTCTTTCCAGTAATATTCTTGTGAGTACCTTACTTGCTGTACTATAGGTTTGTCATCGCTCGTATAGTACTTCCTTCTTTCCAGTAATATTATAGTGAATACCTTACTTGCTGTACTATAGGTTTGCCATCGCTGGTCTAGTACTTCCTTCTTTTCAGTTATATTATTGTGAATACCTTACTTGCTGTACTAAAGATTTGCTATCGCTGGTCTAGTACTTCCTTCTTTTCAGTAATATTATTGTGAGTACCTTACTTGCTGTACTATAGAATTACCATCGCTGGTTTAGTACTCCCTTCTTCATTCTTTCCAGTAATATTCTGGTGAGTACCTTACTTGCTCTACTATAGGTTTGCCATCGATGGTTTAGTACTTCCTTGTTCATTATTTCCAGTAATATTCTTGTGATTACCTTACTTGCTGTACTATAGGTTTACCATCGCTGGTCTAGTACTTCCTTCTTCACTCTTTGAAGTAATATTATTGTGAGCATCTTACTTGCTGTACTATAGGTTTGCCATCGCTGGTCTAGTACTTCCTTCTTTCCAGTAATATACTTGTGAGTACCTTACTTGCTGTACTATAGGTTTGTTATCGCTGGTCTAGTACTTCCTTCTTTCCAGTAATATTCTTGTGAGTATCTTACTTGCTGTACTATAGATTTGCCATCGCTGGTTTAGTACTTCCTTCTTCATTCTTTCCAGTAATATTCTTGTGATTATCTTACTTGCTGTACTATAGGTTTATCATCGCTGGTCTAGTACTTCCTTCTTTCCAGTAATATACTTGTGAGTACCTTACTTGCTGTACTATAGGTTTGTCATCCCTCGTCTAGTACTTCCTTCTTTCCAGTAAATTTTTGTGAGTACCTTACTTGCTGTACTATAGGTTTGCCATCGCTGGTTTAGTACTTCCTTCTTCATTCTTTCCAGTAATATTCTTGTGAGTATCTTACTTGGTGTACTAGAGGTTTATCATCGCTGGTCTAGTACTTCCTTCTTTCCAGTAATATTCGTGTGAGTACCTTACTTGCTGTACTATAGGTTTGTCATCGCTGGTGTTGTATTTCCTTCTTTCCAGTAATATTCTTGTTAGTACCCTACTTGCTGTACTATAGGTTTGCCACCGCTGGCTTAGTACTTCCTTCTTCATTGTTTCCAGTAATATTCTTGTGAGTACCTTACTTACTGTACGTTTTTTACGGTTTGAAAATTTTATGGTTTATGACGAATTCAGTTACAAAACTTGCAGACCCAGTTACAAATTTGATAGTTTTTTTATACTTGAAGTTAAATATACGAGTTTTTGATACGTGCAGTTGAAAATCTGCAAATCCAGTTAAATATCTGACAGTTTCTAAAACTTTAAGCTGATTTTTTGAGTTTGACACTTGCTGTTGAAAATTTGCAGATGTATTTGGAAATTTAACAGAGATTGACAGTTTGAGTGGAAAGTTTTTCAGTATATGAAAAATGCAATAGATATTTTACGGTTATTGACGGATTCAGTTGTAAAACTTGCAGATGTATTTAAAAAGTTGACAGTTTTGATACTTGCAAAAACTCAAATATTCAAGTTTTTGACATTTGCAGTTGAAAATGTGCAGATGGAGTTAGAGATTAAATAGTTTCAGTTGAATATTTTGAGTTTTTGACAATTTCTGTTGAAAATTTGCAGATGCAGTTAGAAGTTTAATAGATAATTTATTAAAAGATAAATAACACACTTGGTTAAAGTTTCACGAATGTATAGAAATACTCTACAATTGTTTCGGTTTCCCAGCCATTCTTAAGAGTACAAATTATTCTGATAGTTTATAATAGTTTCAGTTAAATATTTTGCGTGTTTGACTCTTGTAGTTGAAAGTTTCCAGTTACAGTTAAAAATTTTACAGAGTTTGACAGTTTGAGTTGAAAATATCACAGAGTTGAAGTTGAAAATTTGATAGTAAGAGTCGCAAATTTTACGGTTTTTTATGAATTCAGTTAACAATTTGTAGAAGCAGTTAATATTTTAAAGAATAATATTTACTCACGAAGAACAAAATCAGTTTTTCAGTGTTGGCCATGAGGAATTATAAAACTGTTAAAAGGTCCATGATGGTGGTCAAAATTTCTAGGGCGTCTTCTTGTTTTCGGGTTTCATATCAGTGATATGAATGTTAATAATTCAATAGTAGTAATTAATTTTTGATCGAAATAATTGAAAAGTCGACTGTAATCATTTACATTTTCATAGAAATAATCAATCGAGAAAGTAAAAATTTAACAAAACATTAGATAATTTGATAATAATAAGTAATTATTTTTTTATATAAATACTTGGAAATTCAAACCTTGATTCCTTAAACAATGCAGAAGAATCGTTGATGATGCGTAAAAAGTTGCTGGGTTGTGCCAATGCCGTGACCAGGATTCGAACCTGGGTTGCCACGGCCACAACGTGGAGTACTAACCACTATACGATCACGGCTACCACAGACTGTGAAAGTCGTCCAATTTGAGTATTTATTCTCAAGAACGATGAAAATAGAAAACGTTTAGAATAGCAAATTTCAACATGAATACATGAAAGAAACAAAAATATAAAAGTCTATTAAAGTGTCAATAAACTAATAACTTTGAGTTTCCCATATGCTGATTAACTTCAATATAAGTTTTTATAAATTAATGGTCTTAAAATTAATTAATGTAGTTAAATAAATTGGATAATAGTTAATACCAAAAGTAGATAAAAGTATTATATTCCATAGGGCAGCAAAATTAGTAGCTTAGAAAACATTTTTCAATTTTGGATTTTTTCTCCTGCACACCAACTGTATATCAACGAAATTAATAAATTTGTGTGATTGGCTTTAAATTCCCATATTCTGATCAACCCAAATATAAGTTTTTGTAAATGAATGGTCTAAAAATTAATTAATGTCTTTACATAATTTGGATAGTAGTTAATACCAAAAATAAATAAAACTGGTATATGCCATAGCAAAATTAGTAGCTTAGAAAACATTTTTCTATTTTTTTTTGTATTTTGGATTTCTTCTCTTGTATACCGTGAAATAGTAAGGTGACCAAACTTCTTCGAAGAAACATCCAAAGCAAATGATACAGAAAAAAACCAAATGAAGGAACTAAACCATGAATATGCAACGATATTATTGCATAGATTAATTTGGATAGTTCCATTAATAAAATAGTTTTAAAAAAATAGTATTGTGGACATATTTATACAAATTTTGATGGTAATATGAATTTTTGAAAAATAATCTACAACCATCCGTTTGACGATTCGACTATCATCCCCTGTATAGCCATCGCCCACCTCAACAAACCCTTTCCCAATCCAGTGCGAATGTACACAAGCGATATGAAAAGCAAATATCCGCGGCCCTTCCACCCTTTCACCCTGCCCCCGGTCACCGGACTCGACTGACCACCACCTACATCGGCCATGGTGAATGTTTAAACACCCCGTAATGGCCTGCATTGTCCAGCTCGCCGCCCAATGGACTGACTTAAGGGGCGCAATGAGAGGCAAAACGGCGGAACCCTTGGCCCCCCACCGCCCCCACGTACGTGATTGCGCCCCTTACGACGGCCGGGAAGGGTTGACTGACCCTTAAATGTATACGGCGAGTGTCGGGCGGGGAATCGCGCAATTACGGCATGTGAGCGGGGGTGTGGAAGTGCCAGTGGCGGTCTTCATTAAAAATGGTTTCAATGGGTTCATTAACGTGACCTATTGATAGCAAAAAGAAACTCTAGCCTGGGCAAGACATAACTTGCACATCATAGATCATAATTTTTTCGGGTAATAACAATAACAAAGGGTGCAAATAGCATTTTTCGGGACGTCGATAATAACCGGCCAAAATAATAAAAGTCGTCGCTTAAATGTCAATAAACAATAAACAATAAGTAGGGCTTTTCAAAATAGGGCTAAACTAAGAGATCGTTAAGTACTTTACGCACGACTGTATGTAAACCAGTTGTTTACAACGTGGTTACCATGGAAGACACTACATTCTTTGTTCTGGATATCCCTTGAATTACTGAGTATTGTGGAGTAGCTCGTGACTAGTAACATACTCCAAGTTAGCGGCCTTTTATAACCTCGGTTCCTATGCTTTATTGTTCGTGACGTCACATAATTGCAAGATTAAATTGCCATTTTTTTAAACTTCCGAGGTTTTTATATCACGAATCAACAATATTGATTTTTCACATATCCTGGGAGTAGGGTTTCAGAAATCCCAGTATTGCAAAACCCCGGTTTAACCTCATAAAAATGTATACTCGTTCACTTGTTCTCTCTAATGATGTGTATCATTCGCAATTTTAAAATTAAAATTGCTATCTGAGATAATTTGGTGCAACCTTTTCCAAACAATGATTCAATAGAGAAGTTACATCAAATATTTCTTCTTATACTTATATCTGTAAGAATGCTGTGAGATTGTTAGAATGTATGAAAGGAAGTTGCAGAATTCCCGAGATATATGAGGTGGCGAGATATAATTGTCTGTTATAAATTGCACTTGCAGTGTTACGCGTTTAGAACCTTCGTACTGCCGATTATTGTTAATAATCGCTGTCTGTTACGTAATGGCGTAGATGCAATAACCAGTTTTAACATCTCTGCCTTCCTCAGAGACGATCGGCACGTCCTTTTTAATTACGTATCGTATATCTGGACGACGATTTCCACCTGAAAGATAACACCAAAGCCCCCAGCTCTGGATGGATGGGCTCAGGTGCGATCCTTATTGTAAGATTACGTCGGCGCTTTATCTTTACCAAACTAAATACGTTGTCCGACAACACCAATTAAAACCTATGAAATTGATATTTTTTAGTTTCGACGTCGGAGATAATAATTGTGAGAGGAACACGAGACAGGAGACGTGTCGGCGCAGTTTAGGATTACTCCCGGATTTTGACGGGTGACCATCGGCCACGCTGGCCAAACCTAACCGACCAACGCAACGGTTCGATTACAGATTATGTGGCCGATAGTTTTAGAACCGTTCCTAACAAATTGATTATGAAAATGTGAAATGATTTATGCTTACACGCTTCCATTCAGATACTAAGGAATCATTTGTTTGGACTCCCTAGGACAGCGATGGCCATGACCCACGTGACTATTTTAAGTGACCCACGTGTCCTGGTCAAGTTGTAGAAACCATATTTGAAAATATCAAAAAGCTTTAAAACGCTCTAGAAAACAAATACAAGAAAATAAGGAAGTAAAGAGAAGTGCAAGGGAGGATAGAAGGAAACTAACAGAGCGCCTACTAACCCACGTGGTTGAAGCAGCAAGTAAAAATGACTTTACGAAGTAACAAACGCCTTTTCGGGAAACAGAAAAACAAAACTAACTAAGCATACTAGAGATGAAAAACGCAATAAAATACGAACAAAAATAGTTGAAATAGTAAGGTGACCAAACTTCTTCGAAGAAACATCTAAAGCAAATGATACCGAAAAAAACAAATGAAGGAACTAAACCATGAATATGCATTCCAATAAATGGGAGTGAAATAATGAACAAGGAAATCCATGAAGCTATTCAGAAGCTGAAAATTAGGAAATCAACAAGAGTAGATGGGATACCAGCGAAAGCGTGGTAAGCGGGAGGAGAAACAGCAACTAGCATGATGAACAAACTACCCAACAAGATACTGAAAAAAGAAGTACTACCAAATGAATGGAATGAAGGAATCGTAATTACACTGCCCAAAATAGGTGATAGAACCAAACGTGAAAATTTGAGAGGGATAACACTACTTAGGACAGCAAGTAAGGCACGCACAATAGTATTACTGGAAAGAATGAAGAAGGAAGTACTAGACCAGCGATGGCAAACCTATAGTACAGCAAGTAAGGTACTCACGAGAATTTTACTGGAAAGAATGAAGAAGGAAGTACTAGAACAGCGATGGCAAACCTATAGTACAGCAAGTAAGGTACTCACAAGAAAATTTCTTCAAAGAATGAAGAAAAAAGTACAAAACCAGCGATGGCAAACCTATAGTACAGCAAGTAAGGTACTCACAAGAATATTACTGGAAAGTATGAAGAAGGAAGTACTAGACCAGCGATGGCAAACCTATAGTACAGCAAGTAAGGTACTCACAAGAATAATACTGGAAAGAATGAAGAAGGAAATACTAAACCAGCGATGGCAAACCTATAGTATAGCAAGTAAGGTACTCACAAGAATATTACTGGTAAGAACAAAGTACTAGACCAGCGATGACAGACCTATGGTACAATAAGTAAGGTACTCATAAGAATATTACTGGAAAGAACGAAGAAGGAAGTACTACTAGACCAGCGATGGCAAACCTATAGTACAGCAAGTAAGGTACTCACAAGAATATTACTGGAAAGAATTGAGAAGGAAGTACTAGACTAGCGATGGCAAACCTATAGTACAGCAAGTAAGGTAGTCACAAGAATATTACTGGAAAAAATGAAGAAGGAAATACTAAACCAGCGATGGCAAACCTATAGTACAGCAAGTAAGGTACTCACAAGAATATTACTGGAAATAATGAGGAAGGAAATACTAAACCAGCGATGGCAAACCTATAGTATAGCAAGTAAGGTACTCACAAGAATATTACTGGTAAGAACACAGTACAAGACCAGCGATGACAGACCTATGGTACAATAAGTAAGGCACTCATAAGAATATTACTGGAAAGAACGAAGAAGGAAGTACTACTAGACCAGCGATGGCAAACCTATAGTACAGCAAGTAAGGCACTCACAAGAACATTACTGGAATGAACAAAGTACTAAACCAGCGATGACAGACCTATAGTACTGCAAGTAAGGTACTCATAAAAATATTACTGGAAAGAATGAAGAAGGAAATACTAAACCAGCGATGGCAAACCTATAGTACAGCAAGTAATGTACTCATGTACTCACAAGAATATTACTGGAAAAACAAAGTACTAGACCAGCGATGACAAACCTATAGTACAGCAAGTAAGGTACTCACAAGAATATTACTGGTAAGAACAAAGTACTAGACCAGCAATGACAGACCTATAGTACAATAAGTAAGGTACTCATAAGAATATTACTGGAAAGAACGAAGAAGGAAGTACTACTAGACCAGCGATGGCAAACCTATAGTACAGCAAGTAAGGCACTCACAAGAATATTACTGGAATGAACAAAGTACTAAACCAGCGATGACAGACCTATGGTACTGCAAGTAAGGTACTCACAAAAATATTACTGGAAAGAATGAAGAAGGAAATACTAAACCAGCGATGGCAAACCTATAGTATAGCAAGTAACGTACTTACAAAAATATTACTGGAAAGAACAAAGTACTAGACCAGCGATGACAAACCTATAGTACAGCAAGTAAGGTACTCACAAGAATATTACTGGAAAGAATGAAGAAGGAAGTACTACCAGACCAGCGATGGCAAACCTATAGTACAGCAAGTAAGGCACTCACAAGAATATTACAGGAAAGAAGGAAGTACTACTAGACCAGCGATGACAGACCTATAGTACAGCAAGTAAGCTACTTACAAGCACATTACTGGAAAGAATTACTGGAAATAATGAAGAAGGAAGTACTAAACCAGCGATGGCAAACCGTAAAATTATAAATTGCATCTCATAAAAACTGTAAAAGTTTCCACTCAAACTGTCAATTACTGTTAAATTTCTAACTGCATCTGCAAATTTTTAACTGCAAGTATCAAAAACTCATACATTCAACTGCAACTATCAAAAACTGTCAAATTTCTAACTACGTCTGCAAATTTTGTAACTGAATTCGTCAAAAACTGTAAATTTTTCAACTTAAACTATTAACTTTCGAAACTTGTTAAATTTTTAACTGCTACTCTCAAAAGCTGTCATATTTTTAACTCAAACTCTGTCAAATTTCTAAATGCAGCAAAAAAATTTCAATTGCAAGTGTCAAAAACTCAAAATAATCAACTGCAACTACCAAAAACTATCTAATCTTCAACTCCATCTGAACATTATTAACTGTAAACGTCAAAAGCTCAAATATTTAACTACAACTACCAAAAACTGTTGACGGTTTAAATCCATCGATTCCATCATACATCAGAATCTATCAAAAACCGCAAAATTATTAAATGCATCTCTTAAAAGCTGTAAAATTATTCACTCAAACTGTCAATACTTGTTAAATTTCCAACAGCAAGTATCAAAAACTCAAATATTCAGCTTAAAGTTTCACAAACTGTCAGATTTTTAACTGCATCTGCAAATTTTCACTGCAAATATCAAAAACTCATATATTCAACTGCAAAGATCAAAAACTGTCAAATTTTTGACTGCATCTGCAAATTTTGTAATTGGATTTGTCAAAAACCGTAAAATATTCAACTTTAACTAATAACCTTTAAAACTTTCAAACTGGAACTATAACATATTTTCTGTCAAAAACTGAAATATTTACATCTGCAAATTTTGCAAATGGATCCGTCAAAAACCGTAAAATTATCAATTGGGTCTCTCAAAGACTGTTCAACTCAAACGGTCAAGCTCTGTGAAATATCTAATTGCACCTGAAAATTTTCAACTGCAAGTGTCAAAAATTCAACATATTCAACGGTAACTATCAAAAACTATCTCTTGGTGATTGTGGCTTGTGTCACCTCACAACAAAGAGTGTCAAATATTTTATAAAATGTGTAACATAACAGATTTAAGTTCTTCATAGTTTTTAGACAATTTTGTCACAAATTTGTCATAAACTGTCTAGCTTTGTCAAATATCTAATTGCACCTGAAAATTTTGAACTGCAACTGTCAAAAACTCAACATATTCAACGGTAACTATCAAAAACTATCTCTTAGTGATTGTGGCTTGTGTTACGTCACAACAAAGAGTGTCAAATATTTCATAAAATGTGTAACACAACAGATTTAAGTTCTTCATAGTTTTTAGACAATTTTTCCCGAGGATGGTCAACTAATTTAACCGAAACCGGTCGCAAATGAAAAAATATATATATAATTAAGGAAGTACAAGAGAAGAATTTTATTATATATAAAAAATTATGTTGATTTAAAAGAAGTAATATAACACAACAGATTTAAGTTCTTTATAGTAATTAGACAATTTTGTCTGAGAATGGTCAACTAATTTAACCGAAACCGGTCGCAAATGAAAATAAAAATATATAATTAGGAAGTACACGAGAAGAATTTTATTATATATAAAAAAATAATGTTGATTTAAAAGAAGTAATAAGCATTTAATTATTCTACAAAGATTTTGGTGAACCAATAACTTTTCTAAAAATCATTAAATTTTAGACATGTAATGATTACACTCAAACTACTATATAACGACCAATTGTTCAATGCTGACAAAAAAAAGCTCAACAGTGGTATAAATTTACAATTTTTTGTTAAAACTTAGTTCTAACTTAACGCACATGATTCCAACTTTTCGAAGAAAAGTAACATTCCTGTAGGCTAAGTTTTCTAGTTACTAATTATTCGTGGGGACATTATGCAGTCCTTTTGGGACCCTCGTCTTCATACAGCTCCATGTCCTCACCCGAAGCCCATGCGAATGCATAATTAAACCGATACCATCATCAATATGCCCGGTTCGACGTTGGCAAATCAAACTAGGAAGTTATCTCTGCGGTCACGAATCTCCAACTAACAACTGTATGTTCTACTAATAATCATTAGTCCGGTTAAACAGACTGACCGGTGGCCACTTAACCCTGTTACCAGGACCGTATCTGTATTCCCCGCGCCACTACCCTTATACGGTCCCAATCACCCTCCCAATTGATATCTCTCTCCGACGGGGAGGAATTACGTAAACGGATAGTTCGGGGATTGATTTATGGAATTACCGAGGGGGCGCGTGTCCCCCTCCCACGCACACACACTCCTAAAACGTCCTGGATCGACCAGAAAGTGCCTCAAAGTGTACAGAGTGCAATACATAGTAAACCAATATTGCAGCAGTTATATAAGACTTTTTTTTTGTTGCATGACTATTTGGAATTAAGTTCTTTGTAAAGCTAAACTAAAATTTATCTGGAAATTCGAAGCATTAATATATTTCCAAATAATAAAACAATTGATACTGATGAGTATAGAAGAGCTACTGACGATATTAACGCTGAGAATATTCAAGATTAAGAGTTTATACTGTAATAATTGTTGGGTGGTCTTCTAATTCTCATTACTCTTCATTAGGAGGAATACGATCAGTTGACATAAACAAGAATAATACATGTGTAACGTTAGATTTTGAGCGTACAGCGGAGATCGCGACAGGATTCTATCGTAGGCAATCAGCCCACGCTACCATCTTGTCGCAATATAAATTATATTAGATTCGTGTACAGAACACCTCAACTTAACTCTACTGAAAATTTAACAAAGTTTCAGTATTAAATAAGGGAGAAATTCACACATATAACATTCTGCATTGACAAGTATGGGTTAGCTATTACTAAAATTTTTGAAAATGTATTACTTGCAAATTTGATATTTGATTCGTATGCAGTACACCTGAAACTAATTCTCCTGAATATTTGACAATGTTTCAGTATTAGATAAGGCAGAAAATCAAACATATAACTTTCTGCATTGGCAAGTATAAGTAAACTATTAATGAAATTTATGAACATTTATTATTTGCAAATTTGATATTAGATACGTGGACAGTACACCTGAAACTAAATTTCCTGAAAATTTGACAAAGTTTCAGTATTAGATAAGGCAGAAAATCAAACCTATAACTTTCTGCATTGATAAGTATACGTGAGCTATTACTGAAATTTCTGAAAAATTATTATTTACAAATTTGATATTATATTCGTGTACAGTACACCTGAAACTAATTCTCCTGAAAACTTGATAAAGTTTCAGTATTAAATAAGGGAGAAAATCAAACACATAACTTTCTGCATTGACAAGTATTAGTTAGCTATTACTGAAACTTCTGAACAATTATTATTTGCAAATTTGAAACTAGATTTGTGTACAGAACACCTGAAAGTAATCCTCCTGAAAATTTGACGTAGTTTCAGTACTAAATAAGGGAGAAAATCGAGCACATAACTTTCTGAATTGATAAGTATGAGTTAGCTATGTCTGAAATTTCTGAAAATATATTATTTGCTAATTTGATACTAGATTCTTGTACAGTACACATGAAACGAATTCTCCTGAAAATTTCATAAAGTTTTAGGAATAAATAAGGGAGAAAATCAAACACATAGCTTTCTGAATTGACAACTATGGGTTAGCTATTACTGAACCTTCTGAAAATTTATTATTTGCATATTTGATATTAGTTTCGTAAACAGTACACCTAAACGCACTTCTCCTGAAAATTTATCAAAGTTTCAGTATTAAATAAGGGTGAAAATCAAACGTATAACTTTCAGCATTGACAAGTATGGCTTAGCTATTACTGTCATTTCTGAAAATTTATTATTAGCAAATTTTATATTAGATTCATATACAGTACACCTGATACTAATTCTCCTGAAAATTAGACAAAGTTTCAGTGCAAAATAAGGCAGAAAATCAAACATATTACTTTCTGAATAGCTAAGTATGGGTCAGCTATTACTGAAATTTCTGAAACTTTATTATTTGCGAATTTGATATTAGATTCGTGAACAGTATACCTGAAACTAATTCTCCTGAAAATTTGACAAAGTTTCAGTTTTAAACAAAAGAGAAAATCAAACACATAACTTTCGGTATTGACAAGCTTGGGTTAGCTATTACTGAAATTTATGAAAAAAAAAATTACAAATTTGATCTTAGATTCGTATACAGTACACCTGAAACTAATTCTACTGAAAATTTGGCAAAGTTTCAGTATTAAATAAGGGAGAAAATCAAACACATAACTTTCTGCATAGACAAGTATGGGTCAGCTCTTACTGAAATTTCTGAATATTTATTATTTGCAAATTTTGTATTAGATTCGTGTACAGTATACCTGAAACTAATTCTCCTGAAAATTTGATAAAGTTTCAGTAATAAATAAGAGAGAAAATCAAACATATAACTTTCTGCATAGGCAAGTATGGTTTAGCTATCACTGAAATTTCTGAAACTTTATTATTTGCAAATTTGATATTATATTCATGTACAGTATACCTGTAACTAATTCTCCTGAAAAGTTAGCATAGTTTCGGTATTAAATAAGGGAGAAAATCAAACACATAACTTTCTTCATTGACAAGTATGGGTTAGCTGTTACTGAAATTTCTGAAAATTTATTATGTGCTAATTTGATATTATATTCGTGTATAATACACCTAAAACTAATTCTCCTGAAAATTTGACAGAGTTTCAGTCTTAAATATGGGAGAAAATTAAACAAATGACTTTCAGCATTTACAAGAATGGGTCAGCTATTACTGTAATTTCTGAAAATTGATTATTTAAAAATTTGTTATAATATACGTGTACAGTACACCTGAAACTAATTCTCCTGAAAATTTGACTAAATTTCAGTATTTAATTATAGATAAATCAAACATATAACTTTCTGCATTGACAAGTATGGGTCAGCTATTACTGAAATTTCTGAAAATTTATCATTTGCAAATTTGATATAAGATTTGTACACAGTACACCTTAAACTAATTCTCCTGAAACTTTGACATAGTTTCAGTATTAAATAAGAGAGAATATCAAACATATAACTTCCTGCATTGACATGTATGGGTTAGCTATCACTGAAATTTCTGAAAAATTATTATTTGCAAATTTGATATCACATTCGTGTACAGTACACCTGAAATTAATTCTTCTGAATATTTGACAAAGTTTCAGTATTCAATAAGGGAGAAAATGAAACATATAACTTTCTGCATTGACAAGTATGGGTTAACTATTACTGAAATTTCTGACATCTAATTATTTACAAATTTGATTATAGATTTGTGTACAGTACACCTGAAGCTAATTCTCCTGAAAGTTTGAAATAGTTTTAGTATTAGATAAGGCAGAAAATAAAAACATTTAACTTTCCATATTGACAAGTATGGGTCAGCTATTACTGAAATTTCTGGAAATTTATTATTTGCAAATTTGATATTAGATTCGTGTACAGTACATCTGAAACTAATTCTCCTGAAAATTTGACATAGTTTCAGTATCAAATAAGGGAGAAAATCAAACATATAACTTTCTGCATTGGCAAATATGGGTCAGCTATTTCTGAAATTTCTGAAAATATATTATTTGCCAATTTGATATCAGATTCGTGTACAGTACGTCTGAAACTAATTCACCTGAAAATTTGACATAGTTTCAGTAATAAATAAGAGAGACAATAACATTTAAATTTCTGATGTGATAAATTTGTGTCAGCTATTACTGAATTTTCTGAAAATTTATCATTTGCAAATTTGATATGAGATTTGTGTACAGTACACCTGAAACTATATCTCCTGTAAATTTGATTAAGTTTCATGATTAAATAAGGGAGACAATCAAACATATAACTTTCTGCATTGACATGTATGGGTAAACTATTACTGAAATTTCTGAAAATTTATTATTAGCAAATTTAATATAAGATTCATGTACAGTACACTTGAAACTATTTCTCCTGAAAATTTGATAGAGTTTCAGCATTAGATAAGGGATAAAATCAAACATATAAATTTCTGCATTGACAAGTATAGCTTAGCTATTGCTGAAATTTCTGAAAATTTATTATTTGCAAATTTGATAATAATTTCGTGTACAATATACCTGAAACTAATTCTCCTGAAAATTTGACAAAGTTTTAGTATTAAATAAAAGAGAAAATCAAACAACCAACTTCTGCATTGACAAGTATGGGTTAGCTATTACTGAATTTTCTGAAAAATTATTATTTGCAAACTTGATACTAGATTCGTATGTAGTAGACCTGAAACTCGTTCTCCTGAAAATTTGCCAAAAGTTTCAGTACTATATAAAGGAGAAAATCGAACATATAACTTTCTGAATTGACAATTATGGGTTAGGTATTACTGAAATTTCTGAAAATTTATTATTTCCAAATTTGATATTATATTCGTGTACAATACACCTAATACTAATTCTCCTGAAAATTTGGCATAGTTTCAGTACTAACTGAAGGAGAAAATCGAACATATAACTTTCTGAATTGACAAAAATGGGTTAGTTATTACTGAAATTTCTGAAAATTTATTATTTGCAAAGTTGATATTATATCCGTGTACAGTACACCTGAAACTAATTCTCCTGAAAAGTTGACATAGTTTCAGTACTAAATAAGGGAGAAAATGGAACATATAACTTTCTGCATTGACAAGTATAGTTTAGCTATTACTGAAATTTCTGAAAATTTATTATTTGCCAATTTGATATTAGATTCGTGTACAGCATACCTGAAACAAATTCTCCTGAAAATTTGACATAGTTTCAGTACAAAATAAGGGAGAAAATCAAACATATAACTTTCTGCATTGACAAGTATGAGTTAGCTTTTACTGAAATTTCTGAAAATTTAATATTTGCAAATTTGATATTATATTTGTGTACAGTACACCTGAAACTAAATCTCCTGAAAATGTTACATAGTTTCAGTATTAAATAAGGGAGAAAATCAAACGAATAACTTTCGGAATTGACAAGTATGGGTCAGCTATCACTGAAATTTCTGAAAATCAAGTATTTGCACATTTGATATTAGATTCGTGTAAAGTACACTTAAATCTAATTCTCTTAAGAAATTTGATAAAGTTTCAGTATTAAATAAGAGAGAAAATCAAACATATAACTTTCTGCATTGACAAGTATGGGTTAGCTATTACTGAAATTTCTGAAAATTAATAGTTTGCAAATTTGATATTAGATTCGTGTACAGTACACCTAAAACTAATTCGCCTGAAAATTTGATATACTTTCAGTACTAAATAGGGGAGAAAATCGAATATATATCTTCCTGACTTGACAAGTATGGGTTAGCTATTACTGAAATTTATGAAAATATGTTATTTGCGAATTTGGTATTAGATTCATGTACACTACATCTGAAACTAATTCGGCTGAAAATTTGACATAGTTTCAGTAATAATTAAGGGAAAAAATCAAACATATAACTTGCTGCATTGACAAGTATGGGTTAGCTATTACTGAAATTTCTGAAAAAAAATTATTTGCAAATTTTATATTAGATTCGTGTACAGTACACCTTAAACTACTTCTACTGAAAACTACGATAGTTTCAGTAATCTGCTTATAAAAATAACTGGATGGGATTCTGAGTGTGCACTAAAACGAATTTATGTGCAAATATTATTTACGCGAACAATGAATAACTGAGTGCTAAAGAAAATATTATCGAAGAGCTGTCGTACGTATTCTACTGTACATTTTTACTTAATAAATGCGCTTTCTTTCCATCATTCTGATTTATATAAATATGTGAGGAGAATTCCAATATATTTCCGTAACACCAGTGGGCGTCTAGAGCCTCGTGCCAGACAACGCTTTAATAAAAATTCCGCAAATAATAAATATTAAGCTACTGACAAGTTTCCCGTTTGCAATAACGCTTCGCAAGTGCCAGATTCCGTACGAAATTAATCGTTGCGCATCCCCAATTCCCGTTTGGCGGGGCTGCGAGGGGTAGAAAAGCGCTGCATTGTGCAGAGTTATTCTCATAACCACCGCGAGCGACAAGTTTGGAATTCAATAAATACACCGGGTATTACCGCATTCTTCCAAAAAGCCCCGTATAAATCCAGGACCGTGTCTGTTTCAATAATACCATCCCCCGGCGTTTCCTCCCTTTGTGTGTGTGTGTGAGTGTGTGTGTGTGTGCACGCGCTCTCTCCCTTCCCACCCCTAACTGTGTGCGTGTGTGTGTTTGTGTCGGAGAATTTAATTTTCCCCATGTCAAATAAACCGGCGGGGCGGATGTATAGTTAAGATTTACAATCACATTTGACTTTACAATGTTTCACTTACGTTACATCTTCGCCCCCCAACGCGGCGCTTTCGCCTCCTTTTTTCCTTCATCCCGACCCCGGGTTTGTCTCCCACGCATTCTCATTTCACACACAAAAACCACCCACACAATCGGGGATGATTTCAGTGCGAGCGCATTTCGGATTGATTGCATAAGAAACTTGCGTGGGTCGTAAAAACTCAAAAACTATGAAACTAACAGAAGACAACGTTACAAGAACACTGATCTACAAACCACCACATATTACGGATGAAGTACTGCAAAATACATTCAAAACTCACACCATAAACCGAAAGAAATCTAAAACCGTTCAAAGTGATTGTTTCAGCTTCACTGTATGAAACACAGAGCAAGACAATAGCGTCATAAATCGATAAGCCGTTAATGAACAAATTGTGCAATGTGCAAAAGTGCAATTAAAAAATCGGGTCAAAAAATTTACAAAAATAACAGAAAATATCCGCCACAACATAAAATTCAAAACGTTATTGGTCAACAATACTGTCACCCTAATAGAGCCAACTTAGTTAATCACAGTAGTTAAAAAATAAAAATGGTACAGAGTTCCAAATTTAATTATATTTCAATGAGTAAGTCAAAACTAATTAGCATTAATATCGAAATTAGTTTACACATTAGATATAGATTTCAGATTTAGATTTAGAGACATTAGATCTTACTCGAAATATGTATTCAACAAATTTCCAGAATCACCTAAAAATGCAGCACTTCCAGAGTATTCTGAAAAGTGCTGCACATTACAGGTACTGTCTGTGAATGGAGAGCTTAATTCAAAGGCGTTCTCGAAATGGAATTTCATCGAGATGGCAAAAAACGCGTCATTTTCGAAAATTTCGAAAATTAAAACGTCTTCCAAAGTATATCAAGTGTGGTCTGGTATGAACCGTATGACTCCCCTGAATCGAATGACACTATCGGCATCGTGATTGGACCTTTCGTTTAGAAGTTTAATTTTAAAAGCCCTTTTTTGCTATTTTTTTTAATTTCACAATTTTGAGGGCGCATATCTCGAGAACCGCTGGGGCTAGGAGGTTGAATGTGTGCTCATTGGAATCGGGAGGGTCCAATTAGTCTAGGAATGTGCCTCTAAGGTCATTTGGAGCAACTCGAAAAATCGCGATTTTTCGGATATTTTTTTTAGTCGATTTGATCGCAAAATCATCGATTTTACGTTTTCACATCTGGGTGCTCTACCAAGCGGCACATTTTCAAATCATTCTATGGGGACTCAGCCCCGTATATGGCGCATATTTTGAGAACTCGTTCATTCTCGTACTCCCACAACTCCCCGAGTTATTACGCTTTTCACTATAGATACGTTCAATTGATGAATATGAAATGCTTGAAATTAACAGCAATTGTAATTTCAAAAAAAAGTGTAAAAAAGCTGCCCAATTCACCGATGCCGTTATCTTTTTATTTACATAGTACGTGCAACAAACAAGTACTGTGTACGTAGTACCTGCAACAAACAAGTACTGTATACATTATTATTTAAGAAAACCTGTTTAGGGGAACCCAATATAAGTACAGTTTACATCGTATATGAAGGAGAATATGGTATTGCTGGTACTTGCAAGAAACAAGCACTGTATACACAGTACCTGGAAGAAACATGTACTGTATACATAGTACCTGCGAGGAACAATTACTGTATACATAGTACTTGCCACAAACAAGTACTGTATACATAGTACTTGCAACAAACCAGTACTGTATACATTATAATTTAAGAGAATATGTTTAGAGGAACCCAATACAGGTAAAGTTTACATCGTTTATGAAAGAGAATATGCTGTTGCTGGTACTTGAAAGAAACAAGTACTGAAGATACAGCAATTGGAAGAAACATGTACTGTATAAAGAGTACCTGCAAGAAACAAGTATTGTGTACATAGTACTTGCAAGCAATAAATAGTGTATACTTAGTACCTGGAAGAAACATGTAATGTAATGAAAAGTATACATTATAACTTAAGAGAACATGTTTAGAGGAACCCAAAATAGGTACAGTTTACATCGTGTATGAAAGAGATTATACTATTGCTGGTATTTGCAAGAAACAAGTATTGTATACATTATAATTTAAGTGAACATGTTTAGAGGAACTCAATATAGGTACAGTTTATATCATATATGAAAGAGAATATTATATTGCTGGTACTTGCAAGAAACGAGTACTGAATACGGAGTACCTGAAGGAAATATGTAGTGCATACATAGACCCTGCAAGAAAAAAGAACTGTATACATAGTACTTGCAACGAACAAGTACTTTATACATAGTACTTGCAACAAACAAGTACTGTATACATTATAATTTAAGACAACCTGTTTAGAAGAACTCAATAGAGGTACAGTTAATATCGTATATGAAAGAGAATATGCAATTCCTGGTACTTACTAGAAACAAGTAGTGTATACACAGTACTTGGAAGAAACAAGTACTGTATACATTGCACTTGCAAGAAATAGGTACTATATACATAGTATTTTCAACCATCAAATACTGTACACATTATAACTTAAAGAGAACATGTTTAGAGGAACCCAATATAGGCACAGTTTATATCATATATGAAAGATAATATGCTATTGGTGGTACTTGCAAGAAATAAGTACTCTATACATAGTAGTTGCAACAAACAAGTACTGTATACATTATAATTAAAGAGAACATGTTTAGAGGAACACAATATAGGTACAGTTTATATTGTATATGAAAGAAAATATGCCAATGCAGATACTTGCAATAAACACGTACTGTATACACAGTAATTGGAAGAAACATGTACTGTATATATACTACCTGCAAGAAACAAGTACTGTGTACATAGTACTTGCAATAAACAAGTACTGTATACACAGTACTTACAACAAACAAGTATTGTATACATTATAACTTAAGAGAACCTGTTTAGAGGAACCCAATATAGGTACAGTTTACATCGTATATGAAAGAGAATATACTATTGCTAGTACTTGCAAGAAACAAGTACTGTATACACAGTACCTGAAAAAATCATATACTGTATACATAGCACTTGCAAGAAATAAATACTGTATATATAGCACTTAGAAGAAACAAGTACTGTATACATAGTACTTGTAACAAACAAGTACTGTATATATAGCACTTACAAGAAACAAGTACTGTATACAAAGAACTTGCAACAAACAAGTACTGTATACATTATAAGTTTATAACTTAAGAGGACATGTGTAGAGGAACCCAATATAGGTATAGTTTATATCGTATATGAAAGAGAATATGCTATTGCTGCAAGAAACAAGTGCTGTATATATAGTACCTGGAAGAAACAAATACTGTATACATAGTACCTGCAAAAAACAACTACTGTATACATAGCATTTGCAACCAACAAGCACTGTATACATAGTACTTGCAACAAACAAGTACTGTCTACGTTATAATTTAAGACAACCTATTTAGAGGAACTCAATATAGGTACAGTTTATATCTTATATGAAAGAAAATATGCTATTGCTGGTACTTGCTATAAATACGTACTGTATATACAGTACATGGAAGAAACATGTACTGTATACATAGTACCTGCAAGAAACAAGTACTTTGTACATAGTACTTGCAACAAACAAGTACTGTATACATAGTACTTGCAACAAACAAGTACTGTATACATTATAGTTTAAGAGAACCTATTTAGAGGAACTCAATATAGGTATAGTTTATATCGTATTTGAAAGAGAATATGCTATTGCTAGTACTTGCAAGAAACAAGTACTGTGCACAGTGCTTGAAAGAAACATGTACTGTATAGATAGCACTTGCAAGAAACAAGTACTGTATACATAAAGAATCATATGTGGAATCATATGGTAAGAAGATTATAGTATTTGCAATAACCAAGTGCTGTATACATTATAATTTAGGAGAACCTGTTAAGAGGAACCCAATATAGGTGCAGTATTTAAAAAAGTGTATACATAGTGTATACATAGTACCTACAAGAAACAAGTACTGTATACATAGTACTTGCAACAAACAAGTACTAATACATTATAATTTAAGAGAACCTATTTAGAGAAACCCAATATAGGTACAGATTACATCATATATGAAAGTGAATATGCCATTGCTGGTACTTGCAAGAAATAAGTACTGTATACACAGTGCCTGGAAGAAACATGTACTCTATACATAGCACTTGCAAGAAACAAGTACTGTATTCATAGTATTAGCAACAAACAAGTACTGTATACATTATAATTTAAGACAACCTGTTTAGAGGAACTCAATATAGGTACAGTTTATATCGTATATGAAAGATAATATGCTATTGCTAGTACTTGGAAGAAACTAGTACTGTATACACAGTACCTGCAAAGAAACATGTACTGTATACATAGTACCTGCAAGAAACAAGTACTGTATACATAGTACTTACAAGAAACCAGTACTTGATACATAGTACTTGCAACAAACAAGTACTGTATACATTATAGTTTAAGAGAACCTGTTTAGAGGAAAACCAATATAGGTGCAATTTACTGAAAGATAATGTGCTATTGTTGGACTTGCAAGAAACAAGTATTGTATACATAGTACTTGCAATAAATAAGTACTGTATACATAGTACTTGCAACAACCAAGTAGTGTATACATTAAAATATACGAAAACCTGTTAAGAGGAACCCAATATAGGTGCAGTTTATTACAAGATAATATGCTACTGTTGTACTTGCAATAAACATGTACTGTATACATAGCACTTACAAGAAACATGTACTGTATACATGTACTTGCAACAAACATGTACTGTATACATTATAATTTATGAGAACCTGTTTGAAGGAACCCAATATAGGTGCAGTTTATTGAAAGATAATATGTTATTGTTGTACTTGCAATAAACAAGTACTGTATACATTTACTTGCAATAAACAAGTACTGTATACATAGTACGTTCAACAACCAAGTACTGTATACATTATAATTTATGAGAACCTATTTAGAGGAACCCAATATTGGTGCAGTTATTGAAAGATAATGTGCTATTGTTGTACTTCCAAGAAACAAGTGATGTATACATAGTACTTGCAACAAACAAGTATTATATAAATAGTACTTTTAACGTACTATATAACATGGCGTAGTTTTACATGCATCTACATGTCAAGTACGAAGCCCAGAGCAAAAATATAGGCCAACAGAACACAAATATAAATGACTCAGCTGTAAGAAAAACCCTGCTCACTCAGGCGGTGTACAGTGAGATGTTTCCCTCAACTAGTTTCGGATCACAGCTCAGTCTATATCATCAGTGATTTTGAATATTGCAACCCCCTCTTCCTCTCCAATACTCTACTTTTTGTTGTTGATGTTGTTCGTTTTACCCTTGTAAATACCACCTTGTCCCTGGCTAGCTAAGTGAAGACGGTGTGTCCAGTTCTTCGGCCTTAACCAGTTGGGGGTGCGGCTCCACGTAATTTAATGAACACAATGCCCTCAACTAGTTTCGGATCACAACTCAGTCTATATCATCAGTGATTTTGAATATTGCAACCCCCTTTTTCTCTCTTTCTCTTCAACACTCCACTTTTTGTTGTTGATGTTGTTAGTTCTATCCCTGCAAATACTACCTTGGCCCTGTCAGCTAAATGAAGACGGCGTGTGCAGTCCTTCGGCCTTAAATAGTTAGGGGTGCGGCTCCACGTAATTTAATGAACACAATGCCGTCAACCAGTTTCGGATCACAGCTCAATCTATATCATCAGTGATTTTGAATATTGCAACCCCCTTTTTCTCTCTTTCTCTTCAACACTCCACTTTTTGTTGTTGATGTGGTTCGTTCTACCCCTGTAATACTACCTTGGTTCTGGCCAGCTAAGTGAAGACGGCGTGTGCAGTCCTTGGCCTTATCTAGTTGGGGGTGCGGCTCCACGTAATTTAATGAACACAATGCCCTCAACTAGTTTCGGATCACAACTCAGTCTATATCATCAGTGATTTTGAATATTGCAACCGCCTTTTTCTCTATTTCTCTTAAACACTCCACTTTTTGTTGTTGATGTTGTTAGTTCTATCCCTGCAAATACCACCTTGGCTCTGCCCACCTAAGTGAAGATGGCGAGGGGGCGCGGGCATAGAAACAACAAGTTATGGTATTTTTTTAAATTATTATTATTATTATAAGCAGTAATAGTAGAACAAAATGGTTATTGTGGTAATCTCTAAAATGGGAAAAGTTTTGTTATTTTCATTTTGCAGGCAAGAAACACCGCCAGCAAATCAGCTGCATTAGAAATTCCCAGTATCGATAAAGTACGTGGCAAAAACCGATATCTTCGCCGTCCGGAGAGACGCATCGGTCCGGCCCAAGAGACAGTTACAAATCATCCGATGGAAGCGATGGGCGACGAAAGCCGGTCCAAAAAAAGCGGCCGACTCCCGTCTCTTGGGTGGAATTCCTCTTTTTCAGGCGCGTCCCATCAGGAGACGTCCAATTCATCGCAACAAGCAGCAATAAGTCTCCGGTTTACGGCGATGAAGTCTTCATTTTCTCCTCTGCAAGGCGCGGAAAAGCGCAAAAAAACGCGCAGGTTAATTGTCGCCGCATCGAGAGGAGTTATTGGAAGTGTATGAAAACGGTGTTCTACTAAACGGGCAGTAATGAGCGATGCCTCGATGGCATGAAAGTGTGCATGCTCTGGTTTAATTGAATAGGTCTCGAGTATTCTGGGAATCACCTGCTGGACTTCGCACCTGCAGTTTATTGCATTACAATGTAATTCAATCCATTACATGACTTATAATAACTACATATAAAAATTGTCTTTTAAAATACGTGAAGAAGGATAATCATGGAAAAAATGCAATCCCTCAAACTGATTGGGATTTCAAGTCTGCGCTTTGAGCGTTTCATTCACGACTAATTTCTGAAACTCCTTACCAAAAGCGGACGTAGCGTATAATTTCGTGAAATTTACGTCTTCATAAGTTAACCATCAAACGGGATCAATCCCGTAAGGCACAATCGTGTCCGCCCGATGACACAGATTTCAACATTATTCCGTTTAATGTTCTTGGGTGTTCCTCGTTGCACGAAGGCAGAAGAAAAATCACGCTAAACGATAGTTTCCTCCGCGGCCTTTAAGGTTAAGCTATTATTAAGTATAAAAACGCGTCATTAGAGTCGTTATTAGTGTTGGCGTCGATGTGAGAACTTCATCTTCGCGTACGTCCGATTGACTAATGCTGTGGAAACATGATGTGTAATTATCGCATTGCCGTTTCCCTTCTCATTAGCAAGAACATCCTTTAAATAATAATAATAATAAATGTATAGTAGTCTAGTATAGCGGAGCACTAATTCTCAATTTTTTTTTACAATTTTGATAATTAGATACGGCGATCTACCTATTAATTAATCGACATCTTAACTGACTACACCATAGCTACTTTATTGTATTATAATTTATAAATAAGTAATAATACAAGTAGTTAAGCTGTGAGAGTTCCAGATCACCCCCCGCAGAGATTTCGATTACATTAATTCGCGCTTTTAATTGGCGGTTTTTATCGGCGTTCTAATCACCCCGAGCAATTACAATAGGGTGATTGAGGCAATTAATTACAATTACAGGATTACAATGGTATACTTACTGCAATTGGTTTAATCGAAGAGCTCGCGGTTTTAACAGGCGAGCTATTGTCCGGCGGCCCCTATTGTTGTAATTTATGTAAGTGCCGTGATTTATGGTATCAATTCGACCTGTAATTATCCCAATATAATCGCCCTCAGTGATTAGACCCACAATTGCAGTAGGATATTTGCGGGTACTTTAATTACAATTACAGGTTACAATAGAATAATTACAGGGTGGTTTAATCAACGATCTCATATTCTTTGAATCTCGCGGTTTGCATAGGAGATTCACAGTTTAATCGGATATCCGGTCTCGATCTCGCGGTTTTAACCGGCGAGCTATTGTCCGGCGGCCCCTATTGTTGTAATCGATGTAAGTGCCGTGATTTATAGTATCAATTCGACCTATAATTATCCCAACATCATCGCCAGCGATGATTAGACCCGTAATTGCAGTCGGATATTTGCGGGTACTTTAATTACAATTACAGGTTACAATAGAATAATTACAGGGTTGTTTAATTAAAGATCTTAAATTCTTTGAATCTCGCGGTTTTCATAGGAGATTCAGAGATTAATCGGAGTTCCGTGGTTTTAGTTTGCAGTCTGATCACCGCGGGCGATTATATTGGCATAATTACAGGTCGAATTGGTACTATTAATCACGGCACTTACATCAATTACAACAATAGGGGCCGTCGGACAATAGCTGGCCGCTTAAAACCGCGAGATCGTCAATGAAACCGCGAATCGCCGATCACCCTGTAATTATCCTATTGTAACCTGTCAAACTGCAAAATGTTTTAAGTGCTTTTGCTACTGCTTTCGACTAACTAATCAGTCATCATCAGGTAAAATTGCCTATAACCTTAGGAAGTTATGTTTGATATCATATACAAATCATTAACAATCAACGAAATTCCAAATGTATTTAAGCTGAATCCTATATTTTCTTAAAACTTCGAATGTGTATTTGTTCTCTTTATTCACTTAGCGATTCAATTAAAATGTCGAATGGTCGCGTGTTCTAATTGTCGTCTTCTCTCGACGTGAGTGTCCACCGAAGTCCGGGGGTATTGATTTTTCAACCCCGCGGTTTATCGGGGTGGCTTCTGCAGTACCGTCTGCAGGGGGTACTTTGAAATTTCGGTAGAAATATTATGCATGTGGTCAGAAATTAAAACTTACTGAATGCTACTGGCGTAATCTTTCAGGAATTTTAATTTATTTATTTATTAACCCACTTTTTATGAGGTGGAGACTAATTTTTCCTGTTCCAATCCTGTTTCTAATTTCCAGTTCCTGTTCCAAATTTCGCTTCAGAGTTGAAATTTCACGGTATATGAAGGTAAGAAATTGTTTGGCGATTCCGTTATTATTTTGTTGTCAAGTGCCTTACACTGGGATAAATAAATTCACAAACCGTCGATATTCGCATTTCCGAACGATCAGCGATTCTTTCACATCCTTATTTTCGTTGTTTTCTTTTTCAAAGTACCATTTATATGTGGCCTGCAGCACTCACGCTGTGTCCCTTTTGTGCGTCGCTGCCTCTTTGATAGGGATCAGAACTCAGAAGAGAGGAGACATGCGATACGCACGAAGGCTGTAATTTTAATATTTTCTGACCATCCCTTTTGTGCATTATGAATACGTCAAAGCAAGAAAAACGCGACCCCTCCAGAAATGTCAACTGCAATCGCCCGCTTATTTTCCCCCGCACATTTTTTTTTGCTTTTTTAGCGATGGGTCGGTAGATCCTTTGGGATGATATACTAACATACAGGAATGCACACGCACATACATTTTGTTTACGCAACACAATTATTATTCAGTAAAAAAAAAATACTTCCTTAATTAATAGTATATAATAAAATTAGTTGCGTGAATTTCTCGAATGCTATAATCCGGTATTATAAACGAATTTCGTATACTATTTTGTAGTCGCCTAGATCATTATTATAAATGGCGATCCGATAAATAATTGTTCAAAACTAACGCGGGCAATTATGTTGGGATAATTACAGGTCGAATTGATACTATAAATCACGGCACTTACATCAATTACAACAATAGGGGCCGCCGGACAATAGCTCGCCAGTTAAAACCGCGAGATCGTCAATTAAACCAATTGCAGTAAGTATCCTATTGTAATCCTGTAATTGTTATTAATTGCCTGATTCATTCTATTGTAAGTGCTCGGGGTGATTAAAACGCCGATTAAAACCGCGAATTATAACCGCGAATTAATTTAGTCGAGTAAGATAAGTAATAAGTTATGTAATTTTGAAAAAACTGCTGAAGCTGAGCTGAGTCTGATTCCGAAAAATTCGGAAGATGTTTATAAGAAAGAGTATGATAAGTTTTGGCAATGGCTAAGGATCAAAAACGCGGAGAGAGTTACAGAAAAAGTTACATCAAATTTTTGTCAGAAGCTGAGCTGAGTCTGATTCCTAAAAATTCGGAAGATATTTATAAGAAAGAGTATGATAAGTTTTGGCAATGGCTGAGGATGAAAAACGCGGAGAGAGTTACAGAAAATGTTACATAATTATTTTGTGTTTCATTAATAGCTTCTAAATTATTGCAGATATATAAAACATATTTTAACAAAAGAAATTTCATAGACCTCTTGATTTGCCTACCGAACAACGTTGAAATTTAATTTTTATCATACTATTCTGCACACATCATTCCCCATGTAAGTATAGGGGGGAAGTATTGCTTATTTTACTGCGACTACATATACCTACGTGTTCAATACATATTTGTATACAACGGGTGAAAATTTGGAATAATTGTATTATTGATACACAATCGTTGGTATATCGCCCTAACCCCCATAAAATGTGTACATATCATACATATGTTCCGTCCACAGATACATCTTGGAAAGTAACCCTCGCCGATAAATCAGATAAATAATTCATGGGACAAATTAATACGAGACGCACTTTATTAACCATATCTAAACAGCAATGGGGTGGTCCGAATGATAAACGTTTGATTTATTTGCGGCCAACGCTGGGAGATTCTCCACGGTCACATGAGCGACGAATCAGCCCCGCAGGACGCACAGGGCCGTCTTAAGGGCGATTGTTGCCCTTGACTAAATTACAATGGACATATTGAGGTATTAAAAGTTTGTTACAAAAAACAGGCGACACATTCTACAGATGCCTTACGCATTATTTTAATGAACACGTTTATGAATTTAAAATTCAAATTTGAAAAAACACCAAATCAAATCAAATCAAATTTGCAAATAATAATTTTTCAGAAATTTCAGTAATAGTTAACCCATACTTGTCAACGCAGAAAGTTATGTGTTTGATTTTCTCCCGTATTTAAAACTAAAACTTTATCAAATTTTCAGGAGGCTTAGTTTTAGGTGTACTGTATACGAATTTAATATAAAATTTGCAAATAATAAATTTTCAGAAATTTCAGTAATAGCTAATCCATACTTGTTAATGCAGAAAATTTGATGGTCCAGTGGTGATGTGTCTCAGTCGCTATAATAATAGTTACGTTTTGTAGTACGTATTATGGAATGTGTTCTAGTCAGGAAATCCGCAGATTAGCTGACTGCCAGTTAGTGTTAGTTCATTTAGCGTTATCCAGGGTGCACCACGAGGAGGCGAACTAACTTTACACCCCAGCGATGAATTAATAGCGATGAATTAAGGGCAGAGATTTGATGGCGGTGAATTTAATTTAATACTGAAACTGTGTCAAATTTTCAGGAGAATCAGTTTCAGGAGTACTGTACACGAATCTAATATCAAATTTGCAAATAATAAGTTTTCAGAAATTTCAGTAATAGCTATCTCATACTTGTCAATGCTGAAAGATATATGTTTGATTTTCTCCCTTATTTAGTACTGAAACTTTGTCAAATATTTAGGAGAAATAGTTTCAAGAGTATTGTACATGAAGCTAATATCAAATTTGCAAATAATAAGTTTTCAGAAATTTCAGTAATAGCTAACTCATACTTGTTAACAGAAAGTTAAATGTCTGATTTTCTTCCTTATTCAATACTGAAACTTTCTGAAATTTTCAGGAGAATTACTTTCAGGTGTACTGTATACGAATCTGCTATCAAATTTGCAAATAATAAATGTTCAGAAATTTCAGTAATAGTCAAACCATACTTGTCAATGCAGAAAGTTATCTGTTTGATTTTCTCCCTTATTTAATACTGAAACTTTATCAAATTTTCAGGAAAATTACTTTAAGATGTACTGTATACGATTCATATATAAAATTTTCAAATAATAAAGTTTCAGAATTTTAGAAATAGCTAACCCATACTTGGCAATGCAGAAAGTTATATGTTTGATTTTCTTTCTTATTTAATACTGAAACTTTGTCAAATTTTCAGGAGAATTACTTTCAGGTGTACTGTACATGAATCTAATATCAAATTTTCAAATAATATATTTTTTTTAAATTTCAGTTATAGCTAACCCATCTTGTCAAAGCAGAAAGTTATATGTTTGATTTTCTCCCTTATTTAATACGGACACTTTATCAAATTTTCAGGAGAATTAGCTTCAGGTGTACTGTACACGAATCTAATATCAAATTTGCAAACTCTAAGTTTTCAGTAATTGCAGTAATAGCTAACCCCTACTTGTTAATGCAGAAAGTTATATGTTTCAATTTCTTCCTTATTTGATACCGAAACATCGTCAAATCTTTAGAAGAATTAGTTTCAGGTGCACTGTATATGAATCTAATATCAAATTTGCTAATAATAAATTTTCAGAAATTTCAGTAATAGCTAACGCATACTTATCAATCCAGAAAACTATATGTTTCATTTTCTACCTTATTTAGCGCTGAAACATTGTAATTTTTTTAGGAGAATTACTTTCAGATATACTATACACGAATCTAATATCAAATTTGCAAGTAATTAGTTTTCAGAAATTTCAGCAACAGCTAACTCATACTAGTCAATGCAGAAAGTTATATGTTTGAATTTCTCCCTTATTTAATACTGAAACTATGTTAAATTTTCAGGAGAATTAGTTTCACGTTAGTAGAATTAGTACTGTAAAAGACTCTAATATCAAATTTGCAAGTAATTAGTTTTCATAAATTTCAGCAATAGCCAACCCATACTTGTCAATGCAGAAAGTTATATGTTTGATTTTCTCCCTTATTTAGTACTGAAACTTTGTCAAATTTTCAGGAGAATTAGTTTCAGGATATACGAATCTAATATCAAATTTGCAAATAATAAATTTTCAGACATTTCAGTAATAGCTAACTCATACTTGTCAAAGCAGAAAGTTATATGTTTGATTTTCTCCCTTATTTAGTACTGAAATTTTGTCAAATATTTAGGAGAAATAGTTTCAGGAGTAGTGTACATGAATCTAATATCAAATTTGCAAATAATAAGTTTTCAGAAATTTCAGTAATAGCTAACTCATACTTGTTAACAGAAAGTTAAATGTCTGATTTTCTTCCTTATTCAATACTGAAACTTTCTGAAATTTTCAGGAGAATTACTTTCAGGTGTACTGTATACGAATCTACTATCAAATTTGCAAATAATAAATCTTCAGAAATTTCAGTAATAGTCAAACCATACTTGTCAATGCAGAAAGTATATGTATGTTTTTCTCCTTTATTTAATACTGAAACTTTATCAAATTTTCAGGAGAATTACTTGATGGTGTACAGTATACGAATCTAATATAAAATTTTCAAATCATAAAGTTTCAGAAATTTCAGAAATAGCTAACCCATACTTGTCAAAGAAGAAACTATATGTTTGATTTTCTTTCTTATTTAGTACTGAAACTAGGTCAAATTTTCAGGAGAATTACTTTCAGGTGTACTGTATACGTTTCTAATATCAAATTTGTAAATAATAAATTTTCTGAAATTTCAGTAATAGCTAACTTATACTTGTCAAAGCAGAAAGTTATATGTTTGATATTCTCCCTTATTTAGTGCTAAAACTTTGTCAAATTTTCAGGAGAATCAGTTTCAATAGTACTGTACACGAATTAAATAACAAATTTGCAAATAATAAATTTTCAGAAATTTCAGTAACAGCTAACTCATACTTGGCAAAGCAGAAAGTGATATGTTTGAATTTCTCCCTTATTTAATGCTGAAATTTTATCTAACTTTTAGGAGAGATGTATACGGTAAACGAACCTTATATCAAATTTGCAAATAATTAGTTTTCAGAAATTTCAGTAATAGCTAAACCATACTTGTCAAGGCAGAAAGTTATATGTATGTTTTTCTCCTTTATTTAATACTGAAACTTTATCAAATTTTCAGGAGAAATACTTTAAGGTGTACTGTATACGAATCTAATATAAAATTTTCAAATCATAAAGTTTCAGAAATTTCAGAAATAGCTACCCCATACTTGTCAAAGCAGAAAGTTATATGTTTGATTTTCTCCCTTCTTTAGTGCTAAACCTTTGCCAAATTTTCAGGAGAATCAGTTTCAGGAGTACTGTACACGAATCTAATATCAAATTTGCAAATAATAAGATTTCAGAAATTTAAGTAATAGCTAAATCATACTTGTCAATGCAGAAAGTTAAATGTTTGATTTTCTCCCTTATTTAGTACTAAAAACTTAATAAAATTATCAGGAGAAATAGCTTCAAGTGTACTGTACACGAATCTAATATCAAATTTGCAACTAATAAATTTTCAGAAATTTCAGTAATAGCTAACCCATACTTGTCAATGCAGAAAGTTATATGTTTGGGTTTCTTCCTTATTTAATACTGAAACTATGTCAAATTTTTAGGAGACTTAGTTTCAAATGTACTATACACGAATTTAATATCTAATTTGCAAATACTAAGTTTTCAGAAATTTCAGTAGCAGATAACCCTTACGTGCCAATGGAGAAAGTTATATGTATGATTCTCTCCCTTATTTGTTAAGCTGGTTCTATTTCCAATCGTAGTCTTAACTTGACGCCATATTTAATATATAAATTTTCACCATTTTACCTAGTAATAATAATAATCACTTACATAATATATTGTATTTTCATTGGTCAGGATCCGCATTCTATATATTGAACTCGATCCGAAGATGGCATTGGCTCCAATTGATTTCCCCACATATAAAGAGTATTCTTTTAGTACTGTAAATTAACTATAATTGGAAGGACTTGCCTGGGGGCATCTCTCCTTCCCCCGCCAGTTGTTCTCTTGCTAACTGGATTCCTGTGAGTTACGGCTTCGACCCTTATTCTCTATGACTATTGAAATTCACCTTCATGTGCAGAGCAAAGACATACACCTCTTAATACCCAATACGAATACGGTATTTATAAAAGAACTAGGGACATCCCCTTCCTTTATGTGCACTTACTATATTTATAAACGACCAAAGGACATACCCTTCCTTAATGTGCATTTACTATATTTATAAAGGACCAAGGGACATACCATTCCTTAATGAATATTTACTATATTTATAAAGGACCAAGGGACATACCCTTCCTTAATGTATTTTTACTATATTTATAAAGGACCTAGGGACATACCCTTGCTTTATGTGCACTTACTATATTTATAAAGAACCAAGGGACATACCCTATTTTTATGTGCACTTACTGTAGTAAAAAAGGTCACCCCTCCTTTTGCACATTTACTATAGTCAAAAAGGTTGTAAGGACTCACCCCTCCTTTTTGCACATTTACTACAATCAAAAAGGTCGTAAGGACTCACCCCTCCTTTTTGCACATTTGCTATAGTCAAAAAGGTCGTAAGGACTCACCCCTCCTTTTTGCAATTACTAGGACGAATCTCTCCTTATTTCAATTGCTAGGACAAACCTCTCATTACAATTACTAGGACGAACCTCTCATTATTCAATTACAAGGACGAACTTCTCCTTATTTCAATTAATCTGTCTGCTGTCCAAGAATTCACCGGCTTTATTAATTGACACATTCTTTGTGGTAACCAAAAATGGTGGTCCTCGCGCCTCGATTAGTTAACACCAATCGCGGCGTTCCCAAGAAGCGCGGGCGTCTTCGACCGTCGAAACGGTGGGAGAGGAGTAACAAAAGAAGAAAAACAAGAACGAATCTAAAATAAAGGAGCGACGACGCGTCTTGGGTGCGTACGGCTTTCGCATCGGACGCCGCACGCATTTTGATATTAACCAGGCAATAAACTTCGAAACTGGATTATGGAACTAAGACCGGCTCTGGGTAATTAACCGGCCGCAATTCCGCCCGCAGCCTTCTACACCTGAGTGTACCTGAGGCCGCGCCCCGCCCATTTTAAGCGTTCAGCTTTTTTTTCCGCGCCGCGAAGAAAAAAAAAACAAAAGCGCGCCTCGGACGGCCCCCGATTGGTCGCAGCGGCCTCTACATGGGAGGCCTGGGCTAGACCCTCACGGCCGGCTCGGCATACAAACTGCCTTATCAATATTCCTTCATCACGCGCGTTCTGCCCGTCCCCCATCTCGGCCCCGCGTGGGGCCCGCGGGGGCCCCCGGCGGGCCCCACCGGGGCGGACCTCGCCGTGCGGTGGCGCCTGGGTAGACGTGTCGTTCATATTTATCTCTCATTGTTCCGCTTTTTGCCCTTCCTCGCTTCGCATTTTGGGGCCCCGAATCTGGCCGGCGCTCCCTGTCCGGTGGGCACCGTTACCTTTTTGATTTTTTTTTTTGACCGGGCTCGCGATCCGAGACAGCTTTTTGCTGACCAGCTTGTTCCGCGAACGCCGCCCTTTGACAAATGTATTAAACGTGTCTGCTATGGTTCCAGTTAATCGGCGTGCTACAGAAAAAAAAAATTGGCATTGGTTCAAATTCCAGACAGGCTCCGATGGCGCTCAATGAGGAGGTTTTTATAGGCAAACAATGATATGATGTATGCCTGCTTCTTTAGAGCTAGAGAGAGCTATAGCTAGAGAACATTCATACTCATGTATTAATCAATTGCATATACACAACTAATTATTAAATAATCAGTACCAAACTAATATTTGCCTGGATTTAAATATTTCCTCGAATTGTGACAAAGTTTTAATTATTATCATCCATTAACAATCGCCTCATAGAGCGCCTTTATATTTTTAGACATTTAATTCATGAAATGCAAAATGGTGAATGAGCCGGGATAGGGTAACGCTTATGGGCAAGCCGTTACCAATTACAGCGAAAGCGTGATTTTCAGAATCCTGTTCCAAAATTATTTATTTTCATAAAATTATAACTTTTAAAAGTTGAAGCAAGTTGTGTATTTTACAGAAATAAAAAAGGGGCAAAAACATTGTAATCTAATAGATTCCTGCACAGTACACCTGGAACTGAATCTCCTGAAAATTTGACAAAGTTTCAGTATTACATAAAAGAGATACATAGTATCAAATAAGGGAGAAAATCAAACATATAACTTTCTGCATTGACAAGTATTGGTTAGCTATTACTGAAATTTCTGAAAATTGATTATTTGCAAATTCAATATTTGAGTCGTATGCAGTACACCTAAAACTAATTTTCCTTAAAATTTGACAAAGTTTCAGTATTAAACAAGGGAGTAAATCAAACATATAACTTTCTGCATTGAGATGTATGGGTTAGCTATTACTGAAATTACTGAAAATTTATTATTTGAAAATTTGATAAAAGATTCGTGTACAGTACGGCTGAAACTAATTCTTCTGAAAATTTGACAAACTTTCAGTATTAATTAAGAGAGATAATCAGATACATGTTTTTCTGCATTGACAAATATGAGTTAGCTATTACTGAAATTTCTCAAAGTATCTACTTGCAAATTTGATATTAGATTCGTCTACAGTATACCAGAAAGTATTTCTCCTGAAAATTTGACAAAGTTTCAGCCATTAATAATGGAGACAATAAAACGTATAACTTTCCGCGTTGACAAGTACGAGTTAGCTATTACTGAAATTTCTGAAAATTTATTATTTGGACATTTGATATTATATTCGTACACAGTACACTTGCAACTAATTCTCCTGAAAATTTACCAACGTTTCAGCATTTAATAACTAAGAAAATCAAACATATAACTTTCTGCGTTGACATGTATGGGTTACCTATTACTGAAATTTCTGAAAATTTATTATGTGCAAATTTGGTATTAGATTCGTGTACACTACACCTGAAGCTACATCTCCTATAAATTTGACAAAGTTTTAGTATTAAATAAGAGAGAAAATCAAACATATAACACTCTGCATTGACAAGTATGTGTTACCTATTACTGAAATTACTGAAAACTTAGTATTTTTGCAAATTTGAAATCAGATTAGTATACAGTACACATGAAAATTTGACAAAGTTTCAGTATTAAATACAGGAGAAAATTAAACATATAACTTTCTGCATTGACAAGTATGAGGTAGCTATTACTGAAATTTCTGAAAATTCATTATTTACAAATTTGATATCAGATTCGTGTACAGTACACCTGAAACTAATTCTCCTGAAAAGTTGACAAAGTTTCAGCAATTAATATGGGAGAACATCAAACATATAACTTTCCGCGTTGACAAGTATAGTTAGCTATTACTGAAATTACTGAAAACTTAGTATTTGCAAATTTGATATTAAATTCGTGTATAGTTCACCTGATAGTAATTCTTCTGAAAATATGATCAAGTTTCAGTATTAAATAAGGAAGATATTCAAACATATAACTTTCTGCATTGACAAGTATGACTTAGCTATTACCGAAATCTCTGAAAATTTATAATTTGCAAATTTGATGTTAGATTCGTGTACAGTACACCTAAAACAAATTGTCCTGAAAATTTTACAAAATTTCAGTAATAAGGGAGAAAATCAAATATATAACTGTTTGTAGCAGTCTGATATTTTGCTTTGTAATTTGGTGTAGGGCGCGATGATACATGGTGGAAGTTGATTTGATGGTGAGGTAGGGATGTGATCAGATATAACGTGGCAAGGTTCTGTGAGAAGTGGTAAGGGATCACTAATCAGAAACAAGATGTAGTGTAGGTGGTGTAGTAGCATATGTGATGTGGTGCAACTTTGTAAGGTATGGTGGAAGGTTTTAAGGTATGCTAAAGAAAGGTAAGATACCAGTCACGTGTACCAGTCTGATATCTTGCTTTGTAATGTGGCGTAGGGTGCGATGATACTTGGTGGAAATTGATTTGGTGGTGAGGAGGTATGTGATCAGATATAACGTGGCAAGGTTCTGTGAGAGGTGGTAAGGGATCAGTAATCAGAAACAAGATGTAGTGTAGGTGGTGTGGTAGCATGTGTGATGGGGTACAACGTTGTAAGGTTTGGTGGAAGGTGTTAAGGTATGCTGAAGGTAAGATACCAGCCACGTGTACCAGTCTGATATCTTGCTTTGTAATGTGGCGCAGGGTGCGATGTTACTTGGTGGAAGTTGATTTGGTGGTGAGGTAGGTATGTGATCAGATATAACGTGACAAGGTTTTGTGAGAGGTGGTAAGGTATCAGTAATCAGAAACAAGATGTTGTGTAGGTAGTGTAGTAGTATGTACGATGTGGTGCAACGTTATAAGGTTTGGTGGAAGGTGTTAAGGTATACTAAAACCAAGATACTAGCCACATGTACCAGTCTGATACCTTGCTTTGTAATGTGGCGTAGGGTGACATGTTACTTGGTGGAAGTTGATTTGGTGGTGAGGTAGGTATGTGATCACATATAACGTGGCAAGGTTCTGTGAGAGGTGGTAAGGGATCACTAATCAGAAACAAGTTGTAGTGTAGGTGGTGTAGTATAGTATAGTATAGTAGTATAGTATAGTATGTAGTATAGTATGTACGATGTGGTGCAACGTTGTAAGGTTTGGTGAAAGGTGTTAACGTATGCTGTAACTAAGATACCAGCCACGTGTACCAGTCTGATATCTTGCTTTGTAATGTGGCGTAGGGTGCGATGTTACTTGCTGGAAGTTGATTTGGTGGTGAGGTAGGTATGTGATCAGATGTAACGTGGCAAGGTTTTGTGAGAGGTGGTAAGGTATGACTAATCAGAAACCAGATGTAGTGCAGGTGGTGTAGTAGTATGTGCGTTGTGGTGCAAAGTTGTAAGGTTTTTTGAAACGAGTTATAGTATGCTGAGACAAGGTACGGTAATGATCTGGTACCCTACCTTCTTTCAGCATACTATAACTCGAAACAACAAACCTTACAACATTGCAGGGAGGCACGTGTAGGCAGTCTGATATGGTACTTAATGGTACTTGGTACTTAATGAAATTCGATTTGCTGGTGAGGTTGTTAGGAAATGTGGTGTAACGTGACAAGGTTTTGCGATATATGATAATGTATCAGATACAGGATATACAGGTATGAAATGTGGTGTAACCTGGCAAGGTTTTGCGAAATGTAGTAATGAATCAGATACATATAGAACCTCATAAGGTTTTGTAGACTGTGTTAAGGTAAAGTGAAAGATGTTCTGGTTTGCTGAAAGACGATAAGGTTGACTTACTTGCTACTATGTCGCTTTATATGAAGTGATATGGTGTTTGATGAACAATAAGATGTATTTGATGGTGTGGTGGATTCTGTTGTCTGGTAAACCGTGGTAAGTTTTGAGAAATGTGAAAAGGAATCAGATACAGGAAACAGTCAGGATTTTGTAGTGTAGTGGGCTATGTCATTTGGTGCAAAATTTGACAAAGTTTCAGTACTAAATTAAGGACAAAATAAAACATATAACTTTTTGCTATTTACAAGTACGGGTCAGCTATTACTGAAATTTCTGAAAATTTATTACTTGCAAATTTGATATTAGATTCGTGTATAATACATCTCAAACTACTTCTCCCGAAAATATGACAAAGGTGCAGTATTAAATCAGGGAGAAAATAAAACATATAAATTTCTGCGTTGACAAGTATGGGTCAGCTATTACTGAAATTTCTGAAAATTTATTATTTGCAAATATGATGTTAGATTCGTGTACAGTACACCTGAAACTAATTATCCTGAAAATTTGACAAAGTTTCAGTATTAAATAAGGGAGAAAATCAAACACATAACATTCAAAATTTACAAGTATGGGTTAGCTATTACCCATAGAGATAGACCCATAGAGATCTCAATATCATGTGTTAGGGATACTTTTCCCTCACATGAGTATTCCAGTTTTCACTTTCTTGTAAGGACTCTTCTCCTTCACATGAGCACTCCGGTTCTCGCTTTCATGTGCGGACTTTCCTGCTTCAAATGAATACTCTAGTTGTCACTAACATGTGTAGGGACACTTCTCCTTCACATGAGTACTCCAGTTCTCGCTTTCATGTAAGCATTATTTTCCTTCACATGAATACTCCAGAAGGTTGTATGTTTGATTTTCTCCCATATTCAATACTGAAACTTTGTCAAAGTTTTTAGCAACCAACATACATAGTTATCACTGATTAACTAAAATCCAAAACATAAAACTTGAGAATCAAAATAAGTTTAATGATGGTGCTTAGGAAATTGCATGCAGGTATTAGATCCTCGTGTTTCTATCAATAATTCCTAGTATCAAGCTAATGTGCCAATTTGAACGTGCATGTTCGCGGATTAGAGAAATCGCCTTGCAGGGAACGTCCTCCTTCCTCCTCGTCCTCCACCACCTCCACCTCCTCCTCCACCACCTCCTGCTGTATCCTTCGTCATTCCCTGCTGGCGAGGGGGGGCCCTAGGAGATCGCGTGCACCGGATCGCATGGCGCTGCGGAGCGTCCATCTAATCGATTTTAGCTCCTGCAAAACACCTCCAAGTGTAGCAACCAGACATGTGTATATCTTTAAATATTTACACTAACCGCATCGCATGCATCATTCAACGTATTTTCCCGGCTGCACCCGCACGAACCTCGTGCACTTTTAATGGAGTTCCGCAAAATTGGAGAATTATTAATTGGGGCGTTTACCGGATGGCGAGTCGCGTTTCTTCCTCAACAGCACTTCGAGGAATCGGCGATGTCGACAGCTAACACCTCAAGTGTCTGTATCAATAATGTATTGTAATATCAGACGAATATGCGATTGCTGCTATGATATGCTATGAAATACATTAATCCTATATCTTCTACAGGCGAATAACGATCGTAGAAACTACGACAAACGATTGATAACCGATACTAATCAACTGGGAAAGTTATACATTCAGAATATAAAAACAATTATAAAAAGTGTGCATCAAACTGTCGCCCAATGAAACTAATGTATGTTAGACCCAAAGGGTCTGTAAATATAACCTGTAAGTGACACTTACCAATTTGCTGTAGGAGGGTAGTAAATCAGCCCTGAATACTTATAATATTCTGATCAATTAGGTTAAGTTAAGATCTCGATTTTTGCACTTATTTGAGATGTACTCGTGGTCAAATTTTCAGAGGGTTTATCTTCACGAACACTGTATACAGATCTGGCATAGAATTTTCAAAATATCTATTAGATAAATTTTCAGAAAATTCAGTTACTGATAACCAATAAAAAAATCCGAAAAATGCCCTTGCTTTCTACTATCTCTTGGTAATTTTCTTGATATTGTGTATCTTTTAATTTTGTCTTTTACTATCTTTCCTTTGTCTGTGTTACCTCCCTACTTCCTTCACATGTCTATATTTACTAGGTAGTGGTCACTTTCGATATCTGCAAATCGTGCCTTGACACTATTACATTCTTTACATATTGCCATTTTTTTTTTACTTATTAGAAATAAGTCTATAATTGACTTTTCGTTTCTAGCCAAATCTTCTTTCATAATTCATATATGATTTTGTTTTTCAACTTTGTGTTTGCTATGTCATTCAACAAAATTATCCCAAGAATATTTGATTGCTGCCCATAACTGTAAATTGCAGACTTTTTATGCGATCGCGTTTTTAAGTCTTTTTACTGGGACGAAATGTATGATGATTATAATATACTAGTAGATAAGCTAAGAGAGTTCTGCTGCAAATTTCCATAAGGATTTACATAGGGGTCTAAATTAACTTTTTTCCTGTCATGCAACTGCTGTGAGACATCTGTGGGACGGGTGTGAGGCATATGTGAGACATCTGTGAGACAGTCGAGTGATAGGTGTGAGACATCTGTGAGACAGTCGAGTGATAGGTGTGCGACATCTGTGAGACAGTCGAGTGATAGGTGTGAGACATCTGTGACAATTTTGTATTGAATATATACAGGGTGTGAGAGATATTTGAGAGACATGTGAGACACCTGTGAGATATATGTGAGAAAATTGTCAGACACCTATCGCACGACCGGTAAAAAGAATATTTAGACCGTTGTGTAAGTCCTTATGGGAATTTGCGGCAGAACTCTCTAAGTTTATCTACTTACACCACTAAACTACATCCCTCTTATTTTTCGTTTCCTTGTTTGGGTTCTTCCTCCTGACTGGCTTTTACATCGCTCTTCTTTTTTGTTTCCTTGTTTGGATTCTTCCGTCTTTCCATCCTCTCCTTCAAGCAGCTCCTTGAAGTGTTCTTTCCATCTGTTCATGACTTCCTCTTCTTCTGTCAGTACTCCTTTTTTTACTCTTTCATTGTTTTGGCTGTTTTTTTCTCTGTTCTGAGATTTTTTAATACTTTAAAGGAAAGTGTCTGGTTCCCTCTGCTATCTTCTTCCATCTTCACTCCAAACTCCCCCCAGGCTTTTGCTTTGACACTTTGTATTTCTTCTTTAGCTCTCTTTCTCTGTTTTTTGTATCTCTCGTAGTAATTTCCTGTTCCTGTCTGCAGGTACTGTTTCCATATTATTTTCTTCCTTGTCACTTCTTCCTTTACCTTCTTGTTCCACCACTTTGTTTGCTTCTTCCCTGCTGCAACATATGTTGTCCCGCACGCTACTTTAGCTACTTAAAGAAAAGTTTCTGGTTCCCTCTGCTATCTTCTTCCATCTTCACTCCAAACTCCTCCCAGGCTTTTGCTTTGGCACTTTCTTCTTTAGCTCTCTTTCTCTGTTTCTTGTATCTCTCGTAGTCCTTTTCTGTTCCTGTCTGCAGGTACTGTTTCCATATTATTTTCTTCCTTGTCACTTCTTCCTTTACCTTCTTGTTCCACCACTTTGTTTGCTTAGTCCCTGCTGCTACATATGTTGTCCCGCATGCTAATTTTGCTACTTAAAGAAAAGTTTCTGGTTCCCTCTACTATCTTCTTCCATCTTCACCCAAACTCCTCCCAGGCTTTTGCTTTGGCACTTTCTTCTTAAGCTCTCTTTCTCTGTTTCTTGTATCTCTCGTAGTCCTTTTCTGTTCCTGTCTGCAGGTACTGTTTCCATATTATTTTCTTCCTTGTAACTTCCTCCTTTACCTTCTTGTTCCACCACTTTGTTTGCTTAGTCCCTGCTGCTACATATGTTGTCCCGCATGCTAATTTTGCTACTTAAAGAAAAGTTTCTGGTTCCCTCTGCTATCTTCTTCCATCTTCACTCCAAACTCCTCCCAGGCTTTTGCTTTGGCACTTTCTTCTTTAGCTCTCTTTCTCTGTTTCTTGTATCTCTCGTGGTCCTTTTCTGTTACTGTCTGCAGGTACTGTTTCTATATTATTTTCTTCCTTGTTACTTCCTCCTTTACCTTCTTGTTCCACCACTTTGATTGCTTCCTCCCTGCTGCTACATATGTTGTCCCGCACGCTACTTTCGCTACTTAAAAAAAAGTTTCTGGTTCCCTCTGTTATCTTCTTCCATCTTCACTCCAAACTCCTCCCAGGCTTTTGCTTTGGCACTTTCTTCTTTAGCTCTCTTTCTTTGTTTCTTGTATCTCTCGTAGTCCTTTTCTGTTACTGTCTGCAGGTACTGTTTCTATATTATTTTCTTCCTTGTTACTTCCTCCTTTACCTTCTTGTTCCACCACTGTGTTTGCTTCCTCCCTGCTGCTACATATGTTGTCCCGCACGCTACTTTCGCTACTTAAAGAAAAGTTTCTGGTTCCCTTTGCTATCTTCTTCCATCTTCACTCCAAACTCCCCCCAGGCTTTTGCTTTGGCACTTTCTTCTTTAGCTCTCTTTCTCTGTTTCTTGTATCTCTCGTGGTCCTTTTCTGTTACTGTCTGCAGGTACTGTTTCCATAATATTTTCTTCCTTGTTACTTCCTCCTTTACCTTCTTGTTCCACCACTTTGTTTGCTTCCTCCCTGCTGCTACATATGTTGTCCCGCACGCTACTTTCGCTGTTGTTCTTATCGTTATTTTGAACTTTTTCCAAATTAATTCAACCTCTGTTTCTTACTTGTCAGTCTCCTCTTTGAATCCCTTTTCTACTAGTCTTTCGTATTCTTTCCGTACCTCCAGCATTTTTAGCTCGTGAGTTTTGACAGTTATTTTCCTTTTGTTTTCCACCTCTTTACTTTGTTGTAAACTTTACTTTGGAATACTTTTGTATTCCAAAGTATTGTCCTCGGTTATTGTCCTCGGTTATTGTCATGGTCAGTAGATAGTGGTCGCTTCCTATTTCCGCTCCTCTTCTCACTCATGCGTCAATAACCTTTTTGCTGCTTTCCTTTTCTACCAGTATATAATCTATTATTGACATTTCCTTTCTGCTTCTCATCTTTCTCGTGTATTTGTGGATTTCTTTGTGTCTAAATCTGGTATTTACAATCACCATGTTGTTTATTAGATAGAAGTCTAGCATTATTTTCCCATTGCTGTTTTTTGATTTTCTCCGTGCTTTCGTATTATCCCTTCATACCCTTCCGTTTTATTATAGACCCTACTGTTAAAATCTCCTGCTACTATTGTCTGTCCTTTAGTTTCCTCTACGGTTTGCTGTTCTTTGAGTCTAAATCAGGTATTTACAATCACCATATTGTTTGTTAGACAGAAGTCTAGCATTCTTTTCCCATTGCTGTTTTTCGCTTTTTCTCCGTGCTTTCGTATTATCCCTTCATGCCCTTCCGATTTATTACCCGCCCTACTGTTAAAATCTCCTCCTACTATTGTCCGTCCTTTAGTTTCCTCTACGGTTTGCTGTAATTCTTCCCAAAATTTGTTTTTCGATTCTTCGCTGTCGTCTTCATTCGGGCTATTACAATCCCCATTCTCCCTTCCTGTTTATTTTCCAGTTCTATCACCATGATTCTCTCTGTTATGTATTTCCATTCTTTAACTTCTTTTGCTTTTTCTTCTGTCAGTAATATTCCCACTCCTGCACTTGCGTTTTCGGTTTCACTCACTCCGCTATAGTATAGTACATATCCTCCCTCTAATACTGTCGTGCCTTCTCCTTTCTTTTTCGTTTCAGTTATCGCAAGTATATGCAGGTTTGCCTTCTCCATTACCTTTGTGAGTTTCTCTTCTTTCTTCTCGTATATTCCATATACCAAATTTGTATCTACCTTTTTTTCTCGAAATTCTCTTTTTTTCTTCCTTGCTGTGTAGTGTTTCTTGGCTGTTGTCGTCTTCGTATGGGCCTCCATCTTCTTCATTAGTTTTTTGTATGCATAATCCATCCCTCTTTTACCCATTGGGTGTCGAGTTTTTTGTCATATTTTGAATCTCGTTGACCTCTAATTCTTCTTTGCGGTGGTTCCATTTATATGTTTTATCATTTATATTCAGTTTTTGGTATCTAATCTTTACTCTATTCACTTTGGTCCTCTCTTCTCTTGCAATGCTTCTAATATCTCTCTCTCTCTCTCTCTCTCTCTCTCTCTCTGTATTTCTCTTTCTGTAGCTGTCAGGTCATGGTGAATGTATATTTTGGTTTTGCTCAGCTTATTTCTCTTTGCTTTCATGATCTCCTCTATATTTTCCCATGTTTCGATCTCCACTAGCACCATATCTGCTGTCGTGCCTTTGTTTATCATCTGGGCCTTCTTTATTTTGGGCACTGCCTGTAGCATTTTGCTTATAAAATCTTCAACTTCTGCTTTTTCTTCATTTTATTTCACTTTTAGTCCCTTTATCAGTGTATTATTTTTCTTTTTCTCTTTTTCGTTCTCTCCATCTTCCCCATTCTTTCTTTCATTTGTGCCCACTCTATGCCCCACTCTTCCGGTTTTTTCTGTATTTCCCTTTTTACTTCCTTTATCTCCGCTTTTAGTTCTTTTGTGTTCTTTTTCATCTTTTGCAACATCTCTTTCATCATGTCTTTTATCTCTTCCATTTCCCCCTCTTTTTCTTTTTCACTGCTTGCTTCTCTTCTTACACCTCTAGCACCTGTGGTTATTCTCCTTTCTTCTTGTATCTACAAGAAGAAAGAAGTAAGAAAGAATGGGGAAGATGGAGAGAACGAAAAAGAGAAAAAGAAAAATAATACACTGATAAAGGGACTAAAAGTGAAAGAAAATGAAGAAAAAGCAGAAGTAGAAGATTTTATTCTGGCGATCTTAGAAGTTTCTTGCTTTTTGTGAACATTCCTTCCTCTTCCTCTTGTCTCTCTTCGTTTATGAGCTCTCTGTCTCTTTTGCTCTCGTGGTTCATTTATTCTGTCTTGCAAGTGCCACTTTATTATCATTGCATTATTGAATTGACCTTGTAACGTACAACATAAAAATAATGTAAGCTATTAAACTGCTAATGAGCTTTATTTTGCTAACAGCACTGCAATGTTAAATTCCTTGCATCCCCAAAATTAAATGCTTGTGTTTGATGGGAGTGTGGTCGGGACGCGCCTCTCGGTGAACGTGGCGTCGGAGCGTGGCATGGCGAGGGGGCGAGAGGGCGAGAGGGTGTGGGCGCCGGGACGCTTCGTCCGTAAGCCTGACATGAAGTCATCTGCAGTTGAGAGGTCATCCCCGTCTCCTAGCAACGCCTCTAACTGGCATCATAGAAACGGACATCTTAAATGGAATCATCGCTTCCACTCGACGAGAGCCGCCTTTGCAGCCACCCACGTGCCACCCCTCATACCTGACACACATACAGAAACGTTGCGGGGGCGAAAAAAGGGGCTATGGCCCCCCTTCCACTTATTTACGGTAATGCGATTTCGTTCGGCGGGGGGAGCCGATAAATCAAAGGTGGCGATTTGCTCCCCCGTGCGTCCCCGAATTAATTAAGATGGACAAGATAGCCGTTTGACCTCCGGCGATGTGGCCCCCCGGTGCCCCCCTTCCACAGAATCCCATGGCATTTTGGCGGCCGGACAGAGACGTTAAACGCTACCAAAGAGGAATGTAAAGTTGCGTCTAATGAAGCGGCTTTTTGTAACTCGGAGGCCAACTGACATTTTTACTAGAGGGTTTGTTTTATTTTCTAGTCCGGTCTTCGGTCGCGATTTTGGCGGTGGCGAAGGCAGCAGGTAAGAATTCCGAGACGTGTTTTACATTTGTTCGGATTTAACAGGAATTAGCATGAACTGGGATTTTCTTAGGTAAACTGAAATGTTAATTTAATACGTCCATATGCCTCTATATTGGCGCCGATTTCACTTCCATGTGTATATGTTACAGTTATATAGCGCAGAATATAGATCCCCGTACGTTTGAGACGCCGTTCCTAAAATCTTCAACTATCTGAAAGTTGTGTCCTTTGCTTGGAGTTTATCAATCGCTTTGCTTACAAAACTGTAATTACGAGGTCATTTTGGTCTGCTATTAAAACTGATGTATAGCATAATACCTAGAAATCCACGCCTTGATTATTATATTTATCGTTTCTATTTCTTAGTACATGTAAGCACTTTGCTGATTCATTTTAGGCTGTACGAATTTATATTGAAAAAGTCAAATGTAATATGGCCTATTAGTATACCCCGTAATAATTTCCCCCGTATAAATTTTGAAGTGTTTGTCTTACAACCCTACGCTTGTAAAAGCTATTATGATCCACGGGGTGTATTAAATTCCCCGTCCGTAATATGGCAGTTAGCGGTTTATGAAGCAGACATGTCCCAATTACCAACCACCATCGAATCGACTTCGGCTCATCCTCAATTTGCCCTCCCCGAACCATCAACTAAATTTGATTAACGAATAATCATAGTAATTCCCGCGGCACATGTCGCCCCCCGCATGGACCCGATAAATTAGACCCCAACCACCCCCAAAGGGCGCACGAATTAAAAAAAAAACACTATTAAAAACTAATAAAATCGAAGCCGTCATCGGCTAAGGATCCGGCCAGGGGGTGGGTTGGGGGTGGCATGGCAGTAATAGGTCAACGGTGTACCCGTGCGGCTAATTTTTTATACCTACCCAAGCGGACAAAACCTTATGACATGTTAGATAAATTATTCCCCGCCTAATAGATTTTTAACGACCGTATATTTTCCGCCGAAATCCACGAGCCTCAGGACCATCCACTTCTTCTGCACCCCATTAAAACCCACTCACACACATGCACACATACACGTCCCGGCCAGGGTATTGTATTTTCGGTAGGCTCGATCATTGATTTTTGGAAATTGGCGATTTCTGAAGTCTGAATGCGCTCAGTGGTGCGGAACGCTCTTGCCTAAGTGGCAGGGAAATTATTGTTTTGCCTACGATGTTACGGTAATGGATACTTTTCGATGACGATGACATATGGCCTATGGGGCCGGAGACAAATTACTGGGATGTTTTATGGCCATGGGTGATAATTACAGTAATCAACAGAGTGTTAGTTGGTAAAATAATTTCCACTCATCCGTCCCACGTATTACTTTGTTTTCATAATGCCTATATTATTATTATGATATTAATAAAATTACAGTATTCGATCATAAGTGAAGCTACAATAATTTAGGTACCTGTTGGCAACTTTCGGTGTTTATATGGAAAAGCATTACTGTTATATTTTAATTGCCTGTTTCAGTTCTGCAATTCTCAGAGATGAAGAACAGATCTTCCAAATATTGAGTGAGGTCCAGACTCTTCTGCCTATTTTAGCACACTAGACACATATACAGGGTGTCCTGTATGTACCTTAAGAAAAAAATAGAACAAAATCGCAAGATTTCGGATTTTGTCGTATATGTTCGGAAGTAAGAGGAAATTTCTGGGTTTATCAAGAGAATGCTGATGACTACGAAATTGTGCAACTTTATTGTAATTTAACCGCCTTTGTAACTTTTACGGTTTCCGAGATACCCATGCTGTTGATCCTTATTTTGGACACCCTGTATACCCCAGAAAAAGGTTCTAACTTTTCATGGGTAACACGGCAGATGGCGCTCGAATTTACGTGATAAACACGAGGAAAAAAATAAATATTCCAACGTTTCTGTTTGAAGAATGACACAGATACATCAATAGAGTTAGAACCTTTTTTATGGGGCGCTCTGTATACAAGATTCCGATAATTTACGAGTATCAAAGTGATACTCGTAAATAAAGTGAAATATTTATATTATCGTATCGTATTTAAAGTGAAATAATCGAAATCTGTCATTTGCATCTGCCTCTATCAAAATCTGTTGAGTTTTTACTTACAGCTCTAATTTGCAATAGCATAGTCGAATTATACCCAATTTTCACCCTGAAGTTATCAAATCTGTTCAATTCTCAATTGTAATTGTCCAATTCAGTCAATTTATCTACACAACTATTTAAACACTAAGCTGCAGAGGTAGATATATCTTCTATTGCAAATATCCAAATTTGTCAAATTTTCATTTACGAGTGTCAAAAACTATCATTTTTAAATTGGAATAATCCAAATATGTTATTTGCATCTGACTTATCAAAATCTATTCAGTTTTTACTTACAGCTGTAATTTGCAGTAGCATTGTTCAATTATGCCCAAATTTCACCTTGAAGTTAACAAAATTAAACAAATTCTGGCTATCAAATATCAAATTCTAAATAAAAATTTCCGAATCTGTTCATTTCCGATCGCCTTTTGAAAAATTATATCAAATCTTCAAGTGCAACGGATTAAATCTCACATATCTTCTATTGCAACTATCCAAATTTGTCAAATTTTCATTTACGAGTGACAAAAACAATCACTTTTTAAAGTGAAATAATCTAAATCTGTTATTTGCATCTGCTTCTATAGAAATCTAGTGAGTTTTTATTTAAAGCTACCAATTTTTACCCTGAAGTTATCAAATTGTTCAATTTTCAATTGTAATTGTCCAATTCTGTCAATTTATCTACACAACTATTTGAATACTAAGCTGCAGAGGTAGAATTCGTTGAAGCTTTTATTGCTGTTGCCAAAAGTTTTATTTGCATTTTTCAAAAACTCATATTTTTGTCTAAAACTATAGTAACCTTATGACCTTTATCAATCTGTTAAATTTTCAATTGTAATTGTCAAATTCTGTCAATTTATCTACATAACTACGTAAATACTAAGCTGCAGAGGTAGAATTCGTTGAAACTTTTATTACTGCTGTCAAAAGTTTCAACTGCAATTTTCAAAAACTGTCACATTTTCGTTTAAAACTGTTGTAACCTTATGACCTTTATCAAATCTGTTCAATTTTCAATTGTAATTGTCCAATTCTGTCAATTTATCTACACAATTATATAAATACTAAGCTATAGAGGTAGAATTTGTTGAGACTTTAATTGCTGTTGTCAAAAGTTTCAACTGAAATTTTCAAAAACTGTCATATTTTCGTCTAAAACTGTGGTAACCTTATGACCTTCATCAAACCTGTTCAATTTTCAATTGTAATTGTCCAATTCTGTCAATTTATCTACACAACTATTTAGATACTGAGCTTCAGAAGTAGAATTCGTTGAAACTTTTATTGCTGTTGTCAAAAGTTTCAACAGAAATTTTCAAAAACTGTCATATTGTCGTCTAAAACTGTTGTAACCTTATGACCTTTATCAAATCTGTTTAAATTTCAATTGTAATTGTCCAATTCTGTCAATTTATCTACACAACTATGTAAATACTAAGCTGCAGAGGTAGAATTTGTTGAAACTTGTATTGCTGTTGTCAAAAGTGTTAATTGCAATTGTCAAAAACTGTCATATTTTCCACTGCCACTTCTATCAAATACTATATCTTTTTAACTTCCGTTTCAGAAAAAGTTATGTCAATTTCAGAAAAAGTAATATCAAATTCAGGAGAAGCAGAATCAATTTCGAAGAAAGTAAAATCAATTTCAGAAAAAGCAACATCAAATTCAGAATCAATTAAAATCGTAAATAAAACTACTTTCTAAAAAACTGTACATACTTACATACATGTAAATAGAATGAAAAATAGTCATGCATCATATCATGTATAGTCATCATGTCATCATGTATATTTGGTGGCAAAACTTCCATATGCTTCCATATTTCTATTTATCTTTTTCTTTAATTTTTTGACCATAAAAAGTCAAAATAATAATTTTGAATTGAAAAGTGTTTAGATCCATTTTGATTATAGGTGAATTCTGAGGTAAGTACTATCAGCTATATATTACCTGATAATGCTAACCTCACCTGTTGAATAATTTTGAAGTTTAATACTATAATTACTTTAACTAATACTTTAATTAAATTCTGTAATTTATGTTAAAAATTCTGCTGGTTCAAATAAATTTGTATATTTGCAAAATAAGTTTTCGATTTTCCAATAAAAACTTTCAATTATATTGACAGTTGTATAATATATATTCTAATATCGTAATTTTAAAAATTTTGTAATTGCTTAATATTTATCTGTAGACTACATAAAAACCGTAATTCATGATTCATTGAAAACTTAAAAAATAAATTATAATTCTATCATTTTGAATTAATGACGACATATCATTATATAATGATGACATATCATTATATATTGATGACATATCATTATATAATGATAAGTCATTATATTATGGATAAACTCAAAATACAAATAAATATGATGCAATTTCTAACGAATTTGTGCATTTCCTAATAAATTTTGCAACTTATTTCAACTTTGTTGAAATTTTGTATATTATGGGAGGGGTTTTCCTAATAAATATTCTTTATTATTATTATTATTATTCTTATGTACATTTACAATTTTCAAAATGTATTTTCACTACACAGATATGTAGTGATTTCTACTGTTTTTTTAGTTTGCTGTGTAAATGTTGCAAATTTTTAAATATTTGTAATATCTAATGAACATTTTGTAATTTTAAATAAATACTTTGAACAACAATTATCCGGAAATTTAATTTTGGTTGAAAAAATATTTGAGTTATTGTTTTTGGAATCTAGATCCACTTAATAGTATGCAATTTGTATTGAAATTACGCAATTTATAATGAAATTATGCAATGTTCCAAAGAAATTTGATTTTCTGAAATTTTCTACTAGTCTTTTGTTATTTAAATTTAATATTTCATAATTTGTCCAGAAATATCATAATTTCTCCAGCAATTTAGTGATTTGTTTTAAAATTTGTGATTTTTAATTTAAAAAAAAAAAAAATTGCGCGAAAAGGTCATATTTGTAATTTTTAATGTAAATTCTGAAATTTTTAATAAAAATTCTATAATTTTTTATGTAAATTCTGGAATTTTTAATGAAAATTTTGTAATTTTTAATGAAAATTCTGGAATTTTCAGTAAATACTTCTCTTTTCTAATAATTTATCCAGATATTTGTTGATTTGTTCTGAAATTTAGTGATTTCAAGCCTGATTTTTTTTAGTTTGCTGCGAATATGTAAATTTTCAAATACGTAATTTCTTTGTTTCCCGATTCGAGCCAGTCTAGGAGGTGTCCCTATCTTGTTTTATTAAGAACCACCCTAATGGTACATACTTATTTATATATAGCCCAATTTGCCCAATTGTATACAACACAAGTGGGATTTTCCACATTTTGCCCAATTTGTATACAAAATGTATACAAGTGGGATTTTCCGCATTTTCCTCATGGCCATCTCTGCCGTACCATATAATATGCATATGGGCACTATACCTATACCACCCTAATGGTACATACTTATTTACATATGGCCCAAATTGCCCTACTGCATATGGCTCAAGTGGGATTTTCCACATTTTGCTCAATTTGTATACAAAATGTATAAAAGTTGGATTTTTCGCATTTTTCTCATGGTCATCCCTGCTGTACTGTATAATGTGCATATGGGCACTATACCTATACTACCCTATTACATACTTATTTAAAGCCCACTTATACATAGTCAAATTTGCCCAATCAGGCCGTATACGATTTTCCACATTTTGCCCAATTGTATACAAAATGTATACACGTGGGATTTTCCTCATGGCCAGTAGTCCATCTCTGTTGTACTGTATACTGTGCATGTGTGCACTATACCTATACCACCTTAATGGTACATACTTATTTATATATGGCCCAATTTGCCCAATTGTATACGAGCCAAGTGAGATTTTGCACATTTTGCCCAATTTGTATACAAAATATATACAAGTGGGATTTTCCGCATTTTCCTCATTGCCATCCCTGCTGTACTGTATAATGTGCATATGGGACTATACATATACCACCCTAATGGTACATAGTTATTTATATATGGCCCAATTTGCCCAATTGAATACGGCTCAAGTGAGATTTTACACATTTTGCCCAATTTGTATGCAAAATGTATACAAGTGGGATTTTCCGTACTGGCCATCCCTGCTGTACTGTATAAAATGCATGTGTGCACAATACCTATACCACCTTAATCGTACATACTTATTAAATATGGTCCAATTTGCCCAATTGCATATGGCTCTAGTGGGATTTTCCACATTTTGCCCAATTTGTATATAAAATGTAAACAATTAAGATTTTCCGCATTTTTCTCATGGCCAATTGTATACGGCCCAAGTGGGATTTTCCACATTTTGCCCAATTTGCATGCAAAATGTATACAAGTAGGATTTTCCGCATTTTTCTCAAGGCCAGTCCATCTCTGCTATACTGTATTATATGCACATGGGCACCATACCTATTCGTGAAGCTTTAACGAAATATTTAATTTAATAATAATAATAATAATCCCCACTACTCCTCCACCTACGGTGTAATTGGTTACTGTCATTATTTGACATAGAATTCTGACCCAAATTTACTTTTTGATTCACCATGTTTCGCCAACTGGTCACCACACTAAATGTATGTATGCCCAATTGCATATGGCTCAAGTGGGATTTTTCACATTTTGCCCAATTTGTATACAAAATGTATACAAGTAGGATTTTCCGCATTTTTCTCGTGGTGAATTGAATAGAAATCATCAATAGTTTACGACAATACCCGAACGTGAGCAAATTTTACCAGATCACTTTCTAAGGCTGAATATGCATCTTCACTCGTCTATATTGGTTCTATATCAATATATTATAAATTTAATTCTCTATTTGTAATTTCTCGATTTGTAATGGTTACCATGACTACCTGCATTGTAAAACAGAGTCGGCGGTAAGTGGTAAAAGGTAATCACCATTTTTATACGTTGGTGTTGGTCTTCGACGGTCGATGTGGACAAACTGTTTCGAAATCGTGACCCCACAAGTGAAGGGGGATCGCGCCGGGCGCCTTGGCCGGGGATCCCCCGCGAGTTAATTGTGGGGCCCGCGGTGCGCTCCTTTGGGTGGTCCCATAACGCATCTCGTCGGCCCCCAGGGCCCCGCCGACGGCCACCGTCGCCATACAATACATACACACCATACAAACAACCGAGAAGAATGGTACACACACACACACATTCGTACATAACTCCGCCGTCGTATTTTATGGCGTACTCGCGGCCGCGCTTATTATCCGCACCGCGTACACTAACTCACTACATCACTACATCACTACCTACTCACTCGGCTATAACACGACCAGCTCAGTACATATTATCGGCTTACCTGAGCGCGGCCTAATGGGAGTTGATGTATTGCGTACACGCGCTGACGTTTCGTTCACGAGGGCGATCCCCATGGTCCAGCAATCCACATCCAGGTACATTTCCTCCTGTCGGCTCTATCGGTTCGTTTGGGTGTGCACATTAACGGCCTGATTTATGGGGTATCGAGGTTTGATGTTACAGTTTACAGCGAGTATGGTAGCAGTAGAATTTTCTAATTACCATTGCTGTTAAAAGTGTGTTCCATCCGAGGCTAACATACTGGCCGTTTAGTAGAACTAGTCAACTATTAGGAAACTGCTCATTAATATCGAACTGATTTCTGCAGCTGAACAATGCAATTGAATAGATATAGACATAGCAAATACATAGAAAAGAGAGAACGTTTTTAAGCCTCAAAGTTTTCAAATCAAATTTCCGAACACTTACAGTACACTACCAGCAGCGATATTAGTAAATTCTAATTTTAAAACGCGATACGCAGACCATCTGAGCAACCAAATATTTAGAGCTATCATTTTCGAAAGCAGCGGTATCAGTTAATTCTATTTTTAAAACGCGATACGCAGACCATCTGAGCTACCAAATATTTAGAGCTATCATTTTCGCACCTTAATTTTTAATATTATTAATAATTTATTGTTGTACACGAGAAACTATAGGACGTACTAGACCACTCTTGATTTTGTGAATCATTAAATTGTGTATTATGGAAGGCGTCGCGATGAAGTTTCACGCGATTTCACAATCACCAAAGCTAGCCGCACGTGAAGCCAAATAAAACGCATCCAAATTGCAGTGTGCACCGATAACACATGCAGTTCGTGTTTTTCTCGCCGTGCACACGCGGACCAGTGCAATTATCGCGATAATTAATGCTTCCACGTCGTTTCACCTTCATAAATATAACATTAAACATCGCACACAAGCGCGTACGGAATTCCGAAGCGCGACAACTTCCAAAACAATCAACGATCAACCGACGATGATTAAACGTGTACAGTATTCCTGAAACTAATTCTCCTGAAAATTTGACAAAGTTTCAGTATTAAATAACGGAGAAAATCTAACATATAACTTTCTGAATTGACATGATAAGTCAGCTATTACTGAAATTTATGAAAATTTATTATTTACAAATTTGATATTAGATTCGTATACACTACACCTGAACCTAATTCTCCTTCAAATTTGACAAAGTTTCATTACTTATTAAGGGAGAAAATTAAAGATATAACTTTCTGCATTGACTAGTATGGGTTAGCAGCTATTACTGAAATTTCTGAAAATGTATTATTTGCAATTTAGATACTTTTATTTTTTTAAGTCATATACTAGTATATAACATGTATAATTGGATTAATATCCAATGAGTTTTATTTAAGATATTTCAATATTTGTTAAAGACTTCAATATTTTGAGACGATTTTAAGCGTATCTCTTTTATTGATCATACATAAGTCATGGTATCTCAAAATCTGTCGTATCAATCTTGATGCAAATAATTTCTGATATTCAGTGATATACTAGGATATGTTATGCGCAATTATATAAATATTCAATGAGCAGCTGTTAAGATATTTCAATATTTGTTTGAGACCACGACTTTACTTCAATTTTAATAATACAATAGTGAAGGTACCTCAAGAACTGACGTATCAATTTCTAGGAAATTTTGTATTAGTATTATGTGATATACTAGTACATAATATGTGCAATTAAATTAATATCCAATGCACAATAGTTAAGATATTTCAATACTTGCGTGACATTACGTTTTTACTCAAATTTCACTAATACAACAGTGATGCTATCTCAATTACTAGCGTATCGATGTCAATGCAATTGTTTATTGATATTAAGTCATATACTAGTAGATAACATGTATAATTGGATTAATATCCAATGAGTAATATTTAAGATATTTCAATATTTGTTAAAGACTTCAATATTTTGAGACGATTTTAAGTGTATCTCTTTTATTGATCATACATTAGTCATGGTATCTCAAAAACTGGCGTATCAATCTTGATGCAATTTGCTACTGATATTCAGTAATATACTAGGATATGTTATGGGCAATTATATAAATATTCAATGAGCAGTTGTTAAGATATTTCAATATTTGTTTGAGACCACGACTTTACTTCAATTTTACTAATACAGTAGTGATGGTACCTCAAGAACTGGCGTATCAATTTTTAAGAAAGTTTGTTTTAGTATAAAGTGATATACAAGTACATAATATGTGTAATTGGATTAATATCCAATGAGTAATTTTTAAGATATTTCAATATTTGTTAAAGACGTTATTATTTTGTGACGATTTTAAGTATATCACTGTTATTTATCATACATAAGTAATGGTATCTCAAAATCTGCCGTATTAATCTTGATGCAATTATTTTCTGATATTCAGTGATATACCAGGATATGCTCTGAGCAATTATATAAATATTCAATGTGCAGTTGTTAAGATATTTCAATATTTGTTTGAGACCTCGACTTTACTTCAATTTTACTAATACAATAGTGATGATACTTCAAGAACTGGCGTATCAATTTCTAAGAAATTTTGTTTTAGTATAAAGTGATATACAAGTACATAAAATGTGCAATTAAATTAATATCCAATGCACAATTGTCTAGATATTTAAATATTTGTGTGACATAACGTTTTTTAGTCAAATTTCACTAATACAACAGTGCTGCTATCTCAATTACTTGCGTATCAATGTCAATGCAATTGTTTACTGATATTAAGTGATATACTAGTATATAACATGTATAATTGGATTAATATCCAATGAGTAATTTTTAAGATATTTCAATATTTATTAAAGACTTCAATATTTTGAGACGATTTTAAGTGTATCTCTTTTATTGATCATACATTAGTCATGGTATCTCAAAAACTGGCGTATCAATCTAGATGCAATTAATTTCTGATAATCAGTGATATACTAGGATATGTTATCGGCAATTATATAAATATTCAATGAGCAGTTGTTAAGATATTTCAATATTTGTTTGAGACCACGACTTTACTTCAATTTTACTAATACAATAGTGATGGTACCTCAAGAACTGGCGTATGAATTTCTAAGACATTTTGTTTTAGTTTAAAATGATATACTAGTACATAATATGTGTAATTGGATTAATATCCAATGAGTAATTTTTAAGATATTTCAATATTTGTTAAAGACGTTATTATTTTGTGACGATTTTAAGTGTATCTCTTTTATTGATCATACATAAGTCATGGTATCTCAAAAACTGGCGTATCAATCTTGATGCAATTTGCTACTGATATTCAGTGATATATTAGGATATGTTATGGGCAATTATATAAATATTCAATGAGCAGTTGTTAAGATATTTCAATATTTGTTTGAGATCACGACTTTACTTCAATTTTACTAATACAATAGTGATGGTACCTCAAGAACTGGCGTATCAATTTCAAAGAAATTTTGTTTTAGTATAAAGTGATATACTAGTACATAATATGTGTAATTGGATTAATATCCAATGAGTAATTTTTAAGATATTTCAATATTTGTTAAAGACTTTAATATTTTGAGACGATTTTAAGTGTATCTCTTTTATTGATCATACATACGTCATGGTATCTCAAAAACTGGCGTATCAATCTTGATGCAATTTGCTACTGATATTCAGTGATATACTAGGATATGTTATAGACAATTATAAAAATATTCAATGAGCAGTTGTTAAGATATTTTAATATTTGTTTGAGACCACGACTTTACTTCAATTTTACTAATTCAATAGTGATGATACCTCAAGAACTGGCGCATCAATTTCTAAGAAATTTTGTTTTAGTATAAAGTGATATACAAGTCCATAATATGTGTAATTGGATTGATATCCAATGAGTAATTTTTAAGATATTTCAATATTTGTTAAAGACTTCAATATTTTGAGACGATTTTAAGTGTATCTCTGTTATTTATCATACATAAGTAATGGTATCTCAAAATCTGCCGTATCAATCTTGATGCAATTAATTTCCGATATTCAGTGATATTCTAGGATATGTTATGGGCAATTATATAAATATTCAATGAGCAGCGGTTAAGATATTTCAATATTTGTTTGAGACCACGACTTGACTTCAATTTTACTAATACAATAGTGATGGTACCTCAAGAACTGGCGTATCAATTTCAAAGAAATTTTGTTTTAGTATAAAGTGATATACTAGTACATAATATGTATAATTGGATTAATATCCAATGAGTAATTTTTAAGATATTTCAATATTTGTTAAAGACGTTATTATCTTGTGACGATTTTAAGTATATCTCTGTTATTTATCATACATAAGTAATGGTATCTCAAAATCTGCCGTTTCAATCTTGATGCAATTTACAACTGATATTCAGTGATATACTAGGATATGTTATCGGCAATTATATAAATATTCAATGTGCAGTTATTAAGATATTTCAATATTGTTTGAGACCACGACTTTACTTCAATTTTACTAATACAATAGTGACTGGTACCTCAAGAACTGGCGTATCAATTTCTAAGAAATTTGGTTTTAGTATAAAGTGATATACTAGTACATAATGTGTGTAATTGGATTAATATCCAATGAGTAATATTTAAGATATTTCAATATGTGTTAAAGACTTAAATAATTTGAGACGATTTTAAGTGTATCTCTTTTATTGATCATACATAAGTCATGCTATCTTAAAAACTGGCGTATTAATCTTGATGCAATTTGCTACTGATATTCAGTGATATACTAGGATATGTTATAGACAATTATAAAAATATTCAATGAGCAGTTAAGATATTTTAATATTTGTTTGAGACCACGACTTTACTTAAATTTTACTAATTCAATAGTGATGATACCTCAAGAACTGGCGTATCAATTTGTAAAATTTTTTGCTTTAGTATAAAGTGATATACTAGTACATAATGTGTGTTATTGTATTAATATCCAATGAGTAATTTTTAAGATATTTCAATATTTGTTAAAGACTGCAATATTTTGAGACGATTTTGAGTGTATCTCCTTTATTGATCATACATAAGTCATGGTATCTTAAAAACAGGCGTATCAATCTTGATGAAATTTGCTGCTGATATTCAGTGATATACTAGGATATGTTATGGGCAATTATATAAATATTCAATGAGCAGTTATTAAGATATTTCAATATTTGTTTGAGGCCACGACTTTACTTCAATTTTACTAATAAAATAGTGATGGTACCTCAAGAACCGGCGTATCAATTTCTAAGAAATTTTGTTTCAGTATAAAGTGATATACTAGTACCTAATATGTGTAATTGGATTAATATCCAATGAGTAATTTTTAAGATATTTCAATATATGTTTGAGACCACGACTTTACTACAATTTTACTAATACAATAGTGATGGTACCTCCAGAACAGGCGTATCAATTTCTAAGAAATTTTGTTTTAGTATAAAGTGATATACTAGTACATAATATGTGTAATTCAATTAATATCCAATGATTATTTTTTAAGATATTTCAATATTTGTTAAAGACTTCAATATTTTGAGACGATTTTGAGTGTATCTCTTTTATTGATCATACATAAGTCATGGTATCTCAAAAACTGGCGTATCAATCTTGATGCAATTTGCTACTGATATTCAGTGATATACTAGGATATGTTATGGGCAATTATATAAATATTCAATGAGCAGTTATTAAGATATTTCAATATTTGTTTGAGGCCACGACTTTACTTCAATTTTACTAATAAAACAGTGATGGTACCTCAAGAACCGGCGTATCAATTTCTAAGAAATTTTGTTTCAGTATAAAGTGATATACTAGTACATAATATGTGTAATTGGATTAAAATCCAATGAGTAATTTTTAAGATATTTCAATATTTGTTAAAGACGTTATTATTTTGTGACGATTTTAAGTACATTTCTCTTATTTATCATACATAAGTAATAGTATCTCAAAATCTGCCGTATCAATCTTGATTCAATTAATTTCTGATATTCAGTGATATACTAGGATATGTTATGAGCAATTATATAAATATTCAATGTGCAGTTGTTAAGATATTTCAATTTATGTTTGAGGCCGGGATTTTACTCCAATTTCGTTAATACTAGAGTGACGATATCTCAAGAACTGGCGTATTAATTTATATGAAATTTTGTATTAGTATTATGTGATATACAGGTACATAACATGTGCAATTAAATTAATATCCAATGCACAATTGTTAATATATTTCAATATTTGCGTGACATTACGTTTTTTACTCAAATTTCACTAATACAACAGTGATGCTATCTCAATTACTAGCGTATCAATGTCAATGCAATTGTTTACTGATATTAAGTGATATACTAGTATATAACATGTATAATTGGATTAATATCCAATGAGTAATATTTGAGATATCTCGATTTTATTGTGAGACTACAATATTTTGAGGCGATTTCAGTATATCTCCCATACTTATCATACATTGGTGGCAATATCTGAAGAACTAGCGTGTCAATATTGATGGATATTTCTGAAAAAAAAATATTTACAAATTTGACATAAGATTCGTATACAGTACACCTGAAACTAATTCTCCTGAAAATTTGACAAAGTTTCAGTACTTATTAAGGAGAAAATCAAAGATATAACTTTCTGCATTGACAAGTATGGGTAGGCTAATACTGAAATTTCTGAAAATTTATTATTTGCAAATTTGATATCAGATTCGTGTACAGTACATCTGAAACTAATTCTCCTGAAAATGTGAGAAAGTTTCAGTATTAAATAAGGGCGAAAATCAAACACATAACTTTCTGCACTGACAAATATGGGTTAGCTATTACTAAATTTTCTGAAAATTTATTATTTGCAAATTTGATATTAGATTCGTGTACAGTACACCTGAAATCAATTCTCCTGAATTTTTTTATGAACTTTCAGTAAAATCTGCGTGCCATTAACGAGCTTTAAGTAGTGTATCTCGTCGATCACCCATTATCTACTTAATGATAAGGGTTGGAACGGTGTCGGCCCAAATGCCCCCACACCACCACACCATATCGGGCCCTGGAATCGTGCAGGGCCGGCTTTCACACTAGAATGCGAGGAGAGTTATTGCGGCTAATAACAGGCAGCGATTTCGCTCATTAGCAGGCCAGCTAAGGTGGGGGTTCCCATGCGATTATGCTAATTCTGGTGGCGCTGCCGTAATTACCAGCCTTACCGATTACACGAATTTAAGGGCAATTTTTCACAGACCGCCGTCAAATATTGTTTAATTAATACGTGAAACCAGATTGCTTCTTAAGCGCTTTTTAAGAACGCAGTCGTGGCTGTTATCGCGATCTGCCTATCGTGCGATACCAACGCCCACGCGATACTCACGAGGCGCGTACATTTAACACGTAACCTCAATTTCTGGCTCGATATCTCAACACCTCAATAAATTACAAATTGCAAAGCACCTTTGTGGGTTACAACTAAATATCTTAACAATCTATAACGTTTATTAAATTATTATTATTATTTATTAAATTTATTAAATTTGATACGCATTGGTCGCAACGATATCTTGTTGATACTCTTCAACTGCATATCCTTACAACACAGAAAATATACCTGAAGAATGGTTGAAATCAAAATTTATTAGGTTAACCAGGGAATCCTCTTGTGCCCCTCCGCCCCTCCTCCCCAGAGCCCCTCCGCCAGTCAGCCCCACAGCCCCTCACGATATCCTTTTCTAAACAGCTCATTTTGCATCATCAACACCAAGTTGCTATTTAAAGCTGTTTAAAAGAGAGTATCGGGAGGGGCTGAGGGGCGGAGGGGCTGAGAGGCGGAGGGGCACAAGAGTATATCACTAGGGGCTTAGGGGCTGTGGAGCAGAGAAGCGGAGGGACACAAGAGGATATCGTGAGGGGCTGAGGGGCTGAGCGGCGGAGGGGCGGAGGGATGGAGGGGCGGAGGGGCACAAGAGGACATCGTGGTTAACCTGAGATGTTAGGCAGCTCAACATACACGCAACGGCTCGCTCGACCGAAAGTAAGCAGCGAAATATCGGCCCATGTATTTCTTATAGGGAAACTGGCCCCGAACTCCTGTAGCCTCACTACTATTGAGTATCTTTATTTCAACTTAAAGAAATATTCATATTAAATCTACATATTCTCACATCAAAAACAGCTGACAGAAGCTATAAACGTACTTTTAACTAGAAGTAGGCCAACAATGGTAATGAATTATAAATAAATGGTTTGATGGCACAAAGGGCATCTTTAGTGGGTAATAACAGTTTTTAAGGAAATCTCGTTGATAATCGGGGGCCAACAATGAGCGCCCGAATCGATTATCTTCGGAACAAAACGGGCCTGACGTCTTCCTCTTCTATTCACATGTGCCCTGGAACAATTGCCGGCGCGCAACAAAAAAATAATAAAGCGGCGGAATAAAAGACGTTCGAATTTGCGGTTTCGGTGTGACGCCTTCCGCCGTCCAAAAATTGTGTGCGATCCACGTAAACACAATGGAACTTTTCGCCCCCAGACTTCCCTGTTCAACGGACCCAACGGATAGACCATTGTCGTTGCGGTCGACATGTGAACGTGTAGGAGCAATGATGTTATTAAAGTGGTAATTTGGGTGGTGGCAGGACAGGCAACAATGCTTCCGCAGGAGTAATTCAGCACACGGCTGTGTGGATACGTAAGTAGTGTTATTAGACGTCCAACAGCAAGCACGCAACGCTCTTGCCGTGGTAACGTGGTAACACGGTAGTGTCCACGTCACGGTAGTGGTAACACCTCGGAAAAGCGTCGCGACACTGAGCAAGTCAAATAATTTCCCTCTGCGAGACAAGATTCGTGTACAGTATACCTGAAACTAATTCTCCTGAAAATTTTACAAAGTTTCAGTATTAAATAAGGGAGAAAATCAAACATATAACTTTCTGAATATGTTTCAGATGTACTGTATATAAATCTGATATAAAATTTGCAAATAATGAATTTTCAGAAATTTCAGTAATAGCTAACCCATACTTATCAATGCAGAAAGTTATATGTTTGATTTTCTCCCTTATGTAATACCGAAACTTTGTTAAATTTTCAGGAGAAATATTCTGTAGTATTTTTAGGTGGGTACATGTTTAGTTTTATGTGACAAGTGAAATCACGTTGATTGTCACTGATCCGCGTACCAATTTCAATTGATTGTCATGAACCAGACGAAATTCCTCTAATTGCAAAATTTCTCAAGTGCAGCCCTTGTCAGTCTGCTCAGGCATCGCAATTACGATCAATCAGGTGCACTGCTTCGATAACATTGGACTTGGTCTTGGGACAATGCGCAAGCCTTTTTTACGACTGTTAATTTTCAAACACGGAATTGTCACTCTTTCGGGAGCCAAGCCGCCGTCGTGTCGCTGATAAGTTAAGGACGACCCAAGACAATCGCACTGCAAACGGCGCCGATTGTTTACGGTTTATGGGAATCCGCAAAGTCATTGTCCAAAGGACTAGAAGACGATCTGTGATGCACAAGTGGACGGATTCCTCCGAGGATGATCAGGATGTTTAATGGATTGGTGTAAGTGTAATTAAAACTTTTTTTGGGCATTCAAAAAGCTGTTGATAATAAAGTTGGTTTGTAGGAAATCGCAACGTAGACCTGTGGAGGATCTATCAAACAAGTTGGTTCCTGCGGTGTTTTGCACTTTTTGGCTTTCCGAAGACATGGAGCACGCGGACAGTTACACGAGAAATTCCCGGAGATATCGCAAGAGCGGTGATAGCTTTACGACCGTCCGTTGACAATTAAAACGGCCCACGTTACCACGAACCAGGCCCGTCTAAGCAGCGCAAATGGGCAATTAGAAATATCAATTAACACTACAAGACGTCGATTGCGAACACTGGCGGCCATTACGGGCGGCGTTTAATGACATTCCTTACGACTTGGCGTACCGAGAACGGCCACTAGAGATTCCCGGCGGGGCTTTCGGCTCTCAAAAAATTCACACCGGAATCGCTGGCATTGCGTCCAGCACTTTTTGACTTCGTCTTCGCGAACGGTTCTTCCATCTCCACAGAGCTGTCCACGATAATCGCTGATCGTTCTTGGAGCGGAATGTCGCAGCACGGACGAAGAACGAGCGGCTCCGGATGGTTTTGATTGCCGTTACGTGCGCGAGTGCGAGATTTCTTCGCGAACAGCACGACGTACTAATGAGTGAATCATTGATGGGAAAAATTGCAGTCACATAGCCTGTCGATCAAAAGATAAGAATGGGAATCAAAGACGCATTCGTCATACTTATGTGTACTGGATCTCGTTTGGTTATTTACAGAAAAAACAGTATCTGTCGATAGATAATATCTAAACATTTCCAAATGTTATCAAGGCTTGTGAAGACTTTTCAATACTAGCCAAGATTTCTTAATAATCTTCGAGATTTATACAGATATCTCATTAATCCTCAAGATTTCGAGAGATTTTTTAATACTTTCCATATCATTTTGTTCCATTCTACAAATTTTTCTATGATTCGTTCTTAAAATATCTAAATATTTCCAAATTTCATCAACATTTCCAGAGATTTTCCAATAATTTTCACGATATATTGAGATATTTTTTTGTGATTTCTAGAGATTATCCAATAATCTTCATGTTTTTTTATAACTAAACGGTAAAAATGGCCGAATAGGCCTAATTAGTCCAATAATATTACTACAATTCTCAAGTTTTTCAATAACTTTGGAGATTTTCACAGATTTCTGAATTAATATCAAAAATTTCAGAGATTTTTTAATAATTCCCAAGATTTCTACAGATATCTCAATAATTCTTATCATTTTGAGAGACAATTTCGAGATCATAAAAATAAAAAAATGATTGACATGATCATTACTCATATTTTTTCATTCTCCAAACATTTCGATAATATAAAAATATCAATACATTTCTAAATATTATCGAATTTCGAGGTCATTTCCCTGATTTTTCTGGACAATTTTTGCTGTTTAGTTGAAATTTATTAAAAAATATCTCCATGAAAGGTATTGATATTTATCATGCTTGTTTAGAGAATTAAAACAAAAAACTATCAAAAATGTCCAATCAAACTAGAGCATTGTTATTTCAAAAACATTGAGTTATCACAAAATTATCGTTATCGTTATCGTTAAAATTCGGATCACTTCACAATGCAGTTTTTTTACAAATCCAATTGATATCCAAAATAAAATTACAATTGTATTGGGGTGTTTCTTAACTGGTTGGACATATATACAGCACTACATATAAAGACGTGGTCTGTATATATAGTGTATTCGAAAATAATATGTAAATAACAGACATTTTGTAACGGTCCAAAAATAGCGTTGGCAGAAACGGCTTTTTAATAATTAACTGGCGTATAGACCTGCACGGTAGGCAACCATGCTTGCATTTTTTTGTTGTGGTGACGCGTTTCCCCGTGAGCGATTTTTAAAATTCGCCGGTGGAGCGCCGCCACGAGGCAGAACTGAATTGACTCGTGCCCAGTATAGATCGTGCCAGAAGAACCGTTGCAGATAAGGTATATCACCATCCGGTTTACGGGAATAATCAACGGTTCTCAGCTAACCACCCTTGAGGGGGATTGAGGCACCGACTACGGGGCAGAGAACACGCTCATAACACCTGAGTAAGTAGTTATTTCTTCTCCTCTTCGTGAAGCCACGTGTCCGGCCATTTTGATTAAGGCCATGTGCTTCCAGGCGTTTGGCGACGGGCTAAACAGCTCGACCAAAACCATTCTTGGCTGGAGGCCGCGGACCAAGCCCAGGCGTCCTCGACGGAAACCGCCGGCATTCCGGAGCTGAACCCAGCCACCGGCGAGACCATCCGGAACTCAGGCCAGATCCCAATATATATAATTCTTTTTTTGTGTGCTCGATTGAGCCACTTTTCTGTTTATTCTTGTGTGTAAATTGCGTGTACGTGTTTCGTGTCGTACGTGTTTTGCGCTAGTGTACGAGAAAGGTCGCTCCCTCGGCCCTTTCAATCGCGCGATTAGGAGCTTATTTTATTCGGCCGAATAGAGTAAACCCTGCGCGAAAGGGTGGCGTTCGGAGGTATTTGTTTTCAGGAGCGCAGACACGGTGTCCGTTATTGGTTTGTGTGAATAAACGCCGATATTACACTACAAACCCACACCTGTTATTTTTTGTTCCCCCCGCGTTTTCTCACTTACAGTTTTCTATTCTCACTGCGAGATTTAAACCTGGTGGTGTTGGCGCCAAACGGTCAGCGTTGTGACAGTTCGTGATTTCTGAACTTCGCTGACTGTCTGTCGTCCACCCACGCAGGTAGGGTGGAGCCACCCTTGCGACGAAGTAGCAACGAGGTAAAATTACGTGGAGCCTTTTTTTAACCCCCCCACTCTCTGACACCGAGAGCCTGGCCCTCGTCACTACTTCGAAGGGACCCTCCACTCGCTCCACGGCCTAACGCGCCGACTGCCCTTCAGGTACGTCACAATTTCTAAATAATGTCAAATTTCGAGATCATTTCCCTGATTTCCCAATTATTTTTGAAATACCTACATATTTCGCAATATTGATCAACTTTGTGGTAACTTTTCAATAAATCCAAAGATTTCGCAATAGAGATTTGCTATTAAAAAGTCCACTGTGTAAAGAAAATGATAAGCAGGTTAAAGCAAGATCAGGTTAAATAAGAAATAGCAGATATAGAATCTGGATATAAGAAAGAGATAATCGTTCACAATAAGACAAATAAGCAAAAAAACTTTTAAATTAGCAAAGCGATATACATATGTGTTTCATGGATCTGGAAATGGCATTCGTCTGATTGAGAAGAAAGGAGATTTGGATAGGACTAGGTAAACAATAAATTTTAGATAAACATAAAGTTGATAATGGTTCCTCCGAAACGAAACGTTGTACTGAAAATTTATAAACGCTGTCTTGTAGGGCTAAAAAAGTGGCAATGACCGTTTATGCCTTGGCCAATGGCCTTTTATTTTTTTATACCTTTTCAAGCAACTTTAGAAATACATAAAAAACGATATCGCAAATTTTCAGATTTTGTCGAATATCTCCAGAAGTAAACGGATTTCTATGATTTTCCAAACAGAATATTTTTGACCACTCAAATGTGCAACTTTTTTGTAATTTAAGCACCTTTGTAACTTTTGCCATTTCCGAGATCCCCAAGTTATTGGATCTTATCAGGACACCCTGTATAAAGAAAACAAAAAAGTTAGAACAAATAATGAAAAGTATAGAGGGTTTGAGATAAATATAGGAGATAGAAAGCAGGATGTGCATTGAGACCAATACTTATCTCAGTGTTACTGGATATAAGAAGCGATAAAAGAAGACCCAATGTAACCTAACCCAGCCCAACTTAACCTGCGTAAATGCAAAGAACTGTGTTTTGGCATACATGTGCATGTAGCATATTCATTGTTTTGTGGAAGATCTAATATTGATAATAAGACAACTAAAGAAAAAAACTTTTAAATAAGAAAGTAATATACATGTGTGCTTCATAGATCTGGAAAAGGCATTCGTCTGATTGAGAAGAGAAAATATTTGGATAGGACTAGATAAACAAGAAATTGCTACAAGAACGATAGAAATAGTAACAGACATATATAAAGAAAACAAAAACAAAGTTAGAACAAATAATGAAAAGCATAGAGAGTTTGAGATAATGATAGGAGTTAGAAAGCAATATGTGCATTGAGACCAATACTTCTTCCAGTGTTACTGGATAAAATACGCGTAGAAAATGATAAAGATGTTAAAGCTGGGATACAGCAAATTCGAAGAAACAGAATTAATTGCGATAATGTTCACAGACAACATGACGATAGTAGCAGATACAGATAAAGCCTTAGGCCTAGATAAAGGCCCAGCTATTAACAGATTACCAAATGTATAGATTGGGGCCAAATCTGGGGAATTCCAACTGATATCCTCAAAATGCACTATTATAATCTTCTGGAATTTCCAGATCTCATAATAGCTCTTTGCTAAGGGGCATTACAAAGGGAGGAAATTTGTTCATTAAACCGGTAATGCCAATATTCTCCTGTCCACGAGGCATCTGTTACAGTGAGCTGTAACACACAGTCATTGAAGACTTATTATTCGATCTGCTTGGACTATACCTTTTCAAGTTCAAATTGAGACCAATCAAGTTCAAATTGAGACCAATCAATTTCAAATTGAGGCCAATCAATTTCAAATTGAGACCAATCAAGTTCAAATTGAGACCAATAAATTTCAAATTGAGACCAATAAATTTCAAATTGAAACCAATTAATTTCAAATTGAGACAAAACAACATCAAGTTGACACTAAACAATATCAAGTTGTCATAATAAATTTGATTTGTTTACCCTCAACTTGATATTGTTTGGTGTCAACTTGATTTTGTTTAGCCTCAATTTGAACTTGTTGGTCTCAATGTGAAATTGATTGGTCTTAATTTGAACTTGATTGGTCTCAATTTGAAATTGATTGGTCTCAATTTGAAATTGGTTGGTCTCAATTTGAACTTGATTGGTCTCAATTTGAACTTGAAAAGGTATAGTCCCCCAACTTTCTTGATATTTTCCCCGGTTCTTGTTTCAATAGGTGTTCCGCATCTCGATCCATCTTGAATAGAATTCCTACCCCATTGAAATTGTCTTCCCGTCTTCCACATACACCTTAATCATCTTCTGATGAATATGACTGAGTCCATTCTTGCTTTGTCAAGAACTTCATCATGGTCCTGAATGTTCCAGCTGAATTTCACTCATTTTTTGTTAGGTAAGGCATTGTACAAACAATTGAACTTTGTGAATCTGTACCAAACTTGCTCAATATGCTTCAAAATGTTACAGCTATAAAAATTTGCGGTTATCATTTGGAATACACAGAAATACAATTTAATACAGAAAATTTTGAAATGTAAGTAAGACCGATTGTATAAATAAGTAGAACCGGTGATTACATAAATACAAATAAAATGACTATGTATGTGCTGCACACACACACATAATCTCACGGATGCTTAGAGCTATTTTACTCCAACTGCAGATGACGATTTAAATTTTGCCAAATCCCTCCTGACCGTGATCAAAACATCAACCCCTGATCCCCAGATCAATTACTCATCAATTTACGGTGTCCCGTAATGCCCCCGAAATCCCTCCCGTTGATGCGTCCCGGGGAGGCCCCCTGTTTGGCAACAGTTGCGGCTCGCGTGTCGAAAATACATAAACATTTATCCGTTTAGTCCGGGGGGCCCCAGGATTTCGCGTCGTCCATGTAGGGGGTTGGGGGTAGAAGGGGGTTAACGGCGCATCCGGCCGCCGCTCGCTCGATTGTCGTGTCCGTCCACCCTGCAGAGGAAGACTGGCCGGGGGTTGCACGGAGGGTGGCCGTGGTCATGGTCATTTCGGGCGATTCAACCACCATAATATGTCATGTGTTACATCCGAGGGGGGATCGATAATGTTATGATACGGGGTTGGGTTCTGGTGGATTGATTCCGCGGACGGGGAGTGTAATTCCCCGACAAATTGACATGTACAACCGACGGCAGTCGCCGTTAATGCCAGCGGGGTGTTATTTGTAGGGACGACTTATGTGCAGCATCATGTATCATGATTTCAATTACTGGTGTTGCTTTTTTTTGTATAATTCCGCAATTACTTCAAATATTCAATTTTATTTACATCCCTGCAATAAATCTGGTCACGACGCATTATATTTATTCATAATTTAAATTACTACTTGAACAATCAATTTAATAACACAAATAAAAACAGGGCGATTTTTATTGAAACATTGATTTCTCACAAATCAACCTTTATATCAAACCTTTTAAATGTTAAATAGTAGATAGGGTAGGAGAGTTCTGGGCCATTTTCCCATAAGGTTTACATGGAGGGTCTAAATTCGTTTTACTTCTACTCGGTCTATTTATAACTTCGGATCAGACAGTCACTTTTCTATTGTTGATTTTGCATTTTTCGTTCTTCAGTACTTGAAAATTTACGGCGTCGTCCGACAATTCCGAATCGTTACCATGGTGATCATTCAATAATGTATAATTTCTAAATTTACTTTTTCAAATTCTCGCAAATCTAAATGTCAAATCCAAAATTTAATGCGATATTCATTATCATTATCCTGATAATTTTCCGCTTCCAATGAAATGTCGTACGTCCTTGTACGTCTTATTTGAGGTTTTCATTGTAATTACGAATATTAATTAACTCATTACATTATTAATTTTTAATTGTGCCCTAATGATTTACATTATTAACACACAATGTATCATAAATTCATAACTAACAAAAGTCCTCACAGTTATTTGCGAATAGGGATATCGTTGTAATTAATATAACATGCCTTTGTTGCTCATCGTTGATTATAGAGCTTTTATCATTGAAAAGTGTCAGTAGTATAACAAAGAGAGTTCTGGCCCAAATTCCTATAAAGATTTACATAGGGGTCTAAAGTCGATTCTCTTCCGGGTGAGCTAGACAGAGAGAGAGAGATAGAGACCACGACAGTTAGAGGTGGGGGAGAGGGGAATGACGTTCATCCATCATCTCATTTTGAATTGAGCCCATCTGATTTGAATTATTAATTAATTAATAATCATTCTAAGTTCGAGAATTGAGGGAATTATTTTAAGTTCAACCAAAATAATGTCGCTGTAAATTTTGAGCTCGATAGAAGTATGAAAATTATAAGACATGTTTCATATTAAACAAAGATTTAGGATTAAAAAAATTGTATAGTAAATTGTATTCTAATATGTTACATTTTCGATATTATTGTTAAAAACAGAAATGTTCTAAGATTAAACACAGAATTTAGATTTCGTTTCAAACAATCTGTTTTATCAGCGACACTTCAAAATAAGTGTGTATATGTGACCCTCCAACACGGTATATTTTTTAAATTTAAAATCTAAATATTCCGCATTTTCATCTAAAGCTTTAGATGAAAATTCCGAATTTAAAGATTTTAAATTTAAAAAAAAAAACATGTTGGAGGGTCACATATACACACTTATTTTGAAGTGTTATCAGTGACACTTCTCTCGTTCTCTAGCTTTAGGTGAAAATGCGGAATATAAAGATTTTAAATTAAAAAAAAAACCATGTTGGAATAAGTGTCACATATACACACTTATTTTGAAGTGTCACTAGTAAAACAGATTGTTTGAAACGAAATCTAAATTTTGTGTTTAATCTTAGAATATTTCTGTTTTTAACAATAATATTGAAAATGTAACTTATTAGAAAATTATTATAATAGAATGTATAGACAATCTTAATCTTCATTTCTTATTGGAAAAATCAATAATTGCATCAATTAGTGAATTAATTTTGTTTATTTATAATTAGAATGCTGTTTCATTGCAATTTTCTGCTTTTATAAACAGATAATGAGCAGTCGTGGCCGAGCGGTTAAGGCGTCTGACTAGAAATCAGATTCCCTCTGGGAGCGTAGGTTCGAATCCTACCGACTGCGAAACATTTGTTTTATTGCACTAAACATTAGAATAATTAGAATTTCTGGCTTTGGCTTTAAATTTGTGTACAAAAATTTGCCATTTCGTCAGGAAGCGATGACCAGAAAATTGTTGCACAGTGTTATCAGTATGTTAACCTTGCCCAAGTTATGCTAATGTTATGAACTAATTATTGATGAACCAATCGAATATTTAATAATTAGACGGCTGTTTTATTGTAGATTTCTTGCTTTTACAGCAGTCGTGGCCGAGCGGTTAAGGCGTCTGACTAGAAATCAGATTCCCTCTGGGAGCGTAGGTTCGAATCCTACCGACTGCGAGAAATTGTTTTTATTGAACAATAATGCCCTTTAAAGGTTAGAATTTCTGGATTAGGCTTTAAATGTGTGTAAAAATTGAAATGCACACATATGTATTTCTGATATTGTAATGTATTTCTTCTTTTTTATATGTACTTTTGGGCCTGTCCCGTTTATTTTAATTTAAAAAAAAAAAAAAAAAAAAAAATAGAAAGACAATTAAGGCATCAATAAGTAACACTAATTGTTAATTAATGAAAAAATTAATGACAAAAATGTAATGAATAAGTCACTAATCATAACAATCGGTGCCTTAAATGAAATACAAAAGTAGATAAGAAGAGAAGAAATAATCATTTCTTCAGAAATAACAGCCTGGAGGTAATGCACACCGGACACAAAGGGAGACGGCTGGATTTACTCGAAATCTTAGAAATTCGAAAAGCGGTCACTAATGGGGATAATATTGTGAATGAACAATTAATCTTTGATAATACGCCTTTGTTATGCGGCATCCGTTCGGAAAAACCAAGACTGTAATTCATTTATTGCCATGTTGTAAAATTTTTCTAGCTTAGTATATATTGCACATTTGTTAAATTTTAATTTTAGTATCTCTGTACTCTTGATAATGGTCGTGAGGCCGAAACAATTGTAGAGGTTTATTCTATCAATACAGTGAAACTTTAACCAAGTGTTTGATTTAACCTAAATACAAAAGTACTTATATTTCCTACAACTTCAAAACATATTTATAAATAATATGTTTATCAAAATAAAATTAATATTGTTTCCTTCCTAAGTAATGCTAAATAACTGCAGTTCTCATAAAGTACCCGCAAATTTATGCAGAACCGAGAAAATGTATGGCTGCATAATATCGCGGAATCAACATCCGCACCCACTCCATGGATTTAGCGCCGCAAATCCCCCCTGCGCATCCTCCCTGGTCCCTCACTATACCCACACAGTCGCAAAACTCCCGGTCTATTTATTGTGTTTCGCTTTAATGTCTGGTGTTTGTGTAAAGTTGCTGATGGCACGTGTCCAAACCGGAAACCGGCGAATCTGCGCGTGGCAATTGTAACGGTATATCGCTCCATATCCGGCCGCTCTAAACTATAATGGTCCTCTCGAGCACCCTTTCTGGATGAATTTGCGTTTTTCCATTAACGTCTAATAGTTTTTATGTCGTTTTTATGGTAATGCCCCAGTCCGGGAGTAGTGCATCCAATTGAGATGTACCGCTGAAGTGCACCATGAAATGGTGACAAATGATGGCCGTAAGCAATTACATCAAACAACTTTCTCACAGAAAAGCTAATCTGGACAATGAATATACAGAGATTTTTTTTTTGTAATGCAACATAGGGTCAATCATTTCAATAGTTACACACTTCTGGATTATGCTGCAAACCTCAGCTTAACATTGTTCACTACGTAAACTGTAATATTTGTCTCGCAGAGAATTAATTTTACTGTTGAATTATATAAAAGACGCTATCATGTAATAAACTCGGAAAGTTAATAACTCAATGTTCTCACTTATTTGAGACATACTCGTGGTCAAGTTTTCAGAGGATTTATCTTTAGGCATACTGAATACAGATCTGGCAAAAAAAAATCAAAATTTCCGACACATAAATTTTCAGAAATTTCAGTTTCTGATAACTGGTCAACTCAGAAAGTTGAACATTCAGAATATTTATAAATATCATAAAATGTATGCAGCAAACTGTCGCTCAATGAAACTTATGTATTGTGATGTTATTTAATAGATTTAATTTGTTATTTTATAGTATACGTTATATAGGATTTTGTTTATAGAAAATTATACTGAATATATTAGATTTAGGGTATTTAGATATTAATAGGATTACTTAGGTAGTCAAATAGGATTTGTATAGGTAGAATTATAATTAATTCAGGGCACAATTAACGTAAACTAATTGTAATGAGTCAGTAATATGTATAAAACTCAATGGAAAATTCAAACTCATTGTACAAAAACGTTCGACATTCATATAGAAGCAGAAACATACAAGAATCTTGAATATCACATTCAAATCACAATTGAAATTATGGTTCAACCGGTATATGAATCATTATAATCATAATTATAATTTGTTGATTCGTTGCCGTGGTTACAAACTGACAATTTACACGCTTATTTGCATCAACGTAGGCGGATTTTAACAAGCGAAAATCACTTGTTTAACCGAGGTTTTAAAAAGGCTGAACGCCGATAAACAATTAGATTCGCTTTAGATCCCGGAGCATCCACGTCGGTCAGCAGAGAAAAAGAAAACAGTTGTACAGAAACAAATATCGTCGAACAATAGTTATTTACATTCACGCGTTATTCAAAAACAGTTTGATTTACGTTTTGTTTACGCGGATATAAAAAATTTCGCGACAGTAATTATTTGCGTTCGAGCATCTATAAACACTCGACGTGAACTAGGGAATCATTATCAACACGGAAGAGCTGAAAGGAGTCCAAGAGGATTCACCGAGAACTTCAACTCCAAAGACGATTCAGCGAGAACGTCAACTATAGAAGAAGATCAATCGAGGACAGCAGGACTTTGAATCGAGCGAATTGGTGCCGAATAATAGTTATTTACATTCACGCGTTATTCAAAAACAGTTTGATTTACGTTTTGTTTACGCGGATATAATCAATTTCGGGACAGTAATGATTTGCGTTCGAGCATCTGCAACACTCGACGTGAACTAGGGAATCATTATCAACACGGAACAGCTGAAAAGAGTCCACGAGGATTCACCGAGAACTTCAACTCCAAAGACGATTCAGCGAGAACGTCAACTATAGAAGAGGATCAATCGAGGACAGTAGGACTTTGAATCGAGGGAATTGGTGCCGAACAATAGTTATTTACATTCACGCGTTATTCAAAAATAGTTTGATTTACGTTTTGTTTACGCGGATATAATCAATTTCGGGACAGTAATTATTTGCGTTCGAGCATCTGTAAACACTCGACGTGAACTAGGGAATCATTATCAACACGGAATGGCTGAAAGGAGTCCAAGAGGATTCAACGAGAACTTCAACTCCAAAGACGATTCAGCGAGAACGTCAACTATAGAAGAGGATCAATCGAGGACAGTAGGACTTTGAATCGAGGGAATTGGTGCCGAACAATAGTTATTTACATTCACGCGTTATTCAAAAACAGTTTGATTTACGTTTTGTTTACGCGGATATAATCAATTTCGGGACAGTAATTATTTGCGTTCGAGCATCTGTAAACACTCGCCGTGAACTAGGGAATCATCATCAACACGGACCATCTGAAAAAAGGATTCACCGAGAACTTCAACTCCAAAAACGATTCAGCGAGAACGTCAACTATAGAAGAGGATCAATCGAGGACAGCAGGACATTGAATCCAGGGAATTGGTGCCGACTTAATCGACACTCGACGTGAACTAGGGAATCATTATCAACACAGAACAGCTGAAAGGAGTCCAAGAGGATTCAACGAGAACTTCAACCCCAAAGACGATTCAGCGAGAACGTCAACTCTAGAAGAGGATCAATCGAGGACAGCAGGACTTTGAATCGAGGGAATTGGTGCCGACTTAATCGACACTCGACGTGAACTAGGGAATCATTATCAACACGGAACGGCTGAAAAGAGTCCAAGGGGATTCAGCGAGAACTTCAACTCCACAGACGATTCAGGGCGAACGTCAACTATAGAAGAGGATCATTCGAGGACAGCAGGACTTTGAATCGAGGGAATTGGTGCCGACTTAATCGACACTCGACGTGAACTGGGGAATCATTATCAACACGGAACAGCTGAAAGGAGTCCAAGAGGATTCAACGAGAACTTCAACCCCAAAGACGATTCAGCGAGAACGTCAACTATAGAATATGATCAATCGAGGACAGCAGGACTTTGAATCGAGGGAATTGGTGCCGACTTAATCGACACTCGACGTGAACTAGGGAATCATTATCAACACGGAACAGCTGAAAGGAGTCCACGAGGATTCACCGAGAACTTCAACTCCAAAGACGACTCAGCGAGAACGTCAACTATAGAAGAGGATCAATCGAGGACAGCAGGACTTTGAATCGAGGGAATTGGTGCCGAACAATAGTTATTTACATTCACGCGTTATTCAAAATCAATTTTATTTAGGTTTTGTTTACGAGGATATGATCAATTTCGGGACAGTAATTATTTGCGTTCGAGCATCTGTAAGACTCGACGTGAACTAGGGAATCATTATCAACACGGGACAGCTGAAAGGAGTCCAAGAGGATTCAACGAGAACTTCAACCCCAAAGACGATTCAGCGAGAACGTCAACTATAGAAGAGGATTAATCGAGGACGGCAGGACTTTGAATCGAGGGAATTGGTGCCGACTTAATCGAATTTACTGATTCGCCATCTGCAACCAGGATTACCGATCACCACAGCGAGTTGCCGCTATTCACCAGGAATATGAACGTGAATTACAGGTACTAAAATTACTACTCAATTAGGGGGTTAATTGTGCTAATTAAGAATTTAGGGAATTACTGTTATAAAATATTGATAGTGTTAGTTTGTTAATTAGTGATAGGACTTGCTTTCTATTCTCAAGCGTTAATTTTGTTTCATATTGAATAAGTGTAGTGTTTGTATGTTAAACCTAAATTTTTATGGAGAGCTAAATATTTAAGGCAAAGAATATCCATTTTCTGTATCTAGAACTCTCTAATCTACAAGTTTTAACTGGTAGCCATATGCAGCAGCGCGTTTAGGCTTCATGGGGCTCGGGGCAAATTTAAAATTGGGGCCCCCATGTAAAGTGCTGGTGGCCCTGGGCAAATGCCCAATTTGCCCATAGAATAATGCGCCACTGGCCATATACGCGTTATTCAAAAACAGTTTGATTTACGTTTGTTTACGCGGATATAATGTATTTCGGGACACTAATTATTTGCGTTGGAGCATCTGTAATACTTGACGTGAACTAGGGAATCATCATCAACATGGAACAGCTGAAAAGAGTCAAAGAGGATTCACCGAGAACTTCAACTCCAAAGACGATTCAGCGAGAAAGTCAACTATAGAAGAGGATCAATCAAGGACAGCAGGACTAATGTTGATATCAGACCATATCATTTACTGTTTTCATTTTTATTATCCATCGAGAGCTGTATATCGTCCATATTATCAAATGTACAAATGTACAAATATTTCATCACAATTTTTGTTGTTGTTTGAACGTCATCACAGTGAATTGTTGTAGATGGTTCTAATTACGTGCAATATTTGGCTCTCGATGTCTTCCAAGAGCTCATAACGAGGTGATGTCATTTGTAATGTCGTACGTCGGCGTCCAGAATGGGGCCCATAAATCGGAGCCCGCGATCCGGTCCTGGGGGGAAAAGGACCGCGAGGACATTGACAAATGATGGAAGGATGGAGAACACGGCCTGAAAAACGGCGAACACGGCGTTTAAATAACGACGACATTAACGGCCATCATGTTGTCTATAATGTATGAACAACACCTTCCATGTAAACGGTCACTTTTAATTAGAATTTACTATTAACACGTTCTGTTAAACAGGGGTCGGCTTTCGCTTTGGACGTAGGCCGCCCATCGGACAGGGCTGGATCCAGCACACTCTGCTACCTGGACACGGGTGACACGTGTAGATCGCCAGATATCATTTAAATGAATCGTCATTAGGAACGTTGACCCATGTGATAGTGCGACAATTTGACGAAACAACATAATTCTCGCTAGTTTTGCATAATTAACTCGAAATTGATTACTTGCATGTATCATAAGGGTATAAATACATGTTATACATAATTATCCCTCTTCATATGGACACCTCTTAATTGCACATTTACGCAACTTCAGTGGTAGTAATTACTACACCCATTGTACTGCATGATGCCTTTTATATCCAAAAAGGAGGAAATGACAGATTATACACTGTTCACTGGACGCCATCTTGAACGAAGCTTTGAGACTTACTGTGAAAATAATATTACCATATCGTAAATATATAGTGGCGATATAATAAAACTATATAGTAATAACATAGTTATAATATATCTTGTATCTTGAATCACTTGAGAATGACCAAATAGTGGTCGAAACTGTAGTCGTGTTTAACGAAAAATAAAGTGAGAAAAACGTAGTAACGTGTGTATTTTCTGTATCATCATGTCAACATTTTGTTCGTTTGCGTATTTTTAAAACTTTAAATAATTTAAACTACAGCATTTTAAATTCTAAAAATTTTAAAAACCACAAATACAGCCATTTATAAGTTTTGTTCAAAATTTCATCACGATACTGTATATAGGCGCCGTGGCTTAGTTGGTTAAAGCGCCTGTCTAGTAAACAGGAGATCGGGAGTTCGAATCTCCCCGGAGCCTAGCCTTAAGTGAGGCTACATTTTTAACACTAAAATTCTATGAGAACGTCATTAATCAGTTATCTGTTACATCATTTGCATATCAGCAACTGATAAACAAAACAATCAGAGAGACAAAGTGTATTTACAGCTAAGGCCAGTATGATGTGCCCAGTATTTGTAAATATATTAATTAATTATATCACAGAATACCTAATTGTGATGATTATAATACTAATAATTTATTTATTTCACGAACTTACAGTGCAAAATTTTGGTAAGAAACGAAAAAAGCTTAGGCCAGTATGATGTGCTCAGTATTTGTAAATATATTAATTAATTATATCACATAATACTTAGGACATTATTGTAATGATTGTAATAGTTAGTAATCATTTATTTATTTCATAAACTTACAATGCAATATTATTGTAAGAGAGGAAAAAATATTGAAGTTGGCCTTTATGAGTTCTATATATTTGTTCTGAGCGCAGAACACGATACTTTAAAGTTCCTTGCCCATATTTTGAGGACTATTGAGGACAAAGCCAGAAATTCTAATTACTCTAATGTTGGGTACAATAAAAATATTTTTTCGCAGTCGGTAGGATTCGAACCTACGCTCCCAGAGGGAATCTGATTTCTAGTCAGACGCCTTAACCGCTCGGCCACGACTGCTGATTATGTATATATATAAACAAAAGCAAGAAATCTGCAATGGAACAGCATTCTAATTATTAAAAACACCATTGGTTTATCAATATTTCTACCAGTTATCTTAATAAATTTATCATAACTTCGTGCAACGTTAACGTACTGATAATAATTAATGAATAACTTTAATCAAATCTGTACAAAATCTACAGTCTAATTATCTATCTCTAATTATATACGTAAAGCTAGGGACTCGACTTAATGGATGAGAAATTATTAAGTGAATGACTACCAATTCCATGGTTTAATATATAATAATTTAGTATACATAAGGATCAGTTTTATAATCTCCGATTAACTTTAATCGATAGTTAACTTTCTTGACTACCATGTGCAATTACTAGGGTTACAAGGAAATTAATCTATGGTTAAAGTTAATCGAAGACTAAAAGATCATGCCTAAATTCGTTATATTTGATATTTATACAGGGTGATTTTTGAAAAGTATCCAAGGAGTTTTGAAAACTTCCGAAACACGTCAATTTTTATTTTGAGTAGGACATCTTTTGACGTACCTACTGTTGACATGTGTGTCAGTTTCCACCTTCCCTCCAATAAGCACCTGTCGAAAATTTTACATGGGATGACCACCTATTTGAAAGGTCTTTATGTCAATCATACATTTGTTTTTGTTCTTAAAATAATGTTTTTAAACTTTTTTTTAATAAAATTATTCATGTAAGTATATTTTGACAATTCGTTATATATGACATTTGTAAGTACAATGTAACAATGACAATGTAAGTACGTCAACAGTCAAAAGTATAAGAAATAGTATTTTGACAGTTGTAATTGAAAACTTGACAAATTTCGACTTTTATAATTGAAAATTTTACTCTAAAGTATGTGGACTTAAAAAGTTTGTGGACAGTTCCACTTAAAAATCTTATAGAGTTTACATGTTCAAGAAGTACGCCTGGAAAAAAAGGAAAATATTACTATTAAACATACGAAACAAATTTATAACGACAAGTTGTTCCACTTAATTATCATAACTTTCGTAAAAATCATAAAAAATCATATAGATTAAAAACAAAGATTTATTTGAAGGTACATATTAAAAAAAAAAGAGGTACAAATTATATTTAATATTTAATATTTTAATATTAATATTTTCTGGAATTGAATAATAACATGAGAAATATTTTAACATAAGTAGTAAATAGTTATTTATGATGCAAGTTCGTAAAGGACCACTTTACGAAAATACATTTTACGAAGTTTTTTCTACGACAGCTATTTTGAAAATAGAATAGCTAAAATTTGATGCAAAATACTATTTTATTTTTAACTGATGAGCGAATGAATTGTGTGTATAATTTATTTTACGGACAGGTGACTTCTTTACCCACTTGTGCTAAAAAGTATCATTTTACGCACTGTGAACAGTGCATAAAAACTTTGTTTACGCCCTATCGTAGAAAATTGTAATTTATGATAAGTTCGTAAAGCGTTACGTTAGGAAAATGTATTATACAAAGTTTTTTCTTCGACAGCTATATAGTTATCTGAAAATGACAAATTTTCGAAAAATGAATAGCTAAAATTTGATGCAAAATTCTCTTTTTAATTGGTGAGCGAATGAATTGTGTGTAAAATTTATTTTACGGACAGGTGGTTTCTTTACACACTTACGCAATAAACAGTATCACTTTACGCAGTGTGAACAGTACGTAAAAACTTTGTTTACGCCCTATCGTAGAAAATTGTTATTTATGAAAAGTTCGTAAAGCACTACTTTACGAAAATGTATTATACAAAGTTTTTTCTACGACAGCTATTGTTATATAGTTATCTGAAAATGACCAATTTTCGAAAAATTAATAGCTAAAATTTGATGAAAAATCTTCTTTTTAATTGGTGAGTGAATGAATTGTGTGTATAATTTATATTACGGACAGGTGATTTCTTTACGCATTTGTGCTAAAAAGTATCACTTTACGCAGTGTGAACAGTGCGTAAAAACTTTGTTTACGCCCTTCCGTAGAAAATAGTTATTTATGATAAGTTTGCAAAGCACTACTTTACAAAAAATGTATTATACAAAGTTTTTTCTACGACAGTTATTGCTATATAGTTATCTGAAATGTTCAATTTTCGAAAAATTAATAGCTAAAATTTGATGCATAATCTTCTTTTTAATTGGTGAGTGAATGAATTGTGTGTAAAATTTATTTTACGGGCAGGTGATTTCTTTACGCACTTACGAATTAAAAAGTATTACTTTACGCAGTGTGAACTGTGCGTAAAAACTTTGTTTACGCCCCTTCGTAGAAAATGGTTATTTTTTAATAAGTTCGTAAAGCGCTACTTTACGAAAATGTATTATACAAAGTTTTTACTTCGACAGCTATTGCTATATAGTTATCTGAAAATGACCAATTTTCGAAAAATTAATAGGTAAAATTTGATGCAAAATTTTCTTTTTAATTGGTGAGTGAATGAATTGTGTCTAAAATTTATTTTACGGACAGGTGATTTCTTTACGCACTTGTGCTAAAAAGTATGACTTTACGCAGTGTGAACAGTGTGTAAAAACTTTGTTTGCGCCCTATCATAGAAAATTGATGTTTATGATAAGTTCGTAAAGCACTACTTTTCGAAAATGTATTCAAAGTTTTTCCTACGACAGCTATTGTTATATAGCGTTCTGAAAACGACTAATTTTCGAAAAATGAATAGCTAAAATTTGATGCAAAATACTATCTTCTTTTTAATTGGTAAGCGAATGAATTGTGTGTATAATTTTTTTTACGGACAGGTGATTACTTTATGCACTTGTGGTAAAAAGTATCACTTTACGCAGTGTGAACAGTGCGTTAAAGCTTTGTTTACGCCCTTCCGTAGAAAATAGTTATTTATGATAAGTTTGTAAAGCACTACTTTACGAAAATGTATTATACAAAGTTTTTTCTACGACAGCTATTGTTATATAGTGTTCTGAAAATTACCACTTTTTTTCCTGTCCTGTATTCGATTAGCAATCGTCAGTTGATTCGCTTATGATTCTTCTATGCAACCCTCAGTGACTCATCGGCATATAGTCATACAACCTAAAAAAAATTTAAACTGTTTAAAATGAAATAAAATAATACATTTTTTACCTTTAGCATCAAATATTCTTCATCAGGAGCCTCTCTAAGAAATCTGTAGGTTTGAACACGAGACAACATTATTGATTTCTTAGCTTGATATCTCCCACCTTGTCTTTTTAAGTGCACAATTGACTTAGGGCCGTATCTATAGTCTATACTTGAGCTTGAGTTCAACTCAAGTCGTATATTTGGTTGCGTTCAGTCCATAAACGTTTATAGAAAATACGCAACCAAATATACGACTTAAGTAGAACTTAAGCTCAAGTACGCTTGAGTGTGACTTAAGCCGTATATTTGGTTGCGTGTTTTCTATAAACGTTTATGCACCAAACGCAACCAAATATACGCAAATATGCGACTTGAACTCATGTTCAAGTACGGACTATAGATACAGGCCTTATTGAATTTGCTTATATCAATATTTCTTTTTATTGATAATATCGACTTAAGGGTAGGGTGATAGTGATATTTTAGCAGTTGTTTCTCAAAACTGGACCGATAATTAATTGCGATTTTTAAGTATTACATAATATACATGAACACTGACTGGTACATGTGAATTTTGTAATTTTATTGATAATACTTTCTAAGATATCGATGTCTTTACTAACACTTATGTTCCGGAAAAAATAATTATTTTAGAGACTCATTTTTTTTTATTATATGAAAATAGTGTTGTAGCTAAGTCATATCAAAATTCGGTAGTGATTGGACTAAAAATAATGTATTTATTTAATAATTAATGGACGACAGCATGACTGGTAGAGGACTAAAATCACAAAAATTGTGGTTTTTGTGTTATAACTCAAATTCTAATCGGACAAATTTGATCATCCATTTACCACACCTTGACAGTACACCCACGAATCCATTGCTATATTTCCGCGAAAATTTTGTCAAGCCATTTAAGAGAAACTTAGGAGTTTGTAATATGCATTTTTGCGATTATGATAAAGAGCTCTTAAGAAAGAGATGGAACATTGTGACAGGTTTAAGGCACCATTGTGGACAATGGGTGTTATTTTTATTGCACTGGGTTTAGTGATATAATAAATCACAGCAGTTTTATTTATCAGTTTGTGATTTCATGTGAAAAGGGAGTTCTATAATAACTGCACAATCGATGTGGTACACTTTTATATTAACATATGAACATGAAAATTATATTTTGACACTCACGAGACTTAATCACATCGTCTTCACATGATTATTTTTTGTTTACACAATTTATTAGCCACTTACGGTAAATGAAGTCTCACTTTAGCTTGCGTCGCGTTCAGTATCTACCTGGCACAATTCCGAGTAAGAGGGCGGGAAACTTACAACCTTTCTTTTCTGGTCCCAAGATCAGGCTTGAAAGCGTCCTCACAAAAGAAAAATCCCTTGTCCTGCTATGATTTACATAATATAACAGGGATTGATAAATATTACCTGTAAATATATCTAACTTTGAAATTCCAGAATGAACTTACATTATAATGATGCGTCTCACTCTTTCCTACGATATATCATGAATAAATCGTCATATCGAAAAAGGTCACAACTTATTCTAAATACATTAGGTCAATTTTGCCGAAAAATAAATCAGTGGAGGATTTTCAAAAGGCTGCCAGAAATTCGCCATTTCATATATTTGGAAATCACGTAAAATGTGAAAATTTGCAATGCAAGGCCAATTTACCTGCCCCAGATTTTGCCCCAGATTTTAACATGATAAAGGATTCTGTAGCATGGTCAAAGATTGGGGTTTTGATTGACAGAATATGTACGAAAGCGGATAGGCTTACGCATAATGTAACCACAAATCATGCAGAGCGTTTTATGGCCACTGTTGCAAAATTCACAGGAGGGAAAAGGTCCAATCTTATACAAAGAGGAGTATACCAAAATAGATGCATGGGCGCGGGTTTAAACTATAACAATTCGTATGATTTTCATAAATTATCAAGTATCAAAAATAAACAATTTTTAGATAAATTTTGCATCAAAAGAAAAAAATAAATTATCACAAAGTAAAAAATATTATACAAAACAAAACAAACAAGCGGATGAAGCCGTGCATTATGGTTCTCAACCGGCAGAACCAGATATGCCCCAGCGTATTTTTGAGGGGAAAAAATACGATTTTTTATTGGCCATAGAAGAGGTCAACATCGAAGAAGTTGAAAAGGAAACTAGAGGACAGATAAAAAATATAAAGTGGTTTGAATGGAGGAAAAATAAAATTACAGCTTCAACGTTTGGACGGATTTGCAAGAGACGAAAAACTACACCAACCGACAATATATTAAAAGAATATTTTTTTAAAAATGAGTTGATACGAACGCCATCCACGGAATATGGCATTGAAAATGAATCAAAGGCAATTCAACAATTCAAAAAAATAAGTGGCAAGGAAGTATCAGAGTGCGGTTTTTATATATGTGAAAATTATAAATTTTTAGGTGCTAGCTCTGACGGGATAATACATAATGAATGTTTAGTAGAAGTAAAATGTTTGTATAGCATTAGAGATAAAAAAATTAGAGATGCGTTAAATGAAAAAAACAATTTATGTGTTTTTGTAGATGAGCAAAATTGTATAAAATTAAAAAAGAATCATTCTTATATGTACCAAATACAAGGTCAGCTATATATATGTAAAAAAATTAAATGTTATCTTATTTTATACACAAATCTTGATACAGAAATTTTAGAAATTTATTTAGATAACAATTTTGTAGATAAAATGATCACGGAACTGTCAAACTTTTGGAATGACACTGCTCTTTCGGAATTGATTGATTCCAGAATACAGCGGAATTTGAAAACTCGTTAATAAAACATGTATAAGTTTAATATTTTTTATTTTTGAAATTTGAAAACCTTACAAATATAAACTTCGACACTACCCAATTATAAGTATAAAGTTTAAAACATGGGACCTTCCAAACGTATTGCTTATGATTTTTGTGCTATTTCGGAAAGAGATACGAGATTCGAAATGTTTATTTAATCTTGCAAAGCGTGCACACGCGCCTCAATTAGGTAATTATTTAAGATATGCGTATAACCAAATAAATAAATTGTTTTTAAATCCGATGACTTGTGCCCTTTTCACAAATTCATATTCAATTTTATTATTGACATAAATATGAACAGCAAGAAAAATTAAGCTGATTCGCGGTCGCCGCCTTCGGTCGACGGTACGTGCGCGCGAATACTTTGCATAATACGATGCTGCGGCCCTGACTACCTACATTTTGCATACAGAAGAATACCTTTTTTTGGTACAGTGGAAAATGAGTGACGGTAGGTAGCCAATGAACTGTCCCCCTGCAATAAACATTAAGTATTTTATTGACTACCATAATCTTTTATTAGGCCGAGAGATGATTTATTACTCGACTGGTGTTATTTTCAGGCGACCGTTTCGAACCATGCCTATGGCGTTCTCTGTGCGGCCAACTCCGACACTATTGGGTACTACCCTGCCGTTAAGCATGGAATTAATACTTCAAAGAGTTGAAGTCGTATAAATATGTTTAGTTTTCTCCACAAAGTAAGCAAAAAGAACGTCTTCTATAATTCTTTTAACATTCTTCGCAACCAAATTTACGTAAATATGCCATTTGAACTCATGTTCAAGTACGAACTATAAACACAGGCCTTATTGAACTTGCTTATATCAATATTCCTTTGTAATGATAATGACTTAAGTATGGAATAAATACTCCAAAGAGTTGAAGCCTTATAAGTATGTTTAGTTTCCTCCGCAAAGTAAGCCAAAAGATCGTCTTCTGTAATTCTTTTAACATTCTTAGACTTACACTTGAACCGCATGCAACCTTACAACCTTATTACAACCTTACAATACTGGAATAAATACTCCAAAGAGTTGAAGCCTTATAATTATGTTTAGTTTTCTCCACAAAGTAAGCCAAAAGTACGTCTTCAGTAATTCTTCTAACATTTTTAGACTTACACTTAAACCTTATACAATCTTACAACCTTATTACAACCTTACAACCTTGAAAGGCGTCATAAACAAAATTATATCTCCCTTTAGATGTTTTCGGCTCCGCCGCGGCCTGCTCTTTGGCTTTTTCTAAAGGGAGCTCGTCGGTAGTTTCTTTATACAATCTATTGCAAAACAAATACGAACGCAGAAAAAAAAAAACCTACAGCGGTTTTCGTTTGTTTATACAAAAATTTCTTTCACCTTAGAAACAGAGAAACGTACTACTAGATAGGTACGTAGAAAATCACCCATTCAATAATTATTCAATTAATTATTATTATAATTAGAGGGTATCAGAAAAGCAAAATTTACACGGCTCTTCTTTAAAATGTCTTACTTTACTCAAAGCCTGTAAAATAGTCGGCATAATGTGCTTCGTATTGCACTGTGGCTCCTCGCGAGTAATGGATCATATTAATGACTTTTCGGTAAATCACTATTTAAATATTATGTTTCTTGAGCATGTGAAGGAAATTGTTAATGAAAAACGATTTTTCATTAACTATTTAAATGATGGAATAAATCTGCTTCACCTAGGGCCAGTTTTACAATCGTGGAACAGCCTTGTTCCTGGTACAATTACCTAGGATACAATTGTTGAAACAATTGTATCCTAGGTAATTGAACCAGGAACAAGGATGTTCCACGATTGTAAAACCGGCCACTACTTATACAAATACGTGTGCAGGCAGTCCATGATGTTTGTGGTCTGTGGCGTTTGATCGTATTAACTATAATTATGGCATGACGATTGTTGTCGTTGTCACTCAAATGTGATATTCGTTTTGTAGTTGTGTTTGTCCCGAAGTGACACTTATTAGTCGCACGGCGGCCGGAAAACGCGCGCATAACGAACACCGATGACGATATGGATGAGTGGAAGTGATGATGCCCCGTAATTGGAAAATTGCTCATTGTTCTCTGCGTACATTGATTTACACTGAAATGTTTAAATAATGAATTACGCAACTTTTGCCAGTTTCATTCTAATTGATGCGATTTATAATTGTGTATTATAAATATTGTATCTCGTTGATTATGGTTACCATCATCTCGCTAATTTCTGGGTAAGATCATACCCGTGCTATTCTAAAAAGCAGGTCTAATTCGATTACTCATGTATACAATGCGACCATGTGATGTGAGAATTTGAAGGAAAAAACGTAATTTCCAAGTTCCAAACGAAATAAAAATTAGGCGATTACCATCCGAGAAATTAATAAAACGCCCAGTATGCAGATTAATCGGTGCCGGGGCCGAAATTTCGTGGAGGTCCCGTTGGCGCCGCGTCTCCCCCTTCATCTCTCTCCCACGCGATAGGGATTACGGAGCTGTCTCTCTTCCTCCGCTCGCCGGGCCGCATGTTTTTTTCCAAAATAATTAATTATCGGCGTTTAAAAGTGAGCACGAGGAAACGACGGCTCGTCGAGATGAGACCGAGCGCGTCTTCTTTTGGTCCTCCTTTTCATGCCCTCTTACCGAACATAATGTGCGCCTTGTGTGCGGGGGGCGCCGCCACCAGTCTGGGCCACGGGAAGCGGCTTCCTTGGCAAAGAGGAATTAACGAGAATGAGTATGTGTATGCGAGAGGGCATCTCACTATGTGTGTGAGTGTATGGGTTTATTCGCCTGCAGCAGAAATTGCATGGTGCAAAAACCGAAGAAATTGATTCACAAGAATGATGAACTTTCTGTTGGGTTAGCTATTACTGAAATTTATGAAAAATTATTATTTGCAAATTTGATATTAGATTCGTGTACAGTACACCTGTAACTAGTTTTCCTGAAAATTTGACAAAATTTCAGTATTAAATACAGAAGAAAATCGTACATATAACTTTCTGCATTGACAAGAATGGGTTGCTGATACTGAAATTTCAAAAAAATTATTATTTGCAAATTTGATATTATATTCGTGTGCAGTACACTTGAAACTAATTCTACTGAAAATTTGACAAAGTTTCAGTATTAAAAAAGCGAGAAAATCAAAGATATAACTTTCTGCATTGACAAGTATGGGTTAGGTATTACTAAGATTTCTGAAAATTTATTATGTGCAAATTTGATACTGGATTCGTGTACAGTACACCCAAGACTAATTCTCCTGAAAATTTGAACATGTTTTGGTATAAAATAAGGAAGAAAATCAAACACTAACTTTCTGCATTGACAAGTATGGGTTAGCTATTACTGAAATATCTGAAAATTTATTATTTGAAAATTTGATATTAGATTCGTGTACAGTACATCTGAAACTAATTCTCTTGAAAATTTGACCAGGCTTCAGTATTAAATAAGGGAGAAAATTAAGCATTGACAAGTATGAGTGGGTTAGCTATTACTGAAAATTCTGAAAGTTTTAAATTTGCAAATTTGATATTAGATTCGTGTACAGTATAGCTGAAACTAATTCGCCCAAAACGTTTACAAAGTTTCAGTATTAAATTAAGGAGAAAATGAAACATATACTTTATGCATTGATGAGTATGGTTTGGTTGTTGCTGAAATTTCTGAAAATTTATTATTTTAAAATTTGATACTAGATTAGTATACAGTACACCTGAAACTAATTTTCCTAAAAATTTCACAAAGTTTCACCTTTGGATAAGGAAGAAAATCAAACAAATAACTTTCTGTATTGACAAGTGAGGGTGAGCTATTACTGACATTTTTGGAAATTTATTATTTGCAAATTTGCTATTAGATTCGTGTACGGTACACCTGAAACTAATTCTCCTGAAAATGTGACAAAGTTTCTGTATTGAATAAGGGAGAATATCAAACAAATAACTTTCTGCATTGTAAAGTATGGGTTAGCTATGACTGAAATATCTGAAAAGTTATTATTTGCAAATTAGATATAAGATTCGTGTATAGTATACCTGAAACTAAATCTACTGAATATTTAACAAAGTTTTAGTATTAAATAAAGGATAAAATCAAACACTTAACTTGCTGCATTAACAAGTATGGGATAGTTAATACTGAAACTTCTGAAAATTTATTATTTGCAAATTTGATACTAATTTCGTATACTGTATCGTTGAAACTAATTGTCCCAAAAATGTGACAAAGTTTCAGTTATAAATAAGGGAGAAAACAAACGCATAACTTTCTGTATTGACTAGTAAGGGTTAGCTATTACTGAAATTTCTGAAAATTTATTATCTACAAATTTGATGTTACATGCGTGTACAGTACACCTGAAACTTACTTTCCTGAAAATTTGACAAAGTTTCAGTATTAAATAAGGGAGAAAATCAATGATATAACTTTCTGTATTAACAAGTGACTGTGAGCTATTACTGAAATTTCTGAAAATTTAATATTTACAAATTTGATATTAGATTCGTGTACAGTACACTTGAAACTAAATCTCCTGAAAATATGACAAAGTTTCAGTATAAAATAAAGGTTAAAATTAAACATATAACTTTCTGCATTGACAAACATGAGTTAGCTATTACTGAAATTTCTGAAAATGTATTATTCGCAAATCTGATATAGATTCGTGTACAATACACCTTAAACTAATTTGGCTTAAAATTTGACAAAGTTGCAGTATTAAATAAGGGAGAAAATCAAACATATAACTTTCTGCATAGACAAGTATGGGTTAGCTATGACTGAAAGTTCTGAAAATTTATAATGTGCAAATTTGATACTAATTTCGTGTACAGTACACCTGAAACTAATTCTCCTGAAAATTTGACAAAGTTTCAGTATTAAATTAAGGAAAAAATCAAACATATAACTTGCTGCATTGACAAGTATGGGATAGTTATTACTGAAAGTTCTGTAAATGTATGAGTTGCAAATTTGATATTAAATTCGTGTACAATAAACCTGAAACTAATTCTCCTGAAATTTTGACAAAGTTTCAGTATTAAATAAGGGAGAAAATCAAACAAATAACTTTCTGCATTGATAATTAGGGGTTAACTATGACTGAAAATTTTGAAAATTTATTATTTCAAAATTTGATGATATATTTGAGTACAATACAGCTGAAACTGAATGTCCTGAAAATTTGACAGACTTGAAGTATTAAATAAGGGAGAAAATCAATGATATAACTTTCTGGATTGATAAGTATAGCTTAGCTATTACTGAAATTTTTGAAAATTTAATATTTGCAAATTTGATTTGAGATTCTTATACAGTACTCCATAAACAAATTTTCCTGAAAATTTGATAAAGTTTCAGTATTAAATAAGGGAGAAAATCAATGATATAACTTTCTGTATTAACAAGTGACTGTGAGCTATTACTGAAATTTCTGAAAATTTAATATTTGCAAATTTGATATTAGATTCGTGTACAGTATAGCTGAAACTAATTCGCCCAAAAAGTTTACAAAGTTTCAGTATTAAATTAAGGACAAAATCAAACATATACTTTATACATTGATGAGTATGGTTTGGTTGTTACTGAAATTTCTGAAAATTTATTATTTTAAAATTTGATATTAGATTCGTGTACAGTACACCTGAAACTAATTCTCCTGAAAATGTGACAAAGTTTCTGTATTGAATAAGGGAGAATATCAAACAAATAACTTTCTGCATTGTAAAGTATGGGTTAGCTATGACTGAAATTTCTGAAAAGTTATTATTTGCAAATTAGATATAAGATTCGTGTATAGTATACCTGAAACTAAATCTACTGAATATTTAACAAAGTTTTAGTATTAAATTAAGGATAAAATCAAACACTTAACTTGATGCATTAACAAGTATGAGATAGTTAATACTGAAATTTCTGAAAATTTATTATTTGCAAATTTGATACTAATTTCGTATACTGTATCGTTGAAACTAATTGTCCCAAAAATGTGACAAAGTTTCAGTTATAAATAAGGGAGAAAACAAACACATAACTTTCTGTATTGACTAGTAAGGGTTAGCTATTACTGAAATTTCTGAAAATTTATTATCTACAAATTTGATATTACATGCGTATACGGTACACCTGAAACTTACTTTCCTGAAAATTTGACAAAGTTTCAGTATTAAATAAGGGAGAAAATCAATGATATAACTTTCTGTATTAACAAGTGACTGTGAGCTATTACTGAAATTTCTGAAAATTTAATAGTTGCAAATTTGATATTAGATTCGTGTACAGTACACCTGAAACTAATTTTGCTTAAAATTTGACAAAGTTGCAGTATTAAATAAGGGAGAAAATCAAACATATAACTTTCTGCATAGACAAGTATGGGTTAGCTATGACTGAAAGTTCTCAAAATTTATAATGTGCAAATTTAATACTAATTTCGTATACAGTACACCTGAAACTAATTCTCCTGAAAATTTGACAAAGTTTCAGTATTAAATTAAGGAGAAAATCAAACAAATAACTTGCTGCATTGACAAGTATGGGATAGTTATTACTGAAAGTTCTGTAAATGTATGAGTTGCAAATTTGATATTAAATTCGTGTACACTAAACCTGAAACTAATTCTCCTGAAATTTTGACAAAGTTTCAGTGTTAAATAAGGGAGAAAATCAAACAAATAACTTTCTGCATTGATAATTAGAGGTTAACTATGACTGAAATTTTTGAAAATTTATTATTTCAAAATTTGATAATAGATTTGTGTACAGTACAGCTGAAACTGAAAGTCCTGAAAATTTGACAGACTTGAAGTATTAAATAAGGGAGAAAATCAATGATATAACTTTCTGCATTGATAAGTATGGGTTAGCTATTACTGAAATTTCTGAAACTTAATTATTTGCAAATTTGATATTAGATTCGTATACAGTACACCTTAAACTAATTCTCTTGAAGATTTGACAAAGTTTCAGCAATAAATAAAAGAGAAAATCGAACATGTAACTTTCAGCATTAACACGTATGCGTTAGCTATTACTGAAATTTCTGAAAATTTAATTTTTGCAAATTTGATAATAGATTCGTTTACTATACACCTAAAACTAATTGTCCTGAAGATTTGACAAAGTTTCAGTATTAAATTAAGGAGAAAATCAAACATATAACTTGCTGCATTGACAAGTATGGGTTAGCTATTACTGAAATTTCTGTAAATGTATGAGTTGCAAATTTGATATTAAATTCGTGTACAGTAAACCTGAAACTAATTCTCCTGAAATTTTGACAAAGTTTCAGTATTAAATAAGGGAGAAAATCAAACAAATAACTTTCTGCATTGATAATTAGGGGTTAACTATGACTGAAAATTTTGAAAATTTATTATTTCAAAATTTGATAATAGATTTGTGTACAGTACAGCTGAAACTGAATGTCCTGAAAATTTGACAGACTTGAAGTATTAAATAATGGAGAAAATCAATGATATAACTTTCTGCATTGATAAGTATAGCTTAGCTATTACTGAAATTTTTGAAAATTTAATACTTGCAAATTTGATTTGAGATTCTTATACAGTACTTCATAAACTAATTTTCCTGAAAATTTGATAAAGTTTCAGTATTAAATAAGGGAGAAAATCAATGATATAACTTTCTGTATTAACAAGTGACTGTGAGCTATTACTGAAATTCCTGAAAATTTAATATTTGCAAATTTAATATTAGATTCGTATACAGTACATCTGAAAGTAATTCTTCTGAAAATTTGACAAAGTTTCAGTAATAAATAAGGGAGAAAATCAAACATATAACTTTCTACATTCACAGGTATTGTTTGGCAATTACTGAAATTTCTGAAAATTTATTAAATGGAAATTTGATATTGTATTCGTATACAGTAGACCTAAAACTAGTTTTCCTGAAAAGTTGACAAAGTTTCAGTATTAAATAAGGGAGAAAATCAAACATATAACTCCTGCATTGACAAGTTTTGTCTGAAAATTTCTGAAAATTTATTATTTGCAAATTTGATATCAGATTTGTGTACATTACACCTGAAACTAATTCTCCTGAAAATTATACAAAGTTTCAGTCTTAAATAAGGGAAAAATCAAACATATAACTTTCTGCTTTTACAAGTATGAGTTAGCTATTACTGAAATATCTGAAAATTCATTAGTCGCAAATTTGATATTAGATTCGTGTACAGCACACCTGAAACTAAATCTCCTGAAAATTTGATAAAGTTGTAGTATTAAATAAGGGAGAAAATCAAACAAATAAGTTTCTGCATTGACAAGTATGTGTTAGCTATTACTGAAATTTCTGAAAATTTATTAATTGCAAATTTAATATTAGTTTCGTGCCCAGTAGACCTGAAACTAATTCTCCTGAAAATTTTATAAAGTTTCAGTATTAAATCCGGGACAAAACCAAACATTTAACTTTGTACATTGACAAGTATGGGTTAGCGATTACTGAAAGTTCTGAAAATTTATTAGTTGCAATTTTGATATTATATTTGTGTACAGTACACCTGAAACTAATTCTCATGAAAATTTGACAAAGTGTTAGTATTAAGTAAGCGAGAAAATCAAACATGTAACTTTCTGCATTTACAAGTATGGGTTAGGTATTACTAAAATTTCTGAAACCTTATTGCAAAAAATACGTTAAAATAGTGTTTCTGGTCTAAAAGCCAATTTTGGATTTTGCTCATATTTTTGGATTTTGCTGTAGGCCGTGGTTGCCTGAGCTGACGACAAGGAAAAAATGAACTAAAACTCAAAAACTGATCATTTATTTAGAAAATTAAAAATACTATTTACTTACTGCAGCATTATTCGATGCTAGCATTTCTTGGACTCTTGATCTATCTCGTATAAACTTTTTAACATTTGATATTTTGTCAACGAACCCCATTTTACAATTGTACTCATTTACTAATAAAGTACAAGCTATCTCCTCTAGAGTGGTATCTTTATTTTTTCTTGATGTAGTTTCAATTACAGATGGATCATGAAAGTTATTCAAGAAAAACACTTCCTTTCGATCTTTCCATTTCAAAAGGGTTGATCTACAAGTTGAGACTCTCCAGTCACTCTCCGCCCTTTTCACGATTTTGTCTTCTTGCAGGTCTTTTGGCATATCCTTTCTGCCTTTCGTGAAGGTCCAGTCCTAAGTTGAGTTGAAAAAGTTGTCAAAACATAAGCTATGACCTTTGCCAAGTAAATTACGTGTCAGATCTTTTACTACTCGAGTGCCTAAATTTTTCTCAACGTCATTACCTGTTTTCCCCACATAACTTTGGAACTGATGAACATTTTTTTTCAGTCGATGATCTGATTAAATGTGTTAGGCTAGTTCTTCTTCCAATCGTAGCCTTAACTTGACGTCATATTTAATACATAAATTTTCGCCATTTTACCTATTAATAATAATAATCACTTACATAATATACTGTATTTTCATTGGTCAGGATGCGCAGGCTTTATATTGAACTCGATCCGAAGATGGCATTGTCTCCAAATGATTTCCCCACATATAAAGAGTATTCTTTTAGTATTGTATATTAACTATAATTGGAAGGACTTACCGGTGGAGCAACTCCCCTTCCCCCGCCAGTTCTCTCGCCAACTGGATCGCTAGCACTCACGGCTTCAACCATTATTCTCTACGACTATTGTATTTCACCTTCATGTGCAAAGCAGTGACATACACCTCTTACTAGGACGAACCTCTCTTGTTGCAATTAGGACGAACCTCTCTCGTTGCAATTAGGACTAACCTCTTTTGTTGCAATTAGGACTAACCTCTTTTGTTGCAATTAGGACTAACATCTTTTGTTGCAATTAGGACGAACCTCTCTTGTTGCAATTAGGACTAACCTCTTTTGTTGCAATTAGGACTAACCTCTTTTGTTGCAATTAGGACTAACCTCTTTTGTTGCAATTAGGACGAACCTCTCTTATTGCAATTATAACTAACCTCTTTTGTTGCAATTAGGACGAACCTCTATCTAATATACATATTGTAGTTTATGTACTGACCTTTAATCCATTCCAACACCTAATCCATAACCGTCCACATCGCAACACACACCAAAACACCAGATCACACATGCTTTCCCCACAATCAGCACCCAACTTGCATCCACACTCCATAAAAGCACGTAACTCAATGTGTCCTTCGTTCTCGTTCTTAAGCTGAGCGCGTCGCGCCCCGGCTTATATAAACAAACAAAGCCACGGATGCCCCTCTAATATTAATAATCAATTATTAGCCAATGATACAATTTGATACCTAACAAATGTGACAAGATAATTTAGTTCGGGGTGTATTCCGCTTAGAGTTTTTATTTTGTGAATGGCTATGTCTCTGTAACAGACTGTTTGTATTATTTTGAAATGTTTTATATGTTGACTCTTGCACTCTTTTTTATTTATGCACTTCTGCAATTTATAGCATTCATTTTTATTGACAACATTGTTTTTATTGCGGATCATTTTATACGTTTATATGTTTGGCTTAGTCTTAGTGTTGGTTTTAAATACTATTGAATTTTGTAGTGTACGTGACCTGTGTAAACCATTATGTTCTACCACCAATAAACTATTATTATTTATTTGTTATTATTATTATTATTTAACATAGCCGCTTTCACCTGTCCTGATCCGGACTCTGTATCCACGTTTTATAGGTTTCAGCAGCACATATTGCCTCAGACTACTTCTGCCTTTGAATTTGATCATATTCTCGTCAAAAGCTTGGTTTTTTGATGGCTTATAAGAGAGAATGAAAGTGTCTAAAAGTTTATCCAAAAGAGGTCGAACCTTCTAAAGTTTATCGTAATCTACGGATCCTTTAGCTGGTTGTAATTATCATTCAAATGAATGTTGGCCAGTAGCCAATCAAATCTATCTCTGCCCATTATGCAGTTATAAAATTATCTCGCAATTCCAATCTTGACGACCAATAGTCACTGTAACTAGGAAGATTTTGATCCCTATAAAAAAGTTTATTGCTCTTATTTCGTCACAATTCTTTCTTGGAAAATATGATTGCCACCGTTTCTTTGTAAAGCATAAATATTGGCGAGAAATGCAATGTGTTCTATTAATGTATTCGGAAAAAGATGCAAGAATATCTCGGTAGGTGTTCCTAATTCTTCAGGTATCTTAGGCCCAGTATCGTTAGTAAAAGCTTGCCTCTGAATAGTATTTGTATGTATTGAATCATGAGTCCATGTAGTAAATTTTCTTCTACTTTCTCGAACCAATTCAGCCTAAATTGTAGCCAATGAAGTGTCATCATCACTATCCCATCCATTTCCTTCCTGTTCAAATGGCATATCACCCTCAAAGAAGAAATTTCTGAAAATTTATTATTTGCAAATTTGATATTAGATTCGTGTACAGGAAACCTGAAACTAATTCTCCTGAAAATTTTACAAAGATTCAGTATTAAATAAGGGAGAAAATCAAACAGATAACTTTCTGCATTGACAAATATGGGTTAGCTATTACATAAATTTCTGAAAATTTATTATTTTCAAATTTGATATTAGATTCATGTACAGTGCACCTAAAACAAATTTTCCTGAAAAAGTGATATAGTTTCAGTACTAAATAAGGGAGAAAATCAAACATATAACTGTCTGCATTGACAAGTATGGGTTAGCTATTACTGAAATTTCTGAAAATTTATTATTTGCAAATTTGATACTAGATTCGTGTACAATACACCTGAGAGTAATTCTCCTGAAAATTTGACAAAGTTTCAGTATTAAATAAGGGAGAAAATCAAACATATAACTTTCTGCATTGACAAGTATGGGTTAGCTACTACTGCAAGTACTGTCCAGAAGGTTGTATAAAAATGTCCTGAACTTTATTTGGATGATAGTGCATCCTATCATCAGGTGGCCCTATAAGGTGATGACTGGAAAGTGTATCCGAACGACGAAATCTCCCCGTTTCGCGTAATTACCTGCGGCCGATCCAGTGATTATCCGTGATTAATCGCCCTCTTCGTCGGGAGTTATGGTGCGGCGGTGGCCCAGAAGAGCGCGGCACCGATCTAGATTTATCATTGTTTGTTTATGTTCGTCCGTGTGTTGGGCGCAAGAAACTGCGGAGTGCGCACATACAGCGTCCGCGTAAAGGACGCGTTACGTGTGCGTCCTCCTCGTCCTCGACGGTTCCTTACGGTTTACGGTTTACGGCTTACGGCTTACGGCTTGCGGGCGGCGCTAGCGGACAGGTGAGTGGAGGACCACCCCGATACCTCGTTACAACGCAGAGCTAGCTGCCGCGCCGGCCGCGCTTCACGACACTCACACAACAAAACCAGAATAAACATGTCCATGGCCAGATATGGACCATCCGCCTATTTAATATTAAACGCGCCGCATGCCACGATCGCCTCTCGCACGTACCCTCTCTTTCTACCTCCATCATTGTCTCTTTCTCTTTGGTGGACTAATGTGCGTCCCCTACTAAACGACATCGAAAATGGGCCTCATCTTCAGAACTTAAATGAACTCATCACCACATTATTTAATTAGAGGGAATTAGAAATTAAAAAAAAAAACATCGCCCACGCAGAAACTGCTATCATACTAAAAATAGCAATTAAACATTATGAAAATAACAAAACCGAGCAAAAGCATGTACAGTCAGACATATGCCCGGTCGGGAGTTAGGCGATATAGGGCCTATTACAAATTATAGGCAGAAATTGCATAAAGCCAAATCCGCCCTCGATCACAGCCCGCACATAATGCGATTACTACAATCTATTGAATGTTCCCGAGGAGTAGTCAAAATCCCCCTCAAGAACGAGCATAGCCCGATAGCCTGATCGACAGTTAGGAGATCAAGGCCTATTACAAACAGTAGGTAAAAAACCGTCAATACCGTTAAATACCTGCCCTCGATCACATCCCGCATGTAATGCGATTACTAAATCTATTGAATGTTCCCGAGAAGTACTGAAAATCCCCTCGAAGATCGAGCCTAGCCTGATCGACAGTTAGGAGATCAGGGCCTATTACAAACCGTACGTAAAAATACCGTTAACCCCAATCTGCCCCCGATCACATCCCGCATGCAATGCGATTCATTTAAATATTATATGGGTTCCCTTATACGACGGTGACCAATAAAGTGTCTCTACTAATTAGATTTCTACCAAAGGATGCGAGACAAACTAGAAACAACAATAGAGGACAGCCAGTGCGGATTCAGAAGAAGGAGAGGTACGCAAGACCAAATCTTCATACTCAGACAACTAAGCGAGAAGCTACTTCAGACGAAACGAGAAATGCACATGCTTTGTAGATCTCAAAAAGGCATTCGACCGGATAAGGAGAGAGGACACTTGTAGAACGAACTATCAGAAAGAGGAATAGAGAAGGAAATAATAAATGTAACAAAATATATGTACAGAAAAAACAAAAAAATGTTGACAACAAACAATGAGGAATCAAAAGAATTCGAAACGAAGAAAGGAGTAAAACAAGGATGCGTGCTAAGCGCTTTGCTTTTCACATTGTATTGGATAAGGCGATGAAGAAAGCAAAGCAAAACATGAAAATGCTAAAAATTAGATTGAGATAACAAAAATAGCAAAACTACTATTCGGGGATGACATGGCAATAATTGTAATTGTAAGAAATAATTTAAATTTTTTCTCAGATTTCACACGTACATATGGAAATTTATCAATTTTGACTAGTTTTATTTTCACTCTTGATACTAACAGATTTCATCAGTAACAGCAACAAATTTTGACTGTGTGAATCGAAAATTTTACGAGTTTAGATATTTACAAGTGAAAATTTGGTATATTTTAAGTTTTATTTGAAACGTTTCCAGATTTGACTAGTTGAATTCAACATTTTTGTATAATTCTGCAGATATATCCCTAAAAATTAAAGCTTCTTTTTTACTTTTAAAGGTAACATCTTTGACAGATTTGACTAGTTGAATAGAACATTTTTGTATAATTCTGCAGATATGTCTCTAAATATTCAAGTTTTTTTGTACTTTAAAGGTGAAAACAGATTTTGCAAGTTGCAATTGAAAATTAGAGTTTATGATTACAGTTACAATTGAAAGTTTGATAAATTTGGACAGCTTTAATAGATGTTTCAACAAATTTAGAGAGTTCAGTTATGAAATTTCGGCAGATTTCAATAGTTGAAGTTTTCACACATAGAGATGTAAATATGTACAATTTGACTAGTTCGATTTTCACTCCTGATACTGACAGATTTGATCAGTTTCAGTAATGATCAGTTTCTGAAACTGATACTCACAGATTTCATCAGTTTCAGAAACAAATTTTGATTGTATTTATCGCAAATATTACGAGTTTAGATATTTATAATTGAAGATTTGACATAGTTTATGTTTTATTCGAAACGTTTCCTGATATGACTAGTTGAATTGAACATTTTTGTATAATTCTGCCGATTTTTCCTTAAAAATTAAAGTTTTTTTTTTTACTTTTAAAGGTAAAATTTTTGACAGATTTGACTAGTTGAATAGAACATATTTGTATAATTCTGCAGATATGTCTCTAAATATTCAAGTTTTTTTTACTTTAAAGGTGAAAACAGATTTTGCAAGTTGCAATTGAAAATTAGAGTTTATGATTACAGTTACAATTGAAAGTTTGATAAATTTGGACAGCTTTAATAGATGTTTCAACAAATTTAGAGAGTTCAGTTATGAAATTTCGGCAGATTTCAATAGTTGAAGTTTTCACACATAGAGATGTAAATATGTACGATTTGACTAGTTCGATTTTCACTCCTGATACTGACAGATTTGATCAGTTTCAGTAACGATCAGTTTCTGAAACTGATACTCACAGATTTTATCAGTTTCAGTAACAAATTTTGACTGTATTTATCGCAAATATTACGAGTTTAGATATTTATAATTGAAGATTTGACATAGTTTATGTGTTATTCGAAACGTTTCCAGATTTGACTGGTTGAATAGAACATTTTTGTATAATTCTGCAGATATGTCTCTAAATATTCAAGTTTTTTCTACTTTAAAGGTGAAAACAGATTTTGCAAGTTGCAATTGAAAATTACAGTTTATGATTACTATTACAATTACAATTGAAAGTATGATAAATTTGGACAGCTTCAATAGATGTTTCAACAAATTTAGAGAGTTCAGTTATGAAATTTCGGCAGATTTCAACAGTTGAAGTTTTGACACGTAGAGATGGAAATACGTGCATTTTGACTGGTTTGATTTTCACTCCTGATACTGACAAATTTGATCAGTTTCAGTAGTGATCAGTTTCGGAAACTGATGAAATCTGTCAGTATCAGATTTTACAAATTCTGACTGTTTAAATCGAAAATTTTGGCCATTTACATATTTACACTTAAAATTTTGAAATGGGGCAGGTATATTTGAAAATTTTAGAGATTTTACCTGTAAATTGAACATGTTTGTACAATCAACAAATTTAGAGAGTTCAGTTATGAAATTTCGGCAGATTTCAACAGTTGAAGGTTTTACACGTAGAGATGGAAATACGTGCATTTTGACTGGTTTGATTTTCACTCGTGATACTGACAAATTTGATCAGTTTCAGTAGTGATCAGTTTCGGAAACTGATGAAATCTGTCAGTATCAGATTTTACAAATTCTGACTGTTTAAATCAAAATTTTTAGCCATTTACATATTTATACTTAATAATTTGAAATGGGGCAGTTACATTTGAAAATTTTAGAGATTTGACCCGTTAATTGAACATGTTTGCACAATCAACAAATTTTAAGAGTTCAGTTATGAAATTTTGGCAGATTTCAACAGATGAAGTGTTTACACGTAGAGATGGAAACATGTCCATTTTGATTGGTTTGATTTTCACTCCTGATACTGACAAATTTGATCAGTTTCAGTAGTGATCAGTGTCGGAAACTGACGAAATCTGTCAGTATCAGATTTTACAAATACTGACTGTTTACGAAAATTTTAGTCATTTACATATTTATACTTGAAAATTTGAAATAAGACAGTTTCATTTGAAAGTTTTAGAGATTTGACCTGTTAATTGAACATGTTTGTACAATCAACAAATTTAGAGAGTTCAGTTATGAAATTTTTGGCAGATTTCAACACATGAAGTTTTGACACATAGAGATGGAAATATGTCCATTTTGACTGGTTTGATTTTCACTGCTGATACTGACAAATTTGATCAGTTTCAGTAGTGATCAGTTTCTGAAACTGACCAAATCAGTTAGTATGAGATTTTACAAATTCTGACTGTTTAAATAGAAAATTTTAGCCATGTACATATTTATACTTGAAAATTTGAAATAAGACAGTTTCATTTGAAAGTTTTAGAGATTTGACCTGTTAATTGAACATGTTTGTACAATCAACCAATTTAGAGAGTTCAGTTACGAAATTTCGGCAGATTTCAACAGTTGAAGTTTTGACACGTAGAGATGGAAATAGGTGCATTTTGACTGGTTTGATTTTCACTCCTGATACTGACAAATTTGATCAGTTTCAGTAGTGATCAGTTTCGGAAACTGATGAAATCTGTCAGTATCAGATTTGACACATTTTTACTGTTTAAATCGAAAATTTTAACCAAATTTACACTAGATTTTAAATAAGACAATTTCATTTAAATTTTTTAGAGATTTGCCCCATTAGTTAAACGTGTTAGTCTCATTCAATTTGATTCGCCATTGCTTAGTTCAGTTGTTAATTGTATTAATTGAGGTTTGCAGATTTAGTGCTGCTTTTTTGTGATCTTTGCCTACAGCTAATATGGCAGTATCGTCGGCAAAAGTGACTAACGTCTAATGCAGGTATATCGCTAGTGTATAATAGGTAGATATCTGGCCTAACATACTGCCCTGTGGCATACCTGCCTTTATTTCTTTTACGTCAGAGTAAGCATCCTCCTGCTTAATTCTAAAAACTCTATCTGACATATATGATTCTAGTAATTATGTATATGGTCCGGGCAGAAGTTTTCTTAATTTGTATCTAAGTCCCTCGTGCCACACTTTGTCAAAAGCTTGGGCTACATCAATAAAGATAGTAGAACAATCATCTATTTCTTCAAATGGTATTTCAATTACGTCTGTTATTCTATGGACTTGATCTACAGAGAACGAGATTCTATGAAACCAAACTGATGTTCTGGTATTATGTTTTTGCCTTCGATAATTGGTTTCATTCATTTAAGAAGTCTTTTTTCGCACATTTTTGAGATTGGTCTGTAAGAAGGAACTTCATTTGGCGGTTTTCCAGGTTTAGGAATCGTTATCACTTCTGCTACTTTCCATATCTTAGGTACATATTTTAATCTTAAAGATGCATTAATAAGTTTTACGATAGCTTTACGAGAAGTTGTTTGAGACTTTCGCCAGTAATTAAATCAAATCCTGGAGCTTTCTTAGTGTTCGTGTTTTTTTTTAAATTTCCATTGAAATTTCTTTAGGGGTAGAGGGTCTGATTTCATCTTGTTCCTGGGTAATATTTTCCCAGTCTAGATTGGCTTGACCCTCATTCGGTTGGAAAGTCCTTTCAGGATATTCGGCAAATCTATTAGCCTTTTGAGTATTGCTTTTTGCATATGTCCCATCTGCACTTCTAATTGGAGAATTCTGCAAGATTGGTCTCTTAAGCCTCTTAGTAGCTTTCCAAAGTGAATAATCAGTTTTACTGTCATTTGATAGTACAATTAGATATTCACTAATTGAATCACTTTTATTTTTTGAATCTCTCTTTTGAGTTGTTGTGTTGCGTTATTTGCTCTAGTTTTATCTGCTAGGCATCTAGATTGATGCCAAATTCTTCCGAGTCTTCTCTTTTCGGAAATAAGGGTTCTAATTTCTTTGGGGTAATTGTTACGTTTTGTTCGTGGGGTGTTATCCCTTATAGCTTGTTGGATATTATCAACAAATTTTTCCACTTCATTGTCTAGTTGGTCTTCGTTTCTTATTGAGGATGACAAGTTGATAGTGTCTTCAAGTTGAAGTTTAAAGCTCTGCCAGTCAGTTCATCTGTTAGTCAATCTAGCATTCTAGTTTTTGGGTATAGCTCCTTTAAAAGTAAAATATCCGATGGTTACGAATGAAAACTTGCGTCTCTATTCTGAATCCTGGTTCAATTATGAGAAAAATAACACTCCTGGTGTTTTCTCTCCTCCCCCTGGTCGCTACATTCGCCTTCCCGATATCCCATCCCGGAGAATGCGAGAGTGTTTCGTGTTATTCGTCGGGGCCGACGTAACGATCTGTAAGCCGGGCTATTTTCTCTGCGATTTATCAAACTATACAAGAGACCCTATTGTCCAAATTACCCCCGGAGCCGTGTTCGTCCGTCCGTGCAAACATTCAAACGGCGTCCGTCTCCCCCGGCCGCCCCCGCGGTCCACCCCTGAAGACGGCGGCGTTATTAGGAGAAGGAAAGTCCGAGGAGTGCGCCCTGCTCTTCGCGGGGGTGGAATGAATCGGGGGCGGAAAAAATGCCGTTTCGGACGGATGACAAATCTCCCGCCTCCCCTCAAGCGCGGGGGGTTGTTCTCCCTCTCTCGCTCTCTTCGCCGCCCCCGGAGTTCACGGTTCCTTTCGCCGCTTCCATCCATTTTTATTAAATCGCTTCGGTTTCGTTTTCCCGTCGAAATTTTCGCGGCGCGGTCATTCGTTGCCGGAGGTCGTAAATCACAGGGGCGGCGGTTTTTCTTTTTGATAAATAACACTGCGCCACCAGAGAACGCGGCAAATCCCACGCAGACATCAATTACCTCGAGTGGCAGACATCCACTAGATATATTTGTCATAACACAAACGCATTTTCTTATACGACATCAACAGAATATCATACAAACAGTTATAACAAGATATTAATGAAAAAAAAACGATTTCCAAATTTTCAGGAGGATTAGTTTCAGGTATACTGTACACGAATCTAGCATCAAATTTGTAAATACAAATTTTCAGAAATTTCAGTAATAGCTAACCCATACATGTCAATGCAGAAAATTATGTGTTTGATTTTCTCCCTTATTTAATACTGAAACTTTGTCAAATTTTCAGGAGATTTACGAACAAGTGTACTGTATACGAATCAAGCATCAAATTTGCAAATAATAAATTTTCAGAAATTTCAGTAATAGCTATCACATACTTGTCAATGCAGAAAGTTAAGTGTTTGATTTTCTGCCTTATTTAATACTGGAACATCATCAAATTTTCAGGTGACATAGTTTCAGGTGTACTGTATAGGAATATAATATCAAATTTGCATATAAGAAATTTTCTGAAATTTCAGTAATACCTAACCCATATTTGTCAATGCAGAAAGTTATGTTTGATTTTCTCCCTTATTTGATACATAACCTTCGTCAAATTTACAGAAGAATTATTTTCAGGTGTATTTAACACGATTCTAGTGTCAAATTTCTAAATACTAAATCTTCAGAAATTTCAGGAATAGCTAACTCATACTTGTAGATGCAAAAAATATACCTTTGATACAACACAAAACAACAAAATGTAAAATAAATACATGTATTATTGAAGCAGGGCGAAAAGACACCTTCTGGGGTCGATAGCCTTAATAAAGATCGTTATATATATTCCTTTGCGATTTTTCTCTAAAACTAATAGGGGAGCCAATAATTACACATATTTAGTTTTACATGTTAAAATCGTATGTTCACTCCTTATCCCAGACACTCGGTATAAGTATATGTATAACCAAAATTTAGGAATAGCAGAATAAGTGGAAAATAATAGAAAGCAAATAGAGTAGAAACAACGATGTGGATAGCATAATGTTACAAGGAATGAAGGAACCGAGGCACAAGAAGAAAATAAGCAAAAGAAAAAATTGGACAAACTTAAAGAAACACAACCTTATACCTTTTGCTTTTCCCTTTCGTCAATTGTATCAAGGAAAAACAGATGTTAGTTTTTTTTAAGATTCAAACTTATTTGGGAATCGCTTTGACTGTGAATTTGAAGGAAATCAATTTTTTGTTGTTGTAGATTTCTATTAATTTCTTTTGTGAATGCTACTTTTTAGGGAGTTTGAAGGAAATCAATTTGTTTTGGTAGTAGATTTGTTTTAAATTCTTCTGTGAATGCTACTTTTCAGGGAATTACTGTGGATTCCACTTTTTTGGGAAGTTACCTTGGATGCCATTTTTTCGTTTACGAAATTTTGTCTTTGGAAAGATTCAAACAAAACTTTTTCGGGAACTGGCGTAAGTGTCAATTTGAAGGAAAGTTTCTTTTGGTGGTAGTTTTGCTCTAAAAACTTCTTTGGATGCCACCTTTTTTACGAATTACTCTTAATATTTTTTCATTTAAGAAGTTACTTCAGTTTATTTTCTTTATTTTTTTTTTTTGGAAATTTTATTTGCCTGGCAGTTTATTTTAAATTTCGTTGGATACCAGTTTTTTTTTCTTTTTTAAAACCTCTTTGAAAGATGCTTCATTTGAAATGAAACAACAGTTTCTTCTCGTACTACTTGCCAAATTGCCAATAATAAATTTTAAGAAATTTTAGCAATAGCTAACCCATACTTGTTAATGCAGAAAGGTTTATGTTAGATTTTCTCATTTATTTAATACTGAAACTTTGTCAAGTTTTTAGGAGAATTAATTGCAGGTGTGCTGTACACCAATCTAATATAAAATTTGCGAATAATACATTTTCAGAACTTTCAGTAATAACTAACCCTTATTTGTCAATGCAGCAAGTTATATGTTTGATTTTCTCCCTTATTTAGTACTGAAACTTTAGTAAATTTTCACGAGAATTAGTTTAAGGTATACTGTACTCGAATCTAATATCAAATTTTCAAGTAATAAATTTTCAGAAATTTCAGTAATAGCTGACGAATACTTGTCAATGCAGAAAGTTATATGTTTGATTGTATCCCTTATTTCATACTGAAACTTTGTCAAATTTTCAGGAGAAATAGTGTCAGGTGTACTATACACGAATCAAATTTGTAAATAATAAATTTTCAGAAATTTCAGGTATAGCTAACCCATACTTGTCAATGCAGAAGTTATATGTTTGATTTTCTCCCTTATTTAATACTGAAACTTTGTCAAATTTTCAGGAGAATTGGCTTAAGGTGTAGTGTACACGAATCTTATATTAACTTTGCACGTAGTACATTTTCAGAAATATCAGTAATAGCTGATCCATACTTGTCAGTGCAGAAAGTTATGTGTTTGATTTTCTGCCTTATTTAATACTGAAACTTTGTCAAATTTTTAGGTGAACGAGTTTCAGGTTTACTGTAAACGAATCTAATAGAAAATTTACAAATAATAAGTTTTCAGAAATTTCAGTAATAGATGACCCCCATACTTGACAATGCAGAACGTTATGTGTATGAATTTCTTCCTTATTTAATACTGAAACTTTGTCAAATTTTCAGGAGAATTACTTTTAGGTGTATTGTCCACGAAAGCAATATCAAATTTGCAGGTAATAAATTTTCAGAAATTTCAGTAATAGTTAACCCATACTTGTCAATGCAGAAAGTTATATCAGATCAATGCAGATTTTCTCCTTTATTAAATACTGAAATTCAACCACGAATCTAACATCAAATTTACAAATAATAAATTTTCAGAAATGTCAGTAATAGCCATACCATTCTGGTCAACGCAGAAGGTTATATGTTTGATTTTCTCCCTTATTTAATACTGAAACCATGTCAAATTTTCAAGAGAATTAGTTTTAGGTGTACTGTACACGAATCTAGTAGCAAATTTGCAACAAATAAATTTTCAGAAATTTCAGTAACAGCTAACCCGTACTTGTCCATGCAGGAAGTAATATGTTTGATTTTCTCCCGTATTTGATACTGAAACATTGTCAAATTTTCAGGAGAAATAGTTTCAGATGTACTGTACACTAATCTAATATCAAATTTGGTAATAATAAATTTTCAGAGATTTCAGTTCTAGCTAACCCATACATGTCAATGCAGAAAGATATATGTTAGATTCTTTCCCTTATTTAATACTAAAACTTTGTCAAATTTTCAGGAGAATTAGTTTCAGTAATACTGTATACGAATCTAATATCAAATTAGCAATTAATAAATTTTCAGAAATTTCAGTAATAGCTGACCCTTACTTGTCAATGCAGAAAGGTTTATGTTTGATTTTCTCCCTTATTTAGTACTGAAACTTTGTCAAATTTTCAGGAGAAATACGTACTGGTGTATTGTACACGAATCTAATATCAAATTTGCAAATAATAATATTTCAGAAATTTCAGTAACAGCTCACCCATACTTGCCCATGCAGAATGTTATATGTTAGGTCTTCTCCCTTATTTAATACTGAAATTTTGTCAACTTTTCAGGAGAATTATTATCAGTTATACTATACACGAATCTAATATCAAATTTGCTAATAATAAATTTTCAGAAAATTTAGCAATAGCTAACACATACATGTTAATGCAGAAAGTTATATGTTTGATTTTCTCCCTTATTTAATACTGAAACTTAATCAAATTTTCATGAGAATTAGTTTCATGTGTACTCTATACGAATCTAATATGAAATGTGCAAATTATAAATTTTCAGAAATTTCAGTAATAGCTAACCCATACTTGCCCTTGCACAAAATTATATGTTTGATTATCTCCCCTATTTAATACCTAAACTCTATCAAATTTTCAGGAGAACTAGTTTAAGGTGTACTGTATACGAATCTGGTAGCAAATTTGCAAATAATACATTTTCAGAAATTTCAGTAATAGCTAACCCATACTTGTTAATGCAGAAACATATATGTTACATTTTCTCCTTAATTTAGTACTGAAACTTTATCAAATTTTCAGGAAAATAAGTTTCAGGTGCACTGTACACGAATCTAATATCAAATTTCCAAATATTATATTTTCAGAAATTTCAGTAATAGCTAACTCATACTTGTCAATGCAGAAAGTTATGCGTTTGATTTTCTCCCTTATTTAATACTGAAACTTTATCAAATTTTCAGGAGATTTAGTTTTAGGTGTACTCTATACGAATCTGATATAAAATTTGCAAATAATACATTTTCAGAATTTTCAGTAACAGCTAACCCGTACTTGTCAATGCAGAAAGTTATATGTTTGATTTTCTCCCTTATATAATACTGAAATGTTGTCAAATTTTCAGGAGAAATAGATTTAGGTGTACTGTATAGGAATCTAATATCAAATTTGCAATTAATAAATTTTCAGATATTTCAGTCTTAGCTAAACTTTACAGAATGCAGAAAGTTATATGTTTGAATTTCTCCCTTATTTAATACTGAAACTTTGCTAAATTTTTAGGAGAATCAGATTAGTTTCAGGTATACTGTACACTAATCTATTATCAAATTTGCAAATAATAAATTTTGAGAAATTTCAGTAATAGCTAACCCATACTTGTTAATGCAGAAAGTTATATGTTACATATTCTCCCTAATTTAGTACTGAAACTTTGTTTAATTTTCAGGAAATATAGTGTCAGGTGTACTGTACATGAATCTAATATCAAATATGCAAGTAATAAATTTTCAGAAATTTCAGTAATAGCTGACCCATACTTGTCAATGCAGAAAGTTAAATGTTTGATTCCCTCCGTTATTTAGTACTGAAATGTTTGCAAATTTTCAGGAGAATTCGTTTCAGGTATACTGTACACGAATCTAACATCAAATTTGCGAATAATACACTTTCAGAAATTTCAGTAATAGCTAACCAATAATTGCCAGTGCAGAGAGTTATACGTTTGAATTTCTCCCTTATTTAGTACTGAAACTTTGTCAAATTTTCAGGACAATTAGTTTTAGGTGTACTAGATATGAATCTAATATCAAATTTGCAAATAATAAATTTTTAGAAATTTCAGTAACAGCTATCCCATACTTGTGAATGCAGAAACTTATATGTCTAATTTTCTCTCTTATGTTATACTGAAACTTTGTCAAATTTTGAGAAGAATTAGTTTTAGGTGTACTGTACACGAATCTAATATCAAATTTGCAAACAACAAATTTTCATAAATTTCAGTAATTGCTAACTCATACTTGTTAATGCAGAAAGTTATATGTTTAGTGTTCTCCCTTATTTAATGTTGTAAGTTTGTCAAATTTTCAGGAGATTTAGTTTCAGGTGTACTGTACACGAATCTAGTAGCAAATTTGCAAATAATACATTTTCAGAAATTTCAGTAATAGCTAACATATACTTGTCAATGCTGAAAGTAATATCTTTGATTTTCTTCCTGATTTATTATTGATACTTTGTCAAATTTTCAGGAGAATTAGTTTCAAGTATATTGTATTCGAATCTAGCATCAAATTTTCAAATATTAAGTTTTCAGAAATTTCAGTAATAGCTAACCCATACTTGTCAATGTAGAAAGTTATAGGTTTCAATTTCTCCCTTATTTAATACTGAAACTTTGTCAAATTTTCAGGAGAATTAGTTTTAGGTGCACTGTACACGAATCTAATATAAAATTTGCAAATAATAAATTTTCAAAAATTTCAGTAAACTTTACCCACACTTGCCAGTGCAAAAAGTTATGTATTTAATTTCCGCCCTTATTTAATACTGAAATTTTGTCAACTTTTCAGCAGAATTAGTTTCAGGTATACTGCACACGATCCTAAAATCAAATTTGCAAACAATAAATTTTTAGGAATTACAGTAATAGCTAACACATTCTTGTCAATGCAGAAAGGTATATGTTTGATTTACTCCCTTATTTAATACTGAAAATTAGTTAAATTTTCAGGAAGATTAGTTTCAGGTGTACTGTATACGAATGTAATAGCAAATTTAAAAATAATAATTTTCAGAATTTTCAGTAACAGTTAACCTATACATGTCAAAGCAAATATTTATGTTTGATATTCTCTCTTTTTAAGACTGAAATTTAATCATATTTTCAGGAGAGCTAGTTTTAGGTATGTTGTACACGAATCTAATATTAAATTTGCAAACAATAAATTTTCAGAAATTTCAGTAAAAGCTAACCCATACTTGTCAATGCAGAAAGTTATGTGTTTGATTTTCTCCCGTATTTAATACTGAAACTTTGTCAAATTTTCAGGAGAATAAGTTTCTGGTGTGCTGTACACGAATCTAATAACAAATTTAGAAATAATAAATTATCAGAAATTTCAGTAATAGCTAACCTATACTTGTCTATGTAGAAAGTTATATGTTTGATTGTCTGCTGTATTTCATACTGAAACTTTGTCAAATATTCAGAAGAATTAGTTTCAGGTGTAATGTACATCTGAAACTAATTCTCCTGAAAATATTACATAGGTTCAGTATTAAATAAGGGAGAAAATCAAACATATAACTTTCTGCATTGACAACTATGGGTTAGCTATTACTGAAATTTATGAAAATTGCCTTTTTGCAAATTTGATATTAGATTCGTGTACAGTACACCTGAAACTAATTCTCCTGAAAATTTGACAAACTTTTAACAAGCTAAGTTAAAATTATCCATCCAAGAAGAAAATCCCCCAAAACCGTCTGTGATTTATCACTTTCTGAAATCTAATGCAAATCCCATGCCGACTATCTGCGGGGATTTGTACTCGCCCCGCTGTAATCCTGTAATTAGACTATGGTGTTTATTGCAGTTTAATGCCGGATGAAAGGCATCGACCGCTGGGGATTACGTGGGGGCGCCACGGACCTCTGGTGATTTGTACGTTTGTGCAACTGCTTTGTGTGGAAGAGGCTGAAGAGATGGTAGCCCGGCTCACCTCCTCCACCTACGGGGCAGGCAGGCCGGCGTCTTGAAGGGAGGTCTGTGTGGCGTCTTCGCAGCGGGCGATCAAATCAAGCATGCGAGTGGAAACCTTTGACAGTGCCGAAATATGTCCTGTGCGCCGACAGAGAGATATTTACCGTGACACGACACATTTAAATTACGCGCACATCCATTCGATATTGTCAATTATTCGGCGACGTCTGCGCGACGGACCGGAGCCCTCGTGTGTTTTGTTTATTTTTTTCATTTGTTACATTAACCTTCATTTGTTCTACACAGCGATATTTAATACATTAATGAAGAAGTATATTGATTCATGCATCAATTGTTTGAAGAAATTTAAGGCCGGCGTGATTTTTAAAATTGGTCGTATATACGTCGCTCTCTATTATTTGATTTTAATGGAAACTATGAATAAATATTTTATATACAAGTAATTCGTAAGCTCAAATTTTGATGAAAGATAATCTTAATAATCTCCTCCACTGGTTGATGGTCTATAGAATTACTTTGCAGATTCACCCACTGAGAAAAAAGCATGATCATTTCATGAAGTGGGGCCTCATTACAAACGGCTCTCCCAGTGCGTAACAACAATCCGAAAACCATCAATGCGCTGGATGATAAAGCCACGTGGCCTTAACAACTAATAACAATTAGCCATGGACCAGCGACATTAACAACCCGTAACCGAGGCCGGATTCGGGCCGAGTCATCGCCGTCGGGACGCCGCATCTCTCCGTCTCTCTCCTGCACACGTGGGGGCCGCAAAAAAAGCGGCAGCGTCGGGGTGCTTTTCTGGGAGAGCGGCTAGAAAAAGTCATAAAAATTTGTCACATCGAGGGTGGCTGCGGCGCAACAATTACATCCCCCACCGCTGTGACGTTATGTACTTCCGTTCGCCGCTTCCGGTTTTTTCTGCCGACCGTCGCCCCCGCCGACGACGCCGCGATCTCGCGCGCAGGGGTGCCCCTGAGCATCCACCCCCCATTGGGGTGCGTGGAATGGGGCCGCGCAGGGCGCACGCATCGAAAAATTCCAACCACCAAATTTTCAGGAGAATTAGTTTCGACTGTACTGTACACGAATCTAATATCAAATTTGCAAATAATAAATTTTCAGAAATTTCAGTAATAGCTAACCCATATTTGTCAATTAAGAAAGTAAAGTGTTTGATTTTCTGCCTTATTTAATACCGAAACTTTGTCAAATTTTCAGGAGAATTAGTTTCAGGTGTACTGTACACAGATCTAATATCAAATGTACAAGTAATAAATCAGGAGATCAGGGCCTATTACAAACAGTAGGTAAAAACACCGTTTAACCCAATCTGACCCCGATCACATCCCGCATGTAATGCGAATCATTTAAATATTATATGCAAAGCGCGGATTTATAAGCATAAAAAATTACAAAATAAGCGCTTAAAAATGCATAACAATCTAAGAAAATAAGCATATAAAATAGCATGAAGATTAGAATAAGCACAAAAACGCAGAAAGACATATTTTATATTTTATGAAAATACAGAAAAACAAAACAAACCATAATTTTATTAACAAGAACGCACTATAGGTAGATAAAAGTAATATTTTAATAACATAGGTTTAGGTGATTAATATTAATAACAATAATAATTAATAACAAATAATGATTACTGCTCATTTTTAAACGAACTAATAACTAAATGTTTTTCTAAATTTACAACGAAAAATCCCATTCTCCTATCACTGAGCACATTATTTAAGTGTGAAAAGCTTCTCTCCACATCCACACTTGTAATCGGTGCATATTTAAATTTGGGAACAACTGTATTATTTATCAGCAAATCTTCCACGAAATCTCCTTTTAAAACTGTTGATATTTTTTGTAACTCGCCATTTTTTTGACAAAACTGCATTACATTTTTTTAAAATATTCTCTCATATAGATCCCCGTACGTTTGAGATGTCGTTCCTAAAATCTTCAACTATTTGAACCGCATCTACCAATGGCCTTTGCTTGGAGTTTATCAATCGCTTTGCTTACGAAACTGTAGTTGGTTTTTAGGAATGCTAAATTTTGTACAACCCTCCTATCTTTAAGAACTTTGTGGTATTCTTTAATTGCCTGTGACACATTTTCGGGAAACTCTAACACAACCTCCTTAAATGAATCGAAATGGTCGGCATAATAGCAGGCAGCATCTAGCCACGTACACCATCTAGTAATAACCGGTGCCTGAGGAAGAGGTACATTTGGCATTATTTCCCTAAACATTTCAACCCTCAGTGGAGCTTTAAGGAAAATTTCCCGGTTTTTATCAAATCATTGAGTAGTGGAAATTGCAGTCTAATCGTTTCAGCAACTCGATTAAAACCATACGCCAAACAGGTTCAATTGCTCATAAAATACTTTTAAATTAGAATATGCCCTCAACATATATGCAGCGGCATCAGAAAGCATCAATAATAATTTATAATTTGGTACGGGGTTTGGCAAAAAAAAGTGTCAATCCATCGTGAACGAATTTGGCAAAGGTATTGCCATTTGTTATTTCTAACTGCTTGGAACTAATTAAAAATGCATTGGTGGAGTCTTCGTTTAATATTCCAATCATTAAATGGGCAATGTACTCAACACATGAATCAGTAGTTTAATTTACACAGAACCAGATGTAATTGTTGCTAATTATCTTTTTTGTTCCCTCACTAGTGTGTTTATACACTGTGTATCAGCCAAATGGAATAAATTCGATAATAAATAAATGGGGGCGTGTTCGAAAAAACGCTCGGACACGTCGATTGTTATTTTTAGTTGCGCATTTTTTTCAACAAAAACTTTTTATACAGGGTGTGTCATGTGACCGTGGCCAATACCAACTTTCTTATTTTAAATGCAACACCTGGTATATTATTCAATTTTGGGATTCTTCAGAAAATTCTAGACATATTTCATGTACAATGTCCTATACCTATCTTCAACTGTTTCGGAAATATTAAGTGTTTTCAGATTTATTGCAAAAATTAACATTAAAAAAAGAAAATTATTTGATTACAGAAATTCGTTACAACACACTCAAAAACTAATAAGTAATACTGTTTATTTCTTGATAATGTAAAAAAACAAAAAAAAACAATAAATTTCAATGGAGGAGATGTTCAAAATGCTCGCCGTGAACGTCTTGGCATCATCCTAATCTTAAATAGAAATTTCTTCTAACGTTACTCAACATCTCAGGCGTGACCGATCTAATCGCAAGCATTATTCGTCTTCTTAAGTCAGCTAAGTCGAGGGGTTTAGTTTTGTATACAATACTTTTGACATATCCCCATAAGAAGAAGTCTAATGACGTCAGATCAGGGGATCGTGCTGGCCATTCCATCGATCCTCGCCTCCCTATCCACCGATTTGGAAATATTCGGTTGAGGTAGTTCCGGACATTGATTTGGTAATAATAATAATAACACTTAATATTTCCGAAACAGTTGAAGATAGGTATAGGACATTGTACATGAAATATGTCTAGAAATTTCTGAAGAATCCAAAAATTGAATAATATACCAGGTGTTGCATTTAAAATAAGAAAGTTGGTATTGGCCACGGTCACATGACACACCCTGTATAAAAAGTTTTTGTTGAAAAAAATGCGCAACTAAAAATAAGAATCGACGTGTCCGAGCGTTTTTTCGAACACGCCCCCATTTATTTATTATCGAATTTACTCCATTTGGCTGATACACCCTGTATACTTACTCGACATAGTTTTTGCAAATGGTTGATTCGGCAGGAATATGTCTAGCGGTGTATTTTTGTAGAAAAGATTTAAACATACTATTATCTAGTTATTTTAACGGAATATTAGAAGATACCATCGTATTGCATAAATCAAAGTAAAATTCCTTTTCATTCTGTGTAGAAGAACTCGCAAAAGACTCGGAAATAGTTTGCTGGGTACTCAAGGTACTGCTTGCAGATTTGTGTTTTTTCAAATTATCCAGGCGAACTGTTGTTTTGATATGTTGTGTTATGTTAATTTTTTTCTCGCAGTTAATCTACAACATAATACATGCTTGTACATAGGCCAATACCAACACAAAATAAAACTTACCGGTTTGATACAAGCCCTGCAAATTAATTTGCCGTTCTCATATTTCAATTCAGGATGTCCACGTATCCATTCATCGACGGAAGGTTTTACTTTCGGCATACAAGAAAACTTATAAACACGTAATACACACAAGGCACAAGCACAACGCACTGAAGGTTGAGATAAATTGGAGTGAATTGATAGCACATTTACCCCAGATGCGTTCTGTGCACGTAAAAATAGGGTAATCCCCAGAATAATCAAGCTTTGTTTACCAAATATCACGTACGCTCGCTCGCTTTGTTGATGATTTTGTGATAAGCAAGCACTCTAGACGTAACGGAGTAATATTAATACTGAATTCTCATTACAATAATGTGCAAGAAAATATATTCTTAGCTAATATAAATAATATGCTATAAAATTGAGAAACAAGCAAATAAGCACAAAAAATAAGGAAATATGCACAAAAAATGCATTAAAGCAATAAGCTTAAAAACTGAAAATATGAATAAAAGCACAAAAAAAATTGTTACGTTACTTCATATGCTGAAATTCGTATAGATACGAGGTCAGTTTGGTTTGCTATTAAAACTGATGTACTACTAAATTCTACATGGAATACTTTTAACGTGTGGTCAATTATTTTCGCGTAGCAATCTTAGATTGAATTATAAATCAGGTTTTACGTTTTGTGACGTTCGTAAAATTGCAACGTGACTCTGCCTTTTGCTCTTGTGCGATAGTAAATTAAGACGTGACTTTTACTGCTCGGAAAACGACGCGACGGACCATTAAAATGTCCACCTGTGCGGGCGCGTAAATTTGGAAACGCTGCTGGCAGAGAACCAGGTCATTCTGGAAAAACCTGCACTTTATGTCCTCCATGTCGCTCACCGCGTCCAAACTACCACGAAGAGTGACGACGGTTTTATTAACATGATGAAACGTGTAGGCGGATGCAATATGAATTTTGAGCTGGATATCTTACTCGTCATAAAATTGGTTGAGGTGAATGAATTAAACTGCACATTTTGTGTTTTTTTTAAATGTTCAATATGAAAAATTGGCAATGGACAAGAGTTGAGAGTAGTACCATGTCCACAACATTGAGGCCCGTATGTATAGTCTGTACTTGAGCATGAGTTCGACTCAAGTCGTATATTTGGTTGCGTACTTTCTATATACGTTTATGTACCTAACGCAACCAAATATACCCAAATATACGACTTGAGTCGAACTCATGCTCAAGTACGGACTATAGATACGGGCCTAAGAATTGTATACGAGCAATTTGTCAGGCAATCTTAAAGTATATATTACCATATTGCTGGGTGATCATGCAATCGTAAAGGGGCAGATTTAAAATTTCTTGGGAATAATAAATGTCCCTTTTCACAAGACACAGGCATATATTGTTATTTAATATTTTCTGTTATCAAGAAAAAATATGGATTTTCTACAGTTAATAATAATAGTAAATGTCCCTTTGCACAAGACACAGGCATATATTGTTATTTAATATTTTCTGTTATCAAGAAAAAATATGGATTTTCCACAGTTAATAATAATAATAAATGTCCCTTTGCACAAGACACAGGCATATATTGTTATTAAATATTTTCTGTTATCAAGAAAAAATATGGATTTTCCACAGTTAATAATAATAATAAATGTCCCTTTGCACAAGACACAGGCATATATTGTTATTTAATATTTTCTGTTATCAAGAAAAAATATGGATTTTCCACAGTATTAAACTAATCTGGAAACTTAATCGGTATCATACTTCACATCAACTAATTTTCAAATGTATTAGGCACAAGTGGTGGTCAGCAGACTGGCAGAATTCCCCCGTCTGCTTGGCCATTATCATTTTTACAAGATTATGATTATCCCCCTGGCCAGACCCACTCGCTGGCAGAAACAATGGACGGCCAGAGTCCGGCTCTGTTCATCAAGTGGCATGGACAATGGGTGCCCCCGATTATACGCGATAATTCGGACCGATGGTCTCTACCTGCACCCCGACAAGGCTAAGAACCCTTCACTTGTGGTGTACATTACACCGGAGAGATTATCTCTCGGATTTTCGGCGTCTTCTAACAGACTTACATGCGTTTTACGTCTGGGGCATTTGTCGGCGTTATCTTGTCCCATTTTGTACCTGCCACTGCTACCGGGTTTCGTTTATAGCCAGATCTAGAGATTTCAGATGGGGATAGAATAGGGAAATCATATTAGGGGCTATTGTAAAAGGAAACCGACGAATCTATTGATACACGCAGGACATTAACTTAATTTAGTTTAGACATAGAAAATCAAACAATTAACCAGAAATGAAATTTCTGAAAAATTATTATTTGCAAATTTGATTTTAGATTTGTGTACAGTACACCTGAAACTAATTCTACTGAAAATTTGACAAAGTTTCAGCATTAAATATGGAAGAAAATCAAACAGATAACTTTCTACATTGACAAGTATTGGTTAGCTATTACTGAAATTTCTGAAAACTTATTATTTGCAAATTTGATATTAAATTTCTGTACAGTACACCTGAAACTAATGCTCCTGAAAATTTGACAAAGTTTTAGTATTAAATGAGAGAGACAATCAAACAGATAACTTTCTGCATTGACAAGTACGGGTTAGCTATTACTGAAATTTCTGAAAACCTATTATTTACAAATTTGATATTAGATTCGTGTACAGTATACCTTAAAATAATTCTGCTGAAAATTTGGCAAAGTTTCAGTATTAAATAAGGAAGACAATCAAACATATAACGTTCTGCAATGCCAAGTATTGGTTAGCTTTATTACTGAAATTTCTGAAACTTTATAATTTGCAAATTTGATATTATATTCGTGTACAGTACACCTGAAACTAATTCTCCTGAAAATTTGACAAAGTTTCAGTATTAAATAAGGGAGAAAATGAAACATATAACTTTCTGCAATGACAATTATGGTTTGGCTATTACTGAAATTTCTGAAAATTTATTATTTGCAAATCTGCTATTAGATTCGTGTACAGTACACCTGAAACTAATTCTACTGAAAATTTGACAAAGTTTCAGCATTAAATAAAGGAGAAAATCAAACATATAACTTTCAGCATTGACAGGTAAAGGTTAGCTATTACTGAAATTTCTGAAAACTTATTATTTGCAAATTTGATATTAGATTCCTATACAGTACACCTAAAACTAATTGTACTGACAATTTGATAAAGTTTCAGAATTAAATAAAGCAGAAAATGAAACAGATAACTTTTTGCATTGACAAATATGGGTTAGCTATTACTGAAATATCTGAAAATTTAGTATTGGCAAACTTGATATTAGATTCCTATACCGTACACCTGAAACTAATTCTACTGAAAATTTAACAAACTTTAAGTATTAAATAAGGCGGAAAATCAAACTTCTAACTTTCTGTATTGACAAGTATGGGTGATCTATTACTGAAATTTCTGAAAATTTAGTAATTGCAAATTTCAGATTAGACTCGTATACAGTACACCTGAAAGTAATTCACCTGAAAATTTGACAAGGTTTCAGTACTAAATAAGTGAGAAAATCAAACACATAACTTGCTGCATTGGCAAGTATGGGTTAGCTATTACTGAAATTTCTGAAAACTTATTACTTGCAAATTTAATATTAGATATGTGTACAATACACCTGAAACTAATTTTACTGTAAAGTTGACAAAGTTTCAGTATTAAATAAGGGAGAAAACAAAACATATAACTTTCTGCATTGACAAGTATGGGTTAGCTATTACTGAAATTTCTGAAAATTGATTATATGCAAATTTGATATTATATTCCTATAAAGTACACCTAAAAGTAATTCTACTGAACATTTCACAAAGTTTCAGTATGCAATAAGGAAGAAAATCAAACAGATAACTTTCTGCTTTAACAAGTATGGGTTAGCTATTACTGAAATTTATGAAAACTTATTATTTGCAAATTTGATATTAGATTCCTATACAGTACAACTGAAACTAATTCTGCTGAAAATTTGACAAAGTTTCAGTATTAAATAAAAGAGAAAATCATATACTTAACTTTCTGCATTAACAAGTATGGGTTAGCTGTTACTGAAATTTCTGAAAATTTATTATTTGCAAATTTATTATTAGATTTGACAGTAATTCTACTGAAAATTTTACAAAGTTTCAGTATTAACTAAGAGAGAAAATCAAACATTTAACTTTCTGTATTGATAGCTTATGCTGAAATTTCTGAAAACTTATTATTTGCAAATTTGATATTAGATTCCTATACAGTAAACCTGAAACTAATTCTGCTAAAAATGTAACAAAGTTTCAGCATTAAATAAGGGAGAAAATCGAACATTTAATTTGCATCATTGACAAAAATGGGTTAGCTACTACTGAAATTTCTGAAAATTTATTATTTGCGCAAATTAGATATTAGATTTATATACAGCACACCTAAAACTATTTTTTATGAAATTTTAACAAAGTTTCGGCATTAAATGAGGGAAAAAATCAAACAGAACTTTTTGCATTGACAAGTATGGATTAGCTATTACTGAAATTTCTGAAAACTTATTATTTGCAAATTTGATATTAAATTCGTATACAATAGACATAAAGCTAATTCTACAGTAAAGTTGACAAAGTTTCAGTATTAAATAAGGCAGAAAATCAAACACTTAACTTGCTGCATTGACAAGTATGAGTTTGCTATTACTGAAATTTCTGAAGATTTATTACTTGCAAATTTAATACTAGATTCGTGTACAGTACACCTGAAACTAATTTTCCTAAAAATTTGACAACGTTTCAGTACTAAATAAGTGAGAATACTAAACATATAATTTGCTGCATTGAAAAGTATGGGTTAACTATTACTGAAATTTCTGAAAACTTATTACTTGCAAATTTGATATTAGATCTGTATACAGTACACCTGAAACTAAATCTCCTAAAAATTTGACAAAGTTTCAGTATTAAATAAAGGAGTAAATCAAACATATAACTTTCTGCATTGACAAGAAAGGGTTAGCTATTACTGAAATTTCTGAAAAATTATATTAGCAAATTTGATATTAGATTTCTGTACAGTACACCTGAAACTAATTCTACTGTAAAGTTGACAAAGTTTCAGTATTAAATAAGGGGAAAATCAAACATTTAACTTGCTGCATTGACAAGTATGGGTTAGCTATTACTGAAATTTCTGAAAATTTATTATTGGCAAATTTGATATTATATTCCTATACAGTACACCTGACACTAATTCTACTGAAAATTTGACAAAGTTTCAGCATTAAATAAGGGATAAACTCAAACATATAACTTTCTGCATTGACAAGTATGAGTTAGCTATACTGAAATTTCTGAAAACTTATTATTTGCAAATTTGATATTAGATTTGTATACAGTACACCTGAAACTAATTCTCCCAAAAAATTGATACAGTTTCAGTAATAAATAAGGGAGAAAATCAAACATATAACTTTCTGCATTCACAAGTATGGGTAAGTTATTACTGAAATTTCTGAAAAATTATAATTAGCAGATTTGATATTAGATTTGTGTACAGTACACCTGAAACTAATTCCACTGAAATTTTGACAAAGTTTCAGCATTAAATAAGGGAGAAAATCAAACAGATAAATTTCTGCATTGACAAGTATGGTTTGGCGATTACTGATATTTCTGAAAATTTATTGTTTGCAAAATTAATATTAGATTCGTATACAGTAAACCATAAGGTAATTTTCCTGAAAATTTAACAAACTTTCAGTATTAATTAAGGGAGATAATCACACATGTTTTTCTGCATTGACAAGTATGGATTAGCTATTACTGAAATTTCTGAAAATTTATTATTTACAAATTTGATACTAGATTCGTGTGCAGTACACCCAAAACTAATTCTCCTGAATATTTGATAAAGTATAAGGATTCAATAAGGGAGAAAATAAAACAAATAACTTTCTTCATTCACAAGTATGGGTTAGCTATTACTGAAATTTCTGAAAACTTATTATTTGCAAATTTGAAAAACAAACATATACCTTTCTGCATTGACAAGTATGGGTTAGCTATTACTGAAATTTCTGAAAATTCATAATTTGCAAATAAGAGATTAGATTTGTGTAGAGTACACCTGAAACTAATTCAGGTGTTGTCAAATTTGACAACGTTTCAGTACTAAATAAGTGAGAAAATCAAAAATATAACTTGCTGAATTGACAAGTATGGGTTAGCTATTACTGAAATTTCTGAAAACTTATTATTTGCACATTTGATATTAGATTTATGTACAGTACACCTGAAATTAATTCTACTGAAAATTTGACAAAGTTTGAGCATTAAATAAGGCAAACAATCAAACAGATAACTTTCTGCATTGACAAGTATGAGTTAGCTATTACTGAAATTTCTGAAAATTGATTATTTGCAAATTTGATATTAGATTTCTGTACAGTACACCTGACAGTGTTTCTACTGAAAATTTGACAAAGTTTCAGTATTAAATAAGGCAGAAAATCAAATACTTAACTTTCTGCATTTACAAGTATGTCTTAGCTATCACTGAAATTTCTGAAAATTTATTATTTCCAAATTTGATATTAGATTCGTGTACAGTACACCTGAAACAAAATCTCCTAAAAATTTGACAAAGTTTCAGTATTAAATAAAGGAGTAAATCAAACATATAACTTTCTGCATTGACAAGAAAGGGTTAGCTATTACTGAAATTTCTGAAAAATTATATTAGCAAATTTGATATTAGATTTCTGTACAGTACACCTGAAACTAATTCTACTGTAAAGTTGACAAAGTTTCAGTATTAAATAAGGGGAAAATCAAACATTTAACTTGCTGCATTGACAAGTATGGGTTAGCTATTACTGAAATTTCTGAAAATTGATTATTTGCAAATTTGATATTAGATTCCTATACAGTACATCTGAAACTAATTCTACTGTAAAGTTGACAAAGCTTCAGTATTAAATAAGGGAGAAAATCAAACAGATAACTTTCTGCATTGACAAGTGTGGGTTAGCTATTACTGAAATTGCTGAAAAATTATTATTTACAAATTTGGTATTATATTCGTGTTGGTACTAATTCTCCTGAAATTTTGACAAAGTGTCAGCATTAAATAAGGGAGAAAATCAAACAGATAACTTTCTGCATTGACAAGTATGAGTTAGCTATTACTGAAATTTCTGAAAATTGATTATTTGCAAATTTGATAATAGATTCCTATACAGTACACCTGAAACTAATTCTACTGAAAATTTGACAAAATTTCAGCATTTATTAAAGGAGAAAATCAAACATATAACTTTCTGTATTGACAAGTATGGGTAAGCAATTACTGAAATTTATGAAAACTTATTATTTGCAAATTTGATATTAGATTTGTATACACTACACCTAAAACTAATTCTACTGTAAAGTTGACAAAGACTCAGTATTAAATAAGGGAGAAAATCAAACATATAACTTACTGCATTGACAAGTATGGGTTAGTTATTACTGAAATTTCTGAAAATTTATTATTTGCAAATATGATATTAGATTCGTATACAATATACCTAAAACTATGTCTCCTGAAAATTTGTTAAAGTTTCAGCATTAAATAAGGGAGAAAATCAAACCTATAAGCATTCGCAAGTATCAGTTAGCTATTACTGATATTTCTGAACAGTGGGTAAAGTTCTTGTAATCTTCTATTATTTTATGACTCAATCTTCTAAACTTCTATTTATCAACTTCTCGATATCTTCTACATTCTGTGCCCTAGTTAATTCCTTTATAATTGTCATTTCTGCTTAATCCAAAATTTGATTTTCACTTACTAGTTCCTTTCTGTTGCAATTTTCTACAACTAAATTTATTGTTATTATAATTGCATACTGTCATAGTTTCTTTAGATTTCGATGCATAAGAAGAAGATTGTGGAAGATGAAGTATCAAAATATTATTTCGGATATAATCAAGAATCGCATTTCACATTATTTTAATAGCGTCGAGTGTTTTGTACGAACTTTATTGTGATTTTTTCCGGTTCCATATTTCGTGGGTATTGGATTGGGGGGATCTTCTTTTATTCTCGTTCGTCCTGCAACGCTCAGATACACAAATTATTGTGTCCTGTCGGGTCGCTTTTAGCAAATTGCTCGTCCGGTCCGATTCCTCTTTGTGCTTCCTTCGCAGGCGCCGTTCGAGTATTATTCGTTGCGCGTTAAAGCTTCACTTTCACTCCAAGAAATTCGAACTGTACAAAAAACGTGCTTTATGGGTTTGTTTTGCGAGGAAACAATCAGTAAGGAGTTATCGCTTGCTGTGCTAAGGGAAAGCTCTGGGTATTATACATCGCCGCTACTTCTACCAAATGAAGATTCTTTGGAAAACAATAAGGACAATGCAAAATCATTAAAAAATAGTTTAAACAATGAATATCCGCCTACAATGAGAAAAAAAGAGTGTTACGATTTTGCGAAATAAAGTTAATTATTGGTTTTTGGTTGTTAACTACTTAATTGTTACTAGTTTCAAATATTTTCCATGTTAGGTATAAGCGGAAGTGTATGTAACATTATGTTTACAAATGGCACTATGCATTTTTTGACATTTTACAATTCTTCATCCTTTTGTCTTTGCGTTGGTAAATTAATTGAATGTTAATTGGTGGTCGTTGTTAGTAACTACTTAATTGTTACTAGTTTCAAATATTTTTTCCATTTTCGGTATAACCGGAAGTGTATGTAACGTTATGTTTTCAAATGGCACTATGCATATTTTGACATTTTGCTATTCTTTATCGTGTGTTCTTTGCGTTGGTAAATTAACTGAATGTTAATTGTTATTAGTTTTAATTTTTTTCCATTTCAGGCATAACCGGAAGTGTATGTAACGTTATGTTTTCAAATGGCATTCTGACTTTTTTGACATTTTGCAATTCTTTATCGTTTTTTCTTTGCGTTGCCAAATTAATTGGATGGGGTTGATAAAAAGTGTTGCTAAATATTCCGTACAAATCAACTCATACTTATTATTACTCTTCGCTTATATAATCATTTTTCGAAAATGGTCTTAATGGACTTGACGGACCTCAAAACGTGTCTTTTCGTTAACATCTGGAATTCGAAACTGTTCTTGATTACAATACTTAAATAGTTGTGTACTTATATGGGGAAAGCAAAAAGAATATCTAAGATATATCTATGAGTCTTGTTCATGAGCAAAACAAGACGCTTTTTGGGGAAAACAAAAAGAATATTTAAGATATATCTATGTTTCTTGTTCATGGGTAAAACAAGACGTTTTTTTGGGGAAAGCAAAAATAATATCTAAGATATATTTAGGATTCTTGTTCATGTGTAAAACAAAACCCTATTTGGGGAAAGAAAAAAGAATATCTAAGATATATCTATGATACTTGTTCATGGCTAAAACAAGCTGTGGAGTAAAAATAAACCAAAGCAACCAATAAAAATTATTGACTTACCGCGAATGAATGACATTTGCTGCTGGCATTTATGTTTTATATGATTGTGTAACTGCGCTATGCAAAAATTTTGCAACACAATCTACGAAACGCAATGCACGAAATTCGAACGTACATGGCGTGATTGCTTCTCCTCCTCCTTAATTGAGTTGTAAAGGCAACAACCGCAGGGCAGGAGCAATAAAATTAATGAAAATTGCTTTTTTGGAATTGGACTAATTGGGTTTTTTAATAAGCCAGCGAAAGGCCCGATAACTTCGAGGGCAACTAGATCATTAGATGATAATTAAAGTTTACATACTGACATACATAAACATAGGGTGCAGCATAAGTGTATTAGCATTTGCAATTTTTATTAGTATTTGAATAATAAGATATCTATTGAACGAGTGATAGTTTTTTACAGCTGGTGTTTAGATTATGACAAATTTTGGCTGTTGTAATTAAAAATTTGATGATTGCGACGGTTTAAATTGCAAATTTCACTTATGTTGACAGTTAAACTGTTAAGTAAGATTTACGACTAAATACTAGATAAAATGTTCATAGAATTTAGAGTGAAATTTCCCGAAAAACTCAAATATTCTAAGGGTACCTACTGAAGCTTTGTACAGAATGTCAAAGTGCTTCTTGGACGTTGAACTTTTAAAGAATTTTGGTACTCTTGATTGATTCTGAAATTTTCTCTACCAATCAATTCTACATCTCCTGCTGTGGTTTCATCTGACTGGATTTTTCGTTTTTTTTTTGTTCGTTTCATCTTTATACTAAGTTACTTTTACTTTCATTCGTGCTCAATTTTCATAAATGTTAAATTTTGTTCTTATACATTGTGTACTGGTACGGTTGATAGATCGATCTCAAACTATTGTAGCTTAATATTTTATACGTTAAATCGAGATAACATATCTCAGCTCAAAATTGACAAAAAAGTCGTTTCTAATCTTTGAAGTTGAAGAAGGTATGCTTCACTTCTTGAATTTGCCGTTTTCGTTTGTCATTTATTTGTATACTTATTTTTTATTGTGACTTGTGCCTTTGGTATTTTTCCAAATATTTTTCGCCAAAATTTTGATTTTGCCGCCCTCGGCTATAGCCCTATTACAAAACAAAACAAAACTTGACTTTACTTGAATGATCTCTCAATGCCCCCCACCCCCCTAATTTCGCCATTGGGGAACTCCATTAAATACAATTGTGCAACTCAAAATTTGCACAATTAGATAATCCTCGTCTCCTTTGGTCCCTGCTCCATTACCCGGACAGCAGAAAGGTAGAGAAACGCGCACAGACGATTGCTCGTGCATAGAGGCACAGGAAAACGCACAAAATGCGAGACATGTCTCGCTGAATGTCGCCCACTTAACCTGGGAAATGAAGTGTGAAATCCCGATTTTTTCCCGTCTCCTCCTTTCCCTTTGTGCCGTGTATCTCTTCCCATTGTGGGCCGTTTCTATTATTGCCGCCCATTGTTGCATGGGCCCGTTTCGCAACCGATGCGCCCCAAATTCGCCGGACTAATCCAATTCCTACCAGTTTTTCTACTTCTGCCGATGCCCATTCGGGGCCAGCAAACGGAAATTTCACAGGGTGGCTCACCCGAGTGGGCACTTAATTACGTTGTTTGCGCACAACAATCGCACGGGAATTTGGAGGACAGTGAAAGGAGGCAAATGGTATTAGGCTTGGGGATGGGTGGGTATTAGGGGTGCAACGATTGTAAAACATCTTAACGTCATGCTAACTAAAGAGGCTCAATTGGTATCAAATGGGATGACAAATTTCACCTCAAGTGGAAATTTGGTCCTCTTTTAATATTACACAATGTAGACTGCAATAGTATATTCTGCACACTTGGCAATGCAGAAAGATATATTTATGATTTTCTCCATTAACTGAAACTTTGTCAAATTTTCAGGAGAATTACTTTCAGGTGTACTGTACACTTTATCTTATATCAAATTTGCAAATGATAAATTTTCTGAAATTTCAGTAATAGGTAACCCATACATGTCAATGCAGACAGTTACATGTTTGATTTTCTCCCTTATTTAATACTGAAACTTTATCAAATTTTCAGGAGAATTAGTTTCAGGTGCATTCTTCACGAATCTAATATCAAATTTGCAAGTAATCAATTTTCAGAAATTTCAGTAATAGTTAACCCATATTTGGCAATGCAGAAAGTTATATTTTTCATTTTCTCCTTTATTTAATACTTAAACCGTATCAAATTTTCAGGAGAATTAGCTTCAGATATACAGTACACTAATCTAATATCAAATTTGCAAGTAACACATTTTCAGAAATTTTAGAAGCAGGTAACTCATACTTGTCAATGCAGACAGTTATATGTTTGATTTTCTCCTTTATTTTATACTGAAACTGTATCAAATTTTCAGGAGAATTAGCTTCAGATATACTCTACACGAATCTAATATCAAATTTTTGCAAATAATACTGGTAGATGTATGAGTCAGTTCAAAACGTCTTCGGACATATTCCTTTGTCAAGTCTCCATTCTCTCCTGTCCATCCATAACTCCTCTTCTATATCTCTTTCTATCTCTCCAACTCATCTTTGGTCTTCCTCATCATTTTCTTTATTATGTGTATTCTCAAATTTTTTTTAGGAGTCGTTCATTTGGCATTCTTTGAACATGTCCAGTTATACATACCATATTTAGTAAGGTTAGGTTCGGATAGTTTAGGTAGTATTTAGTACCTAGATAGGACATGAATTAAGATAAGAAATGAAGAGGAAGCTAATAATTAGCTTATATTTAGCTAATATTTAGAATTAGTTATTAAGCAAAATAATCAGAAAACAAAAAAGTGTTGATGAAATTAAAACAAGAACTGTTGGATAAAGCAATGAAAACTAACAGTGTTATTCATACAAATTTAAACTGTGGTTTAGCGGTGTTTTACAAATGGTTACCGTGGTTACTATAACTAAACCACTGATAAACCGCAGCTTAAATTTTAATGAATAACACTGTATGTTTTGAAAAACGATATTGTCTTCAGAATCGCAAACGGATTTGAATCATTTGTAACACCTAAGCATTCTAAATACGATATTGTCTTCAGAATTGAAAATGGGTTTGAATTAATTGTAATACCAGAGTTTTTACCAAAAAAGTAATATAAGCAATATGAAGTAATATAGCACCCCATGAAAAATGTCATTTTTCTGAAGGAATAACGTAGGAAAAACTAAATCAAGAATATTACATTCAAGCACTCTCCTGAAAAGGTTCTGAGGGTTACAGGAAATTGTATAAAATGCATATTAGAATATGAAAAAAAAGGTTCACATGAAGAATATATGGAAACGATAAATAAAAGTCAGAAGCCTTTTGACATATACCATATGGAACGTTTAGGACCTTAAGCTTCGACTAATTGCCTGAAAAGGTATAGAGGATTATTGGAAATTGTATAAAATGCATATTAATATGAAAAAAAAAAGAATCACAGGAAGAATATTTGGAAAGGATGAATAAAGTGAGAAGCCTTTGGACCTAGACTACAGAGAACGTTTAGGATCATTAGCTTCGACTAATTGCCTGAAAAGGTATAGAGGGTTATTGGAAATTGTATAAAACGCATATTAGAATATGAAAAAAAGAAGGTTCACAGGAAGAATATTTGGAAACGATGAATAAAAGTGAGAAGCCTTTTGACATATTACATATAGAACGTTAAGGACCTTAAGCTTCGATTAATTGCCTGAACAGATACAGAAGGTTATAGGAAATTGTATAAAATGTATATTAGAATATAAAAAAAGAAGGTTCACAGGAAGAATAATTGCCTGAAAATGTATAGAGGGTTATTGGAAATTGTATAAAACGCATATTAGAATATGAAAAAAAGAAGGTTCACAGGAAGAATATTTGGAAAGGAAGGATAAAAGTGAGAAGCCTTTCGACATATACCATATACAACGTTTAGAACCTTTAACTTTGACTAGTTGCCTGAACAGGTACAGAAGGTTATAGGAAATTATATAAAATGCATATTATAATATGAAAATAAGAAGGTTCACAGGAAAAATATTTGGAAAGGATGAATAAAAGTGAGAAGCCTTTGGACATATACCATATAGAATCTTTAGGACCTTTAACTTCGACTAATTGCCTGAACAATTACAGGTCCAGAAGGTTATAGGAAATTGTATAAAATGCATATTAGAATTTAAAAAAAAAAAGGTTCGCAGGAAGAATATTTGGAAAAGAAGAATAAAAGTGAGAAACCTTTGGACATATACCATATAGAAATGTTTAGAACCTTTAGCTTCGACTAATTGTCTGAACAGGTACAGAAGGTTATAGAAAATTGTATAAAATGTATATTAGAATATGAAAAAAGAAGGTTCACAGGAAAAATATTTGAAAAGGATGAATAAAAGTGAGAAGCCTTTGGACCTAGACCATATCTAACGTTTAGGACCTTTAGCTTCAACTAATTGTCTGAAAAGGTATAGAGGGTTATAGGAAATTGTTTAAAACGCATATTAGAATATGAAAAAAAAGGTTCACAGGAAAAATATATGGAAACGATAAATAAAAGTCAGAAGCCATTTGACATATACCATATAGAACGTTTAGGACCTTAAGCTTCAACTAATTACCTGAACAGGTACAAAAGGTTATAGGAAATTGTATAAAATGCATATTAGAATATAAAAAAAAGAAGGTTCACAGGAAATTTGGAAAGCAAGAATAAAAGTGAGAAGCCTTTGGGCCTATACCATATCTAACTTTTAGGACCTTTAGCTTCCACTAACAAGAACTTTAAACACATTCTGATTTCAATAGATCATTTTCAGAAATATGTGTCGCGATTTCGGGCGAATTTACTACTGGTAAAGAAAGTTAGATTCTATGAAAGTTAGAAACCCTCTTTTTTGGTAGTTTAAATACAATAATTTTAGTGAGACATCTATTTCTCATTCAAAATTCTATTCTAAATAAATTATACTTATTGCATTTGGAATACAATTCTAAATTGTAACTTTGGGCATCTACCATATAGAACGTTTAGGACCTTTAATTTCGACTGACAAAAACTTTAAACACATTCTGATTACAATAGATAGTTTTCAGAAATATGTTTCGCGATTTCGGGCGAAGTTTACTACGGGCAAAGAAAGTTAGATTGTATGAAAGTTACAAACACTTTTTTTTTTTGGGCAGTTAAAGTACAATAATTTTAGTGGGACATCTCTTTCTCATTCAAAATTCTATTCTAAATAAATTATACTTATTGTATTTGGAATACAATTCTAAATTGCAACTTTGGACATATACCATATAGAACGTTTTGGACCCTTAGCCTTAGATTGCAATAGATAGTTTTCAGAAATATGTTTCGCGATTTCGGGCGAAGTTTACTACTGGTAGAGAAAGTTAGATTGTATGAAAGTTAGAAACCCTTTTTTGGCAGTTCAAATACAATAATTTCAGTGGGACATCTCTTTCTCATTCAAAATTCTATTCTAAATAAATTATACTTTTTGTATTTGGAAAATAATTCTAAATTGCAACTTTGAACATATACCATATAGAACGTTTAGGACCTTTTGATTCGACCAACCAGCATTTTAAACACAATCTGATTGCAATAGATAGTTGTCAGAAATATATTTTGTGATTTTTGGCAATGTTTACTACTGGTGAAAAAAGTTAGATTCTATGAAAGTCAGAAACACTTTTCTTTGGTAGTTCAAGTACAATAACTTCAGTGGGACATCTCTTTCTCATTTAATTTCTGTTCTCAATAAATTATACTTATTGTATTTGGAATACAATTCTAAATTGCAACTTTGGACATATACCGTATAGAACGTTTAGGACCCTTTGCTTCGACTAACAAGAATTTTAAACACATTCTGATTTCAATAGATAGTTTTCAGAAATATGTTTCGCGATTTCGGGCGAAGTTTATTACTGGTAGAGAAAGTTAGATTGTATGAAAGTTAGAAACACTTTTGTTGGCAGTTCAAGTACAATAATTTTAGTGGGACATCTCTTTCCCATTCAATTTCTATACTAAACAAATTATACTTATTGTATTTGGAATACAATTCTAAATTGCAACTTTGGACATATACCATCTACAACGTTTAGGACCTTTTGCTTCGACTAACAAGAATTTTAAACGCATTCTGATTTCAATAGATAGTTTTCAGAAATATGTTTCGCGATTTCGGACGAAGTTTACTACTGGTAGAGAAAGTTAGATCGTATGAAAGTTAGAAACACTTTTTTTGGCAGTTCAAATACAATAATTTCAGTGGAATATCTCTTTCTCATTCAAAATTCTATTCTAAATATATTATACTTATTGTATTTGGAATACAATTCTAAATTGTAACCTTGGACATCTACCATATAGAACGTTTAGGACCATTAATTTCGACTGACAAAAACTTTAAACACATTCTGATTACAATAGATAGTTTTCAGAAATATGTTTCGCGATTTCGGGCGAAGTTTATTACTGGTAGAGAAAGTTAGATTGTATGAAAGTTAGAAACACTTTTGTTGGCAATTCAAGTACAATAACTTTAGTGGGACATATCTTTCTCGTTCAATATCTATTCTAAATAAATTATACTTATAGTATTTGGAATACACTTCTAAATTGTAACTTTGGACATATACAATATAGAACGATTAGGACCTTTAGTTTTGACGAACAAGCCTGTTAGACACATCCTGATTGCAACAGATAGTTTTTAGAAATATGTTTCGCGATTTCGGGCGAAGATTACTACTGGCAAAGAAAGTTAGATTGTATGAAAGTTACAAACACTTTTTTTTTTTGACAGTTAAAGTACAATAATTTTAGTGGGACATCTCTTTCTCATTCAAAATTCTATTCTAAATAAATTATACTTATTGTATTTGGAATACAATTCTAAATTGCAACTTTGGACATATACCATATAGAACGTTTTGGACCCTTAGCCTTGATTGCAATAGATAGTTTTCAGAAATATGTTTCGCGATTTCGGGCGAAGTTTACTACTGGTAGAGAAAGTTAGATTATATGAAAGTTAGAAACATATTTTTTTGTGGCAGTTCAAGTACAATAATTTTAGTGGGACATCTATTTCTCATTCAAAATTCTATTCTAAATAAATTATACTTATTGTATTTGGAATACAATTCTAAATTGTAACTTTGGACATATACCATATAGAAGGTTTAGGACCTTTAGCTTCGACTAATAAGAATTTTAAACACATTCTGATTGCAATAGATAGTTTTCAGAACAATGTTTCGCGATTTATGGCAAAGTTTACTACTGGTAAAGAAAGTTAGATTGCATGAAAGTTAGAAACACATTTTTTTTTGCAATTCAAGTACAATAATTTCAGTGGGATCTCTCTTTCTCATTCAATTTATATTCAAAATAAATTATACTTATTGTATTTGGAGTACAATTCTAAATTGCAACTTTGGGCATATGTATAACATATAGAACGTTTAGGACCTTTTGCTTCGACTAACAAGTATTTTAAACACATTCTGATTGCTGTTTAGGACCTTTAGCTTCGACTAACAACAATTTTGAACACATTCTGATTGCAATAGATAGTTTTCAGAAATATGTGTCGCGATTTCGGGCGAAGTTTAATACTGGTAAAAAAAGTTAGATTGTATGAAAGTTAGAAACACATTTTTTTGGCAGTTCAAGTACAATAATTTCAGTGGGACATCTCTTTCTCATTCAATTTCTATTCTAAATAAATTTTACTTATTGTATTTGGAATACAAATCTAAATTGCAACTTTGGACATATACCATATAGAACGTTTAGGATCTTTAGCTTCGACTAACAAGCATTTTAAACACATTCTGATTGCAATAGATAGTTTTCAGAAAAATGTGACGCGATTTATGGCAAAGTTTACTACTGGTAGAGAAAGTTAGATTATATGTATGAAAGTTAGAAACACATTTATTTTGGCAGTTCAAGTACAATCAAGTGGGACATCTCGTTCTCATTCAATTTCTATTCTAAATAACTTATACTTAGTGTATTTGGAATGCTATTCTAAATTGCTACTACTTTGGACATATACCATATAGAACGTTTAGGGCCTTTAGCATATCAAGATGATTAACCGTCATCAAAAGTATTAATTCCACAAATTTTCTTTAATACGTGATTCTCTTTGATGGAAAATATTTCAAAAGGGTGCTTGCTAATTTTCTTTAATTCTTAAAAATCCCCTTTTGATGGAATGGTTTTTACATGACCGATTGTAATTAGAGGCTTGCATTTCCGTTTACTGAAATTCGCATGGCGACAATTGCGTGCAACACAAGCACACATCCCAATTACCTGCGCGAACGAAAAAAATGATGAGTAGAAGTTACTAATTTGCAGCTAATACTTGAAGTCGGACTCCATCGTGCGTATTACGCTTATTAGAGGGCCTTTTTTCCACACATGTCGTCCCCGGCGTCACGCAAACGCCGTTTTTTTTTCTCTCCTTTTTCACGGCGACGAGTGCGCCACGGAAAAAAAGGCAAACACGTACGTATGCATGTACGGAGACAGGACAAACGGGAGAGAACTAAATGTAAAACAAATTGTATGTTATTAAAATTTTGCGCTTGGCGGGTTTAAATTGATAATAAATGACAATAATGAAAACTGGGCGGGGAGTGTGGCGTGCCGAGCGCCGGAAGCTCTCCTGGCGGCGGCTTTTAGTACTTCTGTCATGGTTTAAGCATCGTGTGCATGTTGTGTGCATAATACCACTGACATTATAAAATGTGGATCTTACTCGTTCGCGTTTCGTATTTTAATTAGTTACTTCATTTCTGAGAACGATTTTATAACAATAATAGTAAAGTAGCATTTGTAGCAAGTAGCAAGTGCATTAAAAAAAAAAAAAAAAAAAAAAAAAAAAAAAAAAAAAAAAAAAAGCACGGGGGTTTTATTTACCATAATATTAATTACCGTGGTATATGGCAATCATGAAATCTAGCAGATTCAATTTACCAATTTACACTTAATACTTTATTAACAAGCTAAAGGACTAGGGCAAAAATTATAATATCGACAAAATGACCGAAAATCTATTTTGTCACATTGCAGCCATCAAAATACTTGATGGCAATATTCAACATCGAAGTTGAATATAAATTAGAGTAGAGAAAAATACATAGTTCAAAAAGTTAAATGCAATGTATCGATTTGAGCTGAACATATGAGTGTTTCGGCCATGAACATTATTTACTGAATAATTAGGTCATTATCAAGAATTATAATTGTAAATACCTACTAACACTATTACTGTGGGATTAGGAGCACAATGGAAATCACGCCACACTTAATAAACGGCAATAAAAAAATGGCGATGTCCCCCTCATGACCACTCGAAGGCAATTAGCCAGAACCTTCGGACAATTAAACCAATTGAATAATGCCTTGGATGATAACAGGATGTTTTAATGTGTCGCGGGGAATGAAAATGAATTAGTCCACGCAGTGGCTCGTTACTGGACCGCTTACCGGCAGTTAACGTGGCAAAGAGTTTAACACTATTGGCTGTGTCCACAAATTGATCTAAATTGGATGATGGACAATGGGAAGTTGTTGGGCTTTAAGGCGTCGAGGACGGCGCTCTGGCCGCAGGATGTCGTGAATCATCAAGAACGAAACGTCTTCGTGAGCCTTGCTGGGGTGGACCACAAGCACGGCTTCATGGAGGCCAGTATACTCGGATAGCCCAACAGATATAGTAATAAAAAAAAATTGGTTTCAATTTGGTTTCTCTAATTATAGCTCAGATGCGGAGATATGATCGGATGCGAAATGATTACTGTTCAGTATTAAATAAGGCAGAAAATTAACAAGTATGGGTTAGCTATTACTGAAATTCCTGAAAAATTATTATTTGCAAATTCGATATTAGATTCGTATACAGTGCACCTGAAACTAATTCTTCTAAAAATTTGCCAAACTTTCAGTATTAAATAAGGCAGAAAATCAAACACTTAACTTTCTGGGTAAGTATGGGTTAGCTATTACTGAAAGTCCTGAAAATTTATTATTTGCAAATTTGACATTAGATTCGTGTAGAGTAAACCTGAAACTAATTCTCCTAAAAATTTAACAAAGTTTCAGTTTAAACAAGGGAGAAAATCAAACACTTAACTTTCTACATTGACAAGTATGGGTTAGCTATTACTGAATTTCCTGAAAATTTATTATTTGCAAGTTTGATATTAGATTCGTGTACAGTACACCTGAGACTAATTCTCCTGAAAATTTGACAACGTTTCAGTATTAAACAAGGGAGAAAATCAAACACTTAACTTTCTGCATTGACAAGTATGGGTTAGCTATTACTGAAATTCCTGAACATTTATTATTTGCAAATTTGATATTAGATTCGTATACACTACAACTAAAACTAATTCTCCTAAAAATTAAACAAAGTTTGAGTGTTAAATAAAGGAGAAAATCAAACACTTAACTTTCTGCATTGACAAGTATGGGTAAGCTATTACTGAAATTCCTGAAAATTTATTATTTGCAAATTTGATATTAGATTCGTATACACTAGACCTGAAACTAATTCTCCTGAAAATTTGACAAAGTTTCAGTATTAAATAAGGCAAAAAATCAAACACTTAACTTTCTGCATTGACAAGTATGGCATCCCTATTACTGAACTTTCTGAAAATTTATTATTTGCAAGTTTGATATTAGATTCGTATACAGTACACCTGAAACTGACTTTTCTGAAAATTTGACAAACTTTCAGTATTAAATAAGGCAGAAAATCAAACACTTAACTTTCTGCATTGACAAGTATGGGTTAGCTATTACTCAAATTCCTGAAAACTCATTATTTGCAAATTTGATATAAGATTCGTATACACTACACCTGAAACTAATTCTCCTGAAACTTTGACAAAGTTTGAGTGTAAAATAAGGCAGAAAATCAAACACTTTACTTTCTTCAATGACAAGTATGGGTTAGCTATTACTGAAATTCCTGAAAATTTATTATTTGCAAATTTGATATTATATTCGTATACTTTTCGTTTCAGTACACCTGAAACTAATTCTCCTGAAAAATTGACAAACTTTCAGTATTAAATTAGGCAGAAAATAAAACACTTAACTTTCTGCATTGACAAGTATGGTATAGCTATTACTGAAATTCCTGAAAATTTATTATTTGCAAATTTGATATTAGTTTCGTGTACAGTACACCTGAAACTAATTCTGCTGACACTTTGACAAGTTTTAAGACTTAAATAAGGGAGAAAATCAAACACTTAACTTTATGCATTGACAAGTATGGGTTAGCTAATACTGAAATTCCTGAAAATTTATTATTTGCAAATTTGATATTAGTTTCGTGTACAGTACACCTGAAACTAATTCTGCTGACACTTTGACAAGTTTTAAGACTTAAATAAGGGAGAAAATCAAACACTTAACTTTATGCATTGACAAGTATGGGTTAGCTAATACTGAAATTCCTGAAAATTTATTATTTGCAAATTTGATATTAGTTTCGTGTACAGTACACCTGAAACTAATTCTGCTGACACTTTGACAAGTTTTAAGACTTAAATAAGGGAGAAAATCAAACACTTAACTTTATGCATTGACAAGTATGGGTTAGCTAATACTGAAATTCCTGAAAATTTATTATTTGCAAATTTGATATTAGATTCGTGTACAGTACACCTGAAACTAATCCTCCTGAAACTTTGACAAAGTTTCAGTATTAAATAAGGGAGAAAATCAAACACTTAACTTTCTGCATTGACAAGTATGGGTTAGCTATTACTAAAATTCCTGAAAATTTATTATTTGCAAATTTGATATTTGATTCGTGTACAATACATCTGAAACTAATTCTTCTGAAAATTTGACAATCTTTTAGGATTAAATAAGGCAGAAAATCAAACACTTAACTTTCTGCATTGACAAGTATGGGTTAGCTATTACCGAAATTCCTGAAAATGTATTATTTAAAAATTTGATATTAGATTCGTGTACAGTACACCTGAAACTAATTCTCCTGAAAATTTGACAAAGTTTCAGTATTAAATAAGGCAGAATATCAAACACTTAACTTTCTGCATTGACAAGTATGGGTTAGCTATTACTGAAATTCCTGAAAATTTATTATTTGCAAATTCGATATAAGATTCGTGTACAGTACACCTAAAACTAATTCTCCTGAAACTGTGACAAAGTTTGAGTGTGAAATAAGGGGGAAAATCAAACACTTAACTTTCTGCATTGACAAGTATGGGTTAGCTATTACTGAAATTTCTGAAAATTTATAATTAGCAAATTTGATATTAGATTCGTATACACTACACCAAAAACTAATTCTTCTAAAAATTTGATAAAGTTTTAGTATTAAATAAGGCAGAAAATCAAACACTTAACTTTCTGCATTGAAAAGTATGGGTTAGCTATTACTGAAATTCCTGAAAATTTATTATTTGCAAATTTGATATTAGATTCGTATACAGTACACATAAAACTAATTCACCTAAAAAATTGACAAAGTTTCAGTAATAAATAAGGCAGCAAATTAAACACTTAACTTTCTGCATTCACAAGTATGGGTTAGCTATTACTGAAATTCCTGAAAATTCATTATTCGCAAATTTGATATTAGATTCGTATACAGTACACCTGAAACTAATTCTCCTGAAAATTTGACTAAGTTTGAGCGTTAAATAAGGGAGAAAATCAAACACTTAACTTTCTGCATTGACAAGTATGGGTTAGTTATTACTGAAATTTCTGAAAATTTATTATTTACAAATTTTGTTATAGTTTCGTGTACAGTACACCTGAAACTAATTCTCCTGAAACTTTGACAAAGTTTGAGTCTTAAATAAGGGAGAAAATCAAACACTTAACTTTCTGCATTGACAAGTATGGGTTAGCTATTACTGAAATTCCTGAAAATTTATTATTTGTAAATTTGATAATAGATTCGTGTACAGTACACCTGAAACTAATTCTTCTGAAACTTTGACAAAGTTTGAGGGTGAAATAAGGGAGAAAATCAAACACTTAACTTTCTGCATTGACAAGTATGGGTTAGCTATTACTGAATTTCCTGAAATTTTATAATTTGCAAATTTAATGTTAGATTCGTATACAGTACACCTGAAATTAATTCTCCTGAAAATTTGACAAACTTTTAGTATTAAATAAGGCAGAAAATCAAACACTTAACTTTCTGCATTGACAAGTATGGGTTAGCTATTACTGAAATTCCTGAAAATTTATTATTTGCAAATTTGATATTAGATTTGTGTACAGTACACCTGAAACTAATTCTTCTAAAAATTTGACAAACTTTCAGTAATAAATAAGGCAGAAATTTAAAAACTTAACTTTCTGCATTGACAAGTATGGGTTAGCTATTTCTGAAATTTCTGAATATTTATTATTTGCAAATTTCATATTAGATTCGTGTACAGTACACCTGAAACTAATTGTCCTGAAACTTTGACAAAGTTTCAGTATTAAACAAGGCAGAAAATCAAACACTTTACTTTCTGCATTGACAAGTATAGGTTAGTTATTACTGAAATTCCTGAAAGTTTATTATTTGCAAATTTGATATTAGATTCGTATACAGTACACATGAAACTAATTGTCCTGAAAACTTGACAAAGTTTCAGTATTAAACAAGGCAGAAAATCAAACACTTAACTTTCTGCATCGATAAGTTCACCATTTTTCCACCATTTCTTGTCTCCTACTGACGGAAAATTTTACTAAATTGTTGAGAATGCTTCTGTATATCATTTATTTATACGTACGTTTACCTATTCATTTATTTTGTTTTTTTAAATTTTTGTTTAAAATTAAAAAAAAATCTTTTCATTATCACACTTGCTGAATCTCAAATCTCAATCTCTATCTCAATCTCAAATTTCACACGATTGTTAAAAAATCGCAAATTTTCAGGAAAACGTGAAAATTTTATTAAACCCTCTTTCTGCTTTCCAAAGTTTTCATTTGTAGTTACGGAGATATTTCTTCTTAACTTCTCGATGAAAGATCGAAGAGTGGACGCGCCCGTGCGCCGCCGACGGTGCCCACGTATATCCCCGTCTCTCTCTTAATTTATAAGGCATGTTTACATATGTCTTAAAGGACTGGCGCATTTTAATTGTCGGCGAGTGGCAGTCAAAGGGTCGCAGCATGGCGCGGACGATTGTGGCGCCACCGTTGAAAAAAGGCGGACGATGCGCGAACCGTTGTCACAGGCCGGTGGACCATCGCCTTTTTCCTTTTGGGCCCCATCCGTTTAATGGCCACACAGGGAACACGGCAGCCCGGCGAAAGAGCCAAAGAGGGACAAAAAAATAGACGACGACGTCGGTGTAGTAATGGGAAGTAATTAAAACGTCGTGACGGAATTATCTGGCCAGTTGATCGTTGGTCACCATCAATTTATAAGTAATAATTCTTCTACTTTCGTAGCTGCAATATTTTTAATACCTTGTAGAGTAAATTTTTTTTTAATAAAGAAAAGCAATGTGCAAAAAAACCGTTGATCGTTGATTCTACATAATCTACTGCACAGTGCAGTTTGGCCTTCTTTCGGCAGCCTTTCAACATATTCACATTCATAAATGACCCAACATATTCATATATGACCCAACATGGAATAAGGTTACCGCACAAAAATCCGTATATACGTTTAATATTATCGAATATTTATTGGATAAGTTACAGGAAACTTGTAACGTTCTTATTTTCGCGTACACACATGATCGTGCGGCGGCCTAGGTTAACACCCAAATTACTTTAAACGTGTTCTGCCTAATTATATAAAAACAAATCTGATGATATGTTAATGTACTGCTTTTATTTATATATTTGATTGATGTTATACACATGTACCTGTACATTTTAATAACATACTACTTACACTTCTGTTTTTAGGAATCTTACGTATTCCTTCTTATTATATAGAATTTTCTTTGAGATTTTCGTGTAAAATGTATCGGGAAATAGAACATTGCGGAATCAGTTAATAATTTGTGCATGCCTGTCCAATTTCTGTTTATTATTGAAATGATTACTCCATTTTTGGTTTCCTAATTTTATTATCTAACAATAAATTACAGTTTACAAGTTTCCAGTAAAATTGTCGATTACATACTTTATTCTTAAACAGTTGGAAAACTTCGGTAAGCCACAAAGCATATGATTAACACTAATTCCGTACTCAATATGGGTTGATTTTTTATGTTTTATTGTTTCTGTAAAAAATCAATTATCAAGTTGTTAAGGCGCACGCTACAAATTGGCTGCGACTGCTAAGTTATAATTTCTCTAAATCAATATTAGATATCGTTCTGTAATAGCACAGGTGCATGCCCCGTAGTTATAATTACGCTAATTTCGAGAGTGAAATTTCCATGTCCTTGCACGCTCTAAGCGTCCAAACGTGGTGATTATGTTCGATAATGTTTCTATTGTTATGCACTCAATTTGCGATAAGGCGATAAAAATGTTGTCAACAATTTATATTGTTTTTAGTAACAAGAGCTGATTATTAAAATCAATACAAATTGTTGACAAATTTAAAAAAAATGTCATCAATTTGTATTGATTTTAGTAACAAGAATTAATTATTAAAATCAATACAAATTGCTGACATTTTTTTTTGAATAAACTGCTTGGACAGATCGATTTTTATTTTAAAAATTGTCATCAAGACCTGTAAATTTCAACCCCAAACCTTTAACTCCTAAGCGCTAGCAACGCCAACTTTAAAAATTCAAATAGCAAAGTACTCCTGTATTTGCACCTGAGTAATATGTGCCTCATTTTTTATGTTAAATGCAATAAAAAAAAGTTTTTCAAAATCGGTTGATAAATAATGAAGATATTTACCAAAATGTATTCAAATGAAAGACCGTTAAAATGTGGAATAGGTTTTTCCGGAAAAGTATATATTGCGTTTCCAGTAATCTTGGGGGAAAAATCTACTTCTAGAAATTTTAGTATGAAATGTATTGACAAATTGTGGAAATTATTAAAAAATCTCTCGAAAGTTTTTTATCGAATTTTGGAATTCCGCCTATTCCATTTCTAGAAATGTACTTTCTACCTTTACTACTTACTTAGACGTACTTTTCTAGAATAAACTGCTTGGACAGGTCGATTTTTATTTTAAAAATTGTCATCAAGACCTGTAAATTTCTACCCCAACCCTTTAACTCCTAAGCGCTAACAACGCCAACTTAAAAAAATCAAATAGCAAAGTACTCCTGTATTTGCACCTGAGTAGTATGTGCCTCATTTTTTTATGTTAAATGCAATAAAAAAAAGTTTTTCAAAATCGGTTGATAAATAATGAAGATATTTACCAAAATGTATTAAGAGTAATTGTTCGAGCGTTAAAATGTTGAAAAGATTTTTCCGGAAAAGTATATATTGCGTTTCCAGTAATCTTGGAGGAAAAATCTACCTCTAGAAATTTTAGTATGACAAGTATTGACAAATTGTGGAAATTATTAAAAAATCTCTCGAAAGTTTTTCATCGAATTTTGGAATTCCGCCAATTTCATTTCTAAAATGTACTTTCTACCTTTACTGCTTACTTAGACGTACTTTTCTAGAATAAACTGATTGGACAGGTCGATTTTTATTTTAAAAATTGTCATCAAGACCTGTAAATTTCTACCCCAACCCTTTAACTCCTAAGCGCTAACAACGCCAACTTAAAAAATTCAAATAGCAAAGTACTCCTGCATTTGCACCTGAGTAGTATGTGTCTCATTTTTTATGTTAAATGCAATAAAAAAAAGTTTTTCTAAATCGGTTGATAAACAATAAAGATATTTACCAAAATGTATTCAAATGAAAGAGCCATAGTTCGAGCGTTAAAATGTGTAATAGGTTTTTCCGGAAAAGTATATATTACGTTTCCAGTAATCTTAGAGGAAAAATCTACCTCTAGAAATTTTAGTATGAAAAGTATTGACAAATTGTGGAAGTTATTAAAAAATCTCTCGAAAGTTTTTTATCGAATTTTGGAATTCCGCCAATTCCATTTCTAGAAATGTACTTTCTACCTTTACTACTTACTTAGACGTACTTTTCTAGAATAAACTGCTGGGACAGGTCGATTTTTATTTGAAAAATTGTCATCAAGACCTGTAAATTTCAACCCCAACCCTTTAACTCCTAAGAGCTAGCAACGCCAACTTTGAAAATTCAAATAGCAAAGTACTACTGTATTTGCACCTGAGTAGTATGTGCCTCATTTTTTATGTTAAAAGCAATAAAAAAAAGTTTTTCAAAATCGGTTGATAAATCATGAAGATATTTACCAAAATGTATTCATATGAAAGAGCCATTGTTCGAGCGCTAAAATGGGGAATAGGTTTTTCCGGGAAAGTATATATTGCGTTTCCAGTAATCTTGGAGGAAAAATCTACTTCTAGAAATTTTAGTATGAAAAGTACTGAGAAATTGTGGAAATTATTAAAAAATCTCTCGCAAGTTTTTTTATCGAAATTATCGATTTTTTTTAATTTCACCAATTCCATATCTAGAAATAAATGGTAATCTACTTTCTACCAACTCGCAGATATACTTCATATGTGAGCAGTCGTGCATCTTCACTGTTATATTAAATATTTCTGCTGACTTGCAGATATAATTATTAATCATAGCTATGCTGCAAGCAGCAATCTTGGACTTTGGTAAATACACCAGTTTTTGATTATCCCTGGCTCCAATCACGCAATCGGTGATAAATCAGCTTCTAATCGACCTCGTATCAAACGGCCGATTAAGTTAATCGATCGCTTTAATTGTTAATTAGCCCATTAAATTTATGACAGAAAATTTGGTGGGTCCCGAGGGTGCTAACCCAAAACCTCATTTTTTTTCTACACCATTGGATATTAAAATTAATTGCCATCAATTAACGGGGCAAAATTACTGTCTAGTGTGTGTGGGGAGATTTATAAAATTATAATATTGGTGAGAACTTCAGTGCGTGACAAAACTGAAACTTATGTAATTACGTTTAAATAGTATACGTCTTCCAAGACATGATAGCAGTTGCAATTTGTTTTGGTTAATGACTTTTTCAACGTTATGTATTTTTTAAAGCCCGATTCTCAAAGCTAAATTATGCTTTAATAGCGTTTCTGCTATAACTTCATCAGTATCATTGATTACACCAGTGAGAGGACATATATATGGACAAGAAAGTTCTTTACAAGAATGACTTTTTCACGATATATCAAAGTTTTTCATGCTGCAATTAAAAAAATCTGTGATGGGTGGGAAAAACAGTATAAGTCGAAAATTTGGGAAAATGAGTTTAAGTCAAATTATATTTCAGAAAGTGATGCTGTACATTGTGTTTGAAATAGTATATGTCACATTATTCGGTTAAGGCTTTTAAATAGGTTGGCAGTTTTAGTACAACTTTAAATGCTACGATTATTGGAGGGAAAAAAGGTATAAGTCGACGCTTCCTTAAAATGCTAATTCTTGACTTATACTGTTTTTCCCACCCATAACAGATATTATATGATATATAGATGATATATATCATATCATCATATCACCAATTGAGCTCATATATAAATAACGATATCTCAAAAACCACCGTATCAATATCAATATAATTTGTCACGTATATTGCATGATATACTAGTATTATACTGGTGTAATTAAATTTGAATCCAATGGCTGCATGTAGAGATATTTAAATGTTAGTGCAGTTTTAATGAATAGTACAGTTGTAATGTTTTCTACAATTAGCCTCATATTTAAATAACGATATCTCAAAAAACACCGTATCAATATAATTTTTGGCGGGTATTTTATGATATATAGATGATATATCATATAGAAGTTAGTAAGTGAAGATAGTAGAAATCAGTTTTAATGAATAGTACAGTTTTAATGTTTTCTACAATTAGATACATATTTAAATAACGATATCTCAAAAAACACCGTATCAATATCAATATAATTTTTGGCGGGTATTTTATGATATATAGATGATATATCATATTGAAGTTAGTAAGTGAAGTTAGTAGAAATCATATATAAAATTGAAGTCAGTTCTGTCTACACCAATGACCAAAAGTATTTTTTGCTATTAACGTGACTATGCTCATTATTCAATGCTATTCTGTCTGTTTTCGATAATCATTTAAATGCACTCCTATTAATAGTTGGGGTGGATCTTCTGGCCGCGTGTATGAGTCACCCCCGCGTAAGTGATCGATATCTAATGGCCGGCCCCTGAATATTCAATCCTTGGCCAGGAAAAGAACTCGATTTAGTACACGTAAAGTAATTGCTCATAATCAAATATTTTTACTCTCTCTATTTAAGCAATGCCTGAAAATTTGCGAAAGGTTATGGAAAATATTTTGGAAACAGCACGAATGTACGAACAGAAAATGGCTTCACATTTTCACAAAATATTAGATTTCATACACTGACTAACAAATTTTGAAAAACGCTAAAAACTTTAAACTGCCTCAAAACTTTAAAGGATGCTGTGCTAAAGAATGTCACAAATTTCATTTTTTTTAATTGTTGCAAAATTGGGTAGAGTATAGACCGTCATTTTTTTTAAATCTTAATTAAAAAAAAAAAAAATCGAAGCCCTAAAGATTGTTTGATTCTTCTCCAAGTTTATTCCATTCTGAAAATTCTTCAGTGCATTCATGCTATCGTGATGTTCAACATACAATACAATATATATGTTATAATACAATACAATATATACAATACAATATATATGTTCAATATACGTCGCCTTTTGTGGAAAGTTTTCGATATAATGAAAATTTCGTAATTTTTCTGTGAGAATATGAGAAGATTCATGCATTTTCTTTTCATGCATTTCGTTTTATTTTGTACGTCTTAAAAAACAATACTTTTTAAGAATTCTGCTCCATTTTTAGTTCACACTCTATGTATAATTTCTTCAGTTTCATTCTTCACTACATTCGTGTTTTCTTGAATATCCTACAGTTTTGTCTTGTCTGAAAATGATTCGTTGCATTGAATTTATTACATTTTCTGTGGTAAGTAGGAATATTTAATATTTTTTTTACATTTTTCGCTATCTTGATTCCTTTTTAGACTTCTTCTCGCAATTTTGCATTATCTTTTCTAGGTTTGGTTACTTTCCTTTTCCACGCATCCTTGTTTTACTCCTTTCTTCGTTTTGAATTATTTTGATTCCTCATTGTTTGTTGTCACAATATTTCTCCTCTATTCCTCTTTCTGCTAGTTCGTTCCATATATCGTTTCTCTTTATCCTGTCCAAAATGACTTTTCGAGATGTACGAAGCGTATCTGCATTTCTTTGTTCTTCTTAATTAGTTTCTCGCTTAGTTGGCTGAGTATGAAGATTTGGTCTTGCGTACTTCTCCCTCTTCTGAAACCGCAGTAGCTGTCCTTTATTGTTGTTTCTAGTTTGTCTCGCATCCTTTGGTAGAAATCGAATTAGTAGAGAGACTTTATTGGCCACCGTCGTATAAGGGAACCCATATAATATTAAAATAAATCTCATTACATGCGGGATTTGATCGGGGGCAGATTGATGTTAACGGTATTTTTACCTATTTGTAATAGACCCTGATCTCCCTTTCTTATGTATAGGTAGAATTATTCCTTGATTCCATTCTCTTGGTGTTTCCCCGCTGCTTATTGTCATTTATTAGTATCGGTATTTGTGCTATTCCCTCTTTTCCCATGCGTTTCATCATCTCGGGGGTTAAATCGTCTGTTCCTGGTGCTTTCCCGTGTTTTAGTTTTTTTGGAATCATTGAATTTGGCATAATAGGCATAATTGAATCGTCTTCTCGTATTGGTTTATGGTTACGTATGAGAAAAATTGCTGGTAATGATGCCAACCATTAGCGACGTATCAATTCCCAAGGTACGAAACGGTTTCGTGCGTTTCCACAAAACGAAAGCCGCCGCGACACAAACACAGGTAATTCCGTTGATTAGTGAAGCATGTGCATTGTCTCTCGGTTACGAAACCGGGCGCAAAACAAAAGTGTCCCACCCACCCCCCACACGAACAGGCAGACGGACAGAAAGGCGTAGGCGAAGCGCGACGTGAAAATCAACGCGGGTATATCTTACAACCTGTAATTTGTGTACGCCATGAACAATGGGATAAACTCATCATACGTGTGTATGACAAGCGTGCATAGGAGCCGACGTTTGAAATGACATGACAACGGACTGTCACGCACGCATGCCTCTCTCTCCATTTATTCGCCGCCGAGTGCGACATTACCTCCAAATTAGATGTAATTATACTTGTAATATAACAAAAGGCATTCTGTAAGACATCCGCGTGTGTGTTTCAATGTGTGTGTGTTTACGGTGGAGCCGTGTAATGACAGCTGTCAGTTCAAACGAGGTGCATGTCATTAGAGGATATTTATTACACGACAATTTGCGCGTCTATTAATTTTCTCCCGGACGCTGCTGGATAAACCATAAAAGGATTCGCCATAACCACAGAGTCGCGCTTGCAGCGCCGGGTATCCCCCGAGGATCCACCGGGGGTGCGTTTTGCGTTTAACGCGCGTCGTGCGATTTGCACACCCCGAGGGATGATTTTCGGGGTGCGTTACCGGGCCGTGGTGTAGGGCAGATGCGGGGGCACAATGGGGCGCCCCAAGGGCCCCCAGGTGCTATCCGCCGTGATCGTCCAATGGGGTAGGTTATCGCGAAAGCACAATGGGCGGCCATGTTTGCGCGCTTCACCTTTCACAGGTCACAATAGACGCCCGAAGAGGCACGTATTTATTGGTCGTCCGCGGATCTGCCCGTGAAATTCGATTCCCATTGTGAGCTGCACACAGACGTCGAACCGCAATCCAAAGAAAAAATGTTTCACAGCACAGTTCAAAGATTTTTGGGGGCTGAATCGGTGCTTTCCGCATTATTTTTCTGGAACGCCTGATCTTCTCGAATTACACGAAATCGATCGACGTGTATAATGCCTCTGCAAACTGCATTGCTATTATGGGGAGCAATTACGGCTTACACACGATTTTATAATAGGGGATGTGGAAAATGTAGAACAGAAAACATAAACACAAGAGACATACCAGTCACTGACCTAGTTTACAAAACTGAAATACGTATCCTCTACATCGCATTTTTTATATTACACTAGGCGATTTATAATAATGTGAGATAATTTAAACCAAATATTCAGCAAAAAATCGTGAACAAAAAAGTTTTTCCCCATCTCACTTCGTTAAAAAGTTATATGCAAAAATATTATAAAAAAACAATGTTGCTGTTGCTAAGCAGCAGAAGTAATTAAACAATGATAGAAGCAGAAATGTAAGAAATTTTAAACCAAATATTCAGCACAAAATCTTGAAGAAAAAAGTTTATCGCCATCTTGATTCATTAAAAAGTTATGGAAATCTTTATGCAAAAATATTATCAAAAACCAATGTTGCCGTTGCTAAGCAGTTAGTATTAAACAATGACAGAAGCCGAAATGTAAGAAAATTTAAACCAAATATTCAGCAAAAAATATTAAACAACAAGGTTTTTCGCCATCTAGCTTCGTTAAAAGTAATGGAAAACTTTATGGAATAATATTATCAAAAACCAACCGTTGCTAAGCAGTAGAAGTAATTTAACAATAATTGAAGCAGAAATGTAAGAAAATTTAAACCAAATATTCAGCAAAAATTCTTGAACAAAAAAGTTTTTCGCCATCTCGCTTCGTAAAAAAGTTATGGAACTCTTTATGCAAAAATATTATAAAAAACCAATGTTGCCGTTGCTAAGCAGTAAAAGTAATTCAATTATAATAGAAGCAAAAATGTAAGAAAATTTAAAGCAAATGTTCAGCAAAAAATCTTGAACAAAAAGTTTTTCGCCATCTAGCTTCGTTAAAAGTTATAGAACTCTTTATGCAAAAACAATATCAAAAACCAATGTTGCCATTGCTAAGCAGTGGTAGTAATTAAACAGTGATAGAAACAGCAATGTAAGAAAATTTATACCATATATTCAGCAAAAAATCTTAAACAAAAGGGTTTTTCGCCATCTCGCATCGTTAAAAAGTTATGGAACTCTTTATGCAAACATATTATCAAAAACCAATGTGGCCGTTGCTAAGCAGTAGAAGTAATTAAACAATGATAGAAAGCAGAAATGTAAGAAAATATAAACCTAATATTCCGCAAAAAATCTTGAACAAAAAAGTTTTTCGCCATCTTGATTCGTTAAAGAGTTATGGAACTCTTTATGCAAAAATATTATCAAAAACCAATGTTGCCGTTGTTACGCAGTAGTATTATTAGCAATATTTCAAAAATTAGTGTATCAATATTGATCCAGTAAAGTTATGATATTGAACGATATTTTATTATTTTATTCATTTAATAAAATTGGCATCCAATGCATTTTAATTCACTTATACCCTTTTAGGTGTTATACTCAAATATATCTGTAATCTATTTAAAATATCTCAGAAACTAGCGTATCAATAGTGGTATAATTCATTGCTGTTATTTAGTGATATACAGGAATACAGCATATTTAATTGGAGTACTATCCAATGCGCGATTCATGAGATATTTAATATTTAGTGTGATCATTTGTTTTTACGTGATATCCTTAAATATATCACTGGCACTCCCTTACTGATATCTCGAAAACTAGCGTATCCATCTTTTTTTTTTCGATATTGAGTTATACATTCATCTATCACCTATTCAATTGTATTAATATCCAATGCATTACTTTAGTGATATATAATTTTAAGTGTCATCGCATGTTTTTCAGTGATATTCTCATATGCAGCTATTACATTCTTAGCGATATTTCAAAAACTAGCGTATCAATATCGATTCAATTTAGTTATGATATTGAGCCATATGTTAGTATATCACATACTTGATTAAATCAGTATCCAATGCATAATTATTTACTTATACCCTTTTAGGCGCAATTCTTAAATATTGCATACACTCTATTGGTGATATCTCAAAAACTAGTGTATCAATCTTAGTATAAATTGTTGTCGAACTCAGAAACAAGCGTATCAATCATAATATAATGCATGACTGATATTTAGTGATATACAGGCAAACAGCATATTTCATTGGAGTACAATCCAATGCGCGATTTATGAGAAATTTGATATTTAGTGTGATGAGTTGTTTCCAGGTGATATCTTCAAATATTGCTGGCACTCTATTTGATTGATATCTCAAAAACTAGCATATCAATATTGATCCAATTTAGTTATCATGTTTAGCGATATTTTAGTAGTAGTAACAATATTTTATTGGCTATCGACCTGCGGTCTTTCCGCCTATGCATTCTAATTATTTGTAAAACAATGTAATTATAATATAAAGTAATGAAAGTTTCGTTGGAAGAAAAAAAAAAAAAAGCGTAATATTGTATACTAGGGTTGATTACTGGTGAGATGTAATAATGATAATGATATAATGCTAATATAATATAATATAAAATATTTTATTATTTCACTTATTTAATAAAATTAGCATCCAATGCATTATTATTTTCTCATGCCCTCTTAGGTGCTATTCACAAATATAGCATGGCACTCTTTGAGTGATATCTCAGAAACTACTGTATCAATATTTCTATAATTTTGTCCCGCTATTGAGTTATATATTGGTATATCACATGTTAAATTTTATTAATATCCAATGTGTGAGTTTTGTGATACATACATTTGAGTGTGATAATGTGTTTTTCAGAAAAAATCACAGATATAGCTATGCATTATTAGTGATATTTCAAAAACCAGCGTATGAATATTAATCCTATTTAGTTATGATATTGGACAATATTTTATTATTTTATTAATTTAATTAAATTAGCATCTAATGCATTATAATTTACTTATATCCGTTTAGATGATATTCACAAATACATCTGATAATCTATTTACAATATCTCAGAAACCAGTCTATGAATGGGAATATGATTAATTAATGATATTTAGTGATATACAGGCATACAGCATATTTAATTGGAGTACTATCCAAGCCGGTATTCATGAGATATTTAATATTTAGTGTGATCACTTGTTTCTACGTGATATCATCAAATATTGCTGGCACTCTATTAGTGATATCTCAAAGAGTAGAGTATCAATCTTAATATATTTTTTCCGATACTGAGTGATATATTGATATATCGCCTATTCAATTGTATAAATATCCAATGCATGAGTTTTGTGATATATAATTTTTCGTTTCATCGAATGTTTTTCATCGATATTCACATATGCAGTTATTACATTATTAGCGATATTTCATAAACTAGCATATCAATATCGATCCAATTTAGATATGATATTGAGCGATATTTTATTATTTGAGTTATTTTATTTAATTAGCATCCAATGCATTCTTATTTACTTATACACATTTAGGTGCTATGCTTAAATATTGCCTACACTCAATATCAATATCAATCTTTGTATAATTTTGTCTCGATATTGTTATATATTGGTATATCACATATTCAATTGGATTAATATCCCATGGCGAGTTTTGTAATAGATCATTTTTAGTGTCATCGCATGTTTTTCAGTGATATGCATGTATGCAGGTATTACATTATTAGCGATATTTTAAAAACTGACGTATCAATATCGATCCAATTTAGTTACGATATTAAGCGATATCTTAGTATTTCACTTATTTAATTAAATCCAATCCAATCCAATTCATTACTCTTTTATGTGCTCTTTTAGGTGCTCAGATATTGCTGTCAATCTATTTGTAATATCTCAGAAATTAGCGTACGAATAGTAACATAATTCATCATTGATATTTATTGACATACAGACAATCAGCACATTTCATTGGAGCACTATCCAATGTGTGAGTTTTGTGATATATACTTGTCAGTGTCATCGCCTGTTTTTCAGTGATATTCACAGTTGCAGTTATTAAATTATTAGCGATATTTCAAAAACTAGAGAATCAATATCGATCCAATTTGTGAAATCTCTATATGTTGGTATATCAAATATATGATGGCATTAATATCCAGGGTGAGAGTTTTGTGATACATAAATTTTAGTGTGAAAATGTATTTTTCAGTAATATTCTCAAATATAGTTATTACATTATTAGCAATATTTCGAAAACCAGTGTATCAATATTTGTGCCATTTTGTAATGCAATTGGGGGATATTCTATTATTTCATTAATTTAATTCAATAAACATCCAATCCATAATTATTTACTTATAACCTTTTAGGTGATATTCTCAAATATTGCGTACACTCTATTGGTGATTCCTCAAGAAGTACTGTATCAATCTTAGTATAATTAAGTATCGATATATAATTATGTGTTGGCATATCACATATTTAATTGTATTAATATCCAATGTGTAAGATTTGTGATACATAAATTTTAGTGTGATAATGTCTTTTTCAGTAAAATTCTCAGATATAGCTATTACATTATTAGCGATATTTTGAAAACTAGCGTATAAATAGTGATCCAATTTAGCTATAATGTTAATCGATATTTCATTATTTCATTGATTTGATTAAATTAGCATCCAATGCATGATTATTTACTTATACCCTTTTAGGTGCTATTTTCAAATATTGCCTATACTCTATTGGTGACATCTCAAAAACTACTGTATCAATCTTAGTTGAATTTATTACCGATATTGAGTTATATGTTAGTATATCACATATTTAATTGGATTAATTAGTGTGAGTTTGGTGATATATAAGTTTTAGTGTAATAATGTGTTCCTCAGCAATATTCTCAAATATAGCCGTTAATCTATTTGTAATATCTAAGAAACTAGCGTATCAATAGTAATATAATTTATTAGTGATATTTAGTCATATTCAGGCATATAGCATATTTAATTAGAGTACTATCCAATGCGCGATTCATGAGATATTTGATATTAAGTACGATCACTTGTTTCTACGTGATATCCTTAAATATATCACTGGCACACTATTAGTGATATCTCAAAAACTAGCGTATCAATCCTAATATTGTTTTATATATTGATATACTACCTATAGATATAGATATAGAAATATTGATATACCACAACCAATGCATGAGTTTTGTGATATATAATTTATAGTGTCATTGCATGTTTTTCAGTGATATTCACATATGCAGTTATTTCAATATAAGTGATATTTCAAAAACTAGCGTATCAATATCGATCCAATGTCGATCCAATTTAGTTCCAAGAGTCAAGAGAAGAGTCCCTTGTGATCCCTTGTATTTTACAATTTTTTTCTAAAATTGAAGGTGGATTTTCTGGATTTTTAATAAGAATGCCAAATTCAATGGAATTTAGAACTTTGCATTCTTATTGAAAATCCATGTTTTCAGGCAAATTTCCTACTTTAATTAAGCTCAAATTTTACAGACTTATTAGAAATACTATAATACTTATAAAATGTAAAAATTCGAAAATACCCTACTGGTAGTATTTCCAGAATATATACATAGTTGCAAAAAAAAAGTTTCACTAATATTTTATATTTAGGCTAAAATAAAAATTTCGAGGCTCAAATAATAAATATAAATAATTATACATATAAAATTCAAAAAATATATCCAGAATATCCATATAGTCCTTCACACATTCATCGCCACCTCATTGTGATACAATTTTTACTGTAAATGAAAAATAGCACAACCGAAGAAATGAAATCCTTACAAAACGTATTCCTGGCATGCCTATTTTGATCACAAAACCTTTTGTGTATTATTGAACGATATCAAATATATTCCAGGAAACTTCGTCCCGTCTTTTTGCGCCCAATTCCGCTGTACGCGTTTCTTTTATCTCCACTTATCTCCTCGCAATTCTCTGGCGCATTGTCCTTTTTTGCTTGTGCATTGCACGGTGGTCCACGCGTTGTCCGTTTTCGGCGATTCTCCGTGTGTTTGGGGCCCATAAAATCGGCCCCGGGGGCCGCACACACAAAAACCTTCAATTAATTAAATACATAACGGACGTCGCTTTGCGAAATCGATAAAAACGCCGTAAAACGGGCACTTGACGTCGTTAAGCCCCGAATCTAATTAATGCGTTTCGTGTATTTTTTCCGTGGCACCGCGGCGAAAATCTGAGTCGTAAATTATGCCCGGCCCAAGTCACTATTAATCGCCTTTTTTCCTCTCGGGCTGTAATTAATTAGCGATGGCTCGGGGTGCTGTGCGGTGCGCCAGGGGGGAAAATACTACCTGAAGACGGGGACGGCTGCGAATGCCAATTAGGGTTGGTTATCCCTAAGATGTTTATTCATTCTCTTGAGGTGAACGAACAAAATTGATTAAAAGTTACTCGAGGTTTTAGGGATCATTTTAATATATTATGGAATGTTGCCACTAATTATTAAATTTAAATTGTTAGAACCAAAAATTATATACACTGAATAGGTTTGTTACAAAAAGGGCGGAGAAATAGTTTCAGGTGTACTGGTCAAGATTCTAATATCAAATTTGCAAATAATAAATTTTCAGAAATTTCAGTAAAAGCTAACCCATACTTATCAATACATAAAGTTATATGTTTGATTTTCGTCCTTATTTAATACTGAAACTTTGTCAAATTTACAGGAAAATTGGTTTCAGGTGTGTTGTACACAAGTCTAATATCAATATTGCAAATAATAAATTTTCAGAAAATTCAGTAATAGCTAACCCATACTTGTCAGGGCAGGAAGTTATATATTTGATTTTTATCCTTATTTAATGGTGAAACTTTGTCAAATTTTCAGGAATATTAGTTACAGGTGTACTATACAGTAATTTGATATCAAATTTGCAAATAATAAATTTTCAGAAATTTCAGTAAAAGCTTACCCATACTTGTGAATGCAGAAAGTTATTTGTTTGATTTTCTCTCTTATTTAATATTGAAACTTTATCAAATTTTCAAGAGAATTAGTTGCAGGTGTACTATATATAAATCTAATATCAAATTTGTAACTAATAAATTTTCAGAAATTTCAGCAATAGGTAACCCATACGTGTCAATGCAGAGAGTTATATGTTTGATGTTCTGTGTGAATTAATACTTAAACTTTGTCAAATTTTCAGAAGAATTCGTCTCAGGTGTACGCTATATGAATCTAATATCAAAGTTGCAAATAATAAATTTTCATAAATTTCAGTAATAGCTAACCCATACGTGTCAATGCAGAAAGTTATATGTTTGATTTTCGGCCTTATTTAATTCTAAAACCTTGTCAAATTTTCAGGAGAAATAGTTTCAGGTGTACTGTATACGAATTTAATATCAAATTTGCAAATAATAAGTTTTCGCAAATTTCAGTAATAGCTAACTCATACTTGTCAATGCAGAAAGTTATCTGTTTGATTTTCTCCCTTATTAATTACTGGAACTTTGTCGAATTGTCAGAAAAATTAGTTTCAGGTGTACTACACACGAATCTCATATAAAATTTGCAAATATTGAATTTTCAGGAATTTCAGTAATAGCTAACCCATACTTGTCAATGCAGAAAGTTATATGTTTGAATTTCTCCCTTATTTAATACTGAAAGATTGTCAAAATTTCAGGATAATTAGTCTCAGGTGTACTACATATGAATCTAGTATCAAATTTGCAAATAATAAATTTTCACAAATTTCAGTAATAGCTTACCCATACTTGTCAATGTAGAAAGTTAAATGTTTGATTTTCTCCCTTATTTAATGCTGAAATTTTGTCAAATTTTCAGGAGAATTAGTTTCAGGTGTACTGTACACGAATCTAATATTAAATTTGTAAATAATAAATTTTCAGAAATTTCAGCACTAGCTAACCCATACTTGTCAATGCAGAAAGTTATATGTCTGATTTTCTCCGTTATTTAATACTGAAACTTTATCAAATTTTCAGCAGAATTAGTTTCAGGTGTACTGTACTTGAATCTAATATCAAATTTGCATATAATAAATATTCAGAAAGTCATACTTGTCAATGCAGAAAGTTATATATTTGATTTTCTCCTTTATTTATTACTGAAACGTTGTCAAATATTCAGGAGAATTAGTTTCAGGTGTACTGTAAACGAAATTAATATCAAATTTGCAAATAACAAATTTTCAGAAATTTCAGTACAATCTAATACATACTTGTCAATGCAGAAAGTTATGTTTGATTTTCTACCTTATTTATTACTGAAACTTTGTCAAATTTTCAGGAGAATTAGTTGCAGGTGTACTGTATAAGAATTTAATATCATATCTACCAGTAACAACTTTTCGGAAATTTCAGGAATAGCTAAGCCATACTTGTCAATGCAGAAAGTTATATGTTTGATTTTCTTCCTTATATATTCCTGAAACTTTGTCAAATTTTTAGGAGAATTAGTTTCAGGTGTACTGTACACGAATTTGACATCAAATTTGCAAATAATAAATTTTCAGAAATTTCAGTAATAGCTAACTCATACGTTTCAATGCAGAAAGTTATATGTTTGATTTTCTCCCTTGTATAATACTGAAACTTTGTCAAATTTTCAGGAGAATTAATGTTAGGTGTACTGTACACAAATGTAAAATCAAATGTGCAAATAATAAATTTTCAGAAATTTCAGCAATAGCTAACCCATACTTGTCTATGCAGAAAGTAATATGTTTGATTTTCTCCCTTAATTAACACTGAAACTTTGTCAGATTTTAAGGAGAATTAGCCTTAGGTGTACTGCATACGAATCTAATGTTGAATTTGCAAATGCTAAAATTTCAGAAATTTCAGGAATAGGTTACTAATATTTGATATTCTCAGTTTTTTAAAACTGAAACTTTGCCAAATTTTCAGGAGAATTAGCTTTAGGTGTACTGTATACGAATTTAGTATAAAATTTGCAAAACATAAATTTTCTGAAATTTCAGTAATAGCAAACCCATACTTGTCAATGCAGAAAGTTATATGTTTGATTTTCTACCTTATTTATTACTGAAACACTGTCAAATTTTCAGGAAAATTCGTTTCAGGTGTACTATAAACGAATCCAGTATAAAATTTGCAAATAATATATTTTCAGAAATTTCAGTAATAGCTAACCCATACTTGTCAATGCAGAAAGTTATATGTTTGATTTTCTCCCTTATTTAATACTGAAACTTTGTCAAATTTTCAGGAGGATTAGTTTCAGGTGTACTGTACGCGAATCTAATATCAAATTTGCAAATAATAAAATTTCAGAAATATCAGGAATAGCTAAGCCATACTTGTCAATGCAGAAATTATATGTTTCATTTTGTCTCCTATTTAATACTGAAACTTTGTCAAAGTTTCAGGAGAATTAGTTTAAGGTGTATTGTATACGAATTTAATATCAAATCTGCAAATAATAAATTTTCAGAAATTTCAGTAATTGCAAACGCATACTTGTCAATGCAGAAAGTTATTTGTTTGATTTTCTTCCTTATTTAGTACTGAAACTATGTCAAATTTTCAGTAGAATTAGCTTTAGGTGTATTGTACATGAAACTAGTATCAAATTTGTACATAACAAAATTTCAGAAATTTCAGTAATAGCTAACGCATACTTGTCATTGCAGAACGTTATATGTTTGATCTTCTCCCTTAATTAATACTGAAACTTTGCCAAATTTTCAGGAGAATTAACTTCAGGTGTACTGTGCACGAATCTAATATCAAATTTACACATAATAAATTTTCAGACCCAGACTTGTCAATGCAGAAAGTTATAAGTGTGATATTTTCCCTAAATTAATACTGAAACTTTGTCAAATTTTGTCAACATTTGTTTTATTTTCTCCCTTATTTAATACTGAAACTTTGTCAAATTTTCAGGAGAATTAGTTGCAGGTGTACTCTACACGAATCTAATATCACATTGGTTAGGGAATATAGGGGCCTATTATAAATAATACTTTAAAATACCATTAACCAGAAACCGCCCCCGATCACATCCCGCATGTAGTGCGATTTCTGCGAAGTACCCTAATGTTCCCGAAGAGTACTCAAAATCTCAATACTAAATTTCAGGTGTACTGTACACGAATCTTATAACAAATATGCAAATAATACATTTTCAGAAATTTCAGTATTAGCTAACCCATACTTGTCAATGCCGAAAGTTAAGATTTGATTTTCTCCCTTATTTAATACTGAAAGTTTGTCAAATTTTCAGGAGAATTAGTTTCAGGTGTACTGTACACGAATCTAATATCAAATTTGCAAATAATAAATTTTCAGAAAAAAAATCGCCGTTGATTGGCACGATTGGTTACCAAATTGATTGTGTCAAGACATTTTCGCCGAATGTGGTGTCCAACAAACTTCTTCATTTATTCCGCGTTTAGTATTCCGGTCATCGGTGAACTGTGGCATCCGGATGGCGTGTGTCCCGACACGTTTTTCTCCCCAAAACGGGCGTCGAGCTTTTGCACGACCGAATATTGATAAATTCCGGTGTAATTGGCGTCGTTAAATTTGCAGCCGCCCATTGCCATATTTAGTCGGTGTGTTTCGGCGCCAAACGACATACAAATCGATTCGATTTGCGGGCGCTTGCATTTCTGCACGCCGAAGACAATCGAATCATTCCGCGTTTTTATTTCCGTATCGCTATGTGCATGTCTTGCACCCTCAATGTATCCGCGATTTCGTGGCGAATACGAATATTACTGCCAAATCGCATCATGCTACATTATTTTTTGCAGAGTTGTACATTATTCATTCCTTAACCACATATTGCTTTGTAAAAACTTCCACCAGCAGAGGTGTAATTATATTGGCAGTGGTCGTTCTCGTAATAAATATATAAATACTACAAACACTACGTGTGTAATATAATTGCGGTCCTGTAAATTATTAACGAAAACCGGTAATTAGTCATGTGTGTAATTTTCTCCGTCAAGATTTGAACCGCCGATGTTATATTCATCATCTATGTGGGAACATGCCGTTGAACAGATGTCGTCCGAGGATGGCCCTCTGTCTGTGTATATATGAGCGTGTGCTCTACGTGCAACAATTATTGCATTAGTACACCCCATGTTTGTTTCTCGGCCTTGATTTCGCCTATTGTCCGTTTCTTTGCGCAAAAATTGCTCTCGTCTGGCGTCCACATGTGCAATCCTTTATCCTTTATCCGTGCCGTATCCTTAATGATATTAATTAGCAAGAGTCCAGCCGATGCGAAACGGGGATATTAATTATTGGGCAAGGATGCGCCGACAGTTGGAGAGGAGCGCATTTTTTTTTATCTGCGTAGTGACATAAGGCTTTTGAGGCCGTCTGGAAAGCCCTTTTATCTGCCGCACAAATGGTATCAGTGTATTGCGATTTGTTCGATTTTTGCGAAATAAGAAGCTCCATTGAATCGCAGATGCTGATATCACGCACACTTCAAATAATTCGACCTTATTCTGGAAGTGTTAATTATGCTCGCATTGAATGGTTTGTAAGCTTTGCGAAACGAGCAGGTCAAAAGAGCCATACAGAATATAGCCTCCAGTAAAATAAGCGAAAACTACTTACACGATTTCAAGGTGACTAAGCCCTTGTGGGATTTTATTTTCGTTTGACTCCTAAATAAATTTTCAGAAATTTCAGTAATAGCTAACCCATACATGTCAATGCAGAAAGTTATATGTTTGATATTCTGCCTAATTTAATACTGAAACTTTGCCAAATTTACAGAAAAATTAGCTTCAGGTGTGCTGTATACGTATCTAATATAAAATTTGCAAGTAATAAATTTTCAGAAATTTCAGTAATAGCTAACCCATTCTTGTCAATGCAGGAAGTTATTTGTTTGATTTTCTCCCTTATTTAATGCTAAAACTTTGTCAAATTTTCAGGAGAATTAGTTTCAGGTGTACTCTATACGAATCTAATATCACATTGGTAGGGGAATATAGGGTCCTATTACAAATAATACGTTAAAATACCATTAAACCCAATCCGCCCCCGATCACATCCCGCATGTAATGCGATTTCTGCGAAGTATCGAATGTTCCCGAGGAGTACTTAAAATCTCAATACTAAATTTGTATTCAAAATAAACGTCAGACAGCTTTAAATTTTAGTTGATATTATAAGATATAACGGGAAACTTGATTTTGGTTGGAAAATTTCATCTGAAAAATTCAATCAAATAAAACGACCCATGAAATAACTGTTACAAGACACGTTAGCCAATCACCATCAAATGCACATGTATTGGCGCTCATAACTGTGGGTGCTCATTGAATAATGGTCACCAATGGCTACCAATTATTCCAATTAAGCGCGATCGGTTTTCGCATCGCATCGAAACTCGCGTGTGACGAATGCCCACTTCCACCCATCAAAAGGCTCGCTTTGCTGATGGCACGGCGATTAGACGCTAATTAAGCGGACCGACTTTCGTAATTAGATTACGCAATGATTAATTGGGTGACGCAACGGGTTTTACTGTGCGCCGAGGCGCTCGTCCGTCCCTGTCACGATGAACACGAATATTCAAACAAGAACGGGACCTGTAGTTATTTATTAGGATTTTCTTCATTCTTCGTTCCTCCTCATCATGAGGATGTCATTGGTGTTTAAATTAATTTATATATAACGGCCCAGTTGTACGATCGTGGATCATCCTTGACCATGGTTCAGTTACCCAGGATACCATTGTATTGACAATTCTATCCTAGGTAACTGAACCATGGCCAAGGTGATCCACGATCATACAACTGAGCCTAAAAGTTTTTGAAGGTTTTTCCTTTTTTTCAATTCTTGGATCGTGGTTCAGTGTCTAAGGATACAATTGTATTAATAATTGTATCCTAGGTAACTGATCCATGGTCGAGGATCAAGGATGATGTACAACTCGGCCTTAGGCTCAGTTGTATGATCGTGGATCAATCTTGACTATGGTTCAGTTACCTAGGATACAATTGTTAATAAAATGGTATCCTTAGAAACTAAACCACGATCAAGGACGATACAACTGAGCCTTAGAAACTGAACCATAATCAAGGATTATCCACGATCATACAACTGGGCCTTAGGATACCATTGTATTAATCATTGTATTCTAAGTAACTGAACCATGGTCAAGGATCAAGGATGATCCACGATCGTACAACTGGGCCTTAGAAACTGAACCACGATCAATGATACACAATAATTGAACAACAGGGTCTTAATGAAAGTGTAATTAAAACAAAACAAAAAAATCGCAGAAAATATAAGCAAAATTAATAAAAAAATACATTAAAAAGGAAATGAAAATATCAAATGTTTCAACTAAAACCTCTATCAATAAAAATAGCTAGGTTTCAGAAATCACCCTAAATTTTCAGTCAACATGACAATATATCTAGAAAAACTGAACAAATGTTCAGTGAAACTAAATAAAACGTACAACGAGATGATTCATTTAACATAAACCAAAATACTTACTTATATAAATTATAGTATTTTTTTAAATATATCAGAAATTGTCACAAAGCTTTACGGAAATGTCAAGAATTTCAAAATAACAACCAAATAACAAAGGTGTTAAAATTTAAAAAAAATCAATCAATATATCACAACAGTATCACTGAGTTTTTCGAAATTGCGAATACATACAGTAAAAAACAAACATAAGCATTCTGAAACCGAAAAAGGTCAAAAACAAGCAACTTTGATTTGAAATTACAGAAAAATTACTAATTATATGAAAAAATATATATCTAGGTACTAAACTTTTTAGCAATTGTAATACAATATAATGAGTTTCAATGAAGTTACGCAGCATTTGGACATTTCAAAGCATTTCATTTAGAGCATTTCAGTTACGCAGACATAAAGATTTTGGTATTTAAGAAGAATAACGTAAATACATTACCACGGGAATACCAAAATTGGAAGACTTGTATAGAAGATAGAAGGACTATTGAAGTGTAATAACTGAATAATTGAAAAATGTGACTCATATTAAAATTTGACAATATATTAACATCAGGCAATTTAATAATGTTTGCAATTCAAGAAAGAAGATAAAGAATTTATTTTACCTAGTATAAAGCGTAAGAATGAAAATTGTAGATTGTGATATGCAACAGATATGAGAATACCAAAACCTGAAATTTAGTCAAAATCTCATGTCAGACAAATGATTTAGTCTAAATGTCACAAATCAGGCAAAATGTCAAATATAATAAAAGTATGAAATTTTAAAGATATAGACATGAAACTAATTGCAAGCAATATAAAACCACCAAATTTTTCATTGAAGAATAAAGCATTAAAAGAATGAGAAGTCATTCAAATTAAAGTCACGAGAATACAAAAAGGGCCCTTCTTAGAAGATGACAGTAAGATATAGAAGTATAGAAACGTAATACGAAGTAGTTAAAAGACAATAAATCAAAATTTTACATATTAATGTCAAGTCTAATCAACAGTAGATATGATAACACCAAATTTTGACATTTTGAAAAGATAATAAATCATATTAATGTCAACGCTTATTAATGTATGCAATTTAAGAAAGATGATGACAATTTCATTTTGACCATAAGAAAGTGTAAAACTGAAAATTGAAATGATGGCATGCAACAAACATGTGAAAAACAAAATGTGACATTTTGAAACAACGTAATGAAGTTTCAAAATTATGACATGGATGGTTGCAATTTAAGAAAACAATATTTTATCGAGTAAAAAGTTTAAGAATGAAAATTAAAAATTATGCCATGCAGTAGATATGAGAACACCAAATTTTGACATTTTGAAAAGATAATAAATCATATGACATGGATGTTGCAATTTAAGAGAGATTTATTTTATCTAGTAAAAGCGTAGGAATAAAAATTGAATATTATGCTATGCAGCAAACACGAGAATACCAAATTTTGACATTTTGAAAAGATAATACATTATATTAATGTCAAGGCTTATTAATATGCAATTTCAGAAACATGATGATGATTTCATTTTGACCAATACAAAGTGTAAGAATGAAAATTCAAAATTATGGCATGCTGCAAACATAAGAAAAACAAAATGTGACATTTTGAAACAACGCAATGAATTTTAAAATTATGACACGGATGCTTTCAATTTAAGAGAAATTTATTTCATCTAGTAAAAAGTGTAGGAAGCAAATTGAAAATTATGCCATTCATCAGACACGAGAATACCAAATTGTGACATTTTGAAAAGATAATACATTATATTTATGTCAAGGCTTATTAATATGCAATTTCAGAAACATGATGATGATTTCATTTTGACCAATACAAAGTGTAAGAATGAAAATTCAAAATTATGGCATGCTGCAAACATAAGAAAAACAAAATGTGACATTTTGAAACAACGCAATGAATTTTAAAATTATGACACGGATGCTTTCAATTTAAGAGACATTTATTTTATCTAGTAAAAAGTGTAGGAAGCAAATTGAAAATTATGCAATTCATCAGACACGAGAATACCAAATTGTGACATTTTGAAAAGATAATACATTATATTAATGTCAAGGGTTATTAATATGCAATTTCAGAAAGATGATGATAATTTCAGTTTGACCAATACAAAGTATAAGAATGAAAATTCAAAATTATGGCATGCAGCAAATATAAGAAAAACAAAATATGACATTTTGAAAAACGTAATGAATTTTAAAATTATGACACAGATGCTTTCAATTTAAGAGAAATATATCTTATCTAGTAAAAAGTGTGAATGAAAATTAAAAATTATACAATGCAGCAGACATAAGAATGCCAAATTTTGACATTTTAAAAAGATAATAAATCATATTAATGTCAAGGCTTATTAATGTATGCAATTTAAGAAAGATGATGACAATTTCATTTTGACCATTAGAAAGTGTAAAAATGAAAATTCAAAATGATGGCATTCAGCAAGCATGTGAAAAACAAAATATGACATTTTGAAACAACGTGATGAAATTTGAAAATTATGGCATGGATGGTTGCAATTTAAGAAAATAATATTTTATCCAGTAAAGACTTTAAGAATGAACATTGAAAATTATGCCATGCAGTAGACATGAGAACACCAAATTTTGACATTTTGAAAAGATAATAAATCATACTAATGTCGAGGCTTATTAATGTATGCAATTTAAGAGAGATGATGACAATTTGATTTTGACCAGTACACATTGTAAGAATGAAAATTCAAAGTTATGGCATGTAGCAAACTGTGACATTTTGAAACAACGTAATGAAATTTCAAAATATGACATGTATGCTCGCAATTTAAGAGAGATTTATTTTATTACTAGTATTATTACTAGCAATAGTGTAGGAATGAAAATTGAAAATTATGCTATGCAGCAAACACGAGAATACCAAATTGTGGCATTTTGAAAAGATAATACATTATATAAATGTCAATAGTCAAGGCTTATTACTATATGCAATTTCAGAAACATGATAACAATTTCATTATGACCAGTATAAAGTGTAAGAATTAATATATAAAATTATGGCAGCACAGATGTGAAGTACAAAATGTGACATTTTGAAATAATGTGATGAAGGATACATGATGAAATTAAATAAAACAAACACTTTTCTTTGTTTATATCACACTGCTTATTAATATTAGTGACTATAGTTTCGATCACGTTCTGATCATTATCAAATTTAGAGTTTTGGTTTTGATTAAATAAAACAAACACTTTTCTCTGTTTATATCACACTGTTTATTAAAAATAGTTAGTTTCGATCACGTTCTGATCATTATCAAACTAAAGATCACGTTTTTGCACTCGAGTTTTTTTTGTTGAACTCGGCTGTGCCTCGCTAAATAAATTTCACGACTATAAAAAGTGCTTTTTAAGTAGTGCTTACTTTACGAACATATACTTTAAAGTCAACATTCAATAATACAAATGAAGTTGAAAACCTTAAATATTCAAGTTAATGATACAATTGGTACAATGTAAGATACTATTTTTTTTTCATAATAGCTGTCGCAGGAAAAACTTTGTATAATACACTTTCGTAAAGAGCATTTTTGCACTCGCGCGTTTTGTTGAACTCGGCTGTGCCTCGCTCAATAAATTTCACGATGATGATTACATGATGAAATTAAATAAAACAAACACTTTTCTTTGTTTATATCACACTGCTTATTAAAATTAGTGACTATAGTTTCGATCACGTTCTGATCATTATCAAACTTAGAGTTTTGGTTTTGATTAAATAAAACAAACACTTTCCTCTGTTTATATCACACTGTTTATTAAAAATAGTTAGTTTCGATTACGTTCTGATCATTATCAAACTAAAGATCACGTTTTTGCACTCGAGTCTTTTTTGTTAAACTCGGCTGTGCCTCGCTCAATAAATTTCACGCTTGTATAAAAAAGCACTACTTTACGAACTTGTACTTAAAAGTCAACATTCAATAATACCAATGAAGTTCAAACCCTTAAACATTCAAGTTAATGATACAAATGGTACAATGTAAGATACTATTTTTTTTTTCATAATAGCTGTCGCAGGAAAAACTTTGTATAATACACTTTCGTAAAGAGCATTTTTGCACTCGCGCGTTTTGTTGAACTCGGCTGTGCCTCGTTCAATAAATTTCACGATGATGATTACATGATGAAATTTAAAAAAACAAACACTTTTCTTTGTTTTTATCACACTGCTTATTAAAATTAGTGACTATAGTTTCGGTCACGTTCGAGATTTGTTTTGTTTGTTTGTTTGTTTGTTTTATTTAAAACTGCATTTCCCTTCCAGAAGTATGCTATTACTTCTAGTTCCACTATTTTCCGCTAAGAAGCAACACGAACAATCGAGCCAGTACAAACCCATAACAACAAATCACAGCACATACTATACGGCTATAAATCACTTTAGCAGACACCATCCCTAATTCTCACAATGTTACCCTTCAGTCAATGCCTAAATCCTGCTTTGGGCCTCATTTCCACACGTCGAGTCCGTGAGACATGTCGAGCCATATTTTTTGCACGGAACCGCATTTTTGAGGCGCAAATAGGCCGTGGGCAATCAATTAGCCCTCCGATCGAGCACACATGCCAATGGACGTGTCACCGGAACCGGATCCCCTTTTAACCCCCTCCGCCCGCGCGTACCTCACTAATTGTCTCTTGAAATTTGCTGTTCCGACAGCGGCGCTCCCTTTCATCTCCTCAGCACCATCCGCCGGTATTAATGCTGAATAATTAGAAGGATAAGATTTCATTCAGGGAACCATGGAGGGAAAAAAAATCGGCGCCCGGCGAGTCTTCGCCGGTCTTTTTTGGCGGATTGTAAGCGACAAGCCGCCGGTGGTAAGAAGAGAGAGGCAAACCCCACAGGGTCGGACCCGCGAGTGCGCAATTGTTAAGCGGATGCGTTCGGGCTATCATCTGACGCACTCGAAAAATTCTGGAGCCGGCCCTGCGGCATCTCCGTCCGGCATGTAAATGATAACACATGCAGTTGTCCACCGGCGCCTGCATTTAGGCTTACAAATAAAAGAGCTTCCTCAACAGTGGTCCTCTTTTTGTCGGCTCCCCCGAAGACGACGGTCTGGGTCTCCGTCTGGCCGTGGCGATTCGGGTGGCAGATAGTGCACAAGTGCGGGCGGGATTATTAATAATGCAAAAGAGGAGCAGCCAGGACCAACAAAAACCGACCTGCTGCGCTATTTTAAGATTTATACGTGCCATTGGGCGCAGGATGTCATATTATAAGCCGCATCAGATGTTGCCCTCGGATGATTAACCGATTCCTGACTCCGGGCCTGTAATTTTCGTGGCCCGGGGTAAGAAAAAAACTGAAACAGATTTATCAGGCCCCCGCGCGAACAATGGGAAACGGTATCATTGTCTCGCTTAAATATACAGCTGTTAATCAAAGGTTTTACTGGGTAATAAATATATGCTTGAACTGATCACTTTCAAATTACTTTCAAAATCTTAATCTTCCACCGTTTCATAACCAACTCATAAAGAAGAACGTTACACTGCTATGTACCTACAAGAGCCAGTCAAGGAGGAGGCAAACGAGAAACTTGCCTCAGGCGAATAATGAGAAAGGGCGCAAATTGTCGAAAAATAAAAAAATCAAAATAAACAAAAGCCAAATGTATCTTCCCAAGTGAACTAAAGATTAATTCTTATAATTTATGATATTTGTTTTGGCTCATGGCTTATCTATTTTATTTTTATATTGTGTGATAATTTACGGGGCATTTGTTTGTGGTAATTTTTGAAGGGATTCTTTAATCATATCTACTATGGTAATACATTTGGATATAGTAACATTCTCCCGTCTGAATGAGAATGAAACCGGAAAGATTTCCTTATCAACCTCCACGACATCGCTCAAAGCGTATGCCAGAAATTAATAAAGCTCTCTAAGACCTGTATATCTTATATTATTATCTTATATTAAATGATTACAAAACTTCTCGTAATTTCCCTTGTAATCTATTTAAATTAAATTCATATTGTTGTCAAATTATGAAAACAGGTGTTCTGACTCTTATTTAACTCATTTGTGTTGAAAAAACATGTTATTCTAGATATACAAATGTGTTATTCTTCTGCTGCTATTGTTACTTCTGGAATTTTCACAGATTTTAAGGACGTTTCTATTTTTTTCGGATGAACATAAATCCTGATTTTACCTCATCTCAGCGAGGTGCCAATTTAAGAAATTGCGACGTCTCGCAAGAGTTTAACCCTTTACCTCTCTGAAAAGTGTATCAATTAGCCGCCCCCGCGCCATTCCCGGCGAGATGAAAGGAAAACATTCGATAAAATGTGACGGCATTAAAGGTAGCGAGGCGAGCCGCACAATCGCCGAGGAAACTGGATAGCGATCGCATTGTGGTGGATTTCCTCTAATTACTCGCCTCGACAATGGCGGCGTTCTTTGAGCGAGCGGTCCGCCTGTGTCTCTATAGAAAGGATTACGCCTTTCATATAACCTACAACCGCGCACATACACATACACACATACACACATACATACATATACAAACCACCGAGAGACAGACAGACGGACCGCTCCGGTTATCGTGCGCCAGCCGCATTCAATTCATGATCTTTTTAATTGGGTATTACTGCTCGTTATAAATTTCGATGTGGCCAACCCGTTCGGAGACGATCTGTAATGAATGGCGCAACTCATTCATTACAAGCAGGCTGAGTATGAAGATATAGAAGCTATAGAATATATAGCTATAGAAAATAGATTGGATATAGCATCTAGCTTAATTACCACATAAACTAGCTACTACATCTTATTATATTAAGATAAGCAACCACTAGTACCTTATTACCATAAATATTCAATTTTCAGAAATTTCAGTAATAGGTGACCCATACTTGTCACTGCAAAAAGTTATGTGTTTGATTGCCTCCTTTCTTTAATACTGAAACTTTTCCAAATTTTCAGGAGAATTAGTTTTAGGTGTACTGTACGTGAATCTAAAATCAAATTTGCAAATAATAAATTTTCAGAAATGTCAGTAATAGCTAACCCATACATGTTAATGTAGAAAGTTATATGTTTGATTTTCTTCCTTATTTAAAACTGGAACATTGTCAAATTTTCAGGAGAATTTATTTTAGGTGTACTATACAAAAACTTTAGGTGTACTACATCAAATTTGCAAATACTAAATTTTCAGAAATTTCAGTTATAGCTAACCCATACTTGTCTAAACATAAAGTTATATGCTTGATTTTCTCGTTTATTTAATACTGAAACTCTGTCAAATTTTCAGGAGATTTAGTTTCAGGTGTACTGCATACTAATCTAATATCAAATTTGCAAATCATAAATTTTCAAAAATTTCAGTTATAGCTAACCCATACTTGTCATTGCAGAAAGTGATATGTTTGATTTTCTCCCGTATTTAATACTGAAACTTTGTCAAACTTTTAGGAGAATCAGTTTAACGTGTACTGTACACGAATCTTATATCAAATTTGCTAATAATAAATTTTCAGAAAATTCAGTAAAAGCTAACCCACACTTGTCAATGCAGGAAGTTTAATGTTTGATTTTCTCCCTTATTTAATACTGAAACTTTGCCAAATTTTCAGGAGTATTAGTTTCAGGTGTACTGCACACGAATCTAAATTCAAATTTGCAAATGATAAATTTTCAGAAATTTCAGTAATAGCTAACCCATACTTGTCAATGCAGAAAGTTATATGTTTGATTTTCTCCCTTATTTAATACTGAAACTTTGTCAAATTTTCAGGAGACTTAGTTTAAGGTTTACTGTATACGAGTGTAATATCAAATTTGCTAATAATGAATTTTCAGAAATTTCAGTAAAAGCTAACCTATACTTTTTAATTCAGAAAGTTATAGGTTTGATTTTCTTGTTTATTCAATACTGAAACTTTGTCAAATTTTCAGAATAATAAGTTTCAAGTGTACTGTACACGAGTGAAGTATCAAACTTGGATATAATAAATTTTCAGAAATTTCAGCAATAGCTAACACATACTTGTCAATGCAGAAAGTTATATGTTTGATTTTCTCCCTTATTTAATACTGAAACTTTGTCAAATTTTCAGGAGACTTAGTTTAAGGTTTACTGTATACGAGTATATTATCAAGTTTGCTAATAATTAATTTTCAGAAATTTCAGTAATAGCTAACCCATACTTATCATTGCAGAAAGTTATATGTTTGATTTTTTACCTTATTTAATACACAAACTTTATCAAATTTTCAGGAAAATTAGTTACAGGTGTACTGTATACGAATCTAATATCAAATTTGCAGATAATAAATTTTCAGAAATTTCAGTAAAAGCTAACCCACACTTGTCAATGCAGGAAGTTTAATGTTTGATTTTCTCCCTTATTTAATACTGAAACTTTGCCAAATTTTCAGGAGAATTAGTTTCAGGTGTACTGCACACGAATCTAAATTCAAATTTGGAAATGATAAATTTTCAGAAATTTCAGTAATAGCTAACCCATACTTGTCAATGCAGAAAGTTATATGTTTGATTTTCTCCCTTATTTAATACTGAAACTTTGTCAAATTTTCAGGAGACTTAGTTTAAGGTTTACTGTATACGAGTGTAATATCAAATTTGCTAATAATGAATTTTCAGAAATTTCAGTAAAAGCTAACCTATACTTTTTAATTCAGAAAGTTATAGGTTTGATTTTCTTGTTTATTCAATACTGAAACTTTGTCAAATTTTCAGAATAATAAGTTTCAGGTGTACTGTACACGAGTGTAGTATCAAACTTGGATATAATAAATTTTCAGAAATTTCAGCAATAGCTAACACATACTTGTCAATGCAGAAAGTTATATAATTGATTTTCTCCCTTATTTAATACTGAAACCTTGTCAAAATTTCAGGAGACTTAGTTTAAGGTTTACTGTATACGAGTATATTATCAAGTTTGCTAATAATGAATTTTCAGAAATTTCAGTAAAAGCTAACCTATACTGTTTAATTCAGAAAGTTATATGTTTGATTTTCTTGTTTATTCAATACTGAAACTTTGTCAAATTTTCAGGAGAATTAATTTCAGGTGTACTTATACACGAATCTAATAGCAAATTTGCAAATAATAAATTTTCAGAAATTTCAGTAACAGTGAACGCATACTTATCAACGCATAAAGTTATTTGTTTGATTTTCTCCTTTATTTAATACTGAAACTATGTCAAATTTTCAGGAAAATCAGTTTTAGGTGTACTGTACACAATACTAGTATCAAATTTTAAAATAATAAGTTTTCAGAAATTTCAGTAAAAGCTAACCCATACTTGTCAATGGAGAAAGTTATATGTTTGGTTTTCTCCGTTATTTTATACTTAAAATGTGTCAAATTTTCAGGAGAATTAGTTTCAGGTATACTATATACGAATCTAAAATGAAATTTACAAATATGAAATTTTCAGAAATTTCAGCAGGAGCTCACCAATACTTATCAATGAAGAATGTTATATGTTTGATTTTCTGCATTATTTAATACTGAAACTGTGTCAAATTTTCAGAAGAATTAGTTTCAGGTGTGCTGTTCACGAATCTAATATCAAATTTGCAAATAATAAATTTTCAGATATTTCAGTAATAGTATAACCATACTTGTCAACGCATAAAGTTATATGTTTAATTTTCTCCCTTATTTAATACTGAAATTTTGTCAAAATTTCAGCAGAATTACTATCAGATGTACTGTACACGAATCTAATATCAAATTTGCAGATAATTAATTTTCAAAAATTTCAGGAATAGCTAACCCATACTTGTCAATTCAGAAAATTTTCTGTTTGATATTCACAGTTATATAATACTGAAACTTTGTAAAATTTTCAGGAGATTTAGTTTCAGGTGTACTGTACAGGAATATCAAATCAAATTTGCAAAAATGAAGTTTTCAGAAATTTCAGTCAATGCAGGAAGTTATGTGTTTGATTTTCTCCCTTAATTAACACTGAAACATTGTCAAATTTTCAGGAGAATTAGTTTTAGATGTACTGTACACGAGTGTAGTATCAAATTTGCAACTAATAAATTTTCAAAAATTTCAGGAATAACTCATCTATACTTGTTAATGCAGAAAGTTATTTGTTTGATTTTTTCGTTTATTCATTACTGAAACTTTGTGAAATTTTCAGCATAATAAGTTTCGTGTGTACTATATACGAGTGTAATATAAAATTTGCAAATAATAAATTTTCAGAAATTTCAGTAATAGCCAACCCATACTTGTCAACGTAGAAAATTATATGTTTGATTTTCTCCCTTATTTAACACTGAAACTTTATCAAAGTTTCAAGAGAATTGGTTTCAGTTGTACTATACACAAATCTAATATTAAACTTGCAAATAATAAATTTTCAGAAATATCAATAAAAGTTGACCCATACTTGTCATAGCAGAAAGTTATATGGTATATTTTCTTCTTTATTTAATACTGAAACTTGGTCAAATTTTCAGAAGTATTAGTTTTAGGTATACTGTAAACACACCTAAATTCAAATTTTCAAATAATAAATATTCAAAAATTTCAGTAATAGCTAACCCATACTTGTCAATGCAGAAAGTTATATGGTTGATTTCTACCTTATCTACTACTGAAACTTTGTCAAATTTTCAGAACCATTAGTTTCAGGTGTACTGTACACGAATCTAATATCACATTTGCAAATAATAAATTTTCAGAAATCTTAGTAAAACCTAACCTATACTCTTTAATTCAGAAAGTTATAAGCTTGATTTTCTCCCTTATTTAGTACCGAAACTTTGTCAAATTTTCAGGAGAATTAGTTTCAGATGTACTGTAAACGAATCTAATATCAAATTTGCAAATAATAAATTTTCAGAAATTTCAGTAATAGCTAACACATACTTGTCAATGCAGAAAGTTTTTTGTTTGATTTTCTCCCTTATTTAATACTGAAACTTTGTCAAATTTTCAGGAGATATAGTTTCAGATTTACTGTACACGAATCTAAAATCAAATTTCAAAAATGAAGTTTTCTGAAATTTCAGTAATTGCTGACCCTTACATGTCATTGCAGAAAGTTATATGTTTGATTTTTTTTCTAATTTAATACTGAAATTTGTCAAATTTTCAGCAGAAATAGTTTCAGGTGTACTGTATGCGAATCTAATATCAAATTTGCAAATAATAAGTTTTCACAAATTTCAGTAATAGCTAACCCATACTTGTCAATGCAGAAAGTTATTTGTTGTATTTTCTCCCTTATTTAATACTGAAACTTTATTAAATTTTCAGGAGAATTACGTTTAGGTGTACTGTACATGAATATAATATCATATTTTCAAAAACTAAATTTACAGAAATTTCAGTAATAGCCATACTTGTTAATGCGGAAAGTTATATGTTTGATTTTCTTCCGTATTTAATTGTGAAACTTTGTAATATTTTCAGGAGAATTAATTTAAGGTGTACTGTACACGAATCTAATATCATATTTGCAAATAATAATTTTTCTGAAAATTCAGAAATAGCTAATCCACACTTGTTAATGCAGAAAGTTATATGTTTGATATTCTCCCTTATTTAGTACTGAAAATTTGTCAAATTTTTAGGAGAATTAATTTCAGGTGTACTGTACACGAATCTAATATCAAATGTGCAAATAATAAATTTTCAGAAATTTCATTAATAACTAACCCATACTTGTCAATGCAAAAAATTATGTGATTGATTGCCTCCCTTATTTAATACTGAAACTTTATCATATTTTCTGGATAATAAGTTTCAGGTATACTGTACACGGGGGTTTTATCAAATTTGTGAATAATAAATTATTTGAAATTTCAGTAATAGCTAACCCATTCTTGTCGATGCAGAAAGTTTTACGTTTGAATATCTCCCTTATTTAAGACTGAAATTTTGTCAAATTTTCAGAAGAATTAGTTTCAGGTGTACAGTAAACGAATATAATATCAAATTTGCACCAACATAATTTTTCAAAAATTTCAGTAATAGCTAACTCATACATGTCAATGCAGAAAGTTTTATGTTTGATTTTCTCGTTTATTTAATACTGAAACTATGTCAAATTTTTAGGAGAATTAGTTTCAGGTGTACTGTACCCGAATCTAATATCAAATTTGCAAATAATAAATTCTCAAAAATTTCTGTAATAGCCTACCCATACTTGTCAATTCAGAAAGTTATATGTTTTATTTTCTGACTTATTTATAACTGAAACTTTGTCAAATTTTCATGAGAATTAGTTTAAGGTGTACTGTATACGAATCTAATATCAAATTTGCAAATAATAAATTTTCAGAAATTTCAGTAATAGCTAACCCATACTTGTCAAGTCTGAAAGATATATGTTTGATTTTCTCCATTAATTAATACTGAAACTTTGTCAAACTTTTAGCACAGTTAGTTTCAGATGTACTGTATACGAATCTAATATCAAATTTGCAAATAATAAATTTTCAGAAATTTCAGTAATAGCTAACCCATACTTGTCGCGAATATGAGTCTTCTCCAGCCTGTTCTAAGACCATATCAGACTCAACCATCATCATAATTGATGCTATAACTGAAATAAAAAATCTACCGCTGTAATTATTACTCATGAAGTCTTATGTAAAATAACCATAGGCCGTGCGCATTAATGTAGAGGAAACTGGCTGGATATATGCATACAACTCCCAACTATAAGTATCTGGTTTCTTTTAAGAGTGTGTATTCAGTGGTGTAATTATTGGGAAACCTGCAGAAAACTGCTGTGTTCCTGCACGCTCCGCCGAAGCGCTCGAAATTTAATAACCCTAATTCGACACCGCGATTGCGCATTAACCCGCTGCACACCTTGTTAATCACATTGTGCAACGTCAGTTTTGCGAGAAGCTTAGACGTAATGTCTTGGCTGTGGGAAAGTGAAAGATACGTGGGCTGTCCATTGTAGGAAAACGGTTTTATCCTGGTTTTATGTTACGAAGGAGTTCCTTCCTAGATTCGTTGCTACACGAATTTAAAGCACCATGGGGCACCAGTAATGTTTTTCTGAATCTTAGAATTTCAAAATTATTTGGTTAATTTTGGATTATCTATTTCATAATCTTTTGTTTCGATGATTTAAAGCTCCATGAGGCACCAGTAATGTTTTTCTGAATCTTGGAATTTCAAAATTCTTTGGTTAATTTTGGATAAACTATTTCATAATCTTTGGTTTCGATGATTTAAAGCTCCATGAGGCACCAGTAATGTTTTTCTGAATCTTAGAATTTCAAAATTCTTTGGTTAATTTTGGATAATCTATTTCATAATCTTTTGTTTCAATGATTTAAAGCTCCATGGGCCACCTGTAATGTTTTTCTGAATCCTAAGATTTCAAAATTCTTTGGTTAATCTTGGTTAATCAACTTCATAATCTTTCGTTTCGATGATATAGTCATAGTTATCGCAGCATTCTATTAATATTTGTAATATCATGTATAAACACCAATTACACCAGACATCAAAACTGCTCAATTTTAATTTTCGTAGGAAGCAATTAGTTCTAATCTCTACATCTGGGCAGCACTTTAATGTAAACCAAACTACATTTCATTACAGAATCAAGTAACCAACGCGTTATAAACCGCTAATTAATAATTATCACCCATTTAGGCGTCGTTTCCGAGAGATTACCCACAGTAATCGCACCTCCTCCAAATTGGATTGCTCACCAGAGATTCACACAGGATCTCACAATGAGCAATTAAAAAAATCGGCCTGAAGTCATCACACCTGCTAATTACATACATGGAGGGCACCAAGACGTGAACGGCAAGCGCTAAAGTCGAGCTCGGCACTTTTCACGCCGATTAATTAGATGTGTATTAGATAAGCGAGATGATAATTGGGCTGTGGAGAAGAATTTCTGGAATTTTGATGCGTGCAATTTTGCGCCAAGGCTAACACAGAAAGATAATAAACCTTGGTTGGGATGCACACGGCTGCGTTTTATGAAGTGCTTTACTTTTATTTATTTCAGGTTTCTTCATATTTTCGCACTTACATGTGCTATAATAATGAATTATTATATTGTACATAACCTAAATAAGTGTAGCGACAAATAGCGATCGAAAATTGCTTGTTGTCTCAGTTATACATTTTGATACATGAAGGAGGGGTATGTCCTTGTGTCCTTTATAACTGCATTACATGCATTAAGGAGAGGTATGTCCTTGTGTCCTTTATAACTGCAGTACATGCATTAAGGAGAGGTATGTCCTTGTGTCCTTTATAAGTGCAGTACATGCATTAAGGAGAGGCATGTCCTTGTGTCCTTTATAACTGCAATACATGCATTAAGGAGAGGTGTGTCCTTGCGTCCTTTTTAACTACGGTACTCATGCGAAGGAGAAGAGTCCTTACATGGAGGTGAAAACTGGAGTAGTCATGTGAAGTAGAAATGCCTCTATACATGATAGTTAGAACTTCAGTACTTGTGTGGATGAGACGTGTGAAGAGAATAGGAGAAGTGGGAGAATAATCATATAATAATGGGCTACATCAGTGCCCATATCAACTGATATAGCCTATTCTGATAAGCCTAAATGGGAAAAAGAAGAGGAACATCGGAATAGGCATATGAAACTTGCCTAGTCTGATGTGCCTGAATGAAGAAAAGAAGAGGAGCTAGTGGAAGAAATAATGAAACCACAAATAGAAATACTGAGAATCAAAAACACAAATACTTAATACAAATAAGTAATGATATTATTTGAAGAGACAAAGAAGTAACGGAAGCTACAGAAGAGCTCAGAATAGACAACGATAATGGTATACGGAGAGAACGAAGATGAAAAGAAAACCGAAAAAGATTTTCTTTGATTACCTACAGAGAGAAACAGAAAAAGGAACAGAATCGATAATAATAATGCGAAATCTAAACGGACGAGTAGGATACAAATGAAGGAGCAGAAGAATATATGGGGAATCACTTTCTTTTCTGGAGATGAAAAATCGAAATGGAAAAGCAATAATAGAATTGAGAACCGAAAACAACCTAATAATAGCAAACACAATATTATACATAAATATACGAGAGAAGAGCCTACTAAATTGTAAAAACCAATAACAGACTATTTTCTAATAAGTACAAAGAAATGGCAATACGTTAAGGATGTAAATTCTTAATAAGAACCAAAATTATTAAAGTTAAAATTAATTATTAAGTTACAAACGGGGCAAAAATCGGAAGTAACTGCTATTTAGTAAACATTGACTTGAGAAGAAAAAAGCAGGCCAAAACAGACAAAAGGCGAATCTTAGAAAAGTAGAGTAAAGAGTAAAAGAGTATAGTAAGAGTAAAAGAGTATAGTAAGTGTAAAAGAGTATAGTAAGAGTAAAAGAGAAAATAAAAACCTACTACCTAACAATAACTAACTAAAAGTTTAACAATACCAAGAAAAATACCAAGAGATAATCGAAATGAAACGGATATAAATTAGACAGGGAATGCGAATCGAAGAAATGTGGGAAAAATTCCAAAACAATATATTAGAAACAGCCAAGGAAAGCTGCGGAACAACAAAATTACCAAATACAGAGACAAGTAATCTATTATAATACAAGCGGATAAGAGCACGACGCAAAGCAGAGTGCTTCTAACTTTGCAGTGTTTGAAAGGCACTTTCACAACAAACTAACAATAACTAACTAAAATATTAACAATACCAAGAAAAATGCCAAGAGATAATCGAAAGGAAATGGATAAAAATTAGACAGGCAATGCGAATCGAAAAAATGTGTGAAAATTTCCAAAACAATATATTATAAACAGCCAAGGAAAGCTGCAGAACAACAAAATTAACAAATACAGAGACAAGTAATCTATTATAATACAAACGGATAAGAGCACGACGCAAAGCGGAGTGCTTCTAACTTTGCAGTGTTTGAAAGACACTTTCACAACAAACTAACAATAACTAACTAAAATATTAACAATACCAAGAAAAATGCCAAGAGATAATCGAAAGGAAATGGATATAAATTAGACAGGGAATGCGAATCGAAGAAATGTGGGAAAAAAACCAAAACAATATATTAGAAACAGCCAAGGAAAGCTGCGGAATAACAAAATTAACAAATGCAGAGACAAGTAATCTATTATAATACAAGCGCATAAGAGCACGACGCAAAACGGAGTGCTTATAACGGTGCAGCATTTAAAAAACACTTATGCACGTGTATTTCTATACTACGTCGTGAAAACACTCCGCTTTACGTCGGTGCAGTGTTTGAAAGACCCTTATGCACGTGTATTTCGTCAAAGCACTCCGCTTTGCGTCGTGGCGAGCATTCTTGAAAGGCTCTCTTATGCACTTGTGTCACAATAGACTATATTCAATTTGTTTCTTGCCCAAGATTTTTGTCATTTTTTATGACACATTCACTAGGCATCAGAGAAAAACTCAAAATACTCAAAATTTTCAACAACAACTGTCAAAATGCATTAAATATTTAACTCTACTCCCAAATTGTTAGCTAAAACTATCAAAAACTGTAAATTTTTTAACTGTATCTGCAAACTTTCAACTTCATGTATCAAAATCTGTAAATATTTTAAGTGCACCTGTCAAACCTTATCAAGTCTTTAACAGCAGCTATCAAATTTTCAACTTTAACTATCAAAACTTGTAAAACTTTCAACTATAACTATCAAAACCGAAAAAATTGCAACATAAACTGTCAAATATGATAAATTTTAACTCAACTATCAAACATTCTCAATGTTTTAACTGCATCACCAATTTTTCAACCCCAGTATCAAAATTTTCCAAATTTTCAACTGCCACTATCAGATTCTGTCACATTTTGAACAACAAATGTCAAAAAGCGTTAAATATTTAACTTCACTCCAAAATTGTCAACAAAAACTATCAAAAATTGTACATTTTTTAACTGTATCTGCAAACTTTCAACTCCATGTATCAAAAACTGTAAAATTTTCAATTGCACCTGTCAAACCTTATCAAGTCTTTAACTCCAGCTGTCAAATTTTTAACTTTAACTATCAAAACTTGTCAAACTTTCAACAATAACTATCAAAACAGAAAAAATTTCAACTTAAACTCTCAAACATGTTAAATTTTAACTCAACTATCAAACATTCTCAATGTTTAAACTGCATCACCATTTTTTTAGCCCCAGTATAATTTTTTTCCAAATTTTCAACTGCCACTGTCAAATTCTATCATATTTTCAACTACAAATGTCAAAAAGCGTTAAATATTTTACTGCACTTCAAAATTGTCAACAATAACTATAAAAAACTGTACATTTTTTAACTGTATCTGCAAACTTTCAACTCCATGTATCAAAATCTGTAAAATTCTCAAGTGAACCTGTCAAACCTTATCAAGTCTTCAACAGCACCTATCAAATTTTCAATTTTAACTATCAAAACTTGTCAAACTTTCAACTATAACTTTCAAAACAGAAAAATGTTCAACTTAAACTGTCATACATGTTAAATTTTCACTCAGCTATCAAACATTCTCAATGTTTTAACTGCATCACCAATTTTTCAACCCCAGTATCAAAATTTACCAAATTTTCAACTGTCACTATCAAATTCTGTCATATTTTCAACTACAAATGTCAAAGAGCGTTAAATATTTTACGCCACGCCAAAATTGTCAACAATAACTATCAAAAACTGTAATATTTTTAACTGTATCTGCAAACTTTCAACGCCATGTATCAAAATCTGTAAAATTTTCAAGTGCACCTGTCAAACCTTATGAAGTCTTCAACAGCACCTGTCAAATTTTCAACTTTAACTATCAAAACTTGTCAAACTTTCAACTATGAAAACCGAAAAATGTTCAACTTAAACTGTCAAACAGGTTAAATTTTAACTCAACTATCAAACGTTCTCAATGTTTTAACTGCATCACCAATTCTTCAACCCCAGTATAAATTTTTTCCAAATTTTCAACTGCGACTGTCAAATTCTGTCATATTTTCAACTACAATACTCAAAAACCGTTAAATATTTTACTGCACTTCAAAACTGTCAACAAAAACTATCAAAAACTGTAATATTTTTAACCGTATCTGCAAACTTTCAACTCTCTGTATCAAAACTATAATTTTTTATCAATGTTGGTGGTGAGGGGGTCTGAGGTCTATAGCCGGGGGGGGGGGCTGAGGGCTATATCCCGGGGAGTGGGGGGGTTGAGGGATATTCAACAATAACTATCAAAAACTGTAATATTTTTAACCGTATCTGCAAACTTTGAAGTCTCTGTATCAAAACTATATTTTTTTATCAATGTTGGGGGGGGGGGGGGTCTGAGAGCTATAGCCCGGGGGGTGGGGGGTTGAGGGCAATATCCCGGGGGGTGGGGGGGTTGAGGGCTATAGCCCAGGGCAAAATCTAGGGGCGGCAAATGTTTGGAAAAATACCAAAGGCACAAGTCAAAATAAAAAAATAAATATACAAATAAATAAATGACGAACGAAAAAGAAAAATACAAAAAGTAAAGCATCTAACTCCTTCAACTTCAAACATTAGAAATGACTTTTTTGTCAATTTTATGCGAGAGATATCGTAATTTAGATATTAGTTTGATTGGAGCAACACCTAAAATAGCCCCAAAAATCGTGGTTTCAGATAAAAATTGTAATATCTCAAGAACCGCTCATTGGATATAAACGAAATGGCACATCGTAATTATCAGTATGTTATTTAATATCAGTAATAAATTTAATTAATATTAATACGGTGGTTCATGAAATATCAGTATTAAAATACAGGAAAAACTGAAACACATCAAATGTTCTCAGTAAAATGAAAATATCTCATGAACCACTTATTGGATCTAAATTTAATTATACATAGTTAAAGTGAGTTTATTACACAATTACAGTAATAAATTATATGTATATTGATTCGGTGGTTTTGGAGATATCCTAATTTAGATTTTAGTCTAATTGGAGGAACACCTAAAATAGCCCCAAAAATCGTGGTTTCAGATAAAAATTGTAATATCTCAAGAACCGCTCATTGGATATAAACGAAATTGCACATCTTAATTATCAGTATGTTATTTAATAGCAGTAATAAATATAATTGATATTAATACGGTGGTTCATAATATATCATTATTAAAATACAGAAAAAAACAGAAACACATCAAATGTTCTCACTAAAATAAAAATAACTCATGAACCACTCATTGGATCTAAATTTAGTTATACATAGTAAAAGCCAGTTTATTACACAATTACAGTAATAAATTGTATGTATATTGATTCGGTGGTTTTAGAGATATCCTAATTTAGATATTAGTCTAATTGGAGGAACATCTAAAATAGCGTAGGTTTTAGATAAGAATTGTAATATCGCAAGAACCGCTCATTGGATATGAACGAAATTGCACATCTTAATTATCAGTGTGTTGTTGAATATCAGTAATAAATTTAATTGATATTAATACGGTGGTTCATGAGATATCATTATTAAAATACAGAAAAATAAAACAGAAACACATGAAATGTTCTCACTAAAATAAAAATATCTCATGAACCACTCATTGGATCTAAATTTAATTATACGCAGTTAAAGCCAGTTTATTACAGACTTACATTAATAAAGTATATGTTCATTGGTTCGGTGGTTTCAGAAATGTCCTAATTTAGATATTAGTCTAATTGGAGGAACACCTAAAATAGCCCCAAAAATCGTGGTTTCACATAAAAATTGTAATATCTCAAGAACGGCTTATTGGATATAAACGAAATTGCACATATTAATTATCAGTATGTTATTTAATATCAGTAATAAATGTAATTAATATGAATACGGTGGTTCATGAGATATCATTATTAAAATACAGAAAAAAAACAGAAACACATCAAATGTCCTTACTAAAATCAAAATATCTCATCAACCACTCATTGGATTTGAATTTAATTATACATAGTAAAAGACAGTTTATTACACAATCAAAGTAAAAAATTGTTTGTACATTGGTTCGGTGGTTTTAGAGATATCGTAATTAAGGTATTAGTCTAATTGGAGGAACACCTAAAATAGCCCCAAAAATCGTGGTTTCAGATAAAAAATGTAATATCTCATGATCCGCTCATTGGATATAAACGAAATTGCACATCTTAATTATCAGTATGTTATTTAATATTAGTAATAAATTTAATTGATATTGATACGGTGGTTCATGAGATATCATTATTAAAATACAGAAAAAAACAGAAACACATCAAATGGTCTCACTAAAATACAAATATATCATGAACCACTCATAGGATCCAAATTTAATTATACATAGTAAAAGGCAGTTTATTACGCAATCACAGTAATAAATTATATGTATATTGAATCGGTGGTTTTAGAGATATCCTAATTTAGGTATTAGTCTAATTGGAGGAACACCTAAAATAGCCCCAAAAATCGTAGTTTTAGATAAAAATTGTAATATCTCAAGAACCGCTCATTGGATATAAACGAAATTGCACAATGTAATTATCAGTATGTTATTTAATAGCAGTAATAAATTTAATTGATATTAATACGGTGGTTCATAAGATATCATTATTAAAATACAGAAAAAAAACAGAAACACATCAAATGTTCTCACTAAAATAAAAATATCTCATGAACCACTCATTGGATCTAAATTTAATTACACATAGTAAAAGCCAGTTTATTACACAATAACAGTAATAAATTATATGTATATTGATTCGGTGTTTTAGAGATATTCTAATTTAGATATTAGTCTAATTGGAGGAACATCTAAAATAGCCCAAGTTTCAGATAAAAATTGTAATATCTCAAGAACCGCTCATTAGATATGAACGAAATTGCACTTCTTAATTATCAGTATGTTGTTTAATATCAGTAATAAATTTAATTGATAATAATACGGTGGTTCATGAGATATCATTATTAACATACAGAAAAAGCAGAAACACTCAAATGTTCTCACTAAAATGAAAATATCTCATGAACCACTCATTGGATCTAAATTTAATTATACATAGCAAAAGCCAGTTTATTATAAAATCATAGTAATAAATTATATGTATATTGATTCGGTGGTTTTAGAGTTATCCTAATATAGATATTAGTCTAATTGGAGGAACACCTAAAATAGCCGAAAAAATCGTGGTTTCAAATAAAAATTGTAATATCCCAAAAACCGCTCATTGAATATAAACGAAATTGCACGTCCAAATTATCAGTATGTTATATAATATCAGTAATAAATTTAATTGATATTAATACGGTGGTTCAAGAGATATCATTATTAAAATACAGAAAAAAAACAGAAACACATGAAATGTTCCCATTAAAATAAAAATATCTCGTGAACTACTTATTGGATGTAAATTTAATTATACATAGTAAAAGCCAGTTTATTACCCAATTACAGAAATAAATTATATGTATATTGATTCGGTGGTTTTAGAGATATCCTAATTTAGATATTAGTCTAATTGGAGCAACACCTAAAATAGCCCCAAAAATCGTGGTTTCAGATAAAAATTGTAATATCTCAAGAACCGCTCATTGGATATAAACGAAATTGCACGTCTTAATTATCAGTAAGTTATTTAATATCAGTAATAAATTTAATTAATATTAATACGGTGGTTCATAAGATATCATTATTAAAATACAGAAAAAAAAACAGAAACACATCAAATGTTCTCACTAAAATAAAAATATCTCATGAACCACTCATTGGATCTAAATTTAATTACACATAGTAAAAGCCAGTTTATTACACAATAACAGTAATAAATTATATGTATATTGATTCGGTGTTTTAGAGATATTCAAATTTAGATATTAGTCTAATTGGAGGAACATCTAAAATAGCCCAAGTTTCAGATAAAAATTGTAATATCTCAAGAACCGCTCATTAGATATGAACGAAATTGCACTTCTTAATTATCAGTATGTTGTTTAATATCAGTAATAAATTTAATTGATAATAATACGGTGGTTCATGAGATATCATTATTAACATACAGAAAAAGCAGAAACACTCAAATGTTCTCACTAAAATGAAAATATCTCATAAACCACTCATTGGATCTAAATTTAATTACACATAGTAAAAGCCAGTTTATTATGCAATAACAGTAATAAATTATATGTATATTTATTCGGTGGTTTCAGAGATATCCTAATTTAGATATTAGTCTAATTGGGGAACACCTAAAATAGCCCCAAAAATCGTGGTTTCAGATAAAAATGGTAATATCTCAAGAACCGCTCATTGGATATAAACGAAATTGCACATCTTAATTATCAGTATGTTGTTGAATATCAGTAATAAATTTAATTGATATCAAAACGGTGGTTCATGAGATATCATTATTAAAATACAGAAAAAAATAGAAACATCAAATGTTGTCACTAAAATAAAAATATCTCATGAACCACTCATTGGATCTTAATTTAATTATACATAGTAAAAGCCAGTTTATTACACAATCACAGTAATAAATTGTATGTATATTGATTCGGTGGTTTTGGAGATATCCTAATTTAGATATTAGTCTAATTGGAGGAACACCTAAAATAGCCCCAAAAATCGTTGCTTCAGCTAAAAATTGTAATATCTCAAGAACCGCTCATTGGATATAAACGAAATTGCACACCTTAATTATCAGTATGTTGTTTAATATCAGTAATAAATTTAATTGATATTGATACGGTGGTTCATGAGATATCATTATTAAAATGCAGAAAAAAACAGAAACTCGACTCGACAATTTTCGCCCTCCGTGAGAGGCTACTCAAGTAAAAATCGTGCTCGACGGAGATGTGCCAGAGCAACAACCGTGAGGAGGAAGAGAAGAGGTGGATTTAATAGCAGAGTACGTGTGTGTGAGCAGTGAGAGGCAGGCACGGCTGAACATGAACCTTCCAGCGAATAAGCAAATGATTTGGGCCTGGGGCTACCTACCGCACACTCGATACTCTAGCGCCATTTAGAACCCGTTCCCATCGATGAACGTCAACATATTAATTTATTTATCGGCTGCACACAACACTTCGTACGGTGGACTTCGTGCCAGCAGCTCGTCCGCCTTCTGCTTCTTCGGCGCGTTCCTTTTTCTCGCTTTTTCGCCTCTTTTAGACACAGCAAAATGGCCGTCACAATCACGCCTCGTGGAGACACTAAATTAGCGCATGCTTAAGTGGACATGGCGGAAATATCTGCTCAAACAGCGTATGCGTGTGCTAATTAACAATAATTAGCAGTCCTGCATTCTGTATCTTAAGATTTTTTCGTAGGCCAAAAGTTTTTGAGGATTGATGGATAACTCCAGCATAACCAATTCAATCATTAGAGCAGTGATACATGTGTATATTTAATGTAAATTATGTAGTTTTTATTCATTTTGTAAATTTTCGTAAAGTTTTTATCAATTTTTTATTTTTTTATTAATGGTTTGAATAAATTTGAGAGATTGAAATTTGAGAGATTGGAGGGAAGATTGTCATCAGTTTATATAAAACAGCGCAAGACAGTTTTTCCAGCATCACCTTAACTTGCATCACTTCCCCATTATCCTGGAAAGCATTGCAAGTTATAGGTACCGTCTGTGAATGGAAAGTTGTATTTCCATGGCAGAAAAATTTTCTGTGATCAACCGGTAAATCTTCTATTTGCAATGACTCTGTTGAGGCCGCAAAATCTAATCAGCTGCTGATGCAAATACAGCTATCCGATTCACTGATGCAGTTATCTTTTTATTTTATACATGAGAGATCTCGCCTGCAGCCCTATTTTACTCATGTAGGAAATAGTAAAGTGTGCACTAGTTAAAGTGCGAAAAGATAGTTTTATAGTTTCAAGGCCCTACCTAATTGAATGTTTAAGTGTGCAGTTCATGCACGTTGTGGAGTGCGTATTAATAGAAAACCTGTGGAGAAAAACCCTAAAGTGGCGGAGCATCACTGCAAAGAAAATCTAAAATATGGTTTTGTGTAGAAAAACCTTAAGCGAGTGATGCTTTGGCGCAAGCGTTTATAGTGGATCTCTTATAGTGAGGATAGCGCCGACAACATACAAGTACATAGTATATACATAGAGGTAGCTACTAGTACACCTGCAAGAAAAACCTTACTCACTCAAGCGATGCACTTTTATTAATCTAATGCGTTTTTAGTGGCGCAAAAATAAAATACCAAGGTTTGAGCGCATTAAATAAACCTTATAACAAGTAAGGTTCTAAAAGGGATGTTTTAGGCGCAGCCTTACAATAAGTAAGGTTCCAAAACTGCGGTTTTTGACGAAACCTTACGACATGTAAGGCTCTAAAACCGCTGTTTTTACGAAACCTTACCACAAGTAAGATCTAAATCCGCTGTTTTTGACGCAACCTTACAACACGTAAGGTTCCGCCGCTTATTTTACGTACAACGTGTGTACAAAAGGCGCTGTAATACCGTTGTAAAACGGAAGGCGATAAATGCGTTGGGGCGCAATTGGGGGGGGACCTACAAACCTTGGTCGTTTTTTTGGAAGCCCAAAAATACGATTCCAAGGTTTGTGCGCATTAAAGAAACCTTACAACACGTAAGGTTCCAAAAGGGACGTTTTATGCGCAGCCTTATAATAAGTAAGGTTCCAAAACTGCGGTTTCTTGCAAGACCTTACAACATGCAAGGCTCTAAAACCGCTGTTTTTACGAAACCTTACCACAAGTAAGATCTAAAAGCGCTGTTTTTGACGCAACCTTACAACCCGTAAGGTTCCGTCAATTATTTTACGTACAACGTATGTACAAAAGGCGCTGTAATTCCGTTGTAAAACGGTAGGCGATAAATGCGTTAGGGCGCAATTGGGGGGGGGGGGGGGGATCTACAAACCTTGGTTGCGAGGCGGTAATCAAAAACGGTACTCACTTTGAGGCGTCTTGGAGCTCTTCTCAAAAAAAAGACCTACCTTGTGAGTTTACGTTTAAAGTTGAGTTGGCGAAGATCCAGAATCTGCGGTACCTCTTCGGAGCAGCCTGGGCGTGGATCGGGGGGAGATCCTGCCCCGGGGCGGATGCGATCCCCTGAAGATGTCCACATCGACCATAACGCGCACTTTCGGCACAACTGCGCACTTTTTTTAGGTTGGGGCCTCTTCAAGTCAACAAGAGCAGGAAGGGCTCGCTTATCGAATGACTTACGTGATTATTGACGCCAGAAGGTAATCTGGACGGTAAAGATAATGGCACTTGCCATTTAAACGCACAAAAAGGTTTCGCGGCGATCCGAATAAATAAGCGAATCTACGTTTGACCTGGGAAGGTAATCCCAAGGTGAAACCGCGAAGTTAACACTTGCTGAAAGAAATTACAAAATTAGTGATAAAACTTTTGCAACTATTGAAATTTTTGAAATGTTGAATCCGTAACGAGAATATCTGCCTACCCTGTGGACAACGGCACGTCTTTGCGATTGCTCCAGAAGGAATGGCAAACCATCATCTCTTCATCAGTAAAAACAGCCGAATCGATATCCCTTGATACACCAGTCCGGTTAGATAGCTGGACAAGCCCCAGCTGGGGCCAAGTATTGGTTACGTTAGTGCGGTGAAATGAACTGGTGGAGAGATGAATGATCTGAAGCACGGCGCGGTACCCAATCATTATAAACAATTATTTCTATCGTGGTCCGTCTCTGTACCTTTAGATTAGATAAATGAAAATAACAATTGGGTAGTTGTGCAAACTGCACAAGCAAATTATTCAAAAACACAGAGAGGAGTATTAACTTAAAGTAACTACGCCCACCTAGTTCGAGAGATCGAGCCTCCGAAAAGGTGGGAAATCTGCGGAAGATCATGTCTCATGATTCACCACCTGAAAAATTATAAAATTCGGTTTAATAAACAGTGCAATAAAGAAGTACGAAAGGAGGCTGTCCTGTGAGGCTCCGAGTAAAGCAAAGCAGTACCTTTTGCAACTTTCGCAACTTTTGCGCCTTTTGTACTTTTTGAAATGTTGAATCTGTAACGAGAATATCTGCCTTCCCTGTGGACAACGGCACCTCTTTGCGATTGCTGACCCAATCATTATAAACAATTATTTCTATCTTGGTCCGTCTCTGTACCTTTAGATTAGATAAATAAAGATAACAATTGGGTAGTTTGTACAAACTGCACAAGCATATTACTCGGACACACAGAGAGGAACATTTACTTAAAGTACCTACACAAACTATCTTAAACACTATAGGCTATCCTCCAAGGCTCTGAGTGAAGCAAAACAGTAAGTGTTCCAAGTAAAATACATGATATGCGACCCAATTAAATTAATAATTATTTCTAATCGTGGTCCGTCTCTGTACCGTTAGATTAGATAAATTAAGAAATTGGGTGATTGTTGGTGCAGAAAAAATTAAGCTCAGAGCTCAGAGGAATATTTACTTAAAGTACCTACGCAAATAATTTAAAACAAAACTGATCAGAAGTCTGATATGTGTATATTGTTTCATTTAAAAGCGCGCTTACTAATATGACTATAAAAGCAATTATTGTCCATTGAATTTGATTTGGACACTGGTAGATTTTTGAACCAACAATTAAAATATTGACGCTCCAAATGTTTCTAGTTATGAATAATGCTTGTAAACTGCACAAGAAAAATGATTGTATTGGTATAAATATTTACCAATAATTAGTAACTTGAGGCCAATTTCTTGGCTGCTGCATGAATGTTTCAAACTAAACTTGGATACAATCAGTTTTCTCGGAGACAAAATATTACACGGCATTTTTCATAACTAGTTGAAGTAATTAGAAATGAAAGTGCCTACCTTTAGAATCCACTGGCAACTATTCTTTCCTAAAACATGAACACCTATTAAATGGTGAAATATTACAAGAGTGGCTGATTTCAGAAACAGCCCAAGTCCACTTTTGGTTATACGTATTTGAATTATACATAGAATGGCGCATAAAAGATGTAGTTCTTTTGATTGAGCGCAAAAACAACCTTATTCTAATATTTAAAAGGACCCTCTGAAAATATCAACTGAGAGCAGAAATAATCTTAGTTCATTACTAATTAATATTTATTTAATTATTTCAAAACTAGATGTGTGACTTGAGTTGTTTCTGAAATATGTGATTCATTGTGTATGCTAAAGTTTTAACGTTACTTTGTTTATGACAAAAAATTAATAAATGCTATTTTTTATCAATCAATCTTTGGATCAATCTTAATACAATGCAAATATAATTGAAGCATTTAAATTGCAACATTTATGCATGCACAATTAAAATTAACAACTGTTAAAATATTGCCTCCAATTGAATTTCATTTGGATATAAATAAAGTTTATGACCGTTTATGACCTAAATCTTTGAGGAATAAGTTTAGCAAACTACACATTTTTGCTGGTTTTTGCTTCTGCTGGTGTCTGCTATAAAAATGTGCAGCGTGTCTGCTCATATTCAAATAATTCATAAACCTTTAAGAACTAATATAACAAACAATAACAGAAACTGAAATAACAAAAAAAGAGTAAAACAAATTACCAATTCAAAGAAAAAAACGAAAAAAAGCTGTCAATTGTCACTGATTCAACTAGAAATTATCACTGATACATATATCAATTGTAATTTCAAAATTCGTTGAGCACCATCATTTATATTGTTCTGGTAAATTTAATTATTTTTGTTGCTAATATTGAAGGGTGATTAAAATTGAGACTTGATTGAGATCTTTTTTCAACAATTATTATTCAATACAATCAATGATGCATCATTATGCATCATCATTGCTGTAATAATTGTGTAATGTATGGTATAAAAATATGCAGCGTGTTCTGCTCAAATTCTAGGGTTAGCTATTATTGAAATTTCTGAAAACTTATTATTTGCAAATTTGATATTAGATTCCTATACAGTACACCTGTAACTAATTCTACTGAAAATTTGACAAAGTTTCAGTATTAAATAAGGGAGAAAAATAAACAGATAACTTTATGCATTGACAAGTATGGGTTAGCTATTACTGAAATTTCTGAAAATTGATTATATGCAAATTTGATATTAGATTCCTATACAGTACACCTGAAACTAATTCTACTGAAAATTTGACAAAGTTTCAGTATTAAATAAGCGAGAAAATCAAACAGATAACTTTCTGCATTGACAAGTATGGGTTAGCTATTACTGAAATTTCTGAAAATTGATTATTTACAAATTTGATATTAGATTCCTATACAGTACACCAGAAACTAATTCTACTGAAAATTTGACAAAGTTTTAGTATTAAATAAGAGAGAAAATCAAACAAATAACTTTCTGCATTGACAAGTATGGGTTAGCTATTACTGAAATTTCTGAAAACATATTATTTGCAAATTTGATATTAGATTCCTATACAGTACACCTGAAACTAATTCTACTGAAACTTTGACAAAGTTTCAGTTATAAATAAAGGAGAAAATCAAACAGATAACTTTCTGCATTGACAAGTATGGGTTAGCTATTACTGAAATTTCTGAAAACTTGTTATTTGCAAATTTTGATATTAGATCTGTGTATAGTACACCTACAACTAATTCTACTGAAAATTTGACAAAGTTTCAGTAATAAATAAGGGAGAAAATCAAACAGATAACTTTCTGCCTTGACAAGTATGGGTTAGCTATCACTGAAATTTCAGAAAATTTATTATTTGCAAATTTGATATTAGATTCGTATAGAGTACACCTGAAACTAATTGTCCTGAAAATTTGACAAAGTTTCAGTATTAAATAAGTAAGAAAATCAAACAGATAACTTTCTGCATTGACAAGTATGGGTTAGCTATTACTGAAATTTCTGAAAACTAATTATTTGCAAATTTGATATTAGATCTGTGTACAGTACACCTGAAACTAATTCTACTGTAAAGTTGACAAAGTTTCAGTATTAAAAAAGGGAGAAAATCAAACAGATAACTTTCTGCATTGACAAGTATGGGTTAGATATTACTGAAATTTGTGAAAACTTATTATTTGCAAATTCGATATTAGATCTGTGTACAGTACACCTGAAACTAATTCTACTGTAAATTTGACAAAATTTCAGTATTAAATAAGGGAGAAAATCAAACAGATTACTTTCTGCATTGACAAGTATGGGTTTGATATTACTGAAATTTCTGAAAACTTATTAATTGCAAATTCGATATTAGATCTGTGTACAGTACACCTGAAACTAATTCTACTGTAAAGTTGACAAAGCTTCAGTATTAAATAAGGGAGAAATTCAAACAGACAACTTTCTGCATTGACAAGTATGGGTTAGCTATTACTGAAATTTCTGAAAACTTATTATTTGCAAATTTGATATTAGTCTTCTATACAGTACACCTGAAACTAATTCTACTTAAAATTTGACAAAGTTTTAGTATTAAATAAGGGAGAAAATCAAACAGATAACTTTCTGCATTGACAAGTATCTGTTACCTATTACTGAAATTTCTGAAAATTTATTATTTGCAAATTTGATATTAGAATCCTATACAGTACACCAGAAACTAATTCTACTGAAAATTTGGCAAAGTTTCAGTATTAAATAAGGGAGAAAATCAAACAAATAACTTTCTGCATTGACAAGTATGGGTTGGCTATTACTGAAATTTCTGAAAACTTATTATTTGCAAATTTGATATTAGATTCCTATACAGTACACTCGAAACTAATTCTACTGAAAATTTGACAAAGTTTCAGTATTAAATAAGGGAGAAAATCAAACAAATAACTTTCTGCATTGACAAGTATGGGTTGGCTATTACTGAAATTTCTGAAAACTTATTATTTGCAAATTTGATATTAGATTCCTATACAGTACACTGGAAACTAATTCTACTGAAAATTTGACAAAGTTTTAGTATTAAATAAGGGAGAAAATCAAAAAGATAACTTTCTGTATTGACAAGTATGGGTTAGCTATTACTGAAATTTCTGAAAACTTATTATTTGCAAATTTGATATTATATTCTTATACAGTACACCTGAAACTAATTCTACTGAAAATTTGACAAGGTTTCAGTAATAAATAAGGGAGAAAATCAAACAAATAACTTTCTGCATTGACAAGTATGGGTTAGCTATTACTGAAATTTCTGAAAATTAATTATTTGCAAATTTGATATTAGATTCCTATACAGTACACCTTAAAGTAAGTCTACTGAAAATTTGACAAAGTTTTAGTATTAAATAAGGGAGATAATCAAACAGATAACTTTCTGCATTGACAAGTATGGGTTAGCTATTACTGAAATTTTTGAAAATTGATTATTTGCAAATTTGATATTAGATTTCTACACAGTACACCTTAAAGTAAGTCTACTGAAAATTTGACAAAGTTTTAGTATTAAATAAGGGAGAAAATCAAACAGATAACTTTCTGCATTGACAAGTATGGGTTAGCTATTACTGAAATTTCTGAAAACTTATTATTTGCAAATTTGATATTAGATTTGTGTACAGTACACCTTAAACTAATTCTACTGAAAATTTAACAAAGTTTCAGTATTAAATAAAGGAGAAAATCAAACAGATAACTTTCTGCATTGACAAGTATGGGTTAGCTATTACTGAAATTTCTGAAAACTTATTATTTGCAAATTTGATATTAGATTTCTATACAGTACACCTGAAACTAATTCTACTGAAAATTTGATAAAGTTTTAGTATTAAATAAGGGAGAAAATCAAACAGATAACTTTCTGCATTGACAAGTATGGGTTAGCTATTACTGAAATTTCTGAAAACTTATTATTTGCAAATTTGATATTAGATCTATGTACAGTACATCTGAAACAATTCTACTGTAAAGTTGACAAAGTTTCAGTATTAAATAAGGGAGAACATTTAGATGATAGATAGATGTGACAAATAGTATAGTTTTTAAAAGAAAGACTTTAAAACTTTTTAGGAAACACAAATAATAGCATGAAAAGTTGAAATTTTGAAAATTTTTACTGGAATCGTTATAGTTTTCATAAAGAGCACCATACCATCTATCAAAAGTTATAGTTTATACAAATAATAGGTAGGAGAGTTGCAGTTTTTTAAATAATGACAGGAAAAGATATAGTTATCATAATAAAAAATACAAAGTTTGTGTGATAAAATACATTCATGCAAATCGCAGTCTTCAACATTATTTTATGAGAATTATATTTAAAAAAAAATAGTACGAGAAGGCATAATTTTTCAAAATAACAGCATGGAATGATGAACTTTTCAAAATAATAACAGGAAAGTTATAAATTTCAAAGCTATATCATAAAAATATGGATAGATGTGAAAAATAGTGTCAAAATTTATAGCCTTTAAATGAAAGACATCAAAACTTTTAGTAAACAAAAATATTAGCATGAAAAGTTTTGAATATTTTGGAAGGAAACGTTATAGTTTTCATTAAAAACATCATACCAACTATCAAAATAGTTTATAAAAAGTAATAGGTAGAAGAGTTGCAGTTTTCTAAATAATGACAGCAAAAGTTTATAGTTAAAAATAAATAGTACGAGAAGTTATAGTTTTCAAAATATTAGCCTGAAAAGTTGAAGTTTTCAAAATAATAATATGAAAGTTATAATTTTCGAAATTACATTATGAACAGACTGATACATGTGGAAAATAGTATCAAAATTAATAGTCTTAAGGAGAAAGACATAACTTTTATTATTATTATTATTATTATTATCAAAAGACCCTTTACCTTTCGGTTTGGGTGTGAATGCATGTGAGCAGATATGATTGAAATTTGCGCAAGACCAGATAGAATGAGGCATGCGCCTTAACCACTAACCTGGAATTCCACAATGTCGGCCAAAACTCAGCCAATCTCCCGAAAATCCAAATGTATTCTCCCTTGGCTTCTGCGGCGTCCCGTGAACTGGATTCACCACCAATCTGGAGATATCCCGAACAGGATTCACTCCCGATGGCCAAACACCGGGACCTTGAAATATATTATCTATTAATACCCAGAAAGTCCGAGCTGACCTCTACGTTATGTCGCCATTCGATGGAACCGAAGAATTCAAAATTACCTGCAAAATTCTGCTGTGATCACCGCAATACTCAAACTTCTATGTTTGCATGTGTGTATATTTCTATGTGTGTATGTCTGTATGCATATTTGTATGTTTGTATACAAACATATACACATACTCACAGCCATTCAACACGCGTACATACACATACACACACATGTTTTTGATTGTTCGGTGCATCAGTCGTTCATTAATGAGTCCATAAGTTTACATTAATGAACGATTTTGTGCGCTAAGTCGACGGAAAAGTATTTTATTTTTAACAACATAATGATCGTGCATACAAACATACATACAAATATACAATCAAATGTATTAACATACAAATATACATACAGATATACACACATACAAATATACACACACGCAAACATATAAACATACACACATGCATACACACATACAAACGTACATACATACAAACATTTATACAAACAAATATACAATCATACAAACAAATATAAAAACATACAAAAATGCATACAAATATACAAACAAAAAATGCATACAAAAATACAAACATACAAAGATGCATACAAACATACAAACATATACACATGCTCACAGCCACTCAACACGCATACATACACATACACACACACACATGTTATTGATTGTTCAGTGCATCAATCGTTCATTAATGAGTCCATAAGGTTTACATTAATGAACGATTTTGTGCGCCAAGTTGACGGAAAAGTATTTTATTTTTCACAACGTAATGAACGTGCATACAAACATACACACATACATACAAAAACACAATAAAATATATAAACATTCAAATATGCATACAAACATACACACATACAAATATACACACATGCAAACAAGAAACATTCAAACATGCATACAAACATACATACATACGTAGAAACATGCATAGAAACATTCAAGCATACATACGAACAAATATACAAATATACAAACATACAGACATATATTGAAAGATGCAAACAAATTTATTTTAATTTATATGCAATAAGTCGATGTAAAAAAGATATGTCTTTGTGTGAATGCATGTGAGCAGATATGATTGAAATTTGCGCAAGACCAGATAGAATGAGGCATGCGCCTTACCACTAACCTGGAATTCCACAATGTCGGCCAAAACTCAGCCAATCTCCCGAAAATCCAAATGTATTCTTCCTTGGCTTCTGCGGCGTCCCGTGAACCGGATTCACCACCAATCTGGAGTAATCCTGAACTGGATTCACTCCCGATGGCCAAACACCGGGACCTAGAAATATATTATCTATGAATACCCAGAAAGTCCTAGTTGACCTCTACGTTGTGTCGGCATTCGATGGAACCTAAGAATTGAAAATTTCCCGCAAAATTCGGCTGCGATCGCCGCGATACTCACCCTAAACGCGGCCGTCCGGCCCAGGAACACTATCCCGGAGTCCCGTCCAGATCCGCGAAGAATTTCCTGGAAGAGGGCCAAAAATTCCGGGAGCAGCAAAGATTGCGTGTCTTCCCTATGGCGGTCCACCCGACCTAAGGCTCCCGAGGAGCTTGAGGGGTAAGGTGAAGCTGCGCGCGCTCACAGACAAGTCGACACCTGCAAAGAATTGCAACAATACATTGAAAAATCAATACATTCCTTAACATTATTTTTACATTGGAAATTAGAAAATCCAAATTTTGAAAACTAAAACTCTGATTGCGAGATTATTAATTGCCAGAATGGAACCATAATTAACATGTATGTGCAGAATTTTGTGGAGAATAATAATATGGAGTCCGTTTTTGAGTAGCCACCCCCTGATTTCCGTAACAACCCTTAACGCGTTTTATTTAATATTGGGGTTGTTTTTGGACTTAATGACTCCAATTTGCGTACACCTACAATACAGTACCCGGAAAATATTATAGTTATTTTACAATTTTCGTATCATCCCTTAAAACGTCCTGGTCCCATTTCGAACGTCTGCACACATAATATTTAATATAGGGGTTGTTTTTGAACTTGCAGCCTTCAAATTGCGTACACCTATGAAGCAATACCAAGCAAATATTACAGTTATTTTACAATTTCGGTAAACATCCCTTAAAAAGTCCGGTACCGTTGCTAGCGTCCACAAACATAAAACGCGTGTCTCACGCAAGCCTTTGGTTAAAAGTTTATGGGGTTCCTGAAAAAATAAAAATTTGAAAAAAATCATAGAAGCATGGTTCATCGTGATCTTTCTAAATAAAATACGTCCATGTTTCTATCACATCCGGTTCTACCGGAAGTGGCCATCAACTTTGTTATTTTAAATGAAACACCCTGTATATTTTCACTTATTCGGATTTCTCGTTCAATTCTGAATATGTTTTATTAAACCTATTAAGCACTTATCTATAGTAGTTTTTGAGGAAATAAATATTATTTGCTTCAAATAAACGATTTAAAAAATATTCATATTTTTTCTTACAAATGAATTAGAAACTTAAACTTTTTTGAATATTGTAGCTGAAGCATAGCTCTATCATCAAAATAACTCATGCGTGTTCATACTTCACTATACTATTTCAAAATTTCAATTATTTACAGGTACACTTCAAAATGCCATAATTCATTTTTTAGTAATGGAATGACATATTTTTTGTATGACGTGGCAACAGACAGAACAATTTTCTACAAAAAGTGTTAAACAAACCTATCCCTAAAATGAGTGGTTTTAGGTAGAGTGGCGAATCAGTTTAATCAGATTTGTTCTTATTAATTGGAGCAGATTTATTAATATTAATTGGTTACATTTTTACTAATGTAATAGCTTAAAACTACTCATTTCAGGGATAGGTTTGTTTAACACTTTTTTTTTAGAAAATTGTTATGTCTGTTGCCACGTCATACAAAAAATATATCATTCCATTACAAAAAAATTACTTATGGCATTTTGAAGTGTACCTGTAAATAACTGGACTTTTGAAATAGTACTAGTAAAGTATCAACACGCATGAGCTATTTTGCTGATAGAGCCTTGCTTTAGTTATAATATTCAAAAAAGTTTAAGTTTCTAATTGATTTGTAAGAAAAAATATGAATATTTTTTAAATCGTTTATTTGAAGCAAAAAATATTTATTTCCTTAAAAACTACTATAGATAAGTGCTTAATAGGTTTAATAAAATATGTTCAGAATTGAACGAGAAATCCGAATAAGTGAAAATATACAGGGTGTTCCATTTAAAATAACAAAGTTGATGGCCACTTCCGGTAGAACCGGAAGTGATAGAAACATGGACGTATTCTATTTAGGAAGATCACGATGAACCATGCTTGTATGATTTTTTTCAAATTTTTATTTTTTCAGGAACCCCATAAACTTTTAACCAAAGGCTTGCGTGGGACACGCGTTTTATGTTTGTGGACGCTAGCAACGGAACAGGACTTTTTAAGGGATGTTTACCGAAATTGTAAAATAACTGTAATATTTGCTTGGTATTGCTTCATAGGTGTACGCAATTTGAAGGCTGCAAGTTCCAAAACAACCCCTATATTAACTATTATGTGTGCAGACGTTCGAAATGGTATCAGCGCGTTTTAAGGGATGATACGAAAATTGTAAAATAACTATAATATTTTCCGCATACTGTATTGTAGGTGTACGCAAATTGGAGTCATTAAGTCCAAAAACAACCCCAATATTAAATAAAACGCGTTAAGGGTTGTTACGGAAATCAGGGGGTGGCTACTCAAAAACGGACTCCATATTATTATTCTCCACAAAATTCTGCACATACATGTTAATTATGGTTCCATTCTGGCAATTAATAATCTCGCAATCAGAGTTTTAGTTTACAAAATTTCGATTTTCTAATTTCCAATGTAAAAATAATGTTAAGGAATGTATTGATTTTTCAATGTATTGTTGCAATTCTTTGCAGGTGTCGACTTGTCTGTGAGCGCGCGCAGCTTCACCTTACCCCTCAAGCTCCTCGGGAGCCTAAGGTCGGGTGGACCGCCATAGGGAAGACACGCAATCCTTGCTGCTCCCGGAATTTTTGGCCCTCTTCCAGGAAATTCTTCGCGGATCAGGACGGGACTCCGGGATAGTGTTCCTGGGCCGGACAGCCGCGTTTAGGGTGAGTATCGCGGCGATCGCAGCCGAATTTTGCGGGAAATTTTCAATTCTTCGGTTCCATCGAATGGCGACACAACGTAGAGGTCAACTCGGACTTTCGGGGTATTAATAGATAATATATTTCTAGGTCCCGGTGTTTGGCCATCGGGAGTGAATCCAGTTCAGGATTACTCCAGATTTGGTGGTGAATCCAGTTCACGGGACGCCGCAGAAGCCAAGGAAGAATACATTTGGATTTTCGGGAGATTGGCTGAGTTTTGGCCGACATTGTGGAATTCCAGGTTAGTGGTAAGGCGCATGCCTCATTATATCTGGTCTTGCGCAAATTTCAATCATATCTGCTCACATGCATTCACACAAAGATATATCTTTTTTACATCGACTTATTGCATATAAATTAAAATAAATTTGTTTGTATCTTCCAATATATGTCTGTATGTTTGTATATTTGTATATTTGTTCGTATGTATGCTTGAATGTTTCTATGCATGTATCTACGTATGTATGTATGTTTGTATGCATGTTTGAATGTTTCTTGTTTGCATGTGTGTATATTTGTATGTGTGTATGTTTGTATGCATATTTGAATGTTTATATATTTTATTGTGTTTTTGTATGTATGTGTATATGTTTGTATGCACGTTCATTACGTTGTTAGAAATAAAATACTTTTCCGTCGACTTGGCGCACAAAATCGTTCATTAATGTAAACCTTATGGACCCATTAATGAACGATTGATGCACTGAACAATCAAAAACATGTGTGTGAGTGTATGTACGCGTGTTGAGTGGCTGTGAGCATGTGTATATGTTTGTATGTTTGTATGCATCTTTGTATGTCTGTATTCTTGTATGCATTTTTTTGTTTATATATTTGTATGCATTTTTGTATGTTTTTATATTTGTTTGTATGTTTGTATATTTGTTTGTATGTTTGTATATTTGTTTGTATAAATGTTTGTATGTGTGTATGCAGGTGTGTATGTTTATATGTTTGCGTGTGTGTATATTTGTATGTTTGTATATCTGTATGTATATTTGTATGTTAATACATTTGATTGTATATTTGTATGTATGTTTGTATGCACGATCATTATGTCGTTAAAAATAAAATACTTTTCCGTCGACTTGGCGCACAGAATCGTTCATTAATGTAAACCTTATGGACTCATTAATGAACGACTGATGCACCGAACAATCAAAAACATTTGTGTGTGTGTATGTGTATGTACGCGTGTTGAATGGCTGTGAGTATGTGTATATGTTTGTATACAAACATACAAATATGCATACAGACTTACACACATACAAATATACACACATGCAAACATAGAAACATACAAACATGCATACACACATACAAACAGCATATTTGTACGTTGGTACGTATGTTTGTATGTGTGTATGCCTGTTTGTATGTTTCTATGTTTGCATGTGTGTATATTTGTATGTGTGTATGTTTGTATGCATATTTGTATGTTTATACATTTGATTGTGCGTTTGTATGTATGTTTGTATACACGATCATTATGTTGTGAAAAATGAAATACTTTTCCGTCGACTTGGCGTACAAAATCGTTCATTAATGTAAACCATGTTCATTAATATTCATTATTGTAGCTTTTTTTCCGTTTTTTTATTGAATTGGTAAATTTTTTGTACTCTTTTTTGTTATTGCAGTTTCTGTTATTGTTTGTTATATTAGTTCTTAAAGGTTTATGAATTATTTGAATATGAGCAGACACGCTGCATATTTTCATATATGACACATTTAAAAAAAAATTGTATTAAATATTGATTATATACAAAAATATCTGCAATATTACATACATCTAATGAAACTTGCATCATCTATAACTAAACATCACTACATAACGAAAGAGTTAAAACATATCACCAATAAACCAAATTTTCAAAATAATTTAGAATATTTTTAACCATAGGCAAACATTTAATGATTTCATGTGGTTTTAGGAATGGAGGTACCTGCTATGTTTGCAGACCTTCACTCCTCGAGTCTAAAATGATCACCACATTCTCTTCGAGCCATTAATGCATTCATCAAAATCAAGTTTCATGCGCCTCTGAGAAGACTTCCTTAGCTGGATTACACATAAAAATAAGGTAAGTGTCATTTCAATAATATATTAAATATTGACTACCAATATTGAAGTACTGCAAATTTCCGATTACAAATCCGGTTCATTTGGTGCGACCAAATATAAAAGTTGAATAAGTCATGATTTTTCGAAACAAATCACATCATTGTACAAATCAACGTGCTATATCTCATCCCAATCGTATATTAATGCCCTCATTACATAACAGCAGGCTTAGAAAAAAACATAGTTTTTAAAACAAAATCATAAATCAATGATTTTTTTTTAAATCATAAAAATCATGGTTTATTTCATTTTTTTATCAGTTTTGGCCAGGACAGATGTGATTTATATCAATTGATTTACATCACGACTTAATCATATGATGTTTTTTATAAATTTTGATTTTGAACAAGAAATGATAATTAAAACAAATTTATATCAATTGATTTACATCACGACTTAAACATATGATTTTTTTAAATAAATTTTAATTTTGAACAAGAAATGATAAATAAAATAAATTTCTGTGTATCTATACCATGTGAAAAAAATTGAAGAAAAAAAAAATTTATTAAGTTAAAAGTTTATCTATAAGTTACCAGTTATTTATTTAACTTATTATATTATTTTATGTTATTTATATTATTGGGTATTTACTGGTAGAGTTATTTTTGTTTTATTTTATTGTTTATTTGTTCTATTTTGCCTGACTAGTTTTAGTTTCTAACAAACCATCATCAGAGGCATGATATGTGTATTTTGCTATGTATGTATCTGAATCTTATTTTTATCATAAATGTTTGTAATTAATTTGAATTTTGAAAAGATTTAACTAGTCAAGCAACAAGTCAAGCAAAATACAATAAATAAATAATAAAATAAAATAAAAATAACTGGACCAGTAAGTACCCAATAATAATACTTTAAAAAAATAATTTACTTACAATTATTTTTTTAATTTTCTGAAATGTTTATTAACATAAGTACGCATTTATACATAAGTGTATACAATGTATATACTTTAACAATTATCTATTTTAAAGCAAGCTAACTCTGTAGTTACATTATAATTTTAATTGTTCACTTATTGGAATGCACAAACAGTGCAAAAAAAATCATTAATTTAAAAAAAACTTTTTTTTTTTTTAAATCAATGATTTATTAAAAAAGTCCGTTGATTTAAATGAACGAATAATTTAAAAAAAAAATTTAATCATTATTTAAATCAACGAATAATTAAAAAAAAACAGTTTAATCATGATTTAAATAAATTGATTTCAATTATTAATTTTTTATATTTTTTAATTCTTTGATTTATGATTTTTAAATCATATGAACCCGGAATAAATGGCTACATATTTTGAAATACCGGAAATTTGCATTTACTGTTAAAATTGCTTGAAGTTGAGAAAGACATGGGGATGATTTTTCAAAATAAATCAAATTATTGTACCGATTTGCATACTACATACCACCCCAATCTTATTAATTCTCTCATTAATTAATAGTACCTTATCAAAGTAATCAATTGGGTATACATTTACGCGATGATTGTGCAATTACTGACTTTATTAAGTCCACTTTTTAGGGACAATTACAAGAAATTTTACGTGCAGCGAATTTAAATTTTCTACTCAACATTTCAGGGCACCTAGAATTCCCCAAGGTGAATCATGTGAGATGATCTTATGTTTGTGTTTCGATCACTTCTGGGCCAACCTGGGTTTGGTTGAAGTGTGGTGTGTATGAATGTGTATGATAACACATTGGCCTTTGGTGCAATACTGTAGATTGTGATTAGGAGTTCATTGTTGAGCCCCTAAATCATAGTCCACTGTTGCACCTAAGGTTATTGTGTTGGTATGTTAACTTCTGGTGCAACATTTTACATCGTCATTGAGAGTTTCTTGATGAGACTAATTATGAGTTCCATTTTCAGCTCAATTCATAGATCTGTGCTGCACCCAAAGTTATTGAATATACAGAGTGGGCCTAAAAACCGTACAAATTGGAAATATTCATATTTTCAATTAACGCATTAAATCAATCATTGAATTTTGTTTTTCATGTTTACACCTGGTAGATTGTAAAAATGATATTGCATTTTTGAAAAGTTTTTTTTATCATCAACATTAATTATTGACATTAATAAAGGCTTTGCATCAGAGCTTGTACAATTATTTTGCCCACTCTATATGTATCTATGTAAACTCTGTATACATACTATGTATACTCTGTATACATAAATATGCGTGCGTGCATTGTATTTACTAACGTGCAATTTCTTCCAGCAAGTGTTAAATTCGCGATTAACATTATGGGATTACCTTCCCAAGTCAAACGTATACTTTTTAGTGTTTGTCCGTGTTCATGCCTTCAACAAAAAAATTAGTGAAAGTATCTTGAGCAGTTCAGATTACCTTCTGACGTTAAATGTTTGCCCGTTTAGAGCCAGTGCGTAGTTGTGTCGAAAGTTCGGGTATGGTTGAGCCTGAGGAATGTTGCGTTTGTTTCGTGCTTTCCTCGCCCGCGCCACACCGTCAAATTTCGAACTCCGTTTTGTTTTCGGAGTTCGGAGTTGCAGGGTACTGGATCTTCGCCAAACAACTTTAAAAGTCAATTTCAAGGTAGGTCTTTTTTTGAGATGAGCTCCAAGACGTCTCAAAGTGAGTACAGTTTTTCTTACATTTCATCAAGTAGAGTCTCGATTCAGGGTTTTGTTCACAGATGCGCCCCAGCTTTTGTTTTCTTGCTTTGCTAGCGATAATGCGTATTAGTTTTAAGCAGGAAGTTCTTAACCTGGTGTCCGGATTGGGTTCTCGTGAAGCAAGTTAAGCCACATTGAGATTTCTCTGTAACACTGTAATAACCCTTGTTGTTCTGGTGCGGCATTTTAAATCGTGATGGTAGGTTCCTTGCTACACTGTTGACCTCAATCAAGTTGTTCCCTTCAAATATGTGGATTCCGTTGGTTCAAAAGGGTTAAGAATAACTGCATTGTTGCGTCACACAGTACGCCGCCTGAGTGAGCAGGGTTTTTCTTACAGGTGCGCCATTTGTATTTGTGTATTGTCGGCGTATATTCTCGCTCTGGGCGACGTACTTATATTTCTTGCGCTGCGCATATATACGTTTAGGGTTTTTCTCCTTACAGGTGCGCTCACATCTTTGCGCCCGTACGTCGAGACAGTAACGAGTAGGGCTTTGTATACAGTGCTCGTTTGTTTCAAGTATCTGTATACAATACTTGTTTGTTGCAAGTACTATATATGCAGTGCTTGCTTGTTGCAAGTACTATGTATGCAGTGCTTGTATTTTGCAAGTACACGCAATCGCATTTTATCTTAGCGCTGCGCCACTCATATTTCCGCCCACTCTTGTACTTGTTGTATGTATACAGTGCTTGTTTGTTGCAAGTATTACGTATACAGTACTTGTTTGTTGCAAGTACATACGTATACAGTCCTTGTGTGGTTCAAGTACATATGTATACATTACATGTTTGTTGCAAGTACTTTGTATACAGTGCTTGTGTGTTGCAAGTGCATGTATACAGTACTTGTTTAATGCAAGTACACGCAATCGCATTTTATCTTAGCGCTGCGCCATTCATATTTCCCCCACTCTTGTACTTGTTGTGTGTATACAGTGCTTGTTTGTTGCAAGTATTACGTATACAGTACTTGTTTGTTGCAAGTACATACGTATACAGTCCTTGTGTGGTTCAAGTACATATGTATACATTACATGTTTGTTGCAAGTACTTTGTATACAGTGCTTGTGTGTTGCAAGTGCATGTATACAGTACTTGTTTAATGCAAGTACCAATAATCGCATTTTATCTTAGCGCTGCGCCACTCATATTTCCCCCAGTCTTGTACTTGTTGTATGTATACAGTGCTTGTTTGTTGCAAGTATTACGTATACAGTACTTGTTTGTTGCAAGTACATACGTATACAGTCCTTGTGTGGTTCAAGTACATATGTATACATTACATGTTAGTTGCAAGTACTTGTATACAGTGCTTGTGTGTTGCAAGTGCATGTATACAGTACTTGTTTATTCCAAGTACCAACAATCGCATTTTATCTTAGCTACTTGTATTTCCTTGTTGTCGGCGCATCTCGTTCTGTAAGACGTACTTATTCGATGTGCATATAATTAGTACCGCGATGTTGCGCCCATGCATTGAACAGGGTTTTCCTTTTCAGGTACAATCTATTAGCTATATTTGAGTAGATGCATGTAAAACTGCGCCTTACTAGGGTTTCTCTAAGCAGACTCTCTATAATTATTAGGTACTCAGTACTTGCTTGTTGCAAGTACTTGTGTACTATGTACATAGTACTTGTTTGTTTCAAGTACGACAATAGCATTTTCTCTTTCAGGTACAATACAAACTGCGCCCATATTGGGTTCCTGTAAACAGGTTCTCTTAAATTATCATACAACAATAACATACAACAATACAACAATAATAACAACAATAATATTAAATAAAGGAAAATAAGACACTTGGTATAAGTTTCACAGTTTCTTTTTTATTATTGATACTCCACAATTGTTTCGGTTGTTACACCATTGTCAAGAGTTAAAAGAATACTCTGAGTATTCTTTTAACTCTTGAAAATGTTGTAACGACCAAAACAATTGTTGTGAATCAACCTAAAAAAAAACATCTGTGACACTTACACGAAGTGTCTTATGTTGCTTAATTTAATACGTTTGACCAAGTGGTTATAAAACTTTTAATTTAATCAAAAGAATGTTTTCTTTCAGGTTACATGAGTAAAATAGGGCTGAAAGCGAGATCTCTCATGTATAAAATAAAAAGATAACGGCACCAGTGAATTGGGCAGCTTTATTTACACCAACAGTCCAACTTTAGACGAATACCAAGAGGGATTTAAATGTTCATCAATTCAGTTGTATTGTAAATCAGGCTTTCCATTCACAGACAGTACCTCAAATGTGCAGCACTTTTCGGAATATTCTGTAAGTGCTGCAATTTGGGGTGGTGCTGGAAAATCTGTCTAATGCATATTTTTCTGAGTAAAGTTTAATGTGTGCTTCATTTTGTTGCTGATTCAAGTTACTCATTAAAATATGCATCATTAATTTTCTTTTTCATTTTACATTGAGCTTGCTTATGTATATGTATAAATCTGTAAATTGAGACGAATAAATGAGAAAACTTATAAATATTGAGTATATTGATTAAATATAGCCCTCATAGCCCCCCACCCCCCTAAATCCGCCACTGCACATAAGACGAATGAGTGAAAATAGAAACACTAAGAAAATATACGAGACAAGAGGAAGAGGAAAACTAGACAATAAGATCGAGAAAAGAGTGGAACAGCCCAATAAAAGAAGAGGCAGCAAGAAAAGGAAACCCATGGGAAGAAATAAAGGAATTAACAAAAGATAGGAGGAAGTGAAGAGAATACTATAAAAATTAGTAATGTAGGCCTTACACCAACAGCTAGATAGGCAAAGGAATAAATAAATAAATGCATAGAACATTAAAAAAACATAGAAATTGAAACAAAGTGCAAATTCTGATATTCAGAAAAATATTAGTTGGAGCGAACAATTTATAACTTAATTGCGAATTATTTGCGAATCTTTTTCGACTATTTTTGGGTAGAATACAGCGTCCGGAAAAATTCAGCATTCTGCTTCCTGTACAGACTAGTTTCAAAAAAATTCTAGAGAACCAGTTTTTATCTCATTCGGCTTTAAAAATTGGAAGGAAGCTTGAGAAATTATCAACTACATCCTGATTTTGAGTGTCAACATAAAAAATTCCCCTACCTTAAGTGTGTAGTTAATGTGTAATCTAATATATTCCATCTCTGCCAAGTTCCCAAGCTCTCGGCTTGTATGTTTTCGAAACGTTTCACAAATCTGCCTACACCCCGTGCGATTAAGTGCATAATGAAAGGCACAAGAAGATGATGCATGCGATAAAGCGAGGCAAAAATCGCTAATTTCTCTATTGTGCTGCGAACTATTGTTCGTTTTTTGCGCACCGCTCTCGATTTTTGCACGTTCTGATGAATGCGTCGATGTACAACAACAAGCAAAGAAAAAAAGCAAAAGAACGAAAATTATCGAGTGCATGCCTTTCCCTGACACGGATGTGTGTCAATAATACAATACGTAAGTATTGTAATGTGGATAGTTAAGAGTGCAATTTTTGAATTATTAATGCCAGGTGCTTATTTATGGATTAATCGCCGTCGATTCGTGTATACATAATGTGCTTATTTATACACTGTATATTAATATTCGCTTTCAATAGCGTGACGGTGTTTAATGTTTCAATATTTCATTGGATTTGTTGTACTTAATACTTTTAATGCAATGCACTAAGTGTTTCATTTATCATGAAGTGCTTGTTTATTATTCGAGCAAAGTTGTTCATATGTATGGATTAATATTTGCGGTAACGTTATGTATTTTTTTTAAATAACCTATAAGCGTGTGGAAAAAAACAAAGAAAATAATCCTCGAAGAACTTATTTTAAAGTTTATATTATTTATGTTATGTTTTTCTAAGCATCTTTCTAGAATAAGGTATTATTATTCTGTACTTACTGGTAGAGTTATTTTTATTTTATTTTATTATTTATTTATTTTATTTTGCCCGACTAGTTTCAGTTTTTTAGCAAACTATCATCAGAGGCATAAGAAACAATAAAACCTTAAACTGAATAATATAGAATATTATTCTATTTTTTAATATAAAAAAATAATTATCCTCTGAAGACAGCATAACCTGCCGAAACTAATCAGGAATAAACAAAATATATTAAAGATAAAAATATTTTATTTAAATATTACCAGTACGTGTAAAATAACGAAGAAAAAAATTAGTATAATTAATATAACTGGTATAAAATGGATGAAACACTACAAAAAATTATTATTAATATTATTAATATTAGTAATAACGTAGAAATATTCGAATATAGTTAAAATTGACATCGTCTTTCCTGGAAATATCCAAATTTACTTATTAATAATAGGAATTAATCAGAAACTGAATATTTAGTATATCACCAGATTTATATCAATACAGCCGTCTGAAATTTGTCAAATTTTCAACAGTAACTGACAAAATTGTCAAATTTTCAACTGTAAGTGACAAAACTACTCAGGTGTTCAACTTCAACTATCGACATTTGAATATTTGAGATATTTTCAACTATAACTGACATAATTTGTTAAAATTTTCAGCTGTAACTGATAAAAATTTGTTACATTTTCAACTGTTACTAACAAAAGTTGTCAGGTTTTCAACTGTAGCTATCGACATTTATATATTTGTGATATTTTCAATTGTAACTCACAAAATTTGTCAAATTTTCAACTGTAACTAACAAAATTGTCAAATTTTCATCTGTAACTGACACAACTTCTCAGGTGTTCAACTTCAACTATCAACATTTGAATATTTGAGATATTTTCAACTATAACTCACAAAATTTGTTAAAATAGTCAACTTTAACTGATAAAAATGTGTTACATTTTCAGCTGTTACTAACAAAAGTTGTCAGGTTTTCAACTTTAGCTATGGACATTTACATATTTCTGATATTTTCAACTGTAACTGACAAAATTTGTCAAATTTTCAACGGTAACTAACAAAATTGTCAAATTTTCAACTCTAACTGACAAAACTTCTCAGGTGTTCAACTTCAACTATCGACATTTGAATATTTGAGACATTTTCAACTATAAATGATAAAATTTGGTAAAATTTTCAACTGTAACTGATACTAATGTGTTACATTTTCAACTGTTACTAACAAAAGTTGTCAGGTTTTCAACTGTAGCTATCGATATTTATATATTTTGTGATATTTTTAATTGTATCCAACAAAATTTGTCAAATTTTCAACTGTAACTAACAAAATTGTCAAATTTTCATCTGTAACTGACACAACTTCTCAGGTGTTCAACTTCAACTATCGACATTTGAATATTTGAGATATTTTCCACTATAACTGACAAAATTTGTTAAAATTTTCAACTGTAACTGATAAAAATTTGTTACATTTTCAATTGTTACTAACAAAAGTTGTCAGGTTTTCAACTGAAGCTATCGACAAATTTTGTGATATTTTCAATTGTATCTAACAAAATTTGTCAAATTTTCAACTGTAAGTGAGAAAATTGTCAAATTTTCAACTGTAACTGACAAAACTTCTCAGGTGTTCAACTTCAACTATCGACATTTGAATATTTGAGATATTTTCAAGTATAACTGACAAAATTTGTTAAAATTTTCAGCTGTTACTGATAAAAATTTGTTACATTTTCAACTGTTACTGACAAAGGTTGTCAGGTTTTCAATTGTAGCTATAGACATTTACATATTTCTGATATTTTCAACTGTAACTGACAAAATTTCTCAAATTTTCAACTGTAACTAACAAAATTGTCAAATTTTCAACTGTTACTGACAAAACTTCTCAGGTGTTCAACTTCAACTATCGACATTTGAATATTTGAGATATTTTCAACTCTAACTCACAAAATTTGTTAAAATTTTCAACTGTAACTGATAAAAATTTGTTGGATTTTCAACTGTTACTAACAAAAGTTGTCAGGTTTTCAACTATAGCTGTCGACATTTATATATTTGTGATATTTTCAACTGTAACTAACAAAACTTGTCAAATTTTCTACTATAACTGACAATATTGTCAAATTTTCAACTGTAACTGACAACATTTCTCAGGTTCTCAACTGCAACTATCGACATTTGAATATTTGATTTATATTTGTCTACTGACAAAAGTTAGGTTTACAACTGTAGCTATGAACATT